>OV277858.1:26740496-29240496 GCA_922989275.2 Gari tellinella | reverse complement strand
TAAAAATCTTTCATGAAAAGTTTTATCATTAGAAGTGTCTTGCACATAATTTACTGAAATGCATTAATATCATTCAGTCATTCCCCATTGCTACACTTTCTTTCCGGCAGATAACTTCTGCTCTACAGAAGCTCACAATTTTGGAATTGAGAAATGTTATGTATACTGTAGTTATCTCGGTTAAATGCCCAATAAACGAACGGGAGACAGTTTGTTGGTTAATTCGTTCATCGGTCTGCCCTTGACACATATTTTGTGACGGAACTTCTTTCTTTTACATTTCTTTACCGATTGACGTCCAACTTTGCATAATTCAGTGGGGTGAGACAGCGATACTTACTCTCCCCAACACTCTTCAACATCTTCCTAGAGAGAATCACGTCGGATGCTTTAGCAGACCGCGTAGGAACGGTTATCCTCGGTGGGAGGACAATCGCGACAATCTTTTCAGATGACATACTAGTAGATGGTATAGCAAGGAAGGAAGAGGAGCTAGTCTATCTAGTTGAAAGCCTTTACAAGACATCTACCTATTTAGCAACAGATCAACGCAGATAAGACAAAACTGGTGACCAACAACATCACTGAAATCATGGTCAATGGGGAGAAGCTTGATTACGTAGATATTTTTAATTACCTGGGTGCGACAGTTTCTAACAAGGGGTCGAAACCCGAGATACTTTCAAGAGCGGCTCAGACCACAACAGCACTCGCAAAGTTAAAAATAATATCGAAATATCGAAATATAAGCCTCAGCTCGAAAATAAGGTTGATGCGTTCACGTGTCATGTTGATATTCCTATATGCCAGCGAGACTTGGACCTTGAATAATGCAGACTTGGAGCGAATAATTAGTGCGTTAGAGATGAGGTGTTTCAGACAACTACTTTGCATATCATACAAAGAGCACATCTCAAATGAAGTAGTTCGAACCAGGATCTAACAAGCCATTGAACCTTCCCGAAGATTTATTAACAATAATTGTCAAGTAACGTAAAATGGGATGGTACGGGCATGTGACGAGATCCTGAGGGCTTTCAAAGACAATATTACAAGGCACACTTGGAGAGGAAGACAGAGAAAGCGATGAGAAGATAACATCACAGAGTGGATATATTTAAGGCTAAAGGAAACGGTGCGGATGGCAAAAAACAGAGTGGGATGGAGAAAACTGGCTGTCAAGAAATCTATGGTGCCCCAACGGTCCGACATGACTACGGGATAGGTGGGGGTGAAGGTGGTTTATAATTAGGTAAATATGTGCGTGATATATTTTTCATACGAGTGGTTCCAAAAAGGATAAAGTTATTGTCCTTGATTGAACTTCTGTATTGAAAAGCGTAGTTAGGTGATTATTAGCCCTATAATAATATTATAATTCTTAACTTTTGTTTTAGTTTTTAGTTTTCAAAACAGACGGATGACTATTTTCTAGATGGTAACTCTTTTATTTTCTCTACAACCATTGGCAACAAGTCAATTAATTTTTCAGTCGTACCACTATTATTTCCTGTTTCTCCACACCTCTCCTCTGCCGAGTAATTTGCCTGTGAGTCTTGCATTGAGATGTTTGCAAACGAAGTTTCGAAAAGTTCTTCTTCTTTATCACCATCTCCGTATTTGTCTGCAATTAAGAAATCTAGTATAACTTGGATGACGTGGAGCTTTATTTTTTTTGGTATTTTACTGGACTTTGTTTTCTGTGCTTTCAAAGGATCTCCCCTTATTCAGTACTTATTTGGTGTTATTTATGGTTTTCTTGAAACTTTTACTGTTACTGTTTTGTTGTTTGGAATCACTTTTTGTTTTCTTTTCGAATTCAGATGGAAAAAATGAGCAGTTTTTTGTGTATTGTTTGCCCTGGTAATGTTCCAAAATGAGTGTTTTGACCTAAAGGGTTTTTGCTTTATGGTTCTTGGCACGGTTATTGACGGCTGCAGAGAAAACGTCGAAAACTTAGTCGCAGTAATAACAGCTAAATCTAGCTGTGCATAAAAAGAAATAAAAAGCTCTTGAGCTGGCCGTACGAAACGTTTCATTTATTCTCACAGCTAACAATACATTTCCTCTAGAGCTGACCGTACAATTTGCATCGCATTGTTTACATGATTTCTGGCTTTCAAACAGCACATTCAAATATATAATTTCCATAGAACCGTATCAGCAGATATACAATATATTTTGATAATTAAATGTGTTGTGTAAGATGTAGTAACTGTCGTTTAAATGGCAAACACTACTGGGTCTATATGACAACGCTATCGAAAACAAGGTGAGCCTTCGCCAGTATCCGAGAATATTCAACAAGATAAATTCAAGACACCAGCTCAATACGTTAAACATTTCACACCTGGAACATATCTAAACGGGTATGTCATAGGTTCAGCATTGAAATCAATGTTTGAAAGTCTACAGAATTGGATTTACTCACCCCTTAGCGGTCTCACAAGTCCGCCATTGTGACATTTCTCGATTCAGTGCTCAGAAGCTACCAGTACTGAGCTCAAACAACCCGTACAGGTTTATACACCGTGTAAATTGTAGTGAGCATGTTTTTGTAAACAAAATTATCAACAAACGATATATAAGAATTGTTCCCCCTGGTACTCCTAAGTTTAGCCTTAAACACGAACAATTTACATGTGTTCGAAACTCGGTATGGGCTTTCAGATTTTCATGTGCGGAAGATCGGTAGTTCTACCAGAAACCATGTTTACCACGATAATATAAATCATTGGTTCTATAAATTATGTCTAACGCGTCTACTGCTGCTATATAGATCTAGTCGGCTTAAAATTGACGTCTGCTGTTTTTCTCAAAGTTACCTTTAAATGGACATTTTAGAGAAGAAATATAATGACGAGTGACAAACAGCTTTAATCCAGATCGGACACCGCTTTACGCGGCGTCCGATATGGATTCAAGCTATTTGCAAATGTATGCCAAATCTTAATTTTCCCACCCTTTAAAACCTCCATCCGAACAACACACACAATATGTGTCTCCCATAGGGTATCGTTGTAGAGTGGGAAAACTACGCATGCTAAAGTTCAATTGTTGCATAGCCTATTTTAAGTTCGATTTGTGAAAGTTTGATTTATCGAGGTACGACTGTAGGTGTATGCTGACCATATATATGTAATGTAAATGAGTGTTGCAAAACGTTTTGTTAAATCAGATACAGCGCTCCATCTCTACAACGACACCCAATGGGAGACACAAATGTGTGCGCTGTTGGGAGGGAGTCGTTATAGGGAGGGAAATTGGCTTAGGCCTACAATTGCAAAGAGCTTTCAGAATCTACCATGCATTACCAAGCTCGACAACTATAACATGCAAGTAGTGGGATCCTCATCAATATCTAAATGGGCTATCTCTTACCACAGGCAACACCATCAAATCTTGACCTCAATGTACAGTAAGTACTACATGCTCCTCTTGCGCAGCTCTCAAAATATACCTATCATACCCTTGAGATATTGTATGGACAACTCCAGTTACTCATAAGTCTTGTCCATTTTTTGGCTCGGAGAGCCTATATCGAATCCTTAAGAAAAATATTGGTGCGAGTCTAGCTCCCCCTACAAACAAATCCTGTCATACGGGGTTTACATATGCTATCTAACGGAGCTTCAGTTGCTGGATACGTCACTATCAGATAAACGGTGTAGTAGCAGCACTGAGTTAAACTCATGATCCTGAGTCTGTACCTGTGGTGATTTAAACACCGTATTTACTCCCTTGTAATAAACATTCACCTAGTAGTTATAGCAGACGATGCATTATAAGACATGCACATTACAAAATTCTTTAGGGTATTTAAGCGCTGCAGGTTTCTGCTTAATGCATGGCAATGGTAATGCAGAAACTCCATAATTAGCTTTCTGCAATACTTTATTCTACATTAAACTGAAAGTCCGAGCCTGCAGTACTACAGTACTTTGATTCTATTTACTAGTATTTAGGGTTATTTGTTTGCTTTAACCCAAATACCCCATAGCCTGTTTCTAGTTTTGAAGACATGATAACTGAAAGCAGGACCTCTTTTCACTCCTCCGTGCCTCTTCTTCACTCCTCCTTACTTCCTCTTCACTCCTCTTCACTCCTCCCTTCCTCTTCTTCGTCTCTCTTTACGCGTTGCAGACAGACACACTACAACTATGTGGATGTACTTAAAACATTACATGAGTGCATTTATGATTCTATTTTTAGATATAGCATGTGAATAAAATGTAATATACCATATAAAGAGTAGTTTTCATGTACTGTCCCCAACCAACCATTCTGTCTCCCAACACACCCACTTCATGTCACCTCTTACACTCCTCAATGCCTCCTCTTCACTCCTCCTTACCTCCTCTTCACTCCTCCTTACCTCCTCTTCACTCCTCCCTGCCTCTTCTTCGCTCCTCTTCACTCCTCCTTACCTCCTTGTCACTCCTCCTTACCTCCTCTTCACTCCCCCGTGCCTCCTCTTCACTCCTCTTCACTCCTCCTTACCTCCTCTACACTCCTCCTTACCTCCTCTTCACTCCTCCCTGCCTCCTCTTCACTCCTCTTCACTCCTCCTTACCTCCTCGTCACTCCTCCTTACCTCCTCTTCACTCCTCCGTGCCTCCTCGAGCCTCTCTTTTGTCCGTAAGCCGTAGTACCGAGACTAAAGGAGTTATCAGTCGCACTCACTGAACCCTGACCTAACTCGAGTGTGTAGAAGACAGTCGCAGACAATTTTTATTAACTCAGGAGGGTTCTGGGAGATGTAATATAGCGATAACTCATTTGGCACCGGATCCTGAAAGTCTGCGAGGGTACCGGAAACAGTCGCAGACCGGCTTAATGGTCTCGGGAGGTTGCAGAAAGGTCAAAATTGGTCGTAACTCTATTAGCACCGGATCCTGAAAGTCTGGGAGGGTGCCGGAAACAGTCGCAGACCGGCTTAATGGACTCGGGAGTTTGTAGAAAGGTCAAAATTTGTGGTAACTCTATTGGCACCGGATCCTGAAAGTCTGCGAGGGTGCCGGAAACAGTCACAGGCCGTTGTAATAGACTCGGGAGGGTTCTTAGATGCCGGAACTATGCATAACTCGTTTGGCACCGGAATCCTGAAAGTCTGCGAGAGTGCCGAAGACAGTCGCAGACCGTTGTCCAATTCTCTGACGGTTCCGTCGCAGTCCTTTCCGGCCATCTTGTCCCTGGGCTGTGCGATCCCGATTATACGGGGTTTTGAGCACAGCGAACAGCAAACAGCGATCAAGGCAGCTGGCGTCCGACTTGTACTACGAGACTATTATGCTATGTACAGTCTTTATTATGTTGTGTATATTCTTCATTATGTTATGTATATTATTTATTGCGTTGTGAACACTTTGTATTATGTTATGTTTATTCGTTAATTCGTTATGTACCATCGTTATATACATGTAATGTTGTACATACCCTTTATTGTTTTACGTACCTTCACTGTTATGTTCCGAAGATCTACACTCTTTATTATTATATGTGCATATTCATTATTATGTTATGAAGATTTTTGCTTATGTTATGTGTATTCTTTAGTATCTTATTAAGTTATACTGACACCATTTTGTTTCGTACATTCCCCGTTTCGCTATGCACCGTCTTTATTTTGTTCTTTACAATGCCCTTTTCGTTGTGTCCGCTTTACACTTTGTTATGTGTTTTTGTTATTATGATTGCATGAGTAATAACGTATCATGCACCGGTTTCCGTCGTCCACAATTGGTTCGTTAACACTATAGTGGTTACAATTTTCATTCAATCTGTATGAAACTTTGTCATTATGTTTGTCTGTATGAAATCTAGGCCAAGTTAGAATGTGGTTCATGTCGGATAAACTAGGTCACTAGGTCAAATCATGTTAAAAACTTATTAACACTAGAGCCCATATTGTTCATTTTATCTTTAAGTAAATTGCTTTAACCCTTAGCCTGCCACTCACGACTATAGCTCCATATGCAAACAGATTGGATCCGGATGAGACGCCGAGTGACTCGGCGTCTCATCCGGATCCAAGCTGTTTGACACTCGGACAACATTTTCAGCAATTTTGAGCAACTTTGAAGCACTTTGAAACTTGAAGCAGACGAGAAATATAGCAGACAATAATTTATTTGGCGGGCTAAGGGTTAAGTATTGCCCAGGATGAAATCTAGGTCAAGTAAGAATATGGGTCACCTGTGGTAAAAAACTATGTCACTAGGTCAAATCATAGAAAAATCTTGTTAACACTCTAGAGGCAACAAATCTTATCTTGCATTCATGAAATCTAGGTCAAGTTTAAATATGGGTAATGTCAGGTTCAAAACTAGGTCACTTGGTAAAACCACAGAAAACCCTTGTTAACATCCTATAAACATAATTGTTCACTTAATATTTAAAAATAAATTGGTATGTGGTATTGGCCTGGGTGAAATCTAGGTCAAGTTAAAACATGGGTCACCTGAGGTGAAAAACTGGTCACTAGGTCAAGTCATTGATAAATCTTTTTTAATACTCTAGAGGCCACATATCTCAATAGATGTTTAAAGAAATTTATTCAGAATGTTTGTCTTACTTTAAACTACGTCAACTTTGAATGTGGGTTATTTGGGGCTAAAAACAACGTCACTAGGTAAAATCATAGAAACATCCTTTTTAACACTTTAGGGGCCACAGTTGATACTCAGTTGTTACAGAGATTGTTTTATTTGTTGTCAAGTATGAAATCTAGGTCAAGTTTGAATATAGGTCACCTGGCGTCAAAAACTAGGTCACTATGTCAAATCATAGAAGAATCATTTGACACTCTAGAGGCTCAAATGTTATCGAATCTTGCTGAAATTTTATCAGAATGTTTGTCTTCCAGAAATGTTTCAACCAGTCAAAAGACCCAGGTCTGTAGCTCAACTGTCAAGGATGCAATCAGATCAAAAGTCAAACAGTTACACATTTTACCTTTTCTGAGTTCTAACTCAGATTCTCATGGATGGTCTTTGAACCCTTAACCCACTGAATAAATACATATTGCTCCTCCTTCTATGCACTGAGGGTGAGCAGCAAATAATTACTCGATGGCAATAGTAGAGTATGGATAATATGAAGAGTTACTGCCGTATGACGAGTCTGATGGGATCGTAATTTCTACCGTATGGTGGTCGCAACTTGCAGTCAATTACGATCTTTAAACGTTAGAATTTACGATTTATTGTGGATGAAACCACAGATGCCTGTAGTTCTGATTGTGGGTTCGATTCCCAATAGGATTTGTTTCTTTTAAACTTATCTTTTTTGTTTATTGTACAAGTTTTCAAACAATTACTTATTTGAATTGTTCAACATATATGCAAAATGTGTCATGGAAAACCTAAACGTTCAATTTTGTGAACCATTGAAAGTTTTAAACGTATGTAAAATGTTACCCGGTGAGGCCAGTGTGTCACTTCTAGATATAGAAAACAATTGCATTAATTCATTTATCACTGAAATTTTAACGTGCAATTCCAGCTTCCAATAAAGTCTAGTTAATGTATGACATTTAGAAAATGACAAACAGTGTTGTCCTGATCAGAGTGCTCCTTAAGGAGCACTCTGATCTGGGTATTCACAGTTTTTAGGGACCAGGTGATGTACACTCTTTCAAATGACGAGTATATTTGTCATTAGGACTCAATGTGTTAGGTAACTTAGGGATACCTTTAAAGTTATCCCATATGAGTTAAATGGGATTCGGATAAGATCCAATGGGATTTTTAATTCCTCATGTTTCTCCTTCTTACAGGTTCGTAGACGTTTTCTACATGCTCCCTTGCCATGGAATTTTAGACCACTGACGCTGTCACCAGGTTTTGTCTGTCGTAGCATCTTTAGTTTGAACAATGAGGTTATACAGAAATGTAATAATAAATTTAATAATATATATTATTTAAATACTGAACAATTACTATAGGTTACTTATGTGAAGTATAAAAAATACGTTTTTAACCAAAAAAGGGATCCACTGGGTATCGACCTCATGACCTTACTCAGTAAATTACTACTCTACTATCTCGACCACGCTGGCATATAGGTTTCAAAATCTTATTTAAATATCAAGTTAAAGTTTGAACCCTAACTTACCCATAGCATAGAATGGTTGCAACTTCTATAAATAGAAAAGCTCAGTCATGGTTCAGCGCAAAAATATATTTATACGTTGTTATATGCAAATGAGGTTCCCAAATCGTTGTATGTTGGGAAATGAGTCAATTATATAGCGCAACAATATGGAGTGTGTAGCTTAAGCTTTGCACCGACGGGGTTTGTTGTTGCTGGATCACTCAGTTTGGGCACTTACAGTTTTAAAACCTGCATTATCGAGTTCCCGCAAACCATTATGCGAGGAAGATTTCACTTGTCCGCTGGCATCAACAGACACTTTTTGACACATTAAAGATGTTGATGATATTCTGTAGGGGTTTCTCGCTGATAAAAATGTACATATGATAAGTAGTACATGGGGTAGATAGTTACTCCCAAATTGAGGTGCAGTTATAGTTTTGAAATTTTGTTTCTTTCACCCGAAATATTAGGCTTGTGAGTTCAAAAACTCATAAGAACTACAGCGGAGAATCTGTTATTCTTTCCCGTTTAAACGCAAACGTACGCAAACGCAAAGCGCTAAAACGTAGAAAAGAATAACTTTTGGACAATTCTGATATTTCATGTTTATCTTGGTGGCATACAGTTTGGAGCCTGATCAGACGCCGGGTTACCCGGCGTCTGATCTGGCTCCAAACTGGTTGCACTGCAAATAATAGTTTTAGCGTAAACGCGTTTATTGGGAAAGAAAAACACATTCTCCACTGTATAAGCCAAAATGTTCACAACCTATGACACAGAATTTTGTGATAAAATGTGACATTTTTATTGCCTTTTTTTAAAATGTCAGTACGTTTATTCTCATCCGATGTCTATAATACATAACTTACCTGAATCCTAAACAGTCTTTTCTATGGCAAGTTGGGCAAAATGTATGTGTTTTAAAATGTTTTATCCCATATGGACCCCATAATAACTCATCCATATCAGCATGAATGCAAAATCAAACGCATAAATTACGACTAACAACGAATTATTTATTTAGGCACAGGTCTTCTGTGTTATTGATACGTACTAACCTTACTTCCTCTTCCAGAAAGTATAGATTTAAGCACCCCCTCACCACACCTTGGAAACTCAGATATAATGTTTTTCAATTCTTGCTGCAACTCGTCATCATTAATGTTTGTAAATTGGTGAACTTTTAGACCGTACTTGGTCATTCTCCGGAATACTAAACATGCTTTCTGACACTGATAACAGTTTTGATATCTCGCTAATTTTAAAACCGCTTTCAAGCAAAGCCTCCAGTTTTTCTTTTTGGTATACTAAATTTAGACTTCCTTTTTTCACCAGGTGTTCCATAATTGATGCACCTCATTCTCAAATTCATATTATCTCCCGTGACTGGAATCCACACCAATTCATTTGAATTCGTGAAATGACAGTTTACACTCGATATCTGGAGAAATATTTTCTTCTTCAACTTTTTTTAATTAAATGGCCTAAATTTAATTAACGAAACACAGCCTCCATCTCGGATGCCATCTTGGATCTAGTAAGCGTCGTTGTTTACTTTATTTACTCGTGTCATTAATGTCATCATCATAATGACAAATGCAAATAACGAAATGTTATTTGGGCGTAACGAAATGGGCATTGTACGAAAAGAAGTAGAGATGTAACACACCACAATGGTGCAAATATACTACATAAGATAACAATGAAGGTACATAACATAATAAAGAATATGCACACATCAGAATGAAGAACGTACATAACATAATAACAAATATACACAACATAATAAAGAAGGTACATAACACAACAAAGAGCGCACAGAACATAATAATGAAGGTATATAAAACAATAAAGAGTGTACACAGGATTATAACGAATGTACGTAACAAACTAACAAATATACATGTACTTAACATAATAAAAATTGTACACAACATAATAAAGAATGGACACAACATAAAAAAGAATGAACTTAGCATAATGAAGAGTGTACATAACATAATAAAGAACGGTTCGAATAAAGAATAGATACAACAGACAGAAAATGGTCATCGTAAGACAGCTAGGGCTTTCCATACTATTTATCGCATATAATAGTATTTTACAATTTACTGAACCTCACTGGGGTACGTTAAACGTATTAATACACGACCATACTGTCATTTGCAAACATGTTGTATGCTTATCAGACGTTTGAGCAATTCGGGATCTGATTAGGATCCACACTTTTTTTCCACTCGTGTGGATGTTTTATTAAACAAAACGCAAAGAATCTAAATACATGTACATATATGATACATATCAGAAGAAACATTTTCATACCACTGATACCAGACGATATACGTTTGGAAAACGTTATTATTTTGTCGGTTAAAGGAAACGAAACGTACTGAAAATACATCTCGAAAACTGATACATGCACAGTGTAGGAATGATAGAGCTTAGTAGCTTACGTTTGAAGAATAACTTCTCTATGGAGTTCATGGGTTTAGCAAAGTAAAAATGTAATCGGGCTTCAACATTAATTTTGCCCAACTATAAAAAACCAATACATGTATCAGCACGGGATTCACCTTTCAGGCAGTTCTAAGCAAATGTCACAGGAATTTACCTGGTGACGTTCTCCCATATAAACAAACGTGATCAAGGTATTAGTCAATAACAGCCCACGTAAATAACAGCCCACGTAGATGACCATTTTCAGCGACATTTATATAAAACAAAGAAGACAAACTTTTATAGTAAACGCATCAAAATTATGATTTTACCTGTCAGAGTTGGTATATCATATACATTGTAAGTGTATGTAAAACTTAATTCAAACACGCCCACTAGCTTTAAAATTATCTCAGATTTATCAGTTTTTGTTGAACTGCAAACTATTATCCGATTGTTCTGACCTGTCAGAGTTATTTTTAGAACAGAATAGTTCATAATGGTAAATAGATAACATGGTAACATCGGATCTTCGTTGCGCTAATTTTACTGATATGTTATTCATTCTCAATAAACGTGTTTAAGCTTAAAACTATTATGTCCATTGCAAACAGGTTGGAGCCAGATCAGACGCCGGGTAACCCGGCGTCTGATCAGGCTCCAACCTGTTTGCCACCAAGATTAAAAAGATAAAATTAATTTTCTACAGTTAAGTGCATTGTGATTGCGTTTATTCGGGACTCTACTGTACATTACACACAAAAAATACAGCTTTCCTTATCCCTGTCTGACAGTACGGAAATCAACGAGTACGGTGATCATCCCTTTTAAAATGTTAGAATGTTCCAATCTAAAAATAACTCTGACAGGTCAGAAGAAACCACTAATACCTATATACTTACTTACTTTTTGTACAAGTCTTGTCACTTACTGTCACGTGTGACACGGTTCATGTGTTTGTATAAAATGATATTATGAAATATAAAATAATTTGAAAGCTTCCATGAGACTTTCAAGCCCGGAAACTTCTGTGCAGTGTATTGTCACAAGTTGGAATCGATGCGATGCAATAGTTGCCTGTGCTATATATGGAAGAAAGATCTCAAACGATCTTTATATGACCAGGGACACTTCAATACATGTAGTGTTACTGGTACAGCCAATTCGAGAGTTATTTGCAAAAACGAAAACACTGAAATAAAAGCAAATGTGTGGCTTTGTCGTGCATATTGCATTAAAAAATACATGATCGGTATAAATACGTTCGCAAGAAAAATCGCAGAATCCCTAAAAATAAATTATCAGATTTCAAATCACCACCAGCTTTTCTTGAGCGTCTATGGACGGAGTGGATATGTTTTTAAATTTCGCTCCAAATCTTTCGCATACAATACATACAGGATAAAATGATTTTTTTTATATAAGAATGGCACAGTGGTCTAGTAGTTAGAGCCTGCTAATATATTCTACAGCACTTTTTGTTTTGCCTTCACGGGTTCGAAGCTCGACCGAGAACGTAATGGTTGTGTATGTGTTTGAATTAAAACCGTGAATGATAAATCCTTTTTCTAAATCACAGTAATATTTATATGTCTTGATAAGCGCGCCTGACACTCGTTTACAACTTTTTAGACCAAATCTGGTTTTCAGTATCTTTAAAGAATTTTAGAATTTACATTGCGTGTTCTAACACATATTATTTGGAAAAGAGTGAGAAAGACTCCTTAGCTATACCAGCGTGCCCTCTCTTCAACGACACCCAATGGGGGAGACACAAAATATAAGCGTTATTCGGAGGGAGTCATTACAGGGAATGAAAATTGGTTTACATTTACAAACAGCTTGAATCCAGATCAGACGCCGCGTGACGCGGCGTCTGATCTGGATTCAAGCTGTTTGTCACTCATCCCTAAGTATTTTTATATCAAAATGTCGAATATGTCATTTTGAGAAAACAGCAGACGACAGTTTTAAGCGCAGTAAACGCGTAAGACATAATTTTCCTGTCAGGGAACTGTGGCAATAGTCGTTGTAAGGAGGGAATCGTTGTTGGGAGGGCCGTTGTAGAGAGGGAGCGCTGTATTAAGGTTGTTATTTTTCTTCTCCAGACCTGTGACATAGGTATGCAGATACGACAAGAAATATCTTTAAAAAAGATATTCAGCGGAAGGAGTGGTGGAAGTAAAGCTGTAGATGGGTGTGCAAAATTGTATGAAATTGAGGTTTTCAAAGACTTGTAATATCTTGGATTGAAAAGCAAATATACAAATACAAAAATAGTTATATAATAATAATTACCTATGCATACGCATCAAAATAACGCACGCACGCATCATACAAACACGCAGCATGCAAGCTTTGCCTTCACATACCGCGGCACGCGCTCGCGAGCTTAAAATCACACAAAACGCACACACGCGCGCGCACTTTGCTCTCTCCTTAGTATGTATAAGTACTTCGTTTTCATAAAAAAAAAAATAGAAGCCCAAATCACGTATATAAAACTGTGCTTAACGTATTATGAAGAACCTGTTTTAGTGTTGAATACACAGGTACTTGACACATACCCCCCCCCCCCCCCTTTAAAAAAAAATTAGAAGTAGGTAGTAAAAAAAGGGGGTGTTAATAGATCTAGATGTATGTGTCAAGTACTTGTGGTTGAATACAGGCCCCGTGTTCACTAAAAGTCCTACGACCAAAATCAGGATCATCGGTTAAAGCAGGTTGAAAGTGATTCAGAACATTCTACTTTACTTTCAGAATAGAGACAATACACTTACAAGTGTATGTACTCCGTGCTTTCAATCTACTTTCGGCTACCGTCTATACTAGGGTATACAAAATAGTTCTTAGGTATGGTGTATATTCATGTGAAAATGGTCTCTTCAGTTGGTGAATAAATTAAAGGCGTGAATATGGAGTAATTAATGAGTTCAGGCAAGTGGTAGCTTGAAGCGCAAGATGAAAGTTAAGCCGATAGCTTTGATCTCCTTGCACCCTCCTGTAAGCGACCACCTGCATTCAACACAACAATTTCAAGCAACATTGATATTAATAGTCTGTAAGGAGAAAGATGTTGGGGAAATTGTCCCCCCCCCCCCCCTCCCACGGGTACACATAATAAAAAAACTCCCCCCCCCTCCCACGGGTACACATAATAACAAGAAATATCTTTAAAAAAGATATTCGGCGGAATGGGTGGTGAAGATAATGATGTATATGGAATTGATTTTATCCAAGAATTGCAATAAATAGGATGATAAATCAGGATATTAAGCTCAATATTTTTCTAATAAGATACGCACAGTAATCTACGACCACATACATATAATCAAAGACTGAAGGTCTTGAGAGTCGCCAAGAATAAGTTTTTGCAATCATTAACAGTTACTACTGGATCTGAGGTTAATCATTAGTTTGTTAAGGCAGTTGGTCTCTCAAAGACTGAAGGTGAAAGTACAGCAGAGAGCATTTACATACGTTTATGCTTTAGATCGGGCTATATTTTGCTGCAATTGTCAGCTGTTTGTCAGCTGTTTTTATTCCATCTTACACAGAAATGCAAAACAATAATTTAACCCTCATACAGATACTGTAGCAATTTTGTAACAGCAGTGTGCTGTAATAGTTCCACCATTTTGCTTTTGTAAATATATGATGAAACAACACAATTGTGTTTAACTCACTAGAGGCAATTTATTATATTGCTATCAATGTATGGTAAATTACAATTAAAATAAATGGGTACTAAACCATAACAAACCACTGTCTATCTATAGAAAGACACATTGTCATAATCTTAAATAGAAGCATATGATGTCATCAGCTCAGTATAGTAAACACTGCACTGTGTCTCACAAGTAGACCAGTAGCCCAGGGCTCCAGATAAGAGGGAGTAAACTGAACAAATCTAACATTTTCTCACTCATTTCAGCACCAAACCCTATGGTGTTACCACTCATTTTGATCGTCTCGAAGAGACAATTCAAATGAGTAGGACATCATGGGGTTTAATGCAGAAATAAAGATTTTAAGTTTTGAAAGACTTCCTTTATCTGGAGCCCTGGCTACTATCCAATCAGACAATTCAGTTTTCAACAGGTGCTCTTTATTCTAAACATCTGATCAAATATGATTGGTTGAAAATGTTGGAAACTTCAAAAGTGTGTTGAAATAGAAAACAGTCAGCTCCGACGAAAAAAACTCAAAAAAACTTAATTTTTATTAGACCTTGACTATATTCGATAAAGTGAAAAATATATTATTTTTTTTATTTTTTTTAATATGTGACAAGTACCTGTGCACCCTCCCCCTTTCCCCATCTCTCCTCTCGGACCAGAGAAAAACTGGATCAACAGGGCTGCCATAAGTTGATCATAAAAATCCTAAGATTTCAAATTTTCAATTTGTTAGACGCAATATTTTACTAATCGTACCTTTACCCCATATTCTGTTGCTTGTTTTGAAGACACATGACTGCTTAAAACACGTTGAAAGTGAAGCAGAATGTTTAAGCTACGAAAATCCGAATACTTAGGAAAAATCCGTAGAAATGGCAGCCCTGGATCCATTAGATCCAGTGCAAAAAAGAGGTTATGAATGAATTGACCCTTATTAAAAGTAGAACAGTCCACTAAGATTTTCCATTAAATTGATATATGTAGAGTCTAATGTACGTAGCAATAACAATTTATTACGATGATTATCGAACTTGTCGATATAAGTATATGCAAACAGGTGCGCGCCATTTTTGTGACGTCATTATTATCGATCTGCAGTTGACGGAAATAGTTGAAACTCTCCACAGTTGTGTACTGTGTTAGTAAGTAAATTGTTTTTCTAAGGAATATGCCGCTTTTTAGCAAGAAAACGGACGAAAAGAAGGAGAAAGGGGATAAAAGTGACATACGAAGAAAGTATGATTTTAAAGACACCCTCGGAACGTAAGTAGACTGTCAACACACTGCATACATGTTTACAAATGAATATGTCAACATAATTGTCGGTTTCAATTAGTGATAAATAAATAAATATAACGGTGTGTTTAGCGGAACTTATATATGTTAATACCAATATATAAGTGCGTCTATGTGAGGTTCGGCATAATATGCCGTTGTCATGGTGATTTATTCACATGCAAACTAGCTATTTATCATGTAAATTCAATATAAACTGTAATTTTCTGTATCTGATATTGACTGCGTTTTATACTATACCCCTCCATGACATGTTTATAGTTTAGTGACAGGTGGCTGCTTATGACAGATGACAGGGTGAAAATAAAGTTGAAGTCTCACCCATGGATTGTTTAGCCATTTTTAACTAGCATGCTATGTACGTGCAGCAGACTAGTTTCCTATGGCCTGTAACCCACTACCCCCATAAAAACGCCTTTTTACGCCTTTAATTTATTCCTCCACTGAAGAAAATAGTTTCAAATTTTACAGTCATGAATATGTATCGCAAGAAATATTTTCTATATCCTAACAGATGATAGCGCTAAAAGCAGCAGGCTGAAGGTAAAGCAGAATGTGCCTTAAGGCACATTCTGCTTTACTTTCAACCTGCCTTAAGTGGTCACCTGTATTCAAAACTAGAAACAAGCTATGGGGTAATGGGTTAACTCACACAACCCTCCAAATGTATAATCCCAGTTGCTATTTTACTATTTAGAAATGTCAAAGATACGATATTGCAAAATTACAAACAGTGCAGACCATGATCAGAAGGCTCCTGCAGGAGCGGGCTGATCTTGGTCTACACTTTTTGCATCTGACAAGTATACTGTTTACAGGTAACCTATTTGTAGATGTGTCACTACAGGTAGGGGTTTTAAAATGTGTTAACCCATTACCCCACAGCTTGTTTTAAGTATTGAAGACATTGATGGTTCCTTTAATCCTTAAAGCAGACAGAAAGTGTTAAAGCAGGATGGGCCTTTAGAACCATTCTGCTTTACTTTCAGTCTGCTTTAAGCTATTATCTGCTAAGGTTAAGCAACTTTTACTTATGCAGCGAAAGTTGAAAAGTTGAAGTTATGCTGCATATTTTTACAGTATAAATTGGAACTAGTTTCTTCAGTGGAGGACTGAATTAAAGGAATAAAAAGGCACATTTATTGGGTAATGGGTTAATACAAAACTAGCAGGATACATGTATGAATCCATAGGTTACTAAGAACAGGTAATCTTGAATGTGTTTCACACACTTTGGTGGAACCACAGTGCAGTTAATGAGTTATTGCCACTTAACCCTTTCCCCCATAAAAGCGCTTTTTAGCGAATATGATTTATTCCTCCGCTGAAGAAAATAGTTCCAATTTAATCAGTCATGAACAGATATTATAGGGAATGTTTTCTATATTCTGGCACATGATAGCTTAAAGCAGGCTGAAAGTAAAGCAGAATGCGCCTTAAGGCGCATTCTGCTTTACTTTTAACCTGCTTTAAGAAGTCACCTATCTTCAATTCTGAAAATAGGCCATCAGGTAAAGGGTTAAACATTAATTATTGACTCTTTCAACACTAAGTAAGTTTAGTAATTCTTGTTGGTTATTATGTTCCATTGTAGATCATTTTAGTTACCAAAAGATGAACCAGTCTCCTTGGAATTCTGTGTAGTTAAATAAAAGCAAACATTGTTAACGCTGGTCAGAGCGCTCATTATGATTAGGAGCCCTCTGATCTTGGTCTACACTGTTTGCAAATGTAATCACAGTATTAATGACTAATGAGTATATTTTAAACACCTGTCTATAGTGTTAAACTCTTATTCTTCTTAATTTTCACATTTTTGATGTTCAACTAGTTAACATTGACTCTTTATGGGCAAATTGTGAGGCAATATCCCCAAATGTTAAAGGCTTCGACAAATACTTGAAATAGCAGTCAGTCCGTGAAGAGGACTTGTTTAGGAGTCTACACTGTTTGCAAAGGAAAGATATATCCATTCCAGCATAAGTTACAAAAAGTACATGGGTTAAGCCACAGTCCCACTGGGCCTCAAACTCTAAACCTATAGTTAGTGGGTCCAATGCTCTACTAGCTTCCCTTACTAATAGCTTTTAAAGTGATGCTCTTTTTGAAAACAGTGACAATCCTAAAGGAGCTGTCTGATCAGGACGGAGTTCAGCAGGAGAAAGGTTAACTCTTTACCCCATAACCTATTTCTAGTGTTGAAGAAAATTAGATGACCCCTTAAAGCAGGTTGAAAGAAAACCAGAATGCATCTTAAGATGCATTTTGCTTTACTTTCAGCCTGCTCTAAGTTAAATACCAGCTGCTAGAATATAGAATACATTTCTGATGATACATAATAATATTCATGACGGTATAATATATTGGAACTATTTTCTTCATTGGAGAAATAAATTAAAGGTGTAAAAAATGGTATCTAGGAGTAAAGGGCTAAGTTATTACAAGGATAAGGTTCCATGGCAAGACAGGGGAAGTCTGTTCCTGCTGTTACAGTGCCGTCTTGGATGACTAATGTTGGTGTACCTGGTACACACGTTGCTATAGAGAAGGCAGATGCCAGAGACTGGTGCTTTACAACGTAACACAACTCTTAACTCTTTGAACCCTAGTCACGCATATATGCGTCATTTGCAAACGGTGTACCTATGAGGAGTAAACTTGTCATGTGCAAACAGTATAGACCCTGATCAGAGGGCTCCTTAAGGAGCCCTCTGATTAGGGTCTATACTGTGTGTCATTTGACATATATTGCACAAATCAACCCTAAAAAGTCAAAAATGGACTGGACTTAACTGAAAACTAGAATTTTCCATTTGAGGTTTCAGGGAGGAAAGGGTTAAGGACCCCACATTCCTGGACTAAGACTGTTTCTCTAAAATGTAATCGATGCCTGAACTTGATCTCTATAAACCCTTCTCAAGCAAAGTTCTACAGTTTTCAATGGATTTTGATTATGTGGGGATCATACTTTCACACAAAGTATATAACTATAAGTTCCTGAAAAAGTGCAATTAGTGTTGAAATCTGATCATTATGGCAAGAGTTGTCTGCCCTTGATATACGTTGAAATGCTAGAAAAGGCTTTATTTCAGTATTGTTTACGTTCTAGTTATCTGCCCTTGATGTACTCTACTATACTAGAATAATTTTTATTCCAATTTTGTTTGCACACTAAATATGGTCTACAAATTTGAATTGATATAGATTAATATGGGTGAAACACAGAAAATCAAAGGTAAAGCTATCAGGCTTCTTGAAAACAGGTGAGCGATATCAGGGCCTTCAAGGCCCTTTTGTGTACAGAATTACAGCCAGTTAAACTTAGTGAATTGTTTGCTAAGGATAGGAATTTAGGAAGCAGAATACCAGGGCTAAAAAGCGATCACCTGCAGTTTTATTTGGGCATCAAGTACTAGGCCAGACTAGTCTGCTGTCTGTATACATAGGAAAACAAGTGTCTGTTACAAGTAGTTTGCCATAAATTATCAAAGGCAGACCTAAAATATATGTGTAACAAATTAGTGTTGTTTCATTGGGAAGAAATGTAGCTACCTTGGAAGTTTTCAGGCTATTGAATTAACAAACAAAGAAATAGTTTCATGTTATGACATGACATTTAATGAATAACGTTTTGATGCTATGCGCCATTTCATCACTTGAAATTTTAGTTTTTGGTATTGAACTTTGATAAGTTCATTGATGTAGATCTAGGTCACTGATGTAGATCTAGGTCGATGATCTTGACCTGTCACTGATGTAGATCTTGGTCAATGATCTAGACATGTCATTGATATTGAGCTAGGCAAATAATGTAGATCTTGGCCACTGATCAAGATCTAGGTCACTGACGTAGATATAGGTCAATGATCTAGACCTGTCACTGATATTGAGCGAGGCAAATGATGTAGATCTAGGTCACTGATGTAGATCTGGGTCAATGACATAGATCTAGGCCAATGATCTAGACCTGACACTGATGTTGAGCTAGGCAAATGGTGTACATTTAGATCTAGGTCACTGATCAATATCTAGGTAACTGACATAAAATCTAGGTCAATGATCTAGACTTGTTACTCAGATGTTGAGCTAGGTCAATGATGTAGATCTAGGTCACTGACGTAGACGTGTCACAGACGTAGACCTAGACTTGTCTTTGATTTTGATCTAGGCCAATGATGTAGATCCAGGTCTTTGATGTAGACCTAGATCAATGATGTAGATCTAGGTTCATGTATATGATCATTGCTGATGTGGATCTAGGTCACTGATTTTGATCTATCTGTCTACTTGAAGCAAGCTGCAGAATATTGAAGCAGAAAGCTACTCCCCTGGGCATTATAGTTTGAGCATGTTGATGCTGACCTGATTTTTCAATGTATATTTTTAGCTCACCTGAGCTAGCTCATGGTGAGCTTTTGCAATACTTGAATGTCCAGCGTCCGTCGTGCGTCGTTCGTTGTCAACAATTTTAGTGTTTACACTCTAGAGGCCACAATATTAATCCAATCTTTCTCAAACTTGCTCAAATTGTATATTACCATAAGAGTTCGATTGAGTGTGATTATGGTTGAAATCGGATTAATAGGTCAAGAGTAATCTACCTTTGAATTGCTGAAAATGCCATATTTAAGGGTGTTTACACTCTAGAGGCCACAATTTTTATCACATCTATCTCAAACTTGCTTAGATTGTATATGAGCATAAGAGTTTAGTTGAGTTCGATTATGGTTGAAATCTGATCAATAGGTTGAGAGTTATCTACCTTTGAATTGCTGAAAATGCCATATTTAACAGTGTTTACACTCTAGAGGCCACAGTTTTTATCCAATTTTATAATCTCAAACATGCTCAGATTGTATATAACCATAAGAATTCAGATGAGTTCGATTTTGGTTGAAATCAGACTAATAGGTGAAGAGTTATTTACCTTTGAAATGCTGAAATTGTCATATTTAAGGGTGTTTACTCTTCAGGGGTCACAATTTTTATCCAATCTATCTCAAACTTGCTCAGATTGTATATGACCATAAGAGTTCGATTGAGTTTGATTATGATTGAAATCGGACTGATAGGTTGAGCGTTATCTACCTTTGAATTGCTGAAAATGTCATATTTAAGGGTGTTTACACTCTAGAGGCCACAATTTTTATCCGATCTTTTTCGGCGGAGCTGACTGTTTTCTATTTCAACACACTTTTGAAGTTTCCAACATTTTCAACCAATCATATTTGATCAGATGTTTAGAATAAAGAGCACCTGTTGAAAACTGAATTGTCTGATTGGATAGTAGCCAGGGCTCCAGATAAAGGAAGTCTTTCAAAATTTAAAATCTTTATTTCTGCATTAAACCCCATGATGTCCTACTCATTTGAATTGTCTTTTCGAGACGATCAAAATGAGTGGAAACACCATAGGGTTTGGTGCTGAAATGGGTGAGAAAATGTTAGATTTGTTCAGTTTACTCCCTCTTATCTGGAGCCCTGGGCTACTGGTCTACTTGTGAGACACAGTGCAGTGTTTACTATACTGAGCTGATGACATCATATGCTTCTATTTTAAGATTATGACAATGTGTCTTTCTATAGATAGACAGTGGTTTGTTATGGTTTAGTACCCATTTCTTTTAATTGTAATTTACCATACATTGATAGCAATATAATAAATTGCCTCAAGTGAGTTAAACACAATTGTGTTGTTTCATCATATATTTACAAAAGCAAGATGGTAGAACTATTACAGCAGACTGCTGTTACAAAATTGCTACAGTATCTGTATGAGGGTTAAATTATTGTTTTGCATTTCTGTGTAAGATGGAATAAAAACAGCTGACAAACAGCTGACAATTGCAGCAAAATATAGCCCGATCTAAAGCATAAACGTATGTAAATGCTCTCTGCTGTACTTTCACCTTCAGTCTTTGAGAGACCAACTGCCTTAACAAACTAATGATTAACCTCAGATCCAGTAGTAACTGTTAATGATTGCAAAAACTTATTCTTGGCGACTCTCAAGACCTTCAGTCTTTGATTATATGTATGTGGTCGTAGATTACTGTGCGTATCTTATTAGAAAAATATTGAGCTTAATATCCTGATTTATCATCCTATTTATTGCAATTCTTGGATAAAATCAATTCCATATACATCATTATCTTCACCACCCATTCCGCCGAATATCTTTTTTAAAGATATTTCTTGTTCAAACTTGCTCAGATTGTATATGACCATAAGAGTTCAATTAAGTGTGATTAGAGTTGAAATCGGACCTATAGGTCAAGAGTTGTCTGTCCTTGAATTGCTGAAAATGCCATATCGAACAGCGTTTACACTTTTGCAACTACAGTTTTAAATTGATTTTGATTTTACTTGCACACAAAGTATATACCTATAAGTTCTCAAAGGAGTGCAATTATTGTTGAAATCTAATCATTGTAGCAATAGTTATCTGCCCTTGATATACTTTGAAATGCTAGAAAAGGCTTCATTTCAGTATTGTTTAGGCTCTAGTTATCTGCCCTTGATGTACTCTACCATACTAGAATTATGAGGTTGTATTCCAAAATTGTTTACATGCTATACTACAAATTTGAATGGATTTAAATTAAAACTGATGAAACAGTAAGATAAATAAAGCTAAGCTATCAATGCAAGCTTCAGTACAACAGGTGAGCGATATCAGGGCCTTCAGGTCCTCTTGTTTTTGCTAAGATCTTTAAGTCCTTAATGTATGACATTTACGGTTGGTGTATAGACATATTCTATCGATGCTTTAATGGGATTTGTACAACACATGGTTGACTTTATATACCCGTTTTGTGATGAACCATTTCTTTTACAGATCTATATAGAATTAAGTTACAACTCTCAAACAGAGCTATTCAAAAGAGGATGCATGCATTGAAAGAATTTTGAAATTTATAACTTCACTCAATACATTAAAACAGTAAAACTGTTTTATTATGACCTTTCATTGAAGTGAACCCTATCCCATAGTCTTGTTTCTAATTAAGAAGACAGGTGGCTATATTTTAACTCATTGAACCCTATAGTCACAGGTACTTGACACATACTTTATTATCTATTAACCCCCCCCCCCCCCTTTTTTAAAAAAAATAATTTATTTTTTATTTTTATTATACTTCTATTATAGATACAAGGTAAACAGCGCAATTCAACACCTAGTCTTTACTATCGACTTAAGCTGATGCTAAAATAGACTCGATTGCCGATATTCTCTTGTGGTACCCTCGGGAAATGATTAATTTATCAATATCTACTTTTTATTTCATCAAATTCCGTCAAATAACGCCACAGTATGTGAATTATAACGAAAATAAGCATAAAAAAGTTTTCTGTCGTTCTCTTGGTACATAGCAACGAATGTACATGTAGGGGTGATCTGTTATTTGTCCACAATAAACGGCCTATGCCACTGGAACTTTCACCAAATATTATAAATCATCTTTAAATGAAATATTATCAGTTTTATATAATTTACATAGAATGCAAAATTAAAAGAAACTTTACCTGTTTAATTTTGACCAATGAGATCGCTCCGTTCATTCAATTCATTCCGGTATTCAAAATGGCATTCACAATGAAATGAGTCTTTCACTTGACAATTTCATGCCAAATTACATGTATATTTCATATAGCTGATAGTGAAGAGGGTCATGTTCCGACACAAACGCGTTTGCTCTAATGAAATTAGGTGAAAGTTCCAGCCGTAAAGGCCGTTAAATGTGCAAACCGACTAGATTACCCCTTATTTTGGGCAATAAATTCTGTACCAAGAGAACGACAGAAAACTTTTTTATGCTTATTTTCGTTATAATTCACGTACTGTGGCGTTATTTGACGGAATTTGATGAAATAAAAAGTAGATATTGATAAATTAATCCTTGCCCGAGGATACCACAAGAGAATATCGGCGATCGAGTCTATTTTAGCATCAGTTTAAGTGGATAGTAAAGACTAGGTGTCGAATTGCGCTGTTTACCTTGTATCTATAATAGAAGTATAGTAAAAAAAATAATTTTTTTTTTTTTTTTTAAGGGGGGGGTGGGTGTTAATAGATAATAAAGTATGTGTCAAGTACCTGTGCCTATAGTGATGCATAAATGCATCCTTTACCAAAAGTGTCCCTGTTAAGAGTACACTGGTCTAATGCAAACTGAAGTCCCTGATTAGAGGGCTCCTACAGAAGCCCTCTAATCAGGGACTGCACTGTTTGTCATTTTTCATAAAAAACAACCCTAAGTAGTCTAAAATGGACTAGCTTTTATTGTAAACTGGAATTGTCCATTGAAAGTTTCAGGGGATAATGAGTTAAGTAGGTTGAAAGTAAAGCAGAATGTACCTTAAAGCACATTTTGCTTATTTTCAGTCCGGTTTAAGCTACCATCAGCATTCTGTTAGAATATAGAAACTATTACTTATGGTGCATTATGATAATAACCCAATATACAGTGGAACTGCTTTCTTAAATCAAGGAATAAATTAAAGGTGTAAAACAGCATATTTTTGGGGTAAGGGGTTCATTGTTTTAAGTTTAGATTAAGCAGGTGGCTGCTGTAAGCAAGGTGAAAGTTAAAACAAAGCTCCTGTTGAAGGAGCTTTCTGCTTTCTGTTTTACTTTTATGTTGCTTTAACCCATTACCCCAGAGCCTGTTTCTTGTATTGATGATAGGTGACCATTTAAAGCAGGTTTAAAGTAAAGCAGAATGCGCCTTATGGCTCATTCTACTTTACTTTCAGCCTTCTTTAAGCTACAATCTTCTAGAATATGGAAAATATTTTTTAAGCAAATATCATTATGATTATTTAAATTGGAACTATTTTCTTACATGGAGGTATAAATTTAAAGAATAAAAAGGCGTATTTATGGGGAAATGGGTTAATCTATCACCTATCCTTTTATAAAACAATGTTTGTTTATAAGTGATCACAATAGAGGAGTTTTTCTGTATAAAAATAGGCAGATTTTGAATGTTTAGTTTGAAAACTGCATGAATTTGACTTGTCAATGCAAAATAGATGACAGTAAATTACTGTATTGTTTGTTCAAGCATATCTATGCAAAATAGTAAATTGCTTAATTGGCTTAACTGTCAAGCATGAACAGCAATGGTAGAAATTGTTTTGTGAAAGTATTATAGACTAAATCTGTTAGGTAAATAAAACCAGTATAGATAAACCCCACTACTTTTGATCACTAAAAAAAAGATTAATTAATGGTATTAAAACAGGTGGCAGGTTGAAGCAGGATGATGTTAAAGCAGACAGCTTTACCTATAGGTTGTATAGGTGCTTTCTGCTTTATTCTCATAATGCTTTTAATCTGTCAGACCTGCTTTAAAAATTAACAACTGAATGGTTTTACTGTATTCTGTTGAAAGGATTCCTTATCAAAAGATCAGTTAATGCTTCGATGTTAACCTTTTCCGTCATAGCTTCAGTATTAAAGACAGACTGAAAGTAAAGCAGAAAGCTCTTGTAAGAACATTATGCTTTACTTTCAGTTTGATTGAAGTTACCTTAATGGTTTCTTTTTAGCTCACCTGAGCCAAAGGCTCAAGGTGAGCTATTGGGATGGCCCTGTGTCCGTCGTCCGTCGTCGTTAACAATTGCTTCAAATGACATCTCCTCCTATACCGCTTGACATAATTTAACCAAACTTTACAGAAATGTTCCTTAAGTCAAGCTCTTTCAAATTTGATCAAAGAATTAAAAACAATGCAGAACTCTGGTTGCCATGGCAACCAAAGTGAATAAATAAGGAAATCTTAAAAAATCTTCTTGTCAAAAACTGCAAGGGCCAGAGCTTAGATATTTAGCACATAGCATCATCTACAGGTCCTCTATCAATTTTTGTTCAAATTATGCCCCTGGGGTCAAAATTGGCCCCGCCCGGGGGTACAGTTTTACAAAGAGTTATTTAGTGAAATTTTCAAACGTCTTCTTCTCTGAAACCAATGTGGCCAGAGCTTTGATATTTGGCATGGTGACACTTCTAGATGTCCTTACCAAAATTGTTCAAATGGTTCTGGTCCGTTGCAAAACTAGGTCACAGGAGCTAAAAATAGATTTTTCCAATGAAAACTTAAAAAATCTTCTTGTCTGAAACTACAAGGGCCAGAGCTTAGATATTTGGCACATAGAATCGCCTATATGTCCTCTATCAAGTTTGTTCAATTTATGCCCCTGGGTTCGAAATTGGCCCCGCCCCGGGGGTCACAGCTTTACATAGAGTTATATAGAGAAAATTTCAAACGTCTTCTTCTCTGACTCTAATATGGCCAGAGCTTTTATATTCTGTACGGTGACACTTTTAAATATACGTTACATATTTTGTTCAAATTGTTCCGGTCTGTTGCATATCTAGGTCAGTCCTGGACATAAATCAATATCTCCATTTTTTCAGCTATTCTCAGGTGAGCGAATTATGCCCCATGGGGCTCTTGTTTATTTTAAAACAGGGTCAGAGTGCCAAAAATTTTGGATCCTGATGAGACGCTGATGCAGGTGTCTCATCAGAATCCAAACTGTTTGTACAGATAATCACAAATCCACATCTAGCGTGCAAAGTGTTTAACCCATTACCCTATAAATACGCCTTTCTACGACTTTAATTTATTATTACACTGAAGAAAATAGTTCCACGTTATACATTCATGGATATGTAGCATAAAAAACATTTTCTATATTCCAGCAGATGTAAGCTTAAAGCAGGCTGAAAGTAAAGCAGAATGTGCCTTAGGGCACATTCTGCTTTACGTTCAACCTGCGTTAAGTGGTCACTTCTCTTCAAAACTAGAAACAGGCTATGGGGTAATGGGTTAATAGAAAAGCACATACAAAGAACAAAACATGCATACAACAAAGTTGGAAAAGATGAAATAATAATTGTTTAAAATTGGATATGTACTTTAGAGTCTAGTTTGTAAACAGGATATAATGTAGCCCTGACAATGTTGGTGGAGGGGGAGGGGTTTCTATAATCATAATTTTAAAGCAGTATTCACCCAATCAAAGGATTCCTTAAGGAGTTCTCTGATCAGGGTCTGCACTGTTTTCTTTTTAACTGTAAATAATTTTTTTAAAAAATCCCTTTAGAGTGATCGACAGTCAAAGTAAATGAGTCATTAATTATCAGTAAATTGAGTAGTCTTTACTCTTATATTTGAAATTCAGTGTAACAGTATTATAAAGTTTAAGGAAACTTTCTAATCTTCTTGCAACCGTTAACCCATAATACCTGATATAGTCATAAATACATATTTTAATGACTTTTATTAATTCCTCCACAGTCACTAAAGAAAATTACATGACTCCATTTTATTTATACAAGCATGAATACTATGACCCATCCGAAATATTTTCTATACATGTATGTTCTTACAGATCATTGCTTAAAGCAGGCTGAAAGTAAAGCAGAATGCTCCTTAAGGAGCATTCTGTTTTACTTTTAGCCTGCTTTTAGTGGTCAACTGTCTTCAAAACTAGAAATAGGCTATGGGGTAATCGTAATGGGTCAAAGGCTAGCAAAATAACACCATTTCCAATTTCACTATTGAAGGTCTCACATTGGTAACCATATTTTGTTGTATTGTCTTTCGGCTTTTATAGGACTCAATATAAGAGTGGGTTCACTGAACATTTCTATCATACTCTCTGTTGTGTCTACACGAAGCCCTATGTTGTGACCACTCATGAGAATTTTGAAGGCACAATTCTAATGAGTAGTCACACCATAGGTTTTATTGTAGAGAAACAGATTTTAAATTTTCAAAAAACTCTCCTTCATTGGAGTACTGAGTTTATATGAATAATCAGGTGGAGAAGGGTAACGATAGTAGAGCATGATGTCTTACATAACTATACCTGTTTTCAATAGCGAACAACTATCTCAAATTTCCTTGTCTCCGACATGTGTAAGATCAATTTAATGAAGCCAATCTACCGTCACTATTTATAAAGGTGTTATTAAATCACTTGAACTCTAAAAAAGGCCTATTGCTTTAAAAAATACCTTAAAAGCGTTGGTTATATGTGAGAAAAAGAATCTGTCATGAGTGCAGATTTGAGACAAGTTGATCTCAACCTCGTCTAGAATAGAAAAATTATTAAGCTCGCCAAGGCTTGCTTAAGAACATTTCAATCCTAGACTCGGTTGAGATCAGCTCGTCTCAAATCTCGACTCATGACAGATCCTTTATGTCTCCACAGACATCTGGTTCTCTCCTGGCATAAAACTGAATCAGACTGCTATTACTGGCCTAATTATATTAATGAACCTTCATTCTCCTTGTCTCGTAAACACAAATGAAATTACATAATAACAGCTTCTCAGTCTAAGTTTTAATTGATTTTCACAATTATGCAGTGCTATTTGCACGTTGTAAGCAGGAAATTGTTATACGACCTTCCCAGGTATGCATATCAGCCAGGCAGAAAGCCATGTCATTATATTCATTGTCTGCAATTAAATTAATGGGGCTTGTGTCGTGGCTACTTATTATGCAGTATCGATAAAAAATAATCAACATTGATGCTCATTTTATCTCACTAGCTGCTTCAAAAGTACAGAATTACATGCAGGGATCCAGATAAGGGGGAGTAAATTGAACAAACCCGACATTTTCTCACTCATTTGAACATTAAATCCTATGGTGTTACTACTCATTAGAATCGTCTCTTTGAGACGATTCTAATGAGTAGTCACATCATAGGGTTTAAAGCAGAAATAAATATTTTAGTTTTTAGCTCGACTTTTTCAAAAAGTCGAGCTATTGTCCTCACTAGTGCTGAAACGATTACCCGGGTAACCGGTAACGGTTATGAAATGCCGATTAACCGGTTACAAAGTCGGTAACCGGTTACTCGGAAGCCATTTTGTATAACAAAAGTGAAGCCCCATTTGTCGGAAGCTGCAGCCTTCAGATATGTTTTCCGTTCGCTTGAAGTATTTTACTTTAAGATATACATGATATTTAAGTTTTAAAATACAGTAGCATGTTGATTGATAAGGGTAGGGCGTTTCCTGATATTTGTAAACGTGTATCCGGAGCTCAATACACAAAACAATGCCGTCAACATGTGTGTACAATTCAATATATACTTTTTCAGGTGTTCTCAACACTGAATACTCGCTGCATCGGCATCGTGTCATTTTTATTTTAAGTTGAGTTAAAGAACCCTTATTTCACCTGTCTTTACAATAAATGCCGATTGAACAGTTTTAATTTACAACAAACTTGTCTTCGAAATAGTGTTCCCTTCGCTAATTTGACAGTTGAACTTGACACGCTTACTAACCTTCTGGGGTGACGGACGTTTCGGTAAATGACCAGTTCGGTAAATTGATTTTATATAGTGAAAGTCTGGACGTTTCGGTAAAAAGGTAAATTATAGTAAATTATAGGTTTATGTACAGGTCTGTATATCACACCTTTCGCTAGATCAATAACTGATGGTGCTTGATCTCTAATCACTCGTACCTTGTAATGTAACGTCTTGCAAATGGTTGGGTCTATACTATACGCTCTAGTTCTGGAATTGGTAAAATTTCTATGCCGAATTGGGGCAATAAAGTCGGTTATGAAGGAAATATAAATTTAGTTCTTAATTATTTTGAGATGTAACAATAATCTCATCTCCTTATAGAAGAAATGATTTTTTTTTTGAAGAAATCAAGTTATGTTTACCCCCTTCACATGCCCTTTATTTCGTTTTGTAAACAGGCCGAAAAATTGTATCTGTTGGTAGATCGATCAGGAGCAACACATACTAAAACAACCCTGCAAACTTTGCACAAACACTGTGCCACAATCTCATTGTTACCGAGTGAGGTGCGATGTGCGATATACTTAATCCTATAATTACTATAATTTACCTTTTTACCGAAACGTCCAGACTTTCACTATATAAAATCAATTTACCGAACTGGTCATTTACCGAAACGTCTGTAAATCACCTTCTGACCTCGAAATATTCGGTTTGCTTTGGATTTCTACCCTAGTAGCTATATATGACGTTCGTGTAGGGAAACGTAAATCAGGGTTTCCAGGAACAGCCGCATGTCAATTTCAAATATATTTTTAGACCACCCAATCAAAAACGATAAAATTATAAAACCCGGTTAGCTGAATCTACACTTCAATCGGATCGTCTCATATTTTTCCAAGGTTTAAAATAAGACAAGAATTTAATGGGACCAATTAATTATCTATAACACAATGCGGGATCTGTCTTCATATTCGGCCGCGCGTTGTGTGTGAAGTTATTATTATTTTACAAATGCAACTTATTTAGAGAAGACGTCGAATAGCTGCTTTTTAAACGATTTATTGATCAACAGATTCATAAAGTATACATGTAAGTTCATTTTATAAGATCAATTCTTCTTTTCTCTTTGAAATTTATTAAAGACCTACGTCGGCATGGTAAAATAGTTAGAAAAAAGTATAACATCCATAAACAATTCTTTGGCACCAAGACTTTATTATTGTATTATCGTTTACACACGCAAACGGTCTCCAAATTTGTAAATGTTTATAGGTAAAACAGTTGAACGTTACCGTGTACACGTGCAACGTCCGACCCTTACTGACTAATGATGTGTCAGATTGCATATTAAAGTTACGATTAACCGGTTAACCCCGGTTACGAGCAACGATTAACCGGTTACAAATTTCTGGTAACCGTTTCAGCACTAGTCCTCACCCTGTCGTCTGCGTCTGCGTCAGCGTCTGCGTCTGCGTCTGCGTCAGCGTCCGCGTCTGCGTCGGTTAAGTTTTTTGCTTAAGGTTTTTGTAAGAGTCCATTTCTCAATAACTATCAAAGGTATCCATTTGAAACTTGGAATAGTTGTTCAGTATTAAAAGGGCAACTCATTACAATAAGACAGGTAACCCTGGGATTTGTCATTTCAGAGTTATTGCCCTTGTTTTATTTACTTAAAAATTATAAATTAACATATCTCAATAACTATCAAAGGTATCCATTTGAAACTTTGAATAGTTGTTCAGTATCAAAAGGGCAACTCATTACAACAAGGCAGGTAACCCTGGGATTTGTCATTTCAGAGTTATTGCCCCTATTTTAACTTAAAAAATATAAATTAACATATCTCAATAACTATCAAAGGTATCCATTTGAAACTTGGAATACTTGTTTAGTATCAAAAGGGCAACTCATTACAACAAGGCAGGTAACCCTGTGATTTGTCATTTGTGAGTTATTGCCCTTGTTTTATTTACTTAAATATTATAAATTAACATATCTCAATAACTATCAGGGGTATCCATTTGAAACTTTGAATAGTTATTAAGTATCAAAAGAGCAACTCATTACAACAAGGCAGGTAACCCTAGGATTTGCCATTCCAGAGTTATTGCCCCTGTTTTATTTACTTAAAAATTATAAATTAACATATCTCAATAACAATCAAAGGTATCCATTTGAAACTTTGAATACTTGTTTAGTATCAAAAGGGCAACTCATTACATCAAGGCAGGTAATCCAGGGATTTGTCATTTCAGAGTTATTGCCCATGTTTTATTTACTTAAAAATTGTAAATTAACATATCTAAATAACTATGAAAGATATTAACTTGAAACTTTAAATACCCGTTAAGTATCAAAAGGACAACTCATTACAACAAGGTAGGTTACTTTGTGATTTGTGATTCCAGAGTAATTGCCCTTGATTTATTTACTTAAAACTTGTAAATTGAAATATCTTAATAACTGTCAAAGGTTTTAACTTGAAACTTTAAATACTTGTGTTATAACAAAAGGGCAACTCATTCAAACAAGAAAGGTGACTGGGGATTTGCCATTCCAGAGTTATTGCCCTTGTTTTTATTTACATAAAACTTGTAACTTGAAATTTCTCAATAATTACAATAGGTATTAACTTGAAACTTTTAATGCTTGTTCAGTTTCAAAAGGGCATCACCTTTCAAGACAGCAGATAACCATGAGATTTGTCATTGCAGAGTTATTGCCCTTGTTTGACTAAGAATTTGTATATGAAATTATTCAGTAACCGTAGAAAGTTATTAATTTCAAACTTCCAATATATTCGAATACTTGTTTAGTTTCAAAAGGGCAACGCATTACAACAAGGCAGGTAAAGCAGGCAAAGATATTGTCCTTCTTTTGACTTATAGTTTACTTTAAGTGGAATGTAGACTGTCCAAGTATGTTTAAGTTGTTGTTGCTTACAAACTTTTATGATCAATAGGGCATTAAACACACATTCTTTAAGTTTGAAAAATATAGCCGTCTCAAGTATATGAAAGTCGAGCGTCCAGCACCCGTTTGCGGTGCTCTCGTTGAAATACTTCCCATATCTGGAGCCCTGGAATTACAGTCCTGTGATTGTTATCACTATGTTTAAGGTTTCTTTCCTGTGCTTGAGGCAGATGGCTACTGTAACTGTAAAACCTTCTTCCCCGTAATTCATTTCCCCATAGCCCTATTTCTAGTTTTGAAAAGAGGTGACCACTTAAAGCAGGTTGAAAGTAAAGCACATTCTGCTTTACTTTCAGCCTGCTTTAAGCTACCATCTACTAGAATATAGAAAATTATTTCTTATGATACATATTCATGACTATATATTTGAACTATTTTATGAATAAGAGGCATATTTATGGGATAATGAGTTAATACTCATATGTAAAATTCTGCCCGCTGTGAGAATTTATGATCTGAAATACATGTATTACATTGGCTAATATAGTAAGGACTTTTTTCCCCAAGAAAGAGTGCAGGTTACTCAGGCAGACAAATCCAAGCAGGCCATAGTCAGTGACAGCTTCTTTGTTCTACATTGTTTTCAAGAAACATCCATTATATAATGATATGCTATTAGCAAGAGAAAAGCTAAAACAAGACGAAAGCAAGACAGAAACCTCCTGTTCGAGCTTTCTTCTTTAGACTGCTACCTGTAATTGAGTCACCTGCTGATGCAAGATTTGCTTTACTTTCTGTCTGCTTTGAGTTTCAACCTGTGATTTGCACCATGTTTTTAAATGATTCCCTATCTTGAGATGCTTTGTGCTGAGCTTTGAGTGAAAAACTTTGTTTGTTGTCAGGTATTTAATGATTGGCCATGACTAAGTGTAATTAAAAGCTATTCTCCATAGCCAATAGGGCATATCACCTGTATCGAATTGCTGCAGAATATATGGAACAGTAAAATCATGCCAATACGACCACTCAAAAGAGAGCATGTCTAGTTAACCCACCAGCTGTTACTAGTTTTGAAGACAGGTGATCACTAGGTTTAAGCAGGTTGAAAGTAAAGCAGAATGCACCTTAACCCTTTACGTTATAGCCTGTTTCTAGTTTTGAAAATATGTGACTGCTTAAAGCAGGTTGAAAGTAAAGCAGAATGTGCCCTAAGGCACATTCTGCTTTACTCTCAGCCTGCTTTAAGCTACCACCTGTTAGAATAAAGAAAATAATTCTTATAATATATATGCATGGCTGTATAGATTGGAACTATTTTCTACAGTGGAGGAATAAACTGTATGCGCTAAAAGGCGCTTCTATGAGGGAAAGGGTTAAGATGCATACTGTTTTACTTTTATCCTGCTTTAGGATATAGAAAATATTATTTTTTATACATATTCATGACTATATAAATTGTACCTATTTTCTTCAGTTGTGTAATATAGTAAATGCGTAAAAAAGTGTATTTTTCAAACAGGATCAGAGTGTCAAACAGTTTTGATCCACGTGAAGTGGTGTCTCATCGTGATCTAAACTGTTTGCAAAGGTAATCACTGTGGCACATAATTCCTCTGCTAGCATGGTAACAATTAAATGCCACTGAAGTCGACTGTCGACATTATGCTATATATATGTGAGTGTTGTCTGCAAAAAAATGTCATCTGCAACAATTTCCGAAGCTGGTTCATTGAAAGATTCTTTCAGAAAATATCAAAGTGTCAAACAGTTATTGATCCCAACTGTTTGCAATAGTTATCACAAATTGGCTCACAGCATGCATAAAGCTATAACCCTTTGAATGACAAAAATAAGTTGCCTCGTTTGCAACAATTATTGTCTAATTGTAATTTCATTTTCATAAAAGGGTCAACATGTAAAACGGTTCAGACCTATCTAAGTGTCTCAGCATCTCACCAAGATCCAAACTGTTTGCAAAGTTTTACCATTTAACCCTTAGCCCGCCAAAAAAATTGTCGTCTGCTATATTTCTCGTCTGCTTCAAGTTTCAAAGTGCTTCATAGTTGCTCAAAATTGCTGAAAGTGTTGTCCGAGTGTCAAACAGCTTGGATCCGGATCAAAGCTGTTTGCATATGGAGCTATAGTCGTGAGTGGCAGGCTAAGGGTTAAGACTGTAAACAGATAAAGGCCAGTAGTTCATTGGATGACTTACAGTATCAAAATTGTTGCAAAATATATCATGAAGTTATGACAGTAGAAAATCAATCATTGGGGTAAAATTTCGTCTATGACCTTTCCAGTGGCTGCATTAACACCACCTGCTTATCTCAATGTCTGCTTTAATCATTCATTGCGAAATTATTGTCTGCTTAACCCTTTGAACCCTAATCCCGCATATAGGCGTTCTTTTCAAACAGTGTACATGTGAAAAGTTCACTTGTCCTATGCAAACAGTGAAGACCCAGATCAGAGGGCTCCGAAAGGAGCCCTCTGATCAGGGTCTTTACTGTTTGTCATAATGCAAAACACTGACAAAAACAACCCTTAAAAGTCAGAAATGGACTAGACTAAAATGGAAACTGGGGTTGTCCATTTGAAGTTTCAGGGAGGAAAGAGTTAACCCATTACCCTTACATGTCCTGTTTCTAGTTTTGAAGGCAGTTGACCACTCAAAGCAGGTAGAAAGAAAAGTTAAGGCACATTTTGCTTTACTTTTAGTGTACATTAAGTTATCATCTATTCAGATATAAAAAATATTACCAATAGTGCATATTCATGACTGTATAAATAAGATCTATTTTCTCCAGTGGAGGAATTAATTAAAGGCGTGAAAAGGTGAATCAAGGGAGGAAGGGTCATTAACAGATTTGACAATATGTACAGTAGCGCATGTCTTTGTCTACATGAAAATATCTAAATGTTATATTATGTCGATGTCAATTATAAGCTTGTCCGTTAATGTGAATGTCCGTAAATGTGAGTATCCCTGCACTTTGTCCAAATGTCAGGGAGCTCAGTTCACCAATTCAAATTGCCACTAGTCCATTTTTGACTATTTAGGTCTGATTTTACCACTTTATAGTATAATAGCAAAATGACAAGCAAGGCAGACCCTTATCAGGGTCTACACTGTTTGCATAGGACAAGTGTACTCATCACAAGTACACACTGTCTGTCAATGACTAGTATATACTGGTCGCTAGTAGGGTTGAATGTGTAGATCTGATAAAGGGTATCTATAGAGTGAAGAGTCACGTTTAAGACTTGATTGAGCCACAGGTGCGTAGTGTCAGCTTTGAAGAGATAAATCAAGTTATTTCACAATGTTCTAAGGTGGGTGGATCTACTGGGAAACCTGTATAAACAGCAGCTAGTTGCTGATAGGACAATCATGAGGAGAAGTGGAGTATTTAAAAAATTAAAATCTTTATGTTGCATTAAAACTCTAAGGTGTTACAACTCATTAGAATCTTCCAGACAAGTAGTTACACCATACATTTTGGTGCTGACTTGAGTATGAAAATGTTTGATTTGTTCAGGTTACCATCTCGTTAATCTCGAGCCCTGAGAACATTATGGCATTTATAATGTAGGGTAGAAATTACAATGCAGAAATTAATTAAGCTTCTATAAAAGTTTCCGGCATTAATTTATACTGTTTGTTATACAGTGGAAAGCCACTTTTGGAGATTTCTATACTTCATCATTGGTTCTAAATGTCCATATTATCCCTTTCTCCCAAAGAAGCACCTTTTATCATAATTCATTTATTCCCCCACTGAAGAAAATAGTTCCAATTCAGATAGTCATGAACATTTACCATAAGAAATATTTCTTATATCCTAAAAGATGGTATTTTAAAGCAGGCTGGAAGTAACGCAGAATGCACCTTATATAAAGGCACACTCTGCTTTACTTTCAACCTGCTTTAGGTGAACACCTGTCTTCAAAACTATAAACAGGCTATTTGGTAATGCCAGGTTATATTGATGGGCTGTTACACAAAAACCATTCCTTCATTGAATCACTGCTGAACTCTTTACCCCATAGTTTAGCCAATATTTCTTAGATGGGGATTGACTTTCCTTAGTGAAGAAATAATTTGAGGCATAAAAAAGACCTTTTGCATTTGTGAGGTGATGGAAACTGCAGGGATCCAGATAAGAATAAGGAAAGTAAACATTCAAACTTTTCCTCTTCAATATTGCCTTAAATTTGTCAACTTCAATATTGTGACTACCCTTAAAATCCAAAAAATCAATGGGACACCCTGTGTTACTGTGTAGCTGATGTCAATAACAAAACTTGAACAATTAATTGCTTTTATCATTCAAAAGGTGCAAACTGAATGGCAAATTTAGCAGGGTCCACACTGTTTGCTCAGGCCTGTTTGTCCCAGTACTAGGATCATTATGGTACATGTACAATGTACTCAAAAAAATTGTCACTTCAATATAAAAAAAATAATTATTTAGTTCAATATAATTCTGAGTATTTCACAATCCAAACACTACGATGTCAAATCATTAGGGCGTTCAAGTACCGTATCAGCGAACAGTAACGTTAACCGATGCAAACAACCCATATAGTACATCTAACGTTCACCAATACTCTTCAATAATTACTCATTGCGCCCCAATGTTTATTAACTTTTCAAGGGTACGAACGATTTATGTGCGAATTTAAATAACACAAGCAAAAGTACACTAATCAACGGAAATGCATCAATTGTACCGCATATAAAAATAAGATGTAGCTGCTCAGATGTAAGCTGCTTTGTTTGATACATTTAGTATTGGAAAATGTTGGTTTATTGATGAGAAATTAAGTCGGGACTGTTCGCTGGTTTTATTAAATTCATTTCGTCGCCATTTTGTTTTCCTTGTTGGCGAACTACCTCTGAGGCCGTTCGTGTCGTTCGCAATCGGTAACAGCCTAACGGTCGTTAAAGGTAAATTGTTACCGTTTTCTGATGCAATCGATGCAATCGATACGGTACTTGAACGCGCTACATGTTGTTTGGTTGTGAAATACTGTTAAGGATGATAGTACAGTAAAAACCTCTCTATTACGAACACTAGAAAGAAGGCTAATTTAGTGTATAAAAGACAGATGACAGCTTAACCCTTAAACCCATAAAATGCGCCTTTTTACGCTTTGTTTTCATTTTCTTTATCCTAGTAGATGATAGCTTAAAGCAGGCTGAAAGTGAAGCAGAATGCGCCTATGGCGCATTCTGCTTTACTTTCAACCTGCTTTAAATGGTAACCTGTCTTCCAAACTAGAAACAAGCCATGGGGTAATGGGTTAAAGCAAGGTGACAGTAAAATGGAAAGCCCCATCAGGAGCTTTTTAATTAACTGTCACCTAGCTTACTTTAAGCAGTCACCTGTTCTTAACACCTAATAATTAACACAATTTAGTGATCGTAATAGAGAGGTTTTACTGTATTTGAAATAGTTATCTTATCCTAGAGCTGTGCCACTGTCATACTAGGTTCCATTCAGTGCAGTATAATCCCTGGAGATGAGGTGACCTTTATAAAAGAGAGGGTTGATATGTAATTGCCTTTTCACAGATATAATACATTGCCTTAGAGGAATATCGGACACATGGGGGTCTCATGACAATTTTATTCATGTACAGTCGAAACTCGATCATTCAAACTCGCTTTAGTTCCAACATACCCATATTTCAAAGTTATAATGTGGCTAAGCCACGTTTTAACTTTGAAATACGGGTATGTTTGACTTAAGCGAGACAGAGTTTAATAATAGACATTACCGTAAACTTAGGAAATATTGGCAGTGTTGATTTAAGTGAGTTGGAAGTATCGGGTTTCGACTGTATACAAAGTTTTATTGTATGTATAATGAATGTTGATCAGTGCCATTTCTGACAGACTAATGATATGTCAGACATATTCTATAAGAAAACCGTGCTGGACCCTGATCAGACGCTAGCCTTATAACCCTTTACCCAACAGCCTGTTTATATGAAGACATGTGGCCACTTAAAGCAGTTTGAAAGTAAAGCAGAATGTGCCTTAAGGCGCATTCTGCTTTACTTTCAGCCTGCTTTAAAGGGACTCGCAACTGGATGGTGTTCTTGTCAAAATAAAATAAAATACTCAAATAAAAGCAAATTTGTGGCATTATTTGGCTTTTGACATTAAAAAAATATGATCAGTCCAAAAAACGTCTCAAGAATCGTCACCGAATCTTAGTTTTTTAGATATTTTCCATCGTTTTTCCATAGCATTAGCTAACGGTATAGTTGTTGTTGTTGCTCTCTACACGGGGTAAGACATAAACCTGAGCCGAATAATGTTCTATTAATAGCTATCATTGAAGTACGTTAATTCGCTACCATATAATAGAGAGAGCGTTCGTAGCCGAGGGCGTAAAGGCGATGCCTCATTTTTCATTTTTGTCTCTGCATGGATGGTCACGGGTTCGAATCCCACCAGAGCCTCTTCTTTTTTTTTTTTGAAATGCATTTTTTAACAGAATTTATTATCCTAAACTAAATGTTACCCATTTATATAAGCATTTGACATATATTTACAAATTACTACTTTTAATGCTTGATCCGATTGCGAGCCTCTTTAAGATATCACCAGCTATGATACTGAAAATATTTCTTATGGTATATGTTCATGACTGTATAAACTTGAACTATTTTCTTCTGTTGAGGAATAATTAGTTAAACACGCTAAAAGCCGCTTCTATCAGGTAAAGGGTTAAATAGACTCCTGCATTATAGCTGCGGCTCTATACTGATTTAAAAATTAAGTGTCCATTGTACACCATTAGCAGGGTCAGTTAATAAAAGAACTCTTTGCAAATGTATTACAATTGAGTTGAGTTGTTGTATTAAAGACAGGTTACTTCAAGGTAAGTGAAAATAAAGCATAAAGCTCTCTAAGGAACTATCCGTTTTACTCTGTAGTCTGTATAGTACTGATTAAACTAAGATGGAAGAAAAATAGATAGCTCTTGTAGTCCTGAGCTTTCTGCTTTATGTCCATAATGCTTTAAACTGCAACCCGTCATCAAAGATCAAAATGAATGTTAGTTTGTGGCAGTTATGTGGAGGAGTAGGTAGAGTTGCTAAATTTAATATAACACTTTTGTAGAGGAAAGGAATTAACCCTTTCTGCGCCAATATTGCATAAAGTCGACTTTCCAAACACTTTAGATCCAGATCAGATACCACATAACGCGATGTCTGATTAGAATCCAAACTATTTGACCTAGAATCAGTATATTTAAGGGATGTTAACAGTTACGGATATTGTAACCGGTTAATCGCAAGGCGAAACCGGTTAACTGTCCGGTTAACCTGACATAAAATTAAACCATTGTATTGACGAGAAAAAAATATGTCTACTACCTACTGTTGGTTCTGAATGTTAACGAAAGCCATCCATTCTTTGAAGAATCCTAATGACAATTGTTGAATCCTGTACGAAATGTTCCGCCCGGAATTGGGGCGGAATCTCACATCCTATTCCGCCTGCATTTCCGCCTGTTTCCACTTATATGAAATAAAGAATAAATTCCGGGCGGATTCCAGGCGGAAACGGGGCGGAATTCGGGGCGGAATATGTAAATGAGGCACATTTTACGGACGAAAAAAATTTCAGGCGGAAAACATTCCGGGCGGAAACGGGGCGGAATATGTAAATGAGGCGGAAAATCTTCCAGGCGGAATTAGGATATGCAAATGAGGCGGAATATATTCCGGGCGGATTCCAGGCGGAAACGGGGCGGAATTTGGGGCGAAATATGTAAATGAGGCGGAAAATCTTCAGGCGGAATTAGGATATGCAAATGAAGCGGAATTTTCTTTGGGGCTGAAATTTTGATGCAGAATAAGTAAATAAAGGAAGGGGAATATTCAGGGTAGAAGCTTTGCAAAATCTATTTTGGGTAGAATTTGACTTTAGAACATCCTCTTTTAATTTTGCAGTCAAATTAGGCATGCCCATCACAACTTCCATCAAGGATTGCGAAAAAGAAACTCCAAGAGCTACTGAAAATAGATAAACAACCAAAAAAGTGCATATCATTAAACTTTTTAATTGAAAAAGTTACATATTAATCAATTTAACTTACATAATCACACACCTTGATGCTGTCCTAGAAACCGAATGTCTTATAATGTGTCTCGTATGATAAAATATCTCCTTGGAAGAACAAACCTGAAATCGTTCCCCAACAGCACTATTTCTTTAACCCATTCAACCATAAAAAATATGCCTTTTTACACCTTTAATGTATTAGTCTGCTGAAGAAAATAGTTTATACAGACATGAATGTGCTTCATAAGAAATATTTTCTTTATCCTAGCAGATGGTAGCCTGAAATCAAAACAATGCACCTTACAGTGCATTCTGCTTTACTTTCAACCTGCTTTAACCTACATAACCCCATAAATACATCTTTAACTTATGACCCCAAAGTTCTGTTTTTCCTATATCCTAGCAGATGGTAGCTTAAAGCAGGTTGAAATTAACTAAAGCAGAATGTGTCTTAAAGTGCATTCTACTTTACTTTCAACCTGCTTTAAGTGGTCACTTGTCTTCAAAAGTTGAAACAAACTATGGAATAATGGTTAAAATGTCATGCTCCAATTATAATCAAATTAGTACTTGACAGAAATATACATAGTTTGAACTTGGAATGGGAATTTCTTATCCAAGTAAAAAGAGCAGGATAACACCTGCAAAATTTGATAAACAAACAGAGCAAACACAGATCAGGAACAGTCAAATCTGGGTCTTCTCAGTTTGTTAATGCCATAAAAAAGTGTCTATGAGGGAAATATTTAATCTGTCTTAACTAATGTACAATTGTATAATCAAATATTTTACACTTATTATTTACAGAGATATTTATCAAGTCATTGTCTTTGAATTCTATTTTCTTATTAAAAACCTCATATAAATTTGATGGGTTACAGATTATCAAACAGAAAATTTCTATCTTTGACATAAACACTTTAGCTCGTTTAACTCTTTCAACACTAAGTAACTCTTGTGTGTTATTAGGTTCTCTTGTAGATCCTTTAGTTACAAAAATATGAACCAATGTCTACTTGGAATTCTGGGTAGTTTATAAATACTGCTCTACACAAACAAACAGTGTAGACCCTGATCAGAATAGCCCTCTGAAATGGGTTTACACTGTTTGCAAATTATATAACTAGTATATTTTAAACAGGTCAATTGTGTTGATAGAGTTTACCCTTTTTGAAAATAGGTGACTATACTTAAAGCAGGTTGAAAGTAAATCAGAATGCACCTTAAGGTGCATTCTGCTTCACTTTCAGCCTGCTTTAAGCTACCACCTGCTTGAATATAGAAAATATTCCTTATGATACATATTCATGACTATAAATTGGAACTATTGTCTTCAGCGGAGGAATAAACTAGATGCACTAAAAGGTGCTTCTATGAGGGAAAGAGTTAAAAAAATATGGCACAGGTAATGTTCAATTTGGCCTACAGAATTACCTAAACAAATCCATTCTAAGATCAGGATAAGTCTAGTTCTAATGACACATCCATATCAAATGTCTAAGGTTTTAGTTGTAACTTGTTTCCTAGCATAAGATGATCTCCATGTCACTGTCACCGGGCATCATTCATTCACTGCCTTGTTGGTAAAAACTTGGCCAATATTTTCCCACATCAAGTGTTGACATAATCTAAAAGACAATCAGGAGACACTAAATTTAAAATATGACTTCAAATATTTATTACAAAAAAATTGAGTCTGAATTAATTTTAAAATGGATCTTAAGGTTGAGTACCCCTAATGAGATCGTGCCAATTTCGGTCAATATTGGAACTCTACAGAGAGCGATCGGCCAATCTCATCAACTGCCGACCTGTTTTGAACTGTGCTGAAACATGCATGGTTCGAAACACTTTGGCAGTTGACAAGAATGGCTGATGGACATAGAAATTAGACTACCAATTGTGGTCTGATCTTATTAGGGGTCCTAAATCTTAAATCATTAACTTCAGTAAGCTACTTGTTTTATCATTAAATCGGATTAAAACCGAACTTCCTGTTCAATCTTTTAATTTTGTTTAGATTGCGTTAAATAAAAGTTAACTTTTACGCTGCGTTTGACAGATACGCCAGTATATTAAATTCGCGAAAACTGGTGACAAAATTAACTAATTGCAGTTTGGTGCACCCCAACGATAAAACAGGAGGCGTTCCGCGTGATATATTTTAGCTTCTGGTTATCGGCATCATTCATAAAACAATGAGCGCCCAGTAAGACTCCGACGAAAACAAAATGAAGCTGCAAACCATCGAATGTCGCGGCGATAAAAGAGGTTTTAGATTGTCAAAATGAAGTTTTTCGCACCGCTACGGAAAATTATCAGCAACAATATCAAAATCACAAACGACCCCTGTTAAATCTGCTAACCTTGTTATTTTAGGAAGCTTGTCATATTATTGAAATCATTCAAACATCAAATACACCTAATACACAATTGAATATTTTCGTGATATATCTAGTATATGTGGTGCGCTTCGATAACAAGAGCACCGCAAGCCGGGCACATTATACGCCCGTCAAAACGATCTTAGAATGTAGTCATACCAAAACCCTATCAAGGTAAAAACAAAAGGGGAAGAACCCTGAAAGTTAGGGGTCATATGCTGACCAAGTTTCAAAAGGATGGGAATAAATTTGTGTGAGAAAGAGAGCTACAAACAAAAAAATGCCCGTTTTTGACGATAAAAGGGGCATAACTCTTGAATGTCTGGGGCAATCTTGCTGGTTATGAAGCTTGACCGAGACATTATGGTCATACACATGCTGACAAAGTTTCAAAAGGATTGGAATAAATTTATTTGAGTTAGAGAGCGGACAAATTAAAAAAATGCCCGTTTTTGACAAAATAAGGGGCATAACTCTTGAATGTCTGGGGCAATCCTGCTGGTTATAGAACATAACTGAGACATTATAGTAATACACATGCTGACCAAGTTTCAAAAGGATTGGAATAAATTTGTTTGAGTTAGAGAGCGGACAAACTAAAAAATGCCCGTTTTAGATGAAAAAAGGGACATAACTCTTGACTGTCTGTGGCAATCTTGCTGGTTATGAAATATAACCGAGACATTATGGTCATACACATGCTGACCAAGTTTCAAAAGGCCTGAAATAAATTTGTTTGAGTTATAGAGCGGACAAACTAAAATATGCCCGTTTTTTACGAAAAAAGGGGCATAACTCTTGAATGCCTGGTGCAATCCTGCTTGTTATCAAACTTGACAGAGACATTATGGTCATACACATGCTGACCAAGTTTCAAAAGGATTAAAATAAATGTGTTTGAGTTATAGAGCGGACAAACTAAAATATGCCCGTTTTTTACAAAAAAGGGGCATAACTCTTGAATGTCTGGGGCAATCCTGCTGGTTATCGAACCTGACCGAGATATTATGGTCATACACATGCTGACAAAGTTTCAAAAGGATTAAAATAAATTTGTTTGAGTTAGAGAGCGGACAAACTAAAATATGCCCGTTTTTTCGAAAAAAGGGGCATAACTCTTGAATGCCTGGTGCAATCCTGCTGGTTATCGAACTTGACCGAGATATTATGGTCATACACATGCTGACCAAGTTTCAAAAGGATTAAAAAACATTTGTTTGAGTAAGAGAGCGGACAAACTAATATGCCCGTTTTTGACAAAAAAGGGCATAACTCTTGAATGTCTGGGGCAATCTTGCTGGTTATCGAACTTGACCGAGATATTATGGTCATACACGTTCTGACCAAGTTTCAAAAGGATTAGACTAAATTTGTTTGAGTTAGAGAGCGGACATGAAAAAGTTAACGGACGGACAGACGGACGGACAGACGGACAGACGGACGGACAGCGCCACGACATAATACGTCCCGTCTGAAGACGGGCGTATAAAAAATGGTACGCTTTGATCTGGAGTTCTAATCCTTACCATTTGATGATTTGGTCACATATTAATTATCATGGATGACTGGCTCACGCCGCTGTAAAGCATCACTGACTGTGTTGTACCACACAAGACAACCATCCAACATTAAAGTTCAACAACATCATGGGTTTTTCCCTTCATTTTCTGTCCTGACTCCATCATTTACATAGTTTCTGAAAAATAAAATTTATCTAAATTAGTGATGAATTAATTAGTAACCAGAATTATACTCACTGTAGGGACGGGTCCATGGAATTTTAATTCAAATTCAATGTTCTTTCAGAGATGTCCTTGAAGTGAAAAAGTTGTGAGTTTTTGCACCTCAAAGAACTATTTTACAATAGAGTCCTTTGCAAATTCAATAAGTATTTTAATGGGTACTCTCGTAACTCTGAGGGAATGGTGGGGGGAAAACTCATTTGAATTTTCATTATATATATATATCATAGATTCAAAATTGCCAAAACAATGTGGAATTCTAGTGTATTAGTGTTAAAAAAACACACTAAAGAAATTGTGTTCAGTAGTGATTAAATAAATAATATATAAAGAATCAATGTGTCAAATATTTTTTTGGCGACTTTGAATTCGGATAGTTACAAAATAGACATGGTCCGAAACATCAAACACGGAAATCGACTCTCTAACTACGAAAAACGCGTAACATGCGTTTCTCGCACGTTGTCGACATTATAACAGTATCTTCTCAGCAGACTTGGTTATTAACTTCATCTTTCGACGTTTCACGTCTTTATCACAAAAAAGCTGATCGATTCACACGCCTTTTTCATAAAACAAGAGCCGCATGCGGCCCTAAATCGCTCACCTGGTACCCATGATTACGGTCATGTAAATGGACCAGTAATTATTACTTTTTCACTTATTCACCCCACCCACTGGTGGCCATATTGTTTGAGCTAGTAAGATTATTTGTAGAAAACTGGCAAAGGGTCACCCATGAATCATTATTTGTGTAAAATTATTCTTAAATCAGACCAATAGTTTCAGAGAAATTGTTTTTGAAAGTTTTTCTATACAGAAATATAAGGAAAACTTGCCCCACCAACTGGCGGCCATGCTTTTTAAGATAACAAAATGATTTTAAGAAATCTGGTAGAGGGTCATCAATTTACCATTTGTGTAAAATTATTTTGAATTTGCAACAGTAGTTTCAGAGAAGTTTTACTATACAGTAACATAAGGAAAACGTGCCCCACCCACTGGCAGCCATGTTTTTTTTAAGATAACACAATATTTTTTAGAAATCTGGTAGAGGGTCATCAATTGACCATTTGTGTAAAATTATTTTGAATTTGCACCAGTAGTTTCAGAGGAGAAGATTTTTAAAGTTTTTACTATACAGTAACATAAGGAAAATCTGCCCCACCCACTGGAGGCCATGTTTTTTTAGATATCAAAATAATTTTAAGAAATCTGGAAGAGGGTCACCCATGGTTCATTTGCATAAAATTACTGACAAATCGGACCAGTAGTTTTTGAAAAGAAGATTTTTAAAGTTTTCACTATATATCAATATAAGGAAAATCTGCCCCACCCACTAGCGGCCATGTTTTTTAAGATAGGAAAATTATTTTAAGAAATCTGATAGAGGGTCACCAATGGCACATTTGGGTAAAATTATTTACAATTCGGACCTGTAGTTTTTGACAAGAAGATTTTTAAAGTGGCAACCACAATTTCAATTGGATGACCTATATTTGAAGAAATCTGAGAGAGTACCTTACAAGGAACAATCCTATGAAGTTTTGATGAAATTGGCACAGTGGTTTCCAAGAAAAAGATCTTTGAAGAAAAAGTTTGACGATGGACGGACGACGGACACAGGGCGATCACAATAGACCGTTGACTTTTCCATTTGATTTTGACCCAACACTACCGGCCGGTCACTTTATCGTGACACCGACGCAACCAGTTGTTACTATTTGCTACATGTAACCCGAAACCCTGAGCGAGGAGGGAAGTCATTAAAAACTACTAATTTTTAAGTCTTTGGTTTGCCCCGGCCTGGGATTGAACCCGCAACCTCCTGCACTAGAACGGGATGCTCTACCACTGAGCTACGTACACAGACCGTGTCAGTGTTGATCATCTAAAATAGAAGTACTCTTGTTTAATATTTTGGCAGTCTTTACCTTGTGAAATGGTTACAGCTGTTCAGCCACCTCAATATCTCTGGTCCATGGATCTTTAAATAAGATGTTTCAACAGTGTTGTAACTATTCTATTGGTTGATAGGTTGACTCATGGAATCTGAAATAGAGACATATGCTTTGATAAAATTAAAGTGTATCTAGATCAAAATTTGAGTTGTGAGAAGATAGATAAAATCACATCTAAATAACTTGTTTACCACACATTAAACTCTAATTAACTTGTTTAAACTAAAAGAATGTATTTAAATCTAAGAAAAACAATCAAATACGGGACAACTTAATTACAAAATGTTGAAACGATTTTCTGTATCTAGCTATACACTGCAATCACTATTCTATAGTGTGTAGGCCGAATTAAACCAGTTACGATTTGACTTGGGACGAATTGAACCGCAACGTTTTCAGCATAGGAGATTGTATTCACCTGAATCTGCCTATCAATTGCATTTCAAATGATGGATTAGGTAAATAAATATTTGCAGCTTCGACTTGAACACCTATCTACTGAAACAAATCTAAATACATGTAAATATATCTGCATTAAATCTTACAATATCCTAGTAGGATCAACTGACAAAAACAAACACCCAGGCAGCGTGCGATAACATCTGAATTAATTTATACACGAACATACAAGTTTAAATACACAATTTACCTTTAATCACAACACGCATTGTCCGCGACAGCGTGTATGAGCCATACAAGGTGTGATTTCTTGGTAAAAACACAGGGACATTCATGTATCGTCGTTACAAATTATGGCTCTTCATTTCAAATTTCGAGACCAACAGCTAGCGCATGCGCGGAACGGAGCACACGGAGAAACTTCGACCCCATAGAGTTTCGGCCTTTCACGTAAATAATGTGTTATTCTTTCTGCTAGAAACAGAGAATAAACGTGAATTATCTCTGAAATAATATTATGCGCATATGAAAACTACGGAAAACGTTGAAGAGAATTTAAAATTGTTCTTTCCTTAAAGTTAAATGGCTATTTCTTAAAATAATTTTCCAAGATAAAAAAAACAACAGCAGTGGGTGGGGCACTCGTATTTCCTGTATTTGGCTATAATATAGTGGAAACTTTAAAATTCTTCTTTTTTGAAACCACTGACTCAATTTAAAAATAATTTCATACAAATGGGTGAATCTGTATCAGATTTCTTCAAATATAGGTCTATCAGTTGAAACTGTGGTTGCCATGGCAACCAATTGAAACAACTTTAAAAATCTTGCCTAAATGAAACTGCAGTTCTGAATTGAAAGTAAATTCACACAACTGATTCCGAGAGAGAGAGAGAGAGAGAGAGGGGGAGGGTTATTGTCTTTATTAGCTCACCTGGCACGTAGTGCCAAGGTGAGCTTTAAGGATCGCTGGATGTCCGTCCGTCCACAATTGTTCGTTAACACTCTACCAGGTTCAGATCTCATTGGATCTTGATGAAACTTGGTCACAATGTTTGCCTCAATGAAATCTAGGTCAAGTTCGAATGTGGGTCATGTCCGGTCAAAAACTAGGTCACTAGGTCAAATTATCGAAAAACCTTGTTAACACTCTAGAGGCTACAAATTTCATTGGATCTTCATGAAACTTCATCAATATGATTGGCCTAATGAAATCTAGGCCAAGTTCGAATGTGGGTCATGTCCGGTCAAAATCTAGGTCACTAGGTCAAATCTTCGAAAAACCTTGTTAACACTCTAGAGACTACAAATTTCATTGGGTCTTCATGAAACTTCATCAAAATGTTTGCCTCAATGAAATCTAGGTCAAGTTCGAATGTGGGTCATGTCTGGTCAAAAACTAGGTCACAAGGTCAAATTATCGAAAAACCTTGTTAACACTCTAGAGGCTACAAATTTCATTTGATCTTCATGAAACTTCATCAATATGATTGCCTCAATGAAATCTAGGCCAAGTTTGAATGTGGGTCATGTCCGGTCAAAAACTAGGTCACTAGGTCAAATCATCGAAAAACCTTGTTAACACTCTATAGAGACTACAAAATTCATTGAATCTTCATGAAACTTGAACAAAATGTTTGTCTCATTGAAATCGAGGTCAAGTTGAAATGAGGGTCATGCCCGGTCAAAAACTAGGTCACACGGTGTACATGGTTACATGGTTACCAGGTGAGCGATTTAGGGCCATAGTGGCCCTTGTTTTTTTTTAAGATATTTACTCCAGTTTAACTGATGCTAGTGGAATAAAATTTCATATATGGAAATAGCTAGCTTGGAGAGATTAAGTGCAGGGTCCATAACTCTGACTAGACATTAATATTTTCGGAGTTATTCCCCTTTGTTATATTTGACCAAAAGACCTTCCTCATTTGTACATATATGACTTCTTTGTTTTATGGCGATAATTTTGAATCCATGAACACCCTGATTTTATTAAATAATTAAAAAGATACAATTTTTTAAAACTTTTTTCACGTTTTGGACTTAAACATTTTTTCAAAATTCACAGTCCAAAATTCCGCCTTGTTGCAATAGTCTAAGTATGAAATTCCGCCTCATTCAGGCAGAATTTTAACTAAGTCCGAAATTCCGCCTTATTGAAATAGTCTAAGTCAAAAATTCCGCCTCAATTTCCAATGTTTTCTCATTTTCCGCCTCGAGATGCTAGTCTAAGTGAGAAATTCCGCCTCTGAAAAATGTCAAAGTACAAAATTCCGCCTGGATTTTAAATTCCGCCCGGAATCTTCTCAAAATTCCGCCCGTAAAACTGACTGACTTGAGGCGGAATTTAGGTTTCCGCCCCAAGTCCGCCCGGAATCGGCCATTTCCGCCCCAATTCCGCCTCATTTCCGGGCGGATTCCGCCTGGATTTTTCGTACGGGCTAGACTGATTTCCGACCAGACGCTGAGTGAAACTGTGTCCTATCTGGGTCCAGGCTGCTTTCAAAATCATTAAAATTCTCCGACTTTACATGTGTGTATGAACTATTAGGCTTAAGATTCAATTCGAAACTGAATTTCAAAGAGTATATGTTCCAGTTCTTAAGTGCTACCTGTTTTCATCTGCACACTATATTTGTGTTTGATACAAAGAATATGCATGCACTGGTAAGCATCCGATCTGGATCTTGAGTCATTCATTGTTACACTCTATTTTAAAGTAAAGATGAGGGCGTTAAACCCTTATTATGGCATTTTGAACTGAATAAAGCCAAACAGAAGCACTTTAACCCTTAGCCTGCCACTCACAACTATAGTTCCATATGCAAACAGCTTGGATCCGGATGAGATGCCGAGTAACTCGGCGTCTCATTCGGATCCAAGCTGTTTGACATTTGGACAACATTTTCAGCAATTTTGAGCAACTTTGAAGCAGAATGTGCCTTAGGGTGCATTTTGCTTTACTTTCAGCCTGCTTTAAGCAACCATGCATCTGCTAGGATAAAAATCTGAAGATTCCGGAAAAATCGGGAGAAATGGCAGCCCTGAATGTTTTATTTTTGAAATTTCCTTAAACATCAGAATTTATACAAACAAGTAACATAATCAATAACATGGTTTTTATACAATCACACATACATGTGAGAGTATGCAATTATAGATATACATCTTTTGTAATAACTTGGACCTTATCTTCATAGCATATTTAATGTGGCAACCAAGTTTGTTGGTAAAAACATACATTATTAGTCTTTTCATTATAATAACTCATACAGCTTGTATACACTTGGTACCTGGTCTTATTCTAAAATACTAAAATAAATGTTTGTTTTATTTTCTCTTTATATCCTAATAAAGTTACATTTAAAAAATAATAAGAAATTAATTCTCTGAATGTCACCACTTTCACATATATTACAGACCATTTATCAGGAGAAAGGTTCTTTAAGGTATTGCTCAAGGCTGCATGCAGGTAAAAGGGAGCAAAGTGAACAAATCCAACATTTTTCTCTCATGTCAGCACCAAATCCTATGGTGTTATTACTCATTAGAATTGTCTCGAAGAGACGATTCTAATGAGTAGTGACACCATATGGTTAAATGCAGACATATGGATTTTGTTTTTTGAAATTTGCATGTACCTGTGGTACACTCTTTATCATTTTCTCTAAGAAGCTGTGATGACTGACTGATTAGCAGACAAGGATTATGTCCCTTGGGCATCTAGCTTTAGATTGGCAAGATTGAAGCTTGCAGCTAATTATATAAAAGTTTCAATTGCTATGCCTTACATATTCAAATAGATACAGGGCTCCAGATAAGAAAAAGTTTTCTGAACAAATTCAATATTTTCTCACTCATTTCAGCACCAATCCTATGGTGTTACTACTCATTAGAATTGTCTCGAAGAGACAATTCTAATGAGTAGTAACACCATAGGGTTTAATGCAGAAATAAAGATTTTAGTTTTTGAAAAACTAACCTTATCTGGAGCCCTGAGATAGTAATATTGCAATCTGAAACTGTTTTTTGCACATGTCTTCTACTGTTATAACATTAGATTTTTCTCAAAACCCTTTTCAATGTAGGGTCAGAGTCTGTGTCAAATAGTTTGGGTCGTGATGCCAAATTACTTGGTCTTATTTGGATCTAAACTGTTTGCAGTTGTATTCAGTTTCATTCAATATTTTACTGAAGGAAAGAGAAATGTGGATAAGAAATATAGAGAAATTCAGTTGTCCTTGAAACTCGGGGTTGCCCAAAGCTCATTGCAGTAATCGTCAGCTTCAAGTGATGAAATTGTTTCTTGTTACATTTTTTGGACAGAAAAACAGTCAGTAATGCTTTTATGTCATGTTACCTTCAATAATTGCAGGGCTCCAGATAAGGAGAGTATTTCAAAAACTAATATCTTTATTTCTCAATTAAATTATATGGTGTCACTACTCATTAGAAGCGTCTCAAAGAGACACTTCTAATGAGTAGTAACACCATAGGATTTGGTGCTGAAATGTGTGAGAAAATGTTGGATTTGTTCGGTTTACTCCCTCTTATCTGGAGCCCTGAATTGTCTTGTATATATATCCTTCATTGGTTTGCGCTTTAAGGTCAGATATGGACTTAGTACTGCAGCTATAGTGGTCATGCAACTTCACATGCTCATTCGCCCCTTAGTGAGTACAACATGTCACATCATATAGTTTATAGTTACATTGATGTCTTTTACAATTTAAGTTAGGGGATCCCAGTCTGACAATTTAAGTTAATGGTGATCCCCGCCAGACCAAGTCCTTCAGATCAGATGAGGCTTTAAACCAAGGTCCCATGTATCAGTGCTATATGCGGATCATGCAGAAGAACCAGTCTATTAAGGGCTCAATCAAAAAAGAGGACTTTGCCGCGGTTCCTCTGTATCCTGTTGGACCCACTCTCTGGGATGTTCAGTTAGCCCAAAATTGTCAAAAACAGAATCTGATGTAGTTTACATGTATGTCAACTGTTGTGTATTTATACTAAGTCTTGTTTGCATTGATGTTAAAACATGCTTAAATACATTATTATACATTTGTATATATAGTTTGGGTAAGAACTATATATTTTTAACATGTGCTTTGAAAGAATAAGGATCAGGCTCAGACTAGAAATTCAGAGACAGAGAGAAAACAGTCATAAATTGAACCACATTGGGACAAAATAAATGCCATAGTGCACAGTTCTTTTCTTTTATGGTTGGTATGTTATGTCTGTTTGTAAACATGCTGTGTTTTCATGTGAAAAATGGTGTGTTGAATACATTCAAGGGATGATGTTTGATGTTTAAGGTGTAAACAAGTGGTTACTGAAGTTTTCCAGAACACATGCTTTAAAATGCTGCTGTAAACTACACCCACTTTCTATCACAAACATTGTTGAAGTTAAGTAAAAAGTTGCTAAAGCAGGATTTTAATTTATCTTAAGCAGGACACTGTACACTGTATTTCACTATGTGTCATACTTCTGATTATGTTGGCTTGAGAAATAAGAAATATTGTAATTATCTGAATTACTATAGGCTGTTGAACTGTCTATATGGGAGCTTTAAATACTTTTAAATGTGATAAAAAGCTTTTGTCAAAACTAGCGTCAAGGTTATAATGTACGTCTTTGTACTCCTTCCAAAATTTGTTTACTAACTTAATTATAATCAATCTAAGCAGTGCATAGGCAAAACAGTACTGTCTGCAGCACTCTTTTTCTGCATCATATTTCCTTCAAATCCTATTTGAAATTATCTGATTAAATTTATCTTGAATAGACAATATTTTAATGGGTAATCTAAATTCTAAATGCACAAGGGTATAAGTGTATAGACATAAACATATTAAGAATTTTGCATTGCTTTTATAGATAGTAATTGTACTGCACTATAATGCTTACAGCGTGAGGACTGAACATGATTATACATAATTTTCAAACAGTGCAGACCTTGATCAGAGGGCTCCTGGAGGAGCCCTCTGATCAGGGTCTGCACTGTTTGTCATACTTCTGAATATTGTTTGGAAAAGACCCTCAAGTTAATGAAAGTTGTTGTTTTTAGCTCACCTGAGCACAAAGTGCTCAAGGTGAGCTATTGTGATCGTCCGTCGTACGTCAGTGTTGGTGTTGGTGTTGGTGTCGTCTGTTCACAATTTGTTTCAAATAACTTCTTCTCTGAAACCAATGGCCCAATTTTAACCAAACTTGGTCAGATATATACTGTGTGAGCTTAAAAAATGTTGAAAAAAGTGGGTGGGGCTATCGGTCTTGTTGCCATGGCAACCATGCACAATATCTAAAAAAATCTTCTTCTCAAAAACTACTGGTCTTATTTCAATTTGGTTTTCACCAAAATGTTTCTCAATTAATATACTTTCAAAATTGTTCAAAGAATTTTGATCCCTCAAAAACCATGGCCGCCATAGAGCGTGGTCATTTTCCGTATTTACATAATATTGACAACCAAAGTCAAAACTTTAAAAATCTTCTTGTCAATAACCATAAGTCCTAGGACAACCAAATTTCATATGTAACATCATGTTGTGAACCTTAACCAAGATTGTTCAAATAATGACCCCTGGGTCAAAAATGGCCCCGCCCTGGGGGCTTATCAGTTTTACATAGAGTTATATAGGAAAACCTTTAAGTCTTCTTCTCTGAAACTGTATGGCCTAGACCTTTTATATTTGGCATGTAGCTTTGCCTGCTGGTCCTCTACCAAGATTGTTCAAATCATGACCCCCGGGTCAGAAATGGCCTCGCCTTGGGGCTTATCAGTTTTACATAGAGTTATATAGGAAAACCTTTACAAATCTTCTTCTCTGAAACCGTAAGGCTCAGACCTTTTATATTTGGCATCTAGCTTCAATGCCTTATGGTCCTCTACCAAGATTGTTCAAATCATGACCTCAGGGTCAAAAATGGCCCGCCCTGGGCTTATCAGTTTTACATAGACTTAAACAGGAAACCCTTTAAAAATCTTCTACTCTGAAACTGTAACCATTGTCAGAATTCAATAATATTTCGAATGAATATTATTTAAAACACCCGTTATTTTGCATTGAGTATTACACAATGGTTCCTCAGGTGAGCGATTTAGGGCCGCATGCGGCTCTTGTTCAGGAAATGGTAGTGTCTATGTGTGCATTCAGTATTGTAAGGGTTAATTGGGTTCCTGTGTTTATAGTTACATCAATGCCAAAGACCTGGTTCTTGTAAGCTGAAAAATAAAATGTCTTTGTTTGGTTTAAAACTAATTTTTATGCCCCCTGCATCTATAGATGCGGAGGTATATAGTGATCCTTCCGGCCGGCCGTAACAGGTTAAGTTTGGATCTTGATGAGATACCGGCAAATAAGGCATCTTATCCACAACCAAATCCAAGTTGTTTGACTCTGACAACTTGTACTTCCGCATCAATACGTAGAGAAGGAAAACTAACTTTCAATTATGTAGAAAACAATATTTATTTTCTTGAAGAAGACAACAGTTACTGTTTTAAAGTGAAATGTATATTTAAAACAAGACAACTTATTTTAGAGCATGATGGAGAAGTGCTAATTGAACTTGATTGAACAATAGATACTACATAGATACAGGGCTCCAGATAAGGGGAGTATTTCAAAAACTAAAATCTTTATTTCTGAATTAAACCCTATTGTGTCACTACTCATTAGAATCGTCTCAAAGAGACGATTCTAATGAGTAGTAACATCATAGGATTTGATGCTAAATTGAGTGAGAAAAGGTTGAATTTGTACAGTTTACTCCCTCCTATCTAGAGCCCTCTAGATGTATGTACACATACATACTGTAACAGCCTGTCTGGAAAAGTTATATCTGGTACTTTCGAGAGGGAGTAAACTGAACAAATCCAAAAGTTCTCACTCATTTCAGTTCAATATCCTATGGTGTCACTACTGATAAGAATCGTCTTGAAGAGAAGATTTTAATGAGTAGTGACACCAGCAAATATTTTCCTTCAATACTGCGAAAATAAGCTTTGGGGAAACCTGGGTTTGCAGTGAAAATTAAAGTAAAATTTAACCACTTTTATCTGGAGTCCTTAAATGCTATAATTATACTCTTTCAACACCATGGACCTGTTTAGAACATACTCATTTATACATGAAAAATTTGCAAACAGTGTAGACCCAGATCAGAGGGCTTCTACAGGAGCCCTCTGATCAGGGTCTTCACTGTTTGCTGATTTTGAACAGTGTTTAATAAACTACCAAGAATTCCTAGAAAGACTGGTTCATGTTTTGGTTACAATTACTAAAAAGATCCACAAGCTGTTTTGGTTACAATTACTAAAAAGATCCGCAAGCAAACCTAACAACCCACAAGAGTTACAATTAATGTTGAAAGAGCTCATACAAGTCTGACTGTAGAGAATATAATGTGTAAATATTGCGACTTTGCCAGCTAGGGAGAGAAGACAATCTGGATGGGGACGGTAGTTTAGTGTCTGCAATCATCGGTCTCATCAGGAGCAAAGTGTTTTTCAAAGTAATCAAGTGACGCCCTAACAAGATTAGTTGTCTTTTTTTATGCGACGAGTTGACAAAGCAACCTCTATTGATTGCTGATGTGGTGTGAGATGAAGGAACTCTCAAGCTTCTTCAAGGACATGATCGTTGCTCAAGATTACAGAGTCTCTTGAAGTTTACAGTTAGTCCTAAACTCTTTCAACACAATGGACCTGTTTAAAATATACTCATTATATATGCAAACAGTGTAGACTCAGATCAGAGGGCTCGTATAAGAGCCCTCTGATCTTGGTCGATACTGTTTGATAATTTAGACCTATTCAGAATTTCAATTAGACTGGATCATGTATTGGTAATTAAAAATACATTGTATCCGCAAGGGACTCGTTCTAATAACCCACAAGAGTTACTTATAGTGTTGAAAGAGTTATCTACCATTTAATACTGAAGCATTTACAATATATTTTCAGATGGTACCTTTTAAAGCAGTTTGAAAGTAAAGCAGACTTCTACTAGAAGTAGGAATCTGCTTTATTGTCAACAGCGGCTGCTTCAAAACACAAAATTGTCCTAAATACTATATCACTTTGAAATAAAGGATTTGAAACTTATGGGTAAAAGAGGGATTTGGGGTTATAATTGCAGAATTCCATTGCCAAATAAGCTAGATCAGATGCTTTAGAAGCTTTCTGCTTTACTTTCATCCTGCTTTAATTAAATTGTTTTCACTGCAGTATTAGGTAGATCTTTTATGAAATGGTCATGCTAGCAGAATGTTACTGTAATATGTTCCATGTATGGCTGTCGTGTATGCATTGTGTTACTAAAACTATCAGATGGATGGTAGGGCGAACAAATGGATGAACAGATAGGGATAAAAAGTATCCTCCCAACTAATAATCATTGTGGAAGCATTAAAAATTGCCTAGCATGTAAAGAATCATAGTTAACTGGGTTAAATGTACCTTTGTGTTACTAAAATTGCCTAGCATGTAAAGAATCATAGTTAACTGGGTTAAATGTACCTTTGTGTTACTAAAATTGCCTAGCATGTAAAGAATCATAGTTAACTGGGTTAAATGTACCTTTGTGTTACTAAAATTGCCTAGCATGTAAAGAATCATAGTTAACTGGGTTTAATGTACCTCTGTGTTACTAAAATTGCCCTAATTTCTGAAGGGAAACAGCAAAATTTGTTTAATTGATCAGCTACTTCAGAAATTAATTATTCCAATATCAAAGCAAACAAACTGTACCCTTTATCTCCCTATCACATGGATTGACTTGCATTTCCAGACAGTTTGGATCAAGATCAGACACTGAGTTATCTTGGCAGCTGATCTAGATCAATACTCGTTGACACTCATTTTTTGTTGTGAATGTTAATTGTTAATTGTCATTCAAGTTCATCAAAATCATTTTAAATGAATTGGAAATTGCTTGTAAACAACCCTTTTATGTGCTTATTTAGCAGGAATAAGGTAAAATTAACTGAAATGAAAGCTATATACAGTCAAGCATGTGGCTATTCAAATTTTGGGAGAAGAAATGGACAACCTTCATAAATGGTAGTTTAATGCAGGGTAAAAATTATGCAGAAAGCTCCTGTAGGAGCTTTCTGCATAATTTTTACCCTGCATGTATGCAGGTGCCTATTATGAGAGAAATCACTTGCTTCTTTTTCCAGTGTCTGCTTAGTACAAGTTTGACTGTAATACAGATTATCAATAATAGTAACGGAACAAATAGGTCAATCCAGGAACAAATAGGTCAATACATGCGACATTGATTTAGTACTATCAAACCAGTGTTAAGTCATTATTCAAGGAAGATATAAATCCACAAGCATTGTATACATGTATTGAAGTGATAGGGAATACGTTTTAGTTTTATTGTCTGTGTCTATTCACAGTTGGCGTATTGGTTATATTGCCTGAAATGGCTTAAGAGTACTGGTACAGTAACATAGGCAGCCTTTCTACGCATTTAATTAATCCCTCCTGAAGAACCATTTTATACAGTAATGATTGTGCAACATGAGAACTATTTTCTAAGTCCTGTTAGATAGTAGCTTAAAGCAAACTGAAAATAAAGCAGAATGCACCTTAACCCTTAGCCTGCCACTCACGACTATAGCTCCATATGCAAACAGCTTGGATCCGGATGAGACGTCGAGTAACTCGGCGTCTCATCCGGATCCAAGCTGTTTGATACTCGGACAACATTTTCAGCAATTTTGAGCAACTTTGAAGAACTTTGAAACTTGAAGCAGACAAGAAATATAGCAGACGACAATTTATTTGGCGGGCTAAGGGTTAATACACTTTGGTTTACTTTCAGCCTGATATTAATTCGTTGTACATGTAAGTGCATGCATGGGCCCCTGCCTTCACAAGCAGAATGGTACATATTGTTACCTGTGTAAATTGGAACTATATTCTTCAGTGGAAGAATAAATGAAAGGCGTAAAAAGACATATTTGTGGGGTAATGGACTAATTAATATGCACTATAAGATCATGGTTGAAATACACTTTATTTTTCTTTGACCTTTATATCTGCAGATCAGCCATTGGTATACTAAAACAGCTTCCAGACAATTTGTATAAATCAAATCAAATCGGAAAATGATTTGTCTTTTGGGAGTAATTTCATAAGTTACTGTCTCTTGGTAAAGAAGTGGATGAAAGAGCAATAATCAATCTTTTGAAGCTTCAACTCTTTGCACACTCGGGACGAAACTGTGATTACCTTTGCAAACAGTTTGGATCCAGATGAGACGCCACGTTACGCAGCGTCTCATCAGGATCCAGCGTGACGAAACTGTGATTACCTTTGCAAACAGTTTGGATCCAGATCAGACGCTGCCTTACCCAGCGTCTCATCAGGATCCAAACTATTTGACACTCTGACCATAGTTTCGAAAAGAAAATTTTACATACATGTATTTTTAGAACAGTACAAAGCTCCAGATATTGAGTTTTTCAAAAACTAAAATCTTTTTTTCTGAATTAAACCCTATTGTGTCACTACTCATTAGAATCGTCTCTTCGAGACGATTCTAATGAGTAGTAGCACCATATGATTTGGTGCTGAAATTAGTACATTTTTGATTTGTTAAAATAACTGCCTCTTATCTGGAGCCCTGACAGTAGCACTGATGACAATTATTGTCACAACTCAGGGACGACAATATTACTTAGGGTTGAAAGTGTCAGTGATACATGGACTTGTATTCTCAGATGTATAATAATACAGGGCTGCAGATAAGAACTAGTAAACCAATTTAAATCCAATATATTTTCTCAGTTATGCCTTCACAAAACTCTATGGTGTGACTGCTTAATAGAACCCTGGCTTTGCGATGTTTCTAATGAGTACTTATACCATAGGGTTTGATGGAGATATAAGGAAATATTTATCTAGAGCTCTTGGTATAATTATCCCATTACCCCATATCCTTTTTCGAGTCCTCAAGACCTAGCTTAGTATGACCACGACTTAACTCTTTGAACCCTAGTCCCGCATATAGGCGTGCTTTTCAAAGAGTGTACATGTGAATAGTACACTTGTCCTATGCAAACAGTGAAGACCCTGATCAGAGGGCTCCGAAAGGAGCCCTCTGATCAGGTTCTTCACTGTTTGTCACAATGCCAAACATTGACAAAAACAACCCTTAAAAGTCAGAAATGGACTAGACTAAAATGGAAACTGGAATTTTCCATTTAAAGTTTCAGGGAGGAAAGGGTTAAACATGTTGAAAGTAAAGCAGACTTAATGCTCCTTTATAATTAAGTTGCATTTTGCATTTCTTTCAGCCTGTTTCAATTGCAAGCTACCATCTGCTAGGATTTAGAAAAAATAATTCTTATCATACTTATTCATAATTGTAAAGTGGAACTATTTTCTAAAAGGAATTAGTAAATTAGAGGTGTAAAAAGGCGTTTTTATGGGATAAAGAAACACTACATAGAATTCAGTTAGTAAATACTTCAGGTGGGTTTTTGTGTGCTGAAATTAAGGCTGTTCTCAGGTTCCCCTTACTGAAAAGTATGTTGTTCATCATTATATTGTTAATTTGCTTTAATTGATAATTGGTTATAGATTGCTTCTAGTTTTATTGTGACAGCTTGCATCTTTCTCTTGCTGATTTTGTAATTTTGCAAACAGTTCGACTCCAGATGAGATGTCAATTAACTCCACATCTTATTTGGATCCAAACAGTTTGAGTTACTCTACATTTCTTTTGGATCCAAACTGTTTGACACCAAAGAGTGTACATGACAGCAATGATAAAAGCCAGGGCTCCAGATAAGAGAGATTTCTCTGCACAAATCCAACCATTTCTTACTTATTTTAGCACCAAATTCTATGGTGTTACTACTCATTAGAATCGTCTCTTTGAGTAATGAGTAGTGACACCATAGGATTAAAGCAGAAAAGAAAAAAATTGTTTTTGAAATGTAACTCCCTTTATCTAGAGCTCTGTAAAGCTGAAACTATTGAAGAGAGCGTTATTGAAGATGACAGTTTCTCTAACCCTTCTCATGCTAATAGCATACAGGGCTCCAGGTAAGGGGATTATTTCAAAATCTAAAATCTTTATTTGTACATAAAACCCTATGGTGTCTCAACTCATTAGAATCATCTCTTTGAGTACAGAAATGAGTGAGAAAATGTTGGATTCCCTTTTATCTGGAGCCCTGGCATATATTTATGCTGTTTTGTAGACCAAGATCATACAGTTCCTGATGAGGCTGTCTCTTAATATTGTTTTCACAAAGGATCTGTCTGACAGTCTGCATGCACTTTTTCCTGAGGAAACATTTCCTCACTTTACTAGCCAAGGTAATAGTTCACTCACTCACTCACTATCCTAGTTTAGTGTCTGTATTCCCTTCGTCAGGGGTTTGACGTTGTTTGGCTGTCTTAATACATCGTCTCCAGTGGTCACGGTCGTGGGGGTCCACCTTCACCATCTGCCACTGTACACGGTCATGCCTGATGGTTTCTCTCCAGGTCTTCTTTGGGCGTCCGGTTTTCTTCTGACTGGCCACTTTCAGATCTCTGCATGAGTTGATTGGTCCACTGCTTCTTTCAACATGTCTAAACCAACGTAGTCTGTTAGCCCTAAGTATATTGTGACATCCAGCGGTTGGATGGCCAGTGTCTCAAGCAAGGTCTCTGACCTAACATACTGGGTCTGGTCTGGTTTAACATCTTTCCAATATACACCATGAAAAATATATTCTATATCTCTTAAAGAAGGCTGAAAGTAATGCAAATGCACCCAATCTGCTTTAAGTGGTCATCTGGCTTCAAAACTAGAAACAGGCTATGGGGTAATAGGTTAAAGCCCGACATTCTGCTTTACTTTCAGCCTGTTTTAAGCTGCATTCTATTTTAATATAAAAAGTATTTCTTAAGATACATATTCATGACTATTAATTTGAACTATTTTCTGCATTGGAGGAATAAATTGAAGGTGTTAAAATGTGTATCTATGGAGTAATGGGTTAAAGTAGCATGGCAATCTCTTAAGACATGTGATTGCTGTGGGGTTGTAAGGAGTGAAAAAGAATTAAAACTACATGCATTCACACTGTTTAAAGAGCCTAAAATATTATTTAAACAATATTTTATTCCTGTGACTGATCCTGAAAATGTTAAAAAACATACCTAAATTACTGACAGGGTTGATTTAGATATACAGTTGAACTTTGATATCTCGAACTTGCTTAAAAAAAATTAAAAAATGGATAATTTGAGAAATAAAAACAGTTTTCTTGAATATTACATAACCTGTGTACCAGTTGTTTAACTCTTTCCTCCCTGAAACTTTTAATGGACAATTCCAGTTTCCATTTAAGTCTAGTCCATTTCTGACTTTTAAGAGTTGGTTTTGTCAATGTTTGGCATTGTGACAAACAGTGAAGACCCTGATCAGAGGGCTCCTAGGAGCCCTCTGATCTGGGTCTTCACTGTTTGCATAGGACAAGTGTACTATTCACATGTACACTGTTTGCAAAAGACGCCAATATGCGGGACTAGGGTTCAAAGGGTTAAATGGGATCGAAAACAAGTTAAACAACCATTTTATCCTGGTTTCCCAAAGGCAAAATGACACTCTTTAAGATCTTGATGGCTAGCTCAGATTGATAAAATGGCAATGTCTCTAAAAGCCAAAATGAGATTTTGGAATATTTGATTCTTAAGGCAGTAGTTAAGATTGACTTTCAGAGAGAAAAGCCTGACTTGATGGAAGTGATTGGTGCTAGTTTTACATACCTGGGGCGCACTTGTAAAAATGGTCCTGGCACATTGCCTCATTTATTGGGAGTCATTGAATTACAGTTGTGATTTCAGAAATGTCAGGGTTTCAAATTCAATTTCCAGATTTCATCCGCTTTCATTGACATAAAAAACAGATAATCCTTAGCCATTTAGGGAGACTTGACAGATCAGCCATTGCAACTAGTTAAATGGATCCAGATTCCTTGTATCATTAGCCAATGTAACAGTTCAGATGATAGGTGTTCACAGTGGGTCTGCATGCGTAAACTGTAAATTTATCAGAAAACATATGACAGGGCTCCAGATAAGAGGGAGTAAACTGAACAAATCCAACATTTTCTCACTCATTCAGCACCAAATCCTATGGTGTTACTACTCCTTAGAATCGTCTCGAAGAGACGATTCTTATAATGAGTAGTGACACCATATGTTTAATGCAAATATAAGAATTTAGTTTTTGAAATGCTCCCCTTATCTGGAGCCCTGTTATGAGTAATATGTGTATTATAGTGATTGGAACATCTGGCAAATATGTAAGGTTTAGTACTGCAAAATCTCAGTCCTTGAACTCACTTGCTTGGTAACTCATTTATATTTACATTATAAATCTTTATTTCTGCATTACATTCTATGGTGTCAATACTCATCAGAATCGTCTCTTCGATGCGTTTCTAATGAGTAGTAACACCATTGGATTTGGTGTTGAAATGAGTTGAGACAATATTGGATTTGTTCAGGTCACTCCCTCATCTGGAGTCCTGGGTATGATATACATGTACATGATTATTGAGTGTCTCAAGTGCTATAATACTTCCTTAAAAATGCCTGCACCAAACTCTATGTTGTAACTACTTGTCAGAATCAATTTGAGGAGAAAATTCCAATGCAGACTCAACTATTTAGAATCATATCAAAGAATTATGGCCAGTTGAACTTATCGGTAGTCTTTTTTATACGCCCGTCATCGACGGTCGTATTATGGTATACCCAGCGCTGTCCGTCCGTCCGTCCGTACGTCCGTCCGTTAACTTTTCTTGTTAGCGCTCTCTCACCTTCATTTATTTACCGATTTTGATTAAACTTCCTACAAATATTCCATACCACAATAGCTCGGACGAGTTCGCGTTTCAGACGTTGGCGGCTATTTTTAGCAGAGTTATGCCCCTTTATTGTCAAAAATGGGCATTTTTAAAAAAAAAAACAGAACTTTTTTTTTAATTATTCAATTTATTTCAAATTTGATATGGTGATACAATGAATGAAGTTACTTAACATATATTACGGGTTTTTGGTTTGACTTCGTATTTTCAGAGTTATGCCCCTTTACACAATTTTTTAACAATATATTGTTTCCTGATAATAATTTTACTTACATTTTGTCTATTGTAACCAAATTTCATATTTATCTTTCTCATCATGCAGGGAAGGCACCTGTGAATTTTGGTTCCTGTTAAATTATTTTTCTATGAGTTATGCCCCTTTACATCCTTAAAATTTAAAATAAGCCACACTTCGTCCGTTAACTTTTCTTCTTAGCGCTCTCTCACCTATATTTATTGACTGATTTTGATTAAACTTCCTACAAATATTCCATACCACAATAGTTCGGACGAGTTCGCGTTTCAGACGTTGGCGACTATTTTTAGCAGAGTTATGCCCCTTTATTGTCAAAAATGGGCATTTTTAAAAAAAAAAAACAGAACTTTTTTATTTTTGATTCAATTGATTTCAAATTTGATATTGTGATACAATGAATGAAGTGACTTAATATATATTACGGGTTTTTGGTTTGACTCTGTATTTTCAGAGTTATGCCCCTTCACACAATTTTTTTAACAATATATTGTTTCCTGATAATAATTTTACTTACATTTTGTCTATTGTAACCAAATTTCATATTTAGCTTTCTTATCATACAGGGAAGGCACCTGTGAATTTTGGTTCCTGTTAAATTTCAGACGTTGGCGACTATTTTTAGCAGAGTTATGCCCCCTTTATTGTCAAAAATGGGCATTTTTTAAAAAAAAACAGAACTTTTTTCTTGACTATCGCAATACTATCGGGATAGTACTTGAGCTATCGCAATACTACAGCATAGTCTTTTTGAGATCGATAGTCGGGCCTACACTCCGGGCGACTTTTTCCAGTCGGCCTGAGTCTGGACGACTTTGACACCCGCCGGCCGTGACGGGCGTATTTTGCCGCACTACGGTGCTCTTGTTAGCTCATTTGAGCCAAAGGCTCAAGGTAAGCTATTGGGATGGCCCTGTGTCCGTTGTGCGTCGTCGTTAACAATTGCTTAAAATGACATCTCCTCCTATACCGCTTAACAGAATTCAACCAAACTTTACAGAAATGTTCCTTTGGTCAAGCTCTTTTAAATCTGTTCAAAGAATTAAAAAAAAAAATGCAGAACTCTGGTTGCCATGGCAACCAAAATGAAAAAATAAGGAAATCTTAAAAAATCTTATTGTCATAAACTGCAAAAGCCAGAGCTTAATAGATATTTGGCACATAGCATCATCTACAGGTCCTCTATCAAGTTTGTTCAAATTATGCCCCGGGGGGTCAAAATTGGCCCCGCCCCGGGGGTCACAGTTTTACATAGAGTTATATAGTGAAATTTTCAAACGTCTTCTCCTCTGAAACTAATATGGCCAGAGCTTTGATATTCGGCATGGTGACACTTCTAGATGTCCTATACCAATATTGTTCAAATGGTTCTGGTCAGTTGCATATCTAGGTCACAGGAGCTAAAAATAGATTTTTTTCAATGAAAACTTAAAAATCTTCTCCTCTGAAACTACAAGGGCCATGGCTTAGAAATTTGACACATAGCATCGCCTACAGGTCCTCTATCAAGTTTGTTCAAATTATGCCCCTGGGGTCAAAATTGGCCCGGCCCCCGGGGGTCACAGTTTTACATAGAGTTATATAGTGAAATTTTCAACAACTTCTTCCCTGACAGTAATATGGCCAGATATTTGATATTTGGTATGGTGACACTTCTAAATATCCTTTACGTATTTTGTTCAAATGGTTCCTGTCTGTTGCATATCTAGGTCACAGGAGCTAGAAATATATTTTTAGCTCACCTGAGCACAAAGTGCTCAAGGTGAGCTATTGTGATCGGTTGCCGTCCGTCGTACGTCGGTGTCGTCTGTTCACAATTTGTTTCAAATAACTTCTTCTCTGAAACCAATTGCCCAATTTTAACCAAACTTGGTCAGATACATACTGTAGTTGTGAGCTTCAAAAACTGTTAAAAAAAGTGGGTGGGGCAATCGGTCTTGTTGCCATGGCAACCATGCACAGTATCTAAAAAAATCTTCTTCTCAAAAACGACTGGTCCGATTTCAATTTGGTTTTCACCAAAATGTTTCTCATTTAATATACATGTACTTTCAAAATTGTTACGTAATATTGACAACTAAAGTCAAAACTTTAAATATTTTCTTGTCAAAAACTATAAGTCCTAGGACAACCAAATTTCATATGTAGCATCATGTTGTGAACCTTTAGCAAGATTGTTCAAATAATGACCCCCGGGTCAAAAGTGGCCCCGCCCCGGGCTTATCAGTTTTTCTTAGGAAAACCTTTAAAACTTTTCTTCCCTAAAACTGTATGGCCTAGGCCTTTTATATTTGGCATGTAGCTTTGCCTTATGGATCTCTACTAAGATTGTTCAAATCATGACCCCAGGGTAAAAAATAGCCCCACCCTGGGGCTTATCAGTTTTACATAGACTTATATAGGAAAACCTTTAAAAATCTTCTTCTCTGGAACCGTAAGGCCCATACCTTTTATATTTGGCATCTAGCTTCGCCTTATGGTCCTCTACCAAGATTGTTCAAATCATGACCCCAGGGTCAAAAATAGCCCCGCCCGGGGCTTATCAGTTTTACATTGACTTATATTGGAAAACCTTTAAAAATCTTCTTCTCTGAAGACGTAAGACCCAGACCTTTTATATTTGGCATCTAACTTTGCCTTATGGTCCTCTACCAAGATTGTTCAAAGCATGACCTCCAGGTCAAAAATGGCCTGCCCGAGGCTTATATAGGAATAAACCTTTAAAACTCTTCTTCTCTGAAACCCTAAGACCCAGACCTTTTTAGCTCATCTGAGCTATTTTGCAATCCTTGATTGTCCGGCGTCCGTTGTGCGTCGTCCGGCGTCAACAATTTTAGTGTTTACACTCTAGAGGCCACAAATTTTCTCCAATCTTTCTTAAACTTGCTCAGATGGTATATTGCCATAAGATCTCGGATGAGTTTGATTATGGTTGAAATCGGACAAATAGGTCATGAGTTATCTACCTTTGAACTGCTGAAAATGCATATTTAACAGTGTTTACTCTCTAGAGGCCACAGTATTTATCCAATCTTTCTCAAACTTGTCCAGAGTGTATATGACCATAAGAGTTTGAAAGAGTTTGATTTTGGTTGAAATCAGATAAATAAATCAAGAGTTGTCTACCTTTGAATTGCTGAAAATGCCATATTTAACAGTGTTTACACTCTAGAGGCCACAGTATTTATCCAATCTTTCTAAAACTTGCCCAGATTGTATATGACCATAAGAGTTCGGATGAGTTCGATTCTGGTTGAAATCAGGCAAATAGATCAAGAGTTATTTACCTTTGAATTGCTGAAAATGCCATATTTAATAGTGTTTACATTATAGAGTTCACAATTTTTATCCAATCCATCTCAAACTTGCTCAGATTGTATATGACTATAAGGATTCAGATGAGTTTGATTATGGTTGAAATCAGATTTATAGGTTGAGAGTTATCTACCTTTGAATTGCTGAAAATGATCTAAGATATTTGGCACATAGCATCATCTACAGGTCCTCTAAAAATGTTGTTCAAATTATGCCCCTCAGGTAAAAAATGACCCCTTTTTGGACATGAATAATTATCTCCATTTTGTCAGTTATTCTCAGGTGAGCGAAATATGCCCCATGGGGCTCTTGTTTGCATAATATCCGACCTGCATGTAACTAGGGGGAATCATTTATATCGTTTACAGACACAGCTTCATATCACTAAGTTAACCCATTACCCCATATTTTGTTTCTAACATTTAAGATAGGTGACTACTTAAAGCAGGTTGAAAGTATTTAGCAGAATGTGCCCAAGGCGCATTCTGCTTTACTTTCAGTCTGCTTTAGGCTACAATCTGCTAGAATAAAGAAAATACTTCTTATGATAAAGATTCATCACTTAATATTTACATTCGCCCCGCATTGTCCTTATATAACACTATTCTAAAAAGAGACTTGCATATTTCAATGAATGCTCACTTAAAATCCAGTTCTAGCCGGCCGGTTTAGGGGCGGAGCTATACTGATCACTTTCAAATCGATACAGAGAAGTCCGTATGGTAGGCGCGGTTAACGCGGAGTAATCAAGTATGGCGTGTGAGTAAATCGGTTTTAAAAAACGCGACCTAAATTTAAGATGCTTATCATACAAGTATTTCGTAAATTCGTGTGCTTTTAGATATCTCAAAAGGGATTTTAAACATAACGAGAAAGTTTACCAGTTAAAAGTCTAAATTTATCCAGTAAATATAATATGTGATTGGGACTAGTTTCAGTCCATATATAGAGATCGTTACTACGATAGCAACGGGCAAAGTGTCTATTAGAACGGTTATGTACATTTCTGGTTCATTTCTCAGCTCACAATGGAATATAAATATAAGAAATAAATTGCGTACTTCCGTTATTCATGAGCTGATGGCACTTCCATGCTTTTACTAGCAAAGTTAAGCGAGATCGCGAAGCCCTTCGGGCTTCACGCACTTTGCTAGTAAAAGCATGGAAGTGCCATCAGCTCATGAATGCCGGAAGTACGCAATTCATTTCTTAAATGAATTGGAACTATTTTCTTTAGGTGAGGAATAAATTAAAGGACCTGGTGTAAAAAGGAGTATTTATAGGGTAATGGGTTAACCCTTATCATGCAGAATTGTCATCTGCTTCAGATATATTGTCTGCAAAAAAGATCAAAATTAGTTTCAATGGTTTTTTATCTGAAGAAATATTGAATTTTAGTGACAAACAGTTTGGATCCAGATCCAGATCAGATGCAATATAATGCAGTGTCTGATCTGGATTCAAACTGTTTGCAAATGCTAGCCAGGTCGTGCTTAGCACAATATGGGGTTAATGCTCATGTCATGAAATGTAACAAATCGCATACTGTAGGGGTTTTAGGCCTGTATAAATATTCTTCCCACACAATCATGTCGTATGAATATTAATAATGATAATTATGGTAATACAGTTTTATAATGCCTCTGCATGCATGTGGGTAGTGACTGAATTGGGTTCAATAACTAATGCTATTATGGGATAATGGCTATTAGGAATTGTCTCATGCTCCAGACACATTATAAAATTCCTAAAAATTGGGCCACCCTGTATAATTCCTATAATTACATTGTATCATAAAAATTAGGTTTATTTAATGCTTTCATCATCATCATCATCATCATCATCATCATCGTCATCATCCTGTTTAGTTTATACGTCAGGCCAAAACGATTAATCCTTTAACAAGGGTGAGATTTGTCTGCCTGTCGAGGAGCGTAGTCTTCCTCTCCACTTCTGGCGATCCTGTGGTTGGGTAGATTCCATCTGAAGAGATGCACGATCACAAAATTATTTGTCCAAAAGATGCAAACTGAATGGCAAACAGTGTAGACTCTGATCAGACTGCTCCTTCAGGGTCTTCACTGTTTGTTCAGGCCTGTGTGTTCCAATACTTGAGGCAATGTACGGTACAGTTTGACAATCAGTTACATTATTACTGTATTTTATAGTTGCAGTCGCAGATAAGGGGGATCACATCTCATGATAATGTTCTTTTTAAAAACAATTAATCCACTATAAGAACTCTCTGAGACAATTCAAATGAGTTTTCACATGTAATTGATTCTCACACATTTATATTTTTGAATCAAACTCTAAAACGATACGTGGTACTTGTTAGAATCCCCTTGAAGAGACAATTTTAACAATAATATATATTAGTCATATAACATGGTTAAATGGAAACATTAATTAGGAAATGTTAAAAATAATCATTCTGCTTTACTTTAAATCTGCTTTAAAGTAAAACTCATCTAGGATTTAGAAAATATTTCTTGTGGTGCATATTGAATTTTGTGAATGTATAAATTGGAAATATTTTCTTCAGTGGAGGAATAAATTAGAAGTCTAAATAGGCATGATTTTTATGATGTAATTGGTTAAGGAGCCATGTATGAAAAAAAGCTCAGGAGGGAAACATTAATAGGCCAAAATAATAAAGCTATCCTGTTTATGTCAGTGAAACAAATATTTGTCTTCTCTTGAAAACTGGGTGATAAAATGGTTCACACATTCCTAAAGGATGGAAGGTAGGTAAACTTAGTTAGCTGTGACTTTTCACTAAATTAGGAAACTTTGAGTGTCCCACAAGATCTATAACCCTTTGAGTATTGGAACATACCATCTGCCAACATGTCATGTGCTTGAAGAAATATTCTAACACACTTCCCGCAGGCCCCTATATAAACAAAGAAGGGACGTATCTGTGTTTGAATTCTTATTCAAAACACTGACGTGCTGTCACAAACGTTCTAACCTAACGTCATTATGGCTTTGAAAATGCGTATACATGCCAAGAAATGTAGTGCCGTTGCAAATTGTGGGTAAATTATGTGTTAGAATCAAAATAATAAATTCTTACCAGTGTTTCATCGTGCAATAAAGGGCTGCGTGGCTTAGTGGGAGAGCGTTCGCTTGCAGTGCGGGAGGTTGTGGGTTCAATCCCAGGCCGAGTCAAACCAAAGACTTAAAAATTGAAAGTAATGGCTTCCCTCCGTGGCGCTCAGGGTTTCGGTTAAGCATTACAACTGGTTCGTCTGTGTCAGGATAAAGTGACCAACCGGGTACAGTCCCATTGGTGCACCTAAAAAGTGCTCCTGCTCGTTATACCCGAAAGGGGTGTGGAGCAGTATACATGTACATGATGAAGACCCGTTGAAGGTCGAAACGTTGAATGTGAATAAAAAACGGTTAACACCATATTGCCTCGGTTGTGAGTGTACTACTGTACTTGCCTCTCCTTCCATGTATAGAGAAAGAAAGAATAAAACATGGGTAGTTGTTATTTCAACTCCTACCATGTTTTATTGCCACGATAAAACACTCACCTGGTATGATTTATTTTTTCTTAAGTGTTGGCAACTTGGCTTCATACTTTCAGAAATACAGTCAAACCACTAAAGCAAGGGCTAATTGATTGTCTTAAAACACAGGTGACAGCTTAAAGCCAGGTGATTGTTTTACAGTCACCTTATATTAAGCAGTCGCCTGTTTGAAACACCTAATATTTAACACATTTTAGTGGTCGTAATAGAGAGGTTTAATTGCACGTGTGTCCAATTATGAAAAATGCTTGGGTGACATGTGGTTAGATCAGACATTCTACAGTTTATAGGGCCTATAATGATGATGATATGGATCAAAACTGTTTACCATACAATTAATTAAGTCATTAATTAAGCTTTTGGTCATTCAGAAGTTATATATAGTGATTAACAACGGCTCTATTCCCTCCATACAACAATTATTATGCAGGTTGCTCATTATGTTTTGTAAAGGTTTCATTGTTATAAAATTGTCTGCTTCATTTTGACAGAAAATTATGACATAAAGAGGATTGACAAACAGTTTGAACCAAGATCAGATTCCACATTACGCAGCGTCTGATCGGAGCTTAGACAAACTGTTTGCAAATGTTCTAAGGGTATCATTCATTTTGTCCCTCCCTTCAACAACTCCCTCCAAACGTTACAACACACTCAATCTTAAATTCTCCCACTGTGTGTATACATGTAGAGGGAGCACTGTACATGTATGTATGCAATACTATAGACCTGCTATTATTATAAGTCTTCTAAAAAAGATGGCTTGCTTTTCATAATTGAGGCAGATGCATATATACTTATCCCATTACCCCATAGCCTGTTTCTAGTTTTGATGATAGATAACTACTTAAAGCAGGTTGAATGTAAAGCAGAATGCGCCTTAAGGCGCATTCTGCTTTACTTCCAGCCTGCTTTAAGCTACCATCTGCTAGAGTATAGCAACTATATATTAAGATATAAATATGTGACTATATAAATTAGAACTATATTCTTCAATGAAGGAATAAATAAAAAGCATAAAAAGGCGTATTTATGGGGTAACGGGTTAAAGAAGCATAAATGTAAAGCAGAAAGCTCTACTTTTAACCTGCTTTAAGCTGCAATCTGTCTTTAACATCATGATGTGAGTTATCATACAGGGCTCCAGATAAGGGGAATATTTCAAAAATTAATTTCTTCATTTTTGCATTAAACCCTATAATGGTGTCACTACTTATTAGAATCGTGTCATGACGATTCAAATGAGAAGTAACACCTTAGGATTTGGTTTTTAGATGAGTGAGAAAATGTTGGATTTGTTCTGTTTGCTCTCTCTTATCTGGAGCGCTGTCATAAAAGTGAGCATATTGTCTGAAATGTCTGTATCTATCTATTACATGGCCTTTTCCCCCATGAGCAATGTCGGTGTCTCCTAGAAGTTGGGTTAGAACTATTAATCTTATTTGGCCATTCAATTTGTGATGTTAGATACATGTTCTGGTGCCTGAATCTATTGGGCTGGTGGTATTTTAGACATAGCCCAGAATATTACAATTGTAGGGTTTGGGAATTACAGTAAAACCTCTCTAATAGAGAGGTTATTAAGACCACTTAAAGAAGGCTTATTATATTTAAGGATTGCATAAAGGACAGGTGACAAGTAGTGTATTTCAAAGTACTAAAACCATCAGTCTCTATTTTGTCACAACTTATAAGAACCATCTTGTCCAAAATATTCTAATGAGAAGTGACATTGTAGGTTTTTATGGAAAACAAAAAGGAGAAATTATTGAAAACTTTTCATTTCCACCCTCAGGGGGATAAGAAGACAACTTGTCTGTGTAGCAGAATATACAGCGCTCCCTCTCTACAAGGACACAAAATGGGAGACAAACAATGTGTGCGTTGTTCGGAGGGAGTCGTTATAGGGAGGGAAATTGGCTACATTTGCAAACAGCTTGAATCCAGATCAGACGCCGCATATTGCTGTGTCTGATCTAGATTCAAGCTGTTTGTCACTCGTCATTAAGGGTTTTTATCTGTCAAAAGTCCATTTTGTAACTTTAGAAAAAAACAGCAGGCGACAATTTTAAGCAGACGAAATTGCAGCAGTAAAAGTGTTAGACATAATGGTCTTGTTTAGGGAACAGGGGCAAGGGTTGTTGTAAGGAGGGAGTCATTGTTGGGAGGTTCGTTGTAGGGAAGGAGCACTGTACAGTGAAAATGTGTGACTTTGCTATCGTCATATAAATTATACAGTAAGTTTGAAATGTGTGACTTTCCTGTTGTTGTATGTACAGCAAAACCTCTCTATGACAACCACTAAATTGTGTTAATTGTTAGGTATTACAGCAGGTGACTACTTAACTCTTTCCTCCCTGAAACTTTAAATGGACAATTCCAGTTTCCATTTAAGTCTAGTCCATTTCTGACTTTTAAGGGGTGTTTTTGTCAATGTTTTGCATTATGACAAACAGTGAAGACCCTGATCAGAGAGCTCCGAAAGGAGCCCTCTGATCTGGGTCTTCACTGTTTGCACATGACAATTTTACATTTCACATGTACATTGTTTGAAAATAACGCCTATATGCGGGACTAGGGTTCAAAGGGTTAACCCATTACCCCATAGCCTGTTTTTAGTTTTGAATATATGTGATCACTAAAAGCAGGTTGAAAGTAAAGTAGAATGTGCCTTAAGGCACATTCTGCTTTACTTTTAGCCTGCTTTAAGTTATTATCTGCTAGAATATAGAAAACATTTCTTTTGATTTTTATTTGTGACAGTATAAATTGGAACTATTTTCTTCAGTAGAGGAATTAATTAAAGGGGTAAAAGGTGTATTTATGGGGTTATTGGTTAAAGCAAGGTGACAGTCAAACAGAAAACTGAGGACCTTAAGGAGTTTTTACCTGCCTACCTTTTATACAATCAATTAACCTTTATTTTAGTGATTGTAATAGTGACATTTAACTGTAGACATACAGGGATTTGTTTACTGCTATACTTAGAACTACATGTATCCTTCAGTTTCAGTTTTATTTATTTCACTCTCAGTTTGTAACATACAAAAACATGAGAACAGTCCCATACATACTAATTCACAATTTGTCAAGGAAACACGTTTATAAGTATTCGGTGAATCTATTATGAATATAGGAATATTATTAACAATTGAGTGAAGAACTATCCTTTTGGAAACGGTGACTGGACAACTTTTTAGTGAGAACTTTTTTAGGGAGTTGTTTCCAGGATAATTAACTAGGTATAAATATTACAAACACAGTGCAGGCACTCAGATCAGTGAGCTACTTCAGGGGCTCTTGCATAGTGTTTGTAAATTTGGTGCTTAAATAAGTGAGAAAATGTTGGATTAGTTCTTGGAGTGTTTGCATGCTATTGTTGGAATGCTCAGTCAATTATCATGATGCAATGGTTCTGTGAACCAAGTGTCTTCAGGCCTATTCAATGTCCAGTGCTAATACAATATACAGTACATGGGTTAGCCTGCTCATAAATAAGGCACTTACTAGATGTGGTTATGGTGGGCGCAGGTGCTCAGTATATCTGTTGCCTTGAGACTTACAGACTGATCGCTGTAAATAATGTATCATTGCTCAGAGGCAAATGTAACAAACTAAATAAAGCTTTCTGCATCACTCATCATCTTGTTTTATGTTTTCTTTTATGGTGATTTATGTTCCTTTATAACCCCTTCAGGAAACAGCCCGAAATTACCTGTGAGGGTGCACATGTGAGGCAGAATATATAGAAAGAAAGAAAGGAAAATTTGTTACCAGATTCCTTGCATTACTTCACCCATTCTGCTTTACTTTCAAGTTGCTTTATGTCAGGTTATCTGTCTTCAAAAGACAAAACAGGCCGGTAAAAGGTTCAGCTGTCAAGCAACCTGTTTGAAGACTTGAAATCAATGCATCTACTTTTCAATAAGTTTATAATTTTGATTCTTTGCTCACCTGAGCCAGATGCTCAGGATGAGCTAATGTGACAGCTCTTTGCTCGTCGTCTGGTGTCCGGCGTCCATGGGTCTTTCAAAGTTTCAAACAAAATCTCCCCTGAAACCCCTTATACCAGATTTCAATCAAACCTTTGTCTGAAGCATCAGTGGCTCCTTATGGAGCTTTCTGATTCACTGTCACCTTACTTTAAGCAGTCACCTGTCATAAACACCTAATAATTAATACGATTCATTGCGGTCGTTATAGAGAGATTTTACTTATAATTTAATATTTTGTATGGTATTCTGTTTATATTCATGAATCATGACTGTATAAATTGGAATTATTTTCTGAAGTGGAGGAATAAATAAAATGGGCTAAAATGCACTTCTATGTGGGAATGAGTTAATTTATGTTTCACTGTAACAGAAAACAGCAAAGACACTGATCAGACAGCTCCTTTAGGAGCTGTCTGATCAGTGTCTTCACTGTTTTTAACTCTTTGCACAATAACGGCGGTTATATAGCTGCCACAGTCATAACCTTTGCAAACAGTTTGGATCCAGATGAAACGCCGTGTTACGCGGCGTCTCATCAGGATCCAAACTGTTTGCCATTCTGACCCTGAATTTAAAAGAAATTTTGAAAAATTCTAATTTTAGAACAGTAGCAGACCACAATGATTGCAGACGACAAAAATTACCCAGCATGCAAAGAGTTATCAGTTATTCATTCTTGATTCATTGCAAAAGCAAACAAATCTACATGGATTACCAACTGTAAAGTTCAACAGTAGAAAGAAAACACCATAGAAATAATAAGAGTGATAAATATCAATGGACACTTAAAGGCACTGTGATGACATTTAAAGAGAAAAAATAGTCCTGCATTCATGATAAGATTCTGTTGCTATGGATATGACATTCAAAGGCTAAACAATATTGTGGTGTTTTGTATAATTGTGTTTGGAATGTGTCAACCATGTTTGCAGACCTGTAAATCAAAATAGAAGTTATAACCTTTCTTTTGCTATTATGGTATTGCCACTTTTTTAAAACAGTGTAGACCCAGATCAGACAGCTCCTGAAGAAAAAATGAAGGAAGGAAAATTCCTTAATGAAAATTCTAAAGATAAATGCAGATAATAAATTTTATTCAGAAATTCACAGGTTTCAACTCATTTACAGTTGTTACAATTATTGTTCAAAAATAATATTTTGTCAATTTGAAGACTTAACTCTTTCAACACCACGGACCTGTTTAAAATACATTCATAACATTTGCAAACAGTGTAGACCCAGATCAGAGGGCCCCTATCTGATCTGGGTCTACACTTTGCTAATTTAGACAGGTATTAATTTATTAAATTACTTAGAATATTCAAAGTAGACTTGTTCATGTTCTGATAACTAAAATGAACCACAAGGGAACCTAACAACATACAAGAGTTTCTTAAGTAGTGATGAAAGAGTCTGATCTGGGTCTTCACTATATTCAAAATGGGTCAATAAAAGCTTACAACAGGAGGATGGTTAATTATAAAGCGGAGGACAATTGTTTTAGTGTTGAAACCAGTAATAAGATACAGTCGAATTTGGATAACTCGACTTGGTTAAATGGAACATACCTGTATTTTAAAGTTAAAACGTGGCTTGGCCACGTTCTAACTTTGAAATATGGGTATGTTTGACCTAACCGAGCATGCAACAATGCAGCTCATGTGTTGAACTATCATATAGTTTGAGTTAAGCGAGTTTGAGATATATCAAAGTTCAACTGTATCATAAAACACAAGACAAATTGTTTGAAACTTTGAAAGTTTCATTCGGAATAATTCCATTACACTTCAAGGCCCTTGAGTACAAAACATCAACAAATATGCTCTTGACTGACAGTATAAGATGTAATTTTACAAAGTTTGACAAAACACACATCCAAAGATGGTTTTAACTTTCATGTGTATCTTGTTATGAGCATAAAACTGATATATATACAGTCAAACTTCGATATCTCGAACTCGCTTAATTTGAACTATCCTATTTGTCTACACATGAATTGCATTATTTCATGCTTGGTTAAGTCAAACATAACCGTATTTCAAAGTTAAAACGTAAGTTTTAACTTTGATATATGGGTATGTTCGACCTTAAAACGAGTTCGAGATATCGAAAGTTGACTGTATGTTGAAGATAGCTTATTCTGCCTTCATTTATATATGTGGCTGCTGAACTTACTGATTTCTTATAAGTGACAAATATATTTGTCCTTTGCAAACAGTGAAGACCAAGATCAGAGGGGCACCTCCTAAAAAGGCTAAAAAAATAAGTCAGATCTGCAGTGGGTGTCCCAACTGTAATAAGCCAATGTTGACTGTTGCTGAAAAAGACGGGATGTCACATCATTGTATGTCTGAAGTTATCCTTATTAGCTCTTTGCATGCTGGGTAATTTTTTCTATCTGCGACAATTGTCATCTGCTACTATTTCTAAAAATATAGTTTTCGAAATTTCTTTTCAAAACAGGGTCAGTGTGTCAAACAATTAAGTAGCATCTCATCAGGATCCAAACTGTTTGCAGAGGTAATCACTGTGGCACGATTATCATCCACTATAGCATGCAAAGAGTTATAGCTACAACAATAACAACAACAGGACCAAACCTTGTTTAGCAGTACTTCAAGCTTGTTATAGATGACAATATAGTAAATTGGTTGTACTAGATTGACAATATAGTAAATTGGTTGTACTAGATTGACAATATAGTAAATTGGTTGTACTAGATTGACAATATAGTAAATTGGTTGTACTAGATTGACAATATAGTAAATTGGTTGTACTAGATTGACAATATAGTAAATTGGTTGAAGAAAAGATGTTAATTAGTGTATGTATGTCTGTTTCAGGGGAGCGTTTTCAGAAGTTGTGTTAGCGGAGGAGAAAGCATGCGCAGGGAAGTTTGTAGCCGTGAAATGTATCAGCCGTAAAGGCATTCAGGGAAAAGAGGAGTCTCTCGAGAATGAAATTAAAGTTTTACGACGGTAAGTGAAGTTTGCAGTAGGTATACAGGGCTCCAGATACCACGGAGTAAAAGAAATATTTTCAGCCTTTTCTCCTTTATATTTTAACCGAACCCTATGGTGTGACTATTCATTAGAATCGTCTCCAAGAGACGATTCTAATGAGTATCATACCATAGGGGTTTGAGGAGGCATAAAGATTTTGGTTTTCAAAATATTCCCCTAATCTGGAAATGTATCAGCCATAAAGGCATTCATGGAAAAGAGGAGTCTCTCGAGAATGAAATATATATATAATGAATATTTTAACTGAACCCTATGGTGTGACTATTCGTTAGAATTGTCTCCAAGAGACGATTCTAATGAGTAGTCATACCATAGGGTTTTGAACAGGCATAAAGATTTTGGTTTTCAAAATATTCCCCTAATCTGGAGCCCTGAGATAAAATGTTATTAATTCCTACTAAAATAAGCTTGTGCTTATATAACCTCCGAACAACTAATATCCATCACAATCAGCTTTGGGCAAGATCAGGAGCCGAGTAACTTGGCATCTATTCAGTTTTCAAACTGAATGACACTTGAATTTAAAGAATTGAAAAAAAAGAAAGCTGCTGAAATTTGTTACTGCTTCTACGGTATATATACAAGCTTCAAACTGGACTTGTTTATAAAAATGAAGCAAACCAACAAAACAGAGGTTGCAGCTTAATGCAGCACAAACTCTATGCAGAAAGCTTTTATAGAATCTTTTAGCATAATGTGTTTAGGCATTGTTGATTATTAATAATCCTTCAAATTCACCATGTTTCTGTATGAAATACAGTACATATTACATTATTATACTGCAAAGAAATTTCCTCACTTTTGATTGGACAGTGGAACCTGGACTTGAGCCATGTACCCTGTTAGCTGACAGGGTACATAGATATTCCCCTTGAAGGCCCCTCATGTTTCATTACATCACAAACAAGATGGCCGACTACTCGACTCGACCAAATACTATCAAATTTTACTACGAAGAAACGTTTGTGATGTAAAAATATATTCTTGGAAACAAATTTTTTTTTTAGACTTTCGTTTGGCACATAAAACAGTCTTTGAAAATTATTTATTTGTAATATCCGTTTCGTCTATTTTGACGTGATCACCGATGACAAAGTGCCGTCACGAAAACATACAAGGTTGTTTTGTTAACGTCCGTTTCTGCCAGCTTTGAGGTAAGTGGACGCCGGAGAGAGACCGGGGCGGATGCAGAAACCCTCGGATCGATGCTCTACCCTTATTATTGACAGAGTTCTGTGGTTTCCTTGGATGCAAAGTGTAACGCACTGATACATCGGACCTTGGAAAAACAAAACTGGGTCAAAATTTCTAAAACTGTAAACAAGGATTGAGTACATGAAAGTCTAGAGTCGCGGCAATACACGTCCTATTATAGGTCTACGTGTAGATGTCAGTGTATAATACCTGGCTCAACGTTACACAGAAATTGTGTCAGTTTAACCGAGGCAAACTTATCTTCAGACATGTCAGAGGTCTTAGAATCGCCTAGCTTATCATAACGCTTCGATCGCATACATTCAAAGAAAGCAGTAAAACAATAAAAAAGAGGTCACTTACAATTAAAATTGAATATTTTCCTTTTCAATTCCATTTAAAATTTCACATTTATCATCCAGAGTTTTGTCTTTATTTCCCAAACAAAGGTCTCAGCTCTACAGCAGTATCGATCAGCTGGCCTATAATGACGACATCTAAATTCTGACGTAGATTGATGTGACGTCAGCTACATAGTGGTTTTTGGGGTGCCCAACGGGGGATTAGTGTTGCGTTATGAAAATTGACAGATGGAGTGGACATAATTATTTTAAAGCGTTTAAACCGTAAAATCTTTGACAGTATAATAAATTCGTATACAGTTTCTTCCCAGGGTACTTGAGGATTTATTCCCGGCTGGTAAAATCATGTAACCCTCGCCTAACGGCTCGGGCAACATGATTTTCCTCAGCCGGGAATAAATCCTCAAGTACCCTGGGAAGAAACTGTATAACTAATATAATGGGCTTAAAATATAGATTTATACCCTCGTACCCATTACCCCATAAATACGTTTTTTTACGCCTTTGTATTATTCCTCCATTTAGAAAATAATTCCAATATATACTGTCATGAATATGAATAATAAGAAATATTTCAATATTTTAGCTGATGGTAGCTTAAAGCAGGCTGAAAGTAAAGCAGAACGTGCCTTAAGGCGCATTTTGCTTTACTTTTAACGTGCTTGAAGTTGTCACCTGTTCACATTACTAGAAACAGGCTATTAGGTAATGGGTAAAGCTCAACTTTTACCTTGCTGTGTAAGAAATAAATATATACATCATTTGCAGTGTAGACCCAGATCAGAGGGCTCTTGTTGGAGCCCGCTGATCAGGGTCTGCACTGTTTGCAATATATATTTTAAATGATTTTGGGACGAACCCCTTTAGAGTCAATTTAAACTGGTAATTATTTAGAAAATGGACCAGTCCACTCGGAAAGTCAGCATAGTATATGGATTAATGGTATTTTACCAGACTTGTCACTTAGGTAACTGATTGCAATTCTTATTGGTACATTTAAGATGTATATAATCCTCTAGCAATTTAGGCATTTTTCTTCTGTAAAATGTGTCATCTGCAATTATTCCAGAGTTGATACTATATCAGCCGTATATATCTCAGATAATACCAGCAAAGTGCCTTGAAACAGTTTGGATCAAGATGAGACTCCAAATTTAACCCTTCTCTCCATAGCCGGTTACTTGTTTTGAAAACAGGTAACCACCTAAAGCAGATTGAAAGTAAGCCTTTACACTCAGCTTGCTTCAGCAACCATCTGCTTATTAAGAATAAGATATAGTAAATATTTCTTTTGTTACATATTCCTTACTGTATAAAATGTAACTATTTTCTTTAGCGGAGGAATTGATTAAATGCATAAAAAGGTGCATGCATGAAATAATGGGTTAATTGAGTCAGTAGATCCAGGCTGTTGAAGACAATTACCATAAGCCGTATTATAGTACTAACAGTTATTGTATACCTTACTATAAATAGTAACAAAATTGCCGTTGAAAACTGTCATTACGGAGGTCATGTGACCAATCCATAATGACCCAGTGGGCCGATTATGGATAATCGCCCCTCGAAGTTTTTCACGTGCAACTCGTTGATGTTAGCAACTTAGAGCTATTCAACATGGCAGGGGAAGGGGTTTGACGTCGTTGTCAAATCGTATTCTGGAACTTGAATTCTGAGACAGAAGGGTCTTAACGTAAAAGGTACAGTTCCTGTTTATACAATGGTCAAGTCTTATGTGTGTCACAGTGTGAAATTACTTAACGTTGTTTATGTTATTCAAAATGACAGTTATGACGTCATTATTTCACGCCACTCAGCGGAAATTTCAAAAGCGTCAAAATGTAGAGTTCTACTCGATAGCGTAGCTGTTTGTAATTCTAGATCTACTACAAATTTTCTGCGTGGGCTAAACTTCCCATGGCCAACTCCATATGTTCGAGATCTTACGACCTGAGCATTTCTGAAAGATCTAGAGGTACCCATACTTTGTCAGCCCTATCGTTTCAAATTTGTGAGCAGTGGATGGCAGTTAAACGATGTTTGAAACCACATCATTGGCATGAAGATATACAATAAAAAGGTCAAAACATGACCCATGCGTGCCTTCTGCCCATAATGGCACGCCTGGTGTCGCAATAGCCCTCAGGCTAAAGCCCTGGGGCTATTATGGCACCAGTTGTGCCATTATGGGCAGAAGGCACGCCTGGGTCATATTTTAACCTCTTATTAATCACAAAGTTGAAGCAACAAGAGTGAAGCTGAAACTATTTCATAACAATATATAGTAAATCCTCTCTATTAATGTAACCACTAAAAAGAAGGCCAATTAATTGTATTTAAAGCAAGGTGAACATTAAAACAGAAAGCTCCTAAAGAAGCTTTCTGTTTTACTGTCACCTAGCTTTAAGCAGTCACCTGTCGTAACTACCTAGTAATTAACACAATTTAGTGGTCGTAAAAGAGAGGTTGTACTGTAGTCTAGACAATTTGGATTCATTTCATATTTTTTTTATGAGAATACAAAAACATAGAATACTGCCAAGAGAAAATCGTCTGGAATATTTGATGTCACACATTGTTAACTAGTTTGGTCCTTGTTTGGACTCATCAGAACGATTGAGGGTTGCAACCATGTGACCTTTGTTTGGCATCATGGTTTCTAAGCGTGTGTTGTTTACACAGTTTTTGATTATGACAGTCATTGTGATGTCATGGATTGACATGGCTACTTTATGAGACATTGACCCTTCAATGCCATGATGTCATCCTACACTACCATGATACCAGTTGCTTTAAAAAATTGGTGTCTGCTTTTATATCTCAAATTTGAACTTTAAGTACATCTATTTTTAGCTCACCTGAGCCAAAGGCTCAAGGTGAGCTATTGGGATGGCCCTGTGTCCGTCGTTAGTCGTGCGTCGTCCGTCGTCGTTAACAATTGCTTCAAATGACATCTCCTCCTATACCGCTTGGCAGAATTCAACCAAACTTTACAGAAATGTTCCTTGGGTCAAGCTCTTTCAAATTTGTTCAAAGAATAAAAAAACAATGCAGAACTCTGGTTGCCATGGCAACCAAAGTGAAAAAATAAGGAAATCTTAAAAAATCTTCTTGTCAAAAACTGCAAGGGCCAGAGCTTAGATATTTGGCACATGGCATCTTCTACAGGTCCTCTATCAAGTTTGTTCAAATTATGCCCCTGGGGTCAAAATTGGCCCCGCCCCGGGGGTCACAGATTTACATAGAGTTATATAGTGAAATTTTCAAACGTCTTCTTCTCTGAAACTAATATGGCCAGAGCTTTGATATTTGGCATGGTGACAATTCTAGATGTCCTTTACCAAAATTGTTCAAATAGTTCTGGTCGGTTGCATAACTAGGTCACAGGAGCTAAAAATAGAATTTTTTCATTGAAAACTTAAAAAAATCTTCTTGTCTGACACTTAGTGTAACAAGCGCCAGAGCTTAGATATTTGGCACATAGCATCGCCTACAGCTAGGTCCTCTATCTAGTTTGTTCAAATTATGTCCCTGGGGTCAAAATTGGCCCCGCCCCGGGGTCTCAGTTTTACATAGAGTTATATAGTGAAATTTTCAAACGTCTTCTTCTCTGAAACTAATATGGCCAGAGCTTTAATATTTGGCCTGGTGACACTTCTAGATGTCCTTTACCAAACTTGTTCAAAAGGTTCTGGTCGGTTGCATAACTAGGTCACAGGAGATAAAAATAGATTGTTTTCAATGAAAACTTAAAAAAGTCTTCTTGTCTGAAACTACATGGGCCAGAGCTTAGATATTTGGCACATAGCATCGCCTACAGGTCCTCTATCAAGTTTGTTCAAATTATGCCCCTGGGGTCAAAATGGCCCAGCCCCTGGGGTCAAAATGGCTCCGCCCCTGGGGTCACAGTTTTACATAGAGTTATATAGAGAAATTCTTCTCTGAAACTAATATGGCCAGAGTTTTTATATTCGGTATGGTGACACTTTTAAATATTCTTTACATAATTGTTCAAATTGTTCCGGTCTGTTGCATATCTAGGTCAGTCCTGAACATAAATTATTATCTCCATTTTTAGCTCGACTTTTTCGAAAAGTCGAGCTATTGTCGTCACCCTGTCGTCTGCGTCTGCGTCAGCGTCTGCGGCTGTGTCAGCGTCTGCGTCAGCGTCAGCGTCTGCGTCGGTTAAGTTTTTTGCTTAAGGTTTTTGTAAGAGTCCATTTCTCAATAACTATCAAAGGTATCCATTTGAAACTTGGAATAGTTGTTCAGTATCAAAAGGGCAACTCATAACAACAAGGCAGGTAACCCTGGGATTTGTCATTTCAGAGTTATTGCCCTTGTTTTATTTACTTAAAAATTATAAATTAACATATCTCAATAACTATCAAAGATATCCATTTGAAACTTGGAATAGTTCATCAGTATCAAAAGGGCAACTCATAACAACAAGGCAGGTAACCCTGGGATTTGTCATTTCAGAGTTATTCGCCTTGTTTTATTTACTTAAAAATTATAAATTAACATATCTCAATAACTATCAAAGGTATCCTTTTGAAACTTGAAATAGTTGTTCAGTATCAAAAGGGCAACTCATAACAACAAGGCAGGTAACCCTTGGATTTGTCATTTCAGAGTTATTGCCCTTGTTTTATTTACGTAAAATTTATAAATTAACATATCTAAATGACTATGAAAGATATTAACTTGTAACTTTGAATACTTGTTTAGTATCAAAAGAGCAACTCATTACAACAAGGTTGGTTACTCTGTGATTTGTAATTCCAGAGTAATTGTCCTTGTTTTATTTACTTAAAACTTGTAAATTGAAATATCTTAATAACTGTCAAAGGTATTAACTTGAAATTTTAAGTAATTGTGTTATATCAAAAGGGCAACTCATTCAAACAAGAAAGGTGACCGAGGATGTGCCATTCCAGAGTTATTGCCTTTGTTTTTATTTACATAAAACTTGCCAATTCAATTTTCTCAATAACTACCATATAGGTATTTACTTGAAACTTTAAATGCTTGTTAAGTATCAAAAGGACAACTCATTACAAGAGGGCAGGTAACCCTGGGTTTTGTTATTCCAGAGTTATTGCCCTTTGGTATTGACTTTTTAGAATTTAATTAGATTTCTCAAAATTATAACTACCATAGGTATTAACTTGAAATTTGAATACTTGTTCAGTTTCAAAAGGGCATCACATTTCAACAAGGCAGATAACCATGGGATTTGTCATTGCAGAGTTATTGCCCTTGTTTGACTAAGAATTTGTATATGAAATTATTCAGTAACTGTAGAAAGTTATTAATTTCAAACTTCCAATATATTAGAATTCTTGTTTATAGATATAAAGATATAAAGATATTGTCCTTGTTTTGACTTATAGTTTACTTTAAATGGAATGCAGGCTGTCCAAGTATGTTAAAGTTGTTGTTGCTTACAAACTTCTATGATCAATAGGGCATTAATTAAACACCCATACACATTCTTTAAGTTTGGAAAATGTAGCCATCTCAAGTATATGAAAGTCGAGCGCCCAGCACCCGTTTGCGGTGCTCTCGTTTTAACAGTGTTTACGCTCTAGAGGCCACAATATTTATCCAAGCTCTCTCAAACTTGCCCAGATTGTATATGACCATAAGAGTCCGAAAAAGGGTGATTATGGTTTGAATCGGACAAATAGATCAAGAGATATCTACCTTTGAATTGCTGAAAATGCCATATTTTACAGCGTTTACACTCTTGCAACTACAGTTTTCAATGGATTTTGATTATACTTGTACACAAAGGATGTAGCTATATGTTCTGGAAGGAGTGCAATTATTGTTGAAATGTAATCATTGTGGCAATAGTTACCTGCCCTTGATATACTTTGAAATGCTAGAAAAAGGCTTCATTTCAGTATTGTTTAGGCTCTAGTTATCTGCCTTTGAGGTATTCTACTATACTACAGTAGGTCGACAAACTTGTATGGATTTAGAATAAAACGGGTGAAATTCAAAGGTAAAGCTATCGGGCTTCATTACAAATGGTGAGCGATATCAGGCCCTCTTGTCTGTAAGAGTAAACAGTAAATTCACATGTAACTCTTACCATGCTAGCGGCGGATTATGTCCCACAGTGATCCGCGGCGTCTCATCTGGATCCAAACTGTTTGACACTCTGACCCAGTTTTGAAAAGAAATTTAGAAATCTTATTTTGAGAACAATATCAGACGACAATTGTTGCAGACAAAAAAATGACACAGCATGCAAAGAGTTAAAACATAGCTGTTTGTACTGAAACAATTATTTCCATTCATGGCATTGAAAACCATAGATCAGACAAGTAACTTGGCATCTGATCGGGATCCAGCCTTTCTACGCCCACTGAGCATTTCTTAAACTGATACTTGTGGGGTTTAAATGCCTAATCAATTGAAAAAAATTAACCTGGCCATCTTTTGTGACATTAATTGGGCCATTAGTGGGTATAGGGTTAGAGTTAGGGTTAGCTTAGAAATATAGTCTTTCTAGATCATCATAGTTTAAAGCAAGAGCATAAAGAATGTTCTATTATATCATCTGTGTGTACAAGTCAAGGTAACCAGACTTTACCATTTATCTAGTTTCAACACTACTTACTAGAATGCTTTGATGCTTATACAGTTGTTGCCTTGGACCATTCCCAATTCATCAATATCACACAACCTCAATTTGACCTTGACCTCTTTTGAACTAAATTTCACCCTTTTGCCAGACATAAACAGTGCTTACTAGAATGTTTGGATACTTAAATACAGTATTGCCTTGGACCATTCCCAATTCACCAATACCACACAACCTCAATTTGACCCTGACCTCTTTTGAACTAAATTTTACCCTTTTGCCATTGACCTTGACATAAAAGATTTACTTAGAAAAGATTATGAATGCTTTGGTAAGGATTCCACTTGGGGCATAACTGTTTATGGAACACAGCTTAAAGCATACTGAAAGTTATCCACAATGTGCCATAAGGTTCATTTTGCTTTACTTTCAATCTGCTTTAAATGATCACCTTTCTTCAATACTTGAGACAGGCTATGCAAGGTTAAGGTTAGTAAGTGGTTTATCTTTCCAGAAGCTGTCATATTCTTATTTTATTGCATTGCTATTGTGTATAGTTTCATTTGAAAGGGAAAGGCTCTCCTACCCACTGATTTATAAATCATACAGTCAAACTTCGATATCTCGAAGTAGGTTTTGTCCAACATACCGGTATGTCAAAGTTAAAACGTGGCTAAGCCAGGTTTTAACTTTGAAATATGGGTATGTTTGACTTAACCGAGCATGAAATAATTATACAGTTCATATGTGGAACTATCGGATATTTCAAGTTACACGAGTTCGTGATATCCGAGTTTGACTGTAGTTGTAAAGCAAGCTTACCAAGAAATGTGAGGTCTTTTCTGTGAAATGTTGTTTATAATAGAAGTCATATTCACAGATACAGTAAAACCTCTCTATTGTGACAACTAAAAGAAAACTGTTTGTTAAAAAAAACAGGTGACAGCTGAAAGTAAGATGACAGTAACAGTGACTGTCCGAAACCTCCTAAAGGAGCTTTCTATGTTGCTGTCACATTGCTTTAAGCAGTCACCTGTTGTAAACACCTAATAGTTAACACAATTTAGTGGTCGTAATAGAAATTACAGAGAGGGTCTTACTGTATAAAGACAGTGAACAATTTGGTTCAATACACAGGCATAACGTCCATACGAAAATGGGCATGATGCTGACCGCAGTGTCTCAACTCTGATGACATTGGGATGACACATCTGAAAAAGCTTGTGTGGGACGCTAAATCTTAGTAGAACCAACAACAACAACAATACCCAATAGATTGAAATGATAAAGCTTACAACAATTCATCAAAGTATCATAGTTTTTCTAGGTTGGGGATGAATCTCTGAATACTCGTGTGCATCTATCATCTGAACTATAATATTGGCTAATATAGTAAGGATAACTATCTCCAGGACAGAGTCAGATCCTAAAAGAAAACAGTGTAGACCCTGACAAGACAGCTCCTTGTGGAAAGAGAGTTTTATATACAGGAAATTAGTGTAAATCAGGACTTATAGATACGAAGTGATTTTGGCCTTGCGGTCTATAACTACAGTAAAACCTCTATTACGACCACTAAAATAATGGCTAATTGATTATATAAAAACAGGTGACAGCTTAAAGCAGGATGCCAGTGAAACAGAAAGCTCCTAAAGGAGCTTTCTGTTTCACTGTCATCTTGCTTTAAGCAGTCACCTGCCTTGAACACCCAATAATTGAAAAAGATTAGTGGTCGTAATAGAGAGGTATTTACTGTATTTACAAATTCTAGTCAGATTGGTATTGAAATGAGGCCACTAGGAATTGGTCTCCCTGAAAAAATCGTGATTAATGATTATAATCAGATGAGCCAAGAGCCTATATAGCCAGGCACACATAGAATGATAAATGTTTCATGATACTTGAATATTGACAATGAGTTAAAATCACTGCTGGCCCGAATTATTTACCTTTTTGTGCCAAGTGTGACCTGGCTAACATTTGCTTTACTTTCAGTCTGCCTTAACCCTTCAGTTTATTCTTGCCCTGAAGAAAATAGTTCCAATTTATACATTCATAAATATGTATAATACAAAATATTTTCTATATTCTAGCAGGTGATAGCTTAAAGCAGGCTGAAAGTAAAGCAGAATGCGCTAAAAGCGCATTCTGCTTTACTTTCAACCTGCTTTAAGTGGACACCTATATTCAATACTACAGATATGCTATGTGGGAAAGGGTTAACCCTTTACCCCATAGCCTATTTCTAGTTTAGAAAACAGGGCCCGGGTGCATGACACATAGTTAGTGCTTATCTGTATGCTAACTCCTTCGCTGAGAGTTAAATATTGATTTTTAGCTGGCCTGTACGTAGTACATGACGAGCTATTGCAATACCCCCGGTGTAGTCGGCGGCGGCGTGAACGGCGTAAACAATTTAAAAAAAATGTCTATAACTTCTATGTCCCTTGAGGTATTGCTTTCATAGTTGGTATGTGTGTGTATATGGACAAGACCTTTCCATGCACAGAAACATTTTGACCCCTGTGACCTTGACCTTGAACTTAGGGCCTGCGTTTAGGTTTCGAAATCTGCATTTAGGTTTCGGAAAATGCCTTTAAACTTCTATGTCCCTTGAGGTATTGCTTCCATAGTTGGTATGTGTGTGTATATGGACAAGACCTTTCCATGCACAGAAAAATTTAGACCCCTGTGACCTTGACCTTGAACTTAGGGCCTGCGTTTAGGTTTCGAAATCTGCGTTTAGGTTTCGAAAAATGCCTTTAAACTTCTATGTCCCTTGAGGTATTGCTTCCATAGTTGGTATGTGTGTGTATATGGACAAGACCTTACCATGCACAGAAACATTTAGACCCCTGTGACCTTGACCTTGAACTTAGGGCCTGCGTTTAGGTTTCGAAATCTGTGTTTAGGTTTTGAAAAATGCCTGTAACTTCTATATCCATTAAGGTATTGCTTCCATAGTCGGTATGTGTGTGTATATAGACATGACCTTTCTATGCACAGAAAAAATTAGACCCCTGTGACCTTGACCTTGAACTTAGGGCCTGCGTTTAGGTTTCGAAATCTGTGTTTAGGTTTCGAAAAATGCCTTTAAACTTCTATGTCCCTTGAGGTGTTGCTTCCATAGTTGGTATGTGTGTGTATATGGACAAGACCTTTCCATGCACAGAAAAATTTAGACCCCTGTGACCTTGACCTTGAACTTAGGGCCTGCGTTTAGGTTTCGAAATCTGCGTTTAGGTTTTGAAAAATGCCTTTAACTTCTATATCCATTAAGGTATTGCTTCCATAGTCGGTATGTGTGTATATATAGACATGACCTTTCCATGCAAAGAAAAATTTAGACCCCTGTGACCTTGACCTTGAACTTAAGGCCTGCGTTTAGGTTTCGAAATCTGCGTTTAAGTTTCGAAAAATGCCCTTAACTTCTATGTCCCTTGAGGTATTGCTTCAATAGTTGGTATGTGTGTGTATATGGACAAGACCTTTCCATGCACAGAAATTTTTTGACCCCTGTGACCTTGACCTTGAACTTAGGGCCTGCATTTAGGTTTCGAAATCTGTGTTTAAGTTTAGAAAAATGCCTTTTACTTCTATTTTCCTTGAGGTATTGCTTTCATAGTTGGTATGTATGTGTATATGGGCAAGACCTTTACATGCAAAGAAATATTTAGACCCGTGTGACCTTGAACTTAAGGCCTGTGTTTAGGTTTCGAAATCTGTGTTTAGATTTAGAAAAATGCCTTTAACTTCTATGTCCTTTGAGGTATTGCTTTTATAGTTGGTATGTGTGTGTGTATATGGACAAGACCTTTCCATGCACAGAAAATTTTTGACCCTTGTGACCTTGACCTTGAACTTATGGCCTGTGTTTAGGTTTCAAAATCTGCGTTTAGGTTTTGAAAAATGTCTTTAACTTCTATGTCCCTTAAGGTATTGCTTCCATAGTCTGTATGTGTTTGTATGTAGACAAGACCTTTCCATGCTCAGAAAAGTTTAGACCCCTGTGACCTTGACCTTGAACTTAGGGCCTGCGTTTAGGTTTCGAAATTTGCGTTTAAGTTTCGAAAAATGCCTTTAACTTCTATGTCCCTTGAGGTATTGCTTCCATAGTTGGTATGTGTGTGTATATGGACAAGACCTTTCCATGCACAGAAAAATTTAGACTCCTGTGACCTTGACCTTGAACTTAGGGCCTGCCTTTAGGTTTCGAAATCTGCATTTAGGTTTAGAAAAATGCCTTTAACTTCTATGTCCCTTGAGGTATTGCTTTCATAGTTGGTATGTATGTGTATATGGACAAGACCTTTACATGCACAGAAAAATTTAGACCCCTGTGACCTTTACCTTGAACTTAGGGCCTGTGTTTAGGTTTAGAAAAATGGCTTTAACTTCTATGTCCTTTGAGGTATTGCTTTCATAGTTGGTATGTATGTGTATATGAACATGACCTTTCGATGCACAGAAACATTTAGACCCCTGTGACCTTGACCTTGAACTAAGAGCCTGTGTTTAGGTTTCGAAATCTGCATTTAAGTTTCGAAAATCCATTTAACTTTTATATCCTTTGAGGTATTGCTTTCATAGTTGGTATGTGTGTGTATATGGACAAGACCTTTCCATGCACAGATAAATTTGGACCCTTGTGACCTTGAACTTAGGACCTGTGTTTAGGTTTTGAAAAATGCCTTTTACTTCCATGTCCCTTGAGGTATTGCTTTCATAGTTGGTTTATGTGTGTATATGGACAAGACCTTTCCAGGCACTGGAAAATTTAGACCCCTGTGACCTTGACTTTGAACTTAGGGCCAATGTTTAGATTTTGAAATCTGTGTATTGGTTTTTCAAAATTTTTATTTCTCCTATGTCCATTGAAATATTCCTTTCATATTCAGTTTGCATGTGTATATGGACAACATCTTTCCTTGCATGCAAAATGTTTGAGCCCTCTGACCTTGACCTTGAACTAAGGACCCGCGTTTAGGTTTCAAAGTCTGCGTTTAGGTTTCTCAAAATTTCTTTATCTCATATATCCATTGAGATATTTCTTTCATATTTGGCATGCATGTGTATATGGACACGATCTTTCCATGCATGCAAAAAAATTAGCCCAGTTTCCTTGACCATGAACTAAGGTCGCGAAAGGTTTTAGGTTTCGAAATCTGCGTTTAGGTTTCAAAAATGCTTATAATTCCTATGTCCCTTGAGGTGTTATTTTCATATTTGATTTGCAAGTGTATGTGGACAAGACCTTTCCATGCAGGCAAAAAGGTTGACCTCTGTGACCTTGAGTGTGCTTTTAAGTTTCTAAAGGTGCCGGTGGCGAGCTTTGTTGTCTCTCTGACAACTCTTGTTTACTACTATACTCAGTATAGATAAACTAACGGCGAAGTACTTACCTTAACGGTAGACACTAACTATGTGTCATGCACCCGGACCCAGATGACCACTCAAAGCAGATTGAAAGTAAAGCCTTACTTTCATTCTGCTTTAAGCTACTATCTGCTAGGATTTAGAAAATATTTCTTATAATCTTATGGTATATGCATTCATGACTGTATAAATTGGAACTATTTTCTTCAGCGGTGGAATAAATTAAATGTGCTAAAAGGTGCTTCCATGGTGGACAGGGTTAAGTTATGTATATGATATAGAATATTTTTCTTTTGGTGCATGTTTATGACCGTATAAATTGGAGCTAGTTTCTTCAGTGGAGTAATAAATTAAATGCCCTAAAAGGCACTTTTAAGGGGGAATGGGTTAATCTTTGATGGAGGTACAATGAAGAAAATCAGGCTCCAGATAAGAAGGAGTATACTTAGTTTTCCAACATTTCCTCCTGCATTTCTCTACTAAATCGTATGGTGTGACTACTCCTTCAGACAATGCTAATGAGTAGCCACACTATAGGGTTTGGTGATTTTAAGATATTTTAGTTTTTGAAAATAAGCCCCATATTCTGCAGTCATGATAAGATATTAGAAATACACTGTATATAATTATATATTCAGGGTTACCTGGAGTGCTGTGGTAGCTTACATGAAAGGGTCAAATATTACTCCATGTTAACTCTTTCACTGCCCAGTTTTATCCTCTCACCGCCAAAACATAGTCTGCATTAGAAGTGTTGTCTGCAATATTTTCAAAGTCATCTTTAGTGCTGTTTTGACTGAAGAAATGTGGATACGAGTGTCAAACAGTTTGGATCCTGATCAGATGCCGCGTTACGCGGCGTCTGATCAGGGTCCAAACTGTTTGCAAAGTCGCCTTTTGGTGCCGTTGGCAGTGAAAGAGTTAATGTCAGCATGTATTGATCACTGTGGTTCAGTCACTGAATGAAATCTGAGAGGAACATTGGAACAACTGTGTCGCTAATAAATACAGCACAACCTGTGTTCTACAGGCTATGTAATTGTCCCCTGTAAAAATGTCTCATCTGCAACAAGTTAACCCTTAGCCTGCCAGTCACGACTATAGCTCCATATGCAAACAGCTTGGATCCGGATGAGACGCCGAGTAACTCGGCGTCTCATCCGGATCCAAGCTGTTTGATACTCGGACAACATTTTCAGCAATTTTGAGCAACTTTGAAGCAATCTGAAACTTGAAGCAGACGAGAAATATAGCAGACGACAATTTATTTGGCGGGCTAAGGGTTAATTAAAAAATCAGGAAGGGCAATACTTCGTTGAATCTTGGCTTTTAACTACATCATGCAGAGGTGGATTTTGAAATAACTCGGCACAAAGGTCTGAGGCTCAAAGTTCAAGGTCACAGTCGGGAGTCAAATGTCAAAAAGGGGAGTAATTTGTTGTGTCTTGGCTCGAACTCCACTATGCACTGGTGGATTTTGAAATAGTTCTGCAAGGATGTTCTTCTAGAGAAGGCAATGTGGCTTGCACAATACCTTATTAGGTTTATAACTCAGAGGTCAAGGTCAATGTTTCTTCTAGCATCATCACATACTTACTACAATGCTTGGATACTTACACAGTAACTGTTGTTGCTATATTGTCAAGCATGCCGACAGGGACATATACGTTTATCGAACACAGTGTCTGTTTACTTCAATCTCCATAATGGTACGAATTGAATTATTTCCCCATAATGGTCCTTGAATCAGTACAGCCTAGAATTAAGTTTAGTTCTGATGCACTCTATTTTGAATTTAGGCTTGTTGTGTTTGTGCAAGATGAATTAAACCTAAATCTTCCATGCATAAAACTTATAATGAACATCTATCATGGGAAGTATTGCATTGGTGAATAAAAATAAGGAAAGTGTTAAAATATGTATCCATGGATAATAAATTAAGGTTTTAAAAAAGTGTCACTACACTGTGTACAATAGGAGAAGAAATGTTAATTAACCTTTTCCTTCATAGCCAGTAGTGTAAATCACCTGTATTCAACTGATTACACGGGTATAGAAAATAGTGTATGTTCCTTGTTAGGTTAATGGCTGCCTTAATCCATTACCCCATAAATATGCCTTTTTACCCCTATAATTTATTGTTACATGCAAGAAAATATTTCCACTTTATACAGTCATGAATGTTTATCATAGGAAGTATTTTCTGTATTCTAGCAGATATGATAGCTTAAAGTAGGCTGAAAGTAAAGCAGAATGTGCCTTAAGGCACATTCTGCTCTACTTTCAACCTGCTTTAAGTAGTCACCTATCTTCAATACTAGTAAGAGGCTATGGGGTAATGGGTTAATCAAAATGAAAAGTAATGCAGAAATCTTCTGGGGTCTTCCTCCACCTTACTGGACATTGTGATATGATATAAATACATTGTACTGCATGTAAAAGTGACATAAAATATCATTTCAAATGAAAATCAAAACAGTCTTTAGATAAAGGGTTACTTAAAAACATTTACAATCGCCCCATTCAATTCCATTGAAAAATTAAGGAAGTTTAATTTGTATAGACGCAATTTCTCGAAGGAGCGGGACATGTGGATAACTTTTGCAGAGGAGGGGGAGCTTATGGATCTGCTCTCCGTGAATCATTTTTGCGCTACTTCAGTAGAGCGGTTTTGGCTGTTCCTTTCAGGGTACACATCATTCGTGTTAACAACTAATAATATGGATTACAGATATATGCACACTAATAAAATGTTCATTTCATATTAGAAATTACAGCAACTATAATGTAAATATAAAAAATGAACAGAATGTTTTCAGCGTTTAAGCCAAATAAACAACAGCAAATTTATTATGAATCACGCTAGAAAAATTCAGTTCATTTCTAAAATACTACTGATAATAGCCTATCAACTTCAGGACAGTGTAGAGGCACCGTGAGATGTGGAGGAGTAGGTAGCAGCATCCTAAGGCTCTTCTATTGAGAGACAGGTTAACTGGGAATATTTCGAGTATTGGGTTGATATTTGTCATCACATCATGACCATTGTTTCCTACTGCTGCCAGCTAGGTCTGGCTGACTGCCGCTCCTCTATTCTAGTTGTTAATTGGCTTCGAGGGATTCTCTTTTCTGGTAATTTGCAGGCAATAACGGCTGACAAATATCATGGTGTCAAAGCTAATAGATATTGTATGGTCAAAATCCACTGGTGTTGTTATAATACAAGCTTGGATATCACTGGCAATGATGTCTGCTTTAGATTTAACCCATTGCCCCGTAGCGAGCTTTTAGTTTTGAAAACAGGTGACTACTTAAAGCAGATTGAAAGTAAAGCAGAATGTGCTTTAAGGCACATTCTGCTTTACTTTCAGCCTGCTTTAAGCTATTATCTGCTAGAATAATTATAGAAAGTAGTTCTAATTATTCTTTTTTGTAAGAGTATAAATTGGAACTATTTTCTTCAGAAGAATAAATTAAAGGTGTTAAAAGGTCTAAATAAAATGGTGAAATGGGTTGACCCAGTCACTGTCTATATATTGCAGTTATTGAGGAAGCTTAAAGATCTCTTAAGACAGGTGACTGTTCAAGGCAAAACATATTGTAATGCAGATTGATCTGTAATAAAGGAGTTTTTGTATAAAATCAGAGTTGCGTCTAATAAATCATAGGATGCACATTCTACGAAATAACGAGTCTCTGCAGAAAAACAGTGGGTCCTTTTAGGTGCAGAAAATAATTATATTGGGACAAAAGTGGTGATTTCATGGGACTCATAACATTTTAGAAATTTTTATGACACCCTGGCAAATTTAATGAAGTTATGACTGAGGATGTGTTGATAGATTATTCACTGCATTATTGTGTGTTTTCCCATTACCCCATAGCCTGTTTCTAGTTTTGAAGACAGATGATCACTTATAGCAGATTGAAAGTAAAGCAGAATGCTCCTATTAAAGGTTTGATACCCGTTTAATCCATAGACTGTTTCTAGTTTTGAAAATAGGTTGCAGCTTAAAACAGGTTGAAAATAAAGCAGAATATGCCTTATTAAGGGACATAAAATCATAAAGAATTCAAATCCACTATGAATAAATGTATTTGTCATTTGAACTATTACATGGGGTAATGAATTGAGAAATGATCCCCCAGGAAACCGTGCAGACTCATGTCAGACATATCCTAGAGGAAACAGTGTAGATCCTTATCAGGCAGCTCCTGAAGGAGCTGCATGATCAGGATCTACACTGTTTTCAAAATTTAAGAAACCATTGATCTGTATAAGCTATTAGCAGGAGAAGAACTCACCCATTATCCCATAAATACGCCTTTTTATGCCTTTATTTTGTTACTCCACAAAAGAAAATACTTCCATTTTAAACAATTATTAGAATATAGCATAAGAAAAAGTTTCTATATTCTAGCAGATGAAAGCTAAAGCAGGCTGAAAGTAAAGCAGAATGTGCCTTAAGGCACATTCTGCTTTACTTTCAACCTGCTTTAAGTGGTCACCTATCTTCAAATTTAGAAACAGGCTATGGGATAATGGGTTAATAGGGTTGCACTGTGGTTTTCAAGTTGCCAATAAGACCAGTCACTGTCTTGTGATGGTATTACATGCAGATAACATAAGATCATTATCTTTAAGGAAAGTCACATTTGTAATGTGTGATTGATGGCCATATAATGGCCTGAAGTTCTTTAACCATCTTCATGCTGCCGGACAATTTGTGACAACTCTTGCAAACAGATTAGATCAAGATGAGACACTGAGTAGCTTGGCCCTCTCTTCTGGATCCAATCTGTTTGACACTCGGATGATGTTTTCTGAGAGAAAATGCATATAAATCAACGTGGGGAGGTAGTACTACAGTTGACAAAATTTGCAGAGGACAATTACATAGCTTGCATGAGGTTATATTTCCTATATCTTGATGCAAGGAAATGAGGATTTGTCTGCTAAATCATCACTATTTGCCTTATCATAATGGACATCCTTCAGATAATGGTGTATAGTCTTAAGCTCTTTAACCCTTTCCCCATAGAAGCGCCTTTTAGCGCATTTAATTTATACCTACTCTTAAGAAAATAGTTCAAATTTATACAGTCATGAACAAGTATGAAAAGAAATATTTTCTATATCTTAGAATTTATGAGTTATCTGCCCTTTTTGTGTTAAAAATGCCATATTTAACAGTTTTTACACTCTAGCAACTACAGTATTCAACATATTTTGTTTATACTTGCACACAATGTCTATAAGTACAAGTTCTTGTAGGTGTGCAGTTATTGTAAAAAAAGGATACTTGTGACAAGAGTTATCTGCCCTTGATGTACTTAGAAATGCTAGAAAATGCTTTACATGTATTTTGATATTTTTGCTGTCCGTCCCACATTGTCCGTCCGCAACTGTATCTCCGAAACCGATAAACAGATTTGGATGAAACTTGGTATACTTATTTGTCATCATAGGAGCACCGTGTGAAATCAAATTTTTTTCACAAAAATTTTAGGAATTTATGAGTTATCTGCCCTTTTTGTGTTAAAAATGCCATATTTAACAGTTTTTACACTCTAGCAACTACAGTATTCAACATATTTTGTTTATACTTGGCCACAATGTCTATAAGTACAAGTTCTTGCAGGTGTGCAATTCTTGTAAAAAAAGGATACTTGTGACAAGAGTTATCTGCCCTTGATGTACTTAGAAATGCTAGAAAATGCTTTATTTTGATATTTTTTACATACTAGAGCCTATAAATATGCATGGATTTTGAAAAAAAATTCTTGAATTATGTATGGCTATTAGTTTTCAAATGATTTTGATTATTGTTGAAAACGGAGAAATTAGTCATGAGTTATCTGCCCTTGATAAGTAAAAAAGGCCATATTTCACTGTTTTTACTCTCTGGCAACTACAATTATGAATGGATTTAAATGATACTTGCACACAATGTCTATAAGTAAAAGGTCTTGAAGGTGTGCTATTATTGTCAAAAAAGGATACTTGTGGCAAGAGTTATCTGCCCTTGATGTACTTAGAAATGCTAGAAAATGCTTTATTTTAATTGTTTACATCCTAGTATCTTTATATGCATGGATTTTGATAAAAAAAAAATCTTAAACTATGTATGGCTATTAGTTTTCAAATAATTGTTATCATTTTTGAAAACGGAGAAACTAGTCAACAGTTATCTGCCCTTGATGAGTCGAAAAAAACATATTTAACAGTTTTTACCATCTGGAAACTACAGTCTTTAATGGATTTTGATTTAACGTACACACGATGTATATAAATATAAGGGTTGCAATTATTGTCAAAAAAGGATACTTTGTGGCAAGAGTTATCTGCCCTTTATGTACTTAGTAATGCTCAACATGGCTTTATTGTTTACATGCTATTGTGTACAAATGTGAATGAAAAAAAAATAAATCATATATGGCTATTATTTATAGAATGAGTTCAATTATTGTCGAAAATGTGCAAATTAGTCAAGAATTATACCCTGCCCTTGATGAGTTGAAAATGTGTTTACACTCTAGTAAATTCTAGTTCTGAACTTTTTTTAATAATACTTGCACACAATTATAAATTTTTGAAAGTGTTTAATTACTGTTGAATTTCAATCAAGAGTTACCTGCCCCTGTCATACTTAGATTTATAATGCTACAAACGGCTTTATTTTTTGTATTGTTTAGGCTTTAACATGTACAAAATTGAATGGATTTTATAAAACTTTGTAAAAAGCTTTTCAATGTTGATCTTTAAAGACAGGTGATCACCATTTTCCCCTTCCTCACATTAAAGTTTGCCACTTTCTTCTGGACAATCGCTGCGGCAGGGGATATCAGCTCTAAGGTGCAAATGTTACTTACATATGTTAGCTTCCTGCTTTACTTTCAACTTGTTTTAATTTTTCACTGGTGTAAATGATTTAGCAACCACTTACCTAAACACAGTTTAATGATGGTTTGCTAAAACTTTAATACAGTTTTAGCTATGAAGGGAAAAGATAGCATTGAGTCCTCATGCTCTCGTACGGAAATTTGTATTAATTTCTTAGTCCAATGTAATATTCAAGATAGATTAATATATTTAGTGGGCACAGTTTTTAGCTCACCTGAGCACAAAGTGCTCAAGGTGAGCTATTGTGATCGGTCGTCGTAAGCCGTACGTCGGTGTCCGTGTCGTCTGTTCACAATTTGTTTCAAATAACCAATGGCCCAATTTTAACCAAACTTAGTCAGATACATACTGTAGTTGTGAGCTTCAAAAATTGTTGAAAAAAAGTGGGTGGGGCTATCGGTTTTATGTACAATATCTAAAAAAATCTTCTTCTCAAAAACGACTGGTCTGATTTCAATTTGGTTTTCACCAAAATGTTTCTCAATTAATATACTTTCAAAAAAACACATGGCCGCCAGAGGGCATGGTCATTTTCCATATTTACATAATATTGACAACCAAAGTCAAAACTTTAAAAATCTTCTTGTCAATAACCATAAGTCCTAGGACAACCAAATTTCATATGTAGCATCATGTTGTGGACCTTAACCAAGATTCTTCAAATAATGACCCCCGGGTCAAAAATCGCCCGCCCTGGGGCTTATCAGTTTTACATAGAGTTATATAGGAAAACCTTTAAAACTCTTCTTCTCTGAAACTGTATGGCCTAGACCTTTAATATTTGGCATGTAGCTTTGCCTTCTGGTCCTCTACCAAGATTGTTCAAATCATGACCCCGGGTCAAAAATGGCCCCGCCCTGGGGCTTATCAGTTTTACATAGAGTTATATAGGAAAACCTTTAAAACTCTTCTTCTCTGAAACTTTATTGCCTAGACCTTTTATATTTGGCATGTAGCTTTGCCTAATGGTTCTCTACAAAGATTGTTCAAATCATGACCCCTGGGTCAAAAATGGCCACGCCCCAAGGCTTATCAGTTTTACATAGAGTTATATAGGAAAACCTTTAAAGTCTTAATTCTTCTCTGAAACCGTAAGGCCCAGACCTTTTATATTTGGCATGTAGCTTTGCCTTACAGTCCTCTACCAAGTTTGTTCAAATCATGACCCCCGTGTCAAAAATGCCCCGCCCCAGGGCTTATCAGTTTTATATAGACTTATATAGGAAAACCTTTATAAATCTTCTTCTCTGACACCGTAAGGCCCAGACCTTTTATATTTGGCATCTAGCTTTGCCTTATGGTCCTCTACCAAGATCAAGATTGTTCAAATCATGACCTCAGGGTCAAAAATGGCTAGCCCTGGGCTTATCAGTTTTACATAGACTTAAACAGGAAACCCTTTAAAAATCTTCTACTCTGAAACTGTAACCGTTGTCAGAATTCAATAATATTTCGAATGAAAGGACTTTTTATATAGTTTCCATATTTTTCCTTTTTGCTCAAACAGTAATAATGACAAACAGATTCTGAGTTACTTCTTCATGCAACAGTCCACTTCCATGCAATGAAAAACTTCATTTTGCATTGAGTATAATTACACAATGGTTCCTCAGGTGAGCGATTTATATTAGGGCCGCATGCGGCTCTTGTATATATATATTTGAATATTATGTGTGAGAATGGAACTCATGACAATGGATGGTAATGTACACATTGAAGCTTTACATTTAAAATTGTCACTTTAGCAAGATGCATTTACAAAAGTTAAAAAAGAGCTATTTGATCTAGGTCTACACTGTTTGGACATATTTTTATAGGTCTGTGCATAGTTGGTATTAATTAACAGCTGAAGTTCTGTTTGTCACACCTGGAAAAGCCATCTGATTTGGTTCTACACTGTTTGCACAGGACATATATAACCAGTCCCTGCACAATAAGGGTTAACCCATTACCACATACCTTATTTCTTAAGTTTTGAAATACAATGACCACTTAAAGTTGGTTGAAAGTAAAGCAGAATGCACAATAAGGCACATTCTGCTTTACTTTCAAACTGCTTTAAGCTACCATCTGTTAGGATATAGAAAAAATTTCTCATACAGCATATTCATGACTGTATAAAATGAAACTATTTTTCTTCAGTGGAGGAATAAATTAAAGGTGTATAAAGGCATATTTATGGGGTATTGGGTGAACAGCTGGTTTATGTAGACAGATTTGTCTGGTAGACAGAGCTCCAGATAAGGGGAGTATTTCAAAACTAAAATCTTTATTTCTGCTTTAAACCCTATGGTGTTACTACTCATTAGAATCGTCTCGACGAGAGGATTCTATTGAGTAGCAACATCATAGGATTTGGTGCTGATATAAGTGAGAAAATGTTGGATTTGATCAGTTAACTCCCTCTTATCTGGAGCTCAGGGTAGAGTTTGTCAGCCCCATCATTGCTGCCCTGCTGTCCTGTAAATTACACACCTACGCTCCTCCTAATTAGCTCTTTGCATGCTGGGTAATTTTTTTTGTCTGCAATATTTGTCATCTGCTATTGTTCTAAAAATAGAATTTCCTAAATTTCTTTTAAAATCATGGTCAGGGTGTCAAACAGATTGACTCCTGATGAGACTCCATCTGGATCCAAACTGTTTGCAAAGGCAATCACTGTGGAGGATATATCTGCCACCAGCATGCAAAGAGTTAGAGTTGTTCCCTGCAAGCAACATTTACCCACACAATCAGGGCTGCCATAAGTTGACATGAAAAATCCTAAGATTTCCGAATTTGCATTTTTCAAGTGCGATTTTACGAATCGTACCTTTACCCCATAGCATTTTTCTTATTTTGTTGACATGCGACTACTTAAAGCAGGCTGTAAGTAAAGCAGAATGCGCCTTAGGGCACATTCTGCTTTACTTTCAGCCTGCTTTAAGCTACCATGTACTGGGAAAATATCCGGAGATATAGGAAAAATCCGGAGAAATGGCAGCCCTGCACAATTTTACAGGCATGTCATGTTTCTTTGATGACATTCTGCTGCAACTGCAAAATCATTGAGCCCTAGCCACCAGACTTAATTGCCATGTAAAGAGTACACTTGTCCTATTCAAACTCTGATCAGAGGGCTCATAAAAGAGCCCTCTGATTAGGGTCTTCGCTGTTTGTCATTTTGAAGTATACTGCACAAATCAATGCATATATATAGTAAAAGCCAAACATGGACTAGATATAATTGGAAACTGGAATTGTCCATTAACAAAAGTTAATAGCGGTGAATGAGTTTCGTTTTTATGCCCCCGGCATCGACAGATGCGGGAGCATATAGTAATCGTCCCGTCCATCCTTCCGTCCGTCCTTCCGTCCGTCCGTAACCAGGTTAAGTAGATTTTACCGTTTCGTCTAGCAACAACACCGCTTATTCAAATGTTTGGACACTTTATTAGTTATACAGTTTCTTCACAGTGTACATGAGGATTTCTTCCCGGCTGAGGTAAATCATGTTGCCCGAGCCGTTAGGCGAGGGTTACATGATTCTACCAGCCGGGAAGAAATCCTCATGTACACTGTGAAGAAACTGTATAACGAATTTATTATACTGCAAAGTGTTCACTGTTCAAACGAAATATTTCGGAATTGGTCGTGTACAGCGTTCATAATAAACTATAACAAAATCGCGCCAAAGCAGATAGCGTTGAGCGTAAATGACGTCATGTCGTCACGTCTGATGGTTGTTATTCATAAGGAAAATGGGCATACTCGGCATACTTCGACGTCAAACTTTCCCAGAAATAATGCGACTGTTGAAAGATCCAAACACCGATTGGTTCTTAGCCGAAATGGACTTAAAACGGAGGATGCACGATTGAATGCACTCAATCCTGTTGAGAAATCGGCCATCTTTTTTTCTGCTAAACAAGACTCAGGGACCTGTCAGCCAATGAAAACAGCTGCATTTCCAAGTACCCTGTCAGCTCACAGGGTACATCGTGTCAGGTCTACGGCTCGGTGACCAATGAAAAGTAAGGAATTTACTTTGCAGTATAATATATACAGTGGTTGCCTTGGACCATTCCTTAGCCACCAATAGTACCCAACCTTGATTTTGACCTTGACCTTGACCTAATTTGGACTTAGAATATTTTGAGTGGGCTATTTCTTGGTTAACTAGATTTTACCGTTTCGTCTAGCATCAACACTGCTTACTCCAATGCTTGGATACTTATACAGTTGTTGCCTTGGACCATTCCCTATCCACCAATATCACCCAACCTTGATTTTGACCTTGACCTTGACCTAATTTGGACTTAGAAAAAATTCAAAATATACTGTCAAGGTTGCCACCGGGGGCATAAGCGTTTATTGAACGCGCAGTCTTGTTTGGAAGCTCCCACTATCAGTACCTTTACTATTGTGTCTTATCCCATCATTGTGGTCTGCTTCAAATGTAATATTCTTCCAAAAATGAAAAACAGATGAAAGCTTAAAGCAAAGTATATGTAAAACAGAAAGCTCCTCTATTCACCTTGCTTTAATTAAGCAGCCACCTGCCTTAAACAGCTGATAATCAACACATGTTTAGTGGTCATAATAGAGAGGTTTTACAGTACCGTAGAAAGTTGTTTTAATAATTCAGTTACTGTCTCCCACATAGAGATGTTTACTGTATCATAATTATATGTTATGTGTGTACTGGTATATTTACAAAGTCCCCTGAGTGTGCTTTACATGAATCTGCTTTAGATAAATGTATATCAAATACATATATATATATATATATAGATTATCTATATACAGCAACATCAGAAACACATCTCTCTACAGGGCTCCGGAAGATTAGAGGGAGTAAACTGAACAAATCTAACATTTTCTCACTCATTTCAGCACCAAAACCTATGGTGTCACTACTCCTTAGAATCGTCTCAAAGAGACGATTCTAAGGAGTAGTGACACCATAAGGATTAAATAAAGTTTTTATTTTTTGAAATACTGTCCTTATCTAGAGTCTTGAGAAATGCCTTTTCACGCCTAAGCCTGCGTTTCTGTTCAATATTCATGTAGGGGCCTCCGTGACCTAGTGGTATAGTCACTGTGACTTACATCACTAAGCTCCTCACCGCTGTGAGTTGGAATCCTAGTAGTGTCGTACAGATTTTTTTTCATGTGGGGAAACCGTTCAGATGGCTTGCGGAAGGTTGGTGGTTCTACCCAGTTGCGGATTTGTGCATTAAACACTGCATAAAGGGCTTCTGGGGTCTTCCTCCACCTGTAATGAGCTGGACGTCGCGATATGACTGAAATACTGTTAAATTCGACGTAAAAATCATAACAAATCAAAAAATCAATATTCATGTATAAAATTCAATCCAAATTTAAATCATCTATTATCTGAACTATTAGAATGGCGAATAAAATACCAAAAAAAAAGTTCTTTAGGAAGGCTGTGCTTGCATCCGACAATTAAATCATATAAGAAAGAAGTTCAGGAGGTTTCTGATATGAGCCTACACTATTTAGAGCAAATTCACATGGAACTCTATATATATAGTCGTCTATAGTAACTATAGATCCAACAGAACACCGGTTGGTTTGACCCGAAGACGGACCATTCTAAGTTTTCATTGGTTTGACAAACAGTGTTCTTCTGTCGACCTTCAAATGTGCATGCGTCAACCTCACTTTCGATTGACAAGAGGTTTGAACTATTATAAGTTCCACGTGGAGTAGCTCTTAGTATAAGCTAATAGCAGCTAGGAGAAGGCCGCTTTTATACACATACAAATGCCTTAATTCTCCTGGTAGAAATAAACAGAATGATTCTCATACTGTACGATACTTGATTTGGTATTCATATTAAAAATACTGTCAAAATTGTGTTACTTGGCCATAAGACATTATAGGTGATTAAGTTAGATTAGACAAGTGCTAAATGCAGATTAAAAGTAATGCAGAAAGCTAAGGAGCTTTGTGCATTACTTTTATCCTTTAAAGTGACCGCTGAACAAGAGTTTTGACTATAAACTCTTTGAATGGTGGGTATTTTTTTTGTCAGCAAACAATTGTTATGTGCATGCTACTATTCTTCAACAGATTTTTCAAAATTTCATTTCAAAGCAGAGTTAATTAAGTGTCAAACAGTTTGGATCCTGATGAGACGCTGCATCACGCGGCATCTCATAAGGATCCAAACTGTTTGCAAAGGTTATCACTGTGGCACATGTATCCACCACTTGCATGCAAAGAGTGAAACACCGTATTCACTCCAAATTTACACACAATCTATATTGGGTCAAAGTCAGCGACTTCTTCTTACAGGATTATAGAGCAGCTATTGTGGGGGCTGAAATGTAATTGAATTCTGAAGAGGTTTTGTATAAGATGGTTTGGTGATATAACGTCGATCAATTGTCACATATTTGATGACTTTGATACAATAGCAGTGTTCCTCAACCAATATTGGATTCTATAAGGCCTCATGGCAGATCAATGAAAATCATACTTTATTGTAAATTATTAGTAAACCCTGTCTCGCTAACAGTGAAACTGTGGTTGCCTTTGCAAATAATCGGATCCAGATGAGACACCAAGTTAAACAGCGCTCGATCCAGATAAGAGGGAGTGAAATGCACTAATCCAACATTTTTTCACTTATTTTAGCATCAAATCCTATGGTGTTACTACTCATTAGAATCGTCTCGAAGAGACTATTCTAATGAGTAGTGACACCATAGGGTTTAAAGCAGAAATAAATATTTTAGTTTTTGAAATACCCCTCTTATCTGGAGCCCTGCAAGTAACTTGGTATCTAAGTATCTCATCAAGATCCAAACTGTTTGACACTCGGACTCTTATTATAGTGAGAAAGCAATTTTCAGTAAAACCCTATATATTAAAGGCAAAGATTACTTAGCATTCAAAGAGTTAGATATACTGTATAATACACAGGGCTCCAGATAAGAGGTAGTTATTTCAACAAATCCAACAATTCTCACTCTTTTAAGCACCAAATCCTATGGTGTTACTATTGACACCATAGGGTTTAATTCAGAAATAAAGATTTTAGTTTTTGAAAAACTACCCTTATCTGGTGCTCTGTATACACAGCCATTAGTCCAGCTTTATAGACCCAAAATACACCCTAAAAAATCACACTCGACTTATGGCCCGGTCATAGTCTTTGTCAAGATTTTTTTGTTTAAAAATCCGATTAAAAACAGTGTTTACTCAGATACCAAATTTAGAAGCAAAAGATGGATGGACAGAAGAATGGATCGAGGTACGGATAGTTAGGATTAAAAAAGTTTGCCCTTGTGTACTTATCGTAGTTAGGGCATAGAAATGTTGGAAACTTGCAGTTTAGCACGGACACTGTCAGTAGATCATTCTTGTTTAGTTATGAACAGACATTGTGCAGCAGCCCTTGGGACAAACAGTGCAATGGAGGCATATTTCCATATATAGAAATATGCAGTGCTAATAAAATTGCTGAGAAATTTATCTCTGCAAAAGCTTGCAAAAGTTAGCTTGATAATGGGTTTTATCTAGGGATGGCAACTGTCGGGTTAACCGTTCGAACGTCCGGTTATCGGTTCGAAAAATCTGTAACCGGTTAATTGAAATTTTTTTTTAAAAATTCGTAGTTTAACAGCTAAATTTCCATTAAAGTTTCTATATTTCACAAGGTATTTCGCTGGCAGGCAGGCGGCGTTAATCTGTCCAGGTGTATAGGAGATAGCCTTAGGGTGAGGGTGACATTAAACAATGTGATTGTAGCAATAAACAATCGGAACCTTACAGTTTGGTATTTGTCGTGCTAATCCCCCAATGGTCCTTTCCCTTAGCAGTACTAATTGAAACTGTACTCTTCATGGCTGAAGAGTTAATTGCGTGTCAATAATCCGTCATTACATAATGTCGAGCTTGGTAAAAAAAAACACCCGCCTTCTTTTTGAGTAAAGGTTGTTTGTACAAGGTGTTGGAATTACTGGATTGGATTATTCAGTCATGCGACTTTAATTACTTCGAAAGTGTAATGTTTTAATTGGTCGGTTAGATAGTTGAATGACAGCTGATCTATGCCCTTGATTAAATCCCTAATCTTCGATAAAACAGCAATCAAATTCAACGAACTAGATATATTGAATATCTTGATAACAGTAATAGAACTCAGATTAGATGTCGATTAACTAAGCATCTCATCAGGAGCCAAACTGGTTGTCATTTTTAGATTTGGTAACGTTTCAAAAAGCAATGAAAAAATGCCGCATACGATGAATCGAAGCTTTAGCATAGGTTGCATTTTGTGTATCAAAGAGTCCCGTATAAGGCGTAGTAAAAACAATGTCTGCCCTTGTTAGGCATAAATAAAACAATACAACATAGATTTACATGTACGATAAAAATAGAGGTAACAGGAAACTGATATTTGGATCGAGTTATTCTGATAACGGTTCAAATTAAAAAGTCGAAGTTTGTTAAATACGGAGGAGATAACCTATAGAAATAATCGGGAGTAAGTAATTCCAGTTCTTTAAACAAAAGCATGAATAAAATTTAAAAATGTCCCTAAAGTTTAAAAGTAACGGCTTAGTTTCACCGGTGTAAACGTAAATGTGACGGTGTCGAGGTAAATTGACCTTCTCTCGCAACTGCGGGTAGAAATCGAACGGTTAACCGTTCGGAAGAATAAACGGTTAACTGGTTAGTCAAATGACCGATTATTGCCATCCCTAGTTTTATCACATTTGTAACTCCACCAATTGCATATTACAAGTACAGTACAACCTGCTTACAGGGACTTCTTATTTCAACCCTTTACTCTACAGATATGCATTTTATGCATTCATTATATTCCACCGCTTAATAGCAGGTGGAAGCTTTACCCATTTGTGCCTAGCGTTCCATAATTGTTTTTAGACCAGACACCCCTTAATTGAAAATTGTACTCATCCAATATATCCAATATATGGACATGTAAGTCTGAATCCCATAGGCATAAATGGGTAACAGCAGACTGAAAGTATTAAGCAGAATGTGCCTTAACTCTTTGAACCCTAGTCCCGCATATAGGCGTGCTTTTCAAACAGTGTACATGTGAATAGTACACTTGTCCTGTACAAACAGTGAAGACCCAGATCAGAGGGCTCCGAAAGGAGCCCTCTGATCAGGGTCTTCACTGTTTGTCACAATGCCAAACATTGACAAAAACAACCATTTAAAGTCAGAAATGGACTAGACTTAGATGGAAACTGGAATTGTCCATTTAAAGTTTCAGGGAGGAAAGAGTTAAAGCACATTCTGCTTTACATTCAAATTGCTTTAAGTGTGGTTGCCTGTCTTCAAAACTAGAAACAGGGTAATGGGTTTACCCTATAGTCTGGTTTCAGTTTAAAGACAGGTGACCACTGAAAGCATCTTAGTTGAAAGTAAAGCAAAATGCTACATGACCCATTGAAATTCCTGTAGAGGCCATATGTAAGCTTGCTTGCTAGTTTGGTTCAGTATTTGAACTCATCAGAGCTTATTTGGTTTGTTTCAAACATACCTCGTTTCTTCATGCTGCTGAAAGCATGCGCAACTTTCTGCACTCTAAGTTAACTCTTTGAACCCTAGTCCCGCATATAGGCGTCATTTTCAAACAGTGTACATGTGAATAGTTCACTTGTCCTGTGCAAACAGTGAAGACCCAGATCAGAGGGCTCTGAAAGGAGCCCTCTGATCAGGGTCTTCACTGTTTGTCGTAATGCCAAACATTGACAAAAACAACCCTTAAAAGTCAGAAATGGACTAGACTAAATTGGAAACTGGAATTGTCCATTAAAGTTTCAGGGAGGAAAGAGTTAAATTGTCATCTGCAACAGTTTGGCATCCGTGACATCTGGGCCTAAATTGGTTGAAATATTAGTTTATCACAAATTGGCATACAGAAAGCTAACAACTACAGGTTTATCTCTGTACATGCTACTCATGAAATTATGATGACCTAAAAAATTGCAAATACATGTAGTTTGGATCGAGATGAGATGATGCATTAGACGGCTTCTCAACTGTTTGAAACTCTTAACATTGTATTTTGAAAATTCTTCTTTTAGAAAAGTATAGCAGCTGACAACAAATGTTGCAGACAATGATATTACTTGAAATGCCGAGAGTTAAATTAAGTGTTGAAATAGGGTAAAGACTAAGAAAGATATGAAGTACATAGAATTCACTCTTCTGTTGAATAGTCATACATGTATATCCACTTTGAAACATCTTTCATCAGATTCTGAACTTTTACAACAACTGCAGACAAAGTGTAGACTAATGCCAGAAAGATTCTATGAGAAAACAGTGCTTTTTGTGTAAATGCTTGACCAATTGAGGGTCGCCCTTGCCAGGAAATGAAAGTTGGTGAAGACACTCTGGAGGTGGTAGACTCCTTCTGCTACCTGAGAGATATGCTGAGTGCTGGTGGAGGCTTGAATTGAGCTCTACTTTCAGGGTAAAGACAGCATGGGGAAAATTCAGAGAACTGTTGCCCATCCTGACATCTAGAGCCATCCCTGTTGCCACCAGAGGGATATATAAGTCTATGACACCTGCATCAGAAGTGTCATGCTGTATGGAAGTGAATGTTGGACACTCTCTCAGTCCTCACTCGCCAGACTCCGTCGGAACGATAAGGCCATGATCAGATGGATCTGCCATGTTAAACCAGACCAGACCCAGCATGTTAGGTCAGAGACCTTACTTGAGACATTGGCCATCCAACCGCTGGACGTTATACTTAGGACGTTGGTTTGGACATGTTGAAGGAAGGAGTGGACCAATCAACTCATGCAGGGATCTGAAAGTGGCCAGTCATAAGAAAACCGGACGCCCAAAGAAGACCTGGAGAGAAACCATCAGGCAAGACCGTGAACAGTGGCAGATGGTGAAGGTGGACCCCCACGACCGTGATCACTGGAGACGATGTATTAAGACAGCCAGACAACGTCGAACCCCTGACGAAGGGAACACAGACGCTAAACTAGTATAGTGAGTGAGTGAGTGAGACCCAGATCAAACAGCTCCTTCTACAATGATTTCAACAGGCATATTGCAGATAACAACTGTAAATAGTCATTAATGAAGCTACAAAAAAGTAATTGGAATCCAGAATCCTATATCAATTCAAGTTTTCAGGGGCGAAAAACTGTCTGAGACATAATTATAAACAAAGATATATTTTTAATTTATTATTATCTGCTTGTTGGCTATGGAGGCAAAGGTTAACATTAAATTGTCATGGTAAATTTGAGAAGACTTTCGCAATAAACATGTTTATGCTAAAACTATTATTTTCATCGCAATCAGTTTGGAGCCAGATCTGACACCGGGTAACCCATGGAGGCTCCAAGCTCTTTGTCACTCGAATCAAAATGAGTATTCAACATTTTAAAAGATTGACAGTTACTCAGTGTTATTTATTTGTGTTTGCCTCTCATTTGCGTTTAAACAGGAAAGAATAACGTTTTCCGCACTGTATCAACTATAAAAAGATCTTGTGAAACATGATTGCCTTTAGGCTGCGATATCTTGTAGCACTGTGAGGTGGTTTTATTTTACCTCCTGAAGTTCAAATCATGCCACCAAGTCCCAGAATAGCACTATCTTTGAGGCGCCCTTGTTTTATGTAGACCTATATAAGGAAAAAGTTGACATCTCCTTCTTTAGAATCACAATGCCTCGAGCTGAGATATTTTTCTATGCACAGTGGAGAAGACCTTTCCTTTCCCATTTTAACCCATTACCCCATAAATTCACCTTTTAACACCTTTAATTTATTCCTCCACTGAAAAAAATAGTTCAAATTTACATAGTTATAAATATGTATGATAAGAAATATTTTATACATGTATATCCTAGCAGATGGTAGGTTAAAGCAGGCTGAATGTTAAGCAGAATGTGCCTTAAGGCACATTCTGCTTTATTTTCAACCTGATTTAAGTGGTCACCTATTTTGAAAACTAGAAACAGTCTATGGGGTAATGGGTTATATACAATGCAATAAAATGTAGAAAAATGACAACTTCATGATGATGTTGATTCTGAATAGCAATTAGTTAGAGCCTTAATCAGATGATATGTTACTTGGTGTCGTAATATCTGGGGCCCGTTTTACTAAACAACTTACGCAAATTATTTGCGTAAGTCAACAATTTAAATTTTAATTTATATTTTTTATTTTCACTTGCTACACGCAGCAAATAGCCAGATCAGAGGACGCGCTTTTAGCGCGTCCTCTGATCTGGCTTTTTGCTGTTTACAAACGTTTATGATCGAAAAATAAGAGTTAAACGATTTTGACTTACGCAAAAATTTTGCGTAAGTAGTTTAGTAAAACGGGCCCCTGGTTCCAGACTGTTTGCAATGGAAATAATTGTTTTAGGGTAAACAGAATCATTGGTTAAGAGTGCATGTCTTCTCCACCTGATCCATTGACTATAGTGATCTTGTACCTAGTTTGTTTAAGTCATAGCACTATAGTGACAAAATTGGTTCAGCTGACAATATTATTTGTTTGTTACCCATTACCCCATAAATAGGCCTTTTCACACCTGTATTTTATTCCTCCACTCAAGAAAGTAGTTTCAATTGATACAGTCATGAATATGTCCGGGGAAAAAATATTTTCTACATATGAGCAGATGGTAGCTTAAAGGGACTCGCAACCAGATGGTGTACTTGTCAAAATAAAATAAAATACTCAAATAAAAGCACATTTGTGGCATTATTTGGCTTCTGACATTAAAAAAATATGATCAGTCCAAAGAATCGTCACCGAATCTTAGTTTTTAGCTCACCTGAGCTAGCTCAGGATGAGCTTTTGCAATCCTTGATTGTCCAGCGTGCGTCGTCCGGCGTCAACAATTTTAGTCTTTACACTCTAGAGGCCACAAATTTTATCCAATCTTTCTTAAACTTGCTCAGATGGTATATTGCCATAAGATCTCGGATGAGTTCGATTATGGTTGAAATCGGACAAATAGGTCATGAGTTATCTACCTTTGAACTGCTGAAAATGCATATTTAACAGTGTTTACACTCTAGAGGCCACATTATTTATCCAATCTTTCTCAAACTTGTCCCGATTGTATATGACCATAAGAGATCGAAAGAGTTCGATTTTGGTTGAAATCGGATAAATAGATCAAGAGTTATCTACCTTTGAATTGCTGAAAATGCCATATTTAACGGTGTTTACACTCTAGAGGCCACAGTATTTATCCAATCTTTCTAAAACTTGCCCAGATTGTATATGACCATAAGAGTTCCGGATGAGTTCGATTCTGGTTGAAATCAGACAAATAGATCAAGAGTTATCTATCTTTGAATTGCTGAAAATGCCATATTTAATGAGTGTTTACATTATAGAGTTCACAATTTTTATCCAATCTATCTCAAACTTACTCAGATTGTATATGACTATAAGGATTCAGATGATTTTGATTATGGTTGAAATCAGATTTATAGGTTGAGAGTTATTTACCTTTGAATTGCTGAAAATGCCATATTTAACGATGTTTACACTCTAGAGGCCACACATTTTATCCAATCTTTCTCAAACTTACTCAGATTGTATATTACCATAAGAATTCAAGTGAGATCAATTATGGTTGTAATCGGATCAATAGGTCAAAAGTTATATCTACCTTTGAATTGCTGAAAATGATATATTTAACAGTGTTTACGCTCTTGAGGCCACAATATTTATCCAAGCTCTCTCAAACTTGCCAAGATTGTATATGACCATAAGAGTTCGAAAAAGGGTGATTATGGTCGGAATCGGACAAATAGATCAAGAGATATCTACCTTTGAATTGCTGAAAATGCCATATTTTACAGCGTTTACACTCTTACAACTACAGTTTTCAATGGATTTTGATTATACTTGTACACAAAGGATGTAGCTATACGTTCTCGAAGGAGTGCAATTATTGTTGAAATGTAATCATTGTGGCAATAGTTACCTGCCCTTGATGTACTTTGAAATGCTAGAAAAAGGCTTCATTTCAGTAGTTTAGGCTCTAGTTATCTACCTTTGATGTTATCTACTATGCTAGTGTAGGTCGACAAAACTTGAATGGATTTAGAATAAAAAGGGTGAAATTCAAAGGTAAAGCTATCAGGCTTCATTACAAATTGTGAGCGATATCAGGGCCTTCAGGCCCTCTTGTTTTTAGATATTTTCCATCGTTTTTCTATAGCGTCAGCTGACGGTATAGTTGTTGTTGTTGCTTCTCTACACGGGCTCAGACATAAACCCGAGCCGAATAAAGTACTATCAATCGCTATCAGTGAAGTACGTTAATTCGCTACCATATATAGAGAGAGCGCTGGTAGCATAGGGGATAAAGGCATTTCCTCATTTTTCATGTTTGTCTCCACATGGAGGGTCACGGGTTCGAATCCCACCAGATCTTCTTTTCTTTTTTTTTGAAATGCATTTTTTAACAGAATTTATTATCCTAAACTAAATGAAGACTTACCCATTTATATAAGCATTTGACATATATTTACAAATTACTATTTTTAATGCTAAATCCGGTTGCGAGCCTCTTTAAAGCAGGCTGAAAGTAAAGCAGAATGTGCCTTAAGGCACATTCTGCTTTACTTTCAACCTGTTTTAAGGGGACACCTATCCTCAATACTAAAAACAGGCTATGGGGTAATATGGGTTAAATTATAGACTTATGAGGAACAGTATTAACCCTTTCTGCCTTACCTCGGTTACATTATCATTATTTGGAAACAGTTTGGATTGTGATCAGATGCTGCATCACACTCTTTGATGATCATAACCATATGACTCCAGACTTGTAACCCACAATACATGCTGAATAGCAATCTCATAACTGTTCAATGGATGACAAAATTTACACAAATTAATACTGGATTTTGATTTCTTTTGACCTGTTACCCCATAGCTTGTTTCTAGTTTTGAAAACAGGTGACCACTTAAAGCAGGTTAAAAGTTAAGCAGATTGTGCCTTAGGGCACATTCTGTTTACATTCAGCTTGTTTTAAACTACCATCTGCAAGATTATAGGACATATTTCTTATTGTGCTTATCCCTGACTGTATAAAGAGGAACTTTTTTCTTCATTAGAGGAATAAATAAAGGCGTAAAAAATGGGTGTTTATGGGAGCTATGGGTTAAAGAAACTGTGAAATGTAATTGAAATGACTAGTATTGTTGATTAATATTTCATTTTCTTGTTTCAGGTTGAATCACCCAAATATTGTAAGACTAACGGACGTGTTTGAAGACAAGATGTGTGTCTACCTGGTCATGGAATTGTAAGTTTCACTTTATTTTAATTTTCACTACCGCACTTCATATACCCTAAGTGTAAATATAAATTTAAAGCCCGTAATATTCAATTTAATTTTATTCAGGCATAAGATCGATCAGGCAAACATTTATGAGTACATGTCACATCATAGGGTTTGATGGAGACACAAAGATTGAGGTATTATAATACTCAATTGATCAGCAACCTTTCAATACCTTGGACCTGTTTAAAATGTATTCATTACATTTGCAAACAGTGTAGACCCAGATCAGAGGGCTCCTATAGGAGCCTTCTGATCAGGGTTCACACTGATTGCATAGTTAAAGGACTATTTAGAAAACTACCCAGAAATCCAAGTAGACTGGTGTAAGTTTTGGTAGCTAAAATGATCCACAAGAAAACTGATAACCCACAAGTGTCACTTAGTGTTGAGAGAGTAAAAATGAGCACTAGGTGCTCTACATGAGCTGTTAGGTTACCCTGTTTGTTTTTTGACTGATATAATGTTTGTATTTGCGTTTTCAGGCAACCAATATCTTTTTAGCTCGCCTGTACGTAGTTTATGACGAGCTATTGCAATACCCCCGGTGTAGTCGTCGTCGGCGTCGACGTGAACGGCGTAAACAATTTTAAGAAAATGTCTATAACTTCTATGTCCCTTGAGGTATTGCTTTCATAGTTGGTATGTGTGTGTATATGGACAAGACCTTTCCATGCACAGAAAAAATTGGACCCCTGTGACCTTGACCTTGAACTTAGGGCCCGCGTTTAGGTTTCGAAATCTGGGTTTAAGTTTTGAAAAATGCCTATAACTTCTATGTCCCTTGAGGTATTGCTTTCATAGTTGGTATGTGTGTGTATATGGACAAGACCTTTCCATGCACAGAAAAAATTGGACCCCTGTGACCTTGACCTTGGACTTAGGGCCCGCGATTAGGTTTCGAAATCTGTGTTTAAGTTTCGAAAAATGCCTATAACTTCTATGTCCCTTGAGTTATTGCTTTCATAGTTGGTATGTGTGTGTATATGGACAAGACCTTTCCATGCACACAAAAATTTGGACCCCTGTGACCTTGACCTTGAACTTAGGGCCCGTGTTTAGGTTTCGAAATCTGTGTTTAAGTTTCGAAAAATGCCTATAACTTCTATGTCCCTTGAGGTATTGCTTTCATAGTTGGTATGTGTGTGTATATGGAAATGACCTTTCCATGCACAGAAAAATTTGAACCCCTGTGACCTTGACCTTGAACTTAGATCCAGGGTTAAGGTTTCGAAATTTGTGTTTAGGTTTAAAAAAAAAATGCTTATATTTCCTATGTCCCCTGAGGTGTAATTTCATACATGTATTTGATTTTCATGTGTATATGGACAAGACCTTTCCATGCAGGCAAAAAGGTTGACCTCGGTGACCTTGAGTGTACTTTTAAGTTTCTAAATGTGCCGATGGCGAGCTTTGTTGTCTCTCTGACAACTCTCGTTTATTTCATGTAAAACCTGATGCTTATTGCAAACAGTATGGAGCCAGATTACAAGCCAACCAAGGAGTCATGATCAGGCTTAGAACTTTTTAACATGCAAATTAACAAAATGACTATGTTGGAAATTTGGCAGAATGGTAGCTTAACCCATTGAGCCCTAGTAATGATTATACATGTCCTTTACATGTGCATGGTACACTAAGTATTGTCCTGTGCAAACAGTGTAGATGTAACCCTGTACTGTTTGTATTTTTGCAATACAAAAAATAAAATAAAAAATTGAGTGGAATAAATTGGAAACTGAAGTTGCCAATTTGAAGTTTCAGAGGTGATTAAGTTTCCCCCATAGCACATTTATTTTATTCCTCAACTAAAAATTTAGTTCCAATCTATACAGACATGAACGTGTACCATAAGCAATATTTTCCAAATCATAGCTGATGGTAGCTTAAAGCAGGCAGAAAGTGAAGCATAATGCGCCTTGAGGCGCATTCTGCTTTACTTTCAACCTGCTTTAACTCTTTCCTCCCTGAAACTTTAAATGGACAATTCCAGTTTCAATTTAAGTCTAGTCCATTTCTGACTTTTAAGGGTTGTTTTTGTCAATGTTTGGCATTATGACAAACAGTGAAGACCCTGATCAGAGGGCTCCTTTCGGAGCCCTCTGATCTGGGTCTTTCGGAGCCCTCTGATCTGGGTCTTCACTGTTTGCATAGGACATGTGTACTATTCACATGTACACTGTTTGAAAAGCACGCCTATATGCGGCACTAGGGCACAAAGAGTTAAGTGATCACCTGTCTTTTAAATTAAACATGGGGTAAAGGGTTAATGTAAAACAACAGTATATTGCAACAAACTTGATCCAAGTTGTCACATTATGTTCTTCATTGTTTCTACTGTATATTCATGTTATGAGACACTTCTATCTTCTCAGGGTGACGGGTGGTGAACTGTTTGACAGAATTGTCGAGAAAGGAAGCTACACTGAACAAGATGCTAGCAGATTGATAAAGCAAGTGCTCGAGGCTGTAGATTATATGCATGAAGAAGGAATTGTACACAGGGACTTAAAGGTAGGCCCCTTTCTAACCCGTAGATTGTTTTCAGAATTGATATAAAACGGCTGCTTAAAGCAAGTTGAATGGAAAAACAGAATGATCTGTAAGGAACAGTCTTCTTTATTTTCACCCAGCTTCCAGCTACCGTCTACTAGGATATAGGAAATATTTCTATTTGTGCATATTTTTTATTACTAGTATAAAGTGGAACTATTTCCTTTAGTGGAGGGTTTTTCATGTGTGGAAGTCCTCCAGCTGGCTTGCAGAACCTGCCCAGGTTCTACCCAGTTGCCGATTGGTGCCTGAAACAGTACATAAAGAACTTCTGGGGTCTTCCACCACCTGTAATTAGCTGGAAGTCTCGATATGACTAAAATACTGTTATGGTGACGTAAAGTCAGAACAAATCCAAAGCCAAATCTGTAGTTGAGGAATAAATAAAAGGCGTAAACAGTTGTAAGTGTGTAAAAATGCATCTATTGAGTAATGGGTTATAGATATATACTGTAGACTTTATAGTAAATTAAGAGATTTGCACAGTGACTGAAAGGTAAGCCAGTTCCTATGAGTAGTCAGGACATAGTGTTTGGTGGCTGCAAGAAATGGGAAGATGCATCATTACATGGCATTGAGCGGAGGTAAATCCTTCTTACAACAAATCAGCATACGTGGTCCAGTGGTAGCTCACTCGACTGCAGTACCAGGGGTTGTGAGTTTGATCCCCGGCCAGACCAAGTCCTTCAGATGAGACTTTATAAACTGAGATCTGATGTACCAACCAGAGAATTCAGTCGATATAAGAGTAGGGCATTGCACCCGGGTATTCTGTATCTGCTCCCCTATCTCTGGGGTGTCCAATTAACCCATAGATGGCAGAAATGGACATTACCAATCAAACCAATTCATGAATTAGATTAGCATTGTGTTTATAATGCATTGATGCACAGGGGTGTCCTTAACCCTAACATCTTAGCCAAGTTTCCTGACATTCTGTGATGGTCAGACAGATGGAAGATTGCCACTGACAATTTTGTGGCAGGGCATGATGAAATTGTTGGAAATGTTTGCTATAAACTGTTTACACCATGGACCTGTTTAAAATATACCCATTACATCTGAAAACAGTGTAGACCTAGATCAGAGGGCTCCCACTGATCAGGATCTACACTGTGTGCTTATCTAGACTAGTATTTATTAACCCATTCCCCCATAAAAACGCCTTTTTACACCTTTAATTTATTCATCCACTGAAGAAAATAGCTCCAATTTATACTGTCATCAATATGCCCCATAAGAAATATGTTCTATATTCTAGCTTAAAGCAGGTCGAAAGTAAAGCAGAATGTGCCTTAAGGCACATTCTGCTATACTTTCAACCTGCTTTAAGTGGTCGTCTGTCTTCGGTACTAGAAACAAGCTATGCGGTAATGGATTAAACTACCAAGAATTCTAAGTAGACTGGTTCATGTTTTGAAAACTCAAATGATCAACAAGGAAACGTAATAACTCATAAGAGTGTTGAAAGAGTTATCTTCCTCTGATCTGAAGCCCAGTGATTTATAGTTTCCAAACTCAATGATAAGAGTTTTTAATGTAGTTGCTTTTAGTTCTTGGTTATTTTAGAATCTTTTCATGGTGGATTCTGTAATGAACATTTTTAATAGGAGTCTGATATAGCCAGGGCTGCCATGACTTGACACAAAAAATCTTAAGATTTCCAAATTTGCATTTTTCAAGTGCGGTTTTACGAACCGTACCTTTTCCCCATCGCCTGTTTCTAGTTTTGTTGACACATGGCTGCTTAAAGAAGGCTGAAAGTAAAGCAAAATGCGCCTTAAGGCGCATTCTGCTTTACTTTCAGCTTGCTTTAAGCTACCATGTACTAGAAAAAAAATCCGAAGATTTAGGAAAAATCCGGAGAAATGGCAGCCCTGTATAGCTTCTCATGAATATTCAAGGCAGGAAATGAGAGTGTGTGGGTTGTGTTGTGCAATAACTGAGCAGTGACATTGTCATATTATTGGCAAACAAAGACTAATTTAGATAGAGCCTGTTTGACAAAGAAATATGGTTAATCCTCAGCTACAGTGGAGAAGACGTTATTCTTTCCCGTTTAAACGCAAATTCATTGTAATAAAATGGCAAAAATGACTATTTTTGGATGGAGAAATGGCAGCCCTGTATAGCTTCTCATGAATATTCAAGGCAGGAAATGAGAGTGTGTGGGTTGTGTTGTGCAATAACTGAGCAGAGACATTGTCATATTATTGGCAAACAAAGACTAATTTAGATAGAGCCTGTTTGACAAAGAAATATGGTTAATCCTCAGCTACAGTGGAGAAGACGTTATTCTTTCCCGTTTAAACGCAAATTCATTGTAATAAAATGGCAAAAATGACTATTTTTGGACAAATCTGACTATTCTTTTTAATCTGAGTTGCAAAGAGTTTGGAGCCAGATCAGACGATTGGTTACCCGGCGTCTAATCTAGCTCAAAACAGTTTGTAATGGAAATAATAGACTTTAAGGTAAACATGCTTATTGGGAAAGAATAACGTTTTCTTCTCTAGTGTATGACTATCGCTCACAAGAATGCTGGCTTTTGGCATTCAACACAGGTGTATGCTTAAAGCAGGAGGAGAGTAAAGCAGAAAGATTTTACAGGAGCTTGCTGCTTTACTTTCATCCTGCTTAAAGCTTCCACATGTCATTCACATCAGCAGTGTGTCTTTGGATAATGAATAGGTACTGTACTCAATACAGAGTTCCAAGAGTAAACTGAACGAATCCAACATTTTCTCACTCATTTTAGCACCAAATCCTATGGTGTTACTACTCATTAGAATCGTCTCTTCGAGACGATTCTAATGAGTAGTGACACCATAGTATTTAAGTCAGAAATATAAAGATTTTAGTTTCTGCAATACTCCCCTTATCTGGAGTTCTGTCAACAGGAAACAAATTTCTTCTCTTAACCCTTTGCCTGCTAGTTGAGACTTTACTAGAATTGCCAACAGTTTGGATCCAGATCAGACTAAGAAACATTTCATCTGATTAGGATCCAAAGTGTTTGGCCCTCTTGTTTAGATTTCTTAATGTTTTAAACGTGGCTTTAAATTTTAAAAACCAGTTTCAGACCACAAGTGTTAAGTAGATGAGATTGTAGCAGGCATAGAGTTAGTAAGTTAATTGAGATTCTTGAGTGATATGAGATATCAGGGTAAGCTTCTGTGTAAATAACGAGTAGCGAAATTGGCTAAAGCCAATTAAGTTATTGTGATGTTTATTTACAGTCATCCAACTAACAATTCTAAAAGTACAAGTTCTGTATTTATGCCTGGTATTTTCTATTTTGTTTTTTCAAAGTTCCCAACATAGTATTTCTATTCAGAAGTTCAATGTACAGGCCATTGACCAGTTTCATAGGCTCCAGGGGCCCGTTTCATAAAACTTAGTACGAAAAAAACGGTTGTAAGTCAAAATGTACATATAATTACTTATTTCTCTATCAAATCCTGTCTTGTGGCTGGAGGGGTGTCTCACTCTTGGGTCTGGGTTTTTCACTGTTAATCCATTACCTGATAGCCTATTTCTCGTATTGAAGATATATAAGGTGACTACTTAAAGCAGGTTGAAAGTAAAGCAGAATGCGCCTTAGGGCGCATTCTGCTTTACTTTCAACCTGTTTTAAGCTATCATGTGCTAGAATATGGAAAAGATTCTCTATAATATAAATTCATGACTGATTAAATTGGAACTATTTTCTTCAGCAGAGTAATAAATCATATTCGCTAAAAGGCGCTTCTATGGGGAAAGGGTTAAAGTCATTGAAAGTTAAAACAGACTTTCCTGTATAAATGTGAAGGTAAGAGGAAGTGGAGGGAGAATTTACCAGAATCAGGGTCTGAGGTTATAAAGCTTTTGCATTGAGTCTAAAGTCGTTCTCAAGCATTTGATTGGTCAGATTTTAGCCAAGGCTCAAATCTGACCAATCAATAATGTTTGAGAACACACATAGACTCATCTCAAACGCTTTATAACCCTCAAGCCTGATGCTTTCTATATATTGAGTTTCTTCTATATATTTGGTTTCTTTGTGTCTTTTCAGCCAGAAAACCTTCTGTATTATAGTAATGAACAAGATTCTAAAATCATGATAAGTGACTTTGGGTTATCAAAGATAGAGGATTCCGGTACCATGGCAACGGCTTGTGGTACACCTGGATATGTAGGTTAGTATAAGTTTTTGTCAACATCACAGTCATGCTTTCAATGGGTAATATTGAATCATATCTAAGAACCTTTAACCCATTACCCCATAGCCTGATTCTATTTTTGAAAAAAGGTGACCACTTAAAGCAGGTTGAAAGTAAAGCAGAATGTGCCTAAGGCTTTACTTTCAGCCTGCTTTAAGCTACCATCTGTTAGAATATAGAAAATATTTCTTGATATATATATTCATGACTGCATAAATTGATATCTGATGACAGTAAATTTTATGGGGGAGGGATTAAACAAACAAAAATCAAAAACCAAAATTGTCAAATGGTTTTGGATCCTGATCAGACTAAGTCACTTGGTGTCTTATCTTTGTAAATGTTACCAAACACAATTAAAATTAACTTTATAGAAATCTTGTTAATCATTCTCTTATTTAATGAAAACCTTCAGATATGTTTTGGACTTTGTAGTACAAATGAAGGTCGTTGTCACTTAATCCTTTTCTTTCCATAAGCAACATAGTACACCCTCCTAAAAAGTGCCAAAAATCAATATCCATTGACCAGGTGTCATCTAAAGACATATGAAAGTAAAACAGAAAGCGTTCTTACTTTACAATCAGGCATTACCCCATAGCATGATTCCAGTTTTGAAAACAGGTGACCACTTAAAGCAGGTTGAAAGTATAGCAGAATGTGCCGTAAGGCAGATTCTCCTTTACTTTCAACCTGCTTTAAGCTACAATCTGCAAGAATATAGAAAATAATTCTTATCATACATATTCATAGCTGTATAAATTGCAACTATTTTCCTCAGTTGAGAAATAAATAAAAGGCGTAGAAACAGGGCTGCCATAAGTTGACATGAAAAATCATAAGATTTCCAAATTTGCATTTTTCAAGTGCGATTTTACGTATCTTACCTTTACCACATAGCCTGTTTCTAGCTTTGTTGACATGTGATTACTTAAAGGAGGCTGAAAGTAAAGCAGAATGCGCCTTAAGGCGCATTCTGCTTTACTTCCAGCCTGCTTTAAGCTACCATGTACTAGGAAAATCTGGAGAAATGGCAGCCCTGTAGAAAGGCGTATTTATGGGGTGATGGGTTAAGCAATTACCTGCCTTAAACACAGCTTGATAGACGTGATTTGCACATATGGCGCTGGAGGAAACGGTAGCTGTAACATAAGCATTGTTGTGAAATGCCATTTACACAGTGTTTTTTCATGACTTTGTTTGTCACGCATTCAATTTGATCGAAAGAAAAAATATGAAAACCTAGCAGTATGTAAAAACAATCCGGAATGCAGTGCTTTGCAGACACTATTTTTGTAAATGGACAATAATTTAGCTTGATAATGGCACTCTGCAAAAGGCCAATTCATCATGTCTACTTGCATGAAGAAAATTGGTATACTCGATCGTCCCACCGTTACAGCTAATGCATCTAAAAATCATTAATTGCAAGGCTAGATTAATGACATAGATTGGAGTTGGCTCTGTCGGCCCATTAGGACTGTGTGTTGACCGAGAAACCTTTATGTACCAAGATTGTGCAGTCGTTAGAGTATTGAACTATGCTGTTGGAGGTTGATGGTTTGATCCATGACCAGGTCATATTAACCCATTGCCCCATAAATACACCTTTTTACGCCTTTAATTTATAACTGCACTGAAGAAAATAGGTCCACTTATTACAGTCATGAAAATACATCTTAAGAAATATTTTCTATATTCTAGCAGATGGTAGCTTAAAGCATGCTGAAGGTAAAGCAGAATGTGCCCTAAGGCACATTCTGCTTTACTTTCAACCTGCTTTAAGTGGTCTCATATCTTAGAAATAGGAAATACTAGAAATAGGCTATGGGGTAATGGGTTAAACACTTGGTACTGATACTGGTGACAGATTTGACTCTGACTTTATAAGGAGTGACTTGACTGGTCTACCTGGTGTCAAGATAAAGTAACTGGAGGTGCCATAACCTGTTACCCCTTAGCCTCTTTCTGGTTTTGAAGACAGGCGACCACTTAGCGCAGGTTGAAAGTAAAGCAGAATATCCTTTAGGACCATTTTGCTCTATTTTCAACCTGTTTTGAGCGGTAACTTGTTAGCTCACCTGAGCCGAAGGCTCAAGGTGAGCTATTGTGACCGCTCATTGTCCGTAGTACGTCTGTCCGTCTGTCCGTCTGTCCGTCCGTCCGTCTGTCCGTCTGTCCGTCTGTCCGTTCACTTTTACTTCAAACGACATCTCCTCTGAACCCGGGGATTGTAGGGCGGATTCAAACTGCTCATGATGTTCCTTGGATGCTTCTCTACAGAAATTGTTAAAATGAAACTTTCAAGTGGACTACTTATTGTAATTTATTTAAAAAAGTGAAAAACTTTAAACAATCTTCTTGTAAAAAACTGCTAGGCCCACAGCTTTGATATTTGTTTTTTAGTATCTCCTGGTGATTCTCTCTCAAAATTGTTAATATCAAAACTAAAACTGACCATAGGGATTCACCATAGGGATTTTTTCATTGCCGCTTTATGCAGGATTCATTGCCGCTTTATTCAGGTTATACTGTTTTACTGAAGGTTTAAGCAGGGTTTCAAGCACCCTTATACTAAATCACCTATATTTGCAAACAGTTTGGATCCAGGTCAGATGCCACATAATGCAGCATCTAATCTGGATCTAAACTATTTGCCACTCATTTACATATTTTCTTATATTTAGAAAATATAAGTTATTATTTTTTACATATTTCACATACAAACATTTGGAGCAGACAACAGTTCAGCATGATAATAGTCAGTTCTCCCTGAGACGGTCTCTTATTGCATAACTGACCCAAAGCTAGCTCTGAACTCAGGTCACTGAGATACATAGCAGAAATTATGATGTCTGCTATTTTATGCTCAAGCACAACTTAGTTCAAGGCATATTACTTTTGGTCTGTCTGTTTGTTTGTTTGTTTATCTTTCTGTCTATCAGTCCACAATTAATTCTTGGCCATAAACAGTATGGATCCAGGTCAGATGCCACATAATGCTGCATCTAATCTGGATCCAAATTTGCCACTCATTTACATATAGTTTCCTATATTTAGAAAATGTAAATAATGATATTTATTAACCTATTAACGCATACATATTCCTTTTTATGTCTTTAATTTATTCTTCCACAGAAGAAAATAATTTCACTTTATACAGTCATTGTTGTCTTTAACAATTGCTTCAAATGACATCTCCTCATATATTGCTGAAAAGATTTCAACCATGTTCCTTGGGTCAAGTTGTTTCAAAATTGTTCAAAGAATTAAAAACAATGTAGAACTCTGGTTGCCATGGCAACCAAGTGAAAAAATAAGGAAATCTTAAAAAATCTTCTTGTCTGAAACTACAAGGGCCAGATCTTAGACATTTGTCACATAGCATCATCTACAGGTCCTCTATCAAGTTTGTACAAACTATGCCCCTGGGGTCAAAATTGGCCCCGCCCCGGGGTCACAGTTTTACATAGAGTTATATAGTGAAATTTTCCAACGTCTTCTCCTCTGAAAATAATATGGCCAGAGCTTTGATATCTGGCATGGTGACACTTTTAGATGTCCTATACCAATAAGGTTCAAATGGTTCTGGTCGATTGCATATCATCTACAGGTCCTCTATCAAGTTTGTACAAATTATGCCCCTGGGGTCAAAATTAGCCCCACCCGGGGGTCACAGTTTTCAAACGTCTTCTTTTCTGAAGCTAATATAGCCAGAGCTTTGATATTCGGCATGGTGTTACTTCTAGATGTCCTTTATCTATTTTGTTCAAATGGTTCCAGTCTGTTGCATATGTAGGTCACAGGAGCTAAAAATAGATTTTTTCAATGGAAACTTAAAAAAAATCTTCATGTCTAGAACCCTAGTACCCTGATCTTAGATATTTGGAACATAGCATCATCTACAGGTCCTCTATTAAGATTGTTCAAATTATGCCCCTCGGGTAAAAAATGACCCCGTCCTGGACATAAATCATTATCTCCATTTTGATGTACAGATATTCTCAGGTGAGCGACATATGCCCCATGGGGCTCTTGTTTTAAGATATGGGGTTAAGGGTTAAAGCAGCGTGAAAATAAAGAAGAAAGCTCCTATATATGCTGCCACTTGCCTTCACCAATAACTAGTTAGGCTTAATTTAACCCATTATCCCAGAGCCTGATTCTAGTTTTGAAAATAAGTGACCACTTAAGGCGCATTCTGCTTTACTTTCAGCCTGCTTTAAGTTACCATCTGCTAGAATATTGAAAATAGTTCTTATCATACATTTTCATAACTGTATAAATATGAACTATTTTCCTCAGTGGATTGATAAATTAAAGGCGTTAAAAGGCGTATTTATAAGGTAATTGGTTGATATCACTGAAGAGTTGGTTTTATTCTTCCTGCTATAACCAGTATTTCTCTGTGTCCATTGCAGCACCAGAAGTTTTAGCTCAACAGCCCTATGGCAAGGAAGTGGATTGTTGGTCCATTGGTGTAATAGCATATATATTGTAAGTATATTTCCTATCGGTTCATTATTGTGTAACCGTCATCTGTTGTATGTTTTATAATGGCAAAAGTATCTTTATGAGACACAAATAGTTTAGATGCTGATCGGATGCTTAATTACTCTGTATCTGATCTGGTTCTATATAAAATTGTTTCCTACATATAAAATATAAACTGTAAAATACAGTTAAATTACAGCTACTAAAACGAAGGTTAACCCTTTGAGCCCTAGTCCCGCATATAGGCGTCCTCTTCAAACAGTGTACATGTGCATAGTACACTTGTACTGTGCAAACAGTGAATACCCAGATCAGAGGGCTCCAAAAGGAGCCCTCTGATCAGGGTCTTCACTGTTTGTCATAATGCCAAACATTGACAAAAACAACCCCTAAAAGTCAGAAATGGACTAGACTAAAATAGAAACTGGAATTGTCCATTTAAAGTTTCAGGGAGGAAAGAGTTAATTGATTGGATAAAAGACAGGTGACACAGTGCTCTAGATAATTTTTACATGCAATGAGTAAGTACTCACACTATTTTCACTTAAATGCTGAAAATCAAAATCAAATGCTGAAAATCTACGGAGAATACAAACAATGGAAAACTTTAACTAAATTTAACTTTTACTGAATTAAGCAATGTGGGCATGTGCACACTTCTAAATATGTGATTGCCATCATCTGAGCAAGACATTGGGCCATATGTGCATTCCTGTTCATGTTTGAACACACTGCTTGTGCTCTTTAATACCCATGCCTGTCAACAGTATTTCTTTGCACGATTCTTTGAGCCTTCAATGGCCAACAAGTTGTCTACCTTTCCCTCAATGCATAGGCCATTTCAATACTGTGTCTCGATCTTGTCCCTTTATAGGTGATATTTAGCAGGGTTATGCCAACATTTTTTTTCATTTACCTGAGCGCCGTTGTGTTTTCTTTTGATACTTTTTGCGGATTTTTCTACACTGGGGTTGTCCTCGCTAACGACGCTATCAATAAACACTCACTGATAGTTTTGAATACCCGCTCACGGCATCCTCGCGTTTTTTCAAATTGAATAGTATAGGCGTTTTATCGTTACTTTTTACGTCGACTAACACCAGACGACGCCATCATAACATGTTTTTCTGCCGACGCTTGCAATGACAATTTCGTCCCATAATGTTTCGACCCGTACCTCGTTGTCGGGGGTCGACTATGTGGGCGTGTTTATACGGGTCTCTGAGTATTTTAGTTTTAAGGTACACCAAATTCACAATCCTTTCTGAAAGGCTACGGAATCGAGATAAATCGGCCGATCCAATGTTGCTGCTTTTTAAGTTCGAGCGAGACTGGGGCGAGACACTGCGGGTGCGAACGTAATTAAAACAGCGAACGGTGTTAGGGTAAACATTTCACTTAAAAATACGGTTTGAAGTTATTTTTCTAAGTAAAGAAAGAAGTTCTAAACCATCAAACACACCAAACTGAAGCCCATTCTACCATTTGTTTCTTGTTCACGGTCTTTTTCGCCGGACATTAAACTCGCAACTTAACATCTGTAATGCGTACGCAATTTTCTTTGTGCGTTTTTGTACGCCTGGATTGTCATTTTAAATGCGTTTCTCTCCAAAAAATATGCTTAAAAACGCATGTACGCACCTTATCTGGAGCACTGGTGACAGTTTAAAGCAAGGTGACAGTAAACAGAAAGCTCCCATTGGTGCTGACCTGTTTTAAACTCCTTACATTTGCAAACAGTGTAGACCCTGATCAGAGGGCTTTTATAGGAGCCCTCTGATCAGAGTCTACATTGTTTGCTAAATAAGAGCAGTATGTATTAAAGGGAAATGGACAGCTGGTGATAAATATCTTTTAAATGAAAGATATTGAAAAAAAATCGCCTTCTGCCTTTGAAATTTTGAAAAATAATAAAAAAATGAAGTAGTTAGAGCCGTTTAAACTTTGTGATATATGACTGTGCAAGCGACCATGGGGGCCGCCATTTTGTTTACCTGTGTGACGTAACTAAGGCCTTCCGCGACCTTCCGGTTATAGCGAGTCTAACCGGGAATGCCGTAGAGTGCGCGGAATTTACATCGATAACATTAATAAACTGAAATACTGAGAAAAGTTGGGCATGTGGAGGAAGGTAAAAACACTTTAGAACTTCAGTGTTACGATTTCGATCCTAAATTATCAGAGAATGTAATATTAGAAGACAGAGACTACGACGGGTCGGGCGAAGAGAAAGCGCATTCGCCGGACGAATTTGCGACTGCAATACTTGTGTATAAATGTCTACAAAGGAGGTTAATACTTGCTGAAGAACAAATGAAATGACGATTGGGTGTCTTGGTGACAATGAGTGCATAGCAGAACCATCAAAATTTCGAGCTATTAGTGCTTAATCCAGCCATACTTGAGGTAGCGTATATCAGGCAAATATCATAGGACACCGGAATCGGGCACGGATACTCTTGATAATATTTGCATACTGGTTGTGAATAAAGGCATCGAAGCCCTGTGACTTTCGAAAAAAGTTTCTCCGATATATTTAGTCTTATCTGTTAATATTTCCGTAAATATTAATCATAAACATCGGCTCCAGGATATCTTCGTTTTTTTACGGGGCTACGACTAAAACACGAGCAGGTAAAGACGATAATACATGTGCCGATTTTTATAACATCCAGTCAGAGACAGTGTATAGCCATATGGCTATACACTGTCTCTGCATCCAGTACAAAACGGATGAGGTATTACGTTTTTATTTAATAAAATAAGGGGGATCAAATTATTTTTCTGGTCTGTTAAGAATTTTCCGTGACGTTTAACATCGGTTCTGGTACTCAATCGGACATACATTTTTAGAAAATAGACCATTTATTCTCGGTATCGCAACATCCGGGAACTTTCGTACATCCAGGTCTCAATCACAGAGTTTCTCAATATCTCATTTGGATCCAAACTGTTGCTGACCTTTAAGTACAGTCAGTTTTGATTCCGATCTGGGTCCTAACTGTTTGTCAGTCTCTCGTACGGATAAAAGTTTCTTCAATGAGCTTTTCAAGACATTCAAACCTTAGTTTGGATTTTCAATCACAGAGTTTCTCAATATCTCAGTTGGATCCAAACTGTTGCTGAACTTTTTGCACAGTCATTGACATGACAAATGTGGAATATCAATTTATCATCTAGCAATTGAGACTGGCAATGTCTGATTAAGATCCAAACTGATTAATTGTCTGCTGAACAAAGTATTTGATATTCTGATCTGGGTCAAAACTGAACGCTCTAGATAACGTGACCCGAGTGCTCATTTATTGTATTAATGTCGTTTTTTGATTATCGTTATATATCTTGAGCTTATATAAAGATCTATGAAAATCATAATCGAAACAGATTCAGGACATATTTCAGCAGGCGGCTTTGATCTAGATCGCATTTTATGCTGACATTCATCATCAACCACTAATCAATTAAGCTGCCTTGCAAATTGTACGATATGGACTGGAAATAATTATACACAACCCCTTTCTGCCTAAGACCCCCTCTGTGAAGAAGTAAGAAGCTTTAGGGGCCTGCAGGGCATAAATATCCATATTACGTAATCTAATTAGCCGCACTTGCCAAACAGGGTTGTGATTTTAAACACAGGCTAGCAATTTGGCTACTTAAATATGCGATTACACGCCACGAGCCTTTTACCCTGTTTCTACTTCTGAAAATATGTGACCACTTAAAACAGGTTGAAAATACTTTCAGCCTACTTTAAGCTTTTATCTGCTAAAATATAGAAAATATTTCTTACGATTTTTATTTGTGACAGTATGATATTGAAACTATTTTCTTCAGTATATGAAGGAATTAATTAAAGGCGTTAAAAGGCGTATTTATGGGGGAAAGGGTTACATCAAAACAAAAAAGCCAAGATCTTTAAAAAAAAAAAAGAAAAAAAGAATATTGGACACTTCTAGCTCTTGTGGTTTTGTATTGATCTAGATGTGTATGCTGCTTTTTTAAAAACGCTAGAGTCTACCATAAAACTCGAATTTAAATCTTAAATTAAAATTCATTTAGGCCTATCTAAAAGTTGTTTGAATTTTTTTCTACAGAAATGACAAGTGTAAAACTACACCCAGAAATAAGAACGATAAAACTAGATCCAATCAAAATCGGATTTGGACTCAAGTAAGATCGCTCTATCAGATCGGGATCTAGAGAATCGCGATGATTAAATTAAGAAATAAAAAACCGATCTAGATCTACCCGTACAATATGTAGATCTAGTAATGAGACTTTTTTCATTAAGAATTTCTGTAGCGTTGAATTCCTAAACCGAGACGAACCAGCAAGAAAATGCTGATTTGTAAACGAGTTGGTAGATCTAAGCCAGTTCAACATTTAGGTCTAGATCAGCACAATATCGCACTGATTATCAGATTTTTTTTTATTGTAGATCTAGATCTATTATTATAATCATCAATCAAGGTATTATGGATGTCGCCATACTCTACTGTTAGCCATTTCGCAGCATTGTTTTCCCAGATTCTATAGCTGGGAATTGGAACGGACATTTCTCTAAGCCGATTAACGATAGCTTCTGATCGTTTCTGGATCTACACGACCTTTCAAGTTCATCATAATCAATATGAATATACCATCTATCTATTATCTTTTTGCGACCTTGAATTAAGCTTGCCGTTACCCTTACTGACGAAGTGTGAAATGTCCGTCCAAGTTACAGTGGTTGAGTGAAAGAGCCAATCAGCGTTTAGGCCTTTGTGTCGTCACAAAATGGATAAAAATCGAGGGTTCCGAATGATAGCTTTGCCAATATGGCGGCGCCCGTTCCAATTAGCGATAGCTTACCTGTATGCAGTAAATCGATCTTTTTCGTACCTTATCGATGAGTAATAATTGCAGGACCTTCATGAATGTTGCTTTTAGGATAAAATCTAGGATCTAAGACCATATTGTCATCAGCTGTCCGTTTTCCTTTAAGCTACCCACAATTCCAAGAAGACTGGTTCATGTTTTGGTAACTAAAAAGATCTACAAGGGAACTTGATAACCCACAAGAGTTACTTTGTGTGGAAAGAGTTAAACAGTCACCAATATTTTAAAATAAACAGCTATTCTTCTTCATTCAGTGGTTGCTAAATTATACAAAATTTGATTGTATGTTGTCCGCTTGTTATTTTTCAGACTCTGTGGCTATCCCCCATTTTATGATGAAAATGATGCCGCACTCTTTCAGCAGATTCTACGGGCAGAGTTTGATTTTGATTCACCGTACTGGGATGACATTTCTGAATCAGGTTTATTTCACTTACACTAATTTAACTCTTTGAACCCTAGTCATGCATATATGCCCCATTTGCAAACGGCGTACATGTGAGGAGTACACTTATCCTATGCAAACATTGTGGCCCCTGATCAGAGGGCTTCTTAAGGAGCCCTCTGATCAGGGTCTACACTGTTTGTCATTTTGACCAATAGTGTACAGTTCAACCCTAAAAAGTTAAAAATGGACTGTCCATTCAAAGTTTCAGGGAGGAAAGAGTTGAGTTATACCACTAGTGATGGGAATCATACAAGATGATAATTTGATAATTTCACAACTCTATTGAATGCTAATTGATTACCTTTTTCATCACCATGGGTCTAATTAATATACTCATTACATTTGCAAACAGTGTAGACGCAGATCAGAGGGCTCCGATAGGAGCCCTCTGATCAGGGTCTACACTGTTTGTTAATTTAGAAATGAAATTACTGATTAGTACATAGACATCTTATTAAATATGATTTCTACTCAGACCTGATATGGTAACATGAAACAGATACAATCAAACCTGTATTCAACAGTCCAAGACAATTATATTTGTAGTATTAATAACAGGCAACATCTTAACCCTTTGAACCCTAGTCCCGCATATAGGTGTCCTTTTCAAACACTGTACATGTGAATAGTACACATGTCTTATGCAAACAGTGAAGACCCAGATCAGAGGGCTCCGGAAGGAGCCCTCTGATCAGGGTCTTCACTGTTTGTCACAATGCCAAACATTGACAAAAACAACCCTTAAAAGTCAGAAATGGACTAGACTCAAATGGAAACTGGAATTGTCCATTTAAAGTTTCAGGGAGGAAAGAAGAGTTAATGCAGGACAAAAAGCAATGCAGCATGCCTTCAGCATTACTTTTGTCCTGGATTAAGTGGTAGCCTTTCTGTAAAGATTACATTGTATCTTCATTTAGTGGTTGCTTAACATAGACATTCATGACTCTATACTTGTTTTTGTTGTACAGTTAAATCTGTATATAGCAACCATTCCAGGAAATCAGAATGTGTAATTGTAAGAAATGTCAACAGTTTAGCCCTTTTCCCCTATGACCTGTTTCTAGTATTGAAAATAAGTGACAACTTAAAGCAGGTTGAACATAAAGCAGAATGTGCCTATAGGCACATTCTGCTTTACTTTCAGCCTGCTTTAAGCTACCATCTGTTAGAATATAGAAACTATTTCTCATGGTACATATCCATGACTATAAAAAGGAAGTAATTTCTTAAGTGGAAAGGTGCTTATGGGGTAAAGGGTTAATGCTATACAAAAACAATATAGGAAGCTCATAATGTTATAGAAGTTTTGTGCATGTTTGTTTTTGCTGTAACCTGAAATAAGAGATCATAGGATCCTGTTTTGTTAATCATTGAGTAACAGCTGTAAACAGGTTTTGTACAGTCAGTCTTGTATTACGTAATCACGCTATAGAAGGCATATCGGTACTCTTAAATATAAGGTGTTGCTTTACCCTTATCATGCTGAATTGTCCTCTGTTTCAAATATATCGTCTGCGAAAGTAAATCAAAATTAGATTTTAAGCTTTTTCAAACTAACGAAATGTTGAATATCAGTGGCAAACAGTTTGGATCCAGACCAGACGCAGTATTACCCGGCGTCTGATTAGGATCCAAGTTGTTTGACAATGTCAGCCAAGCCGTGCTTAGCTTGACAGAGTATATACTGTTAGATAGTGCAGAAAACTCTTCTCGGAACTGTCAGCATTATTTTTATCCTGTATTAAGTAGTCACCTGTCTGAAGAGATCCCCATGCGGCTCTAACTAGTGGTTGGTTAACCCATTACCCCATAAAAACAACTTTTTACACCTTTAATGTATTCTTCCACTGAAGAAAATAGGGTCAATTTATAAAGTTATGAATACGTATCATAATAGATATTTTATATTTTCTAGCAGATGGTAGCTTAAAGCAAGCTGAAAATAAAGCAGAATGTGCCTTATGGCGCATTCTGCTTTACTTTCTACCTGCTTTAAGTGGTCACATGTCTTCAAAACTAGAAACAGGCTATGGAGTAATGGGTTAATAGAAGATTGAGTGTAATTGACTTCAGCACTCTAGAGACTTGTATATTGATTGTGATGAAACTTAATATAGGGCTTAACGTCAGCAATACTTCATTATATAGTAGGCCTCTCTTGTTAATTGGGTTATCTGGGATCAAATTGGCCAGTGCTTTTTGCCTTGTAATGGCCAATTTCAGGCTTAATATTGTTGAAGCATGTTATACAACTATATCACAATAAGAACTCTAGATAATAAGATTGATTTTGGAAGAAATCAATCCATATACAGTCAAGTTCATCTTAAGGTTGCAAGCCCCTATTAAGATTGGGCCTATGTTGGTCAACATCGGTAGATCTACAAAGAGAGATCGGCCATTCTTGTCAGATGAGGGGCGTACCAAAGCATGCTTGAGCATGATGAAAGTAAAAACTGAAAGCTCATGTAGGAATTTTCTGGTTCACTTTTACCCTACTTTAACTGCATATTTCTCTCATAATTCACCATTGCTAAATAGTCAACATTTACAAAGCTGAATTTTCAGTTGAACGCTTCAATTTTCTGTTAGATTACCTGTCCCAGTGACTCAAGGGGTTTGTCACCAAGCTAATTGAAAATATATCAAACAGTGCAGACACAGATCAGAGGGCTCCCTCGGGAGCCCTCTGATCTGTGTCTACACTATTGCAAAGATGTTATACATGTATTTCTCAGACCCAACACTGTAAGGGTTAAGTAGATGACCCCAGTAGAATAAGAATAGTTAAAGGCATCAAAATGAACTTCTGTGTCAGAACGGGTTAAACTTTAATAGACAACCATACATTGGGGTGCTTCCATTTTGGTTCAAAAGATGTTCTTGTTAACAAACTGTAATAAAAATGGTTTGTTTTCTATTTCTTTTACAGCCAAAGAATTTATTAGAAATCTGATGTGTAAAAATGCAAAGAAGCGTTTCACGTGTAAACAGGCGATTTCTTTTCCATGGTAAGATTTCATTTTAAGATACATATATAATTTATGATTTAATAGATACACTAGTGTACAAGATTTGGACTGTTTTTAGCTTATTGGCCTGTCGTAAGGCACATCCTAAAATTTTGAATTATTATTTATTTCTCCATCTAATACTGTCTTGTGACATCTCTTTGAAATTGTCTTGAAAAGATGATTCCAAAGAGGTGTCACAGTACAGGATTAGATGGAGAAATCAGAAATTAGATTATTTCAAAGTTTTGACTTATGACAATATTTGTCATACAACGTTTCATAAGACAGGCCCAGGATATTGACAAAAGCCACACTTTCAAAAGTATAACAAGCAGTGCAAATCCTAATGAGAGGGCTCATTTTGAAAAATAATTCACTTGGTTCTTGCAACAAATATGACTTAGGTATTGTTTTATGTCGGCGGTGCCAGGAGGGTACTCAAATTTTGGATTTAATTTTATCAGTTAACTCATTCACCCCTGAAATTTTAAATGGACAATTCCAATTTACAAATAAATTTAGTCCATTTTTAGCTCACCTGTCACTGAGCTTTTAGGATCGCTGGATGTCCGGCGTCCGTTCACAATTGGTTTGTTAACACACTAGCCGCTACAAATTTCATCTGATCTTCATGAAACTTGATGACAATGTTTGTCTTGAAGAAATCTAGGTCGAGTTGGAATGTGGGTCTTGTCGGGTCAGAAACTAGGTCACTAGGTCAAATCATAGAAAAATCTTGTTAACACATTAGAGGCTACAAATCTTATTAGATCTTAATGAAACTTGGTCAAAATGTTTGCCTCATTGATATCTAGGTCAAGTTGGAATATAGGTCATGCTCGGCCAAAAACTAGGTCACTAGGTCAAATCATAGAAAAACCTTGTTAACACTCTAGAGGCTACAAATCTCATTGGAATTTAATGCATCCTGGTCAGAATATTTGCCTAATTAATATCTAGGTCAAGTTTGAATATGGGTCATGTCGGGTCAAAAACTAGGTCACTAGGTCAAATCAAAGGAAAACCTTGCTTACACTCTACAGTCTACAAATCTTATCTTATTTTCATGAAACATGGTCAAAATGTTTGCATCATTCATATCTAGGTCAAGTTTGAATATGGGTCATGTCCGGTCAAAAGCTAAGTCACTAGGTCAAATCATAGAAAAACATTGTTAACCCTCTTGTCTTGTCAGAAAGGCACATTCTGCTTTACTTTCAGACTGCTTTAAGCTATTATCTGCTAAAATATATTTCTTATGATTTAATTTGTGACAGTCTAAATCAGAACTAATTTCTTCAGTAGAGAAATTGATTAAAGGGATATTTATGGGGTAATGGGTTAAGGGTTGCGATTCAAATAGATTGGAAGCTTGGGACATGTACCTTCATCTATTTTAACATAATTTTTAACTTTCAATTCAGGATTTCCGGCAACACTGCTCTGGACAGAAATATCCATGCATCAGTCAGTGCCCAGATGCAGAAAAATTTCATCAAAAGCAAATGGAAGAGAGCATACAATGCTACTGCCGTCATTCGACAGATGAGAAAACTGGCAATGCACAAAGACGACCATCAAAACTCAAAGCACAAGAAATAGTGACCACTGTATGCCTAGTCCCCATTGTAATTGTTTAGTACCATGATCAGTGAAGGTTCTGAACTGGGATCAAAACAATGAGATTTTTGACTGTGTGCCAGTCTATGCAGATTTGTGACTGGTTCAGGTTTTTGTCAGAAAAGCCTACTGCCAGTCTATTGAGTTGGAAGGTAGATGTGAGAAATGTGAGCTGCAGATGATGGTCAGCATTCCACTCCCTAAAGGTTGCTGTGGGATTTGTCAGAGTCCACAGAGAAGAATATGTATGAAACTGATGTTTCATGAATAGATGCATATCACAGAAAAAAAATGACCATGCTATGTTTTAAAATGTATTGTCAATGTTTCATGCCTGTCTTTTTGTGTAGCAGTTGAACGGGGCCAAATCAAGAGAGCCATATTCCATGACAGTGCAGGTGATCAATATCTGGTGCCCGTTTCATAAAGCTTCTTACGACAAATGTTGTCGTAAGTCAGATCATAAAAGTCTCAATTATCATTTATTTCTCCATCTAATCCTGTCTTGTGACATCTTTTTGGAATCGTCTTTTCAAGACAGGATTAGATAGAGAAATCAGAAATTAAATGTATTTTAAAGTTTTGACTTAAGACAACATTTGTCGTAAGAAGTTTTATGAAACGGGCCCCTGGAAGAGAACTTTCAAAGACAGTTTTAATGTTTTCATGATTGTGTAATGTTTGGCTTACAAGGCTTATAATGATTCATGTCATTCATGTTCAATGCTTTTTTGCTTTTTTATTTCTGTTTTTTTTTCTTAATCTTAACACACTATGTTGATGTTGTGTTTCGTTACATCTGTGTGAAAGAAATAGGTGTCAAACACTACTATGTGAAGTCAAACATGGCTTCTGCTCCAGGTGAACCTTTGCACGACCAAATTAATGGTAAGCTTTAACTCATTCACCCCTGCAACTTTAACCCTTTACCCCATAGCCTATTTCTAGTTTTGAAGACAATTGAGCACTTAATGCAGGTTTAAAGTAAAGCAGAATGCACCTTAAGTTGCATTCTGCTTTACTTTCAGCATGCTTTAAGCTATCATCTGCTAAAAATATTTCTTTTTGTACATGTTTATGACTTTATAAAGTTTTAACTATTTTTTTTCGGTGGAGGAATAAATTAAATAGGCTAAAATGCGCTACTATGGGGGAAATGGATAAACGAACAGCATCATTTTCCTAGTAAGTCTAGTCCATAGTTTACCTATTTAAAGAAGCTTGTAATATTTTGCAAAATGACAAACAGGGTAAACCCTGTTCAGAGGGTATACTTTTGAGAGTTTGCTTTTGTTCATAAAGCTTTCTGTTTTATCTTTTGATAAGCAACTTACACAATTTTGATTCATAAGAATGTTCAGCTTCTGCATTATGTTATGTGTTCCTATCACCTGTCTTAGACTAGTCCCTGTAGCTATTTTCCAGTGTTTAACCCATTACCCCATAGCCTGTTTCTGGATTTGAAGACAGGTGACCACTTAAAGCAGGTTGAAAGTAAATCAGAATGCACCTTAAGGCACATTCTGCTTTACTTTAGACCTGCTTTAAGGTATCATCTGCTAGGATTTAGAATATGTTTTTTACGATACATTTTCATAACTATAAATTGGAACTACCTCCTTCAGTGAAGGAAAAAATTAAATGTGCTGAAAGGTACTTCATAGGGAAAAGGGTTAACCCATTACCCCATAAAAACGCCTTTTTACGCCTTTAATTTATTCCTCTACTGAAGAAAATAGTTCCAATTTATACTGTTGCAAACAAGAATCATAAGAAATATTTTCTATATTCTAGCAGATAAAAGCTTAAAGCAGGCTGAAAGTAAAGCAGAATGCGCCATATGGCGCATTCTGCTTTACTTTCAACCTGCTTTAAGTGGTCACCTATCTTAAGTACTAGAAAAAGACTATGGGGTAAAGGGTTAAAACAGGTGTCTACTAATTTCATGTAGAAATATAGTGAAGCAGGTATAGTCAAAGACATGAAAAGTGTTTATTAATCATTTCATCGCTGTAGGCAACTAGAATTGACTTTGCAGAGAGTTTGGATCTAGATCAGATGCTGCATGATGCAGCGCCTGATCAGGATTCAACTGTTTGGTAATGGCTTCGATATTATTTCCTACAACACTCCAAGAAATTGAATTTAGTATAAAAATTGCAGACTGCATGTTTTAGCAGACAATATTTCATCTGTGAAACGAGTTAAAAGCAGAAAGTAAAATTTGGTGGTGAACGGTTTCACCCTTCCATTGAAGTGCTTTTTAGCGCATTTAATTTATTCCTCCACAAAAGAAAATATTTCCAATTTTATACAGTCATAAATATGACTTGTGTTATAAGAAATGTTTTCTATATTCTAGCAGACGTTTGCTTAAAGCAGGCTGAAAGTAAAGCAGAATGCACCATAAGCACATTCTGCTTTACTTTCAACCTGCTTTAAGTGGTCACCTGTCTTCAAAACTAAAAACAGGCTATGGGGTAATTGGTTAAAAGAGACATTGTAGACTGCCTATGCATTATGACAGATTTGTCTGTGTTGAGCTTGTTAACTTACTACCCCATAACCTGTTATACATATTTCTGACTATAAATTGGAACTATTTTCTTCAGTCAAGTAATAAACTGAATGCATAAGAATATGTATCTATGGAGTAAACGGTCAATTGACAACAAATTCTTTCACACTATTGTATGCATATTGCAAGTATTAGTTATGAATCAAAAGTATACAAAATATCATTATATCTGAAAGTAACATGATAAAGTATGCTGGTGATATTAACCCTTAGCCTGCCACTCACGACTATAGCTCTATATGCAAACAGCTTGGATCCAGATGAGACGCCGAGTAACTCGGCATCTCATCCGGATCCAAGCTGTTTGACACTCGGTCAACATTTTCAGCAATTTTGAGCAACTTTGAAGCACTTTGAAACTTGAAGCAGACGAGAAATATAGCAGACGACAATTTATTTGGCGGGCTAAGGGTTAAGCTTATTTTACACTTATTGTGCAGAATTACTGTTTGCTTCTAAAATGTTGTCAAATATGTCAGATTAAGTTGTTACAGTAAAACCACTGTATTACTACCACTAAAAACGAGGCTAATTGACTGTATGAATGACAGGTGACTGCTTAACCCTTTGTACCCTAGTCCCGCATATAGGCGTCCTTTTCAAACAGTGAACATGTGAATAGTACACTTGTCCTGTTCAAACAGTGAATGCCCAGATCAGAGGGCTCCAAAAGGAGCCCTCTGATCAGGGTCTTCACTGTTTGTCAGTAATGGCAAACATGGAGAAAAACAACCCTTAAAAGTCAGAAATGGACTAGACTTAAATGGAAACTGGAACTGTCCATTTAAAGTTTCAGGGAGGAAAGAGTTAAAACAAGGTAAAAGTAAAACAGAAAGCTCCTAAAGGAACTTTTTGCTTTACTTTTTACCTTGCTTTAAGCAGCCATCTACCTGAAACTCTAAATAACACAATTATGTGGTTGTAATAGAGTGATTTCACTGTATATGTTTTGGTACAAATGTCAAACAGCATATGATTAGGATCCTAACTGCTCACAGATGCAAGACAAGTCATGTACAGTACATACTTATACATTTAGAATTTATTGCTGCAAGACAGTATGTTATGAAAATACACAATCTTGAAGTAACATGGAGATCTTTAAAAACAGGTGGTTGCTTAATGCAGGATCATAAGAGCTTTCTGCTTTATTTGTATCTTGCTTTAAACAATCATGTGTCTTTAAAATCAACCAAAGATGTTACTGGTATATTGAGTGGTTAATGCTTAACCCATTACTCTATAGCCTGTTTCTAGTTTTGAAGACAGGTGATCATTTAAAGCAGGTTGAAATTACAGCAGAACATGCCTTAAGACACATTCTGATATAGATAAAGACATGTCTTTAAAATGTGCGCTTTTGTCTTCTTTTGAGTGACACAAGTTTGACAGTATTTGACATGTGCATTTCCTGAGCATAATCCAGTAATGGTCTTGTTTTATCCCATTACCCCATAGATATGCCTTTGATTTATTCCTTCACTGAAGAAATTAGTTCCACTTTATATAGTCATACATATGCACAATTAGGAATGTTTCCTCTATCCCAGCTTAAAACAGGCTGAAAGTAAAGCAGAATGTACCTAAATGGCTTTAAACCTTTAAAAGTAGAAACAGGCTTTGAGGTAAAGGGATAATGAAGACATGGCCATGTTTTAAGCCAGTTTGGTAAAATTATGGGGAAGTGGACTTGTTGTAATCAAACCTTTTTTCAGTGGCATTTAAATGGAGAATGATTGAGTTCTTGGAAAGCAGGTGCCTGCTTAAACAGCAAACTTAATGCAGAAAGCTGTCAGAATAGCTTTCTGCATGACCTTTGTGTATTTTCAACAGCTGTTTGAATTATTAGCTTTGTATCTCTATTTGATTCGTCGATCAAATAGGTTTCACTGTACATGTATGCAAAGGTTTGTTAATGATAAATATAGAACATTTTGCAGTGATAAATAGAAGTTTGCAAAATGATACATAATGAATTTTACAAACAAATTATTGAATTTTGCAAATGATAAATATAGAATTTTGCACATGATAATTATAGTACTAACATTTGACATGCTATAGCAAAACATTTTTTCAAGATAGAACTATCATATTCTAATGGAAGTTAAATATTGTCAGACTTCAGAGTATGTACGATTATTTTTATATGGCAGAAGTTTATAGCTATTTTACAAACTGTGGCCTAGAACTATTCTTATGGGCTGTAAACCTTAATGAATATGAGCATACATTCAACAAATGGTTGACTAAAAAGTAAAGCTTTTATGTAAACAGTGAAGCCCCTCTATTACAACCCTTAAAACTAAGCCTAATTGATCATATAAAAATAGGTGATAGATTAAAGCAAGGTAACAGTAAAACAAAAGCTCATAAAGGAGCTTTCTCTTATACTGCCACCTTGCTTTAAGCAGTCACCTGTCGTAAACACCTAATAGTTTCAGAGCAACAGATAAGAGTAGTTTTTCAAAACTTAAAATCTTTATTTCTGAATTAAACCCTATGGTGTCACTACTCATTAGAATCGTCTCTTCGAGACGATTCTAATGAGTAGTAACACCATAGGATTTGGTGCTGAAATGAGTGATAAAATGTTTGATTTGTTGAAATAACTACCTCTTATCTGGAGCCCTGAGTTTAAACATTATAGGGGTTGTAATAGGGAGGTTTTACTGTATCTAAAATTTTGTTTACTATGTTGGATACAGATTCACAGTAACTCAGTGGTCCATGCCAAACAAAATTACCTCTGGGATTATTAGATTAATGGTAGAGACTTATAATGCTTGAAAATAAAACTTTATTTTGAACCCTCGTGACCAGTAGGTATACTCATACTTTACAAACAGTGCACATGTGAAGAGTAAACTTGTAATATACTATATACCATGTTAAATATGGGTGATTTGCGCTTTTGGCTACAAAGGAAAGAGAACTGTGAGTCTATATCCTGTACAAGGTGATTATCAAATGACAATTTAGCGCTGTTTTGGGGCACCTAAGTTCATAGGTTAACCCACCGGGTTGTTAATTTGCCAAATTTCATACAGCTATGGAAATAATTTTCATGATCAAAATTTATACTTGATGGTACAGTAAAACTTCCCTATTATGCCACTAAAATGAAGGCTAATTGATTTTATAACAGACAGGTGACTGCTTAAAGCAAGATGACAGTAAAACAGAAAGCTCCTAAAGGAGCTTTCTGTTTTACTGTCACCTTGCTTTAAGCAGTCACCTGTCGTAAACACCTAATAATAAACACAATGTAGTGGTCATAATAGAGAGGTTTTACTGTACTTTGGTTTTATATAACAATTTACACCATTCGATCAACATGTTTATGATAGAACAATTTTTGGGTATTTTTTTTTCAATTTTTTTACAAATCTTTCCAGATGATATTATCAGACATGGTCAATGCACAAACCGTGGAATACATATCATTTTCTTTAACCCATTACTCCTTAGTTACTCATTTTTATGCATTTAGTTCATCCTCCTCTGAAGAAAATAGTTCCAATTTGTAGTCATGAATATGACTTATTTCATAAGAATTTTTTTGGTATATTCTAGCAGATGGTAGCTTAAAGCAGGTTTAAAGTAAGGCAGAACATGCCATATTGCTCATTTTGCTTTACTTTCAACCTGCGCTAAGTAGTCGCCTATCTTCAAACAGGCTATGGAGTAAAGTGTTAAAACAGGGATGCCTACACGTTTATCACCTTTAAGAAGAAGTTAGTTGTGGAGTAGACAGGTGGTAGCTTAATAACAGTATTAAAGTAAAGCAAGGATTTCATTTGGGAGTTTCTATCTTCGCTTTCATTTGGCCTTAACTCTTTGAACCCTAGTCCCGCATATAGGCGTCCTTTTCAAAAAGAGTATGTGTGAACAGTACTCTTGCCCTATGCAAACAGTGAAGACACAGATCAGAGGGCTCCTAAAGGAGCCCTCTGATCAGGGTATTCACTGTTTGTCATAATGCCAAACATTGACAAAAACAACCCTTAAAAGTCAGAAATGGACTAGACTAAAAAGGAAACTGGAATTGTCCATTTAAAGTTTCAGGGAGGAAAGAGTTAAGCTGCAACCTGCTATAAACATGACGAAACAATACTGCTTTTGAGTTGTCATAATGTTTTACTGTTTATCATTATAGGCCTCATGCACAGTCATGAATAGCCCTCCTAGAGTTAAGCAATCTTCAAAGTAAAATTATGACTGTCTATGAAATAGCAATGGCTGCTTATTGCTTTCTGCATTACTTTGTACTGCATTAACTCATTATCCCCTGAAACATCCCATGGACAACTCCAGTTTACAATAAAGGCTAGTTCATTTTAGACTATTTGGGGTTGTTTTTTTGGAATAAATTGCACAATGACAAACAGTGAAGTCCCTGATCAGAGGGCTCCTGCAGGAGCCCTCTGATCAGGGACTCCACTGTTTGCATAGGGCAAATGTACTCTAAACATGTACACATTTGGTAAAGGACGCATATATGCGTCACTAGGGCTCAATGAGTTAAGCAACCACCTATATAAAGAACTTTCCATTCACCTTCTTCCGAATGATATCACAACACAACTTTAACTCATGGGTCATTTAACCCATTACCCCATAGTCTGTTTCTAGGTTTGACCACTTAAAGCAGATTGAAAGTAAACAAGTTTACTTTTAGCCTGCTTTAAGCTACTATCTTCTTGGATATAGTAAATATTTCTTGTGGTACATAGTTATTACTATAAAGTGGAATTATTTGCTTCAGTGTAAGAGTAAATTGAAAGCATAAAAATGTGTATTTATTGGGTAATAGGTCAAACTTGTGTTAAGCAGCCTATTTAATGAAGATGAATACATAGTGAAGCTTGATACAGGACAAAGAGTAAAGCAGAGAGCTCCTACTTTTGTCTAGCATTATTCAGAGATGCTACCAGGCTGCAGGATCGCGGCATTCACGCATTTCTTGTCTACTGTCCCGCAATTTTAAGATTATAATGGGGGCAAATTTCCGCTATAACAAATCCGTTCCCGTGTATTTCATTTTTCACAGGTTCTCAAAAATAAAAGTTTACATTTTTAATACTGTCTAGATCTATCTCGCCAGTTTCCATTTGACGCATTCGAAGCTATGTGAAATCAAGTTGTATTATGGAATTTACACTGCGATTATTTTTAGAACAGTGAGAGGTTCTCTGCACATGCGACTGCATGTATATGAATAATATGCATTTCCGCTATATGCTATCAGAATACCTCGCAGATTTCCATTAGAGCCCACTGACTATCGTTCTATAGGGGGATATATCAATTGATCAATAGCGCTCAATACCTCATATGCAGACAGAGTACACAGACATACATTGTGTAAACTTTGCGCTGCAACGAACATATAGAAAAATTGTTTCCGACGTTCGCCTGAAATGCTTCTAAAGTTAAACATTCAGGAAGTACATGCAGTAAGAGGTTACAAAACGAACTGATACTGAAAGGGTCGAAAGTAAAATCTAAGAATCAACGTACGAAGCGTGACAGAAAAATGTCACATGGAAAATAATGGCGAATGAACGACCGAAAGAAAGCTAATCTCTCACCATTCTGGCTGCACAAATTAGAAAACATCATCACTTATAAGGCATATCGAATCATAGAAAAAGCGGCTAATTAAAATAAGGTAATATTAGTGCAATATCTTTGAATGTTTTGAAAAAAACAAAACGCCCCCACCATGGATAAATTTCCCGCTCACTTTAAAAAGTGATTAGGGATTTCCCCCTCTGTATTCGAATTCTGGCAGCATCTCTGATTATTAGACAGTCCCCTGTCTTATCTCATTGAACCTTAGCAAATAGAATACTCTTCATTAACACACAGAATAAGTGTGACAAGAACACTTATTGTAAGCAAACAATGTAATCTCTATCAGGGCTGCCATTTCTCCAGATTTTTAGAAATTTTCGGAACTTTGTTCTAGCAGATGGTAGTTTAAAGCAGGTTGAAAGTAAAGCAGAATGCTCTTTAAGACACAATCTGCTTTACTTTCAACCTGCTTTAAGTAATCACGATTGAAAAATAGAAATTTTGAAATCTTAGGATTTTTAGCTCACCTGGCACGAAGTGCCAAGGTGAGCTTTTAGGATCGCTGGATGTCCGTCGTCTGTCTGTCTGTTCACAATTGGTTCGTTAACACTCTAGCGGCTACAAATTTCATCCGATCTTCATGAAACTTGATGACAATGTTTGTCTTGATGAAATCTAGGTCAAGTTCGAATGTGGGTCATGTCGGGTCAAAAACTAGGTCACTAGGTCAAATCATAGAAAAATCTTGTTAACACTCTAGAAGCTACAAATCTTATTAGATCTTAATGAAACTTGGTCAAAATGTTTGCCTCATTGATATCTAGGTCAAATTCGAATATAGGTCATGCTCGGTCAAAAACTAGGTCACTTGGTCAAATCATAGAAAAACCTTGTTGACACTCTAGAGGCTACAAATCTCATTGGAATTTAATGCATCATTGTCAGAATGTTTGCCTAATTGATATCTAGGTCAAGTTCAAAAATGGGTCATGTCGGGTCAACAACTAGGTCACTAGGTCAAATCATAGGAAAACCTTGTTTACACTCTATAGGCTACAAATCTCACCTTATCTTCATGAAAACTTGGTCAAAATGTTTGCCTCATTCATATCTAGGTCTAGTTCGAATATGGGTCATGTCTGGTCAAAAACTAGGTCACTAGGTCAAATCATAGAAAAACCTTGTTAACACTCTTGAGGCTTCAAATCTCATTGGATTTTAATGAAACATGGTCAGAATGTTTGCCTAATTGATAGCTAGGTCAAGTTCGAATATGGGTTATGTCGGATTAAAATTGAGGTCACTAGGTCAAATCAAAGAAAAACATTGTTAACCCTCTAGAGGCTACTGAATGAAATATTGCCAGAATGTTTGCCTACATCAAATCTAGGTCAAAATCAAATGTGGATTGTGTCTGGTCAGAAACTAGGTAAAACCATAGAAAAATCTTGTTAAGACTCTAAAGGTTGATTGTTGGTCATGTCCAGTCGTAATCTAGGTCACTATAGGTCATGTTTTACATGGTGTACCAGGTGAGCGATTTAGGGCCATGGTGGCCCTTGTTTGAAGATCAAGTTATGGCAGCCCTGCTTCATAAAGTGGCAACTGAACATAGCTATTTGTTTATTGGGATTATACTACAGTGGCCCATCTGTAACGAAACGTCGTAAAACAAATATTGTCGTAAGTCAATGTAAAAATACAACTCTCCATCGAATCATTTTGAAAAGACGATTACAAAAGAGATGTCACAGACAGGATTAGATGGAGAAATAAGATGTGTTTTAAAGTTTTGACTTACGACCGTTTTTGTCGTACGTTTCATACAACGGGACCTAGGCAATCTTGTAAACAATTCTCTCAAAGAGTAGAGGCATGTGAAGTATTTAAAGCGGTGATTGCTTAATGCAAAATAAAAATAATGCAGAAAGGTTCCTAAATTAACTTTCTGCTTATTTTTATCGAGCATCAAACAATCACTTGCCTGTAAAGATCTGTGCTCGTCGATGAGTGGTCGGTTAACTCAAGATTAACTATTTGATACATACTTTTTTTTGCATTTATCACATCTTAATTTTGGTTACCGTATGCGTTTTGAATTTTTTATTTTTATAATGAGACAGGATTTATTTTGACCTGAACTTATGCAAACTAATGTAGCTCAAAAGAGAATGAATTAGCAGTTTTTAAAACAGGTGGCAGTTAAATGGAGGATAAAGGTAAAGCAAAAAGCTCCTTCAGGAGCTGCCTGCTGTATGTTTGTCTTGCATTAAACAGTCTGTTCATCAAACAAACTAACAGCTTATTACAAGTCCAGGGCTGACATTTCTCCGGATTTTTCCTAAATCTTCGGATTTTTTTCCTGTACATGGTAACTTAAAGCAGGCTGAAAGTAAATCAGAATGCGCCTTAAGTCGCATTCTGCTTTACTTACAGCCTGCTTTAAGTAGTCGCATGTCAACAAAACAAGAAACAGGCTATGGGGTAAAGGTATGATTCGTAAAATCGCACTTGAAAAAAATGCAAATTTGGAAATCTTAGGATTTTTCATGTCAACTTATGGCAGCCCTGCAAGTCTGACAACTCTTGTTCATAGATTTCAGTAATTACCTCCCTTTATGATATAACAGCTTGTAAAGAAATATGTTCTTGTAGAGCAGTGTTCTTTATCAAAATCATTTTATTGAAATTGTTTCTAATGATGAAATGTGTTTTCAGTATACTTTTGAATATTTTTTATTTCTACTCATTTTGTCATTTAATTGTTGCTGCATAATATGTGAATTGTCAAGTTAAGTAATTGAGTGATGTACAGGTTACCTCCCTTTGTCCATTTTGTTTGTTTCTCATAATTCAGTAAACTCGTTTGTATTTTTATGTACCCATTACACCATTGATACACTTGTAATTTATTCCTCCACTAAAGAAAATACTTCCAATTTATACAGTCACGAATATATCTCTTTAGAAATATTTTCTATAGGTTAGCAGATGGTAGCTTAAAGCAGGCAGAAAGTTAAGCAGAATGTGTCTTAGCAGAATGTGTCTTAAGGCACATTCTGCTTTACTTTCTACCTATTTTAAGTGGTCACCTGTCTTCAAAACTAGAAACAGGTTATGGGTAATGGGTAAAAGATTTGTTGCAAATGTACAAGGCATATAGCATATCTATATTTATCAGAATTATATATAAGAGTTTTACCCTTATGAAAAAAAAATGTAAAAGGTTACAAAGTGTTAATATTGGTATCAATTTATATATTGTAATTGTAAATAGTGTTTTGGGGGTCAAGGTCACTAAAACTGAAAAAATAAAAAAATTAAAAACTGTCTAGGCCCAAAGTTTAGTTAAGGTTGACCTGTTGTCCCTTGTTTTTGGTGTAAAGCAAATTTATGTGAAGACCTAGCTATTTCTGGAAAATAGATCGGTTAGAATAGAAGTTCATTAAATATGTTTGAACATTTTTAAGGATGCTTAAACGTTCTGGGTTTACATAGTAAATGTTTTCCATATTTCTTGTTTGAATGTGCGTTAAAATTGAAGTACACATGTATGCAACTTTTTTAAAGCCATTGTTGTTGTGTAAAATAGGAACACAATTTTGTGCATTAATTTTACTGTCATTCTGCATAAAAGCTACCACCTATCTTAACCCATTACCCCATAAATACACATTTTTAACGCCTCTTAATTTAATCCACTGAGGAAAATAATCGTGAATTTATACCATAAGAATACTCTCTACATCATATTAGATAGTAACTTAAAACAGGCTGAAAGTAAAGCAGAATGCCCCTTAATTGTGCTGTACTTTTAACCTGCTTTTAGCGGTCACCTGTCTGCAAAACTAGAAACAGGCTATGGGGTAATGGGTTAATTGAAAACTGAAATTGTACATTTTGAAGTTTCAGGGGTAAAGGAATGAATCCATTACCCCATAGCCTGTTTCTAGTTCTTAAGATGTGTGACCACTTAAAGCAGATTGAAAGTAAAGCACAAAGCACCTTAACCCTTTCCCCCATAGAAGAACCTCTTAGCGCATTCAGTTTATTCCTCCGCTGAAGAAAATAGTTCCAATTAATACATTCATGAAAATGTATCATAAGGAATATTTTCTTTATTCTAGCAGGTGGTAGTTTAAAGCAGGCTGAAAGTAAAGCAGAATGTGCCTTAAGGCACATTCTGCTTTACTTTCAACCTGCTTTAAGTGATCACCTGTATGAAATGTTCAATACTGGTTATTGGGTAAAGGGTTAAACCTGGTTTATGACTGTATGAACTTGAAACTATTTACTTCAATGGAGGAATAAATTCAAGGCGTTAAAAGATGTATTTATGGAGTAATCTGTTAACCGTTGTACGGCTAGACCTGTGTACATCTGACCAAAGAGGAGTAAATTTTGCAGACGAGATGCCTACTTGTATTATAGTTGTTTCCATAGTGATGTCATTCCAAACAAACTATTTTCTGTGATTTGTATGTTACCTGCACCTTGTTGCTTTATATTTTTTGATGTGTCTGTATATGTGATGTATGTATTTAACTCTTTCAACACCATGCACTTGTTTAACCCATTCCCCCATAAATACGCCTTTTTACGCCTCTATTTTATTCCTCCACTGTAGAAAATATTTCCATTTTATTTTTTACAGTCATAGATATTTACCCGGAGAAATGTATTTCTTTATTCTTGTAAATAATAGCTTAAAGCAGGCTGAAAGTAAAGCAAAATGTGCCTTAAGGCACATTCTGCTTTACTTTCAACCTGCTTTAAGTGGTCACATATCTTCAAAACTAGGAATTGGCTATGGGGAAATGGGTTAAAATATACTCATTACATTTGCAAACAGTGTAGACTCAGATCAGAGAGCTCCTACAGGAATTAATACTAATTAATACCAGTATTTTATTAAAACTATCCAGGATTCCAAGTAGTCTGGTTCATGTTTTGGTAACTAAACGTTTCCACCAGAGAACATAATAACCCACAAAGGTTATTTGGTGTTGAAAGAGTTAACAGTTCATGAATTTATCGTTCATTTGATCTACAGTAAAACTTCTCTACTATGACCACTAACTTGTGATAATTATAAGGTGTTTAAGGCAGGTGACCGCTTAAAGACATTTCCTGACCTACTGTTTGTGATATCACCTATCCACGCATTTCCCATGCAATACTCATGGGTCTTGTGCACATGTCAATAGCAAAGAACCGCAGAAGCGTCTCATGTGAGACCGACCTTTATATTTGATAGTTTGGCTAGAAATAACCATTGAAAAACCTCAAGAGTATAAGTATATCTGGGCCTCACCAGGTAAACTGAGATTGGTAAGGTTTATACTGCATACTTTTACTTTCACGCCTATAGGGAACAATGGGGGGTTAGTCCATGAAAGGACTGAGGAAATGTCTTTAAATTAAGGTGAAAGTTCAACAGCCGCCTTTGGTTCAAGCTGTCACCTGTCCTTTATACTGTCAATTAGCTTTCTTTTTAGTGGTTGTAATGCAGAGGTTTTTACTTTTTTGCCATGAGAAAACCAGATATATTGCAATACCAAAACAATATGTAGACAATATAAAACACTTGCAATGCAATGTGTCTGGTTTACTTATGGCGAGGCTCATCTTGTATGCAAATGATGATTTAGGAAAAACAAATGTCAAAATATACGGAAAGAAATCTGGTATCAGGGTAGCTGCTGTCAGTCTGACAATCACAAGATTTAATTAACACTTTGCATACAAATATACAAATAGCAAAACATTTATTTCCTTAACAAACGGTTTGGATCCTGATGCAACACTGAGCAACTCAGGACCCAAACAGTTATACACCTGCACAGCGTTTGGTTAAGAAACTTAGAAATTTCTTATCTAACTCATTTTATGCGAGATACACTTTTAGGTTTACATGTACCTATAGATCTAGGCAAACAGTTTGATCTCAGATCAGACCCCACATTATGGGGCCTGATCTGAGATCAAAACTGTTTGCAGCTAAGTTAATATTCTATAAGATACTGCTAAAATCTTTAGCAAATATTTGAGTTAAACCCGCTGCAGACAACATTTTAAAACGGCCGCCAAATATTACCCAGCATACAAAGGGTTAAGAATGGTTTACATGTATAGAAGACAACAAAATTGTTGCAGACAGAAATGTGCTTACTTTCCAACTAGTGCTCAGGCTTTGACCCATTACCCCATAGCCTGTTTCAAATTTTGAAGACAGGTGACTACTTAAAGCAGGTTGAAAGTAAAGCAGAATGTGCCAGAAGGGGCATTCTGCTTTACTTTCAGTCTACATTAAGCTGCCATCTACTAAGATAAAGAAAAAAAATCTTATAGTAATTATTCAATGCTTGTATAAAACTTATTTCTTCAGTGGAGTAAAACTGGTGTATTTATGGGGTAATGAGTTCAGCGGCCACCATTTAATGCAGCATAGAACTTTGAATACAGTCGATAATATGTCAGTGAAATTGTTTATTAACCCCATCACTGCCGTATCCCGAGTAGTTATTTGCAAACAATCAGACGCCGCGTAATATTGTTGCAGTCAAAAAAACAAAAAAATGAAATTCTGAGAAATAAATGACGATAATTGTTTAAAGCTGGTGACATCATGGAAGTGAAGGTTTTTAGCTCACCTGGCACGTAGTGCCAAGGTGAGCTTTTAGAATCGCTGGATGTCCGTCGTCCGTCGTCTGTCCGTCCGTCTGTTCACAATTGTTCGTTAACACTCTAGCAGGTTCAAATCTCATTGGATCTTGATGAAACTTGGTCACAATATTTGCCTAAATGAAATCTAGGTCAAGTTCGAATGTGGGTCATGTCCGGTCAAAAACTAGGTCACTAGGTCAAATTATCGAAAAACCTTGTTAACACTCTAGAGGCTACAAATTTCATTGGATCTTCATGAAACTTCATCAATATGATTGCCTTAATGAAATCTTGGCCAAGTTCGAATGTGGGTCATGTCCGGTCAATAACTAGGTCACTAGGTCAAATCTTCGAAAAACCTTGTTAACACTCTAGAGACTACAAATTTCATTGGATCTTCATGAAACTTCATCAATATGATTGCCTCAATTAAATTTAGGCCAAGTTCGAATGTGGGTCATGTCCGGTCAAAAACTAGGTCACTAGGTCAAATCTTCGAAAAACCTTGTTAACACTCTAGAGACTACAAAATTCATTGGATCTTCATGAAACTTCATCAAAATGTTTGCCTCAATGAAATCTAGGTCAAGTTCGAATGTGGGTCATGTCCGGTCAAAAACTAGGTCACTAGGTCAAATTATCGAAAAACATTGTTAACGCTCTAGAGACTACAAATTTCATTGGATCTTCATAAAACTTCATCAATATGATTGCCTCAATGAAATCTAGGCCAAGTTTGAATGTGGTTCATGTCCGGTCAAAAACTAGGTCACTAGGTCAAATCATCCAAAAACCTCGTTAACACTCTAGAGACTACAAAATTCATTGAATCTTCATGAAACTTGAACAAAATGTTTGTCTCATTGAAATCGAGGTCAAGTTAGAATGAGGGTCATGCCCGGTCAAAAACTAGGTCACACTGTGTACATGGTTACATGGTTACCAGGTGAGCGATTTAGGGCCATAGTGGCCCTTGTTTATCTCACCTGTGCCAAGGTGAGCTTTTAGGATCGCTGGATGTCCGTCGTCTGTCTGTCTGTCTGTCCGTCCACAATTCTAGCGGCTACAAATTTCATCCTTCATGAAACTTGATGACAATGTTTGTCTTGCTGAAATCTAGGCCAAGTTAGAATGTGGGTCATGTCGGGTCAAAAACTAGGTCACTAGGTCAAATCATAGAAAAACCTTGTGAACACTCTAGAGGCTACAAATCTCATTGGATCTTAATGAAACTTAATGACAATGTTTGTCTTTGTGATATCTAGGTCAAGTTCGAATGTGGGTCATGTCCGGTCAAAAACTAGGTCACTAGGTCAAATCATAGAAAAACCTTGTGAACACTCTAGAGGCTACAAATCTCAATGGATTTTATTGCAACTTGGCCAGAATGTTTGTCTAATTGATATCTATGTCAAGTTCGAATATGAGTCATGTCGGGTCAAAAACTAGGTCACGAGGTCAAATCATAGGAAAACCTTGTTAACACTCTAGAGGCTACAAATCTCATTGGATTTTATTGCAACTTGGCCAGAATGTTTGCCTAATTGATATCTAGGTAAAGTTTGAATATGAGTCATGTTGGGTCAAAAACTAGGTCACTAGGTCAAATCATAGGTAAACCTTGTTAACACTCTAGAGGCTACATATCTCATTTAATCTTCATGAAACTTGGCCAAAATGTTTGCCTCATTGATATCTAGGTCAAGTGTGAATGTAGGTCATGTCCCGTCAAAAACTAGGTCACTAGGTCAAATCATAGAAAAACCTTGTGAATACTCTAGAGGCTACAAACTTCATTGGATTTTTATGCAACTTGGTCTGAATGTTTGCCTATTGAATTCAAGGGCAAGTTTGAATATGGGTCATGTCGGGTCAAAAATTAGGTCACTAGGTAAAATCAAAGAAAAACAGTGTTAACCCTCATTTGGCTACAAATCTCATTAGATCTGAATGAAATCTTGTCAGAATGTTTGCCTACATCAAATCTAGGTCAAAATCAAACATGGATTGTGTCTGGTCAAAAACTAGGTCACTAGGTCAAATTTTAGAAAAATCTTAACACTCTAGAGGTTGATTGTGGGTCATGTCCAGTTGTAATCTAGGTCAATATAGGTCAAGTTTTCCATGGTGTACCAGGTGAGCGATTTAGGGCCATGGTGGCCCTTGTTTAAAAAAAAAAGCCGTTTGAAAATTCGCTTGTAAGTCAATTTATTTTACAATGCCTATAACCAAACAAAAAAGTAACATTCTCGCCAAGTTAGTTTCAGATGTTTATGTTTCTTTATCGTGCTTATTTTTATTATTCCCAAGCCTTGAAGGTAAAAATGAAATATAAATGCAAAGCAGGAAGTTTCAAAGGGAGCAGAGTGCCAGTTAAGGGGAGTATTTCCAAAACTAAAATCTTTATTGCTGCATTAAACACTATGGTGTTACATCTCATTAGAATTGTCTCTTTGGGACGATTCTAATGAGTAGTAACACCATAGGAATTGGTGCTGATTGAGTAAGAAAATGTTCTGGGTCTACTTTTATCCATGGTCAAAACTTTTTCATATGATGTACCTAAATGATGATTTGTAAAATCATTGTTACATCTTAAGTTGTTTGTTCGGAAAGGTTGGTTTTGAATCATTTTGTGCCAGAAATCCACTTTTTTATAATATATATATACATGTATGTATATACACTTACTTGGAATACTTGATTTAGCTTTATAATGATATTATTTTTGTATATCTTACATTTACCTAAATTCTCAAAATAATTAGTTTACCAGCGGTTTTTGCTAAGATTTTGGACGATTTTCAACCTGCTATACTGAATTTTCAGTTTGATTCCTCCTTTTTAGCTCACCTGGCACGAACCAGACAAGCATGCAAACAGCACCATTTCTTACCTATCCATTGGTCAACCCATTACCCCATAACCAATTTCTAGTTTTTAAGACTGGTGATCTCTTAACTCTTTGAACCCTAGTCCCACATATAGGCGTGCTTTTCAAACAGTGTACATGTGAATAGTACACTTGTCCTATGCAAACAGTGAAGACCCTGATCAGAGGGCTCCGAAAGGAGCCCTCTGATCAGGCTCTTCACTGTTTGTCACAATGCCAAATATTGACAAAAACAACCCTTAAAAGTCAGAAATGGACTAGACTAAAATGGAAACTGGAATTTTCCATTTAAAGTTTCAGGGAGGAAAGAGTTAAAGCAGGTTGAAAGTAAAGTAGAATGTGCCTTTAAGGCACATTTTGCTTTACTTTCAGCCTGCTTTAAGCTTGAATTTGTAGGAATAAAGAAAATAGTTAAATTTGAACTATTATCCTCACTTGAGGCATAAATTAAAGGCATAAAGAGGCGTATATATGGAGTAATGGGTTCATGGAGTGATGATATTGTATGTAGGACACTTGTCTCCATCTTGTTGCACTGGGAGTTTTAACGCATTCTTATTTCGCTACTAACTGAATCGTTAGTGCTATGAAGTGTTCTTGTTCCAAGAATGTACAACTAATCCCTCTTTTTCAAGGAATTTTAAGTAAGTGCACTTTGTCAAGTACCTCTTGTGTAAAATTTGCATTTTTGGTCTTACCCAAAGAATGGGAAAAAGTAAGGATAAGATTGTTTTTCTGTCGTAGGTGAGACTTAAGCTCCAATAGGTACTTCACTGCCTTACCCATATTACGAAGATTATTTACAAACATCCTGGATCCTGATCAGACGCTGCATTAAATCAGATACAGTGTATCATCAGGATCCAAACTGTTGAACACTTATTTCAATATTTCTTAAGTCAAAATACCTAATTTTAAATTTCAGAATCTAACCCTTTACCCTATTGCCTGTTTCTAGTTTTAGAGACAGGTGACATTTTTAAAGCAGGTTGAAAGTAAAGCAGAATGCACCTTTCAGCCTGCTTTAAGCTACCATCTGCTTGGATGTAGAAAATAGTTATGATACATGCTCATGACTGTACTAATTTAACTTTATCAGTGCAGCAATAAATTACAAGCAGAAAATGGGTTAACCCATTACCCCATAGTCTGCTTCTAGTATTGATATGTGACCACTTAAAGCAGGTGAAAGTAAAGCAGAATGCCCCTTGAGGCACATTCTGCTTTACTTTCAGCCTGCTTTAAGCTATCATCTCGTACAATAAAGAACATAATTCTTATAATAAATATTCATAGCTGTATAAATCTGATCTTTTTTCTTCAGAGAAAGAATAAATGAAAGGCGTAAAAGGGCTTTTTATGGGGTAATGGGTTAACTCTTTCCTCCCTGAAACTTTAAATGGACAATTCCAGTTTCGATTTTTGTCTAGTCCATTTCTGGCTTTTAAGAGTTGTTTTTGTCAATTTTGGCATTACTGACAAACAGTGAAGACCCTGATCAGAGGGCTCCTTTCGGAGCCCTCTGATCTGGGCCTTCACTGTTTGCACAGGACAAGATTACTATTCACATGTACACTGTTTGAAAAGACGCCTATATGCGGGACTAGGGTTAAAGGAGATGAGATGGCAGTGATTTGGGTTGTTATTTGATTGCAATACTTAGTCTTGCTTCTTCTTCTTTGGGGAGACATTAGAATCGGAGAAATTCTTGTTTATTGTGAAATTACCTCTTGTTTTTGTTTTGTTAGATTTATTGGTTAACAAGTTCGTTTAGTGCAATTCATTCTTTGATGTCTTATTTCTATTCCTAGATGATATATGTTCACTTGTTCTTTAGCTTGTATATATACATATATATATATATTTAGTGACGGATAACAATTAGTTTGTAAAAGATACAGAACAAGTAATTGTGTATTTTTCTCATTACTTCAATCTCAGACACAAATATTAAAAATATTTTAACATTATGAATATGTTTATTGTTGTTATTACTGGGATATCCACAAAATTCTATAAAGACAGTTTAAAATAACCCTCTCCGTCAGATATAGGTTATTGTAATATTCTCGATACATGGAAGGTGAGTATTTTACCGTAACCCATTACCCATAAATATACGCCTTTAAATTATTCCTCCACTTCTGCTTATACTGTCTTGAAAATACACCATAAGAAACGGTTTCTATTTCCTAGCAGATGGTAGCTTAACGCAGGCTGAAGGTAAAGCTTCAGGCACATTCTGCTTTACTTTCAACCTGCTTTACGGGGACATCTGTCATAAAAACAGGCTATGGGAATAATAAGTTAAATGACTTCGACCCAATATTATTGAAAGTTGCACTCAGATATGAAGCCTATCTTGTGTATAAATTATAATTGGTTGAAAATTATGGCCCAAGTTAAAGTTTCACAAAAAAATGTCCATATGGACCCTATATTTGATTTCAGGACCGTAAAATTGTCTTCAGGTTAACATCTTTTAAGTCTTGTCATAATTTCTTAAAAGAGCATTTAATCAAATTGAGAAATCTCAATTAAAGTTGGTAAAATGGATTATATAGCTGTATTGTTGATACTGTTGCAATTTACCAAACATAAACAAGTGAAGTGCATTTTAATTACAGCTCACATTGAAAGAAGAGTACATTAGATTTGCATTTTCAGCCTGTTTTAAGCTACCATCTGCTAAGATATACATGTATATAGACAAAGGCCACCATGGCCCTAAATCGCTCACTTGGTAAACTTAACATATAGTGACTTAGATTATGACTGGACATTACCCACAATCAACCTTTAGAGTGTTAACAAGATTTTTCTATAATTTGACCTAGTTTTTGACCAGACACAATCCACATTTGATGTAGGCAAACATTCTGGAAATATTTCATTCAGATCTAACCAGATTTGTAGTCTCTAGAGGGTTAACACTGTTTTTCTGTGATTTGACCTAGTGACCTAGTTTTTGATCCGACATGACCCATATTTCGAACTTGTCCTAGATATCAATTGGGCAAACATTTTAACCAAGTTGCATTAAAATCCAATTAGATTTGTAGCCTATAGAGGGTTAACACTGTTATTCTTTGATTTGACCTAGTTTTTGACCCGACATGACCCATATTCAAACTTTACCTAGATATCACTTAGGCAAACATTCTGAACATATTGCATTAAAATCTAATTAGATATGTAGCCTCTAGAGTGTTAACAAAAAATTTCTATGATTTGACCTAGTGTCCTAGTTTTTGAGGGGACACAACCCACATTCGAACTTGACCTAGATATCAATGAGGCAAACATTCTGACCATGTTTCATTGAGATTTGTAGCCTCTAGAGTGTTAACACGGTTTTTCTATGATTTGACCTAGTGACCTAGTTTTTGACCCACATTCGAAATTGACTTAGATTTCATCAAGACAAACATTGTCATGAAGTTTCATGAAGATCGGATGAAATTTGTAGGCGCTAGAGTGTTAATGAACAATTGTGGACGGACAGAGACATTCAGCGATCCTAAAAAATTAAGTGTATGGTTCATATGCATAACTATAAATTTGAAACTATTTTCTTCAGTGGAGAAGTTCTCTTCTAGTTTCAAAGGAGTGCACACTGCAAATTTGAGGTCCTGATCAAATGTAACTCTAAATTTATGGCCAAAGTTAAAAGTTGTGAACAGATGGATAAACACAAAGACAAACAGACCAAAGTAACAATATGTACCACCGTCTTTGATCTTGGGACATAACAAAGTACAGTCGAACTTTGATATCTCGAACTCGCTGAATTCGAACTATCCGATTTGTTGACTCATGAATTGTGTTATATCTTGCTCGGTTAAGTCAAACATACCCGTATTTCAAAGTTAAAACGTGGCTCGGCTACGTTTTAACTTTGAAATACAGGAATGTTATCTCTTAACCAAGTTCGAGATATTGAAGTTCAATTGTAGTTTCTTCAAAGTGGAATTTGTTACTGCATCAAAAACAAAAAAACACCTCTTTGACAATTATTGTGTATTTATTTGCCCCCAACCCCTCCACTCAATGTCATGCTTTATAAATATCTTTGGAAATGCCTGTAACCTGCACAAGAGAAATGAGCCTCAACAAGATAAATTCTGTTCACTCAACGTTTTCTCATTTTATAAGACAGGATGCAAATAAGACCAGGAAGCCAGGTTTAAACTTTGAAATTCAGGTAAATTTTAATTACCAAGTTTGACTGTACTTTCTAATTTGTATTTAAGGTTTTTTGTGAATGAAAGATTAACTTGATGTGGTTGCCTAACAACCCAAAACCTCATAGATACGCCTTTTAACACATTATCCCCTGAAACTTCCAATGGACAATTCCAGTTTGCAATAAAAGCTGGTCCATTTTAAACTATTTAGGGTTGTTTTTTTGTAATTAATTGCAATATGACAAACAATGAAGTCCTTGATCAGAGGGCTCCTGCAGGAGCCCTCTGATCAAGGACTTCACTGTTTGCATAGGACAAGTGTACTCTTCACATGTACACATTTGGTAAAAGACGCATATATGCGTCACTAGGGCTCAATGAGTTAACACATTTAATGACTTCCTTCAATGAAGAAAATAGTTCTATTTTAGTCATGAATGTGTCATGAGAAATATTCCCTATATCCTACAAGATGATAGCTTAAAGCAGCATGAAAGGTGTATTTTGCTTTACTTTCAACCTGATTTAACCCATTACCCCTTAGCCTGTTTCTATTATTGAAGATAGGTGATCACTTGAAGCAGGTTGAAAGCATTCTGCTTTACTTTCAGCCTGTTTTAAACTTTCTTCTGCTAGGATATAGCAAACATTTCTTACCAAATATATGCATGACTAGAAATTGGAACTATTTTCAACAATGAAGGAATAAATAAAAAGGCGTTTTTATGGGGGGAAAGGGTTAAATAGTTGCCTATCATCAATACTTTAAACTGGCTATGGGGTAAAGGGATAAACATTCATCACGACTTTTTCTTTTTCTCCACCCACTTAAAGAAGTCACACCTAGCTTCAGGGTTGGATTTCAGCCCTTCTCCCCTGGCACATGTATAAAACTGCTTGCCCTTGTTGGGCCCTGGCTTTTTTACCATCCTTAATACACAAGGTTCATTATGGCCCTTACACATGGGGGCAGGACCCAGACCTCCCAGTAAGTTCTTCCATGCACTTGCAGTCTGTTTGGAATTTTCACTGACAGCATAAATTTGTTGTTTAACCTGAACTACTGTTTCTTTAACACCATTTACCCCACTCCCACTTTCTGTGGATACGGAGCTTGAGTGTTCATCAATACCATCTTTTGTTCCATCAGTGTCTCTGTTTTTAACAGTGTTGCTATGTTTACTGTTTTCAGTTACTGTAGAGGTAGTATCAACATTGCTGGACCCTCTTGAAAAGAAACTTTTCAAGCTAGCCTGTTTAACTCCACTGGCAGTCTTTTTGAGGTCAGTTTTCAGTCTCTTATTCGGCTGAGCATTACTTAAAGACTTTTCAAAAGGTCTTTTTATACTGTTTGACGTTTCTGATGATTTGTCACAGCTATGGTTTGTAGCTAATGTACTTGGTTTGGTTTGAGACTCGGTTTTTTCTAGTTTTGTGTTGTGATCATTATTTTTCACCTTTGTAAAGAATGTGGATAGCTTCTGTTGTTTTCCTTGAAACTCTGGCATATATTTTGTACAAAACGGTGGACAAGTCTTTGCTGGAATCGGTGTACAGGCGAGTTCTAATTTTATTGGGCAGTGATCTGATCCCTCGACATCTTGCATGATGGCTGCATCTTTAAAACATGATGTGACAAGACGAATATCTCCAAGAATGTAGTCCAGTCTACGGCCAAAGTTTGTGGCCCTTGCATTGGTCAGTGTACACCAGTTTGTGAAAGCTCCTTCCTAAAATAACAAAAACATTGACAAATAGAACTCTATGATTTACAGTGGGAATGAAGTATGCTTTCCCATTTAACCCATTACCCCATAGCCTGGTTTTAGTTTTGAAGACAGGTGACCACTTAACCCTTTGATCCCTAGTCCCGCATATAGGCGTCCTTTCCAAACAGTGTACATGTGAATAGTACACTTGTCCTGTGCAAACAGTGAAGACCCAGATCAGAGGGCTCTGAAAGGAGCCCTCTGATCAGGGTCTTCACTGTTTGTCATAATGCCAAAAATGGACAACAACAACCCTTAAAAGCCAGAAATGCACTAGACTAAAATCGAAACTGGAATTGTCCATTTAAAGTTTCAGGGAGGAAAGAGTTAAAGTAGGTAGGTTGAAAGAAAAGCAGAATGCGCCTGAAGGCGTATTCTGCTTTACTTTTAGCCTGCTTTAAGATACACTTACTTGTGATGCACTTTTTAGCTCACCTGAGCCTTCGGCTCAGGATGAGCTATTGTGATACCATTCCGTCCATCGTCCGTCCACACTTTCAAACAACATCTCCTCAGAAACCACTGACCCGATTTTAACCAAACTTTGTCAGAAGCATCAGTGACAAGGGGGAGCGAAATGTTGTTCAAAGATTTTGGCTAGAGTTATTCCCCTTGCTTTGGGACCAGATTTTCTAACATGACCGTATAGACAACTTTTAATGCATAAGAAAATCTTTAAAAATCTTCTTCTCAGAAACCAAAAGGCCCAGACCTTTGATATTTGGTTTGTATCATGACCTAATGATATTCTACCAAGATTGTTCACATTTTGACCCTGGGGCTTATCAGATTTACATAGAGTTATATAGGAAAACCTTTAAAAATCTTCTTCTCAGAAACTGTGAGGCCTAGATCTTTAAAATTTGACATATAGCTTTGCCTAATGGCCCTCTACCAAGATTGTTCAAATTATGACCCCTGGGCCAAAAATGGCCCCGCCCTTGGGCTTATCAGTTTTTCTTCAGAAAACCTTTAAAATTCTTCTTCTCTGAAACTGTATGGCCCAGATCATTCATATTTGAAATATAGCTTTGCCTTGTAGTCCTCTTCCATGATTGTTCAAATTATGACCCCCGGGTCAAAATTGGCCCCGCCCAGGTGCTTATCAGTTTTACATAGAGTTATATAGGAAAATCTTTAAAAATCTTCTTATCTGAAACTGTAAGGCCCAGATCTTTCAAATTTGACATGTAGCTTTGCCTTATGGTCTTCTACCAAGACTGTTTAGCTTATGACCCCTGGGCCAAAAATGGCCCCGCCCTTGGGCTTATCAGTTTTTCATAGGAAAATCTTTAAAAATCTTCTTCTCTGAAACTGTAAGGCCCAGATCATTTATATTTGAAATGTAGCTTTGCCTTATGGTCCTCTACCAAGTTTGTTCAAATTATGACCCCCGGGTCAAAATTGGCCTCGCCCCGGTGCTTATCAGTTTTACATAGACTTATATAGGAAAACCTTTAAATTTCTTCTTCTCTGAAACTGTAAGGCCCAGTTCTTTAATATTTGTCACATAGCGTTGCCTTGTGATCCTCTACCAAGATTGTTCAAATAATGACCCCCGTGCCAAAAATGGCCCCACCCTCGACTTATTAGTTTTTCATAGGAAAACCTTTAAAAAAACTTCTTCTCTGAAACTGTAAGGCCCAGATCATTTATATTTGACCTGTAACTTTGCATTATGGTCCTCTACCAAGATTGTTAAAATTATGACCCTTTGATCAAAATTGGTCCTGCCCCAAGGCTTATCAGTTTTATATAGACTTATATAGGAAAAACCTTTAAAACTCTTTTTATAGCTATATATATCACGATATTGTTTTGCCCAGTCAGCTTAGGTGCAATGTTCTCAGGTGAGCGACTTGTGGGCCATGGCCCTCTTGTTTACTATAAATTGGAACTATTTTCTTCAGTGGAAGAATGAATTAGAGGTGTGTAAAAACGCATATTTATGAGGACAGGTAATGGGTTAAACGAAACTAGGAGTAATACAATAAAATGTAGGAAATTACATATATTTGGAAATGATGAGGTTTTATTAAAATCTGAGAGTCAAGCAGTTTGAAGTCCAATCAGAAGCCTGATCACCCAACATCTGATCTGGCTCCAAACTGTTGGCAATAAACAAAATTATTTTAGCACACACAACTTTACAACAATGCTGATATTACTCATTAACTTTTTTTAAAAAAGAATAAGATGCTGCGACAACCTGGCATGACAATAAGTACAAATTAGGTCAAGGTTAATGTCAATTCGAGACTGGATGATATGGATGGCCTTCAAGGAACGATCCAAGGCAACAACAATAATAGTATTGAGGTGTTCTTGTGAGAAGTGATGCTAGACAAAACTGTAAGATCTGGTGGACAGACAGGTTAATCAGTAATTGCCATGAGTATAAACAAGAGGGCCATGCAGCCCTAATCGCCCATCTAGAAATCAACACCGGGTAGAGTTCTTTTTTACTTGAGGGGAATAATTAGTTCAAACTTGATACGGGAGCTGTGGATTATGGGGATTTTTGGCAAGAAGATTTTCTAAGTTTTCATTGAAATTTTCTGTAAAGGAGATCTAGTATAGAAGTGTCACTATGCCAAATATCAAAGCTCTTGCAATATTAATATCAAAGAAGATGTTTGAAGATTTCACTATATAACTCTGAATAAAATAGAGGGGTGTTCCTCCGTACAAGTGTGTCACCTGCCAGCAACCATCAGTTGAACAAGAGTTAAAGTTAAAATGACCAACTTTATTATAGCAGAAATAATCTGCCACAAAAGAAAGTGTAGAAAAGGGGAATAACTCTCATGGTATTGATGCAAGAGAAATTAACCATGTGCAAGACACTTCCACTCATCAAATTATTTAAGTAAATGAAATTTTATCTGGAAAGCATGAGTAAAACAGAAGCTATATGCTGAAGATAGAAAATATGGGAAAGGGAAATAAACAACCTTGTGAAAGACAATTTCACTCATCAATCCCTTTCCATAAAAGAAATTATTTCATTTCAAAATCTTTAGTATAACAGAAGAAAAGCGTTATTAACCTTGCGTAATATGCTTCCACTTGTCAAGCTCTATCAATATATGATGTTTCATCTTGAAAGATTCAGTAGAATAGGAGTTATGTAGCGTGACTAAAAAAGCATGACGGACAGACAGACGGATGGACAGACACGCAGACGATAAATGGAGGGACAGACAGACGCTGGAAAAGTGATCCTTAAGGGTGTATCAATGTCATGACTTTGGGAAATTTTCAAAGTATATGAAAACACTCTATGATGGTTTTGTATTGAAGAGCTATTTAAGATGAATGAAAAAATAGAAAAAGTGTACATTTTGGTGAACAACAGTTGGCTCTACGGCCATGTAAAATTTACCCCACCCACTTCCTCTTATTTTGTCCTTTTCAAACAGCCCGCTTCAATAAAATCCATTTTAAATGAAAACAAATATGATAATTTGGTTTTGTGTTATTTATTTCCTATCTATGGTAGTATTTCTTCATACAAAAACTAATTTAAGAAAAAAAAGGCACCAAATGTGAAATTTATAAAGCTCTAAATATCATCGATATGGTACTTTTTTGTAAATTGTGTAAGGGGCGATAACTCGTTTTACTTTAATAACTCAAAATTTTCAACAGTGACCTTTCAATTTCTTTTCATATTTTGAACTGTCTTAGTATGGGATTTCATCTGGTAGAATATAAGAAAAAGTTTAATACTAGAACTATTTCATTTTCAAACTTTTTTACTTTTTTTCATAAAATAAAAAATATAATAAAATCATGCCCTATATAAAGCATATTTTTGATATTCAAGGATCCATATTGTTCAAACCTGGTGCCTGCTTTGTCTAAATTTGGGTTTATATATGTGAACATACCACCATAGACATGAAATATATAAATAAAACCCAAATTAACATTTTTGTTTTGTTTTGAAATAGATATTAATTACTGAAGCTTGTACTCTGAATGGGTAAAATTTGAAGAAAAAAATCCAAAATTGACATACCTTTTTCAAATCGCTGTAGCTCAAAAAAAAGGACACCACCATATATATTTTTTTTCATTTTTTCATTCATCATAAATAGCTCTTCCAATAAAACAATGATAGAAAAAAAGTTTAATACTTTGAAAAAAATGGCTCATGACATTGATACACCCTTAAGTGTCACCTCTGACTACGGCAAAAAATCTGTGACTCCTAGGGTGGTGACATTTTTTACCCTACAGACATAATTTGAACAATCTTGATAGAGAACCAGTCCTTGTGCCCAATTTCTAAGCTCAAGGTCCTTTGGTTTCAGACAAGAAGATTCTTAGAAGTTTTCATTGAATATCAATTTTTTGCTCCTATAACCTAGATATGCAATGGACAGGACAATTTCAGCATAACTGGTAAAGGACCTCCGAAAGTGTCACCATGCCAAATATCGAAGTTCTGACCATATTAGTTTCAAAGAAGATGTTTGAAGATTTCACTACACATGTATAACTATTTTTAAACTGTGACCCCTGGGGTCAAGAAAGAAGAAATACAGATAAGTTTGAGTTCAGCAAGTTTGAGATATCAAGGGTTGACTGTAAATATAACTGTCAAATACAGTCGAACTTCGATATCTCGAAGTCGGTTTTGTCGAACATACCCGTATTTCAAAGTTAAAACGTGGCTAAGCCACGTTTTAACTTTGAAATATGGGTATGTTCGTCTTAACCGAGCATGAAAAAATGCAGTTCATATGTCGAGCGATCCGATAGTTCGAGTTAAACGAGTTTGAGATATCGAAGTTTGACTGTAATTCATTTTGGGTTCTAGCTGATTAACTTCAGTATTTTGACATTGTTTACCTTTTCTGGGTACAGATGACGATATGTGTCAATAAACTTTCCACCAATGGTGTAGGGTGTAACTGCTGCAAACTCCTCCCTATCTATGACATCATCAAGTGTGACATCACGACCCTCCTCCCACATCATCTGATTCAGCCACAGTCTACTTGGTTTCTTCAGAGAGGCCTGCAAAGTGTACATCTTTCTCTCATAAAAGGTTAACAGGATTTAAGACATTTTGCTTCTGTACTCCACATAAATGCCACAGGAGGTCTTTAACCCATAGCCTGTTTTAAGTTTTGAAGACAGGTGTTGTTGGCCACTTTAAGCAGGTTGAATGTAAAGCAGAATGCGCCTTAAGGCCCATTCTGCTTTACTTTCAGCCTGCTTTAAGTTACCATCTACTAGAATATAGAAACTATTTCTTATGATGCATATTTATGACTGTATAAATTGGAACTATTTTCTTCAGTGGAGGAATAAAATTAATAACATGTAAATGGGTAAAAATAAGTATGTGTGGAGTATTGGCGATACCTTCTTACCTCAGTATAACAAATGAAAATCCATCAATGCTGCTAAATACATGTGGCAGCTTATAATTAAAGCAATATGAAATTAATTCAGAAATCTCCTAAAAGAGATTTCTGCTTTACTTGTATCCTGTTTCAAGCAGTGTCCTGCATTTAACACAATTGGATATAACAGTGTTTTGCACCTTTGGTTATGGAGGACAGTATTACAGTATGCTAAAGGTACAGCAGAAATCTCTCTAAGCAGCCATAGTAAGGGTGCAATAAAACTTCTCTATGGCTCATTAATGCTGACTGCAACAAAAAATGTCCTTTGATATTTTTGTAAAAATTGAATTTTCTAATAATCGAAATTCAAAATACAATCAGAGTGCCAAACAATTTGGATCCTGATGAGTCATCACACTGCAAACTGCAACATCTCATCATGATCCAAACTGTTTTCAAAAGTCAACAATATACACATATACTATAAGAAGTGCTGAATATATCAGGGTTCGAATTTAAGCTCGCATACTCGCAAAATGCGAGTGGAATTTGTAAATTGCAAGTGATTTTTTAACAAAGTCTCATAAAAATGCGAGTACGGTTTTTCGGACAGCTAAACACAGTTTGTAAGGCTATGCTCGGTTTATTCCGTAACATTTCGAGTGGCGAAAATGGACGAGAAGAAAAGCGAATACTTTTCGTAAGCCAATCATAGCTATTCGGGCAGTTTCAACCTCTTTTTTGTCTGTAAGAATGACGTAATGACGGACTTTCCCAATTCTCATTGGCTAATGAAACGCGCACTTTGCTACTTCGGAGTTACGATGTGTAAACAATTCTTATCACAGAGTCTGAGACTCAACAACCGAAACCGTTCTTCAAAGACGAGGCCATTTAAAAGACTGGCACGAGTACAAGTATACTTAAGAAATAATCTATGTTCTACCGTTGTGAAACGGTATTTTACAACGGTTGGGAGTTGTGGTGCGCAGGAATTGACCACGAAGGCCGAAGGCCTGAGTGGTCAATTCCTGCGCACCACAACGACCGACCGTTGTAAAATACCGTTTCACAACGGTAGAAAATAGATTATTTCGATTCTAACATGACCAGATTTAAAGAAATTCATTAGAAAGGAAATCAAATGTTCCATACTTATTTCCTCAGCGGATGAAGTTTTTCGACCGAATAACTTTTTCCGCGGCATTACAAGAATCTAACACCCATAAGCAAATTTACATTTACCGATCCACAATCTGGCATAGAACAAACATTACACCAAACAAGACAGAAGAATGAGAAAATTACTGTAACGTTACTGGTTAAAAGTATATGGTCTTTACGGGCTATATGAATAACGAAAGAAATTTAAAAAACATAACGTATGAACGCACGAGGTCACGTCATGTCATATAACCGCGGGAGGAGCGGGTTAGGGAAGAGCGTGGTATAACGTCTCAGGTATACCACGATAGACCTGTTCTTTGTTTATAGGGACGAATTCACGTGTCATGTTAGAATTCTAATTCTACTGTGACATACTGTTTATAAACCACAGCCCTGAAATATACGACCAGTTAAAAAAACGTTTGTATCGTAGACGGATTGGCAATCTAAACCTGACCTAATTTTCGAGTAATGAAATCGTGTGCGGTCTGCATAGTGCATACAGCATGCATTCTCCCCAATATTATAAAATGTAAGAAAAATACTCCTTTGGTATGTACACATAGCATGGAGAAAGGACAAATGGAGAAGTAACTTATACTCAAATCTGCATTTTCCCGAAAATGGTGTCGTCCGTTACCTGTATGTGCGATAACGCTTAATCGATCGATAATTCAACTGCACTGGTACGCCGATAGCGGGCTATAGCGTTTTTTATCGTGTTGAATGGTTACCTACTGTTAGAAAATCCTTAATTTTCACCCGATTTTCATTATAATGGTCTTAAAAGAAGGCTAAGATATTTATCTTTCACTTGTAAAAATAACAGATTTTATTTTTAAAATTGATCAGTTTTATGGCGAGTTAAAGAGTGGTTTCCAAATGAATTTGCCGATAAAAGGGAGCAAGCACTCGCGCATAAATATATCACGCCCCGTTACAAAACCTTTCATAAAACCCTCAATTTTCGACCGATTTTCAAAGAAATGGTCTTAAAGGAAAGCTTAGATATTTTTCTTTCAGTTGTGGAAATGCAAGTCTTTATTTTCGAAATTGACAAATTTTATGGCGAGTTAAAGAGCGATGGCCAAATGAAATAGTCGATAAACGAGAGCAGGCGATCGCGAAATATATACTACGTCCCGTTTAAGAAACTTGAATTTAATCCATAATTTTCGTCCGATATATATATATATATTTTAAAAAAGGTCTTGATATAAAGCCGTGACACTTATCTTTCGGTTGTAAAAATACCAGGGTTTTTCTTGAAGCGAAAAAAGTAATGATGACCTACAAAGGTTGCTGGCTAATGAAATGACTAGACCAACTCGCGTAAGAAAAGAATTCCTTTCGTATAAAAACTTAAGCAAACTTCTAAACTTCTAAAAATGTGTTCATGCATTGTTACAATGTTCTACATGGAGGAAATATTTCCTTGGAGGCAAAAAAAATAAATCCATTTTGTATGTAAAGAGACATTTGAAAGGAGTGCGCGTCAAACGGCCAAAATCCAAAACGGCCAAAGTTGTAACTGTATTATTATGTCGTATGTGATCATTATTATTATTGAAAGGAAAATTAGAATTATTAACATATTACTTCAAAAAAAATGAATTTAGGGTTAGTTTTACATCCAGACTAAAATATACATATTATCCGTCCCATTTCTATGAAAGAGGTAACAGTTTGCATTATCTTCAGAAATTAATTGCAAACATGATAACATGAGATCTCCGTTTCTTTCTGCTTTACTTATGTCTTATATAACGGAGTAAATTATAAAGCAGCCAATGCCTAAAGCAATCTATTTTAGTAACTGCTAAACTCTTTGCCTGCTGATCGCTAGATCTATTCATCTGTAAACTACATGTCTGCCATATTACACATCACAAAGGAATGTGACACATTACGTAACCGTACACAGATAGCAGGACATTTATAAGCGTCATAAAACTCTCCCAGCATGAAGTCCATGCTTCTTGAAATGCCGATTATCTATGAAGTGCATGTTAGGGAACTGGACACCAGGGGGTTGCCACTTTAATAAAACAAGAGCCCCATGGGGCATATGTCGCTCACCTGAGAATAGCTGTACATCAAAATGGAGATCATGATTTAAGTCCAGGACGGGGTCATTTTTTACCCGAGGGGCATAATTTGAACAAACTTGATAGAGGACCTGTAGATGATGCTATGTTCCAAATATCTAAGATCAGGGTACTAAGGTTCTAGACAAGAAGATTTTTTTTAAGTTTCCATTGAAAAAATCTATTTTTAGCTCCTGTGACCTGCATATGCAACAGACTGGAACCATTTGAACAAAATAGATAAAGGACATCTAGAAGTAACACCATGCCAAATATCAAAGCTCTGGCTATTTTAGCTTCAGAAAAGAAGACGTATGAAAACTGTGACCCCCGAAGTGGGGCTAATTTTGACCCCAGGGGCATAATTTGTACAAACTTGATAGAGGACCTGTAGATGATATGCAATCGACCAGAACCATTTGAACCTTATTGGTATAGGACATCTAAAAGTGTCACCAAGCCAGATATCAAAGCTCTGGCCATATTAGTTTCAGAGGAGAAGACGTTTGAAAATTTCACTATATAACTCTATGTTAAACTGTGACCCCCTGGGCGGGGCCAATTTTGACCCCAGGGGCATAGTTTGTAGTTTGATAGAGGACCTGTAGATGATGCTATGTGACAAATGTCTAAGATCTGGCCCTTGTAGTTTCAGACAAGATTTTTTTTTAAGATTTCCTTATTTTTTCACTTGGTTGCCATGGCAACCAGAGTTCTACATTGTTTTTAATTCTTTGAACAATTTTGAAAGAACTTGACTCAAGGAACATTCGTGTAAAGTTTGGTTGAAATCTTTTCAGCGGTATATGAGGAGATGTCATTTGAAGCAATTGTTAAAGACAACAATGACTGTATAAAGTGAAATATTTTCTTCTGTGGAAGAATAAATTAAAGACATAAAAAAGAATATTTATGGGTTAATAGGTTAATAAATATCATTATTTACATTTTCTAAATATAAGAAACTATATGTAAATGAGTGGCAAATAGTTTTGATCCAGATTAGAAGCAGCATTATGTGGCATCTGACCTGGATCCATACTGTTTATGGCCAAGAATTAATTGTGGACTGATAGACAGAAAGATAAACAAACAAACAAAACACAAACAAACAAACAGACAGACCAAAAGTAATATGCCTCGAACTAAGTTGTGCTTGAGCATAAAATAGCAGACATCACTTTCATTTCTGTTATGTATCTCAGTGACCTGAGTTCAGAGCTAGCTATGGGTCAGTTATGCAATTGGAGACGGTCTCAGAGAGAACTGACTATTATTATGCTGAACTGTTGTCTGCTCCAAATGTTTGTATGTGAAATATGTAAAAAATAATAACTTATATTTTCTAAATATAAGAAAATATGTAAATGAGTGGCAAATAGTTTAGATCCAGATTAGATGCAGCATTATGTGGCATCTGACCTGGATCCAAACTGTTTGCAAAAATGTTGCATTTAGTATAAGGGTAGCTTCTTAGCCTGGAAGATACAATGCGTCTGTATAAAACGGATCATTAGAGAGTTTTTACTGTCAGACCTGCATCAAAAAGCACTGATATGGCCAGGGTTGAGTCAAATTTGATCCTAGGGTTTTGATTTTTTACAATTTTGAAAGTGATTTAGTAGAAGATACTATTCATGCAATATCTAAGGTGTGGGAACAGTGGTTTTTTACAAAAAACTTGTTTAAAGTTTTTCACTTTTTTTAATAAATTTCAATAAGTAGTCCACTTTAAAGTTTCATTTTAACAATTTCTGTAGAGAAGCATCCAAGGAACACCGTGAGCAAATTAGTTTTTTCCTCAGACTCGCGGTTTCAGAGGAGTTGTCGCTTGAAGTAAATTTGAACGGACGGACAGACGGACAGACGGACAGACGGACGACGGACGGCGGGCGATCACAACAGCTCACCTTGAGCCTTCGGCTCAGGTGAGCTAAAAATATCAATGCTACCCGTGCATGTAACTTGAACATGTGTTTTTGACTTCTGTAACCGCATGATGTTTATATATTATACAAATCACAAAAAATAAAGATAATAGAATTGAATTGGAAAAAAAACCCACAACAAAACCAACATCAATGCACCTGGTTTGGTTGATGACTGGATTAACCCTCTCATTACTGAATACCAGTAACATGATGACTATTGCAATTGCAAGCAGTTGTAATCCAGACCAGGCTGCAAAAATGTCGGATTCATAGAGTATGTCTCTTGAAATATAGTTTACCCCTTTTTCAAATTAAGCTCTTTATGACACATTTTACCTTTTCTCCGCATGAGGATCATCAGAGAGAGAGACAGACAGACAGACATTCATACAGAAAGATGGAGACAGAAAAGAAGAAGCGAGAGACTGACAGACAGAGATAAGAGAAAAACAGAGAGACAGTCACAAAGAGAAACAGAGACATAAATACAAAAAGAGGCAAACAGACAGTGGCAGAGAAATATAGACACACACAAACTTCGTAGGTAAACGAAAAAATACGTTTTTCTCTCATTTTAAAAACCTCACTAAACTATCAATTTATAAGCTATCGCCTCAAATTTTGTACTACACGTAAGATTATGGTCTAATAAAACATATGTACGAGGGGTGTTCAAATAGTTTTGATACTGGATCAATAACTTCACTATAATGAGTGCAAAATGCATGTGTGATATATCATTTTAAAGAACAATTTTTCGCCTACACGATGGTATAATGCACGTTAAGATCACATAAATTGATGAGTCACAACATGGACCTTCATGACCCCTACTCGAGGACACTGGAACATAGCACTTTTCAGACATTACTTTTTTACGTAATAACTTCTTAAAGAGTACAATTTCCAGATTTATTTTGGAAATATATCATTTTATGTATAAATTTTATCGTAAATAAAATTTTATTTCTATTGAAAGGGTAAACTGTCTAAAATCCCACTTTTTCAAAATCAACATTTCTTATTTTGCTAATGACGAAAGTGGACATGTTTTTTCGAACGTTATGAAAATGTTCTAGATCAGTATATCTACATTTTGATTTTAAAACATGAAACCATTTTTCAATGGCTTCAATTATAGCCTGGTTTAATAATAATAATAAAGTTTGTAGTTTCACTAGCTACTTTTATACATAACAGGAGATAATTTTGTTTTTATATTTTCAGTACGTGTTTAGAATAAGCTCTATTTTTGATATCTTATGTAATAATAACATTTAAAATTATGTAGTGTTTGCATAATTGTCTTATTGTATTTGACAGAAAATTTCATAAACTTATTCAAAATAGTAAAGCCGAAATAATAATTATAGTATCAAATTGTGTTTGGAAAATGAACTCAAAAATACACAATAAAGGTCCAGTGTCCTCGAGGAGGGGTCATTTGTGTTCATGTTGGGACTGATCGAGTAATGCGATCTTATCGTGCATGATATCACCGTGTCGGCAAAGAATGGATCTTTAAAATGATATATCACACATGCATTGTGCACTTATAATAATGAAGTTATTGATCCAGTATCAAAACTTTTTGAACTACCCTCGTATTAAAATTTACAACGAAAAACTGACATTAAAAGCATTGCTATTAACACCAAACTTCGTAGGTAAACGAAAAAATACGCTTTTCTCTCATTTTCAAAACCTCACTTAACTAACAATTTATAAGCTATCGCCTCAAATTTTGTACTACTCGTGAGATCATCGTCTAATAAAACATCTGTATTAAAATTTATAACGAAAATATAACGTTAAAAGCATTTCTATTAACACCAAACTTTCGTAGGAAAAACGGAAACTACAGTACTATACGTTTTCTCTCTCATTTTCACAACCTCACTAAACAAACAATTTATAAGCTATCGCCTCAAATTTTGTACTACTCGTGAGATCATGGTCTAATAAAACATCTGTATTAAAATTTATAACGAAAAGATAACATTAAAAGCATTTCTATTAACACCAAACTTTCGGAAAAACATTGTTTTCTAGCCGCCAGCTAGCGCCGCTGATTGAACGACACGATAAATCGCGAGCAGGCCGGATACTTCTCCATTTGTCCTTTCTCCATGCACATAGATATGAAAATCAAGATCTTATCCCTTGTCAGCTGTAACCACAAATGTACAACTATGAAAAACACGAAGTGTAGGTAGATCGTATTTGATTTCTACACGTCTGTGTCGGGTTAAAAGTCAAAACATATATGTTCAGAATGACAGTTTAACTTTCGCAAGTAGTTTTTGCATTTTGCGAGTAAGTTCAAAAGTCACTCGCATAAAAATGCAAGTGTAATTTTTAGCTAATTTCTAACCCTGTATATATAGATAAAAATAATTCCATTTGCAATTCCAGTTCAGTACAAGTCATGGCTTACCTCATCTCCAATGTCACAAACATCTAAGTCCTTGTGGGTAGTGTTAATATCTCCCAGGATAACAACATGACTGAAACAAGATACAGCTGGGTGTACATATAGAGAATAACTGTTTTTTCAGTATAAGACAGAAATTTAATCCATTGAGTGAACATTATTTTCACTCGTGGCGTGGTTCTTAAGTTTAGTGGTTAGCGACAAATCAGGCTGCCAGAATGAAATAATAGGACACGATTGACTACGATAATTGGAGAGCCCTACTGGGAAAGTTCATAAAAGAAGCACATGGGATGATAATCCCACTGTTTGAAATAGTGAAATTATCAAGTGATAATCCACTGCTTTTTCCTAGTAATCCACTGAAAAACATAAATAAATAAGTTTTTTAATACAGTAAAAATCTCTATTACAAATTGTGTTAATTATTAGCTGTTTATGAAAAGTGACTGCTTAAAACAAGGTGCCAGTAAAACAGAAGCTCCTTTAAGAGCTTTCTGTTTTACTGTCACCTTCCTATAAGCTGTCACCTACCTTTAATACAATTAGCCTTTGTTTTAGAGTTCGTAATATAGAGGTATTACTGTACCCAGCTTCATTCTAATTTTCCAGACTGAATGAAATTTAGTGCATTTACTTATTCCTCCTAGATTTGCCTTTCCATGTTTTATCATGCCCTGTTAAAGATTTGTTCCTGCGTCCTGATAGGTTGATGCTTATAGTAGGCTGATAGTAAAGCAGAAAGCTGCTACCCGGTACATTGACAACAAGATTTGGGGAAAGGTAAAAACTGCCACATTTATGTAAGTCTTTAAGTTCATCTCCTTTGGAGAAATTGTTTACCACATGTTTTTGTTGTTTAATGAGTAACACCTATAACAAATCCATATTGTGAAAGGTAAATAAAATTCACAACACATGTCTACTTTACAAGTTAATGGATCAATATACTGCCATTCGTTGCATTTGAAACCTTTCTTGAATGTACTGATGAGATTTTGCCCTTTTCAATTGTTTTATGTTTTGTTGGCTATCATTTTGAATACAAAATAGCCAAATTTCAATAGCTTGAACATGATATTTTCACGTTCTTTTTTAATTGTCAGTCTTAACTCCAATACAACCCAATACATTTACAATACAACTATTAACCCAGTACACAACATATACATCTTTTTAGGCATTTAATCTATTCCTCCACTGAAGAAAATAGTTCTATTTTATACATTAATGAATGTGCAGCAACAGAAATATTTCCTATACCCTAGCAGATGATAATTTAAAGCAAGTTAGAAAAGGCACATTCTGCTTTACATTCAAACTGCTTTAAGTAATCGCCTCAGTCTGAAGAAAAAGGCTATGGGGTAATGTGGTTAAAAGAAGATTCAATGAGCCATAACAAACTAACATACCAACCACTTTGTAGCAATGTCTCTGCTCTGGTTTGTAACAGGGCATAGAATCTCAGCTTGTACAGATGTCTGTCTTCTCTGTCTGGATCAAACCTCGGGCAGTACACATTGATAACAGCAAGATCCTCTTCTTTGCCATCAGGACACCTGCACATTTACAAACATTACTTTGTTTAATTACATTATTGTTTATTGTTGTGACCAGCATTTGATATGGAAAATTGTTGATTTTTTACAATAATCCTTTACCATAAAAGAGACTAAAATACATCAGCATGTAGTTTAAAGAGATACTTCCTTACTTTCAGTCACAGCAGATGACTTCTCAATGCAGAACCAAAGTAATGTATAAATTACTTATAGGAGCTTTCTGCTTTACTTTTATTTGGCAATAAGCTTTCCTCTCTCTCGAACACTGTTAATTCATCTATTTTGAGAGGTTACTTTAACCCACTTAAGATAGGTGACCACTTAAAGCAGGTTGAAAGTAAAGCAGAATGCACCTTAAGACGCATTCTGCTTTACTTTCAGCCTGCTTTAAGCTATTATCTCCTAGAATATCAAAAATATTTCTTAGCATTCTTACTTATAACAGTATAAATTGGAACTATTTTCTTCATTAGAGGAATAAATTAAAGGCGTAAAAAGGTATATTTATGGTGAAATGGGTTGAACAAGTTTGTCTGTATATCCATGGTTAAACATGCATTTCTATTCAAGCTCTATATTCTTTAATCAAACTAGATAAAGAGACAAACAAGACACTGCGTTCAATAAACACATATGTCCCTGATTGCATGCTTGGCAGTAGATTTTGAATATTTTCCAAGTCAAAATTAGTTAAAGATAAAAATCAAATCAAGGTTGGGAAATATGGGTGGATTTGGAAAGGTCTAAAGCAACAACTGTATAATATCTAAGAATTCTTGTGAGCAGTGCTGATGCCAGACAAAATGATAACATCTGGTTCACTGTATACGGCACATAGACGGACACATGGACTGGTCAATCACTATATGCCTCCCATATCAGGCGATGCAAGAGGCAAAGAAAGAAATTATTAGCATGTACAGTAAAACCTCTCTATTACGACCACTAAAAAGGAAGGCTTAATGATTTATAGAAGTCAGGTGACAGCTTAAAGCAAGGTACAGTCGAGACTGTCTACAGAGACCTTCCAAGGGAGATTGGAAAGAAGGTCACTGTAGACAAGGGGTTGCTACACACAAATTCCAAGTTTTCCCCCCTATAGTTATTAATTCAAAATGGAAAGGGGGGCTTACAGTGTATTACTTACTATGCAGGTAGATTTGTGTTCATTACCTTAAACAGACATCACAATTTAAATTTTACATTGCCTTCTTTCATCATGATTGTTTTGGCAGAACGATACCGCTGGCCATCCATATTACACCCCAGTGATCACTAATCGACAAGCTTTTGTTTGTTGACTCTTATCTCCGTAGACTGTTAACAGATTATACTAACTGCCAGTACACATTTGTTTACATGGCAGTCTTTGAAGTTTGATTGCATATAAAAATTGGGCTTCGATCTGGGATTAACACCTCCATCATTCAAACTTTTTTCTTCATCAGAAGACTTCAAGCTAAATGTGTAAACCGTTAACCCTAGCTATTCTTTCAGAAAAGAATTTCGCAACATCACACACGCAAATAAAGCAGCAAAATTTCATAATTAATGCGTGTAATCGTGCAATCAAGAAAACGTTGTAGAAGCAAAGTCTTACTGTGTAAACACTGGTGTAATTAGGTGATACGTTAAGCGACTTTTACAGTAGCAGCTGATGTATGATTTTCTAGTGTTTAGTAAATAAATTCAGAGCTTAGTTTGATTGACAGTTAATCATTGCGAGTAGACTGACCATTCTACCAGCGTAGTACTTACCCATACATGTCGGAGTAGCGGTTAACATGACTTAGCGCTACAGTACAAAATGTGTTTCTAAAGAAATGGTGGCCATTACGAAAGTTGCGAAAGTCGCTGTAGGAGTCCAAAACTTCGATTCAGGAGTTAAAAATCATGGTCGTTGTACGGATTTCGCAGGGAGTCGTTGTATACAGAGCCTTTTCAGTGTTAAACGCATCAGGGGGATATAAAAAGGTCTTTAAAGACAAAACGTTGCTGTACATAAGGGGTCGCTAAAACAGTGTCGACTGTAACAGTAAACAGAAAGCTCCTAAAGCAGCTTTCTGTTTTACTGTCAGCATGCTTTAAGCAGTCACCTGTCGTAAACACCTACTAATTAACATAATTTAGTGGTCGTAATAGAGAGGTTTTACTGTATGCCTTATTTTATGCTGAGTTATGACAGTTCTTCCTTCAGCATCCAGGTCTTTCAACTCCTCTTCTGTAAAGCTTGTCTGGTTGCCATAGAAACCAACACTACCATCTTCTGCTGTAGTAAGTGTTCCGGACAATCCCTCCTCTGCTTTATAAGGTGTCACGCTGTGTTTGCAGAAGTTGGCCACACCTGTCAAATACGAATACCAGTTATTCATAAAGCAAATAATGTACATATATATGAGCACCGCTCCAGGAAAACCGGGCTTAATGACATCGATGAAATGACGTCAGAAATGAGCTGTAAACATTTGACGTCATTACTGACATAGATCGATTTACTTCCGTGTTTTGTTTTATCATCGCTACATTTCTATACAAACTGTATTGTCGGATAAGGCCTATTTCATTTGAGTGATTCATATGTGGATAGGATGGATAGTGAGCTTGAGGTAAGATATATTCTCTTTTATTCCTAAATAGCATTACATTTCTAAAAACTTCAAAAGGATGCTGACCAGTGTCGGCTGTAAATATCGATGGCGCCATTTCTGATTTTCGCGGAATAGAGAATTCCGATGTACAACTATGTTGATTAGATCTAGATCTACGTGTTGTTAGTCCTTTAAATATGTGTCTTTCGAAAGCAATCGACTTGCAAGCAGCAACTTGCATTTAACGTGTCATAAAACCACGCAATGTTTTTATACAGATCTAGATCTATAAATAGAAATACAAAGTGAGCGGATGTAGATGTAAATCATTATAGCTGTAGTTGTACCGGTTTTAAGTTAGAAAAAAACATTTGTATGAGAATGTAGATGTACATAAATACTTTGCGATTTAAATATTTTTTTTATTGATCTACTCAGTTTGGTCAGTTTGGTTATTTTTATAAGATGTTTAATTTTAAGTACAACATGTGTATACAAGATTTATGCTTGGCACTGTGGTGGAGCGGTAAGTGTGATGGACTCTCAATCTGAGTGTTGCGGGTTCGAATCCGACTTCCCCCATCTCCCCTTTTTTTTTTTTTTTCTTTGAATTTATAGAACGTTAGGTTTATTATATTTAATGAAAAAGACTAATCAAAAAGTATTTCTGACTTAACTTGAAGAAAAAGGTATACACTAAAACCTCGCTAAACTAAACACAACTTTAGACGGTTTTTTAAAGATCTAGATGTAAAAAACAGGTGACTGTTTTATGCAAGAGATACAAGCAAATCATTTTGCACAAAATTGTCACCTGTTTTCTTGTGAAAATTTCACTGAATTGTTAACGTAGATTTTACTTTATGAATATTGAAATTCATAACATTTCATTCAATGAGTATTAAAGATCTACATATTATTTTCCAGGAACTTGAAAGCCTTTTCTCGGAACACTTTGGCCGGACCCCCTCAGCTTCCCAGGCAAGTGTCGACGTAGATGAGGATTATAATGACAGTGAAGAGGTTGATGAAGACATTTTAGTCGAAGAGATAACGAACGAGATCAACATTGATCAACGTGCCCGAGATTTTCTAGAGGCAAATTGAGACAGTAATGAGGACGATGTCGATGAAAAAACTTGGAACCAAGCAGCTGTTTCCATCGACTGCGACCCCGATCATGAGACTGTTCGGTGTTTTAAGCTATCTGGATGTGGGTGCCATAGGAACTGTGCAGAACATTTTTCTGTCTCTGAGATGTATACACATCTTTTAAATGTCAGAGAAATGGACAAATCAGATAAGGAAATGTATGTAATGGCATCGCTTGTGGACAGTGTTTCAAGAGTCTCAACAAAGAGAGGGAAGAAAAGACAAAGATCGAGCCATGAATTAAACTTCAAGGGGCATCGTGTTTGTAAAAGGACATTTATGCTGATGTTTGACGTCGGAAAACACTGTTTGCAAAACCTTATGAGACATGTTACTGAATCAGGTGTTGTACCAAGAACACATAAAAACACAGGCAAGAAACCATCAAAAGCACTAACTTTTGAAGACATAAAGCCAGTGATCAAGTTCATCAGTAACTACGCTGATGAAATTGGAATACCCCAACCTGCCGCACCTCGGGGACGTGATGGCACTGCACCAATATATCTACCAAGTGATACGACAAAAGTCGGAATTCATCAACAATATGCAGAGAGTTGTTTGCAGAGAGACCCTACCAGCCGTGTGGTAAAGTATTCTACGTTCAACAACATATGGAGGTCCTGTTTGTTTCACATTAAAGTAGCCAGCCCGAGAGATGACGTATGTGCTACGTGTGAGAAACTTAGGAAACAGGTACTTGATTCTGTGACAGAAGAAGAAAAGTTAGAATCCACTGATGCCCTCAGACAGCACGTTCTTAAAGCACAGACAGAAAGAGATACATATAATACATGTATCAAACTATCTAAGGAAACGTATCTTAACAATGAAGTTGACAACTATGTCCACTACACATTTGACTTTAGTCAAAACGTTTGCCTGCCTCACCATTCAAGACAAATGGGCCCAGTATATTTCATGTCATTGAGAAAGGTCCAGCTCTTTGGATTCAGGATTGACGGCATCCCGACACAGCTAAATTTCCTGATAGATGAAAATGAGACGATCGGCACTGACGGCACCAGTACACATGGACCCAACTCCGTCATTTCTATGATACACTGGGCCATGGAGACTAGATACAGCGGAGAGTCAGCTTGCGCCATACATGCAGACAACTGTCCAGGTTTGTCCTTCTCACAAACTAACTTAAACCTTATACACTCTGCCTCTGGACATTTTGTAATCTGCTTTATTTCTAAGTATAAAAGTTTTCCTTCAATACGTTTAATTATAATCAAAATGTCAACCAGTAAGTTTAGGTCATGATGGGAAGCAGAGTTACTCGTCATCTCGTCTGGATCCAAACTATTTGCTAACGACATAAAAGTTGAAAGAAGGTTGCGGAAGATTAATAGATTATTAAAAGAATAACACAACACCAACGGTATTCCAACAAATGCAATAAATAGAAAATAATGTCAAATTGTCTACAATGATTAATTATTAATTGGCAAACTTCGCTAAACTATGTTTATGCACTAGAGGTTTTCTAAATTGACCATTCAAATAAGTTATTATCAGTCATTAAGGCAGACGACTGCGTAGTTTAATGCAGGACATTTGCCCTGCAATATAGACAGTCACTTGCTTTTTAACTCCCTCACTACCCCGAGTACAAAATAAAGTTATATGCAAACGGTTTGGATCCTTACCAGACGCCGCATAACGCGGTGTCTCATCAGGATCCAAACTGTTGGACATTTATGTAAATAATTATTAAATCAAAACACCTAATTATTAATTTTGAGAAATAAGACCAGACATTTTTTCATAATTGATGACGTCATGGCAATGAAGAGAATTAAAGAAATTGAGTTCTCACAATTTGTTCTCTTCTGGTATTTTCAGGCCAGAACAAAAACAAATATGTCATTGGATATTTGTTATGGCGTGTGATGACGGGAAGACATGTGACGATTGAATACATGATGCAGGTTCCTGGACATGCCCGGTGCCTCGTGGACAGTGCATTTGCCTGTATAAAGGAACTCTACCGACGCACTGATTGTGACTCCAAGGACCAGCTTGAAGATGTGGTCAATAAGTCGTCCTCTACCAACATAGCAGTCAGATACCCGGCCTGGCAATGGCAGGACTGGAAGTCCTTTCTTGAGCCAATCATCAAACCACTAAAAGGCATTAGGTAAGTGTGGTATTTCTTTTATTGATGAAACAGAATGACAAAATCTCTTTTTTAAAATTAAAACCGACGATATGACTCGTGTCATTATAAATATCATTCATAATAATATAAATTATATAAGCATTGATATTGGATGCTTCATGATGCCAATTAATGTACTGTACTTATTAGTGACATATTAAGGTTGAGCATCCCTAATGAGATCGGGTCAATATTGGTCAGTGCCGATTGTCTACAGACAGCGGTCGGCCATTCTCGTCAATTCACGGCTCAACCCGAACAATGCTCAAGGGTTAGAATTAGGGCTGACCCAAAGCATAGTTAGGAACAACCAAGTAGTTGACGAAAATAGTCGATCGCTGTACGTAGAGTTCCGATATTGGTCCTATCTAATTAGGGGTCCTTAACCTTAATTTATAAGTACCTGTATATAAGTTAAAAGTACAAAATTTACCTTTTTATATATACTCTTCAACGAAAAGCATGTCGGTGTTACAATGCCCGCCTGCGCAACTTGAAATTCACTTTACAGTGGTGAACTATAGTTGCAATTTTGTTGTCATTCACAGAAAATATCAGTACTTTCGGATGGATAGAGATAAACCAGGTGTAGTAGTTGTCAAGACCAAAAGTGATGCAGCAGAACAGGAGATATCTGTGCTTAAACCTAGGGCCCAGTTTCCAGAAAGTTTACCGGAAAGTTTACCTCCCGCTGGACTATCGTTACAGAGACAAAACTACTTGTATAAGACAGTTAGACCGTTTGTGCGAGAGCAGCATAAAGACATCACGTGTCCACCGCCAAGTGCCGACATGGCCGAGTAACAATTCAGGAGATGATCTAGATGGAATGTTATACATGTACTAATAGAACTCTTATATGCATCATTTTCAAACGACAATTAACTCTTTCTTGATAATCGTTAGATTGACATTCTTTGAATTCAGTTTGGATTCGGATGAATGACCGAATAATTCGCCTCCTTATCTGGACCCAAGCTGTAAGGCACTCACATTTTGTGTTTTACGGCACTATTGAAGGATATAGTACACATGTTTATAGAAAACACCTTATTAAGAATAAGACTTGTTAAAACTTTAGAAAGAAAAATGTTTAATTCAGCAAGTGAAGGGTTAGAGTTTATCGCGAAAAAACGTCATAATCAGTTTATTGTGTCATCAAAAACGCGACGTCATTTTGACGTCATAATCTTGTTTTTTATCGCTATACCTGTTTTATTTAAACCGCTGTAAAATTAAAAGTATTTGTCGAAATGAGATACGATTTTCGGTGTGGTGTATGAAAATGCCTCAACTATACTTTTCTGCAAAAAAGACAAATTCGAAAATTTTGTCATTAAGCCCGGTTTTCCTGGAGCGGGACTCATATAAATGAGCTGTGCCATGACAATACCTGCCTTATTGCATTGCAACAGTGTACAGAGCAAGAAACATTCTCATCCAATGCTCTGTATCTACAGTGGAGAATCTGTTATTCTTTCCCGTTTAAACGCAAACGTACGCAAACGCAAAGCACTAAAACGTAGAAAAGTACAACTTTTGGACAATTCTGATAATTCATGTTTATCTTGGTGGCAAACAGTTTGGAGCCTGATCAGACGCCGGGTTACCCGGCGTCTGATCTGGCTCCAAACTGTTTGCACTGCAAATAATAGTTTTAGCGTAAACGCGTTTATTGGGAAAGAATAACGTTTTCTCCACTGTATGTTTGGTCTTCACTGACAAATACTGTATATAGTACAGCTACATAAAATGCATATTTAAAGAATAGTTTTTCTTCTGTTCACAACACTAACTTGAAAGGGAAAGTGACTGGAGCATGAGAAAAACTAAGGAGGCTATATACATAAGGACACAAGGGGCTGTTATGAACAGGGACCAGGGGGCCTTCCTCTCCGGGATTTACGACCCTCTTTTCGTCAATCTACGTAAGATTGGCGGAAAATCCCAAGGATCTGAGCCGCAAGTGAAAAGTCATCACGTCGCCAGTAGCTTAGAGGATGTCCACAGTAGTGGACGAAACAGTGAGTCAGCAATAACAAAAAAGTAAGTGTTGTGAACAGAAGAAAAACTATTCTTTAAATATGGATTTACCAACACAATGAACTCATTCAAGAATACATAAAATGCTTTAGATGCTTGTGGGTGTCAAACAGCGTAGATCAAGGCCAGCCAAGGCCTCTTGATGTGGCGGCTGGCCTTGATCTACACTGTTTGAAATGCAATAAGACAGGTTTAGTCATGGCATGGCCTGAGTACAGTCAAACCTATGTCGTTGTAGTCTTGCAAGTAGTACCTTGAAAAATACAATTTCAAGGATTTGCACTGTTTAGTTTTGCCTGTGGGTGAGTTTGAATGGTTTTCTTGATGAAAACTGGCTCTTTGTGGTCATTTCCACCCAAATGGCATTGTTTTAGGCATCTCATTTCAGGACTTTTTCTCCAGGCGGATGCATATGGAAACACAGTGAATGGGATGAAGGTGAAAGTTGTTTACCTTTATTTTGACAGTGACCTTTATAGCAAATCATTGATAGCAAAAAATGTAGCCGGCGATGTTATAAGTATACTGGCCTCAATTAACAGGGAAATGTCTATAGAATTGAAGGGTATGTCTTTTATAGCCTAGAAAATGTTTTGGAGGGAGCTGTTGGCTCTGAAAGTTAGGCATTTTACTATAGATTATATAGGGCGAAATTAGACCAGGCCGACACCTTATTAGTCACCACTAAAGATACATTGTTGTATACATGACTGGTGGCAGCTTAAATTAATGCAGGCAAAAGGTAATGCAGAAGGCTCCTTTGCTGCAAGACATTTGCCATATTACAAAATTAAACCCTGAATCATTAAAATTGGACAAACCTTTTATGGAAACTGGAATTTTCCATTTGAAGTTTCAGGCTGATTGAGTTTTAAGAGCAATAACCTGTGTCTAATAAGTTACTTCAATTCCAATCGAAGCCTAGAGTATACATGTGAAGGATAAACCATTTGGATTTAAAGCTGAAACTATCTTAAGCATGACATGATTTGTTTACTGGTAGCTCTAAAAGATTTCAAATAAAAACACCAATAACCCTTTACTCCATACATACACATTTTTATGCATTTAATTTATTTCTCCATTGAAGAGAATAGTTCCAACTTATACAGTCAGGAATATGTATCATAAGAAATATTTTCCTATATTCTAGCAGATGGTAGTTTAAAGCAGGTTGAAAGAAAAGCAGAATGCACCTTGATGCACGCATTTTGTTTTACTTTCAACCTGCTTTAAGCTACCACTGTCTTCTAAATAAAGAAACAGGCTATAGAGTAAAGTGATAAACAACTTCAAATTGTTCCTACCAGAATATCCACTCCTCTTGCGTGAGAAACTGAAGTATGAGTTGTAGCCTTCAACAATGGCTGTTGGTTCATCCAGCATATCACCTGTAATAAAAAGAACTAGAACGGGTAATCAAAGATTACGAAGTTCACCTCCTGTGAGGAACAGACTTTAACAAAAAACCTTGATATTGAATCTCAAGGCCAAGGTCACTAAATTGCAGTGCATTGTGGTCTACTCGTTGAGGTGCATCAGCATATGAAGTTTGGTGACCGAAGGTGCAGTCGTTTGCTCAGTACAGACTTTAACGCAAAACCTTAATGTTGACCCTAGAGATCAAGGTCACCTAACTGCAGTACATCCTAGTCTACTCATTGAGGCGCATAAGCATGTGAAGTTTCATGACCGTAGGTGCAGCTGTTTACTCAGTACAGACTTTAACGCAAATCCTTCATGTTGACCCTAGATGTAAAGGTCAAAGGTCAAGGCAACCATACTGTGGTGAATCCTGGTCTATTAATTGATGCTACAGCATATGAAGTTTCATGAGAATCGTGACCCTAGGTGCAATTGTTTGCTCAGAACAGACTTCATCGCAAAACCATAACATTGACACTAGAGGTCAAGGTCAAAAGTCAAGGCCATCTGTGCAGTGCATCATGGTCTACTACATTGTTATTGAGGCACATAAGCGTATGAAGTTTCATGACCCTATGTGCAGGACATGTAGTTTGCTTAGAACAGATTTTAACACAAAATCTTAATGTTGACCCTAGATGACCATGTCAAGGTCAAAGTCACTGGTCAACTGCATATGAAGTTTGGTGACTGAAGGTGCAGTTGTTTGCTCAGAAAAGACTTTAATGCAAAACCTTAACGTTGACTCTAGCTGTCAAGGTCAAAGGTCAAGGTCACCAAACTGCAGTACATCCTAGTATACTCATTGAGGCGCATCAGCATACCGAGAAATGATTGAAAATGCTTGAATTGTAACACTCTGGAGGACGAATATCATTTTGTTATGGAATGTGATTTGTACAAACAGTTAAGAAAACAGTATATAAAGAAGTTCTTTTGGTGTAGACCCAATATGCAAAAAATTGTACTACATGTATTACTTAATTCAACAAATTTTCAAGAAGTAAAAAGTCTAGCTATGTTTGTTGAAAAGGCTTAAAAAATGCTTTGAAATCAGCTGCTTATATTAATGTCATATAAGTGTATTTATGGTGAATGTTGCTGCATATTGTTAGAAACATCCAAATATGTTTAATTCATTGAACTTTTGAAATCTGAAAATGCAAATACCCTTAGAAACTTAGCCTTATTTATCTATAAGGGGTTTGAAATAAGGAACAGTACTAACTATATTAATTGATATACATGTACTGTCCTTCTCTCCTTAAATCACAAGTAGTTAATCATAATTATTTAGATGATAGCCATTTTCTAGTTTTGAAAACAGGTTACCACTTTAGGCGGGGTGAAGGGTGTATCAATGTCATGAATTTGGGAACTTTTCAAAGTATATGAAAACACTCTATGATGGTTTTGTATTGAAGAGCTATTTAAGATGAATGAAAAAATAGAAAAAGTGTACATTTTGGTGAACAACAGTTGGCTCTACAGCCATGTAAAATTTACCCCACCCACTTCCTCTTATTTTGTCCTTTTCAAACAGCCCGCTTCAATAAAACCCATTTTAAATGAAAACAAATATGATAATTTGGGTTTATGTTATTTATTTCCCATCTATGGTAGTATTTCTTCATACAAAAACTAATTTAAGAAAAATAAGGCACCAAATGTGAAATTTATAAAGCTCTAAATATCATCGATATGGTACTTTTTTGTAAATTTTGTAAGGGGTGATAACTCTTTTTACTTTAATAACTCAAAATTTTCAACACTGACTTTTCAATTTCTTTTCATATTTTGAACTGCCTTAGTATGGGCTTTCATCTGGTAGAATATAAGAAAAAGTTAAATACTAGAACTATTTCATTTTCAAACTTTTTTACTTTTTTTCATAAAATAAAAAAATATAATAAAATCATGCCCTATATCAAGCATATTTTTGATATTCAAGGATCCATATTGTTCAAACCTGGTGCCTGCTTTGTCTAAATTTGGTTTATATTTGTGAACATACCACGGTAGACATGAAATAAATAAAGAAAACCGAAATTAACATTTTTGTTTTGTTTTGAAATAGATTGTACTGAAACTTGTACTCTGAATGGGTAAAAGTTGAAAAAAGAAATCCAAATTTGACATACCTTTTTCAAATCGCTGTAGCTAAAAAAAAAGGACACCACCATATATATTTTTTTTCATTATTTCATTCATCATAAATAGATCTTCCAAAAAAACAATGATAGAAAAAAAGTTTAATATTTTGAAAAAAATGGCTCATGACATTGATACACCCTTAAGGCACATTCTGCTTTACTTTCAGGCAGTCTTAAGCTTTCAATGACTGTATGAACTTTGATTTATATACTACCTGTAGAACAGTTACTGCTCATTTCTAGTCTTGAAACCGGGATATAACATGAAGCCGATTGAAAGTAAACCAGAATGAGCTTTAGGATGCATTCTGCTTTACTTTTAGTCAGCTACATTGTATATGATTCTAATACTGTATTAATATTTGATGTACATGTATATACTAAGAAATAGTTACTGTAATTTAGCTTGTTCCTGGTGTTGAAAACAAGTTTGTGCTTGAAGTGGACTGAAAGTTAAGTAGAATGAGCTTTCAGTACATTCTGATTTACTTTCAGCCAGCTTTTTAAGCTTTTATAAGCTTTTAAGCTACTATCACTAAAATGAATTTAGTTTATATACTACGGAATAGTTACTGAATATTTAGCCTGTTTCTAATCTTTAAAGACAGGTTATCACTTAAAGTGGGGCGAGTGTGGCGCAGAATGCGCCTGTTATAAGATGCATTTTGCCTTACTTTTCAGTCAGTTTTAAGCTTAAAACTGAGTTAACTCTGTAATTACTTAGATATATATTCTACAGAATGATTACTGTATATAAGTCTGATTATAGCCAAGAGCTTAAAAAACAGGTTACCACTTGAGATGGATTGGAGGTAAAGCAGAATGCTCCCTAAGGAGCATTCTGCTAAAATAATACCTTCAGTAAATCTAAAGGAAATAAATATTCTCTGTATTAAAATTCTGGTATTTTAGTCAAGTTCTAGATTAGGACAGTTAAAGGGAGATAACACATAGAACAGAATATATTCTTAACTTACTGGGTTATCTCCCTTTGTGAACATTTTTAGTACATAATTATCTACTGTGTAGATCCTGATTGCTGTGACCATATATGATAAATATGTTTTCTTGCATGTGAAGTGATAGGCAAATTGTCTTATTCCCGAAATAAAACATATATATTAATTGATGTTTAAATTATATCTGCTAACTTTTTGTGGAACTCAAGTCACAACTTGGTAGATCTAGCATTTGATTTTAAACACTTTTTAACATCTTGTGTCATATGTAGATCTCTTGATTTAATCATATGGTTATAGCAACATTTTCCATAAAATGCACATGTTTCAATAGTTACAGTTTATTATTTTATATGTTTGTTAAATTAGTTAAACTGTAAATATGTTTTGTTGTATACACATGTATACTGCCTCATGGGCCAATAGCCTAATGGTTTGGAATAAAAGAATCTTATCTTATCTTATCTTATGAACTTATGAAGTTCCATGACTGTAGGTGAAGTTGTTGGCTCAGAACAGAGCTCCATAAATACACCTTTTACCCCTTTACTTCATTCCTCAACTATAGAAAATAGCTCCATTAAAATGATTTTATGAAGTATTGAGTATACTGTACCAGGAACGTATATCTATGTCTCTGACTGTACTGAATGTGCAACAGAAGAAATAGAATATTCTTTCATAAAGCAGAAATCTCCTACAGGCATAATCATGATAATCTGCTTTGCTTTCAGGGTGCAACTGCCTGTCTGAAAAGCTAATTGTTCTACCATGTTTGTCAAACCGACTTTATTATAATATTATACAGTTATTTCATGTGTGTTTGGGGAACAGTAAAAACTATTGGCCCGAGGTATCAGGGAAGATTTTCGAACTGTTGCCCGAGGCCGACAGGCCGAGGGCAACAGTTCGAAATGTCTTCCCTGATAAGGAGGGACAATAGTTTTTACTGTTCCCCTAACACACATGAAATAACTGTTTTATTACCTAATACTTTATATAGGGCTAACTAGAATTCATTTCAGTCGAACAGTTGCTATGCCACCTTTTAAGCTTGAAATACGGATATTTTCGACAGAAGCGGTTATAAAGAAGCTGGTTTATGGCATTTAGGCATATCTATAGAAAAACAGCTAAATTCTACATAATTATGCGAATTCCAGACATTGAAGTTTAACTATATAAATTTGTGTTCTCTAGCGCGAGAGTTTTCAGTGACATGATGTCAATTTCGGGTGGAACGAATTACCCAAAACCCCACAAACCCCACAAACCCCGGAATTACCCAAAACCCCATCAAAAATCAACTGTAGGGGTAGTTTACAGCCACAAACCTTGAAATATTTATTAATTATGTTATTATAAGGTGATATAAGTTCAGATTATACAAAAAAAAAAAAAAAAAAAAAATTGAAAAAAAAAGAAAAAAATTTTAAAAAAAAAAAAAGATTTTTTTTTAAATTTTTTTTACCCCTCATAGAAAGGGTTAAATCACACGAAAATGGAAGTGATAATGTGGAAATATAAACAGACATTACCTTCGTAGCACATTATATATGTCCGTGTACATCCCATTCAAACGAGATCAGCACCGGACGAAGTTAATCCACCACAACCCCATTTATTTTCACATCTCGACCACAAAGCCCGCCTACAACTCTTTATAAATGTTTTGTCAAGCAACACACACTAACAAATTAAAGACTTTCTTCACCGGTAACATTTGACAATCTTTGAAAAGTGGCGTGATGCTGCAATTTTCGTCCATTTGAGCTGATTCTTGCCTGATCCGCAACGGCCCTAGTTATTCCACCACAAACCTCATTTATTTCCACATCTCGAAAAAAACACCTCTAGAAGTCTTTCTTAATGTTTTGTCAAACACCACACACCAAAACATTATTGAATTTCGAATCCTGAACCCTATGACAGTCTTTAATAGCATTTACCATGACAGTGTGTACATTTTAACCCTTGGAACACTCGTCACGTATATATTTGTCCTTTGTAAACAGTGCACTTGTTGAAAGTACACTTGACACCAAGTAAAACGGGTAGACCCAGATCAAAGGGCCCTAAATATCTTGCGATGTGATTTGAATCTGTTGTGATATATCGTTCATAGTCTCGTGAATTTTTTACAGAGTCTAGACAGCGAGAGAGAAGAGATATAACAGAGAGAGGGTCCGAGACATAGAAAAAGAGAGATATGACAAAGGTAAGAGAAATATAGCAAAAAGAATGAAGGCTCTTCTTTCTTTTTGCTATTTTCTGTCATCCTCGTCATATCTCTCTCTCTCTGTCTTTGCCTTTATTCTCACTCTCTTTTCTCCAGCTCTCTCGCACTCTCTATCTTGCGAAAGAGAAAGAGCGAGAGAGCGATAGAGAGAGAGAGACAGACAGAGAAATTCAGAACAATGTCAACTCGCGATCCGCAGGATAAGGGTTAATTGCAACTTCAGGTTCACTGATCGTTATCTACATCTAACAACTACCCAGCTGTGTTAATTGGTAAGGGTGTGTGTATTGATACCAATTATCACAGTAGGGAACCACTACATATAGGTGTACAGTTTTCAGGGGCGAAACCTCTCATGAAAATATAACCCTCTTCACGAAATGGATTAAATTCAATCGTATACTGAAAAACACAGTAACTCTATGAATTTATGCGTATAAGCCACTTTTAAAAAAAGCGGATTTGAAAAGTGGCGTGATGATGCAAATTTCGTCCATTTGAATTGATTCTAGCCTGATCCGCAACGGCCATAGTTATTCCGCCACAATCTCTATTTATTTTCACATCTCGATAAAAAAAACCACCTTCTACAAGTCTTTACTAATGTTTGGTCAAGCACCACACACCAAAACATTAATGAATTTCGTATCCGGAACATTAGGACAGCTTTTGAAAAATAGCATTTGCTACGATTTCCATCATCCTCTATAATTCGAAATCATTAGGTGCCGTGTGTCCTTTGAAAACAGTGCACTTGTTGAAAGTACACCTATTGACACCAAGTAAAACGTGTAGACCCAATTCAAGGGGCCCCTAAATGATGTAAGCGTAAGTGTGTGCTCTAGTCACGCATACATATTTCTGTAAACAGTGTACTTGTTGAAAGTACACTTGTACAAAGAAAATAAAACATATGTCGTAGTAACATCACCGAAGTTCGGAAGGAGACTTGTTCAGTTCAGTCCAGCATCATAAAGCACAACACAGCTTGATACTTGGTGATTAGATTGCCCTTATCAGGGTATGTTTATTACAAACAAATTATCACAGCAGGGTACTAATTGATAGATGTAGATCGATATGGGGGCTAATGATAGCTGTGCATTTAACCCTTATGCTGTGGATCGCGAGTTGACTGTTATTTTTTCAAACAGTTTGGATCCAGATCTGATGCTGCATAATGTCGCATCTGAACTGTATCCAAACTGGTCAATAGTTATCACTGAGACTTTTTTTATTGAAATATGTACAAATCTTATTTAAATATTGTTTGCAGACGACAATTAAAAAGTAGAAGATATTACCGCAAAGTGAGGGTTAAGCACACAAGGTGATATCGTCTGTAGATTAAAAATTGATGAAATTGATTTGGGTCTTATAATACATAACAAAGTGGAAATAAAACATTGGATAGGTGCCTCGTTGTGACAAAATTATGTGTAGTGTTTTAGTGCAGATGTGAACATTTAGTGCTTATAAGAAACAGTTGTGACAATGGAAATCTCTTTCCCTCGTGGATTAAACCCATTACTCAATAAATACACCCTTTTAAGCCTTTACTTTATTCCCACACTGAAGAAAATAGCAGTACCGTACAAAATGAATTATATTCTTTATCATTGCTGAAAGTAAATCACACTATGCACTACTTTAAATAGAGTGTTTAGCCTCGCAGATGGTAGCTTAAAGCAGGCTGAAAGTAGAGCTCATTCTGTTCTACTTTCAATCTGCTATAAGTGGTCACTTGTATTCAAACAAAGAATTAAGTACTACATATGTATACGAAATAGATTATTGGTCCTATGATAGCTTAAAGCAGGATGAATGTAAAACACAGCTTACTTTACTATCAACCTGCTTTAAGTTGTCACCTGTGTTCAAAACAAGGGTTAATCTTCTAGAAAAAAAAATATACATATATCTTATACGACAGTTTTTAGTTGACAAAATACAGATGTTAAAAAGTGTAGAAAAAAGTTTCATTACTTGACAATGTGACAATTAAAGGATTTGATCTAGATGCAAACTTTTGGGGTTTTTGTGAAGGCCTATTTTTATCGTTATATGTAAACAACAACATCACAGTGTTGAAATGGATCAGCTAGATCCCTTATCTACCGGTATTAATACCTAGTACCCATGATGCACTAGGTGCCTCTGGGTAATATGATATGATGTATCGATTGTGTATCTACCACAATATACCGTCTAAAAGCCATCCTGGTGAGCCAAATATAGGTCTTTAACCCTTACCGTCCTAAGGGCGACATGGGCAATATTTGCAAACAGCTTGGCTCCAGATAAGACGCCGCGTTGTCGTGGCTTATAGCGACTTGGCTAACAATTGCACAGGCCAGAGACCACGTAACGCTGCGTCTGATTTGGAATATGTTATCAAGTTTAATTAAGATCCGAAATTAAATGTTGCTGCTTCCGAAGACGAAATATTTTAAGCATACGACACTTCAGAATGATAAGGATTAAAACAGAACAGAAATCCAAACTGTTAGCTACTATATTACTTTATAGTCATATAACTCGAACATATTCAACAATAGAGACAATATACATGTATATGTGTTTTTGCAAACAATAAACCATTAAAGTATACAAAGCGAAAATGTCTAGAGTCGACCGATCAGGATCTGCACTGTTAGTTATTGACAGCAACCCATAACAGTCATCAATATACACGCATTAATTGGAAACTGGTGTTAATGAGGCGATTTGGACAAGTTTAAATTGAGAAATAAAAACAAGAGACGACAATTGTTTGAAGCAATTTACAGCCTTTCAAATTACTCGATGTGTGATTCGGAGTAACACTGACTGCACATGATAATGAAGATGCGTTGGGCGCTGTGTTTAGCTTCTCTAATGTTGTAAATATTTTCTTGAACTAGTGCTCACGTGCATGCAATGGTTAATATTCGCAAACCGTCTAGATTCAGCTTAGACACCTATGTCACAAAAAACAAACACCCTTATTTTGTGAGAACTACCGGTATATATATGTGTGTGTTAAAGTACCCTTTTGAAATGATTGTTGCAAGTATCAACTAATTATGCTTGGCTGACTTCGTCCTCTGTCTTCTTACTCACAAAAATCGCCTATGTGAACAAATGTGCACTGGAAACCACAATCTCCCCACTTAGCTGCCTTACTACATCCTTTACCATATTTTCGTATGGCTTTGAGCGAGGTAGACTCGTCTATGTCATAATATTATTTAAGTGCATTTATCTGAATAGAACAGTGTAGAATCAGATCAGAATCTCATCCAAGAGCCCTCTATTCTAGGTCTGCACTATCTGTGCGCCGTTACATAAGCAGTGCTATCATAAATGGCTTTCGCTCTGCGGGATACCAATCGCAGTGTATATTGTCCCCGCATACCATATATGCACCCAGCACCACAAAGCACAAGGTTTTTACAGGCGAGGTACAAAAGAAATAAGATTTTATATGAATAGCTTGTATCCAGATCAGCCGCAGTGTAACGTAACGCTTACCGTCCTAAGGGCGACATGGGCAATATTTGCAAACAGCTTGGCTCCAGATCAGACGTCGCGTTGTCGTGGCTTATAGCGACTTGGCTAATAGTTGCACAGGCTTGTTTCTAGACCAGCGAACCAGAGACCACGCTGCGTCTGATTTGGAATATGTTATCAAGTTTGATTCAGATCCGAAATTAAGTATTGCTGCTTCCGAAGACGAAACATTTTAAGCATACAACATTTCATGATAAGGATTGAAACAACTGTTTGCTACTATATTACTTTAGTCATATAACTCGAACATATTCAACAATAGAGACAGTATTATATGTGTTTTTGCAAACAGTAATGGAACAGTCATTAAAGCTGCTTTGGAAATGATCAGGTTCTAAACTGACTGCAATAGCACCAAACCCATATTAGCCCTTATCATGCCGTGATACCGTCTGCTTTTAAATTATCGTCTGCAATTTTTTTTTTAATTTAGATGTGTACATTTTGTATGTAAAGAAACCTAAAAACACTTCCAACAGTCTGATTCAAGATCAGGCGCCATGTTACGCGGCTTCTGGTCTAGATCAAAGCTGTTTGCAAAAACGAAATGAAGTATCGATCAGCAGGCAAAGTGTTAAAAAGTTACTGAAATTGATCGCTTGACTGCTGTATATGGGACATAAGTAAAGCAGAAAGAAAAGTAGAATACACATGTAACTTTGTTCTTCCTTTTCTTTAAAACTTTATCACGCTCACATCTCACAATCCCTTACAGATATAAAGCTTTATTCGGCATAAAATAGCATAAGTATATTCATACCCATCAATAAACTTGTACAATTCAATATACATACATTCATTGTACGTAAAATGAACGGACATGGAAAATTAAGTTTCGTAAACAAACTTTACAGAGAAGTGTAATCTATAAACTGACAAGAGTTCACATTATTTAATAGATATTATTATGTATTCCATGCAACTCTTAATGTTCCCTCTGATTAGAGTCTGCACTGTTTGTATAGAGCACATGTGTTCTGTTCACAGGTATGCATTTCTGTTAATGACGAGTTCAATCGTTGCTAGGGTTGAATGTGGTTGCTTAGTATATTTTTAAAAACAAGATTTAAAATGAAATCTCATTGACCTAGTTCTTATCTGTTGCTGGAACGCTATTCCACATGACCATCACTGGTAATGAAATTCCCAAGATATGACCAACGGACCCTAGACTTCAAACAATTTTTGTCGTCTGCTTTTTTTTTTATTTCTCAATTAAAACTTACCCAAATCCCCCCTTAACACCAGTTTCCAATTAATGCGTTTACATTGATGACTTTTATGGGTTGCTGTTAATGACTAACAATAATAATAATAATAATAATAATAATAATGGGACAGTGCAGACCCTGATCGGTCGACTCTAGACTTTTTCACTTTGTATTCTTTAATGGTTTATTGTTTACACATAACAAATATACTCGTCTCTATTGTTGAATATGTTCGAGTTATATGACTAAAGTAATATAGTAGCAAACAGTTTGGAGTTCAGTTTCGTTTCAAACCTTATCATTCTGAAATGTCGTATGCTTAAAATATTTCGGGTCGGAAGCAGCAAAATTTAATTTCGGATCTTAATTAAACTTGATAACATATTCCAAATCAGACGCCGCGTTACGTGGTCTCTGTTCCGCTGGTCTAGATACAAGCTTGTGCAACTGTAAGCCAAGTCGCTATAAACCACGACAACGCGGCTTCTGATCTGGAGCCAAGCTGTTGCAAATATTGCCCATGTCGCCCTTAGGAGTTACACTGCGGCTGAGCTGGATTCAAGCTATTCATGTAAAATCTGATCTCTTTTGCGGTACCCTCTCTTTTGTACCTTGCCTGTAAAAACCATGTGATTTAAGGTGCTGGGTGCATATATAGTCTGCGGGTACAATATACATTGCAATTGGTATCCCGCAGAGCGAAAGCCATTTGTGATATCGCTGCTTATGTAACGGCGCGCAGTGCCCTATGTCGCGGTAAAGCACGGTTGTTGTTAATAGGTCACCAATTACTGATTATTACGTACCGTCTTGAGGCCATACTTTGGGGTCTTTTTATGCTTGTTTTCTGAACTATTTGCTGCTAATAGTGCAGATCTAGAATAGAGAGCTCTTGAATGAGATTCTGATCTGATTCGTGCCGCTAATACTTGAAAAAGGCGTTAAGGCAGTACAAATAGATAGATAGATATAAAGAATGTAGTCAGGAGATTGTGGTTTCCAGCGCACATTTGATCATATAGGCGATTTTTGTGAGGAAGAAGGCGCCGGCCAAGCATAATTAGTTGATACCTGTACTATACTGGACAAGTATCTCCTTCCGAACTTCGGTGATGTTACTACGACATATGTTTTATTTTCTTTGTACAAGTGTACTTTCAACAAGTACACTGTTTACAGAAATATGTATGTGTGACTAGAGCACACACACACGCTTTCATCAGTTAGGGGCCCTTGAAATGGGTCTACACGTTTTACTTGGTGTCAAGTGTACTTTCAACAAGTGCACTGTTTTCAAAGGACACACGGCACCTAATGTTTCGGATTATAGAGGATGATGGAAATCGTAGCAAAATGCTATTTTTCAAAGACTGTCCACAGTGTTCCGGATACGAAATTCATTAATGTCTTGGTGTGTGGTGCTTGACCAAACATTAATAAAGACTTGTAGAAGTCTTATTTTTGTATCGAGATGTGAAATAAATAGAGATTGTGGTGGAATTACTAAGGCATGTGTGGATCAGGCTAGAATCAACTTAAAGGGACGAAAATATTGCATCATCACGCCACTTTTCAAATCCACTTTTTTAAGTAGCTTATACGCATAAATTAATAGAGTTACTGTGTTTTTCAGTATACGATTGAATTTAATCCATTTCGTGAAGAGGGTTATATTTTCATGAGAGGTTTCGCCCCTGGAAACTGTACACCTATATGTAGTGGTTCCCTACTGTGATAATTGGTATCAATACACACATCCTTATCAGAGAATGTTCATTGCAAACCAATTAACACAGCTGGGTAGTTGTTAGATGTAGATAACGATCAGTGAACCTGAAGTTGCAATTAACCCTTATCCTGCGGATCGCGAGTTGACATTGTTCTGAATTTCTCTGTCTGTCTCTCTCTCTCTATCGCTCTCTCGCTCTTTCTCTTTCGCAAGATAGAGAGTGCGAGAGAGCTGGAGAAAAGAGAGTGAGAATAAAGGCGAAGACAGAGAGACAGAGATATGACGAGGATGACAGAAAATAGCAAAAAGAAAGAAGAGCCTTCTTTCTCTTTGCTATATTTCTCTTACCTTTGTCATACATGTATCTCTCTTTTTCTATGTCTCGGACCCTCTCTCTATTATATCTCTTCTCTCTCGCTGTCTAGTCTAGACTCTGTAAAAAATTCACGAGACTATGAACGATATATCACAACAGATCCAAATCACATCGCGAGATATTTAGGGCCCTTTGATCTGGGTCTACCCGTTTTACTTGGTGTCAAGTGTACTTTCAACAAGTGCACTGTTTACAAAGGACAAATATATACGTGACGAGTGTTCCAAGAGTTAAAATGCACACACTGTCATGGTAAATGCTATTAAAGACTGTCATAGGGTTCAGGATTCGAAATTCAATAATGTTTTGGTGTGTGGTGCTTGACAAAACATTAATTAAGACTTCTAGAGTTTTTTTTCGAGATGTGGAAATAAATGAGGTTTGTGGTGGAATAACTAGGGCCGGTGCGGATCAGGCAAGAATCAGCTCAAATGGACGAAAATTGCAGCATCACGCCACTTTTCAAAGATTGTCAAATGTTACCGGTGAAGAAAGTCTTTAATTTTTTAATGTGTGTTGCTTAACAAAACATTTATAAAGAGTTGTAGGCGGGCTTTGTGGTCGAGATGTGAAAATAAATGGGGTTGTGGTGAATTAACATCTCGTTTGAATGGGATGTACACGGACATATAAAATGTGCTACGAAGGTAATGTCTGTTTATATTTCCACATTATCACTTTCCATTTTCGTGTGATTTAAAAATTTCTATGAGGGGTAAAAAAAAATTTAAAAAAAATCTTCTTTTTTTTTTCAAATTTTTTTCTTTTTTTTTCAATTTTTTTTTTCAATTTTTTTTTTGTATAATCTGAACTTTTATCACCTTATAATAACATAATTAATAGATATTTCAAGGTTTGTGGCTGTAAACTACCCCTACAGTTGATTTTTGATGGGGTTTTGGGTAATTCCGGGGTTTGTGGGGTTTGTGGGGTTTTGGGTAATTCGTTCCACCGGTCAATTTCGAGTGTCAACTTTTAGGGTCAATTGAGTAAAACTTTGTCAGATTATGTATGTTTTCTTTCTTGTATTTGATCTAGACTGGAAATAAATTTGTTACACGGCATTCCGGCAGGGTGTACGGGCTTGTATAACTGTTTTGGATTCCGTATTTCATGAGCGCGAAATACCTGCCGAAATACCATGCATTTTGAGTTTTTGACAGACGTCTGATAGTCAGGTTCCCGGATGTTTGATTATTTCATAGATCATCAGATATAGGAGACAGGGAACCAGACTAAGACGGCTGATGACTGATCAGCGTCTTCTTGTAAGCGCTTGCATGTTTACATCCGCACATTATTGTAATGTTCGGGTCCGTGTTATTTTCTGTATAAAGGCTAGCGGCGAAACCTGATGTGTATTATGAACTCGTCTCAATGATTATAGTATTGCTATAAATAATAATAAAGCATGAAATAAAGTATTAAACTTCCACCAGACACCAATCAAGGATAATTATTCAATATTGTTTCATTACAGTACGGCAATTCCGGGTACAGGGAAACTTCTCAATGACACTGATTTTAGAACTTGTACGCATCTTTTTTGCGCATGGAGACAGTTCGTCCTACTGGGAAATAGTTAAAACTATTTCCCCCCGGATTAGGCAGTGTCAGAACAACACAGCAAAACAGTCAAAAATAACGAATTGCAAGCTATATAGAGCATTAGGTAAGAATAATAAATGTTACTAACCAGGGGCAAAATATATACAATATTGATAGAGGACCTGTAGATGAAGATATGTGCAAAATATCTAAGCTCTTTGACAATAAGATTTTTAAGACTACCTTATTTTTTCACTTCGGTTGCTATGGCAACCAGAGTTCTGCATTGTTTCAAATTCTTTTAATAACTTCGAAAGAGCTTGACCAAAGGAACATTCCTGTAATGTTTGGTTGCATGTGGGTTTGAAAAAGAAGGATGTTTAAAGAAATTGTTGACACACGACGCGGCACATTGACTGGTCACTACAAAAGCTCACTTTGAGCACTTTGGGCTCAGGTGAGCTAAAAACAAGTGTCACAGTACCAAACCTAAGATAGTTTGGGGAGAGCAGTTTGCAGGCTGCTGGCTAGCTCAGTTGGTAAAGCAGCCACTTAAAACTTGTGAGCCAAATGTAACATTGGGATAAAAATATGCAGCCTGAATGGGGCTTGAACCCCAGACCTTCAGACTACCATTCAGATGTGCTACCGACTGAGCCAGCCAGCCACCTACAAATGCCTCTCCCCAAACTGTGTACCTGACAGTGACACAAGTTATTGGGGAAAATGTCATCAAAATTCTCTTTTCCAGTCATCATGGTACTTTTTGCCTTACGCATACTCTCGGACCTTTCATTCGGATGACATCTAACTTCTCGGAGAAAAAACAAACCCCGCTAATGTCAATTTCGTGTTTGTTGTCCCCCAGTGCTCGTGCTCGCTATTTAATTCATTGCCGAATGAAGGGTGTGTGACGTAGCACTGGAAAACAGAATGATAACCGTCTATTCCGGAGTAATAAAGTAGAAGTAGAAGAAGATTAAGTAATCCAAAATCCATAAGAATGCTAATGCAGTGGGTTCTGTGAGCCCTGTGATGCGAAACCGACATACATCTAATATAGGTTTTGTAGCTAAGGCCCTAATTGGCCTGACTATCTCTCTGGTATACTTTCTCTCTGGTATAACTATATATACATATATACATATAAATATCGGAAAAAGACGTAATGAAAAATCAGCCGCCGCGGCCGGGAATCGAACCACGGGTCTCTCGATTGCCGGTCCAGCATGCTAACCTCTACACCACAGCGGCCAGCCAATTTCTCATGACGTTAATGACACTATATACGCAACGCCATTGTTAGTAGTCCCCAAGATGGCGTCTTAGTTACCAAATCGGGTGGCCATTGTGCATATAACACCCCAAGCATCGGTAAACAGATATAGAAATGAAGAAAGAACTCGATGCTGGAAATAAATATCGGAAAAGGACGTAATGAAAAATCAGCCGCCGCGGCCGGGAATCGAACCACTGGTCTCTGGATTGCCTGTCCAGCATGCTATCCTCTTATACACCACAGCGGCCAGCCAATTTCTCATGACGTTAATGACGCTATATGAGTCAATATATATTTTTGCCACATTTTCTGTCCTTTGGGAATTTCTCAAGAATTTGGACAATTAAGTGCAATTTCTGGACTTTGTCAAACAAAGCATGTGATATTAAATATATATGACAAATTGGGTGGCCAAATAAATGTGCTGTATGGGGAAAAACATCTTTTGAAATCAGCAAATATACAAATACAAATACAAATACAGAAACACTTATATAGCGCAAAAAGTATAAATATTCAATTGCGCTTTACAATTGATCATACTAATTATTACATAATTACAATATCAGGCAATAGGTATCAAAGTCACTAAGAACACTAATAAACACTAGTCATTCATTGTAGAATTGACTGAACAAGTGTGTCTTAAGTTTTTTCCTGAAAGCAGTTTCAGTTTTTACTGCTTTTAAGTCTCTAGGAATCATATTCCACCATTTTGGGCCATCGCAAGTGACCGTTCAGCGATCTTCGTCCTATGTCTAGGTACAACAAACTGAATGTCGCTACACGATCTCAGGCGGTAATTCCCTCGCACCCTAGTGAACAAGTCTCTGAGATAACTCGGTGCGGTCCCATGTACAACCCGGAAAACAATGACAAGCACTTTGAACATGATCCTCGCACGAACAGGTAACCAGTGTAACTGTTTAAGAATGTCATAGCTATGCTGCTCATATGTTGCTTTCATTACTAATCTGGCAGCATGATTTTGGACTTTTTGAAGTTTATCTAGCTGATATGCTGGAATGTTAGCAAATAGTCCGTTACAAAAATCGAGGTGTGAATGAATAAGTCCGTGTATGAGAGTCTCAGCTGACTTTTGTGATAAATGTTTACGGATACACCTCAAATTTCTTAGCTGACCATGTGCTATTTGACACTTTTTACGAATGTGCAAATCAAAATTCAGAGTACTTGTCATATAAACACCAAGGTCACGCACATGATCAACACACTTCACCTCGCAACCACCAACAGTCATACTAGTAATATTCAGTTTATTTAATTGTTGTTTTGTTCCATATGCGATAATTTCAGTCTTTGCATTATTCATTTTAAGCTTATATTTTGTCATCCACGAAATAATGTCATCAAGGCAGTTGTTTAGATCGTGAAAGATAGAGGATTCACTCTGATGATCACCAGCTTGAACCCTAAAAGCAACTTTGTGGTCATTAGCGTACCCATAAAGATCTGCTGTATAGTTTTTAACAACTCTATTAAGAGCAGCAATATACATTGTGAAAATAACTGGGCCAGCACAAGAGCCCTGTGGAACGCCAAATTTTAACGGTTCGGTGTCTGAAGCTGAGTTTCCAATCTTAACCTTCATTTTCCTATCGGTCAAGTAGGATTTAATCCAATTTAGAGGAGTATTGATAATGCCAAATTCATCACGGAGAAGTTGAAGTACTATAGGAATGTCAATAGTGTCAAATGCTGCACTAAGGTCAATCATCACAACAATCGTCACTAGATTCAGTTCAACTGCTTTCAGGATATCGCTGTGCATTTTTAACATTGCTGTTTCTACGCTATGAAATTTGCGATAAGCGCTTTGGTATGGTGGTAAGAGATTATTGGTTTCAACATGGTCAGTTATTTGTGATAGTGCTGCTTTTTCGAGAATTTTCGAAAGAAAGGACAAGTTCGATACAGGCCGATAATTCTGGAGTTGTAAAAGGAGACCTTTCTTCTTCAAAAGTGGATTAATCAAAGCGCCTTTCCATTCTTTTGGAAAAACACCCGATGCCAAAGACCTATTAACAATGTCAGTTATAATAGGTGCAAATTGGGATAAGTTTTCCTTCAAACTTGACGTAGGAATGATATCCAGTTCACATGTCGTTGCTTTAGAGTTTTTAATCAGTTTGACAACATCATTCTCTACAAGAGGCCGAAATTCACTGAATGTTGTTGACAATGGCGTTGTGTTAGCCAAGTCTTTGTATGAGTTAATTTGCGGTATGTTGTCAAGAGTGTCTCGCAATTTGTTGATTTTCTCAGCAAAGTAGCGCAAAAAGTCGTTAGCCAATGACACGTCATTAGTTTGAGTTGGCAATGGATTTTCCTTCGACCAACCTAAAAGATTTGAGGTTACTTGTATAGTTTTTTTACATTACCCTCTGCTCCACTAATCATCTCCTGATAGTATCTGTCTTTTGCCTTTGAAACTGCAGCAGTGTACGAGTCCCTAACACTTTTGTAAATGTCCTTCATGATGCCTGTTTTGTCTTTTAAACAGAGTTTTTCAATTGTCCTTTTATACTGTTTAAGCATCCTTAGGTAAGAAGAATACCAAGGTACATTTGGTCTGTTGATGAAAGTCAATAAATGAAATATGTAACATTTTAATGTCCCAAAATCAATAAATAATGTCAAGGGCTAGACACTTTAAAAACTCTCTTCAGTTTTTCACCACTGACTATTTTGTTGTAACAAACATTCATATCTAAGGCAGCAAACATGAACTATTCATGAACGTAAACAACTTTTAGTTACTTTTTACTTCAATAAATGCTGTCACCCATGTGTGGTTCCATGATGTTACATTGAAGAAAAACAGCTCTGAACATGGCATGCATTATGCAAACTATGCGAGTAGTCCCCCTTTCCATTGCCAGCATCAGTAGAAACAAAATGGCAGTTTGAATAACCACAACAAAAACTTTCTGTTCTGAGACAAATCATTTTAAGTATCCACGTAAGCAGATATATTTTACTTTCTTCTCTGATGTTACAGAAATATTAAGAATGTGTTTACATGATCAGCTGATGCAATAATATAAGTTTATGCACCATCCGAATTTACAATAACAGCCATGTTTATTTTGTGAGCCGTGAGGTGCATTGATCATATTGAGGTCAGCAAAGGTCAAATATATCCTTGATGTTACGATGAAACTTGTAACATCAAGGAGTGCAAATGTAACATGAAAGAAAATACAAAATATTCTCAGAGCATTTCTGTCTAGTATGATATTTAAACAGTGACATATTGACAGATATAGACACCAAAATGTTATTTGAAAATGTGCACATATATGAAATTTATAATGTTTATGAGTATCTAGTTGAATTTAAGTCAAACTTGTAACATCAAGGAATCAGGATTGTAACATAAAGGAAATCGCAGGTTTCTTGTTGAATATTAATATCATAAATCATATTGTGATACTAAATATGTTGAAACCCTTTCTCAATATATACTGTATGCGCCTAAGCAAACAAAGCAGATCCTGATCAGACAGCTGCTACAGGAGCTGTCAAATCTAGGTCTATTCTGTTTGCTAAACAGATTCTGTGTAATCTTTATTTCATAGGAATTTTTAAAAACTACAGTGTTCCCTCCGTATAACGACACCAAATTGGAGACACATACATGTATTGTGTTTTTCGTTCGGAGGTAGTCATTATAGGGAGTTAAAATTAGACTTACTTAGCTTTGCAAACAGCTTTAATCCAGATCAGACGCCACGTAACATGGCGTCCGATCTGGAATCAAATTTTATTCATTTATTTATTATACCAGATTTATATAGCGCTCATTTCACACAGGGGTGTGCGTTCAATAGCGCTTCACATGAAATGACATGAATGTACGGTGCCTACAAAGCGAGAAAGAAAAATATCTACAATTAGATCTAAAATAAACATGAATAAACATACAAAAGATAGCCCCCAAAACAGTGAACAAAATACTTCTATCAATCAGCAATAAACCGACCGACTGGTTTGCTGACCGATACAAATAATAATAGAGCACCAAATGTAGGCCGCCTAAGTTGTTTGTCACTAGTCATTATGGTTTTTTCTGTCGAACGTCCAATGTGTGACTTTGGGGGAAGCAGCAGACGAGTTTTAAGCATACAATATTGCAGAAGTGAAAGAATTAGGCATATAATATAATTGTCTTGTTTTTAAAACTTAGGCAACGGTCGTTTTGACGAGGGAATCTTTGTTAGGAGGGCCGTTGTAGGGAGGGAACACTGTACTCTCATAACGAAGCATAGCAGAACAATCCACATTGGGTATTATGAGCATCCCCGGGCAGGGATCGAACCCTGGGCGCTGCCGTGACAGTCCAATACAATAACTTCTGAGCTAAAGAGTCTCCTGCCTAGCTGAGGGATTTGATACTGGATATATACTTCGCCGCGGCCATGCTATTTATAGAACACACAGACACACACAGAGGTCAGTGTGTGGTATGTAACAATTTATATTAATTAAGTCATACATTTGTTTATGAACATTCATTGAGCACAGAGTAAGTGGAAACGGGAACAGTTATTTGATAGTAACCGTTACAATCATAACAAATGCATGCGGCAAAGGCATCATGAAGAATTTCATCAGCCAAACTGTTTGAGTACCAACGCATATGACCCAATCGTCATTTTATATCTGACATCCAGTTCAAATTGATGCCTGCATAAACTTTGGACCCATTTCATGAATAAACAAATAAATATATACATAGGAACCGAACTATGCAAAACCATACTTATTGACATGTAAGCAATCAAGATCCATGTCCATAGCCGCAACTACAATACTGTGATTTTGACAATTTACACAGTTTGAGTAAGTGTAAAAGCAATTTTGGCATATTATGATGAGTATCAAACAGTGCAGACTCAGAGAAGCAACCATGTTTTGACTGTGACAAATGATATTGGGCTACACTGTTTGAGATATATACTTTCTGACACTAAACATCAATAACTGTACACCGTGTAGACACTAGTCAGATGCCATGATGCATCAACATCTGAGGCAGGTTTTAAATTATTTGTATGCTCCAAGTGTGTATATTTTGGGTTGAATTAGAGCTGCTGAACAAGTGAATAAGAGACTTTAAAGACATCTCCTGACGACCACCCGGTCATAACACCTTGCCAGACAATTTCCTTGCAAAAGGCATGGGTCTTGTAAACATGCCGGTAGCAAAGAACCATTGAAGCGTCTCATGTGAGACCCGACCTTTATATTTGATAGTACACAATGGCAGCTTATGCTGCATTTTTGTTCTCACCTATCGAGAACGTTGGGAGGGGGACTCCATCACTGGACTGAGGAAATATCTTTAAATATACTCAGCCAAAACAAGAAGTACCAACTTTTTACATTGACTTTACATTAAGTAAATTTTAAATTTCCATATCTTTTAAAGTACCTTAACAACTTCAGTTTTGTTTAAGATTTTAAAGGCTCATACGTTCACCAATGTATTCCAGTAAAAATAACCAGATTAAATGACACATGTAACAAAAATGAAACACTAGTTTGTTTTTATTTCAAATCAAAGGGAGATTACTTGATATTATAAGACTTTCAAGTCTTAAAAACGCCATGAATTTTGTGATGAATGAAAGTCTAATATTATTTGATATTCTTTAAGAGGAAGTTCCAGCTGTTAAATATGAGCTCCATCGTTTCTCTTCTACGCGAACTATTTATAAGGAAAAAGGAGTTATAGACCTTTTATTTTCAATACGCCTAAATCCGTCACAAATGTTTCTATCTTGTTAGGTTAGGAGATAAGATTTAACACCTCTTACTTTGAACTCAATTATTTCGAATAGCCAAACGAATTACACAAGTTGGCTTTTAAAATGTTCACTTATTAAAACTTTTGAAACTTTGCCTCTGAAGACAGATTAATGCAGGTTAAAAGTTAAAAGTGATTTGTAAGAGCTTTCTGCACCACTTTTGATGTCAGTTTAGTTGGCAGCTGTGTGAAGGTCTTGATTTTTTGTATTACTTGAAATGTTTTTATCTCAAAGTAATTTCTTTGGTCTATTGAACTTCAGAGTACTGAATATCTACTTACATATTTAGGTCATTAGGTCAAAGTTCGAGGTCATTGTCACACCTTGGAGTTGAACAGTATGAACGATGTCTTACAACAATTGTTGTTCAAGTTCCAAGTTAACTTGTTTTTATTTCATGTTCCATTAGTTAAATTCTTTCCTGTAACTATAAATTTCCTTGCTGTAACAGCACTTTCTCTGAACCAACCAACCCTTTTCGATGGTTATACATGTAATTCATAACACAAGTACAAAATTATAATCTCAACATCAAGTTCAGGTTTGACTCAGAGTGAGAAATCGTTTAAGTAAAGTTTATGTTCATTCCATATCATTGTTATCCTTCATGTAATAGATGCATTCCTTGATGTAACACTCATGCTGATTAAATGAGGAATACTCATACCAAAAACACTTTTAACAATCCCTGTGTTAACCAGGTTTGAATCTCGTTAGATTGGCTTAAAAAAAAAGTCTGCTTTGAAATTGAAGTTAATAATAAGTTTTTAAAGTTGTCATATCTTTTTGTGTTTTCCTTACTGTTACAAAATATGTCCTTGATGTTACATCGTTTCCTTGCTGTAACAAGATGGGGAAAATGACATTTTAAACTTTAATGTTTGGATTGTGAGAAACCAAACTTGCTTTTCCGATAACAGTACTGCATTCAATAAACACAAACTATCAAAAGATCCTATATTGAATCAAATATTGTGTGCATTGTATATGTAGATTTGTAGAAATTTGCCACTTTACGACAGTTTCTGTACACCATGTAATAGTACATGCATATTCATACATTTGATTAATTGAGGGGTTTTCAAGAGCATCTGTTATTGTTTGTTAAGTGCAAAACATCTGGCAGAGTATCCGTGTATTCAAAATGTTAAAATACAAAATCGTTACAGCAAGGAATTGATTATCAGTGCCTTGATTAGTTACCAATACTTACCTGCTTCTCTCATAAAAATATGGGTCACTAATACTCGTTTCATGGACTGAAGACATTGATAAGTAAGACATAACAGAAAACAACTGATTTGAATAACATTATATTTGATGATATCTACCCACTGAAAATGTGGCAAAAATATATATTGACTCATATACGCAACGCCGTTGTAAATAGTCCCCAAGATGGCGTCTTAGTTACCAAATCGGGTGGCCATTGTGCATACAACGCCCCAAGCATCGGTAAACAGATATAGAAATGAAGGAAGAACTCGATGCTGGAAATAAATATCGGAAAAAGACGTAAAAATCAGCCACCGCGGCCGGGAATCGAACCACGGGTCTCTGGATTGCCGGTCCAGCATGATAACCACTACACCACAGCGGCCAGTCAATTTATTTCCAGCATCGAGTTCTTTCTTCATTTCTATATATATATCGTGTCCTATATATATATATATATAGGGTAAAATGTTCGAGGTAATTTATACTCTACCACCGTTTTGACTTACGAGTGACTTTTGTCTCTTGTAGACACACTATATCGGCATCCAGGGAATCGAACAACTGCTTGAGATCGATTTTGCTGGCACGGATGCCATTTATATTCCATGACAGAATCTTCATCTCTAGGATGGCTGCTACAATAAATTAACAAGTTGATGAAGTGAATTTTGTTGGTGCAGACATTTTTTGACAACATTCATTTCATTGGTGAAACGAAATACATTAACTAACCAATCAGAAGCATTGTTCGAATGGGAGCTCTGCCGCTCATTTTGAAACTCCAACTTCGATTGGTCAATTAAACGGTGCAACTATTTATTTGGTACCCTCGGCAGAAACGAAGGCGCAGAAATCTATTTTCGGTTTCAATTGCCAGACAATAGTTTGTTTATCAAAGGTATTTTTCTCTGTGTATGTTTTTATGTCATTGTTTAAACTATTTGATACTCTTTTAATCATTTATTGACTGTGATGAACTTCATGAAGGGAATTTTTGACACCAGTGAGTAGACGTGGGTGACGGACGTTTCGGTAAATGACCAGTTCGGTAAATTGATTTTATATAGTGAAAGTCTGGACGTTTCGGTAAAAAGGTAAATTATAGTAAGTATAGGTTTATGTACAGGTCTGTATATCACACCTTTCGCTAGATCAATAACTGATGGCGCTTGATCTCTAATCACTTGTCTTGCAAATGGGTTGGGTCTAAACTATACGATCTAGTTCTGGAATTGGTAAAATTTCTATGCCGAATTGGGGCAATAAAGTCGGTTATGAAGGAAATATAAATTTTGGTTTTTTTAGTTCTTAATTATTTTGAGATGTAACAATAAACTCATCTCCTTAGAGAAGAAATGAAAAAAAAAATATTGAAGAATTCAAGTTATTTTTACCCCCTTCACATGCCCTTTATTTCGTTTTGTAAACAGGCCGAAAAATTGTATCTGTTGGTAGACCAGGATCAACACATACTAAAACAACCCTGCAAACTTGGCACAAACACTGTGCCACAGTCTCATTGTTACCGAGAGAGGTGCGATGTGCGATATACTTAATCCTATACTTACTATAATTTACCTTTTTACCGAAACGTCCAGACTTTCACTATATAAAATCAATTTACCGAACTGGTCATTTACCGAAACGTCTGTAAATCGTAACCGTCTACGAAATGTTCGATTTCAATGAAACCGCGAATTCACATTACTAATTTGTCTGCTGCGGCAATACAGTCATATTTATCTTCCAAGAAGTCGAATCCTTGTAGAGTACCTAGCATTTGACGCGCGTCAACTGTCAAAAATGTTATAGTGAAGAAAAACAAAAGCTAACGAAAAAGAAAGTTAATAAACTGAAGAAAACAAACAAAACCCCTTTGAAAGTTTGAGTTACCTTACACTGTAAGTTACAGTAAACAATCGTCTAGACTGGGGAGAACATATATCTAAATTTTAGTCTAAAATAACAAATAGGCAGTGGCTAGACGTCCGGAACCGGACGGCTAGCCCACCCTCACAGTGTAGGCTAGTCGTCAGGTTCCGGACGTCTAGCCTACACTGTGAGGGTGGGCTAGCCGTCCGGAATAGATTTTCTTCAGAGCATATACTGCTTTGTACGTGGGTTAATGCCTGGATGTATACGGGAAACATCTAAAAATCCATTGAAATTTCAAAACCCATCAATGAGAGCGTAAACAAATCACATTTGAAGGAATAAATGTTTGCTTCATAAATACCTGAAGAGCAACGTTCGCACCCGCCATTTTAATTAATGGTTGACTTAGATATCTGCCTGTACGTTTCGCTACCCTGACACTTTCGTACCTTGTCGCTATCATAAATTATTAACTGACTTGGGTTTTCACACCTTCGTCCAATATTTAACTTAAGAGAACTCTGGATCTAAACCATATGTATATGTTCTTGTATTGTATGTTATATTACATGTAGGCAAATGTAAATCAAATATTTTGTCGAAGCTAATGATGCTTAATTACGCAAAGTGCGGGTAGCGAAACATCTGCACAGCGATATCCTGAAAGCAGTTGAACTGAATCTAGTGACGATTGTTGTAGCAACCCCAGCTGATTTTTCAAGATATCAATAGTAAATCAAAAACACATCATACAGATAGATCTCTTTGCAAGCTTTTCAAATCTGTTTTCATTTTATTTCTATCTTAAAAAATAAAAAAGTTATGACAAATTTTATCATTCAATATTTCGCCATTTTTCAGAAAAAATGAGCTATTATTACTACTGTATTTTTTCGCGACGCGCGGCACCGATTCATCAAAGCCGGTCATCATTATTTCAGTAAAATTGTCATAACTTTTTTGTTTTTAAAGATTTTTCTATGAAATTTTCAGACAATCTTCTTTGAATATTGTCCTTTCTATTGCTTTTAAAAGATTTATTATAATAATGTTTTCTGTTTTGTTTCAATAGGTGAAGGGAGTAAAAATTTCAATTTTTTGACATTTATTTTTCTATTTTTTTTCCATATCACATAACTTCATCACACAAATTCACAAATAAATGAATATATATGCAGAGATACAGACTCACAGTTGTAAAATAGACCATGGCTATTGAAAATACCTCTAATGAGTTCCATGATGTTTCAAGTGAGCTTGATTTTAAATACATTTTTCGGCATGACTCATTAGATTTTATTAGGGCTCGTACTAAAAAAAATACACTATTTATTATCTCAGGCAGTCTAGCTGTACTTTTACTTTTAGACTATCTCTGAATATGGTATTTCAATTAAAAGGCAAGAATGATATAACAAGTATTAAAGCAAGCAATGTTTTATAATAAGCATTATTTTTTTGCAAATAAATAACATTGCAATCTGGCCATCAGGAAAACGACTAACAGTGCAGACCCTGGTCAAAGAGCTCATGCAATCACCATCTGAACTGGGTCTTCAATGTTTGCATAGGACAAGTATACTTGCAATTAGTGCACTGTTGATAATAATATATGTTTCACTAGGTGTGAATAAGTTAAGATATATTTTTTTTAAATTAAATCCATGTTTGCTTTCGGAATATCGACAAACTGTCTCTACAGAGTTTGCTATGCTCACTACACGTTGCTTCATAGTCTTTAAGGTCTGTGCACAGTCATTACAATGAAAAACATGACTGAAACCTTGGCAGACAATATATACCCAGTAGAAAGAGTAATAGATATGTTCGCAATCTTCTGCTTTTTCCTGGTCATTCCATCACGACATATGCACCAATTTTCCGCATTTGCCAACTTCTCTGAAATGTCATTTCTGGTTGATTAGAACCTGAAATAAAAGTAAAATTTATAAGTTGAAAATAAAAATTGTGAAGGGATCTGACTTGTTTTATTTATTAACCCTTTACTCCATAGACTCCATATTCCTAGTTTTGAAGACAGGTGTCCACTTAAAGCAAAATTAAAGTAAAGCAAATTGAAAGTAAAGCAAAATGAACCTCAATATCATTCTGCTTTACTTTCAGCTATACAATCTTAGATATGACTTGTAACTTTTTTTTTCAGTTAAGGAATAATAAAGTGAACCTTTATTTAATGAAAGGTGCATTTATGGAGTAATAGGTTAATAATTGTTCCCATTTTAGATTTCAAAACCTCCCCCTTAATCTGACTATTGATGATAAAATGTGTAATATATTCTAAGGAATGTCGATTTTTTTTCTATATAGATTAACAAATGTGCTATGAAAAACACAAGTTGCTCTCAAAAACATGTTAATTTCTACACGAGTATGGTTTTGTTAGTAATTAAACGTATTCCATTAGGTCTCAAATAGCTTATGTTCGGTTTAAGGGTTCAATATCGGCGCCGATAAAACGTACGATTTTTTAATGAATTAAGCGATCTTGTGTTAATTCATGAATGAAACTATTATTTAATTACGAAAAGAACCCGTTTGGAGCAATTCTTTCAGCTTTATTTGAGCTATAACGCGGGTTTATATAAGTTGTAACAGAAGTATCTCGTAGTCGCTGTCTATAAAATATTCAAGATGGCGGCCGTCAGTCTCTCGCTAACGCTGAACCGACTCGCCGGGTAAAATCGCCAACTTCTATTTAAAAGCCTGCGCTTAATTTACATCGTATTTCATAATTGTTGGTAGCAATAGAAAGAGAAAAGTATATTAAATACGATCGTACCATCGGTTTTTATACTCACCATGAGATTTTTCTGAAATTTGACCCAGACTTCAGGTCATCGTAACTTTTTTGTTTGTCAACATAGGAAATAACCGAAACTTCCGGAGCGAAGATAGATCTCTTCTCTGATTGGTTAAAAACAACTTATGAATATTTATAGCGCCAAAATAATCCGCACAAAGGTCACGCGATGTACATGCAAAATTTCATGTACAAATTTGCCGATTACGCAAAACTGGAAAAATCGGCGATCCACAGTGGATTTAACTTGTGATAACATCACTATAGCTTATACTACAGAATTTTTAATCACACCATTAAATAGCTTGTTTAATTCCGATTCATATGGTATATAATTTTATGCACTTTAGAAATATTGGATAATAGAAAAATGAAGTTTTGTACAGGTGGTATCGATTTTTACCTAAATTCTTAAGTGGCTAGGCTTATCAGCTGGGGTTGCTAATTGTTGTGATGATTGACCTCAGTGCAGCATTTGACACTATTGACATTCCTATAGTACTTCAACTTCTCCGTGATGAATTTGGCATTATCAATACTCCTCTAAATTGGATTAAATCCTACTTGACCGATAGGACAATGAAGGTTAAGATTGGAAACTCAGCTTCAGACACCGAACCGTTAAAATTTGGCGTTCCACAGGGCTCTTGTGCTGGCCCAGTTATTTTCACAATGTATATTGCTGCTCTTAATAGAGTTGTTAAAAACTATACAGCAGATCTTTATGGGTACGCTGATGACCACAAAGTTGCTTTTAGGGTTCAAGCTGGTGATCATCAGAGTGAATCCTCTATCTTTCACGATCTAAACAACTGCCTTGATGACATTAGTTCGTGGATGACAAAATATAAGCTTAAAATGAATAATGCTAAGACTGAAATTATCGCATATGGAACAAAACAACAATTAAATAAACTGAATATTACTAGTATGACTGTTGGTGGCTGCGAGGTGAAGTGTGTCGATCATGTGCGTGACCTTGGTGTTTATATGACAAGTACTCTGAATTTTGATTTGCACATTCGTAAAAAGTGTCAAATAGCACATGGTCAGCTAAGAAATTTGAGGTGTATCCGTAAACATTTATCACAAAAGTCAGCTGAGACTCTCATACACGGACTTATTCATTCACACCTCGATTTTTGTAACGGACTATTTGCTAACATTCCAGCATATCAGCTAGATAAACTTCAAAAAGTCCAAAACCATGCTGCCAGATTAGTAATGAAAGCAACATATGAGCAGCATAGCTATGACATTCTTAAACAGTTACACTGGTTACCTGTTCGTGCGAGGATCATGTTCAAAGTGCTTGTCATTGTTTTCCGAGTTGTACATGGGACCGCACCGAGTTATCTCAGAGACTTGTTCACTAGGGTGCGAGTGAATTACCGCCTGAGATCGTCTAGCGACATTCAGTTTGTTGTACCTAGACATAGGACGAAGATCGCTGAACGGTCACTTGCGATGGTTGGCCCAAAATGGTGGAATATGATTCCTAGAGACTTAAAAGCAGTAAAAACTGAAACTGCTTTCAGGAAAAAACTTAAGACACACTTGTTCAGTCAATTCTACAATGAATGACTAGTGTTTATTAGTGTTCTTAGTGACTTTGATACCTATTGCCTGATATTGTAATTATGTAATAATTAGTATGATCAATTGTAAAGCGCAATTGAATATTTATACTTTTTGCGCTATATAAGTGTTTCTGTATTTGTATTTGTATTTGTATATATGTACGACCAGTGTAATCCAAGATATATAAACCCATATTCCATTTATATAACTTTTCTTTGGGGATAGTCATACCTTATCATTTAGTGGCCACTTAACACAGGTAGACCAAATAAATGAGATGTTAGGGCGGATTTTTTATTGTATCAGGGTTAGAAATTAGCTAAAAATTACACTTGCATTTTTTTGCGAGTGACTTTTGAACTTACTCGCAAAATGCAAAAACTACTCGCGATAGTTAAACTATCATTCTGAACATATATGTTTTAACTTTTAACCCGACACAGACGTGTAGAAATCAAATACCATCTACCTACACTTCGTGTATTTCATACTGTACAATTGTGGTTACAGCTGACAAGGGATAAGATCTTGATTTTCATATTTACGTGTACATAACAAAGCGGTCGTTTTCTTACATTTTATGATATTGTGGAGAATGCATGCTGTATGTACTATGCAGACCAAATGCGATGCTACTTCATTACTCGAAAATAAGGTCAGGTTTAGATCGCCAATCCGTCTACGATACAAACGTTTTTTTCACTGGCCGTATATTTCAGGGCTGTGGTTAATAGACAGTATGTCACAGTAAAATTAGAAGTATACTTACAAGTACTCGTGCGAGTCTTTAAAATGGCCTCGTCTTTGAAGAACGGTTTCGGTTGTCGAGTCTGTGATAAGAATTGTTTACACATTGGAACTCCGAAGTAGCAAAGTGCGCGTTTCATTAGCCAATGAGAATTGGGAAAGTCCGTCATTACGTCATTCTTACAGACAAAAAAGAGGTTGAAACTTCCCGAAAAGCTATGATTGGCTTACGGACAGTATTCGCTGATCTACTCGTCCATTTCCGCCACTCGAAATGTTACGGAATAAACCGAGTATAGTCTTACAGACGTTATCATAGTGTGTTTAGCTGTCCGAAAAACACTACTCGCATTTTTTTGCCAGTTCGTGGAAAAACCACTTGCAATTTACAAATTCCACTCGCAGTTTGCGAGTATGCGAGCTTAAATTCGAACCCTGTGTATGTAGCCTAACGAGATATGATACATGTGCTTGTGTACACGAAATAAATCGACACATTATCGCATGTATTTTCTCTGTGTTCTGTTGATTTGTTTGTAATTAATGCATGAGGAGATTAATTGAATGTAATAATAAGGGGATTATAATTTCAATTGTAAGTGATAATGATGATTAGGCTTATCATTTTGCCAAAAGTATTTTATAGTACAGATATTAACTAATAAATTCATTATCACGGCCGGTATCTCCGTGTTTCGTCACTGGCAGCAAACTGTGAACGCATCCGTAGGCCTTTCTCTACACTGTTTGACACTCACATACATCTATTTAAAGCATTTTATGTAGTGGTATTAAATACACTGTATTTTGGCAGTTAAAGTTGACTGTAACGTTTTGCTTTGTGCTTTGTTTTCAGAACCTTTGAACTCTTCATTCCACATTTGATATACAGAAGTTTCGCTACCCGCACCAGGAATGTATATAATACTAATGTATGTTCCTGTCCACACTTTGCGAAATTCATAACATAACGTAATTAATTTTGTTAGTTTGGATCCAGAGATCATGTAAATATTGGATAAAGGTGTGCAAACCCAAGTTAGTTGCGAAATGCCCTGATAGCGACAAGGTGCGAAAGTGTCAGGGTAGCGGAATGTACAGACATATATCTAAGTCAACCATCCATTAAAATGGCGGGTGCGAACGCCGCTCTTCAGGTATTTATGAAACGTACATTTATTCCTTCAAATGTGATTTGTTTGCGTTCTCATTGATGGTTTTTATACGCCCACCTCTAGAGGTGGTCGTATATTGGTGTGGCCCTGTCCGTCCGTTCGTTCGTTCGTCCGTCAACATTTTGTTTGTCCGGAATTTTTCTGGTAAACTATTACAGGTACTTTGATGAAACTTCACACAAATGTTATATGCATCAAGATCTAAAGCTGAGTCGAGATTGAGATTCATTCGAATTTTCGTTACAGAGTTATCTGCCCTTGATGTACTCAAATATGCTATAAAATGCTTGTCTGGATTGCCCTTGATGTACTCAAATATGCTATAAAATGCTTGTCGGGAGTTTTCTGGGAAAAATATTGGATTGATATTAATGAAACTTCACACAAATGTTATATGCATCAAGATCTAAAGCTGAGTCGAGTTTGTAGGTCATTCTAATTTTCGTTACAGAGTTATCTGCCCTTGATGTACTCAAATATGCTATAAAAAGCTTGTTCGGAGTTTTCTGGGAAAACTGTTGAAGGGATTTTAATGAAACTTCACCCCACCTCTAGAGGTGGTCGTATATTGGCGTGACCCTTTCCGTTCGTCCGTCCGTCCGTCCGTGCTTACGAGAGGGTACTTACGTGGCTAAAATTCTTAGCCCCATGATTGAAAAACATTAACCTGGCCATTTCTTGTGACATTAACCTGGCCAGTTGTGGGACATAGGGTTAGGGGTAGGGTTAGCCTCCAGATCATTATTTTTCAAGTTAGAGCAAAAAAGAAATTGTCGGTTGTGTGGCTAGCCACGCAAAAGAAAACAATAGAAAATGGCCACATAAGTATCCTCCCGTGAGAACGTCCGTTCGTTCGTCAACATTTTGTTTGTCCGGAGTTTTTCTGGAAAACTGTTACAGGGATATTGATGAAACTTCACACAAATGTTATATGCATCAAGATCTAAAGCTGAGTCGAGATTGAGTTGCATTCGAATATTCGTTACAGAGTTATCTGCCATTGATATACTCAAATATGCTATAAAATGCTTGTCCGGAGTTTTCTGGGAAAACTATTGGATGGATATTAATGAAACTTCACAAAATGTTATATGCATCAAGATCTAAAGCTGAGTCGAGTTTGAAGTTCATTCTAATTTCGTTACAGAGTTATCCGCCCTTGATGTACTCAAATATGCTATAAAAAGCTTGTCCAGAGTTTTCTTGGATAACTATTACAGGTATATTGGTGAAACATCATGCAAATGTTATATGCATCAAGATCCAAAGCTGAGTCGAGTTTGAGGTTCATTCGAATTTTCGTTACAGAGTTATCTGCCCTTGATGTACTCAAATATGCTATACAAAGCTTGTTCGGAGTTTTCTGGGAAAACTGTTGAAGGGATTTTAATGAAACTTCACACAAATGTTATATGCATTAAGGTCTAAAGCTGAGTCGAGTTTGAGGTTCATTCGAATTTTCGTTACAGTGTTATCTGCCCTTGATGTACTCAAATATGCTATAAAAAGCTAGTCCAGAGTTTTCTTGGAAAACTATTTGAAGGATATTTATGAAACTTCACAGAAAGGTTATATGCATCGAGATCTGAAGCTGAAATAAGTTTTAGATTTATTTGATATTTTGTTACAGAGTTATCTGCCCTTGGTGTACTCAGATATGCTAGAAACGGCTTTATTTCAGTATTGTTTATGCTCTCAGAGCTCTAAGTGTCTACAAGTAAAATCTCTCGGCTTCGTAAAACGGAACCTCGGGATAAGAAATCAGGCTGTACGTGAAACAGCCTACAAGACCCTAGTGCGACCTCAGGTTGAGTATGCCTCACCTGTCTGGAGCCCCTACACCCAAGAAAACATCTCCAAAATTGAGATGGTCCAAAGACGGGCTGATAGGTGGACCTTACAGAGATACTCTCCTTATGACAGTGTGACAAACATGCTTGAAACCCTTGGCTGGAGATCACTAGAACAACGCTGAGCCGATTCCAGACTGTCCCTCATGTACAAAATCTATTACGGCCTTGTTGCCATTGAACTACAACCCCATTTTCAGACGCCCTTCAGAACGACACGTCACAGTCACCCCCTTGCACTAAATAAAAATAAAATAAAAAAAATAATTATACAGGTTGTTACTGATGACTCAAATTCAAATAAGAACTATTAAAACAAGTGAAAAGAACTACTACATATCATTTTCTGACCATTTAGCTTCAATATTATGTGAAATCAGTTGTAAAAATTCTTCCAAGAACATGATTTTTCGCGCCCAAAATTTCCCAAATCAGACGTTGCACAATGCAGTTTTCCCAAAATGGCAAGAAAAAGGCCTGCAAAGCGTACCATCCATTTTCTCCAAAAATGTTATTTAACCCATTACCCCATAGATTGTTTCTAGTTTTGAAAACAGGTGATCACATAAAGCAAGTTGCTTAACCCCTCAAATGGACAATTCTAATTTTCAATTTAGTCCATTTTTGACTTTTAAGGGTTATTTTTACAATAATCTGTTTGCCATTTAGACATATCCTGTAAAAGCCTTAATAGGATTCTACGACATATTGATTCAGACTCAGATATATAAAATATGTCAAAATGGCACACAGTGTAGACCCTGATCAGAGGGCTCCTTAAGGAACACTCTGATCAGAGTCTACACTGTTTGCATAGGCCAAGTGTACTCCTCACATATGCTGCTTGCAAATGACGCATATATGCATGACTCAGGTTCAAAGCTACATGTGTAGAATACAATGTATATAGAAAATAATGCATATTGATGACTGTATAAAATGGAACTTATTTCTTTACCGATTGAATGAAGGAATAAATTAAAAGGATATAAAGAGTAGCTATAGGGTAATGGGTTAACACACCTACATGTATATACTGCCTTTTACGATGAATACCGGGTAACGCTGAAAATGGTTTTGGAATTTGCATATTACCACCAAAGGGAGGTAATTCATATATGATAACCACTGATTGAATTGTTGTATGGGGAGACCTTTTATAACTGCCACACAGTACTTAACACGTGTTGTAGTGATGTATTAAATGGTACTGTTTGATCGAGAACCATACAAATAAGGCACTAGCACCTACCCATCCATGCAAGAGACAAACAGACTGTACCATCCATGATCCATACCTTGAAAAAATTAGTAGTATAAGATAATGATTCTGGCCAGGCTGTACTTAGAAAGTTTGAAACCTCAATTGGTCCAGGCATATAAACTTGTATTGAGATTTTGCCACATAAGCAATGATAGTAAAGGAAAATTAAACCCAGTACTCTGCATATTGCACAATTTCCCATCTGCTGCGGCAGTGCCATACTACTCCTGACAGCATTATATATTGGTCAGTGTTCTTGTTCTCCTTTCAGGCTGATCACTCTATAGACTTGCACCAATGTCAGCTACACAAAGTATTGGTGATCTGGCAGATGAAGATCTGAGAGAGCAGTTAAAGGGTTATGGAGTGAATGTTGGGCCTATTGTCTGTAAGTTGTTCATGAAAAATTGACAAATACAATCATAATTGAAGCTCAGTGTAAGTACTGTATACACTGAAAGACACTTCTAACGCAACACTTTTCAAAATAGTATTACACAAATACAGTACAAGATATCTTACTCAAATTTCACCTGAAGTGGTTTGACTACTTTCTGCACATAATTTCAATAAAATCATTCAACCATGACGGATAATCAATGCCGCACGTTGAGTAGGTAAGAATTCATATTTCAGCACGAGAAAAGTGATGTGGGCGAAATTATCGATTAAAATTCTGTATTAATATAGTACAACATTAGCCACACTAAAAAACTATCATATTTTGCATGAAATGCATATAACGCCCACGCGCCATTGGCATGGTTCAGACAGACCCTTAAATCAGTCGCGTAAGTTTGCGTTCTTTCTTAATAAGATGCTACTATTACAATGTACTGTTGATATTGCTTAATGTAAGATTTACGTCGTATTCATTCTAGTCATTTCAACATGTGACACTTTTTTGTTTCATTTTAAATAACGAAAAATAATATCAGCCTTGTCTGGTTATTTTCATGTGACTCGAGTCTTTTGCAGGTTTTTGTCCGTCATACGTTTTTGTGTGGAACGCAGACCGCGGCAGTATCGTAGAAGTGTCACAACTTCGGTATATGATTAGTCAGAGGTGTATGAAGACCATTCGTATCCAGGGAGAACATATTGGATATTAACTGTCTCATTTCAAACTTCTTCTGTGATAAGTGCTGTGAATAGAATTATCCTTTCATCTCCTTATTATCTTTTGTGACGATTTTGTGACTTTTAATTTTGGAGTTGTGTTTTATTTCTGTTAGATTTTGTGCTTTTTTGTTAATTGATTACAATGAAATTTACAGGAATCATGTACGAGGTGGTGGTTTATCTATATTGTCAAATTCCAAGATAACGATTATATAATAAGCCGAACACATCAAAATTTCTAGGTATTGCGTTAGAAGTGTCTTTCAGTGTAGATACAACAGAAAAAGGAGTGCCACCTAAACACGTTGAAAGTAAAGCAGAATGGCTGAATGCGCCTAAAGGCACATTCTGCTTTACTTTCAACCTGCTTTAAACTACCATCTGCTATGTTTAGAAAATATTTCTTATGATAAATTGGAACTATTTTCTTTTGTGGAGGAATGAATTAAATGTGTAAAAGTACAAATCTATGGATTCATTTACCTATCCCAAAGCATAAACGTTGAGACATCTGATTCTGAGTTCTTGGTTATTGTAAAAAGATCTTTTTAGATTTGTTTTGCTAAAACAGCACATATATGCATTATGGTATACTTGTACCATTATTTCTTAGTTTCTTTGTTTCATCTGTTAGTTATGCAAATTTGTTATTCTTGAAGTTGATGGCATTGGTACGCAGCCAGTAATATTTGGAAGTGTTTATGTATTACATTACCTTCACATATTTGAGGGTACAATTTCTATAATTGTTTAATATTTGTTAACATAGAGATTATCTATCATTTTAAATTAATTCTTTTATAAACTGAGTTATTGTTTATAAATATAATTGATGTCTTTAAGCAACAACGAGACTACTCTATGAAAAAAAACTTGGAAAGCTGATTGACTCCCAAGGAAGGCCACAACCTGAAACAGAATCTGAAGGTAAGATCAACTAAAAGTTGCTTGCAAAGAATGCCTGTCAATATGAAACTGCTCAGAAATGAATAGGTTTCCTTTGTATGCATAATCTTTGTTTTCATAGCATTTATAATTCTTATCAGAGTTCCAGGCGAGAGAAGTATATTTGTAGGATGCCAGATAAGAGCGTGTCAACTGAACAAACCTAACATTTATCACATTTTTCAACACCAAATTCTATGGTCTTACTACTCAATAAAATTGTCTCGAATAGATATTTTAATGAGTTTTGACACCGTAGGGTTTAATGCATATGTCACGGTACGGAATCTAACACAGATGGGGAGATTAATTTGTAGTCAGCCGGCTAGCTCAGTCGGAAGACCATCGGAATGGCAGTCTGAGGTCCCGGGTTCGAGCCCCGGTCAGGCTGCATATTTAACCTCGAGATAACTTTTCTGTTTCAGAAGATGACGATGAAGAGGAGGAGGAAGAAGATGACGAAGTTCAAATCAACTATACGTAAGTATACATTCTAATGAATCTAAACCAATCTATGAGTTGTGTTTAACCCTATCCCCTATAGAATCGCTTTTAGCGCATTCAGTTTATTCCTCCTCTGAAGAAAACAGTTCCAATTTATGCAGTCATGAACATGTATCATAAGAAATATTTTCTTTATTCTAGCAGGTGGAAGCTTAAAGCAGGCTGAAAGTAAAGCAGAATGCGCCTTAAGGCGAATTCTGCTTTACTTTCAACCTGCTTTAAGTAGTCACCTATTTTCAAAAATAGAAATGGGCTATGGGGGGAAAGGGTTAAGATAGGTTGCATCTTAACTCATTTCCCAATAGCCTGTTAAATAGTTTTAAAGACCGGTAACCACTTAAAGCAGGCTGAAAGTAAAGCAGAATGCGCCTTTAGGTGCATTCTGATTTACTTTCAGCCTGCTTTAAGCTACTATCTGCTAGAGTATAAAAAAACTTATGATACATTTTCCTGATTGTATAAATTAGAATTTATTTTCTGCAGTAGTGGAATAAATCAAATGGGTAAAGGGGTTAAGATAGTTTGCAGCATAATGCAATATTAGAGGTACCAAGGAACCTTAGGTTCATTCTGATTAACCTGGTATTAGCACGCTGCAGATTATGTTAACTTATTAGATTAGCTCTCCCACCAATATTACAAACCATCTATACCCAAGTCGTGTTGCATATGTAAAGATCTGCTGTTGCAATCACTGAAACAAAGGCTTGTTTCAGACATAGAGGATATTGAATGAGTGTGTTTTTATGCCCCCGGCATCTATAGATGCGGAGGCATATAGTAATCGTCCTTCCGTCCGTAACAGGTTAAGTAGATTTAAGCATCAACACCCCTTACTCAAATGCTTGGATACTTATACAGTTGTTGCCTTGGACCATTCTCTATCCACCAATATCACCCAACCTTGATTTTGACATTGACCTTGACCTTATTTGGACTTAGAATATTTTAAATGGGCTATTTCTTGGTTAACTAGATTTTACCGTTTCGTCTAGCATCAGCATAACTGACTACAATGCTTTGGTACTTATACAGTTGTTGCCTTGGATCACTACCAATCCACCCATATTACCTAACCTTGATATTGACCTTGACCTAATTTGGACTTAGAATATTTTAAATGGGCTATTTCTTGGTTAACTAGATTTTACCGTTTCGTCTAGCATCAGCATAACTGACTTCAATGCTTTGGTACTTATACAGTTGTTGCCTTGGATCACTACCAATCCACTCATATTACCCAACCTTGATTTTGACCTTGACCTTGACCTTGACCTAAAATTCAGAATACATGTATATTGTCAAGGATGCCACCGGGGGCATAAGTGTTTATTGAATACGCATTCTTGTCAGTTCTGAATTTATTGAACAAGTTGGATAAAATAATCATTTTATCAAACAAGTTCAATAAATTCACGACTGAAACACACAAATTTGAACTCCTATTTATTACATAAACACCAACTGACACGAATATCTGAACGGTCTTACTTTCACTTTTGCCCTCTGCAACTATGTCATATGTCTAATTCCGTTTTATTCATCCGTAGATAAAAACACCTATCAAACTAAAATAAAGAAAATCAACATCAATGTGTTGTGAAAATACTTCTCCGATACCATATTCAAATTTCTTGACACTCTAAGAAAATCAGGAAAGCATCCATGTGCAGTTTGTCAAACAGGAACAGGCAGGAACTTCATCTCTTGCACCATTTGCTCATGCTGGATCCACAAAAAGTGCAGTGGTATCAAAGGCCCACTTAGACCAGACCCACACTACAAGTGCCCACGCTGTCTGGGAACAGCTCGGCCAATGGATGGAAGGCCATTGAAGGACGTAACAGTTGACGACGAAACACTGGAGGTTGTCTCAGACTTCTGCTACCTTGGAGACACTCTGTCATCCGGAGGTGGATGCGAGCTCGCTGCCATTACTTGATGCAAATCTGCATGGAAAAAGTTTAGGGAGCTCCTACCCATCCTCACAAACAGGCAACTACCAATCGAAACCAGAGGCTGAGTTTATTCAAGCTGTGTGAGGAGTGTGATTCAGAGACATGGGCAGCCTCAGCAAACACTCTCCGACGTCTTCAGTGCAACGACAGAGCCATGATACGATGGGTCAGCTTGGTTAAGCCAGATAATGACAACCCTTTCGAGACCCTTCTATCTCAGCTGAAACTGAAGGCCATTGCAGACATTCTGCAAACAGGCAGACTGAGATGGTTTGGCCACACAGAAAGAAGTGCAAGCTGGATCTACCAGATCAAAAACATGAGCATTACATCACAAAGAGGTCAAGGAAGACCAAAACTATCCTGGATGGACCTTGTGAAGCGGGATCGTACATCTCTGGGGATGGACTCTACCCAACCACAGGATCACCAGATGTGGAGAGGAAGACTACGCTCCTCGACAGGCAGACAGGCCTCACCCTTGTTAAAGGATTAATCAATGGCCTGTATGAACAAAACAGGATGATGATGATGATTCTAGTTCTGTTTTCAAAATAACGTCATTATAGCAATGTGACGTCATTATCATTGTAACGTCTAAATTTGAAAAACAGTCTGAGTCAGTGTTAATACTAGAGCGCTACGTAGCCTGATTTGCAGCCTGAGTTTGCCGGACTGCTCGGGATAATGTTCTTAGGACACTTGGAAATGTTTCAATACCTAGGGGTGATCTAAGTTTGTCTAGATTCTCTAAACTGATTTACAGTCGGGGTAGTAGTACAGTATTTTGGTGATTCGAAAATTAGTATAAAATATATGCACGGTGGGCCGTACGATTTTTATGGACCTCTATATTTTGCACGTTTATGTGATAAATTAAGTTATTGACCCTGACACTTCAAATGGAACAGCAATCCTTTAGGAACTTTCTGATTTTGGTCTACACTTTTAACATAGGACATCAGTACTATGTGGAGACAGCTTGTTATTGATGAATATACTCATTGTTTAAAGGTGAAATGAGTTTAAATAGAATGTTAGGTGAAGTTATAATGAATGTAAAACAGAAAGCTCCTGTACAAGTTGTCTGCTTTAAGCTGCCACCTGTCGATCACTCCACCGGTGTGTTAAGAATATATATCCTAAATCTCTGAAATAGGGAAAGGTAAAGGACATCTAAAGAGTATTTATATGATAACAGGGCTCCAAGTAGGAGGGAGTTAACCAAACAAATCAAACATTTTCTCACTTTAACACCAAATCCTATGGTGTTACTACTCATTAGAATCCTCTCTGCGAGATGATTCTAATGAGTAGTGACACCATAGGGTTTTAGTTTTTGAAATACTCCGCCTATCTGGAGCCCTGTGATAACTTGATTAAATAATGCCAGATTTTTATCAAACTTGGTGGGATGTCAGTAATTTTAAATGCATCTTTTTATAGGAAAGCCCCTAAACTATCGTCTACTCCTCCAAGAGTGGCACAGAAGCCAATCCAGTCAACGACTCAGCCCCGTCAGCGACCCCAGTCGGCTACACCATCCTCTCATAAGCCTGTGATGCAGCCTAAAACAGCGGAACCAACAAGGCCACTTACTACGCAAAGGTATACAAATCATTGTCTTTGGTCCTTCAAGGATGAAAGGTATTCCTTTTTCATGGGCATGGACAGCATTAAACATTTTGATTAGCTCCTACATTAAGGTTTTGTTTGTCCAGTATTTTTGTCTCCAAGTAACGAACGAGTGAAAGTGAGATTTAGATATTGCTTTCCAATTTGCGACTTCTAGATTCAAACCTAGGTTTAGCGTATTTCAATTCAATCCAATTCAATTCAAATTTTTATTGTGATAAAGGCCTTTGGCCCAAACGCATATGTGCACACAAATATATACAGTATGAACATGAAAGTGTCATAATCAGGTAAACAACTAACAGGGAATTGTCATAAAACTGATTGAAGTAAATAATTTCTAATGATATATTGTCTTTAATGAAATCTAACTAGGGATAATTTATGACAATCACTTGTTCTTAATGTTATAAAACTTACTAGAAGTTTTGGTTCTGATTCACTGATCAACACCTTTCACTGTTTTGTTGCAGAGAAATGTCTGATTCCATGAAATTCTTGTTTGAATGTGCAATACCTGAGCTTTTATCTACCATAATGATCCTAAGTATTGGGACAGAGAGGCCTGAGCAAACAGTGTAGACTCTGGTCTGGCAGCTGCCCCCAGTGCAGTCTCTCCATGGTATACACTGTTTGCCATTCAGTTTGCAAAATTTGGAAAAATTACTGTGATAAATGTAATTTGTTCAAATTTTATGATAGTTACACAGTCATACCTGTAGTTTTGCAAGTTTTAGGAATGTTATGGTATAGCCTTTTGTGACATTGAATTATAATTTCTGTTCTTTGTTTTGATATAATTCCATAATCTGTTACCCCATAGCCAGTTTCTAGTTTTTAGCTCGCCTGTACGAAGTACATGACGAGCTATTGCAATACCCCCGGTGTAGTTGTTGTCGGCGTCGTCGTGAACGGCGTAACAATTTTAAGAAAATGTCTATAACTTCTATGTCCCTTGAGGTATTGCTTTCATAGTTGGTATGTGTGTGTATATGGACAAGACCTTTCCATGCACGGAAAAATTTGGACCCCTGTGACCTTGACCTTGAACTTAGGGCCAGCGTTTAGGTTTCGAAATCTGTGTTTAGGTTTCGAAAAATGCCTATAACTTCTATGTCCCTTGAGGTATTGCTTTCATAGTTGGTATGTGTGTGTATATGGACAAGACCTTTCCATGCACAGAAAAATTTGGACCCCTGTGACCTTGAACTTAGGGCCCGCGTTTAGGTTTCGAAATCTGTGTTTAGGTTTCCAAAATATGCCTATAATTTCTATGTCCCTTGAGGTATTGCTTTCATAGTTGGTATGTGTGTGTATATGGACAAGACCTTTCCATGCACAGAAACATTTGGACCCCTGTTACCTTGACCTTGAACTTAGGGCCCGCGTTTAGGTTTCGAAATCTGTGTTTAGGTTTCGAAAAATGCCTATAACTTCTATGTCCCTTTAGGTATTGCTTTCATAGTTGGTATGTGTGTATATGGACAAGACCTTTCCATGCTCAGAAAAATTTGGACCCCTGTGACCTTGACCTTGAACTAAGGGCCAGCGTTTAGGTTTCGAAATCTGTGTTTAGGTTTCGAAAAATGCCTATAACTTCTATGTCCCTTGAGGTATTGCTTTCATAGTTGGTATGTGTGTGTATATGGACAAGACCTTTCTATGCACAGAAACATTTGGATCCCTGTGACCTTGAACTTAGGGCCCGCGTTTAGGTTTCGAAATCTGTGTTTAGGTTTCGAAAACTGCCTATAACTTCTATGTCCCTTGAGGTATTGCTTTCATAGTTGGTATGTGTGTGTATATGGACAAGACCTTTCCATGCACAGAAACATTTGAACCCCTGGGACCTTGACCTTGAACTTAGGGCCAGCGTTTAGGTTTCGAAATCTGTGTTTAGGTTTCGAAAAATGCCTATAACTTCTATGTCCCTTGAGGTACTGCTTTCATAGTTGGTATGTTTGTGTATATGGACAAGACCTTTCCATGCACAGAAAATTTGGACACCTTTGACCTTGAACTTAGGGCCCATGTTTAGGTTTCGAAATCTTTGTTTAGGTTTCGAAAAATGCCTATAACTTGTATGTCCCTTGAGGTATTGCTTTCATAGTTGGTATGTGTGTGTATATGGACAAGACCTTTCCATGCACAGAAACATTTGGACCCCTGTGACCTTGACCTTGAACTTAGGGCCCGCGTTTAGGTTTCGAAATCTGTGTTTAGGTTTCGAATGCCTATAACTTCTATGTCTTGAGGGATTGCTTTCATAGTTGGTATGTATGTGCATATGGACAAGACCTTTCCATGCACATACATTTTTTTTACCCCTGTGACCTTGACCTTGAACTTAAGGCCTGCGTTTAGGTTTCGAAATCTGTGTTTAGGTTTCGAAAAATGCCTATAACTTCTTTGTCCCTTGAGGTATTGCTTTCATAGTTGGTATGTTTGTGTATATGGACAAGACCTTTCCATGCACAGAAAAATTTGGACACCTGTGACCTTGAACTTAGGGCCCGCATTTAGGTTTCGAAATCTGTGTTTAGGTTTCGAAAAATGCCTATAACTTCTATGTCCCTTGAGGTATTGCTTTCATAGTTGGTATGTGTGTGTATATGGACAAGACCTTTCCATGCACAGAAACATTTGGACCCCTGTGACCTTGAACTTAGGGCCCGCGTTTAGGTTTCGAAATCTGTGTTTAGGTTTCGAAAAATGCCTATAACTTCTATGTCCCTTGAGGTTTTGCTTTCATAGTTGTTATGTGTGTGTATATGAACAAGACCTTTCCATGCACAGAAAAATTTGGACCCCTGTGACCTTGACCTTGAACTTAGGGCCCGTGTTTAGGTTTCAAAATCTGTGTTTAGGTTGCGAAAAATGCCTATAACTTGTATGTCCCTTGAGGTATTGCTTTCATAGTTAATATTTTTGTGTATATGGACAAGACCTTTCCATGCACAGAAAAATTTGGACCCCTGTGACCTTGACCTTGAACTTAAGGCCTGCGTTTAGGTTTCGAAATCTGTGTTTAGGTTTCGAAAACTGCCTATAACTTCTATGTCCCTTGAGGTATTGCTTTCATAGTTGGTATGTGTGTGTATATGGACAAGACCTTTCCATGCACAGAAACATTTGGATCCCTGTGACCTTGACCTTGAACTTAGGGCCCGCGTTTAGATTTCGAAATCTGTGTTTAGGTTTCGAAAAATGCCTATAACTTCTATGTCTCTTGAGGTATTGCTTTCATAGTTGGTATGTGTGTGTATATGGATAAGACCTTTCCATGCACAGACATTTTTTTACCCCTGTGACCTTGACCTTGAACTTAGGGCCTGCGTTTAGGTTCCGAAATCTTTGTTTAGGTTTCGAAAAATGCCTATAACTTCTATGTCCCTTGAGGTATTGCTTTCATAGTTGGTATGTTTGTGTATATGGACAAGACCTTTCCATGCACAGAAAAATTTGGACACCTGTGACCTTGACCTTGAACTAAGGGCCCGCGTTTAGGTTTCGAAATCTGTGTTTAGGTTTCGAAAACTGCCTATAACTTCTATGTCCCTTGAGGTATTGCTTTCATAGTTAGTATGTGTGTGTGTATATGGACAAGACCTTTCCATGCACAGAAAAATTTGGACCCCTGTGACCTTGACCTTGAACTTAGGGCCCGCGTTTAGGTTTCGAAATCTGTGTTTCGGTTTCGAAAAATGCCTATTACTTCTATGTCCCTTGAGGTATTGCTTTCATAGTTGGTATGTGTGTGTATATGGACAAGACCTTTCCATGCACAGAAACATTTGGATCCCTGTGACCTTGACCTTGAACTTAGGGCCCGCGTTTAGGTTTCGAAATCTGTGTTTAGGTTTCGAAAAATGCCTATAACTTCTATGTCCCTTGAGGTATTGCTTTCATAGTTGGTATGTGTGTGTATATGGACAAGACCTTTCCATGCACAGAAAAATTTGGACCCCTGTGACCTTGACCTTGAACTTAGATCCAGGGTTAAGGTTTCGAAATCTGTGTTTAGGTTTCAAAAAATGCTTATATTTCCTATGTCCCCTGAGGTGTAACTTCATACATGCAGGGTTACAGATAAGGGGAGTATTGGGGTATTTACCCAATTAATATTGTGGAAAAAGCAATTGTTTACCACAACAAGGAGTAACGAAAAGCATAGAAATGTAGCAAAAAGCAAAGAAATTTTGGAAACCTAATCAGGATATGAATAATACCAAATTACAAAAAGTAAAAAAAAACAATAAAAATTTCAAAAACCCAATTCAGTAAAATATCAAGGAGTAAACACCCAATTACATAAAAACCTTATCTGCAACCCTGTACATGTATTTGATTTTCATGTGTATATGGACAAGACCTTTCCATGCACAGAAATTTTTTGACCCCTGTGACCTTGACCTTGAACTTAAGGCCTGCGTTTAGGTTCCGAAATCTTTGTTTAGGTTTCGAAAAATGCCTATAACTTCTATGTCCCTTGAGGTATTGCTTTCATAGTTAATAAGTTTGTGTATATGGACAAGACCTTTCCATGCACAGAAAAATTTGGACACCTGTGACCTTGACCTTGAACTTAGGGCCCGCGTTTAGGTTTCGAAATCTGTGTTTAGGTTTCGAAAACTGCCTATAACTTCTATGTCCCTTGAGGTATTGCTTTCATAGTTGGTATGTGTGTGTATATGGACAAGCCCTTTCCATGCACAGAAAAATTTGGACCCCTGTGACCTTGACCTTGAACTTAGGACCCGCGTTTAGGTTTCGAAATCTGTGTTTAGGTTTCGAAAAATGCCTATAACTTCTATGTCCCTTTAGGTATTGCTTTCATAGTTGGTATGTGTGTGTATATGGACAAGACCTTTCCATGCACAGAAACATTTGGATCCCCTTGACCTTGAACTTAGGGCCCGCATTTAGGTTTCGAAATCTGTGTTTAGGTTTCGAAAAATGCCTATAACTTCTATGTCCCTTGAGGTATTGCTTTCATAGTTGGTATGTGTGTGTATATGGACAAGACCTTTCCATGCACAGAAATGTTTTGACCCTGTGACCTTGACCTTGAACTTAAGGCCTGCGTTTAGGTTTCGAAATCTTTGTTTAGGTTTCGAAAAATGCCTATAACTTCTATGTCCCTTGAGGTATTGCTTTCATAGTTGGTATGTGTGTGTATATGGACAAGACCTTTCCATGCACAGAAAAATTTGGACCCCTGTGACCTTGACCTTGAACTTAGGGCCCGCGTTTAGGTTTCGAAATCTGTGTTTAGGTTTCGAAAAATGCCTATAACTTCTATGTCCCTTGAGGTATTGCTTTCATAGTTGGTATGTTTGTGTATATGGACAAGACCTTTCCATGCACAGAAAAATTTGGACCCCTGTGACCTTGACCTTGAACTTAGATCCAGGGTTAAGGTTTCGAAATCTGTGTTTAGGTTTCAAAAAATGCTTATATTTCCTATGTCCCCTGAGGTGTAACTTCATACATGCAGGGTTACAGATAAGGGGAGTATTGGGGTATTTACCCAATTAAAATTGTGGAAAAAGCAATTGTTTTTCACAACAAGTAGTAACAAAAAGCAAAGAAATGTAGCAAAAAGCAAAGAAATTTTGGAAACCTAATCAGGATATGAATAATACCCAATTACAAAAAGTAAAAAAACCCAATAAAAATTTCAAAAACCCAATTCAGTAAAATATCAAGGAGTAAATACCCAATTACATAAAAACCTTATCTGCAACCCTGTACATGTATTTGATTTTCATGTGTATATGGACAAGACCTTTCCATGCAGGCAAAAAGGTTGAACTCGGTGACCTTGAGTGTGCTTTTAAGTTTCTAAATGTGCCGATGGCGAGCTTTGTTGTCTCTCTGACAACTCTTGTTAATGCAGGTTTTCATCTGAAGTGGTTCGAAAACAAAGCAAAACGCTTCTGAAGGAACACTCTGCTTTTCTTTCAGCCTGCAGTAAGCTTCTGTCTGGAAGCATTCAGGAAACACTTTCTGTGTTATATGTTCAGGACTTCTTTGTTGGGGACTACTTTCCATAGTCTAAAATTGAAGTAAAAGGTGTATTATGAAGGAATTTCTTGTTGTTGCTATATATGGTAAACATTGCTCAAAACATCACCTGCTTGTGAAAATTGCTCTTTCTTGTTCAAAGTTTGCAGATTGAGTCTGAATGGCAAACAGTTTAGATCCTGATCAGGATCTGAGTAACTTGGCATCTGATCAGGAGTTAAACTGTTTGAAAAGACAAGATAACTTGATTCTCACACCAAAAGGATGAACTCGTCTTGTGTTATTTCAGTGCTCCATCGAAGAAGCCAGCTACAGATGGGACCAAGGCAAAGAGTTCAGGTGGAGGCCTGGGCATGTGGGTGAAGCTATTGTTTATTGTGTTTGTTGCCGCCCTCGTTTATTTGGTTATTATCAACATGAATCCCTCAGCACAGAGCAGGATACCCAGCACTCTAGAAGACCCTGGTGTGTAAACTTGGACAAAGAGTTTTTTATGTGAAGATAGTTAGTAATTACGGTCAAGCTTGTCTTAAGTGGACACTTATAATACAATGAATTTGTAGTCTTTCACGCAGATGACAACTTAACCCTTTCCTCCATAGAAGCGACTTGTAGCGCATATAATTTATTCCATCGCTGAAGAAAATAGTTCACTTTTATACAGTCATGAATATTTATCATAAAAAAAGTTTCTATTTTCCAACAGATTGTAGCTAAAAGCAGGCTGAAAGTAATGCAGAATGTGCTCTAAGACTCATTCTGTTTTACTTTTAACTTGCTTTAAGTGGTCATTTATTTTGAAAACTAGAAACAGACTATGGGTAAAGGGTTAATGCAGAGCAAAAGTAAAGCAGAAAGCTCCTATAGGAGCTTTCTGCTTTACATTTGTTCTACATTAAACAATAATCTGTCTTTAAGCTTGTACACAGAGTGGTAGCTTAAGATAACTTTGACTGTATGTATCTGCACTGCATGTATTGAGATTGTCATGACTTGAAATCAATAAGATTCCAAATCTGTTGAGTAATGTTACAACATGAATTGTTTGTGTTAGCTGCTTTGTACGAGACAGCTTTCAGCATTGACCATGTATGATTTTCTAAAGATTGGAATATGATTTTTAAGCAGCTTTGTGTCTTATTACACTCCTTTTAGCACATTTAATTTATTCTGACACTCAAGAAAATAATTCCAATTTATAGTCAAATGAAATATTTTTTATATCCAAGCAGATGGTAGCTTAAAGCAGACTGAAAGTAAAGCAGAATGTGCCTTTTCAAAAGTCAAAACAACTATGGAGTAAAGGGTTAACCCTTAACTCGATAACCTGTTTCTAGTTTGAAGACAGGTGACCACTTAAAGCAGATTGAAAGTAAAGCAGAATAGGCCTTTAATAGGCACATTCTGCTTTACTTTCAGCCAACTATAAGCAACCATCTGTTCGGATAGAGAACATATTTCTTTGGTAAATATCAAGGACTTAAAAATTGGAACTCTTTTCTTCATTTGAGGAAAAGATTAAAGGCGTTATAATGTGTTTCTGGAGTAAATGGTTAAAGCCTGCATCAAGATGTGGGTGCCATAGGATAATCAGCTTGTTGATGTTGGAGATGTTGCAACAGGTTTACACACTATTTTGTACTGTAAACTGTGAACAAATGTATATATGTGCAGGGCTCCAGATAAGAGGGGGTAAACTGAACAAATCCAACATTTTCTCACTTATTTGTGCACCAAATCCTATGATGTTACTACTCATTAGAATCGTCTCTTCGAGACGATTCTAATGAGTAGTGACACCATAGGGTTTAAAGTAGAAATAAAGATTTTAGTTTTTGAAATACTCCCCTTATCTGGAGCTCTGTATGTGAATATTGTGTTAAAAGATTACTCATCGGAGTCATTGAAGTTGTGTGAAGATCACTGGATAGACGATGTTTTAACTCCTTACTTTATAGCCTGTTTCTAGTTTTGAAGCAGGTTGACAGCAAAGCAGAATGCACCTTAAGTTGCATTCTGCTTTACTTTCAGCCTGCTTTAAGCTACCTTCTGCTAGGATATGGAAATATTTTCTTAAGAAACATGTGCATTACAGTATAAAATAGAACTATTTTGTTTAGTTGAGGAATAAATATAAGTTGTTTTAAGGCATATTTAATGGTTAATTGGTTAAAGCAGTATTAATTAATGACGAAAGCGCCTGTAGGAGTTTTTCGCATTTATCTTCAATTAAACAACCATCTGTATTAATGACTTCCCATTGGCCTTTTATTGAAAGGTTGCTTAATACAGGATCAAATGTATAGTGCCATTTACAACATGGAGCTTATTGAAACCTGGACTTGCTGCATTCAGAGGTTTTAAAAAGTTGATTAACCTTATCTTGTGTCTGCAAAGTGCTACCTGTATCATAAGCGAAAGGGCCCTCTGTCTTTTTAAACAGTGAAGACTTCGATCTGATACTTTTTTCCATGCATTGTCTGACAAAGCTTGAATATATAATATTACATTAAGCATTTTTAAAGATTGTACATAGGAACAAAATACATTGTTAACCCTATACATGCTAGAGGTGTAACATGATTACCTTTGCAAATAGTTTAGACCCAGATAAGAGGCCACATCATGTGGCGTTTCATGAGGATCCAAACTGTTGGGGGGGGAGTTTCTGAAATTATTTGGAAAAGAATATTCGAAATTTTTATCTTAGAACAGTGATGTCAAAATAACTCACAGGATGAAATTGGACAAAGATATGAAGAACCTACCTTGTGCACTGATGTTATTCAATGATGAAGTGAGAGGTGTCTGCTTTATACATGAAAAAGGTGATACAGTAAAACCTCTCTATTCCGACCTCTGAAAAGAATTCCAATTGATTGCATAAATGACAGGTGGTGGCCTACAGCGTGGTGAATGTAATACAGAAAGCTCCAAAAGGAGCTTTCTGTATTACATTCACTTCGCTTTAAGCAGCCACCTGCCTCACACACCTGATAATTAACACACTTCAGTATTAGAGGTTTAACTGTACATACAGTTACAAAAGTAGCTATGCTGTAAAACCTCTCTATGACATTATGACCACTCAATTATGTTAATTATAAGATGTTCATCACAGGCGATTGCTTATAGCAAGGTGACAGTAAAACAGAAAGCTCCTTTTGGAGTTTTGCGTTTTACTGTCTGACAGTCAATGTGCTTTAAGCTGTCATCTGTCTTTTATGCAATCAATTGGCCTTTGTTTTATTGATGGTAAAAGAGTGGCTTTACCATAGTTTGCCTAGTAGACTGTCGGTGCATCGTCATTTTGATGGTCACTTTACACAAGCTTGACTTTAGAATCTTATGAAATGTTTTGCTTTCTTGTCACTTTAATAAGTTTGTGTATTTATTGTATTTACTATGCTTTCTGTTTATGTTGTATGCCAATTATGTATCTTTTTGCAAACTTTTGAAAAATGGATGACTTTGATAGAACATATAGCTTTCGTATTTGGTATAGTTCGAATTCATCCTTCCCCCCTCCCCTATAGACTGTATTCTGTTTTCAAGACAGATGATTACTTAAAGCAGGTTCAAGGTAAAGCAGAAAAGTCCTAAAGGAGCTTTCTGCTTTACTGTCATTCTGCTCGAAGTGACATCTCGGTATGGAAGAAAAGTTCCCTATAGATCTTTATCAGGACATAATATATAGAGTATATTGAATGAGTGTGTTGTATGTCTTGAATTTATTGAACCAGTTTGATAAAATAATATGTTGCGAGCAACATATCATTTTATCCAACGAGTACAATAAATTCACGACTGACAACATACGAATTTGATATCCTATTTATCACATAAACACCAAATGACACGAAAATCCGAACGCTCTTACTTTCACTTTTGCCCTCGGCTCTTAGGAAAATTATTCGTCATAGGAGTTATTCGGTTTTATTCATCCGTAGATAAAAACACCTATCAAACTAAAATAAAGAAAATCAACATCAATGTGTTGTGTAAAGACTTTTCCGATACCATATTCAAATTTTAAATTAATATTTAATTTAAAACTGTTCTAACTGACTAAAAATGATCATTTAACAGTTAGTATCAAGTTTTGTTTTCAAAATAACGTCGTTATAGCAACACGACGTCATTATTATTGTAAAGTCTAAATTTGAAAACAGTCTGAGTCACTGATCTACTAGAGCTCTACGTAGCCTAATTTGCAGACTGAATTTGCGGGATTGCCTGGGAAAATGTTTTTAGGACACTTGGAAATGTTTTAAATCCCTAGTGGTGATCTTATTTTATCTAGATTTTCTTGACTGATTTAAAGTCGGCGTAGTAATACAGTATTTTGGTGATTCGAAAATTAGTATAAATTATATGCCCAGTGGGCCGTACGATTTTTACGGCCCTCTATATTTTGCACGTTTATGTGATAAAAGTGATTATTCTGTGAGGAAGAAGACCCAAAAGGGGATACTTAAGCTGCCATAACAATTTTCCTGGTCAAATTTGTCATAAATCTACATCATTTCCAGAAAATTTTGAATACTTTGGTTCGATAATAAAGTAGTGTCAAACAGATTGGAGCATTATCAGATGCTTGATTACCTGGTGTGTGATCTGGCACTAAACTGTGTGCAATGAATTGAATTGTTTAACCCTTTGAACCCTAGTCCCGCATATAGGCGTCCTTTTCAAACAGTATACATGTGAACAGTTCACTTGTCCTATGCAAACAGTGAAAACCCAGATCAGAGGGCTCCTTACGGAGCCCTCTGATCTGGGTCTTCACTGTTTGTCATAATGCAACACATTAACAAAAACAACCCTTAAAAGTCAGAAATGGACTAGACTAAAATGGAAACTGAGATTGTCAATTTGAAGTTTCAGGGAGGAAAGAGTTAACATGTAAAGTCTTCACGACTGTAAGGAGGGATTGCTATGGCTCATCTATTACGGAAATTATACGTAAAGAAGTGTCCTGAACCCTCTCCTCCATAGAGAGAAATACCTGTTGCCTGCTGAAACAGTATACCGGTATGTAGAGCTTCTGTGTTTAAGGCCGGTGACTGCATAAAACAAGGTGAAAGTAAAACAAAGAGCTCCTTCAGAACCATTTTGCTTTATTTTCATGTATTTTTAAGCTATGACCTGTAGTGATTATTATTATATTGAAACCTAATTTGAGTACATTTTTGTTGGAGTACATTTTTGTTGGGATACTGGCCTCCACAGGTCCTTATGGGAAACAAAGGGTAAATGTGTCTTACGGGGCTTAAGGAAGAGGATATTGATAGTTTGATGAGAATATTGTATTTATTTGAATTGTGTATGTGGAATTGTAACGGGGTGTGAGCATCTATTAAAAAAATCCAAAATTGATTTTGACCAAAATAAACATGGTACTGTATATACTATATAGGCATTTTCTGGTTCTTAATTGCCTTTATTATCTAGACATTGATACCCCTGTAGCAACTTCATGGATCTTTAGTATAAACACCGTACATATTAGGGCGGTTCAGTAAATAATGCAACTTGATCAATAACTTTAATAAAATACGTGCAAAATGAATGTATGATATATAAATCTAATGAACAATTAATTGTCAATTATTGAGACTGAACTGAAAAGGGAATTAATTATAACATTTGCAATTCATGTGATTATTTGTTTTATTACACCTTTTCTGTGTAAGCAAAATAGAAACATGATACAAGAAACGTAACAATTTACATGTAATAACAGTATTAACATGATGGAATGTAAAACATCTGGGGTGCGTTTCATAAAACTTCGTACGAAAAAATAGGTCATAAGTCAAAACTTTAAACTAATTTTAATTTCTGATTTTTATGCCCCCGGCATCGACAGAATGCGGGAGCATATAGTAATTGTCCTGTCCGTCCGTCCGTAACCAGGTTAAGTAGATTTTACCGTTTCGTCTAGCATCAACACCTCTTATTCAAATGCTTAGCTACTTATACAGTTGTTGCCTTGGACCATTCCCTAGCCACCAATAATACCCAACCTTGATTTTGACCTTGACCTAATTTGGACTTAGATTACTTTGAATGGGCTATTTCTTGGTTAACTAGATTTTACCGTTTCGTCTGGCATCAACACCGCTTACTCCAATGCTTGGATACTTATACAGTTGTTGCCTTGGGCCATTCCCTATACACCAATATCACCCAACCTTGATTTTGACCTTGACCTAATTTGGACTATTTTGAATGGGGTATTTCTTGGTTAACTAGATTTTACCTTTTCGTCTAGCATCAACACTACTTACTACAATGCTTCTATACTTATACAGTTATTGCCTTGGACCATTACCAACCCACCAGTAATACCCAAGCTCAGTTTGACCTTGACCTTGACCTAATTTGGACTTAGAAAATATTCAGAATATGTTGTCAAGGATGCCAACGGGGGCATAAACGTTTATTGAACGCGCAGTCTTGTTCTATCAAATCCTGTCTTTTGACGCGTCTTTGGAATCGTCTTTTAAAGATGATTTCAAAAATATGTCCCTTTTATAAATCTGACTTACGAGTCACAACAACATTTGTCGTACAAAGTTTTATAAAACGGGGCACAAGGCATATTAGACAGCTTGGATACAGATCACACAAATTTCAAGGGCACTATTTTATTGGAGAAAAAAGCAATAGTAGCAATTGGTTGATTTGATCCGTCATATTTTCCCTAGTCCTCCAACTTTATATTGCAAATTGACAAACATTATAGTTCCTGGTCAGATAAGTGTAAATCAGTATACTCTTCACAGGCTAGTGTTTGTAATGGGCAAGAAACCTCCTTGAAAGATGAAAGTAAAACAGTTCATATAGGAGATTTCTGTTTTACCTTAACTCTTTCCTCCCTGAAACTTCAAATGGAAAATCCCAGTTTCCATTTTAGTCTAGTCCATTTCTGACTTTTAGCAGTTGTTTTCATCAATGTTTTGCATTGTGACAAACAGTGAAGACCCAGATCAGAGGGCTCCGTAAGGAGCCTTCTGATCTGGGTATTCAATATTTGCATAGGACAAGTGCACTTTTCATATGTATATTGTTTGAAAAGGACGCCTATATTCGGGACTAGGGTTCAAAGGGTTAATCTTGCTTTAAGCAGCCACCCGTCAGAAGACCTACAGATTATATGCACAGATGGTTATGGAGGAAATGAATAAAATCAAATGTACCATAAATGATTATTTAGAATATAAGAGGGGAGAGAGGAGGGGAGTGGGTAATGTTTAACAAGTTCACAATTTGTACAATTTATATTTACATGTAACTCCTTTCTAATATTGTATTATTACACATCTTATACAGTAAAACCTTTTTATTACAACCACTAAATTGTGTCCATTGTTTGGTGTTTAAGACAGATGATTGCTTAAAGCAAGGTGACAGTAAAATCAGAAAGTTCCTTAAGATGCCTTCTATTTTACTGCCATCCTGCTTTAAGCTGTCACTTGTATTTTATACAACCCATTAGCACTCGATTTAGCAGTCTTTATAGAGAGCTTTTACTGTATCTTCATTAGATGTGTATGCCATTTTTTTTGGGAAATATATTTTAGTAGGTTGCCAATTTACCTACTGATTCAAACAAGAAATTCTTGGTAAAACAGATATGCATAGGCTCAAATAACACAAACTTTAAATAGCACAATGTAACAAAGTTGACTAAAAATTTAACATGAACACTGCTCAATGCTTAACCCTTCACATACTGACCACAGTGTCTTTTTCAACCCTTTACTCCATAGCCTGTTTCTAGTATTGAACATAGATGATAACTTAAACAGGTTGAAAGTAAAGCATTATGCACCCTTAGGCACATTCTGCTTTACTTTCAGCCTGCTTTAAGCTACCATCTGCTAGAATACAGGAAGTATTTCTTATGTTGCACATTATTTAAAACAATAAATGGAACTACCGGTACATATATTTTCTACAGTAGAGGTATTAGTTAAATCCGTAAAAAGTGGTATCTTTGGGTAATGGGTTAAAATTTAAAATTATAGTGCACTTTTGACAAATTGTCTTTTTCAATACAAAAATTATCATCTATATATTTGACATTGACTTTTCTGTCCTCAATATGAGTATATATAGCAGAAGAAAAATGTGGGCTTTTTAAACAGTTAGGATCCAGATGAGTTGCTGAGTTACTTGGCATCTCATCTGGATCAAAACTTTTAGCAGAAGTCATCATTATCCATTAAATATATCAAATTTTAATTTACAAGGGTTAAACAATGGACTGATAGGAATCAAACAACAATAGAAATTAAACACCCAATTATCTCCGTCAATACCCTGGTGCCATCTGCATTAACCCTTTCCCTTATAGAAGCGCCTTTTAGCGAATATGATTTATTCCTCCGCTGAAGAAAACAGTTCCAGTTTATACCATCATGAACAATTACCATTACAAATATTGTATATAGCCTAGCAGGTTTAGCTTAAAGAAGGCTGAAAGTAAAGCAGAATGCGCCTTAGGGCGCATTCTGCTTTACTTTCAACCTGCTTTAAGTAGTCTTATATCTTCAATACTAGAAACAATGCTATCAGGTAAAGGGTTAAACAATTGTCGTCTGCTTTTATTTCTCAACTCTAAATTTGAGGTAAATTAACTAAAGTTATATTGTAATGTAAGTCTCAAACAGTTTAAATCCTGACAAGACACTCCATAATGCCATGTCAAATAACACCATTGTACACTAGGTAAGGCAGTGAATGGTTAAACCATTTCCCAATTAATACATTATACATATATTTTACGTCTCTAATTTATTCCTCCACTGAAGATAATAGTTCCAATTTATTTAGTTATGAATATGTACCTGAAAAAATATTTTCCTTATGATATCCTATCAGATGGTAGCTTAAAGCAGGCTGAAAGTAAAGCAGAATGTGCCTCAGGCACATTCTGCTTTACTTTCAACCTGCTTTAAGTAGTCACTTGTCTTCAAAACAAGAAACAGGCTATGGGGTAATGGGTTAAATTGATTTGATTTGTTTTGATTTTACGTCGCTTTCAACAGTATTTCAGTCATATCGCGACGTCCAGCTAATCATAGGTGGAGGAAGACCCCAGAAGCCCTTTATGCACTGTTTCAGGCACAAATCGGCAACTGGGTAGAACCACCGACCTTCCGCAAGCCAGCTGGAAGGCTTCCCCACATGAAAAATCCGAACGACCCTACTGGGATTCGAACTCACAGCGGTGGGGAGCTTAGTGATGTAAGTCACAGTGACTATACCACTAGGCCACGGAGGCCCCCGGGTAATGCGTTAAAGGAACAAATCATTTACACATTAAATTGTCAATATATACATGTCATGATGATTAAACAACAACACACCACATAACCACAACACTCAATGATAGAAGTCATCCCACAACACTCAATGATAGAAGTCATCGTACAAAGGATGAATACCAAAAATGAGAAGTGTCATAAGAAAAAGGTACCCCCTTAGGTTGCAAAATGTGAGGACCTAAATTAGTAGCTAGATTTAAGTCTGCACTGTTTGCAACTGAAGGGTTCACCTATTATTTTGTTTACAAAAACGTTACAGGAAAAACCTGTATACAGCAGCTAATTATGTAGGAACTTTCTTCATTACTTTCGTCCTGCATTAACCCTTTACCCAATTGCCTGTTTCTAGTTTTGAAGACATAACTGCGTAAAGCAGACTGTGCCTTAAGGCTTTCAGCCTGCTTTAAGCAACCATCTGCTAAGATATATGAAATATTTGTTAGGTATTTTTTTATGACTGTATAGACTGGAAATATTTTCAACAGTAGGGGAATAAATAAGAGGTGTAAAAAGGCATATTTAATGGAGTAATGGTTTAAGCATTGACCTTTCTAGAGATTCTCATTACCCTGTACTGAGTAGCTACAGTGCAAAGGTTGTACTATATGTTTGTCAATCCAACAATGTTTGCACTTTATAACCAAGGAGTGAAAATTGATGTTTTTGTAATAATGATAATAAGGCATTGCTTCCAGAGCTAAAGCTATTTTGCTCTTTATCTCATCAAAAATATTAACCCCCCCCCCCCCCCCCCCCCCCACACACACACACACACACACCTTCAGCACATTTAATTTATTCCTCCACTGAAAAAATTAGTTCCAATTTATACAGTCGTAGTAATGTACGAAAAGAAATATTTGTTGATATAATCCTTCTAGATGGTAGCTTAAAGCAAGATGGAAGTAAAGCAGATTGCACCTTAAGATGCATTCTGCTTTACTTTCAACCTGCTTTCAGTGGTCACCTTTCATCAAAACATAAGAAACATGCTGGGAAGTAAAGAATTAAATAGCTGCCATAAAAATATGGTTACATAATAATGAGTGATACTTCTTCTGAGAATCTGTTGTCCACTTAAAATACATGTAAATGTAAAATGCAAAGAATTTCATTCTTAAACAAAATTTTAATTATCAATTATATACAGGGGCTTAATTCTTGCATTAAACTGACACATGTCCCACTGACAAATAATATTACAAAAAAAGTTGAACTGTTAGTTCACAAGGCACCAATGTGAGCAATGATACATGACATCATTACCAAAAACAACAACAAAGATGGATGGATGAGTTGGATATTATGGCACAGCGACACAAAAAGGGCCATATAGCGCCAATAACAACAACAATGAATCCAAAAGAAAGTTCCTGCCTTGTAAAATAAATACCGGGTAAAAACAATGCAAAACAAAACAGTATGCAAAAAAAACTATACTGAACAAAAAGTATACCTAATTTAAAACAATTGAAACATCTTAATTCAATTCACAACAATTAACAACAGCAAACTTATACTAAGCAACTTTACAAGGTAAAGTACGATACAGTGGAGAGTCTGTTATTCTTTCCCGTTTAAACGCAAACGTACGCAAACGCAAAGCACTAAAACGTAGAAAAGAACAACTTTTGGACAATTCTGATAATTCTTGTTTATCTTGGTGGCAAACAGTTTGGAGCCTGATCAGACGCCGGGTTACCCGGCGTCTGATCTGTCTCCAAACTGTTTGCACTGCAAATAATAGTTTTAGCGTAAACGCGTTTCTTGGGAAAGAATAACAGATTCTCCACTGTAACAGTATTTGCTCTTTCTTCTGCTGCCGCTGTTCCCCAATCATAACAATTATGTCTAACATTTTAACTGCTGCAATATTGTGTCTGCTTAAAATTGTCATCTGACTATTTCGTTGTTATGACCTTTTATCATTTCTCATGCTAAATACATTAATGACTTTCACAAACAGTTTGGATCCAGTTAAGATGCATGTTCACTTGACATCTATTCCAGATCAAAACTATTCCAACATTCATTTTGTTTTTGGAAAATGTACCCTGAAGAAGGTCTTGGATAGACTGAAACGTTGGTAAGAGTAATAAAGTCATCATTAACCTGAGAGATTGTTGGTTGCACATTCTACTTACCAGTTTTTGCTGGTATTTGAAAGTTCAGCTAATGAAGGGTAAAATGAATACGATTTAATATTGTTGTCTGCAACAATTTTCATCTGATCTGTTTGAAAATTATAACTTTCTTTATGTTATTTTCAAAACGGGATCAGAGTTAAAAGTTTGCAAACACTTTGGATGAGACACTGCTTTATGTGGCATCTCATCTTGATCCAAAATGTTTGCAAACGTAATTATGATTTCTCAGCTAGCTGCAAAACATTAAAGCTTCGGCCTTCCACATAGAGAATTTGAAGGATTAAATAAAAATGATTTTTTGTAAAATATTCTTTGGCATTGAATTGAAATGATAAGTTAATGCACTGTGCTAGTAAAAACATGTTTGATTCAGATATATATTTCTACTCTTTTAGATAGTCCATATTATTGACATTGTCATTCATATATATAGGATTCCCATATACAGGTCTGAGATTTTCATATTTGGGACTTTCCGTACCATTTCTTGCCGGAATTTCTTCATAAATGGGAGGCTCTTCAGGATTTGTTGTATCAAAACTGGTTAAATGCATGGCAACTTCATCATATGGAGGCGGATTCATGGGCGGAGAGTAGGCGGGCAGTTTGACATCGTTTGCATATGCATGATTTATATTTCCTGTCATCATGAATATGTTGCTGGTGTTTTGCGGTGTCCGTGAAGCTGATTGGCTGTGTCGGTTTCGGTAGCGGATTTGTTGATATGCACAGATAAACACAGACACAAATATGATTACAGCAATAGAACAGCCAACTGAAAAGAGAATAAAAATAAAAATTATTTAACAACCACTATAACAATAATAAAGACTTTATTTAACGAGAGAGCTCATGAGGCCCTCAACATATATACAAGCACACAAAACAAAAGGCATTTTCATACAAAACAAATTATTAACAACAAGTTATATATATTGCCATGGAGGAAGTATGGTGTATTGCATAGCTCCCACGAGTTATCTCAATTAAACGCGCACACTGTACATGAGTGCGCGCATGCGCACGAGTGTATGTGGGCGTGTTTAATTAGATAACGAGTGGGAGATACTGCAATATATTGCTTGTAATATGGCTAAATATAGACCAAGAGGTTGGGCTCTGTGCAATTTACATCAACTATTGAGCGCTTTTGACATCCATTAGAATCCCCATTTGAACGACCAATCAGTGACAGGAACAACATCGCAATCTGCGCAAGTTATACCAAATGTTGGGCGCTTTGCTAATCAAAGGTAGTGTAAACCCCATAAAAGAGACCAATCAAAGACTGGAATGTATACTCGTTAACCAATCCGACAACTTCCAGCATAGATCGCTTTCGCGGGCAGTGTGTTAAAGTTTTGCTGTAAAGACGAATGTTCTAGTTTCTGGGAATATTTGCAGGGTTGCCATTTCTCCGGATTTTTCCTAAATCTTCGGATTTTTTTTCTAGTACATGGTAGCTTAAAGCAGACTGAAAGTAAAGCAGAATGCGCCTTAAGGCGCATTTTGCTTTACTTTCAGCCTGCTTTAAGCAGTCACGTGTCAACAAAACTAGAAACAGGCGACGGGGAAAAGGGACGATTCGTAAAATCGCACTTGAAAAATGCAAATTTGGAAACCTTCGGATTTTTTTTGTCAACTTATGGCAGCCCTGTATTTTCGTCACTAGCTTTCGCGCGTGTTTACTTAAAATGATTAATATGGATATCGGCACAGTGATGACGGGACGATTTGCAGTAGAGAACACGTTTGCATTTCTCAATCAAATATTTAGCAATTTTTCCTTTGCACAATATTTGGACCCAGATAAGACGCTTTATACAAGGCGTCTGTCTGGTCTGAATCCAAACTGGTTGAAAAGGAATTATCAATTTTGCACAAAATCGTTTATTGTTCAAAACAAATCGTGTAATTTCTCCATTGTGACTTGTGCTGCTATTACTATGCCAAGGCTCCAGATAAGAGGAGTTTTTCAAGAACTAAAATCTTTATTTCTGCATTAAACCCTATGGTGTCACTACTCACTAGAATCGTCTCTTCGAGACGATTCTAATGAATAGTAACACCATAGGATTAAATGTTGAAATGAGTGAGAAAATTTGGATTTGTTCCATTTACTCGCTATTATCTGGGGCTTTATATCTGCCACACCGGATGTGCGCCAGACTGTGCGGTTAACTAGATGTCCACCATTACTGTGCGGTTAACTAGTTAACTGCATGGTTTTCTACCAGTTATTGCATGGGCGGGGAAACTCCGCCCACTACAAAGTGTGCGGTATCCAACTTAAACTGGGGTACTTTTCTATAGAAAAATGCCGCAGCCGTGTTACAATATAACAATACCAACCGTGATGCAGCAATTTACAAGAACAAAAGTATCTTAAGCATCTGAAAAAGTGCACATGTTAAATGTACACTTGTCCTGTGTAAACAGTGAAGACCCAGAATCACATGACTCTAATGATGACTCTGATATGGGTCTGCACCGTATATATACTATAGAGAAAATACATTTGTAACTTTTAGGAAAGCTGACAGCTTCATGTATGGTTAAAGTACAATAAGCTGTCATCTGTCTACTTTTCAGGGCTGCCATTTCTCCGAATATTTCCCCTAGCAAATGGAAGCTCAAAGATGGTTGCAACTAATGCAGAATGGGCCTTAATGTGCATTCTGCTTTACTTTCAACCTGCTTTAAGTAATCGCGCTTGAAAAAATAGAAAATTTAGAAATCTTAGGATTTTTCAAGATCAACTTATGGCAGCACTGACTTTTGCATTACTTTTATCCTGCTTTCAGCAATAACTGGTCATATCATTGTAGTATAAGGACTATTTGTATTAAGTTTCATTAAAATAAGTTAGAGAGAGCTTATGGACGGACAGTGAAGTGTATACCATAATACAACCCATCAATGGCGGGCGTATTAAAATGACAACTTGTCCAGCAAGAGATAGATTGAGAAAGGATACACCTTTATTATGTAATGATGGTGATAAGCAATTATTTTCTAAACAGTTTTTAGACTTACTTATGGTAGCAATTGGTATATGCTTTACCCTCAGAGGATTTATTTCTTCACCAAAACCTGAAGAACAGAAAATGAAATCTTATATCAACAGGGCTGATAAAAAATATCCCAAGATTTCAAATTTTTCAAATTTTCAAGCGTGATATTTCGAATTATACCTTTAACCCATAGTCTGTTTCTACTTTTTAAGGCACGTGATGCTTAAAGCAGGTTGAAAGTAAAGCAGACTGCGCCTTAAGGTGCATTCTGTGTTACTTTCAACCAGTTTAAGCTTCCATTTTTTGGATTAAAAATCCAAAGATTTCGGAAAATTCCGGAGAAATGGCAGCCCTGATAATTTGATTTGAAACAAGAGACTAGGGTTCCTTGAGCAGCATACATGTAAGGCATAAACGATTTTGTTTTTGTTTTGTAGAACATCATCTCCAAATGAAAGTTAAGCAAACGCATTACATTATTTTTTTACTGATTTGAGATGCACTGGGGAAATTATGCTGACCCTGATAAATGTCACACTACACTGGCATTACAGTTTAGATAATGCCAATGGTTTGATCTCCACCTCTGAAAATGACAAAGAGTTTGACACTCATATTCATCTTTAATCAGCTAATATTCCATAAAACTAAATCTTGCAAATTAAAAGCATACACCTATCTTTATACATTGAGCCACTGTGACGCATGTACAGTGGAGAAAACGTTATTCTTTCCCAATAAACGCGTTTACGCTAAAACTATTATTTCCAGTGCAAACAGTTTGGAGCCAGATCAGACGCCGGGTTACCCGGCGTCTGATCAGGCTCCAAACTGTTTGCCACCAAGATAAAGATGAATTATCAGAATTGTCAAAAAATTGTACTTTTCTACGTTTAAGTGTTTTGCGTTTGCGTACGTTTGCGTTTAAACGGGAAAGAATAACAGATTCTCCACTGTATGCATCATTTACAAAAGTACACTTGTTTTGTCCAATGAGAACAGTGGTCCCTGATCAGATCGAGGGCTCCTGGTCAGGGTATAGTGCTCTGTTTGTCAGTTGTCAATATATTTGCTAACATTTTTCAACCCTAAATGGTCAAAACATGGACTGGACTTAACTGGAAACTGGAAGAGTTCATTTTATACTTGGGGACAATGAGTTAAATCACTCAACCCTAGTGACGAGTATATAGGGGTAGTTCTATACACACAAGTTCAAACAGATATATAGTGTATATAACTATAATATAGTCTAAACCCAGACATAGACTTGCCTTGGTCGAATACTCTTATTACAAAGGTACATATTGCTGGGTTCTGGTCATAGTCCCATACTGTGAAGCTAACTGTGTAGAGCCCGACCCTCAATTTCTGCCCTCGTACTTCATCGCCCTCTGTTTTCATTCTGTAAATTCCAACATTATCCTTCGCTACTGGGTCCTGCCACGTGATAACTTCACCAGTCAGTGTATAGATTTCAATTGGACATGAAGTAAACTGTGGCGGATAAGGATCTGAAAAGAAAAATCTTTATATAACCTTTACCTCACAACATTTTAATTAACTGCTTTAACTGAATACCGGTACCCCATAAATACTCTTTTTTACGCCTTCAGTTTATTCCTCCACAGAAGAAAATAATCCCACTCTTTATACATTCATGAATATGCTCCAAAAGAAATACTTTTCATATCCTAAAAGACGGTAGTTTAAAGCGGGCTGAAATTAAAGCAGTATGTAATTAAATCGCACTCCACTTAACCTTTAACCTGCTTTAAGTGGTCACCTGAATAGGACAGTGTGACGTAATTATTCCTAGTCTGTAAGAAACAAAGAACACTTTCTCGTGACACTTCATTTTGCAAGATTTAATTGTTTTCCATGTATAAATTAAAGCTAGCTGCCCATAGCAGGATACTAGTTAACCCAAATTATCCATAGATATTTTAACACCTTTAATTATATAATAATGTACCTCCAAATGTATACTGTCATAAACGTGCATCATAAACAAGTTCTTTTTCATAGAATATTGAGCTTAAAACAGGCTATAAAAGTAAAACAGAATGTCCCTTGAGGTGTATTCTACTTTACTTTTAACCTGCTTTAAGTTGCCACATGTCATTAAAAACTAGAAACAAGCTATGGAGTTAAGAGATTTAGTAGTATATGTCCCTCTAGGGACTTTGTGCTTTTTCTTTTTGTGTTCTTTTAAGTTGCCACCTGTCTTATATACCATCAACAAGTGAAACTTTTGAAATGAAATGTACAGTAGAACCTCTCTATTACAACCACTATGTTGTGTCAAGTATAAGTCGTTTAAGACAGGTGACTGCTTAAAGCAATGTGAAAGTGAAACAAAACGCTCCTACAGGAGCGTTCTGTTTCACTTTCACATTGCTTTAAGCTGTCACCTGACCTAAAGACAATTAGCTGTCATTTTAGTGGTCCTAATAGAGAGGTTCTACCGTATTTACTATTTACCTTCTACCAGTACTCTAAAGACACACTCGGCTCGTCGCCCGTACATATCACAGTCCGAGTAGGCAATCACATGGTGCAGGTTCCTTTCCATATCAGTACTGAGACTGTGGGCAAAGCTGGTACGGCTGTAGTTCACCTGGAACAGTCATGGTACAATTGTACAACAACATTGTGTTTACATGTAAAGCGTTTGAACTGAGTCTGAGTGTGTTCTCAAGCATTTGATTGGTCAGACTTGAGCCTAGGCTCAAATCTGACCAATCAAATGCTTGAGAATGACTTTAGACTCAACTGAAAAACTTTATAACCTTGGACCCTGGCAGCATTTTTGTGCATCATTAAACTATTTTATAATCAAGAATTACAAACGTTTGCAAGTTCCCCTTCCTAAGAAATCCTCAAAATTATTTTAAAGATACCAATAACTAAATTTATTTCATCAGGTAATATCTGTTAAATTTCCTTTAACAATAAAGCAGAACTGGTTGCAATGAATGTCACAATGTATCATTTATAGCTTGTTTGTGTATTCACTCACTCACAAACTTACTCTGTCTCTCTTCTCTTTCTCTCTAATTCACTCTCTATCTCTCTCTCTCTCTCTCTCTGGCTGTATTTCTATCTATATATCTCTCTCTCTCGCATTCTGTGTGTGTGTGCGATCTCTCTGTCTTTACTCGCTTTGTCACTCTCTCCGACTGCCTCTGTCAGTTTCTATGTTTCTGTCTTACACTCTGTCTCTGTTGTTCTGTTTCAGACTGTCTCTCATCACCTTCTAACCTCATTCTTCCCCATCTCTCTCTCTTTCTCCCGCATTTTAAACATGGGCATTAACTTACCGATAGTATCTGCCCGTAATAATCTTTTGCAATGAGGTCCAATGCTGGCAAGGTTGCTATTGTGCCAGTCTTGTCAACGGGTGCAAACACTAGTGTTCTGGGACAGTTTTCGAACTCTGGCGGCCCTTTTACATCTTGGACTAAAATAAAGAAAACGCTATACAGATAACATAACCAATAAATCAACATCACCTTTAAATTATTAGAAATAAAGTAAAATGAAATAGAATAAATGATATGGCTATTTGTAAAAAATTACATTTGCATTTATGCCACATATTCATCAATAGAACTTTATAGAAATATATAAAAGCCAATAGTCTCTGAAATACATTTACTTATGAACATTCAACTTATAAGTCATCTTAGTATGATGATAATAGTAATAACAATAATACTAATAATTATAATAATAATTAAAACATTATAACAATAAAATAATAATATTATTAGTATTATGTGGAGGAAGAAAAGGAAGAAGGAGGAGATAAAGAAGAGTTACTAGACAATAAATCTTACCATCATCAGATGGACAAATCTTGCAACAATGTCCGCTCACTGTAATTGGACTTTGGCACTTTGTATTTGAACAAGTTATATTAACACAGTGGAAGTTACCACTGACCTGACATGTACATTTCTGTAACAAAGAAAATAGTTTTACAAACTAATTACGGGCTGTTTTATATACAAATCATTCAAATTTCAACACCTTTATTCAAAATTAGCACATTTTTATTTTATTCTGAAGTGACCACTTAAAGCAGGTTTAAAGTAAAGCGTAATTAATGTTTTAAGCTACCAATATTCGTGACTGTATAATGTGGAACTATTTTCTTTATTGGAATAATGTTAATAAATTAAAGGCATAAACAGGCATACTAGTATTGATGGGGAAATGGGTTAAGCTGGAAAACTTACTGTACAAATTTCCGGTTTATACGAGTCTCCAGGCCGGTAAATATTTCCATCATTATTATCACACTTTACTTGTACAGGTTTCAAACAGACCTGTTCACATCCATCAAAACAGCAAATAGAGCCTCCCTGGCAGTCCTGATTATCATGGCATTTCTCTGCTGCAGTGTCTCGTGTACACTCAGTGTGATGGCTGTTCACGAGCTGACATGCCTCACTATTTTCTGAATAATCATAGAACTGTCTCTTTATTTTGCTCTAAGTATTTGAAATCAGTTTGCAAACTACACGTACCTTTACCCTTTCACTCTCAATGGCGCTTAAAGGCGTGTTTGCAAACAGTATGGATCCTGATCAGACGCCGCACTACGCGGCGTCTGATCAGAATCCAAACTGTTTGACACCCGCGTTGAAATGCCTTCAGTCATACTGCCTTATTTTTTAACTTTGAAACATCGCAGACAACAAAATTGAAGCAGACGACAATGAAACGGTGAAGCCCTTCGGTAAAAATCTCACAAAAAATTGGTAGTGAAAGGGTTGAACTTGAAGTGGAAACAATAAAACATATTATGCCCGCAACTCATCTATTTTCATGTGTTTAAAACAACACATTGTTTATAATTCTTGAAGTTCTCCTTGTTCAAATTACTGTTGTAAAAAGCTAAAGTCCTTTTTCCATGTAGGCTACTGAAACTTCAGAACTTTTAGGTAACGTGAAAGAACAGTGGGTTTAATCGCTATTCTTTCCCAATAAGAACAAAACAAACAGCAAACAGATCTTGTTTTCGATGTATGTGTACTCAAATCCTATAGTAGATCTATTCTATTGCATAAAACTTTGAAAAAAGATGCCACATTTCAAGGGTACACTCTTGCATCTTTATTCAGTATGTTACTTGTGTTGTAAAAAAATGCCAAAAAGACTGAGAGTGCAAGATTGCAAGGGTTAAAGTAAAGTCTCGCACCCCCCCCCCCCCCCCCCCCCCCCCCCCATTTTACTTTAAAAAAATAGATGCATTTTGTCTTTGAATCAAACAGTATTCTATTGTAAAAAGGAAAAGAAAAGAAAAGAAAACCGACGAAAAGTACACTTTAGTAGTAGAGTAGAATTTCTAGATAGCAACATAGAAATAACTATATAAAATGATAACTATAAGCCGCTAGTACCATATTGACACTCTGGACCAATATATTTTCCGGTACAGTTGCATCTTGTGTAGACACCATCTTTGATACACACTCCGCCATTCAAACATTTGTTGACACATTTTACTGTTGGATTAAAAAAAGAAACCATTTTACATTTCATTTTACATCATAAATCATGACATTTACAACTGACGCAATCACTTAACCCTGTATACAGTAACAATTCAAAAAATGACATACAGCTCTCCCTCTCTACAACGGCCCTCCCAATAATGATTCCCGCCTTACAACGACTTTCTCCGCAGTTCCCCAAACAAGACAAAAATGTCTAACGCTTTTACTGCTGCAATACCCTCTGCTGAAAATTGCCATCAGTTGTTTTGTCTAAAGTTCCGTAATGGACAGTTTTACAGAAATAAAACTTATTGGCGAGTGACAAACAGCTTGAATCCAGATCAGACGCCGTGTAACGCGGCGTTTGATCTGGATTTAAGCTGTTTGCAAATGTAGCCAATTTCCCTCCCTATAACGACTCCGTCCGAACAACGCACACAATGTGTGTCTCCCATTGGATGTCGTTGTAGAGAGGGAGCGCTGTACATTATAGCATGTATACAAATACAGCTGCATGATTACTTATCAGCGATCTTGTATACCATAGTTAATATAAAATATTGGCTTAAACAATGCCGAAAACTCCTATGGGAATATTATTCTTTTAATCAGCACAGGTATCCCACAATATATTGGCATAAATGGATAAATGCATGTCTATCATTTCATCTGGTTTTGGATGGAACGATATTAATTTCTACCTATTTTCAAAGTCAAGTTTTCAAAGACAACGTATTTTTTTCTATTTAACGATTAACCAATTTATAGGATATTGTGATGAGATCTCCCTATGTCCTTAAAAGAAGGTTTCATTATAGATATACCAGGTTGTTTTAGCCCATATCCTATAGCCCTTTTCCTAATATAAGGTACAGTCTGCTTTACTTTCAGCCTAATACTGTAATAGGATAAACTGAATCTTAATTATGATACATATTTATAACTGTATAAATTCGAATTATTTTCTTCAGTGAAGGCATATCCATTTAAGACAGTCAGTTCTTGGAGTTTCATATTGCATGGCGTTTGCATTTAATTTTGCTGAATTGTGAAAGAATGGCGCTTTGTTCACTACATCATTCTCTACAGAAATATTTATGTCGTCATACCTCATAGTAACCTCATTTGCACAGTTATATCACACAAAATATACACAACGGTTGTTATTAAACATCATACAACTTATTATTGCATTGCATATTGCTCATGGACATGTTTTGTCTTTAGCTGAATAAAACTTATCTATCTATATATCTATTATACGCTCGGGTCGACTATTATGTTATGATATATACATAGATCTACTGCCAATTTTTCGCCTGCTTTAAATCAGCTCTAGACATATACAGCATGCCGATGTTACTTCTATTATGTTATAATATATACATAGATCTACTGCCAAATGTGTTCGTCTTTTTTTTTAAAAAATCAGCTGTAAACATATACACTATAGGATCTACGGCTTTAAATTTGCTCTTGACATATACAACATGCCAACTTATCTAAGTCTCTGTTTATAGTAACCTTTTCTCTGTCATAATATCGCCAGCTTTGATATTGTGATCTGCACTTTTGTTTCAAATCTAGATCAGTTAATGGCATATTGATCTATAAACTGTTTTTAACTTGCAAGGATCTTGGCAGTAAAATAGGAAAATATTTAAGCCACGGAAATAAACCTACTTACAATTTTCACACTGGTCCCCAGAATAAGCTATAGATGGACATATACAGGTCGGTTTTCCATTGACTATTTCACATCTTCCTCCATTTAGACAGCCACCTATACACACAGCTGAAATATAATTATTAACGATCTGTTAACTCTTAGCATGCTGGGTAAGTTTTTCGTCTGCAACATTTGTCGTCTGCTATTGTTCTAAAAATATTATTTCAAAATTTCTTTTAAAAAATCCTAATGAATGTCAAACAGTTAGTAGCCGATGATATACAAAATGATTTATATTAACAATGGTATACATGGTCGCTGGATATACTAGGGATACGGCAACGGAAGAGTTTACTCTTTAATTTCAATTATTTCTACCTTGCTATCTGCCAGATATATTTAACACCAATTAGTGACTGTATTTGAGTTCATTTTCCAGAACAAAGGACATATATATACAGTGGAGAAAACGTTATTCTTTCCCTTTTAAACGCAAACGAAACGCAAAAGCGTAGCAGTAAAATGTAGTAAACTGTTTGACATTTCTCAGGATTTATTTTAAGCTGAGTGGCAAACAGTTTGGAGCCTGATCAGACGCCGGGTTACCCGGTGTCTGATCTGGCTCCAAACTGTTTGCAATGAAAATAATAGTTTTAGCGTAAACGCGCTTATTTGGAAAGAAAAACGTTTTCTCCACTGTACTAATACCACAGCTTTCAGTATGTCGCATGAAACATACTAGTACTAGGCTATGGTTACAATATAATGTAAGACAAGATTTTGGATTTACCGTATTCGCATCGTTGTCCAGTGAAATCATGTCCGCACACACACGTATCTGGGTCTACATCAGACACCACTCCGCCATGTAAACAGTTTATCACAGAATGTTCAGAGACTGAAATGACCAATACAACTAGTTACGTTGCACTCTCGACATTTTTCTTATTACTATAAGTGAACCCTTTCAGCGGCAATTTTTGCCAACAGCGTAAAAACTTCACCGCCATTATAATTATCATCTGCTTTTAAGGTACAGTGCTCCCTCCCTACAACGACTCCTCTCTACAACAACGCTTGTCACTGTTCCCAAGACAATTATGTCTTACCCTTAAACTGATGCAATATCGCCTGCATAAAATTGTTGACTGATGGTTTTCTTACGTAATGGACATTTTGACAGATAAAAACATAATGACGAGTGACAAACAGCTTGAATACAGATCAGACACCGCGTTACGCGGCGTCTGATCTGGATTCAAGCTGTTTGCAAATGTTACCAATTTTCCAACCTATAACGACTCCCTCCGAACAATGCACTCAATGCGTGTCTCCCATTGGGTGTCGTTGTAGAGAGGGAGCGCTGTACTACGTGAACGCTTTCATCGACATTTTTTGCTGACTGCGTTAAAACCTTCACTGCCATTATAATTATCGTCTACTTTTTAACTATTGCCTAAACTATTATTATACATGTATCTCAAGATTAAACTCTTAACGTGCTAAGCGCGACTTGGCTGCATTTGCCAACATTTTGGATCAAATTGACGCGGCGTCTGATTTGGAGCCCAATTGCTTGTCACTCATATTCAACTGTTCTTCAGTTTGTTTGTTTTTTGTTTTTGTTTTTTGTTTTGTTTTATAGCAGACGATATATTTGAAGCAGAGGACAATTCAACACCATAAGAGTTAACCCTTTCATAGAACTTTTTTGTCGTCTGAGTTAAAAACCTCTCCCGTATTTGTATCGTCTGCTCTGAGCATATTGCTTAAACTATTATTTCATAGTAAGATTTAAAAGCACTTTGCTCGAATACACATCGATACGGGTGTTAAACAGTTAGATGTTGATCATACTCGGCATAATAGGCTTATGGTCAGGATCCAAACTGTTTGTAAAATCATCTTTATTCGCCTATGACGTTTACCACTTTAATTTATTCCTCCACTGAAGGAAATAGTTCCCATTTTTACAGTCAGAAAAATGCAGCATAAGAAATATTTTGTATATTTTAACAGGCTGAAAGTAAAGCAGAATGCGCCCTAAGGCGCAGTCTGATTTAATTTCAACATGCTTAAGGTAGTAACCTGTGTTCAAAACTAGAAACATGCTATGGGTTAATGGGTTAAGACAGATCGTTCTAATTTCTAAATGCAAGATGAAAGTAAAGCAGAAAGCTCCTATAGGAAGAATTCTCTTTTGTTGAGCTTATGTGAGGAACTAGATATGGGTGGCCTAATGTGCTTATGTAGATGAAAAGGTTGCACTAATTGTGTACCATGGAATTCAATGGTGTTGTCTTCATCGTCATGCCAAATGCTACTACTAATAACTCCAGATTAAATGATCAATTTAATGATACGGTTGTAATTGAAGATAACCTCTTATATATGTGTAGGTTCTGAGCAATACCGTATCTTGATATATCTGACTTAATGAGAAAACAGAATTTACCATACAGTTTACCACATTTATTTCAGATACTTGTGCGAGTATATTCAAAACCAACATGAAACAGAAATCCAAGAAGAGACAGACAAACAGATAGACAAACAAAGCGAGATAGACAGATAGAGAAAGAGACAATAGGAGAGACAGAGACAGACATAGATTGAGAGACAGAGCGACAGAGATATACAGACAGATATACAGACAGCAGACAGAAATAGACAATTAAAGCAATGAAACAGAGAGAAAAGAGAGAGAGAATGGTAAAGAGAGTAAAGAGAAAGAGAGAGTGAAATAAAAGTGAGACACAGAACTGACACAAAGAGACACAAGGGTAAATGTTTTAGAAACATTCCAAGAGATATATCAACATAGAAACAGAGACATACATAAACAGAAAGAGGAGAAGGGACGAGTGTTAGCGACAGCTACACTGACAAATAGACAAAAATACCTTCGCAAAAGCCATGGTCATCTCTAACAAAGCCATCACAACATCCTTTGGAAATACATTTGAACATTTGACAGGGAATGCTGGTCATCTTATAACGTAGCCTGATAATATACGCAAAGAGCAAGAAGTCAGAGCTATAGAAAATTTATTTTATTTTACATGCAACTTTTGCTTTGCTTTTTGTCTTTTGTATCTTTTCGGAAAGGCAAAATACATTGGTAAACTAGCGATACTAAGAGAACTGAAATGTTATCGGCATACTCTCATTGTAAGTGTATTGTATACATAAGTATTCAATGGAATATTGTATACGTGTATATGTAGTAAATAGTATACCCAGACAAAGTAAAAAAAATAGTTTGGCATTGAAAACTGATTTAGATCATGATACGATATCTTGCAGAACATTTTCATAACAATTTCTTAAGTGAACATATACAAAACTATGTCTCATTTTCCCTCATATACATTGATAACATATCCTTTGCCTTTGACTATGTATTGCATGATTTGTATGCATGTGTACTGTTGGACCTTATGTATAAATTAAATATCTGAAATATAGATTAACTCTTTCAATGCCAACAGATCCTATGGTATGATCACCAATTAGACTCGTCTCAAAAAGTCGACTCTAATGAGTAGCCACATACCCTAATACAGTTAAGACTTGGACATGTAAGCATTTTGATGCTCTGACAGACATTTTAGAATTTCAACCATTTATTTGTCCATCGCGACTTAATTGACACAAAGTAAAGTGAAACAATTTATCTTTCCCGTTTAAACGAAAGCGAAACGCAAACAATTTGCATTTAAATGAAAAGCATAACAATTGACAAATAATGCTGCCTATTCATTTCAATATGAAAAATAAACATTTTGGAACTTATCATGCACCGGGTTAGAGCTGGCTCCAAACTATTTGCAATTGTGAAAAATCAAACGTTTAACGCTTTTATTAGGAAAGAATGGCGTATTCTCTACTGTATTAGTAAACGTTTAGACTCAAAATTAGTCGCATTGTGTTTTGGAGAAACCTGCCTAAAACGGTTGTTTGGGATCCCATTTGAACTACATAGTACGTGATTCTTCCACGAAAAGCGGCTTTATCTAAGAAATTCGCGTTTTAATTTTTTTTAATTTATGGATATTATATCCAGAAAAGAGTTTAACCATGTGAATGGAAAGAAGGACACCTCTGTAAATACAGGGCTCCAGATAACGGAAGTATTTCGAAAACTAAAATCTTTATTTCTGCTTTTAAACCCAATGGTGTCCTACTCAATTAAAAGTGTCTCGAAGAGACGGTTTAATCAGTAGTAACACCATAGCATTCGGTGCTGAAATGAGTGAGAAAATGTTAGATTAGTTCAGATTACTCCCGCTTACATATTTAGCTGGAGCACTGAGAATGACCCTGTTAACCCGTATTCTGCTGCACAGACGTCTGCTTTGAGATTGTCGTCTGCAAAATTTGTTCAGTTTAGATTTATGCATTGTTTTAATTTTTTATGCATTGTTTTAATTAAACAAACCTTAAGACGAGTGTCAAACAGTTTGGATTCAGATGAGACGCCGCGTTACGCGGCGTCTTTCTAGATTCAAACAGTTTGTAAACTCCCGTAAAGTTACGACCAGTAGGCACAGGGTTAAAAACTATGAGATCCAGTGACAACGTGTAAAAATTTATTCACCGTGGGTAAGCGATTAAAAACATTACGGAGAATCTATACCTTGAGCTTGCTGAAAATGACTGTTTCAGCCTTGTCCGCTCTCTAACTCAAACACTTCTTTTTTATCTTCACCAATCTTGCTACAAATGTTTATTAGTATAGAATCTAGGTCAGGTTCAATAACTAGCAAAATCGCATAAGGCATGTCTGAGTTATTGTCCTTGAATAATTTAAAAAGACTGTTTCAGCATTTTCTGCTCTCTAACACAAACACTTTTTATTGGATCTTCACCAAACTTGCTGACAACGTGTATTGGTATTAAATCTAGGTCAAGGGAAAAGAAATCTGTGTTAGAGAGCAAAAAATGGTGAAACAGTCCTTTTTAATACATAAAGGGCAATAACTAAGATAATCCTTATGGGACTTTAGAAATAATCACACTGGACCTAGATTTTATATAAATAAAGAATTGCAGCAAGTTTGGTGAAGATCCGATGAAAACTCTTTGTGTTAGAGAGCAAAAAAGGCTGAAACAGCCATTTTATTAATAATTTAAGGGCTATTACTCCAACATGCCTCATGCGATTTTAGTAGGATTCAAACCTAACCTTGATTTATATTAATGAAAACTTTCAGCAAGTTTGAAAAAAAAAGTATTAGTGTTGGAGAGCAAAATTTGCTGAAAACAGTCATTTCTAATACATAAAGGGCAAACACTCAGATATGCCACATGCGATTTTAGTAATAATCAATCTAGACCTAAATTTTATATTAATAAATATTTTCAGCATGTTTGGTGAATATCCGATAAAAGCTGTTTGTTTTAGAGTGCAAAAATGACTGAAACAGTCATTTTCTATTAATTAACAGGCAATAACTCAAAAATACCTTATGCGATTTTAGTAGTAATCAAATTAAACCTTGATTTTATATCAATGAACATTTGCAGCAAGTTTGTGGAAGATCGGATAAAAAATAGTTGAGTTAGAGAGCGGACAAAAAAGTGTTATAGTCTAACTGACTGGTGGATGGACGGGCGAAGGTAGATACGGTTGCACACGGTGAAGTTGATTTCGGTTGTATCACGTGGTACTAAGCCGTGTGGAAATATTTATGTCAGACGTTCTATTTTCGGTTTGTTATGATTTTAAATCGCCCTTTTGTGATTTTGTGTCTTCATCATTTCATAGATCAGTTTGGCCCATAAGAATGTTCAAACATTATTATTAACCGTTATTGTATTTCAGGCATTAAGAAAAGGTCTGAAAACACAATGGGACTTTAAACGATATTGTATCTGATCCCAATGATTACTACCTTTCTGTTCTGAATGTATCGAATTTATTTTCCAAACCTGACGATATTATCATTTCTAATAAATGAGTGTCTTATCAGGGCTGCCAAACGTTGATCTTGAAAAATTGTAAAATTTTCAAAGTTTCTATTTTTCAATCGCGATTACTTACAGATTGAAAGCACGAATGAAGAACGTCGTTCTTCATTCGTGTCGTTCTTCATTCGTGTTGAAAGTAAAGCAGTTTGGAGTACAATTTTAAAGCGTTTAGTAGGTTAACACATTCACGTCATCTGCTTTAAGAAAATGTCCTTTGTTTTATTCCTCAAAACTTAATTTGTGGATCAAGATGAGAAGACGAGTAAATCGACATCTTATCCGAATCCAAACTAATTGACTCTGGTAGTTTCTTAAAGAAAATCCCGATAACAATATTTGAACAAAAAAGATAAGTAAATTTGGAGAAGTCTTGCAGACGCCAATTAAATATTGTACTAAAGGTCAAGGTCATATCTAAATGAAACATAACATTTCATTAAATATGATATAGATAATACATTTGATATACGAGCGTACATGTACAATAGTCTGTATATTTAACCTGAAATCAACGAAATGCTACAAGGTCAAAAAGACATTTTTTTCGTCTTGGACAATAACCTTTAAACCATAAGTATACATGTAATGTACACTTCTTGTGTTGCATACAATTTTAAACAACTTTCATAAAGCCAGTTTGCAATGTGACTCATTTCGGCTATGTTATGTTAACCCTTTACCCAAATTCTGTTTCTAGTTTTGAAGACAAATGACCTCTTAAAGTAGGTTGAAAGTAATGCAGAATGTGCTTTCAGGCGCATTCTATTTTACTTTCAGCCTGCAACTAGGATATAGAAATATTACTTATGAATATGAAACATGTTAATGACTTATAAATTGGATCTGTTCTCTTCAGTGGAGGATTAAACTGATGAGCTAAAATAAGCTTCTATGGGAGAAATGGTTTAAGTGGTGCAGTGGAGAAAATGTTATTTTTTCCCAACAAACGCGTTTACGCTAAAACTATTATTTCCATTTCCAACAGTTTGGAGCCAGATCAGACGCCGGGTAACCCGGCGTCTGATCAGGCTCCAAACTGTTTGCCACTCAGTTTTAAATAAATCCTGAGAAATGTCAAAAAAAAATCTTCATTTTTGTGTTTTGCGTTTGCGTTTCGTTTGCGTTTAAAAACGGGAAAGAATAACGTTTTCTCCACTGTAAAAGCGTTATTCTTTCTCAATAAACGCGTCCGTGTTAAACCAATCATAGCCATTGCAATCGGTGTTTGATCAGGCTCTGATCAGGTTCCAAACTGTATGCCACTCAGGCTGACATAAAATGTCATTTTTGTAAAACTGCATTTTTAAGACATTCTATTGCATTGTGTTTATCTTATAATAGGCTAGTGTTAACGGAGAAACGCTTTTCACTTTCAAACGAATCTAAAGTAATACAAAACGCAGTTATAGATATATTTAAAAAGAAAATGGTTAGTTATAAAAAACGATCGTAATCTATACCTTTTATATCTGAATATCGTAGCGTTTGAATCCTGTAATACGCGGGGTCTGATCAGATTCCAAACTCTTTGAATTGAAAATCAATTCTTTTAGGACAAACGCATTTTTTGATAGACGAAAAACCAGTTTTCAACTTTAACACCAATCGGGATCAGGTATATCATGAACGTGTATTATACTTGTATTGGTCAAAATAACTAGAACAAACAATAACTTCTAAAATTATTTTCTACTCGCATATCCAAATAGTTTTTACTTACAATGACAGTTTCGCCACTCCGTCTGAAGAAGGCACTCCAACGGACGGAGTGGCGAAACTGTCATTTTAAGTAAAAACTATTTGGGTATGCGAGTAGAAAATAATTTTAGAAGTTAACATAAGCTATCCTGATGAATTTCTTTCGTGAACAAACAATAACGTAGTTTAGTTTACCTCCCACTAGTTTCTGAAATTTTCATTGGATACCCACTTATTTTCTACACTCGTTCAGAAGCTGACCTGTTTTTGACATTCAAACTTAGTCAATAGAAAACCGTAGTTTAATGGCGTTCAAATAGAATTAATTCTATCATAATTTTAAAAAATCAATAAAAATTCAACCATGTAGCCTGAATTCGAGTTAAATTTAGGTTTTATTTATACATTTTTTTATTCATGTAAGAAAACATCAACACTTTGATCTAATATCGTTGATGACGTCTTGTGCGGCTGGCGTGTCCTGTCCTTACAAGGGGGCTTACTTAGGTTTTCGTAACTTTTGACAGTTTTGTTTTATTCACATAAAATGTGTTGTTCCTTTAGAAGAAAAGACCAAACAGATACAAAAACAGATTTTTTAACTTCCCTCGTTTAACTTCCCTCGTTATATTTAAAATATTTTTTTTTTGCGCCCAAAACAAACAAAATGTTAACAATGATAACTAGGTGGCTATGAAATAAAATCAACCTCCTATATTTCCGTAGTGAGTGACAGAGTCAGTAACAAACCCTATAACTAATAATAGCGGTTTCAAGAAATGCAGGTCTGCGGTAAAAACTCACACACAAGTTCCATTGATTAAGTCTTCACATTCCATCTTGAAGCTGACACACGTGGTGTTCTCTGAACTTAGGTCGTAACATTCGTGTGTGAGAGGATCCTCTGCAGGACACGTGCGCCCATGATTTGTGACGTGTCGAACCCTGAAAAAATTGATTATATTATTATATATGTATTATTTTAGGTTTAACCCTTTACCCCATAGAAGCGACTTTTAGTGGATATGATTTATTCATCCGCTGAAGAAAATAGTTCCAATTCAATCAGTAATAAATATGTATTATAGGGAATATTTTCTATATTATAGCACATGATAGCTTAAAGCAGGCTGAAAGCAAAGCAGAATGCGCCCTAAGGCGCATTCTGCTTTATTTTCAACCTGCTTTAAGTAGTCACCTATCACATGTACTAGAAATAGGCTATCAGGTAAATGGTTAAATCTAACAGGGTGTTATAATATTATATATTTACATTTGTATAGCCCATTCACTGCCAGTATATGACGCCGTAGCCCGTATATATAACAAACACATATACTGATTTATTATATACCTACCAATGTTCTGCCCGAAATATTTCCGTATTTTATCGAACAAATACACCTTGACGGATTGAAAATTCCGTATTACCCATGTACCTTGTGTAATGGGAACAGAACGTTTACTGTGTAGTCGGAAGTTCGGAACTACTTTACACACAGGGGCATAGACAATAGCTCGAAACATTTCTATCGTTTTTTATTTTATTATTATTATAAGAGGTATATAATAAAATGAACATTACTATACTTTGCATATCTTATGCACCGGATCACTCTCGTTGTGTGTGTAAAGGCTATATCCAACTCGACCTTCGGTCTCGTTGGATATAGCCTTTACACACACAACTCGAGTGATCCGGTGCATAAGATATGCAAAGTATAGTAATGTTCCTTTTATGTAGCATCATCTGCTTGAAAACATTATCACATCTACGTGTTGTTGAGCTTAGTACTGAAAGGATTGAAATGGTGGCCGTCTTTGCACCTATTCGGATTTAGAGTAACGACTGGCAAAATAATGCAAAACCAGAGCTGCCATAAAAAATTTACGTATACAGTAAATTATGCTGTCGGTTAGATCTACTCATAAACGATATGCAATTTTGGCTTAATTTCTCTGTGTACGCTTCACGTACACAGGGCCCCGACACGATTAAATTTTAGGGGAAAAAATTGTCAGAATGTATATATACTTTCTGACGATTTTTTTCTCTCAAAAAGCAAACGTGTCGCGGCCCTGTGTTCACGTATTAAGAAGTTTGGTACGGTATTCCACAACCATTACTCCAAAGACATTTTTTCTACTCCCTAGTAGTGTATGAGTAAAGAATTTTCCAATTCGGTACCAATATCGACAACACAAACATATGCAACGCAGCGTCTGATCAGGGTCCAAACTAATTGATATTCATAGCAATCATACTGTTTAAGTCTAATTGCCACATTTTTTAATCTTTTGGAATAAGATATGTTTTGCGAGCAGACGGTATTATGGCATTTAATGTGTTAAATTGGTTATGACGTCATAATGGCTGGGAAAGTGTTAATCAATTAACGGCTGATAGCTGGGAGCACAAGATACCCCATGCCATCATTTACAGGAATAGGACAAACCTGTTGACTGTATCTTATAAAATCGCAACAACCTAATATACAGAGCCTCATTTTATGTGAAATGTTATGCGTCAACCTTTGTTGTCAATGGAGACACGTTTTTCAATAGAGAATATTACAAAATCTTCCAACACAAAATTGCATTGCTATGAATTGTTTGCAATTGTTACCTTTATACAATGCTCCCTCTTTACAGCGACACACAGAGGGAGACAAAGGTTGTGTGTGTTGTTCTGAGGGAGTTATTATAGGGTGGGGGAAATTGGCTGATATTTGCAATCAGCTTGAATCGATATCAGACGCCGCGTAACGCGGCGTCTGATCTAGATTTAAGCTGTTTGTCACTCGTCATTGTAGTTCTCATGAAGAAATGTCCACTAATATGTAAGTTTGAGAAAAAAACCAGCAGACGACAATTTATAGTAAATGATTGCAGCAGTGAAAAGGTGAGAGACAATTGTCTTGTTTGGGGGACCAGTGGCAAGCATTATTGTAAGAACGGAATCGTTGTTGGGAGGGTCGTTGTAGGGAAGGAACACTGTAGTAGGAAAATGCACCTACAAAGTTTAGCAAGATTCAAGATTTCAAAAGTTTATTGTAACTTAAACATATTTTGTTTCTCGTTACATACATACAATATAAACAAATAATACAACATGACAAGATATTTTTAGAATATAAACATGTTACTGAATCACATAAACAAATTTGTAAGTTCACGATGTAACCTGTATGAACGTGTACAACACATTCATGAGGTTGAGCGCTCTCATATGAATGTACTTTACCCATATAATTTGGATAATATAGTTAATACAACACATTTAACAGTTCATCAATTTTCATAACACATTTATCAAAATTTAACTTACTACAATGTATATCATTTTAACCTTTTGAAGATTAGAAAAAATGCAATCCGCATTTAGTACAAAGACAAAGAGTTTTGATTCTGATCAGATGCCATGTACGTGTAGACTGATCTGGGTCCAAACTGTTTATAAATGGTTCCGGTACCGGTTTTCTCACATTCAAATGCTAAGTACCATTTTAAACTTCGTTTGCATTTACTTTAGACTGACGTAAAATCAACGCATACACATACTTCATGCTCGTAATTCACCACAATTACATGTTTGCATTAATGATACAAATTTAAAACCACTTGGGCTATTGAAGACATGTTTACGTATAAACCGTTTTCTTAATCATTATATATAGGGCAAATTAAAACGAAATGGTATTCATCTTCTATGTCGCGTGTATTACATATAAGTTGCAGAACCGTTGATTACGTTCAATTCTTTTTCGATCATAACGTCCTGATTCAGCTTAACAGTATACAGGTGTTGATCCAATCTCAAAAAAATGTATTTATATTTTATAACCTTTATTAGAAAATATGTTTCTTAACACATTCAACCCTTGTGACGTAGATGTAGACCCAGATCCTACGGAGTCCTCTTATCAGGCTATGCACTGTTTGCCATTTTAAAATATAATAATATAAAAAATCCAGCTCAAGGAGTGAAAATGGAATCTATTTATTCCCACAATGGCATAATCTACATGTATTTTACTTTTTATGGGTCAATGTTCGAACTTATATACTATAGGGAAAACTTTATTTTATAATCAGTTTACGGGGTTATTCCTCTGCTTTAGTTGCGATGACATGTCAGGGCTGCCATAAGTTGATCATAAAAATCCTAAGTTTTCAAATTTTCAATTTTTCAGACGCGATTTCACTATTAATATCTTTACCCTATAGTCTGTTTCTTATTTTGAAGACATGTGACTGCTTCAAAACAGGTTGAAAGTAAAGCAGAATGCGTCTTACAGCGCATTCTGCTTTATTTTCAGCCTGTTTTAAGCTACGATCTACTAGGATAAAAATTCGAATACTTAGGAAAAATCCGGAGAAATGGCAGCCCTGACATGTTTTGTTTCATGGAATGTTTTGTTGATTTAATCAACAATCGATACGATCCGTGAATCAAACTTGATTGCCTTTACTTCAAATATGCATGAACCATTTGATTCATGATTCAGCCATATCGGCTATATCATTTTGAAACGTCAATACAGTAAGCCTTGTATTGATCGTCCATCCAGTGATTAAGTGTGGAGATTTATACATCCCTTTTGCCGCCAAAGGCAACTAAAGTCGACTTTGCAAACAATTTTTATCTAGGTCAGATTATATGTGGTTCTCTCGAAGTGAGTTTAATAGAACGTATTACTGTATATAGAATAAGACTATAATTCTAATTTCAACTCTGACTTGGATGTAAACTGTTATGGTTGTATGTCTTCGCAGATAACAACAATTTTAACCCTTTCCCCCATAGAAGCGACTTTTAGCATATTTAATTTATTCCTCCGCTGAAGAAGAGAGTTCCAGTTTATACCCTCATGAACAAATACCATTACAAATATTTTATATAGCCTAGCAGATTTGAGCTTAAAGCAGGCTGAAAGTAAAGCAGAATGTGCCTTAAGGCACATTCTGCTTTACTTTCAACCTGCTTTAATTGTTACCTGTCTTCAAAAATAGAAACAGGCTATGAGGTAAAGGGTTAAAGGGAGTCCTTAGATCTATTAATGGATGGCAACTTTAAATCGGTATCAAAATCTCTAACTGTGGAGACACTGATATAGAGGTCATATACGTGCTCTCTAAGCTAGTCTCCACCGGTGTGGGTGTTTTTTTTCAAGTAATATTAAATAACATGTATAATAGATTAAATTACTTTAACTCTTTCCTGGCCTTGAAACAACTTGACAACTCGATGTTTTTGCTTGATCTATTTAGGGGTTATCTTTTCTTTATACATTGTAAAATGACAAACGGCGTAGACCCTGATCAGAGGACTCCATTAGGAGTCCTGTGATCTGGGTCTTCACTGTTTACATAGGACAAATGTACACTTAACAGGTACACTTTTTTTTAAATAAATTAACAGAAAGCAGTGTTAAAGCAGGTGATATTTTCCGTAAAAGGATTTAAGCAGATTGTAGATCTAAACTTGGTCCACGGTTATAAAGTTTTCGAGTTGAGTCTGAAATCGTTTTAAGCATTTGATTGGGAAGAATTGAGAACAAGCTCACATCTGACCAATCAAACGCTTGAGTACGATATTAGACTCAACCCAAAATATGTGTAATCTCAGGTCAAGCTGGCGATGGTGAAAGAGGTAACAGAGTGATGGCCACTAGATACAGGACCAAAGTACTGCAAAAAGCTCTCATAGTAGTTTTATGTATTAGTTTTGTTCTACGTGAACTTCTATCTCCAAGACTGGGCATCGTATTTTAAAATGGTCCATTGGTAAAGGGTTGAATACGCTAAATGCAAAAGATGTTCGGAAAACAATGTCTTCGCTTCTCATAGCTTATCAAGTTGGAGCATAACAATGGCTTTAATCATTTAGTATAAATTGCACACATTAAAAATAGTTCATAAATTTAAAAGAACAGTAAACCGATTACGACCACACAAAAGCAGATGAGTTAATTTATTGACTAGGAGATGCACAATGTTTCCAAATAATATTAGCTCATTTTAACTACATGTATTTCCAAACTGTTTGACTATATAAGGCAGAGCTGTTTTAGTCTATTTAGAGTGCAAATCAAAACTGAAAAAACTTAATTCCAAATACTTATGTCCCGTGAATTTCACTCCCCGCCCAGTTTCTGACTCCAAACTGGTTGCATTGGACATGCAATCATTAGAAATCTGCGTTCATTTGGACAGCATACCGCCTTCCCTTCTGCATCGGTGTATCTTCAGCTAAGTACCTTAAATATTTCTTTCATAGATAAAAAATAAAACCAAACAATAAACAAAAAAGGGATAGCTTCTATTGATGCGTTTGCATTAAAAACGGACTAATAATCCTCACATTTCGGCAGGTTTTGTCTACTTCAGTAAAACCCCTCTATTACAGTGGAGAATCTGTTATTCTTTCCCGTTTAACCGCAAACGTACGCAAACGCAAAGCACTAAAAGGTAGAAAAGAACAACTTTTGGACAATTCTGATAATTTTTGTTTATCTTGGTGGCAAACAGTTTGGAGCCTGATCAGACGTTACCCGGCGTCTGATCTGGCTCCAAACTGTTTGCACTGCAAATAATAGTTTTAGCGTAAACGCGTTTATTGGGAAAGAATAACACATTCTCCACTGTACGACCACTATATTGTGTTAATTAATTTAATAAGTATTTACGACAGACTACAGCTTAAATCAATGTGACAGTAAAACAGAAAGCTCCTGAACTCATTAGCCCATAAATACGCCTTTTGTGTCTTTCGATTATTCCTCCACTGAAGAATATAGTTCCATTTTATCCTATGAACCTTCAAAAATAGTTTTTTTATTCTAGTAGATGGTAGCTTATAGCAGACTGAAAGTAGAGCAGAAATCGCCTTCAAGCGAATTCTGCTTTAGTTTTAACCTGCGTTAAGTGGTAACTAGATTCAATACTAGAAACAGGTTATGGGATAATGGGTTAAGGAGCTTTCTATTTTACTGTCACATTCCTTTAAGCTGTCACCTGTCGTTTATACAATCAATTAACCTTTGGTTTTGTAGTCGTAATAAAGAGGTTTTACTGTATTTTCCCTACACAAGGCAGTTTAGGAATATTCATAAACGTCACTGAAATCTGTCGATGAGTGTCAAACAGTTTGGATCCAGATCAGGTTACACACTGTTTTCAAAGTCGACTTTATGCGACTCTGACGCGGAAATGGTTTACGCATTACATACTAGTATGCATTTCATTTACAAACAGTGTATATCTAGATCAGAGGGTTATCACATGTTTGTTTTCAATTGAAATGGAACCTTTACAGTAAATAACTCAAAACAGACAATATTTAATTGGACACTAGACTTGTCCATCTAAACGTCCACGGTGAATGAGTCAATGCATGTGTTACTATAATATACATGAATGTCAGCTGTTGGCGATGAATATGAGTACATGTGCAGTTCGGTCACAACATAATGTAGATGGAAATGTCAATAGAGAACTGTCTCATAAATGTTTAACTAGTTGTATAGGGTAACGTGTTATTATTTCCCAATAAACACATTTTATTCTTTAAGAAAGTACATGCAATTGCAAACAGTTTGAGTCAGATCAAACGCCAGATTAGGTTAAAATGTTTGCCATACAGAATAAAAAAAAGATTTGATATTTTCATATTTAAACATTGCCGTTGCATTTATTTTTCAGTTTAAATTGGAACGAATAATGTTTTATCTAATGTTCCCATAGGAGTATGTTAACTCTCAACAATACAGATGCTGAAGTAACTCGAACCTCGATAACTTTAACACGCTTAACACGTAAGCTTAGCCACGTAGGAATAGATTTACATGTATAACCGACTTTTAAACCCGACCATGAACTTTCGAAATTCAAATGTAGAAATAGAAATAAGTTCGATAAAAGCGAGTTCGAATTATGGATGCATGAGGGCGTTATAGTCGTGTTGGTCAAGTTGTGATCAAGTTAATATTTTTTCCTACTGTATGTTTATGTGCTGGCACTGGACCTGCTTTAGTAATTATTATAGTCTATGTATACCAATGTGTTTACACTTTTTCAACTTCATTGATTGCCGACTATGGTTCTTTGACTATGTATTAACACTTTCATAATCAACCAGCACTGATTGATAGTTATTGTTATGTAGTATATATGTTACAGCCAATCTGTGTAATTAGTCATTTCACGAAATGACTAAAAATGTCAGTCATTTTGTGAAATGACTAAAATTGACATGCCACTTCTACACAAGTTGACTAGAAACCTTTAACAGGATTCAGGCAATGTGTGCAATGACTTTAATTTAATTAATTCAGCAGCACTTGTTCATTCATGTCTTTCAATATGCATAATATTGCTTAAAACTTAATATCTAACAATTATTCCAGAAACATTGCACGCATTTTTTAAAGATTTAAGAGACTTGATTGATATTAAATTTAATATGCATGCATTGTTTCAATAGTGTTATTTGTAATTATTAAGATACACAAATCATTACGATTGAATAAATAAAGCTAAAGTCAATTTAGTCATTTCGTGAGAGTGTCTGTAACATATGCATTGATATATCTACGTCGTACTTACAGCAATTGTGTATGCATTATGGGCCTATGACCTAAGTTGCTGAATAAAGAAAGTGTGATTGTCATAGACCATACATTATTTCATAAATACTGAACACCGTGGAACAATTTACACAAATTAATAGTTTTCAAATTATTATAAAACCAGACTTTATTTTAGTTCAAAGGGTACTCGTTTCAAACTCTTTATCATAGGTGTCCATGTAACAACATGTATATCGAATGCTTTGTATCAGGTGTCAAGTGAGTACCATTTTTACGACATGAGATGTCACGAACTGTATATAAGTTTCCTCTTCGTGAGATAAAATTATTTCTTCAAGAGTTTAACTCTTTCCTCCCTAAAGCTTTAAATGGACAATTCCAGTTTCCATTTTAGTCTAGTCCATTTATGACTTTTCAGGGTTGTTTTTGTCAATGTTTGACATTGTGAAAAACAGTGAAGACCCTGATCAGAGGGCTCCTTTCGGAGCCCTCTGATCTGGGTCTTCACTGTTTGCATAGGACAAGTGTATTTTTCACATGTACACTGTTTGAAAAGGACGCCTATATGCGGGACTAGGGTTCAAAGAGTTAAAGACAGTGACGTACAGAAATATCAATAACAGACGTATGGAGTATACTCAAGTACATGTATGCACTTATAAATGCTTGAAACCAGCGTTAAGTATACGATGTGTGGATTTGGTTTGAATGAATAAATGAATCACGGACAATGTCATATAACCCCAAAAATTTAAAACAAATAAAAACGAAATTATGTTAAAACACATACAATGTATTAAAACACTCTTAAAGAAAGCATGTTAACTGTTTACTGGGATATAATTGTGAAATGTCATTTTCGAATAATTGGTGCTAATAAAGTATACTCACCGGCCGGAATGTGCAGATACTAAATGTCCAAAAACACATAAGACCAGTGGCCAACAATAGAGAGGTGTCATGCTTTCTTACAGTGAAACTACTCAGCCACCCTTTGACAGCCCCAGTAAAACATCAATATCACACACCAGCTGCCGTATACCTTCCAAGCTGTCTCCAATGTTTTGTATCCATATAAACAACAGCCTACAGTCCTACCTCGATATCTCAAACTTGCTTAAGTCAAACATATCCGTATTTCAAAGTTAAAACTTGGCTTAGCCACGTTTTAACTTTGAAATACGGATATGTTCGACTTAAGCAACATTGAAATTTCGAGATTAATCTGTAGATAAAGGAGTGAATCGATAAAACCGGGGTCGAGTTATCGAAGTACAACTTTAGCTCTTTTCCCGATATCCTTTGCAAACAGAAAAGTGTCATCTGCTTAGGATATCTGAATCTCACAGCTTCCTTCAAATATTTGAGAATGACAATCTTAAAAGTAAATTGTGTAGATCCTTAATAGATGGGATATATTTTAAGTCTAATTTTATGATTGGTATTGTTTTGAATATTGTATTTTACGCCATTGCTACCTAGAGTGTTATTTTCCATGTAGAAAATGGGCGTTTTCCTAGCAACAGATAAACGTAGATATTGAGGTCGAGAATCGATTCATTTACCTTAATCCAGCCAGTTACAGTTATCCTTGCATTTGAAAAGTTTGGATCCTGATCAGACTCCGTCTGACCAGGATGCAGACTTTTTGACACTGGCACAGGTATATATGAGTTTTTTTTTAAAAGAGCAAACTTTGGGGTATCAGAGACTGTGAGAATTTTGAAAACAGTTAATTTTGAATGACTTCATCCTCCTTATATAAAGTGAGATGTTCCACTAGATAACCTCGGACAGCCTAATACTGCTTTAACACATTGACCCATAACCTGTTTCTAGTTTTGAAAATAGGTGACCACTTAAAGAAGCTTGAAAGTAAAGCAGAATGCGCCTTAATGCGCATTCTGCTTTACTTTAAGTCTGGTTTAAGCTACCAACTACTAGAAGATAGAAAATAGTTCTTATACATTTTCAAAATCGTATAAATTGGAACTGTTTTCTTCAGTTTGGGAATTAATTGAAGGCGTAAAAAGGCTTATTTATGGGTTAAAAGAAGACCAGCTATTTATGTACCCGAATTCAGAACGCACCTGCATTACGGTTTGCTATAAGCGACAATTAAATTGAAAACCCATGAACAGCATTACTGAACATGTGAGATATCTTTTTAACTCTTGGAACCCTAGTCCCGCACATATGCGTAAATTGCAATGAGCGTACCTGTGCGGAGTTCACTTGTCCTATGCAAATAGTGTAGACCCTGATCAGAGAACTGCTTAAGGATCCATCTGATCAGTGTCTACACTGTTTGTCATTTTGACATATATTGTAAAAATCAACCATATAAAAGTCATAATTGGACTAGACTAAATTTAAAACTAGAATTGTCCATTTGAGGTTTCAGGGAGGAAAGGGTTAATACAAGCGTGTCTGTATGTTTACCATACGTTGACTTGCATTGGTCTTCATGGTTGGTCACACATGTTTTATGGCAGGTATTTCTGCAATAATCAATTCGTTAAGCAGTGCTAGCGATGAGTCATGCCGATAATATGTATGGGGGGAAAACCTGCTTTTTTCTAATTAGCACCTGCCTTTGGAGGATACTCGCAACATGCTTTAGCCGTGATTCAACTCGTTAATCAATATATACGAGTTAATTAGTAATGAGAATCTCGTGAAGGGGCTATTACAATTTCCTCCTGATGAAATAAAGTGACCTTTTTACTGAGATTTATGTCCTATTTAAAGTCGTCAGTGATTTAACGGCTTCCTGAATAGACGGGTGCGGAATTTGCAACAGTCCGTTTTCCTTATTTGTACATCACTATAAGGATTTTGTTTGGTACCCTTTCATCGTAAAATTCTAAAGCTTAACCCTTAGCCTGCCACTCACGACTATAGCTCCAGATGCAAACAGCTTGGATCCGGATGAGACGCCGAGTAACTCGGCGTCTCATCCGGATCCAAGCTGTTTGACACTCGGACAAGATTTTCAGCAATTTTGAGCAACTCTGAAGCACTTTGAAACTTGAAGCAGACGAGAAATATAGCAGAATACAATTTATTTGGCGGGCTAAGGGTTAAACTGACTTAAACCTTTCAGTTCCTTGTCGTCTTCATGTACAGTGGATAATCTGTTATTCTTTCCCGTTTAAACGCAAACGTACGCAAACGCAAAGCACTAAAACGTAGAAAAGAACAACTTTTGGACAATTCTGATAATTCTTGTTTATCTTGGTGGCAAACAGCTTGGAACCTGATCAGACGCCGGGTTACCCGGCGTCTGATCTGGTTCCAAACTGTTTGCACTGCAAATAATAGTTTTAGCGTAAACGCGTTTATCGGGAAAGAATAACAGATTCTCCACTGTATACTGAGGGTTAAATTGATTTGAGATTAAAGACAGTTTGACTGAAACATAAACAACGCAAGTGTCAAAGATAGTTTGAACCCTGATCAGATGCCGGGTTACATGGCGTCTGGTCTGGATCCAATCTGGTTGAAAAAGCACTTGGTGAAAAGTTCAAGTTGTTAATTTGTACCATCAATTTTAGCCTGTTAGTCGCAACATTTTTGGATCCAGGTCAGAGGCTGCATGTCATGGCATCTGATCAGGATCCAAACTGTTTAGATATCTTAAGCTAAAATCGAATTAAATCGAATTAACATTATATAAAACAAGAAATATCTTTAAAAAAGATATTCGGCGGAATGAGTGGTTGAACTAAGGCTATATAGATGGGTGTGCAAAATTGAATGAAATTGAGGTTTTCAAAGAATTGTAATATCTTGGATTGAAAAGCAAAAAATAAAAGTATACAATTGAAACAGTAACTGTTATTTAAAATGCAAAACTATCATGTACAGAAATGCAAAACAAAACAATAATTTAACTCATATCCTAGCTACTGGTAGGAGATCCTCACATCAATCTATTGTTCTATATATCAAACTTCATTCATAGAGTTTCTTGAAACAAACTATAGCATACACAAATGTACAGATTCAACAGTCTGCTCTACTTCACTCTTGTAAATAATGATGAAACCACACAATTGTGTTTAACTCACTTGAGGCCATTTATATTTAATATTGCTTTTAATGTATGGTAAATGTGTACAAATAGTTAACAATTAAAACAAATTGGTAGTAAACAATTACAAAACACCTAGCTTCCTCTGTATTTCAGATGTCATCTTAAATTGCATCAGCCCCCAGTGTAGTAAACAGTCTGGTCTGTGTCTCTAAATTTTACACTCACAGCCATATCTGGGAAAACTGTAATTGGACATAGACCAGCCTACAGGGCTCCAGATAAGTGGGAGTAAACTAAACAAATCACATTTATTCACTCATTTCAGCACCAAACCCTATGGTGTTACCACTCATTTTGATTGTCTCAAAGAGACAATTCAAATGTTAATGACACCACAGGGTTTAATGCACAAATAAAGATTTTAAGTTTTGAAATAATTCCCTTATCTGGAGCCCTGGCTACTATCCAATCAGACTATTCAGTTTCAACAGGTGCTCTCAAGTCTAAATTTCTGATCAAATATAATTGGTTGAAATGTGTGGCCAAACAGAAAGTGTGGCTAAATAGAAACCAGACAGCTCCGCCGAAAAAAATGCAGACGTCAAGTTTGGAAACAGACAATGTTGTACATGTAGCAGGCGGTTTGTATTAATACGCGACACGCCTGCAATATGATGATGAGTTAAAAGGGGTAATTAACTCCCCTTTGAATCATGCATGTTGACAAACAAGATTGTACTTGTTATACATACCATTGTCATCACGTGTCGTGCTAACTACAGTGTAACCTCTGAAAATCGAACTAGTTGTATTGGCCCAGAAGCATTTGTTTTCCTTTGCTCACTAACCATTCAGTGAAGATAGTTAAAAAACTAAAAAGCATTAACTCTTTCACTGCCAAGTTTTATCGTCTGCTTTTTAAAACGCTCTCGTCTGTATTGGTATTGTCGTCTGCAAAAAAAAAATTCAAGGTTAATGCAAGGCTTTTTAGACTGAAGAATTATTGATATGATTGTCAAACAGTTTCGGTCCTGATCAGATGCCGCGTTTCGCGGCATCTGATCTGGATCTTAACTGTTTTCATAGGTGCATTAGGCGCCAACGGCAGTGAAATAGTTAAAGACTTTTCCTCAGTCCATTGAAGGACCACCAGCCCATTGTCTGGATCGGTGTGAAAGTAACGGTTAAACAGTAGCAAAGTGTGCCCAGCCATTGGTCGTATTCGAATCATCGAGTTTGTGGTCAACGAAAAGTGAGCGGAGCAAACGCGCGAAGATTTACTGATGTCAACGATTTTGGCCCGACTCGAATAGAAATTGTAGTCAACGAAAACTTTGTACTCAGGACGAATGGAAATGAATCAAACACCCGTTAAAACAGTCGTAATGCTCATAATTTTTATATACGCACATAATGCATATGTGATCTGGATCCAATCGATTAATTGAGAGGGTCTTTATGTTTGTTTTATCTAGAGACACTAATCACGTGGTATTAACGTGGTCACGTGACTAAATCAACGCTCTATTTTAGGGTTTGACAACATTTTGTCAACGGAAAACATCAAGTCGTGATTCGAATAGAACTTGTTGACAAATATTCCAACTAACGCGATAGTTGCCCTGATTCGAATACGACCATTATTGTCACACATCTCAAGTTGTATAGAGAGGCCCTTACATAATCACACTCAATGGGCTTTTTCACGGGTTTTACTGCAACTATCAAATATATGGCGCGGGCCTCACATGAAACGCCTGACTGATTCAATGTAATACAGATATGGGCAAAAATCATGATTTAAGCAAGGAAACTGCCCCAGTAGGGATTATCACCGAAAGTAGGCCAGGAAAAGTCTTTAATGGCAGGCTTGATACAGGGCAATAGAAATGTCGCAAGCTCCAAATAATGTCCTGCATTAAAGGGTATAATTCCTCCATGATTAAAGGTACCATCTGTTCCTATTTCCTCAAACGACCGTTATATACTTCACTAAACCGAAAACCTCTCTTAACCGAGATATTTTATTAAATTCGGAGAGTTTCGGTTTAAACTCTTTCATCACCATGGACCTGTTTAATAGATCTATAGTATAATAATAACATTTGCAAATAGTGTAGACCCAGATCAGAGGGATCTTATAGGAACCCTCAGTTCTCGGTCGATACTGTTTTCTAATTTATTCCAGTATTTATTGAACAACCCAGCATTCCAAGTAGACTGGTTCATGTTTTGATAACTTAAAAAATCCACAAGCGAACCTAATAACCCACAAGAGCTACCTAGTGTTGAAAGTGTTTAGGTTTCACTGCAATCGTCTGCCATAGATTTATCGTCTGCAAAATAACTCAAAATCACGCTTATTTATGTATTTTTTCATGAAGACAACTCTGATACGAGTGTTAACCAGTTAAGACCCATATCAGACGCAGATGTGTGTGCATAGTGTTTATAAATGTACAAAGTGTTGCTAAGCATACCAAGTATGAAGAATGTGAACATGTTACAACTTGTGTGTTTAAACTGTAACATTTGAAGTAACCGTTTCTATATACTGGAAACAAGTTTGAGTATACAGTGTTCCCTCCCTACAACGGCCCTACGAACAACGATTCCCTCCTTACAACAACAATTGCCACTGTTCTCCAAATAGTATCAGTTTATTCAGTTTAAACATATTTTATTTTCCAAATTTACATGAAATAATATCTAACGCTTCATGTAGACCATGATCAAAGGGTTCCGTAACTTAAGCACGGTTTGTTACATACTTTCATTTGTCTGAATTATTTTCTAAAACTGCCCTTAATCATCATAAACAGGTCGTTTAGCCCATATGAAATATTCAGCACACAAACGGTAAAATGAGTAAGATCTTATATCATCAACCACGGAATTATACAATGTATAATTCTGTGCATCAACATGCTAACTTCAGGAAAGACGTTGGGGATATCACGCAAATACATATAAATAATCTTACTCGTCTACTAAAGAGGCCATTGACAAACAGTGCAGACCCTCATGAGACGCCGTATGACAGTGGTCTGCATCGGTTTTCTATTTCGTATATGTTCTCATGCTTGGAAAACGCTACGGTGCCTTTTGATCACCACTTTATATCTTTAATATAATCTTCCAGCAAACACACAGGAAGTGATCATTGCAATATCCAGTCATACTTGGGTTAAAGGCAGTATGTAAGCCAACATAGCGCATTTTTCAAACCTGAACATTCAGGCACATACGTAATCTAAACATATAAAAAGAAGTAATCCGCTATGTATATGGCGGCAACATTGCTAATTTGGTGGAAAGAAGTCGATTTTTAAATCGGTTTGTTGACATCCGATCAACGGCGGAGATTTTCCGAGTTCGTTCGGCTTGCGCCCGGTAAAGATGTTTTCATAGTGTTTTCTTCTGACTTGGCAGAGTTATTTTTAGATTGGAACATTCTAAAACTTTAGAAGGGATGAGTATTCCCTACATTCAGCAAGAGACAATGGTCGTATTCGAATCATCGAGTTTGATGTCAACGAAAAGTGGGCGGAGCAAATGCGCGAAGATTTACTGATTTAATGCTCCCAATTTTTATATACGCATATAATGCCATGTGATCTGGATTCATTCGATTAATTGAGAGGGTCTTTATGTTTGTTTTATCTAGTGAAACTAATCACACGGTCACGTGACTAAATCAACGCTCGATTTTAGGGTTTGACAACATTTTGTCAACGGAAAACATCAAGTGGGGATTCGAATAGAACTTGTTGACAACTATTCCAACTAACGCGATAGTTGTCCTGCTTCGAATACGACCAATTTGATAGCTGTATTTATTGTGCGCAATATACAGTAGAGAATACACTTTTCTTTCCGGTTTAAACGCAAACGCAATTCACTACACTGTGGATTTATACTTTTAGAAATTTTAACTATTTTTTTAATCTGAGTATCAAACAGGTTGGAGCCTGATCAGACGCCGGGTTACGCGGTGTCTGATCTGGCTCCAACCTGTTTGCAATGGTAATAATAGTTTTGTTTATAAATGCGTTTAATTTGAAAGGATAAAATATCTGTAAAGTTACCGCAGCATTCTCGTGCTGCACGATGATCATACTTATCTCAAGTAGGAATGTGTACGACTATGTATTCGATGTTACCTTCCTTACAGTGGAGAATATACCGGTATTATTCTTTCCCAATAAACGCGCTTACGCTAAAACCATGATTTCAATTGCAAACAGTTTGGAGCAGATCAGACGCCGGGTAACCCGGCTTCTGATCAGGCACCAAACTGTTTGCAACTCAGACTAACATGAATGGTCATAATTGTCTAAAGGTTGTGTTTTTATGCGTTTTATTGTGATGCGTTTGCGTTTCGTTTGCGTTTAAACGGGAAAGAATAACGTTTTCTCCGCAGTTACCTACATGTATTTACCATTGGTCATATTCGAATCAGGGCAACTATCGCGTTAGTTGGAATATTTGTCAACAAGTTCTATTCGAATCACGACTTGATGTTTTCCGTTGACAAAATGTTGTCAAACCCTAAAATCGAGCGTTGATTTAGTCACGTGACCACGTTTATACCACGTGATTAGTGTCTCTAGATAAAACAAACATAAAGACCCTCTCAATTAATCGATTGGATCCAGATCACATGGCATTATGTGCGTATATAAAAATTGGGAGCATTACGACTGTTTTAACGGGTGTTTGATTCATTTCCATTCGTCCTGAGTACAAAGTTTTCGTTGACTACAATTTCTATTCGAGTCGGGCCAAAATCGTTGACATCAGTAAATCTTCGCGCGTTTGCTCCGCCCACTTGTCATTGACCACAAACTCGATGATTCGAATACGACAATTATTAACTATTCTGTTCTAAAGTAACGCAGACAAGTCAGAAAAATCGGATCGGTCACGTGACTCTTATTCGACCATGCGGAAATTCTCTGAAGCCGACACGAAGATTTGTTATGTAAACAAAAAGCTTATTTTTCCAACCATCTCGATAAGAAATCGGCACATTTATGTATGGTTCTTAAAGGGACTCGCAACCGGATGGTGTACTTGTCAAAATAAAATAAAATACTCAAATAAAAGCAAATTTGTGGCATTATTTGGCTTCTGACATTAAAAAAATATGATCAGTCCAAAAAAAGTCTCAAGAATCGTCACCGAATCTTAGATTTTTAGATATTTTTCATCGTTTTTCTATACCGACTAGTAGACGGTATAGTTGTTGTTGTTGCTTCTCTACACGGGCTCAGACATAAACACGAGCCGAATTTACGAAGTTGTATGCACTTTCGATCGCTACACATTGAAATACGTTAAATCGATCCGAGATAGACGGATAGTTCCGTGGTCCATTGGTCTAAGCGGTTTCCCCTATTTTGCCTTCTGTCCGCCAATGCCGGGCCCCGGGTTCGAATCCCACCAGAGACCAATATTTTTTTTATTGAAATACATTTTTCTAAACAGAACTTCTTATCCTAAACTAATTCTTTACCCATTTATATAAGCGTTTGACACATATTTACAAATTACTATTTTTAATGCACCATCTGGTTGCGAGTCGCTTTAAAGAAAGGGGGCATGTTTCAGGCACCTGACAACGGATTTCGCTTAGTTTTAATACATAGAAACTGTTCTTATATAAGAAATTGCGCGATTTAAACAGACATTTGGGTGACATTCTGGCTTTAAGCATAAAATGGACAAATAATCGATTTGATTCATTTAACTCATTCACCCCTGAAACTTTTAATGGACAGTTCCAATCTCAAATAAATCTAGTCCATTTTTTTACTATTAAATGTTGATTTTAACAATATATTTCAAAATGACAAACAGTGTAGACCCTGATCAAAGGGCTCCTTAATGGGTCCGCTGATCAGGGCCTACACTGTTTGCATAGGACAAGTGTCCCTTGTGGATGTACAAGAAGCACACTGTACTGCATAAGTTTGTTATCCAATATCCCCCATTGAAAACAGTTTGGGGTCAGATCAGACACCGGATCACTGTCGGCGTCTGATAAGAAATCATACTGCTTGATATTCGGTTAAAAATAAGGTTTAACCCCTTCACTGTCTTAACCCTAGTACATGTTTAATGGTTTGCAAACACTTTGGATCAAATCGGTTTGACACTCATTTCAATATTTCTTAAGTCAAACTAGAATCTACCTAAAAATTAAATTTGAGATATACTGTATTTGGGGGCACAGGCATTTTTATTTTTGGGTTGGGGAGGGGGGCACAGGGGCACACTGTCGTGCCCCCATCCTTGTTACTACGGGCCTGTGTCGGGTTCAAACACAGACCAGACATACTGAGGATTTGAGGGGGCACAGGGGCAATTTTGGATTTACTGGCCTGTAGGATTTGAGGGGACACAGGGGCAATTTTGGATTTACTGGCCTGTAGGATAATTATGCAATTTGGGGGCACATGTATTTTTATTTTTGGGGAGGGGGGCACACTGCCATGCCCCCATCCTTGTTACTATGGGCCTGTGTCGGGTTCAAACACAGACCAGGCATACTGAGGATTTAATGGCCATAAGAGACACAAGCCATTGCAGCAGCTCCAGATAAGTTCAAGCAGACCAGCTGAGGGATATGTGCCCCGTGCTCCCAGTAGATATGTGCCTGTAATGTCATATTCAGGCCAGCTGGGGGGCACGTGCCCCCTGTGCCCCCGGTAAATCCGTGCCTGGCCAGGGCCGGATCCAGAAATTTTTCAGTGGGGGGGGGCACAGGTGGGGAGGGTATGGGAGGGGTATAACCCCTCCCATAGGTGGGGGTCCGGGGGGGCCTCCCCCGGGAATATTTTTTTTAAACTTGCATAAAAAATGGTGCATTCTGAGGGCATTCTAAGAAGAAAGTTAACATCGATAGAATGATGTAAACACCCCCAATGAAACACCCAAAAAAGTGGTTTCATAAGAGAAAGAGATGATAAATTTTCCAGCGTTTCATGCATTCAAAACACAGGCCTTCAACTGATCTCAATGCAAAAAGTAGGAAAATAGTAGACGTTTTTAAAGTGGAAAATAAGGAAAAAGGAGGAAGATTTTCAATAAAATAGTAGGAACTGTTTGATACAAAATACCACATGGAGTCATCATGCTCATATAAAATTAAGTAATCCGCAATCTTGAGTTAAAGACATTCTCACCCAAGGCCATTTTACTCTTTGGTTATAATTTATTCAACAGGCCGAAGATGCGATCCAACAGGTTTATGGGGGGGGGGGGGGGGTCCGGGGGTACTCCCCCTGGAAAATTTTGAAATCAAGCGCTTCATTTCCTGCATTCTGGGCCATACTGAGGGTGCTTGAAGACTCAATTTATTTTTTAAAAAAAATGGGAAAGTAGGTGGTTTTGGTAGAAAAATAGGAAAAAGTAGGAAGGTGATCAAAAGTTGGAAAATAGTAGGAAAAAGTAGGAACGGTTGAAGGCCTGAAAACAGGTAAAATACTAACATAAATCTATGTAAAAAATCGACTCAAAATATTTTTTTATTTAATCATTCTATGGTGAAAGGTTGTCGTCCAGCCATTAATCTCTAACCCTACCCCTCCTATTCATATGCATACTGTTACAAGGGGGGGGGGGGTCCGGGGGCATGCCCCCTCCTCCCACCCCCTGGAAAATTTATTCCCACATGATCAATGGTGTGTTCTGATGGGATTTTTTTCGCATTCAAAATAGGTAACATACTACATTAATCTATGTAAATATTCGATTCAAAATAACATATCAAATTCTTTAATATAGGATAATACCTTTGACTGATTGTTTCTGGCCATTAACCTGAAACCTACCCCTACCCCCTCTGATTATTGTTCACACTGTCACTTAGTAAGGGGATCCGGGGGCATGCTCCCTGGGAACTTTTTAATTTTTAGATGGTCTCTGGTGCATTTGGGGGCATTTTGCACATTCAAAACAGTTACAATAATAATATAAATACATTAATTATATATAAATATTCTGCAACTAATATTGGCAAAATTATTGGAGGGGAAGGGGGCTGGTCCTACATGCCTGAGTTAATTGGATATTATTCATCATCTAGTTGGGCATTCAAAAATGATTTGCTTGTTGTTACCCTTAAGTATTTTCATCAAATATAATTGGATTAACAGGCCCGTGTAGGATATGCAATTTGGGGGCACAGACCTCAGGCATAGCTAGACCATTTGTGTACGTGCTGAATGCTTTCGCACATTCAAAACAGGTAAAATACTTGCATAAATTTATGTAAAGATCTAGATAACTTTTACTTACACATATATTGCCAAAATTATTGGGGGGCACAGGGGCATTTTTATTTTTTGGTTGGAGGAGGGGGGCACATCGTCGTGCCCCCATCCTTGTTACTACGGGCCTGTGTTGGATTCAAACACAGACCAGGCATGCTGAGGATTTGAGGGGACACAGGGGCAATTTTGGATTTACTGGCCGGAAGGTTATGCAATTTGGGGGCACAGGCATTTTGTTTTTCGTTGGGGGCACAGGGGGCATACTGCTGGGCCCTTACCCTTTTTACTACGGGCCTGTGTTGGTTGGGGGGAGGGGGAACACAGCCGTGCCCCCATCATTGTTACTACGGGCCTGTGTCGGGTTCAAACACAGAACGGGCATACTGAGGATTTGGGGGGGGGGGGGGGGGCACAGGGGCAATTTTGGATTTACTGGCCTGTAGGATATGCAATTTGGGGGCACAGGCATTTGTATTGTTGGGGAGGGGGGCACAGGGGCACACTGTCGTGCCCCCATCTTTGTAACTATGGTCCTGTGTCGGGTTCAAACACAGACCAGGCATACTGAGGATTTGAGGGGGCACAGGGGCAATTTTGGATTTACTGGCCTGTAGGATATGCAATTTGGGGGCACAGGCATTTTTATTTTTGGTTTGGGGAGGGGGGCACAGGGGCACACTGTCGTGTCCCCATCCTTGTTACTACGGGCCTGTGTCGGGGTCAAACACAGACCAGACATAGACATACTGAGGATTTGAGGGGGCACAGGTGCAATTTTGGATTTACTGGCCTGTAGGATATGCAATTTGGGGGCACAGGCATTTTTATTTAAAATATAAATATAAGAAATAAACTGATGTTTTCGGTGTTTAAGCGAAATAAACGACAGAAAATTATCGGCAAATTTACGCGATTCATCGCATTTTCATTTTCAGCTGTTAATTTCGCTTTTACACCGGAAACAATAAGTTCATTTCTTAAGTATCATAGATGTTGTAAAGCCATATTGAGATTTTTTTTAATTTTCCCCATGTTTTGGACTTAACATGTTATACTAAAAATTTAAACTTTCAAATTTTGAATTAGGTCAGTTATGGACAAGTATTTGGCATGACAGATAATTTCAAGAATATGGCACATCAAATGGTCAAAATTCATATTCATAACCTTGTGTAGATCTACTACTTAATTGTCCCATTCATATCTAATTCGACATACTAAACAGTATCTGTATCGTTTTTTATTTGCTCTGGGTTCTAACACAAATGAAAAGAAACAAAACCAACAGACAACTTTTTTCAAAAATAAAACAGTGGCTCATATATGCGAAAATAAACAGTTTAAAGTATAGCAAATGAGGACTCGTAACTCTTTATAGCGACATGACGCCATCAATCGGTTCTTATATCTCAAATCTCAATATATAATAATATTTGTTATAAATTACAGTTGAAACCCAAACGAAAAGACAGGAATAAAAATATTTTAACAATATGGTTGTGCCAATGTTCCCTTCAGTTACAAAGTTTGTACTCTCAATAACAGCAATGTCCTTTGCGTTACACGATAAATGATCTAATCTAAATTATCTTAAACTAAAACATATTTTGAAATAGTTTCATAGGCAAAATCACAAAACTGGGAAATATCAATGTATGAGCTCCCTGTATAAAAACCTATTAACATACAAATCATAGATGTTTTGTATGTATTGCAATACCCCAATTCATTCAATGGTATAAATAATTCAATGATATGTTTAGAAGCTGTGTAGATCTACAATTTCGCGAATATAATCTTTTTTGTGTGTGTTGTTTCTAGCTACAATGAAACCGAGTGCATAGATTGTGAAAATACTGCTCTTTGTATTTTATTTGACTGGTTATAAATGTTAAACCCTTTGATAATTATTTTATCTGTTACTGTAGGACATTAGTTGTAACCTTGATGATCTTTGACCTTATTTTACCCCATTTATGAAGTGAATTTAGGGATAGCTTTTGACAGGCTTCGAATCTTCTATAGTACTACTTGTAGTTAAAGTATGAGTTAAAAGTGTTAGTCAAATTTTGATTCATGAGAACAAGTCTATCAGAATTCTTCCAAAATCAGATAAAAGGGTTAAAATAGCGTTTTCTCACTACGGTGGTATAATATGCCAATACGTGTACTCTCTTTCGCTAGTCTGGGTCACACATTCACCTCTGTTGTAGGGTAGGCACTACAGTGAAGAAAACGTTATTCTTTCTCGTTTAAACGAAACGCAAACGCAAAGCACTAACACGTAGAATAGTACAACTTTTAGACAATCCTGATAATTCATGACTATCTTGATAGCAAACAGTTTGGAGCCTGATCAGACGCCGGATTACCCGGCGTCTGATCTGGCTCAAAACTATTTGCATAGAAAATAATTTAGCTTAAACACGTTTATTGGGAAATAAACTGTCATGTAAGTTTAAACTTATTTGGATATGCGAGTAGAAAATAATTTTAAAACGTGTTCTCCACTGTTATACATTGGCGTAGTTTTGCTTTAAAATTACTATATACGGCTTTTCAGTTTCCGTTGCCTAGTACAGTAGCTAAGTAATTGCGTTACGTATTATAATTCATTTACCATAAATCTAATTGTTATACGGTATACGGTTTCACTTTCAAAACACACGAAATACATGTAGTTCTAAGTTTTGTCTGTAATATTTCTTTTATTTTCTACTGAAAACTATAATATTTTACATACGAAATGAAGTTTGATATTAATCTAGACATTTGGTTTTGTCGCCTGTGACAGAGATGTATGTTGAGGAAAAAAGTGATTACTCTCTGAGAAGTTTTTTGATGCCAAGATAGAAATATCAAGGTGTAATACAAGTTGTCAGTGTTTGCCAGCTCGTAATTTTGACCCAGTCTGTCGTAGCAATTCAAATGGGTAGTCACACCATACGGTTAGGTTGTGGTGGTTTTAGTATAGTTTTCAAGTTTCAATGTATAAAATACCCTTCTAGTCTCTTCATACGGCATACAATCGCAAATGAATATTACGAATTAAATCCAATACAAGTTTTATTGGCATTAAAAAATTGAATTTACATTTGATAACAGTCACAATACTCTTTATTTGACACTGTATTAATAAATAAATCTTAGATACTATAAAGGTCTTCAAACTGATTTTGCATTTTATTATGATATTCTTTGTTCAAGGAGGCACTGTATTAATTAATAAAAATAAACGTGACCTTTGATCTTTGCGGTAAAATAATTTTGTAAACACTTTTCTGATAGTTTAGATACTACGATTTAACTTTAAAATACGGGAATGTTCGACTTAAGTGAATCCGATATATCGAAACTCGGTTTGGTTCATTTGGAATAGTTCAGCAAGTATCCATATACATGTACTAATGAGGGATAATATGGTCTGAAAGACTGCGACAGGCGCACGCAGTTGTTGGCGAGACCAATCACCGGATTTTCCCTACTATACAATCGAAATATTATTACAGACACAGGGCTGCCATAAGTTAACATTAAAATCGTAAGATTTCCAAATTTGCATTTTTCAAGTGCGATTTTAAGAATCGTACCTTTACCCTATAGCCTTTTTCTAGTTTTATTGGCATGTGACTATTGAAAGCAGGCTGGAAGTAAAGCAGAATGCGCCATAAGGCGCATTCTGCTTTACTTTCAGCCTACTTTTAGCTACCATGTACTAGAAAAAAAAATCCGAAGATTTAGGAAAAATCCGGAGAAATGGCAGCCCTGCAGACATAGCCAGCGAATTAGCGCTTGGTGAGTGTCAGTCTGAGAACTAATATTATAAGAACTGTAACAATAACAGAAGCAAGCGCACTAAATCCTATTAGTGCTACATTCGTGACGGCAGGCTGTTCAATTGGTTTTGGCACTCCCTCTTTATTTGTCATTTCGTCATTACGGAGAATCTCATCACGCTTTAAATGTGGAAAGAGCGTACCTAAGCATACCAATGGAGCGCCTGTGTCAGCCAAATTATCAAAATTGACAGGGTAAACCCTTTCCTGTGTTCTAGTAACAGTTAAATATGTTCTGAAAAACCGCATTTCTTGATATCTGAGGGCAATTCTATAGCAGAAAGTTGATGCTGACAAATGTATCTCTTGACCTTGTAGTTTTAAACTGTGCCAACTGTACCTAAGTACCAGAGCCGTTTTAGAAGTTAGCTCAATAACAGAATTGTCCGTGATCTGAACAGTAGATAATAACGCCAAGTAAACATTTATCTTCCCATAAACAGTATCCAATGTCTGCTCCTGGTATTCTCTCAGCAGTAGGTGCGCCTTTCTACGAGCCCATGAATAATCTCCAACTAAATTGGAATTCCAAAATTTAAGGTAAATGAAATAATATTCAGTCTCGAGCAGGTTGTTCGTTGAAGGCTTTTGGTACAGATCAAAATCAACATTTTCCAGCTCAAGATTATTTCTGAGCACATTTTTCATTGTGTGTATCAAACGTGTTTCCGCTGTTTTTATAAATACTGCCACGTTGTCAATATCTTTAGATAGAATAGTGTCATCAACAATGGAAGCCTTTATCATAATGGTGTAATAGACTGGTGTCAGTCTTCTGAAGATGGGTACGCAAGCTCCACCGAGACTGTACATCAGTCGTGGACACAAAACCAGTCTACATTCCGTCTGAAAAGAAACAAAAATAATAGTGTTAACCTGTTTCTAAACAGCAACTCTCGAGTTATACCTTTTGGCATCTTTAAATAATTCCTCTACTGAAGAAAACAGTGTCACTAAATAGCTAGCCACAAATATTGAATAACCGGTTTTATTCGCGAGAATATAATTTACGCGTTAATTCGCGAATGTGTTGCCTCGCGTCTCTAGTTTTGAAAATAGTTACAAACGTTGTAATGCAGAAAGACTGTTATGTCGCTTACACCAGTTTATAACATTAAATACAGGTAATCACTTAAAAGCAGGTTGAAAGTAAAGCAGAATGTGCCTTAATGCACATTCTGCTTTACTTTCAGCCTGCTTTAAACTACTACCGGTATCTGCTAGGTTATATAGATATTTGTTATGGTAATCGTTCATGAAGGTATAAACTGGAACTATTTTCATCAGCGGAAGAATAAATTAAATACGCTAAAAGTCGCTCCTTTGGGGAAAGGGGTAAAGGAGTACTGTAGGTAATGCTATGTCCCAAACCTAGTTTTGAGCGCATGTATATAAATGGTGGTTGAGCGTTGCGTACGTCCGTCCGTCTGCCAGTGTGCGTACTTTTATCTGGAATATATTTCCTATACCGCATCTTCTAGGATTACGGTACCAATTTTTGTGTGTCAGTAAATCTTAGGATTGCGATGTGTTGTAAACCATTCTAAAGTTCATGTGACATTGACCTTTTCCGCAAAATCATATAAAAAACGGCGCTAAAGTATGTCGTATAGGCTCTTCCCGTTTCCTCCCGTGGTTAAATTATAATGAATAAATGACAGGATGTACGTCAAATTATTCGTTATAAAAAATTTTAAATTCTATATGAGGTAAGTTTGCAGTTGGGATGTAAGATTCTAGTAATTTTAAGCAGTACATGCATTTTACAAGGAAAGTAAATCGGTCTGGAAACGGCATCCGCAGAGGAATTAACTCAAATATTTGTTTTTCTTTCTAATGATTGTTTCAGCGGGTCATGTTAGAATCGAAATAATCTCGATCAGTTCTACTGTTGTTTTAAACGGTTTTTGACAATTATAGTTGCGTGTGATGCGCGGGAATTCACAACGAAGGCCGACAGCTATCAATCGTAGTCTAAAACAGTTTAACAACAATATAGCATATTATTTCTTAAGTGAATCACCATGGTGTATTTCAGTGCATTTATCAAGACAGTTTCAGACTTCCTAATCAGGATGCTAAGATACAAATGAAGGCTTTAAATTGTCTTACGAAGCTTTTAAAGACGAAAGCCTTGAAAGGATAATATACTTACGAGCACCTCGTCGTAAACATAACCACGTTTACAATATCCGATTTTGTCAAACTGGACATCCAATTCGCTTGAATCCTTATACTGTTCTACATTTTGTGGTAGATTGAAAATAAAAGAGCTTTCTTCTCCTAGGTCTCTGCATGTCGCATTGTGTGTGTTTAATTGGTTATAGCATTTCATGCAAGCAATGTTTTTGTAAGTAGTCATCTGACTTCCTTGTTTACCGTCGACGGGCAGAAAATAGCGTTGGCATATCATCCCTAGTTGACCACCGGACAGACAGGAAGTGACGTCAACTACAGAGCAACTATTGTAGGCCATGGTTTTCTCAGGTTCGTATACAATGTTGCAGCTGGAAGTGGTCATCTTTCTTGATAAAACATCTTTCATAATATCAGTAGGAGAATGGTAAAATCTATTGAACTCAAATGTCATAAGTTTACATCGCAAAATGACTTGCCAGTACCTTGCATGTGTGGAGTTCTGACTATGATGCTTCATACAGATCTTATTTTCGTATGTTCTCTTATCGTTGAGTGAGTAAACAGGAACGTTACTGTACAATATGTCCCATCGGACATGGTCTGTTCTTTCCAAATCGGACACCAGTGACATGTCCACTGGACATGACGTCACCATTTGGTAACCGGAACCTGACATCACATCGTGGCCATTCTTTAACTGCGGCCTAAGACACGTGCTATTAATTGTTTCTGTTCCTTGCGTTGAGTTTGGTTCCGCGTTCATTCCATTGTACGAAGAGAACATTCCAATAGCATCCATTTTGTCCACAAGTTCGGTAATATTCTCCAAAGTCACATTGCCGAACGCTTTGTAGACCTCATAGTCCGGACAACAATTTCCCATCATACCACAGTCAGCACGACACGAACACGCACGACAGCAAGACTTCTGGCTTTCAGAAACTGGTGTATGTGTTTCTTCATTGTATAGTGTGCACAGCGATATGAACATACACTTTTCCAAATGTTCATTCAAAAACAATTCCATTTCTTTCCTTTCAATGTTCGATCCGCTATGTACGCTCTGTCCGTTCAGTCCTGGTATATTAATGACACAAATGCAGACTAACACAATAAATGTACGTTCTTCCATACTGCTCCTCAAACCTCACTGCCAGGCACATGCGGATAAACATGATGGTATATTATAATTACAGCATCCTTATCACATTGAAACCTATTACATGTATAGATTTATTAGGTGGAATTAACCACCCTTTATCCAGGCGCGGATCCTGTTATTGTTAAGTGAGTGATTCGGGATGCTATTAACCCGTTTCCGCATATCCTGTGAATTCCTAGTATTGAAGATAAGTGACCACTTAAAGCAGATTGAAAGTAAATTTTTCAATGCACATTCTGCTTTACTTACAGCATGCTTTAAGCTACCATCTTATTACGGCATCTATACTAGGATATGAAAAATATTTCTTATCGTACATACTCGTGACTGTATAAAGTGAAACTATTTTTTTCTTCAGTAAAGGAATACATTTAACCCTTTACCCCATAGAAGCGACTTTTAGCGCATCTAATTTATTCCTCCGCTGAAGAAAATAGTTCCAGTTTATACCCTCATGAACAATTACCATAACAAATATTTTTATGTAGCCTAGCAGATGATTGTTTAAAGCAGGCTGAAAGTATTATTCTTTCCTAATAAATACGTTTACTCTAAAACTAGTATTTTCATTTCAAACAGTTTGGAGCCAGATCAGACGCCGGGTAACCCGGCGTCTGATCAGGCTCCAAACTGTTCGTCTTCTAATCAACATTCAGAATTGTCGTAAATTGTAATTTTCTTCATTTTATTACAACGCGTTTGCGTTTCGTTTCCGTTTAAACGGGAAAGAAAAATGTTTTCTCCCCATACGCCCCTACCTTAAATTCTCTCCCTAATATCTGTGTCACTGAAGAACTTCTCATTGATGGTGCTATATAGTATATATACATCTAGTTGCATCTTAACGCATGATGAAAGTAAAGCAGATAGCTCCTCTCATTGAGAGACTGAAAACTAAATGGTGCACTTGTAAACAAATAAATAGAACTATCTCTTGATTAAGGTGATTAATACCCCCACATTTGACCCTGTTGAAAGAAAAAGGGGCCACTATGGCCCTGCTATTGCTAACCTGAATATAGTTTGATTAAACGCATTCAATCTTAGTGTTGAGTATACTGGTTTCTTAAAAACAGTGTACATATGAAGAATGCATTTGTTATACAGGGTGTTTCATAATATCGGTTACCATTTGACCGTCTCACATTTTTCAACATTCTGAATATATGTAAAACTGAAAGTCACTAAGTGATAGGAGACAAAACAAGGCTTCATTTGATACCTAACACCAATATGTCTTAGTGAAATGCTCACCTTATTGTCCTTTCATAAAAAGATGTGAGTTTATAGTACATGCTCAAGATGACGTCCTCCCCGAAGCAAAACGACGTCTAAACGTTTCTTGAAGTTGTTTATCACGGATTTGCACATGTCTGTCGGAATATTTCTAATTTCACGTCTAATTGATAGCTTCAACTCTTCTGTGGAGGATGGCGAAGGACTATACACTCTATCTTTGAGATAACCCCACAGAAAAAAATCAAGAGGACTAAGGTCAGGAGAGTGAGGAGGCCACACATTGTCTGTTCTGTAAGAGATAAAGTTTGTGCCGAACGTTGTTTCCAGCCATGCGATAACTTCTCCAGATGTATGGGGTGTGGCACCATCTTGCTGGAACCAAATGCTATTTAAGTCCGCTCCTTTTCTGCATAATACTGGCAAAAATTTCTTCTTTAAGAGGTTCAGGTAGCGTGCACTGTTTATTGTCTCAACATCACCGTTTTCATCCTCAAAAAAGTACGGACCAATAATTCCTGATGAACTTAATGCCGCCCATACCGTCACCTTCTGTGAATGTAATGATCGCTCAATACAAAAGTCTGGTTTTTCAGTACCCCAGAAACGGCAGTTCTTTTTATTCACTTGAGCATTTAGATAGAAGTGAGCTTCGTCGGAAAACCAAATATTGTCTGCTATTTCCGGCCGATCTTTCATCCAGGTCGCGAAAGCAAGTCTACTGCTGATATCAGATTCCTTCAAATGTTGTTTGATTGAAATAGTATACGGTGTCAATTTTAAGTCATACCTTAGCATCCTGTATACGCTGGAAACACTCGCTTTGTTAGTTATATCACCCAAGATTCGGCGCACGGACTTCTGTGGTGTTTCTGCAATAACAGATTTCACTTGCTCCAATGACTCCGGTGATCTGACTGCTCTCGGTCTCCCGGCATTCTCATGTCTTCTGTCTTTTACCGATCCTGACTGTTCAAATCGTTTAACAATTCTATGCACTTGCATTTTATTCAATTTGTTATCTTCAGGATATCGCATTTTCATTGCTCTGATAACTGTGGCTGGTGAATAAGTCTCATAATAAAGCTTAACTATTTCTGTGGACTTTTCTGTAGGAAGCATCATTTTGAAAATACAACTTATTTTGATGACGTCATCAATGACGTCATGACGTCAACGTTCTCCCGTAATTTTTAAATTGCTGAAAGCTTTGAAATGTCTCCTTTAAAATGACATATAACACGACTGTGCTGTGTGTTCTGTGTACTTTTTATTTTAGTTTGTAATGGTAACCGATATTATGAAACACCCTGATTAGAAGTATCTTTAAAGAGCCCCCTGATCAGAGTCTGCACTGTTTGACATACGAACTAAAATAGTCTAAAATAGTTTTACCTTTAGATTTCACCCATAACCAAAACCATCTGAAAATGAGCCTAATAACTTTCGGAAGAGTGCCATAATCGTGAAATTATTTTGAATGCATGTGGAGCATACGCTTTGGAGATCTAGTCATTAAAGTTTACATGAACAATCCCAAGATTTCCAAATTTGCATTTTTCAAGTGCGATTTTACGAATCGTATCTTTACCCCATAGCCTATTTCTAGTTTTGTTGACATGCGACTACTTAAAGCATGCTGTAAGGAAAGCAAAATGCGCCCTAATGCGCATTCTGCCTTATTTTCAGCCTGTTTTAAGCTACTATGTACTGGGAAAAATCCGAAGATTTAGGAAAATTCCGGAGAAATGGCAGCCCTGCTTTAAAATGATGCAGCATGACAAGTTGCATCGCATTCTGGACAGTCGGCAGTTGCTGAGAAACCGCGCGGAAACGAAATCAACAGACCGACAAACAAGCTGACTCCTTTATACCGTGACCGTCAAACTTTGTTTGTTGGGGTATAACAACAGATCTACTCAATTTTCAAAAGCAAATTTGTGAAATTATCGTGCATATGACATTGAAAAATATTATTAATCGGTATCCTCAAGAAAAACCAGCTGGAGATATTTTCCATCTGGGTTGTTATACTCCGTCTTATCTATACTATTGTGTGAAACTTCTGTACATACAATTCAAAGAGATTCTAAAGAATTGTGACGGACGTATGTATACGAGGAGAAGGACGAACGGACGCGCCCGCTTTCGGGGGCATAAAAAAATTCAGGCCAAAAGAGGTGTCTCTTTAAGCAGGCACTTGCTTGAACCATGATAAGGTTTGCACTCCTATAGTATTTATAGTGTTGGGGGATATTTAACCTAACGGCCTGTTCAGGCTAGTGTTTACTAAACAGGACATTGGCAAACGATGTAGACCCTGATGAGACGCGGCGTCTCATCAGTGTCTGCACTTTTTGCTATAGCATAATGAAATATTGTTCTGTATGGACAAAACTGCAGTGCCTTTAGATGACCCTTGTATATCTACAATGAAATCTTCCAGCAAGTATATTATGTTCAGGGAGAAATCATTGCGATATCTATGCATTAATGGCTTAACCGTAACAGACAATTTCAGAAAAGGCTGTTCGCCATTAGTTCCGCACTTGCAACCATCCCCGCGATACTCGGAGGTGTGGGAGTGTGATATTTGCTCCATGTAATGGGTGTTGACGCGCTACACTACCACATGACAAGACTAACGTGGATCTATAAACAGTTTGGATCTAGATCAGACACCGCGTTATGCGGCCTCTAATCATGGTCCAAACTACTTAGCACACATATCAATGTTTTTACTAAATACGTCTAAAGTTTTAATTTGAGAAATAAACGCAGGGCGACAGTTAAAAGAAGATGTGGCAGCGCCAATGAAAAGCTTCATCAACTTGTTTTTCGCGAACTTTTCATGGTTATGTTCGCACTACAGTGGAGAAAACGTTATTCTTTCCCGTTTAAACGAAACGAAACGCAAACGCAATACACTAAAACGTAGAAAAGTGCAACTTATGGACAATTCTGATAATTCATGTTTATCTTCGATGCAAACAGTTTGAAGCCAGATCAGACGCCGGGTAACCCGGCGTCTGGTCTGGCTCCAAATTGTTTTCAATAGAAATAATAGTTTTAGCGTAAACGCGTTTATTGGGAAAGAATAATATAACGTCCTAGTAGCTACCACAACACAGTCTGCATGTATTTCTAAAACAAACGCAAACGCAATGCACTAAAACAGAGAAAAATGACAACGATTTGACAATTTTCAACACGCATTTTATTTTGAGTGGCAAACAGTGAGGAGCCTGATCAGACGCCGGTTCACCGGGCATCTGATCTGGCTCCAAACTGCTTGCAATGGGAATACTAGTTTTACCGTCAACGCGTTTACGTGAGAAAGAATAATATAACGACCTAGTAGCTACCACAACACAGTCTGCATGTATTTCTAAAACAAAGGCCGTCGTTTGTAATTTTCACAGAAAAAAAAGAACAACAAACATTTAACTGTCAAACAACTTGGAGAATGATTAACACTGAGTTGATCCATGTCTGATCTGGATCAAGACTGTTCGCAAATTCTTTTGCAATCGGATGCATATGAAAATGATTAAAGGTTTCGCAGATATTCATGTTTAATTAATACTTTTGCCTATCGGCTCATGACAGTAATAAACTGAATGATAGTTTACGGGCGTAGTGTTACTTACTGTTAATACCCCTTTCACTGCCTAACCCAGAGTATCTTGGTCATTTGCAACAGTTTGTATCCTGATCAGACGCCGCGTTACGCGGCGTCTGATCAGGATTCAAACTGTTTGTGACACCCATCACGCTATTACTTTCGTCATTTCATCTCAAAGTTTAAAACTAAAAGCAGACGACAATTGTTGAAAGCAGATGACGTCATGGCAGTGAAGGAGTTAAAATAGATAAGGGAGTGAGAATATCGCTAAATTACCAATTGACACTCGAACATAATGCCAATATTATTATACATCATGTACTACAAAAAGGGCGTGTACGGCGAAGAACGGATATCCACAACAAATACATGTACATGTAGTTTCGAACCAGATTTGACAACTTCTAAAGTTGCCACTGATGTCATTTGTCTGAGACACAAGTAATTCTTTCAACTTTTTCACTGCCATGACGTCATCACTTTTAAACATTCTGAGTTCTGACGCCTGTTTTTATTTCTCAAAACAAATGTCTAAAACGACTAATATTTGACACAATTTAGTGGTCGAAATAGAGAGGTTCTACTGTATTTATACGTACATCGTTTGTGAAGGACGAATAAATACTGATCACTAGGGTTTAATATGCTAATTATTTAGACAAATGGTAATCATCAGGAGTGAAAGACAGCTTGAGATCCTGGTGAGACATGGAGTTGCCCGATTTCTTATTTGAACTAAAACTGTAATATTACTGCTTGAAAAGGTCATGATAACCATGCGTAGTTGGCTGATATTGCAAACAGTTTTAGTTCAAATAAGAACCTCTCTATTACGACCACTAAATTGCCCTGATCTGGGTCTTCACTGTTTGCATATGACAAGTGTACTATTCACATGTACACTGTTTGAAAAGGACGCCTATATGCGGGACTAGGGTTCAAAGGGTTAATTTAGCTCTGGCGGCCATTATGTTCAGCAGATTTACAAGAATCATAAGACAATCATTTTGAACATTGCCTATGGGGAGAAGTCGTTTAAAAGTGTCTTTTCTTTTAATTTTAGCTCTGGCAGCCATCTTTTTCGGCAGAGTGGAACCACCATACATTTTTTTTAAAAGAGGGCACTATGATGCCCATTTCTATGAAATTATTTTGAAATCTGGTAAGGGGTTTAGGAGGAATATTGTAGACTGTACAGTCATTGAAAGCAATTGAGGACAGACGTCGGACAAAAGGCGATTATAAAATCTCACCTTGAGCTTTGGACTCGGTCACGGGCCCCGTTTCATAAAACTTCGTACGACAAATGTTGTCTTAAGTCAGATTTTAAAAGTCTCAATTATTATTTATTTCTCCACCTAATACTGTCTCGTGACATCTCCTTAATCGTCTAAAGAAGACAGTTCCAAAGAGATGTCACAAGACAGGATTAGATAGAGAAATCAGAAATTAAATGCATTTTAAAGTTTTTACTTACGACCTTTTTGTCGTACGAAGTTTTATGAACCGGCCCCAGTTGAGCTAAAATGGACTTGACTTGATTGGATAGTTTGAAAGACAAAGTGGAACACTAAATAGTCTCGATGTTTAACCCTTGAAGTTTCATGGCGAAAGAGTTAAGCATCAAAATTAGTGTTCCGTTTTGTCTTAAACTACCGCTTACTTGTCCTTATTTTATTATACGACATATTGTATAGTCTTTAAAGTTAAACATCCCTCAAAAGATATGACCCATATAGGTACTCTACGTAGCGCAATCAACCTTAGTCCGGTACGGACGATGATCTGACAATAATGGTTGCTCGCTCTTTAAGGCTCCTTAGAGTACTCATATTGGTCCGTTTTCATTAACCCCTTCAGTGCCTTACCCCGAGCACAACAGTTTTTTGCAAACAGTTTTGATCCTCATTAGATGCCGGGTAACACAGCGTCTGATCAGGATTTAAACTGTTTGACACTCATTTCAATGTTTCTTCAGTCAAAATAGAAACAAGAGCGTGTCCCAGTTACACGAATGCCCCCGATGATACAGGGAGGGGAATCCAGACTATCAAACGTAAAAGTTAGAGAGCTGAAACTGTAGTGGAGCGCCATTTTGAGGACTTCAAGGGCCATTACTCCAAAGGGCCTAGCATAAATTGATGCCGCTGGTTATCCAAATTGGTCTCCATTTTATGTCAACAAACATTTTCAGAAAGTTTGGTGATGATCAGATGAAAAGCAATGTGTTTGTGAAACACAAATGCCCCCAGCCAGCACCATGTTCTGTAATGTAATGCTTATTTGCAAAAGTAGGTCAAAGGTCATGGTCGTAGGGTAAATGAAACATTGGCATGGTTGGAGAAGTCTTAACACAAGAAACATATAAAGTATGGAAGCTCTAGGCCTACTGGTTCAAATGTTATAGGCGTATAAAGATTTATACAAATAAAGGTCAAAGGTCAAAACCACAAGGGCAAAAAACGTAGGTATGGTTGGAAAGGTCTTGACACAAGAAATATATAAACAAAATATGAAAGCCGTATGCCTATTGGTGCAAATGTTATAGCCATTTAAAGATTTCAACAAAAGTAGGTCAAATGTCAAGGTCAAAAAGTGTTGTATGGTTAGAAAGGGAAAACACATGTCAAGTATAAAAGGTCAAGGTGCAAAAATGCAAAAGTTATATCCAAGGTTAAGGTTTTTGGTTAAAGTTTGATTAAAAAGGTCAAAGATCGAGGTCAAGGTCACATGGTCAAAGATGTTGGTATGGTTGGAAAGGTCTTGACACAAGAAATATACATACAAAATATTAAAGCCCTGTGCCAACTGGTGCAAATGTTATAGCCATTTAAAGATTTTTACAAAAGTAGGTCAAATGTCAAGGTCACAAGTCAAAAAGTTTTGTATGGTTGGAAAGGTCTTGCAATGAAGAATACACATGCCAAGTATAAAAGGCCCAGGTTCAAAAATGCAAAAGTTATAGCCAATGTTAAGGTTTTTGGTTAAAGTTTGATCAAATAGGTCAAAAGTGAAGGTCAAGGTGACATGGTCAAAGATATTGGTATGGTAGGAAAGGTCTTGACACAAAACATATACATACAAAATATTAAAGCCCTATGCTAACTGGTGCAAATGTTACAGCAATTTAAAGATTTTTACAAAAGAAGGTCAAATGTCAAGGTCAAGGTCAAAAAGTTTTGTATGGTTGGAAAGGTCTTGCCATGAGGAATACACATGCCAAGTATAAAATGCCCAGGTGCAAAAATGCAAAAGTTATAACCAAGGTTAAGGTTTTTGGTTAAAGTTTGATTTAATAGGTCAAAGGTAAAGATGAAGGTCGCAAAGTCAAAGATGTTGGTATGGTTGGAAAGGTCTTGACACAAGAAATATACATACAAAATATGAAAGCCCTGGGCCAACTGGTACAAATGTTAAAGCCATTTAAAGATTTTTACAAAAGTAGGTCAAATGTCAAGGTGTCAAAAAGTTTTATATGGTTGGCAAGGTCTTGCCATTAGGAATACACATGACAAATATAAAAGGCCGAGGTTCAAAAATGCAAAAGTTATAGCCAAGGTTAAGGTTTTTGGTTAAAGTTTGATTAAATAGGTCAACGGTGAAGGTCAAGGTCACATGGTCAAAGATGTTGGTATGGTTGGAAAGGTCTTGACACAATAAATATACATACAAAATATGAAAGCCCTGGGCCAACTGGTGCAAATGTTATAGCCATTTTAAGATTTTTACAAATGTCAAGGTCAAGGTCACAAGGTCAAAAAGTGTTGTATGGTTGGAAAGGTCTTGATACAGGGAAGACACATGCCAAGTATAAAAGGCCTAGGTACAAAAATGCAAGAGTTATAGCCAAGGTTAAGGTTTTTGGCACAGACAGACGGACGGACAGACAAACCAACAGACATGACAAAAACTATATGCCCCCGAATCGTAGATTCTGGGGGCATAAAAATAAATTAAGAAATGAAAGCAGACAACAATTGTTTAACAATCATGACGTCACAGCAGTGAAGGGGTTAAGGATATTCTACCTTACATGAACAATAGTTGTACAGTATACTGGTGTCCAGGATAGAACATTTTATCATTATAAAACACAAGCAAAACCATGTTGATCTTCTGATTTAAAACATGATATTTATTTACAACATCAAGAAATGACAGCAACACTGACAGCAAATACACCAATCAAAATGTTGCAATGAAAGATTCCTTGGAAAATGATTAATGGATGCATGATTCTGTTCATGAATTTCTGTAACTAATTATCGTAACAAGATAAATGATAACAAATCTTAGGGAACAATGCCTCCTTTTTAAACCCACACTTTCTTAACTTAGGCTACAAAGCTTTTGAGGTGAGTCTGGAATAGTTTTCAAGCATTTAATGCTTGAGAACGATACCAGACTCAAGTCAAAAGCTTTATAACCTTGGACCCCGGGCTCCAGATAACAGTGAGTAAACCAAAGAACATTTTCAAACTTTCTTCTCCTGTTATAACTCCGCCCAGCCCATGATGCGACTACTCAGTAGTATCTCAAGATGCGTAATGAGAAGTCACAGTATAGTGTATTAGAGGGCATTATGGAGACCATAGAATTTTCATGTTTGAAATACTCGCCTTATCTGAAGCTATGATAATTGGTCCACTTATTGATTGTGCAGTAGTTTAACCCATTAGTCCATAGAAACGCCTTAAATTTATTACTCCACTGATGAAAACAGTTCGAATTTATCACGACATTTTGAATTTATAGTCATGAATATGTATTATTATTATTCTATCAGATTTATATAGCGCTTTTTTCACCTAGGAGTTGTGCGTTCCCTTCCATAAGAAATATTTTATATTCTAGCAGAATAGTAGCTTAAAGTAGGCTGAAAGTAAAGCAGACTGTGCCTTAAGGAGCATTCTGCTTTACTTTCAACCTGCTTTTAGTGGTCATATGTCTTCAAAACTAGGAACCGGCTATGGGGTAATGGGTTAACAGCAAACTTACTTAGTATGCAACTGACACTGTCTAACAGTATTTCAAGCTTCAAATTCCAGAAACCTTTTGTATCAAACAAAGTACACATGAAGCCAAAAATACAAAACTTTTTAAAACTAATGTTCAACATATATCAAGAAAAGAGTGAAATTCCTCACATTCTATTCATGTAAAGATAACATTTCTAAGAATTGATACTTGAAACAAATGCTTCGCGTTTTAAAACTCGGTCATCAAAATTATGAACGTGAAACTCCACTACAATCAAACCTGTGTTAAGCGGCTACTCTTTGAAGAAGCATACAGTAAAACCTCTCTATAACTATAACAACCACTAAATAAATGCTAATTAGATATATAAAGGACAGGTGACAGCTTTTAAAGCAATGTGACAGTGAAACAGAAAGCTCCTTAAGGAGCTTTCTGTTTAACTGTCGTCTTGCTTTAAGCAGTCACCTGTCATAAACAAAAAATAATTTACATAATTTAGTTGTCTTCATAGAGAGGTTTACTGTATATCTATCATCCGACAGATTGTTTAATGCAGACCAAAACAGAAAAGCTTTTTGTTTGACTTTTTGTTGCTTAAGCTGCATCCAGTGTTGACTGCCATTCTTCAATTTCTTTCACAACAGTCTGACACAAGATTGACTGCATAACTCTTTGCATGCTGGGTAATTTTCTTTCTGCATTGATCATCATGTTACTGTTTTAAAAATAGATTTTTTTTTTAACATATCATTTTTAAACAGGGTCAGTGTCAATAAGTTGAGACGCTGCAAACTGTTTGCACATATAATATAATCATGATTTGTCCACTAGCGTGCAAAGAGTGTATGCACTATGCAGCAATCATTTTAAGAACTATCGATTCATCTTCTTTTATCTTTTCAGTGGCTGTTTAACACAGGTTTTAATGTATGCTGTATCAAAAGAGAAAAGATATTGCACTAAACAAAGTGCTGCTGTCTAGTTTCTTCATTCACATTTTTAACATCTTTTAAAATTGGCTCTCCCATGATCCTCTTGGATTTATATCCAGCTGTATCAAGGGATCATCTTTCCACAAAGGTTGAAGCAGGGATCCAGATAAGAGTGAGTAAACTAAACAATTCTTACATTTTCTTTGTCTGAACCAAACCCTATGGTTTGACTACTCATTAGAGACAAATTTCTAATGAGTGGTCACACTATAGGTTTTAATACACACACAGGGCTCCAGATATTTCTGTTATAAACCCTATGGTGTCACTTCTCATTAGAATCCTCTCGAAGAGACGATTCTAATGAGAAATAACATCATAGGATTTGGTGCTGTATGAGTGAGAAATTAAAAAGGTTCGATTTGTTCAGAATACTCCTTCTAATCTGGAGCCCTGCATACATAAAAGAATTTAGTTTTCAAAATACCCCCCTTATCTGGAGCCCTGGGTTGCAGGACCGGCACAGTTGTTCTAAAGTTTGTGTTTTTTGTGTGCGTACAGAAACTCAGTCTTTCATTTCTCCTTCTTCGTCTTCTTCCTCTACACCACGTACATATAATACATTGTTACATCTGAAATCAACAAAACGATAAATAAATGAACCCGATAAAAGTAGCTTTGAAGTTAAAGTTAACCCTCGTACCACTAAAATACTCATATACAGGCAAACCTCAATAACACCGGGCCACCGGCTCGCTTAAGTCAAACTTACCTCTCTTTCAAAGTTAAAGCGTAGTCACGTTTATAAGGTTTTTTTCGAGATTGAGTGATCGAAATTCAAAATCAGTTAAAACAGTAAATTGTTTTACAAACCCTTTCCTTAGTGTGATTGTTATCTATTTATTAACCCTTAGCCTGCCACTCACGACTATAGCTCCATATGCAAACAGCTTGGATCCGGATGAGACGCCGAGTAACTCAGCGTCTCATCCGGATCCAAGCTGTTTGACACTCAGACAACATTTTCAGCAATTTTGAGCAACTTTGAAACTTGCAGCAGACGAGAAATATAGCAGACGACAATTTATTTGGCGGGCTAAGGGTTAATTAGAGATGACTGATTATTACATGATGAAAGCAGAGAAGCAATATCCCTTATGGCTACTAGCTTTATTTCACACATGCTTGGATTTAACAATTATCTAGGTTTAAACCCAAGTGGCAGCTTAAAGCAAAATGAAAGTTAAGTGAGCTTTCTGCTTTAACTTCATCTTGCTTTACGCAGCAACTTGCCTACAAAAAAGACCCCTTGTTTTATACAAAGCACCTATCAATGCATTTACCCTTTTACCAATTGAACAATATAACTTCACCTGATTAAAACTTCTCCAAGATTCCCTGTCAGTGCTCCATCTATGAGTTCCTCTGTGTTTGCCAACTGAAATACATGTATATAGCAATTCATTTAAATACCATCGATCTCTAAAGAACTTCAATTCTGACACTTTAAAAGAACTTTCTCAGGACAGATAATACAAGATTCGTTTCAGGGACCCGGCCGTTTTATGAAATGTCATACGACAAAAAAGGTCCTAAGTAAAAACTTTAAAATATATTTAATTTCTGATTTCTCCATCTAATCCTGTCTTGTGATATCATTTTGAAATTGTCTTTTCAAGAAGATTCCAAAGTAATGTCACAAGACAGGATTAGATGGAGAAATAAATAATCATTAATAATTGATAATTTTAGAGAATCTCACTTACCATTTTTGTTGTACGACATTTCATAAAACGGGCCCCTGAAACACTATGACCCTGTTATCATGGAAATCATACTTTTAGATGAAATATTTAAAACAAGAGAGCCATGATGGCCCTAAAGCGCACATCTGGTATCCAGTAGTTTCAGACAATAAGATTTTTCTTTAAAAACAAGACTACGCGTTCAATAAACGCTTATGCCCATGGTGGCATCCTTGACAATATACTCTGAATCTTTTCTAAGTCCAAATTAGGTCAAGGTCAAATTGAGCTTGGGTATAACTGGTGGGTTGGTAATGGTCCAAGGCAATAACTGTATAAGTATTGAAGCATTGTAGTGAGTAGTGTTGATGCTAGACGAAACGGTAAAATCTAATTAACCAAGAAATAGCCCATTCAAAATATTCTCTAAGTCCAAATTAGGTCAAGGTCAAAACCAAGGTTGGGTGATATTGGTGGATAGGGAATGGTCCAAGGCAACAACTGTATAAGTATCCAAGCATTGGAGTAAGTGTTGATGCTAGATGAAACGGTATAATCTAGTTAACCTGGTTACGGACAGACAGGACGATTACTATATATATGCTCCCGCATCTGTCGATGCCGGGGGGCATAAAAAAAATCGCTATATATACCATTATCATATAATTATAAGCCATCATAGGTGAACTTGCCCCCAACTAAGCAGCGATTGCTGAGCTCAGCTCTTTCTCAATAGTCTGCTCAGTTAACCCATTACCTGATAGCCAGTTTCTAGTGTTGAAAATAGGTGACTACTTAAAGCCATATGGCGCATTCTGCTTTACTTTCAGCCTGCTTTAAGCTATTACTTGCTAGAATAAGGAAAACATTAAATATGACACATATTCATTACGGTATATATTGGAACTATTTTCTTCAGCGGATCAGTAGAATGCATGTGCTAAAAGTCGCTTCTATACGGGGAAAGGGTTAAAGAGTGAATAGTCTAAGCGAACATGCACATCTGCAAGACAAACATGTTGCTGCAAAACAGAACGGAAGTAATGCTATTGTTCACATTTTCGGAAAAAATGTATGAGAACTTAGAAGCGGGGTCCAGGAAGACTAAGCTATCTTGGGAGGACCTAGTAAAACATGACCGCGAAGCTCTCGGGTTGGAAAACACCAATCCACAAAATCGCCAAGCTTGGAGAGGGAGACTTCGTTCCAGACTGGACAGCCAGGCCTCACCCTTATACAGAAGGATTATTGATTTAATCAATGACCTGGTTAAACTAAACTGGATGGTGATGATGATGAGAATCTTAAGTTTATGTTTGAAAAGGAAATATATAAACACTACATGTATTATTAACACTACATGTATTGTTTTATTTTGCCGAGTATTGATAAGGTCGGCGGTCTATATCAGACTATATGTAGATCAATATTTTTACAACAAAAAGAACAACGTTTTTTGTGCATCTTTGAAAGACTCGCAATTTGGTTCCATCAAATCTAATTTGACTCCCAACATTTTTCATTTGGTGAAAGTGATGGCGAAAAAAACACACAAAAACTCCAGGGGAGGCCCTGTATCTATGAATGTTTCAAAACTTACCTGTAAGTTCATATAGCCATCAACTGAGACAAGGTACCCTTTATACTCCATGCCCCATTTAAGCTTCACCAAAACTGGCTTTCCTGTAAGTCCATTCAAGAATGGCTTGGGGTTCATAGGTAATGACTGCAAAATAGAAATGGTTTCTAGACGTAAACATGCATTGTAAGCTATGGTATTAGCCTATTAGGTAATGATTGCAACAAGAGGCCCATGCGGGCCTAAATATCGCTCACCTGGAAAAAGCAACACAATGGTCACATGACCCCTGGGAAGGGATCACTTTTCACCCCAGAGACATAATTTCAAAAATCTTGCTCATGAACTTTAAAATTAAGTGTGCTGTCAAATATTTTGTACATGGATGGTTTCATTTTATTTAAAAAAATCTATTTTTAGCTAATACGACCCAGATATGCAACAGACTTGAACCATTTCAGCAATATTGGTAAAGAACATCTAAAAGTGTCACTATGCAAAATATCAAAAGCTCTTGCCATAGTAGCTTCAGAGAAGAATATTTCACTACATAACTCTATGTGAAGAATATTTCACTACATAACTATGTGAAGAATATTTCACTACATAACTCTATGTAAAACTGTGACCCCTAGCGTCTTGGCAGTTTTAACCCCAGGTGCATAATTTGAACAATCTTGATAGAGGACCTAAAGATGATGCTTTGTGCCAAAAATGTAAGCTCAGGGTACTGTGGTTTAAGACAAAAATATTTTTTAAGATTTCATTGAAAAAATCTATATTTAGCCACTGCTTCAGGACAGACGTAAAGCTAACAGACTGGTGTTCTTCTATAAAGTGGTTGAAGGCCTAGTGCTGGCTTTACCCTGTCACCTGTGGGTGCTAAACGTAAAATAACAACTATGTATTTCAAAGACTTTAAAACAGGGTTGGCCGGTAAAAACCGGGGCGGTTAAAACCGCCCCGGTCAATACTCCCTGAAGTGGTCAATACTGGTCAATACCGGTCAATACTCTTTTTCTGTTAAAATAAAGCTCTTGAAGCTTTAAAAGGGTTTAATTATAGTGTAATGATGTATTACAGATACACAGGAAGCTATTTCAAGTGTATATAGGGGGTATAGGAAGAACAAAGTGGATTTTTTAAATCTGAAAAGACCACCCTGGTCGATTGAACTGACCACATTTATTGCTTGAACTTACCCCTTGTGAAATGACCACTTCCGGTGGATTGAATCAACCACTTTGGTACTGAAAAGACCATACTGGCCAATTGAACTAAGTGTATGGTGATTCCTGAAGTATTTCTTGACTTCTACAACTTGCTTTATCACCTGGTCAGGAGTAATTTCCTGTCCCAGCTGATTCAGTAAGTGTGCAGATCAACCATAAACTGTCAGGCTGGGTTCTGCTTCATCACAGATATCTTCTCAATATATGTGACTATACTGAAAACCTTGCAGTCATACTGCTCAGCAGACTCATTGGTGGCTTCCTGGGCACAAATAGGGGTAAAACAAAGTGTTGGTGTATAATACCCCTGTCAGTGTATAATCACCCTGTATCAAGACATTTGATTGGTCACAATCAGACCTCTGCTACTCAACATTGCAGTGACATGGGGCAACATAACACATGATAATCTGTTTTGACAGCAATTTACAGGTGTCACAAACTTGCAAATACTAATGAATATCCCATGATTGTAAATAATAGACATCAATGAATCTTCAACATTTAATTATTGCCAGACATTTGGTATATGACCTTAATGGTTAATTATTTGCTGTAATATATTCCCAAAGTGCTTAATTGAAATTTTGAGTAGTCAATTGGGGTTTTTAATGGTCATTTGAGTTGTAAGTGAACAGTTGATTGAGTGTAGCTAGCCTTTTGGTTGGTAAACTCCCAAACTGATCCTAGGTGGTCAATACCGGTCGATTTTCAATTGACAAGGCCGGTCACTTCAATCAAGTACTTTGTATTTCTGGTTTTATCAAATATTTACAAGATCTAATTCAAATATTTCAATCTTTAGATTAAATCTTTGATATGATCATTATTCCCAGTATGCTCATCATGACAATGTGTGAATAAGATAGGTAGGGTACTAGTACTTTATTTTATAAGTAGTTTGATTGAATTGGCCACATCAAATGGCCACCTGGCAAAAGACCACTTGTGGTCATTAAAGTAAAACTTTGAAAAACAACATCAAAATATCAAACAGTTATTTAAAAATATCCTTAACAGTACAGTTTGTATGTACTGTATATATTAAACAACAATTTACATTGCTAGGGGTATGATACATAGGTTATAAGTTGGTTCGAAGTGGTCAATTGACCAGTAATGACCGGTATTGACCGGTTAAAACCAGTATTGACCGCCCGGGTGGTCAATACTCTTATTGACCGGTCGATTGCCAACCCTGCTTTAAATCCGATAATATCATTGATAGTCAAACCTTAAACCATTCTTAGTGCTTTAAACCGATTCAGTGCAAGTCAGAACTCTACAGACAATCATTTTTCACAAAGACAATTATAGACTGGAATCATCTGGATAAAAGCATTGCGTGCACGCAGTCAGTAAACAGCTTTAGAACAGCTGTTCTAAAGTGGGACTAGCCTAGTTTCCCTGCTCTCTACCGTTGCGCGCACGCTGTAATTACAGCACTGCAACGTATTTATACAGAAACTTAAGAACAATGACGCATTGTATATCGTCCATGGCCAGGCTCTGCTGACGACATTCCAGCTATCTGTTTCTATATCTATTTATTACTTCTACGCCATCAATTCTGATGATTATGAGAAGGGACACTTTTTAGGTGCACCAATGGGACTGTACCCGGCTGGTCACTTTATCCTGACACCGACGAGCCAGTCGTAATGCTAACCCGAAATCCTGAGCGCCAAGGAGGGAAGCCATTACCAGGGTTTTCAATAAGATTTGTATCAAGGGATAATTTTGGGAAACCAACCGATTCGGCGGGGGTCAATGGGGCAGCCTAGGCCCCCCGTGGGTCCAGGGCAAAACCCTGGTAGGGGGACCAGTTTGCCCCCCCCCCCCGGCCGAAAACGATTTTAAGCATTTTTACACCCCCAAAGAAGAGCTCTCCTTTGCCAAATTTCACAACCTACCGTACCGCATTAACTCCAACAGTTCGAACATTCTTAGAGTTCGGAAACCTTTAATTATTCATTAAAATATATTAATGTTTTGCCTCTAATTTCGGACTCCAAGATCAAAAGTATTTTCCATGTTTTTATAAACCATGTAACCAGGAACGTATATAATTACGTTATTCCGGTAAGAGATCATCAGCGTATTTTCAGGATCCAACTGTCTCTTACCTCCGTAAATGCTCGTCAAATGGTGCTCTGCTGTGCGTGTTATTAACAAGATTGTCAATTTACCAGTGCGGGGAGATAAGCAATTATGTAATTATTTAAGAAACATTTCCACACCCAACGTTCAGTTTCCCACTGCATTAAACAGTCAGAGAACTGTCACATTAGGAGTGCCTTCATATGACTATATTTGGCTTTCTCTAGCTACTATTTTTATGGTCTTGCTTTTCTGCTCAATGAAGTGTAGACAGCCATGATTGTTTTGAAAGAGGACACCGACAAATCACATGTAATAGTGACGTATATTACATGTGACTTTCTTTTATGGGTGTGTACGGAATTGCGTGTTTCATTGGTTGATAAATTAAGACTTTCGAAGACAAAGGAATTATTTTCCCGCCTTTTACGAGCTGTACCGAACACTAACGAATGACCAATGCATACATTTTTTTCCGTCGCACAACTTTTAGGGAATATACCTGTTATCTTAATATTTTTAAATAAAAATAATAAAACACATTTCTCATGAATCGTTCTAAATAATTATGTAGATCTATGATGTTGATGTCTTTTTCATTTCTGTGAGAATTTATGCACAAGCTTTCTGTTTATAGCGAAGCTGTCGATAGTGTAGAGCATAAAAATTGGGTCTTGTGTCTTGAAACTATTTTTAACGCTACTTTCACTATCTGACTACACTCAATATGTCAATTAACCCCCTGGTGTGTGTTATGAAATAAACAAAAAAAAAGATTCTTTAACTAACGCCGACTTGTTTGATTGCGCGCTAATGTATTTATTTCAAAATACGCGAATGCGCTGGAATTCAAGGTGATTATCTTGTATATTATTATTTTAACTTCGTTTTACCATGGAGTACTTACACCTAAGTACTCCGTGGTTTTACCCACAGCTTGTTCAAACTTTCAGTAGCATGTGGAAGCATCTATACACACGTACGTGCGTGTATAAACTATAATTCCGTGATTTAAATATGCCGAAGATTCGTTTTGATGTTTGGCGAAATTAGTACGAGGGGAAACAATACTTCATTAAGAATATATTTTTACTATTTCCATGAGTACGGACACCGACGGCGATCGAACGTTTCACGTTAATATCATAAATGAAAACTGAACAAGAAACCAGGGACATAGATTAAATATTTCTAATCTACGTCCCTGAAGAAACTAGAAACACCATGCGAAACTTGCGAAAACTCAAACGGTAACAACGGGTTATTAGATAACAAATAAATAAGGGAACCATTACTGTTTCAGCTTTATTTGGGCTTCGTTCGACCACAACCGAAGTCGCAGAAACTGTTTCTTTTCTTTTTCTAACTGGTCCGAATTCCGAACGTGAAGTAAAACTATACGAGAATCATCTTCAGAAGTTTAAAGACGAACACATGTTTCTTCTGATATCAACTCATTTGTTGGATTTGTTTTTGTAACGGCGACAAAAAACAACCGAAGCAGAAGCGATTTCAACCGATGGTTTGCATCGGCAATCGGTAACTAATGAAAACACTGCATTACTACCAATTTTCAAGTCTTTGGTTTGACCCGTCCGGGGATTGAACCTGCAACCTCCCGCACTGCAAGGGGACGCTTAGCTGCAGTACTGTACCTCTAACTCTAGACCAAGGTCTTCTTACGATATCGCAACTAGGGGACGCTCTACAACTAAGCCGGTTACAGAAAAATAACTAGAGAAAACTGTAAATTTAGAGAATAAATACTGAGCTTTTGTTACCTTGGTGACTTACGTGCTAACCGGAAGGAAAATTTCTTGCTTGTATTATTAGGGTAGGATGTCAGGAGTAAAACAACGGGCCATACTGTCGACTACACTGTCGCGAAAATAGATGACATATTTTTCACTGCTAATTGAATAACGTTTAAAGATATTTCAACAGAAGACACTTCTTATCTAGCTTTATGGAGCATATATTGATCATATTCAAGTAATCAGTTAAGGATTTTACCGTCATTGTTCCTGTTTTGTCCTCAAAGGAAACGAGAAATTAAATATCGCAGCGCGTGCGTTGTTTTGCCGGTAAGGATAAATTTACAAGCCGCACAAACCGAAAACTGACTCGGCATATCCCGAACGCTTCGCCGAGCATTGTCGCCGTTGAGATAAATTTTCGCCGGAGGATTACGGATTTTACCGATTTTGTTTGTTGCGGTTTAAGTTTTTATCTCTAAAATAGGTACACTTTTAAACGAAATTAAATAATAATAAAACATGACAAGTTTATAGTTTAGTAGTACAAATGAACGAATAAAATTATTATCGGGCATAAAATTTAAATATTTACAAGTGTAGAAACTAGTTTTTTTAATGCATATTTTTTAATGATCGTATTTCGTTAAAGAGTAATTCGAGTAAAATTAAGGAACCGAAAGTTAGGAAAAATGGTCTTTGTTGATTTCTTTTAATTACGACAGTATTTACGGACAGCTATGGATTGACAATAGCGAACTTATCAACATGGGAGTTGTTTGGTTAGAAATCTTTCTTCAAATATTACTTAAGGTTTCTTTAAACCCGTAAAATCTGCAATATTGGTATTTTTTAATCTGACATGTTAATTTTTGTGCAGATCCTATTAATACATTGTAGCTGACAGTTTGTTCTAAAAATATTGAAATTAACAAAATAATACACGGCTATTTGATCAATAAATAACATATCAAAATCCGGTTGCATGGCTCAGTAGTACTGGTAGAGCATCCGCAGTGCGGGAGGTTGCAGGTTCAATTGTAGCCGGGTGCCATTATAAAGAAGCACTGCCTCCGACCCGGGTCGCCAGGTTCGCAGTCACACTCTCTTCCATGTCGCCATAAATGCGCGCTTGTACATGCCGTACAAGTGATGATAAACCGGGTAAACCTACACAATGTGACAATTCTTTTAAGGGATATTCAAGCCAACCACCAAATCCCTGTTTAGAGAGGGAGCTGTGGTTATGTGGAACAGCCTACCAGCGGACACGGTCCTCCAGCCTGATCTCGAGGGGTTTCGAAACACTCTGAGCCCCTCCCTTATTTCAAACCGCCCCTGAGGCCTGGGATCAGTGTTTTTAGCTTCTTTGTTTTCACCTATTTTAACACCTGTCACACTTTATTTCTTCTCTCTATCTTCTTGTGAAGTCTCCCTTTCACAACTTTTATTTGCTTTTAATCTGCACGACGCACAACCCCTCATGCCGATAATACACGAAAGTGGAGTCCGGCATTATCTAAAGATAGATAGATAGATAGCTGTGCCTGCGGGACCTTGTGTCCTGGTAGCGCCATGCAAGCCGGAGTGGTCTCTCTTGTGGGGTGTAGTAGACTAGTAGTTGGTCAATCATGGAATTATACACACACGGAATTGAAACGTCGGGCTATCTCACCAATTTTCTCCTGTGTATGTGATGACATCATGTGAGTGCTTATACCGATAATAAAGCATCTATTGGAATGATCAATTTCTGTATCAAAGGAAAACTGATTGATTACGGATTTATTAGAGGTATAACTTAAATGGTACCGTGTCAAAACGACCCGAGTCAAAACAGCCCCTGAGTCAAAACGGCCCTGGGTCAAAACGGCCCATCCTACAGTTTTAATACTCAAACTATGCAATGCAGTGAATAAGAAATTATATAAAGGAGTATCTTTTTGTTAATGCTTTATAATTTGGAATAGTACTTTTAATAACTCGACGTCTTTGTTTGTCCTTACAGTTTTGTTTGAAAATAACCACCGTTTTCAAATATGGACAATTTTGGTTGGACGATTTGTCCGTCTATCCATTCAATAGTTGTTAATTATTATAAGGCTTCAAAGGCTGCATATTGGATTAGTAATTTAGTATGACGTTCAGGAAAAGTGATGATTGGCGTTTTCAGTTTGATTAATTCAGTCATGTAGCAATTATGAGAAAAGGGATAGCAGATTATTTATCTCTAAATCATTGTCATTGTTATGTTCTATAGCCGAACTTACCGCCGCAAATAATACCGCATGATTTCTACATTACCATGTATTCGTGTATTGAAGCCTCGTGTAATAAAATGGTTGCCTAACTAAAACCACGTTGTTATTCTCTTAGCAATTCCAGCTATATACAATGAATTATGTCTGATGCAGAAGAACCAACAGTGGCGACGAGAATGGCTGGGTTCTCGATTGGCAGACTAGATGTTTATGACGATAATTTAGAATCGTGGAGCTGCTACAAGGAGCGTCTTGACCAATATTTCCTGGCCAACGACATGGACGAAATTCCGGATCCCAAAAAGGTAGCAGCACTCTTGTCTCTAATCGGACCTAGAAATTACCAGATTATAAGAGATTTAACATCACCAGATCTACCGTCGACCAAGACCTTTGACGAATTATGCGATCTACTGAAGGGTCACTTTAACCCAAAGCCGTTGGTGATTGCTGAACGTTTTCGGTTCCATAAACGCGACCAGAAACCCGATGAATCAGTCAGGGATTTCAACATTAGCTTAAGGAAACTTTCAGAACACTGTAATTTCGGGGCTGTGTTGAACGACGCATTGAGAGATCGTTTTGTGTGTGGGTTGAGAACAGAAACAATTCAAAGAAAGTTGTTGTCAGAAAAAGATCTTACATATGAAAGGGCCATCGAATTTGCCGAGGCTATGGAGGCAGCACAAAAGGACGTTTGTGAGCTGCAAGGTAAGCAGTCTGTCAACAAGTTATCTTTTAAGAACAATGCTGCAAGAAACAAACCAAGGCAACAAGAAAGAAAGCATGTACAGAAAACGAAAGTAGAATTCAAGGCTAAAGCGTGTTTCAGGTGTAACAGAAGTAATCATAATGCAGACTCCTGCAAATTTAAAGATTCAAAATGCTACTCCTGTGGAAAAAAAGGGCACATATCGCCTGCCTGCCTTAATACAAAGCGTAATAGAGTGCACCAGTTGTCGGACAGTGATAGTGAGTGCCTGTTCAGTATGGAAAGTTCACCAAACCGTGACGTCATCTGGGTGTCACCAACTGTAGATGGAAAGAAGCTGAATATGGAGTTAGACACAGGTTCAGGGGTTTCGGTCATATCCAAAACACAGTTTGACTCTCTATGGCCCGAGACTAAGCTTTCGTCTACAAATTTGAGACTCAAAACATACTCAGGTGAAGTTTTGAGACCATTTGGAATGGCAAAATGTACGGTTGAATTAAATGGACAAACAAAACAGTTGAAATTGTATGTTGTGGCAACTGGAGGCAAACCTCTTTTCGGGAGAGAATGGCTTAGAGACTTGAAATTAAATTGGTCAGAAATCAAAGTGCTGAAAGTGCAAGGACCTGTTGCTAGACTTGATGAACTTAAGACAAAATATGCAGATGTTTTCAAAAAGGAGCTTGGGAAGGTGAAAGGTGTGAAAGCCAAATTAAAATTGATGAAAGATGCCAACCCAAAGTTTGTGAAAGCTAGGACAGTACCTTTTGCTTTGAAACCAAAGATAGAGAAGGAGTTGGGTCAATTGCTAGCAGATGGAGTTCTGGAAAAGGTAGACCATAGTGAGTGGGCCACGCCCATTGTACCTGTACCAAAATCAAATGGGGATATCAGAATTTGCGGAGATTTTAAGGTCACAGTGAATCCCCTGCTAGACATAGATCAATATCCGCTGCCAAGGATCGAGGAAATTTTCATGTCCCTCGGAAACGGTCAAAGATTTTCCAAAGTGGATTTGAAGAACGCGTATCTGCAAATTGAAATGGCAGAAGACAGTAAACAGTTACTAACAATTAGTACGCACAAAGGCCTGTTCCGTTATAATAGGCTAGTATTTGGAATCGCGTCCGCACCCGCAATCTTTCAACGTCTGATCGAACAGATTATTGGCGACATCCCAGGTGTCAAGGTGATTCTGGACGACATGATCATAACGGGCAAGAGTGATGATGATCACTTGAACAATTTAGAAAATGTACTCAAGAAATTACAAGAGTATGGACTGCGTGTTAATCCAGAAAAATGTGCATTCTTCGAAAAGAAAATTGGCTTCTGTGGACACGAAATAGATAAAGATGGACTGCACAAGACTGAAGAGAAAATAAAGGCAGTGGTAGAGGCACCTCAGATACAAAATGTAAAACAACTTAGGTCATTCCTAGGATTGGTCCAATATTATGCCAAGTTTATGCCAAATCTGTCGGCAGTTCTACATCCGCTACATGCACTGCTGCACAAAGATGCCAAGTGGAACTGGACTGAGGATTGTGAAAATGCGTTGAAAAAAGTAAAACACATGATGACATCAGATATGGTGTTAATGAACTATGATCCAAATCTACCCCTTGTCTTAGCATGTGATGCTAGCGCGTTTGGTCTCGGAGCAGTGCTGAGTCATGTGACGAAATCGGGAACAGAGAGACCCATTGCATTTACTTCAAGAAGTTTGACAAAGGCCGAACAAAACTACAGTCAGATAGACAAAGAGGCTTTAGCTCTAGTTTGGGGAGTTAAGAAATTCAATACTTACCTCTATGGACAGAAATTCACTCTGTTGACAGACCACAAGCCGTTGCTCTCAATTCTGAGTCCAAGCAAGGGCATCAACTCCACCACAGCAGCTAGACTACAACGTTACGCTCTCTTCTTGGCAGGATTTACGTATGACATAAAGTACAAGAACACTAAAGCTCATGGGAATTGTGATGGACTATCTAGAATGCCTTTGGAAGTGTCAGAAACGGAGGCTACCAATATGGATTATACAGATATGTATTATTCGGAAGTGATTGACAAACTGCCGGTGACATGTTCTCAGTTGGCAAGTGCTACCCGTAGAGACAAAGTGTTATCGCAAGTGTTTGATCTGGTTTTCCATGGGTGGACAGCAAAACCAGAAGACACCAGGGAATTAGACATATTCTGGAGTAAACGCCACGAGTTATCAGTACATCAAGGCTGTGTTGTTTGGGGATTGCGCGTGGTAGTGCCAGAATGCCTGCAAAAGAAAATTCTGACTGAAATCCATGAAGGCCATTTAGGGATTGTGAAAATGAAATCTCTGGCGCGTAGTTATGTTTGGTGGCCAACCATTGACAGAGATCTTGAACAGTTGTCCAAATCTTGTGCTGGTTGTATGGAGAACAAACCGCTTCCCGCAGAAGCGCCTATTCATCCATGGGAATTTCCTACTAAGCCATGGAGTAGGGTTCATGTGGATTTCGCGGGACCATTTATGGGTTATATGTTCTTTGTGATGGTTGATGCATACTCAAAATGGCCGGTAGTAAAAATAATGAAGAGAACTACAGCTAGTAACACTGTGGAGGTCCTTAGAGCTGTATTTGCAGACTGTGGTGTTTGTGATGAACTGGTCAGTGACAATGGACCGCAATTTGTCAGTGAAGAATTGGCAAACTTCCTCAAGAAAAATGGGGTTAAACACATTCGCAGTGCCCCATACCACCCGAAAACCAATGGATTGGCTGAACGCTTTGTTCAAACGTTGAAACAAGGATTAAAGGCAGCCAAAAATGATAGTGGAACTGTCCAAACCAAGCTATCAAAACTGCTTTTACAATATCGCAACACACAGCATGCGACAACAAAGGAGACGCCAGCAATGTTGTTTCTCGGTAGGGCTTTAGGTACAAGGCTAGACAAACTGAAACCAAATTTAAGGCAAACCGTAGAAAAGCAACAGTCGAAAATGGTTCGAACAACTAGGGATCGAACTTTCGAAGAAGGGCAAACAGTCTGTGTTAGAGATTACAGAGCAAACCAGGAAAAATGGATCCCTGGCAAGGTATCGCAAATAACGGGACCAGTGTCTTATCGCGTAGAAGTCTCGCCTGGAGTGTTGTGGAGACGACACGCAGATCAAATGAGATCATCCGAATTACCTCAGCGAGAAAGTGTGGTTATTCCGCAATCAACTTTACCATTATATTCTGACAGTAATGTTCAAACAAAAGAAGGTACTAGTGTTGAGGAAATGCCAAAGAAAAATGTGTTAAAGACACAAATTCAATCTACACCGTCACTTCCGCCGACTGAGACTGCTGAGCGCCGTTATCCGACGAGAGAAAGGAAGAAACCTGTTAGGTTAGATTTGTAGGGAGTTTTAAAAGTTCTAGATCTTTTACAAGAAAATGTAATCACCAGTGTTTTAAAGGGCACAATAATCCCTAAGTGATTATATAGGGGTACGTAACTCCTACATATTCAATTTCTAGTTACTTTCAGACAGTATGATCACTTGTTTTAAAGGGCACAATAATCCCTTAGTGATCATATGGGGTTAAGAAACTCCTTTGCATTTAAAGTATATTTTGTACTAGTCATTTTACTCATTTATTCATTCTAGTCATTAGTACTGTAGTTATTAGATGTATTATGTTGTATTAATATGTTCTAGTCATGAAATCCGTTTTTGTAGTTTTATTAGTCTTATAAAAGTAAATGTCAAGTTGGTGCATAAGTCCATAATTTTAAAGACAGTGTTAAATGAAAAGACTAACAGTGCTTACAAGTGAAACCATACAGACTTGGAGATACTAAAGTTTATTACATGAAAACATTAACATAAATATTGAACTAAATTTGAAGTTTATATAATTTACAAAATAAACAGTTTAGTGTTTTAACGAACTTGTATTGCAAGTTTTATTTAAGTGGAAGGGTATATGTTATGTTCTATAGCCGAACTTACCGCCGCAAATAATACCGCATGATTTCTACATTACCATGTATTCGTGTATTGAAGCCTCGTGTAATAAAATGGTTGCCTAACTAAAACCACGTTGTTATTCTCTTAGCAATTCCAGCTATATACAATGAATTATGTCTGATACAGAAGAACCAACAGTCATGTTCATTTTACATGATCCACGTTTAGTAATAGACCCACCTTTCATTAATGTAATAATACTAATTATCATAATTAATAATTTACCTAATAATACTTGTTTCAATATCAATACAATATCAGAAGGGGCCGTTTTGACCCGAGACATTTTGTGGGCCGTTTTGACCCGGACCATTTTGACTTGGGGCTGTTCTGACCTGGATTTATTTAAATTATCACTTAATAAGTTATATAATCACCTGATATAAATGCTTCAATTAGTCGTTCAAATCTGTTAGTATTAAATTCACAAAATAAACTCAAGTTAACACAAAAAAATGGCGGATAACGCGGAAAAAAATTTGACCAAATATTTGCACATTTATTTAATATTCTGGATCCAAACTAGTGGGTTCATTCATTTTTCTGGATCCAACTCGAGCTCATCTAACAAATTTTCATCAAAATTGATAAAAAGTTAATTTTATTTTTAACAGCAAATTTCTAATAATTAAACCCTAATAATTTATTCAATTTAAATACTGGTAAATTACGCTAAATTTAAAGTACATGTAATATGATGTACACATGAATTTCATTAGGGTAAATAAACTAAGATAATTTGAACTATTTTCTTCAGTGAAGGAATAAATAAGAGGCATCAAAAGGTGTATTTATGGGGTACTGGGTTATTGTCAGGAAACAGGACGGGCCAATCAAGTTGTAAGTATATCTTAAGAAGTCCCACACAGATCAATACGTCCATTTAACCTCCCATCATCCTCTACAACATAAACTTGGCGTCATCCACACTTTGATGGATAGATGCAACAACATTGTCACAAAGGAACAAGAAAGAAAGAAAGAGGAGGAACATATACATGAGGTTCTTGAAAAATGTGGGTACCCTAAATGGACTTTCAATAGGGATAGAAAGCAGATGAAGAGAAAAAAAGGATCAGAAAAACAGTAAAAAAAAAAAAGGGAGACAAAGACTGCGACAGAAGCAAGTTTCTAGACTGTAGGAAGTTTTCTACTATACCGGTACATTGATTAATGATTATGCAACAAGCTTTATCAATTCATACAACTCACAGTCTTGATGGTACAAACAGTGGCTTATTTAGTCATTTTGGTGGGAGGAAACCCGAGTGCTCAAAAAAAAAAAATGTTCCAAACAGGCAACCAATGTCCATTACTATCCTGAAACCCTTACTTTTTACGGATAGATCCACTGGAGTTATGATTCTCCGATTGCCTAAAAACTTAAAATGCTGGTGGCTGCTTAAGACATTTTCATTTTCTTAACCATTTGGTAACTTGTGACAGCCTAATGCAGGATAAAAATAAGGCAGAAAGCTCTCTTTAGGAGCTTTTTGCCATGATTCTATCCTGCGTTAAGTAGTCACCTATATTTTGTCAAAATTGAGGTTTACCTTCTTTTCCAAAGAGTGTTTGGTTTAGAAAGGTGTTACTGTAGTAAAATGTATATTGAATTCTCTTGCAGTGTGTATGCTGTCCCAGTTCCAGAAGGAAAGAGTGGACAACAAGTTGTTGACTTGCTGCAGAAACAAATAGAGCTTTTAGGAGCTGTAAAGACGGGCAATTTTTGTGTTGATTGCGAGACATACCAGTCTAACACACAAACAGGTAAGCATTGTCTGCTGGTCTTTCCCCATTTTTTATGCCCCTGGCATCTATAGAAGGGGGAGGCATATGATTATTGTCCTGCCCGTCATTGTGTACAAAGTTATAACCAGGTTTAACCCTTTCCTCCCTGATACCTCAAGTGGACAATTCTAATTTTCAATTTAGTCCAGTCCATTCTTGACTTTTAAGGGTTGATTTTTACAATATATGTCAAAATGACAAACAGTGATCAGGTTCTACACTGTTTGCATATAAAGACAAGTGTACTCCTCACATGTATGCTGTTTGCAAATGACGCATATCTGCCCGACTAGGGTTCAAAAGTTAGTTTAACCATTTTATCTACATTGTAGCATTAAGACCACTTTCTAGAATGCTTGAATACTTCTACAGTTGTTGCCTTGGACCATTTGCAATCCACCCAATCTCAATTGGATAATGACCTTGCCATCTTTTTGGATTTAGAATATTCTGTTCCTCTGACATCAACCAGACTAATTTACTGACATGCTACAGCTAGGATTCTTATATAAAGTACAGTTGTTACCTTGGATTATTCTGTTGGAAATAATCTTTGTGTAGAGTTTAAAGCCTCTAAAATGTTTATGTAAATTCACTAAATTGCAGTTGATTTATATAGAGACAATGTGAAGATAACAAACATGGTTAAGCTACATTTGCTAACATATAAAAAACATTTCTTACGGTACATATATAAATTGGAACCATGTTCTTCTGTGGAAGAATAGATTAAAGGCATAAAAGGCGTATTTATGGGGTAATGGCTTAACCCATTACCACATAGCATGTTTCCAATTTGAAATAAAGCGATTACTTAAAGCAGGTTGAAAGTAAAGCAGAATGCGGTTAAGGGTGCAATCTACTTTACTTTAAGCCTGCTTTAAGCTATCATCTGTTTGAATATAGAAAATATTTCTTATGAGGCATATTTCTGACTGTATAAATTAAAACTATTTTCTTCAGTGGAGGAAAAAATGAAGGTGTAAAAAGGCGTATTTATGGGAGTATGGCCTAACCCATTCCCCCATAAATACGCCTTTTTAGGCCTCTAATTTATTCCTCCACTGAAGAAAATAGAGCCAAATTATACAATTATGAATATTTGTCATAAGAAATATTTTCTAGTAGATGGTAGCTTAAAGCAGGCTGAAAGTAAAGCAGAATGCACCTGAAGGCGCATTCTGCTTTACTTTCAGCCTGCTTTAAGTGGTCTCCTATCTTCAATACTAGAAATAGGCTATGGGGTAATGCCTTAAGGAGTGAATGAGTTGAATGCTTGTACTTTCAGGAGCGACCCAGAGACTTCTACACTTATTCCACAACAGCGAGCAGCCTGCCTCCTGTATATCTGTCCTGGACACGGGTACAACTCTCGTAGCAGATGTCCTGTTTGAAGTACTCATAACTAAACTGACCAAGTCCGGCAAGGATGGCTACTATCAACAGAGAAAAGGCTTCAAGATAGAGTCAAAAGGACCTAGATATGAGCTTGGGGACTTCCTGATCAAGATTGGCTCTGTCTCAATGATGTCGAATTTTAAAGGAATTTTAGTTGAGGTATAAAACAAATGGTTACAGTCTAAAATAGGGCAGTAACAATACACTAGAATATTCGGTTATATTCGAATATTGATTTTAGTGAATGCGTATCGTATTCGCATGTTCAAAAACTGAATATTCACCAGTACAACAAAGTAAACTTTAAAACAACTAAAAAGGATGACAAATGCAGCTTACCAACAATCTCAAATGAAAAGAAAATGAACAGGATAATCAGTAGTATTAAAATATTGGAAGAGGTTTCACATAAAGATCTACAAAGAAACTATTGCATCCATATTCGTGAATAATTATTCGTAATCTTGACCTTATATCGTGATGTGTATTCGTATTCCCTACACCTCCGTGTCCACGGAGAGCTACACTAATTGTAGGATGACAAAGTGGTCTTCGTCATTTATGACGGACAAAACTATACATGGTGTATTCATTACAGCCCTAGACTAAAATGTCACTTGTCAGAGTCTATTTATAAGGCTTTGTTAAACACTGCAGTCTTTCATTACTAGCTGTGTGTATACTGTAAGTTACACTGTCTACAGTATAATTTTTCCCAGTTTGGCAATTCATGTTTGCCTTCATAGACATTTCCCTCATAAGGTGACCGGACTGTGTCCAAGAGCTTATGTTGTCACCCAGTCATTGGCGCCAGCGTTCCCTTTCCCGTTAGCAGTTTAAAGAAAATGCTTTACTCAAATGTTCCTTGAGGTATTGCTTTCATCTTTGGTATGTGTGTGTATATAGACAAGACCTTTCCATGCACACAAAAAGTTTTACCCCTTGACCTTGAACCTAGGGCCTGCTCTTAGGTTTTGAATCTGCGTTTAGGTTTTGAAAAAAGCCTATAACTCCTATGTTCATTGAGATATCCCTTTAAAACTTGGCATGGATATGTATATGGACAATACGTGTTCATGCATGCAAAATGTTTTAGTCTAGTGACCTTGACCTTGAAGTAAAGGCCCATGTTTAGGTTTTGAAATCTGCGTCTAGGTTTCGAAAAATAGCTTATAACTTCTATGTACATTGAGATATTGCTTTCATTTCTGATATGCATGTGTATATGGATAAGACCTTACCATGCAAATAAATATTTGTACCAAGTGACCTTTTCCTTGAAGTAAGGGCCCACCTTTAGGTTTCAAAATATGTGCTTATTTTATCTTACGTAGTATCTTAACCTTAAACACAAATATGTACATGTATAGGTGTTTTGTATCAATAACTATGGAGGATAGGGTTAAAGGAATAAGACTGCATACATTGTATCTGGTGTTAACCCATTACTCTATAGCCTGTTTCTAGTTTTGAAGACAGATTACCAATTAAAGCAGGCTGAAAGTAAAGCAGAATGCGCCTTAAGGCGCATTCTGCTTTAATTTCAGCCTGCTTTAAGCCACCATCTGCTAAGGTATAGAAAATTTTGTTATGGTACATATTCATGGCTGAACTATTTGCTTCAGTTGAGGAGTAAATGAAAGCGTAAAAAAGGTTTATGTATCGGGTAATGGTTTTCAAAAATGTGATGTTTTTCAGGTGGAATACTGCCCATGTGTTGTTCCGATGGAATGTTGGAATCTCATGAAGGAGCTTATGCAGAGTTTCCTAGGCAACATTGGTAATGAGCTACCGGCTCAAGTCAAGGTCAGACAGGACAACTTTTATACGCCATCAGATACCATCAACCAGTACTTGGAACATTTCAACAACTTCAGGAAACAAACTACAATGAATCAGCCTATTAGATGAATACAGTCAAACCTCTCTACTAAGACAACTTAATTGTGTTAATTTTTAAGTGTTTATGACAGGTGAATGCTTAAAGCAAGGTGACAGTTAATCACCTGTCTTTTATACAATTAGCCTTCGTTTTAATGGTTGTAATAGAGAGGTTTTACTGTATGTGTCTGTGGATATTGGGAAGAATATGAGTTGCCATTGTGTTCATTCTTGGAGTGCAAATAAGTGGATGTTTGACCTGGGTTATTTGCAAACAGTTTTGATCCTAATCAGATGCCACATAATGTGATGTCCGATCAGGATCCATAGCGTTTGACACTAGTAAATGTGGAAAGTTGTGCTTTGACTAACAGATTTTTACAGTGGAATTTGGACCAGATGGCTATGTAATGCAGGCTAAAAGTAAATCGGAAAGATCCTTCTGAAGCTCTCTGCTTTATTTTCAGCATCCATCAGTCAGCATGCAGGAATAATTTTATGTGACTGTTTAACCCTTTACCCCATAACCAGTTGACCACTTAAAGCAGGTTAAAAGTAAAGCATAGTGCTCCTTAAGAAGCATTTTGCTTTATTTTCAGCCTGCTTTTAGCACCCATCTGTAAAATGCCTTCTTTATTAAGGATTTTTTCAGGAAAGGACTACTTAAGTGTAGAAATGATTTGAGGCTTAAAAAGGCATATTTATGGTGTACTGGGTTAACCCATTACCCCATAGCCTGTTTCTAGTTTTGAAAATATGGGACAACTTAAAGCAGGTTGAAAGCGCATTCCGCTTTACTTTCAGCCTGCTTTAAGCTAACATCTACTAAATATAGAAACGATTTGTTCTCAAACATATTTATGACTGTATAATTTGCAACTATTTTCTTCAATAGAGGAATAAATTAAAGGTGTAAAAAAGCGTAATTATGGGGTAATGGGTTAAAGACAGTTAATCCATTTGCCTTAGCCACTTAATGTAAGTTTGACTTGAATATAGTACATGTATGCTAAGGTCTGTGTATATTTCTTATGAAAAAAATAAAAGCCAACTTCCTAGGGAAGAAAGATTAACAAAATAATTGTGTGTCTGTCTTCTTTTTAATGCATGATAAATCCATACACAGTTAAGGATTGTGAATCCCAGATAAGATAATGAAGATTTAGAAACACTATACCGTATACCCCCTTTTAAATGCCCCGAGGGCAATGCATAATCCCAAAAGTTTAACCCTTTACTCCATAGCCTGTTTCTAGTATTCAATATAGGTGACCACTTAAAGCAGGTTGAAAGTAAATTAGAATGCATCTTAAGGCAAATTCTGCTTTACTCTCAGCCTGCTTTTAAGCTAGAATCTGTTACACTATAGTAAATATTTTGTATGATATATAACCATGAATGTATAAATTTGACCATATATTTTCTTCAGAGGAGGAATAAACTAAATGTGTTAAGATGCATATCTATGGAGTAAAGCAGGTTGAAAATAAAGCAGGAAGTTCCTTAAGGAGCATTCTTCCTTACTTTCAGCCTGCTGTAAGCAACCATCTGTCTCAATTCTGAAAACAAGTTATAGATGAAAAGGTTATTTAAGTACTAAATATTTTGGCAAATGGATGGGTGGGTGGAGAGAGTGGATGGGGGCATTTAAACAGGGGGTAGGTATACAGTATGTCTGAATGGTATGTACAGTATTTAGAGACCACTTAGTTTAATCCTTTCCCTGATTAAACTCAGTGGTCTCTAAGTGATAGAAACACCTCTAACCAAAATGTTTGCCTCCTAAGATTCTTTCACCACCATTATATTGCCAATCAGTCCACACATTTACACTTGATACATCTGGGGCCCGCTTCATATAACTTTGTATGAAAAAACGTATGTTGTTGTATATCAAAACTTTAAAATACATTAAATTTTCGATTTCTCTATCTAATCCTGTCATGTGACATCTCTTTGGAATCGTCTTTTAGAGAAATCATGAATTAAAGTATTCGAAAGTTTTGACCTACGACGGTTTTTGTCGTACGAAGTTTTATGAAATGGGTTCCTGATCTACAGAGGCGGCAGACTTGTTTAACCCACTACAACCTAGCCTGTTGAATACAAGTGACCACTTAAAGAAAGTTGAGAGGAAAGCAGAATGTGCCTTAAGGCACATTCTGCTTTACTTTCAGCCTGCTTTATGTCGCCCTCTGCAAGGATACAGAACATAATTTTTATGCTGCATATTCATGACTGTATAAATTGGAACTATATGTACTTTCTTCAGTGAAGGATCAATTGAAGGCGTATAATTGTATATCCATGGAGTAATGGTTAAAAGAAGCAATCTTGTTTAGTCTTTGACTGCTCTGTCCAGAAGATCTCCATCTTCCACCTGGTTGGCAAGTGTGACTGTAATTTTAGGGTTATCTTCCATGATTCTACAGATGGTTGCCTGCGCCTTCTGGTTTCCAGCCCAGCTTCGCCTGGCCACCTTCAAGACAGTAGGGCATAGTTATACATGTAATTTACCACTGCCAAGTTAACCCATTACCCCATAGCCTGTTTCTTGTATTGAAGATAGTTGACCACTTAAAGCAGGTTGAAAGTAAAGCAGAATGCGCCTTAAGGCGCATTCTGCTTTACTTTCAGCCTGCTTTAAGCTACCATCTGCTAGAATATAATTTTCTTTTTGTTATACTACATATTCATGAATGTATAAATTGGAACTATTTCTTCCAGTGGAGGGATATATTATAGGCGTAAAAAGGCGTATTTATGGGATAATAGGTTAAGACAATGGTGTCTACCCAGACCAGACAGCTCTTGCTTGAGCCTCCGACAGCTCCTGTAGCTGTCTGATCAGGATCTGCACTGTTTTCTGATATGATCTATCATAAATATGCACTCTTACGCAGAGAAACATTATGCTATTTTATTAGCCAATATACCACATCAGATGATGGAAGAATACAGTGCACTGTTTGGCATACCTGTTCAGTGTGAAAAGGGTTAAAGGCACAATACTACCGAAATTGGTGTTTAAATCTCGCAATTTCTTATATGTATGCATTTTCTATGTATTAGAAATAAGTGAAAATCGCGTGTAAGAAGCCTGATATATGCCCCCACGTTGTAAAGAATCCTACCCAAATGTGTCAAATTCTTATCATGTTGGTTTACTTTTTAAGCGGTTTGTTTACAAATAATACTAACGGGGTGGTTCCGAGAATTTTTGTAGGATTGCGTAAAGGTCACGTGTTTGATTTGAAGCTCGGAGATAATTCATATACACTGTGTTCAAAGCCGAATGAAGTCGGAACATTTCCGTAATAATTTGTCTTCGAACAAAACAGTTTTAAAAGTCGATTTGTTTCCACCAATTTCGCAGGTTTGTAAGCAATGTTGCCTCCATAATCATCGGGGACTACTTCTTTTTATAGGTTTAGATTACGAATATGCCTATATTTTCAGGTTTTAAAATTGCGTGTTTTGGCAATTTGACAGTAATGTTGGGACTTTAAGCTGTGTCATATTTGCTCTCAATTAACCTTGCTTTTTAGCTCACCTGAGCTAGCTCAGGGTGAGCTATTGCAATCCTTGATTGTCCGTCGTCCGTCGTGCGTCGTCCGGGCGTCAACAATTTTAGTGTTTACACTCTAGAGGCCACAATATTTATCCAATCTTTCTCAAACTTGCTCAGATGGTATATTGCCATAAGAGTTCGGATGAGTTCGATTATGGTTGAAATCGGACAAATAGGTCATGAGTTATCTACCTTTGAACTGCTGAAAATGCCATATTTAACAGTGTTTACACTCTAGAGGCCACAGTATTTATCCAATTTTTCTAAAACTTGCCCAGATTGTATATGACCATAAGAGTTTGGATGAGTTTGATTATGGTTGAAATCAGACAAATAGATCAAGAGTTATTTACCTTTGAATTGCTGAAAATGCCATATTTAACAGTGTTTACACTCTAGAGGCCACAATTTTTATCCAATCTATCTCAAACCTGCTCAGATTGTAAATGACTATAAGAGTTCAAATGAGTTTGATTATGGTTGAAATCAGACTTATAGGTCGAGCGTTATCTACCTTTGAATTGCTGAAAATGCCATATTTAACGATGTTTACACTCTAGAGGTCAAAAAATTTATCTAATCTTCCTCAAACTTACTCAGATTGTATATTGCCATAAGACTTTGGATGAGTTCAATTATGGTTGTAATCTGATCAATAGATCAAAAGTGATCTACCTTTGAATTGCTGAAAATGATAATATTTAACAGTGTTTACACTCTAGAGGCCACAATATTTATCCAAGTTCTCTCAAACTTGCCCAGATTGTATATGACCATAAGAGTACGAAAAAGGGTGATTATGGTTGGAATTGGACAAATAGATCAAGAGATATCTACCTTTGAATTGCTGAAAATGCCATATTTTACAGCGTTCACACTCTTGCAACTACAGTTTTCAATGGATTTTGATTATACTTGTACACAAAGGATGTAGCTATACATTCTGGAAGGAGTGCAATTATTGTTGAAATGTAATCATTGTGGCAACAGTTACCTGCCCTTGATATACTTTGAAATGCTAGAAAAAGGCTTCATTTCAGTATTGTTTAGGCACTAGTTATCTGCCTTTGATGTACTCTACTATACTACAATAGGTCGACAAACTTGAATGGATTTAGAATAAAACGGGTGAAATTCAAAGGTAAAGCTATCAGGCTTCATTACAAATGGTGAGCGATATCAGGGCCTTCAGGCCCTCTTGTATAATATTTACCGCAATAGAATATGCATCATATAATTATATTATGTGCTGGAGGCATTCTATTACAAGAAACTATATGTTATGCTGTGCTGAAACTCTTGCAAACAGTGCAGACCCATTGAAAAATGAGCATTGTAATGGTAAAACCTACCCCATTGTAATGGTAAAACCTACCCCATTGGAGACATCCCATGAAAGCATCTTCTTAGCTCTTTCTCCAGCTTCCTACAAAGAAATTAAAACACACATTAGAAATACTGAAATATTGTGATGAGTATACAGGCAATTGTGTATTAAGTAAAATTGGCCAAAGGTTGAAGTGACTGATTAAATATACATGTATACAGGATTTTTTTAACACCTGAACACTTAGTGCTTGGTGAGTTACTGTGATTGTGCAGTGACCGGTGTTGATGTGTGTTGTTTGTCGTGCGTCCGTGAACCTTTTTGCTTGTGAACACTTTATATACCACAATTTTGGTCCAATCAAACTTAATCAGAATTATGATCTTGACAAAAGCTAGGTCATGATTGCATATAGGTCATGTGGGGTCAAAAAGTAGGTCACTAGGTCAAATCTTAGAAAAAGCTTGTGAACAGGCTAGTAGCCACAATTTTAGCCCAATCTTTATCAAACTTAGTCAGAATGACCATCTAGACAAAATCATGGTCAAGTTTGAATATGAATTATGTTGGGTCAAAAAGAGTTCACTAGGTAAAATCTTAGAAAAAGCTTGTGAACACTCTAGTAGCCACAATGTTAGCCGTATCTTTTATCACACTTAGACAGAATGACCAAACATGACAAAATCTAGACTGAGTTTGAGTATAGATCATATGGGGTCAAAAAGAAGGTCACTAGGTCAAATCTTAGAAAAAGCTTGTGACTACTGTAATAGCCACAACTTTAGTCCAATCTGTATCAAACTTGGTCAGAATGATCATGTTGACAAAATCTTGGTCAAATTTTAGAATGGGTAATGTGGGGATAAAAGGTCGGTCACTGGGTCAAATCTTAGAACAAAAGCCCCATTGGGCATAATTCGCTCACCTGAGGAAAGCTGAAAAAATGGAGATATTGATTTATGTCCAGGACTGACCTAGATATGCAACAGACTGGAACAATTTGAACAAAATATGTTAAGTATATTTAAAAGTGTCACCATACAGAATATAAAAGCTCTGGCCATATAAGAGTCAAAGAAGAAGACGTTTGAAATTTTCTCTAAATAACTCTATGTAAAACTGTGACCCCCGGGGCGAGGCCAATTTTGAACCCAGGAGCATAATTTGAACAAACTTGATAGAGGACCTGTAGGCGATGATATGTGCCAAATATCTAAGCTCTGGCCCTTGTAGTTTTAGACTAGAAGTTTTTTTAAGTTTTCATTGAAAAAAATATATTTTTAGCTCCTGTGACCTAGTTATGCAACGGACCAGAACCATTTGTACAATTTTGGTAAAGGACATCTAGAAGTGTCACCATGCCAAATATCAAAGCTCTGGCCACATTGGTTTCAGAGAAGAAGACGTTTGAAATTTCACTCTATAACTCTATGTAAAACTATGACCCGCAGGGCGGGGCCAATTTTGACCCCAGGGGCATAATTTGAACAAACTTGATAGAAGACCTGTAGATGATGCTATGTGCCAAATATCTAAGCTCTGGCCCTTGCAGTTTTTGACAAGAAGATATTTTAAGATTTCCTTATTTTTTCACTTTGGTTGCCATGGCAACCACACTTTGGTTGCCATGGCAACCAGAGTTCTGCATTGTTTTTAATTCTTTGAACAAATTTTGAAGAGCTTGACCCAAGAAACATTTCTGTAAAGTTTGGTTGAATTCTGTCAAGCGGTATAGGAGGAGATGTCATTTAAAGCAATTGTTAACGACGATTGACGACGACGGAGCCAGACACAGGGCCATCCCAATAGCTCACCTTGAGCCTTTGGCTCAGGTGAGCTAAAAAGCTTGTGAATACTCAAGTTGCCACAATTATAGCCCAATTTTTTTCAAACTTGTCCTGAAAAAATCGATGTTAAGTTTGAATCAAACTTGGTCAGAATGATAATGTCGGTCAAATTTGAAAATGGGTCATGTTGGTTTAAAAATTAGGTCACTAGGTGAAATCTTAGAAAATGCTTGTAAACACTCAGTAGCCACGATTTTAGCCAAATTGTTATCAAACTTGGTCAGAATGATAATTTTGACAAAATCTTGGTCAAGGCTGAATATGGTTGATTTGGGGTAAAAAAGTAGGTCAAATGAGAGAATATTGATTCAATTGTTGGCCAAATCATGCTAATTAATTCTGATGAGTGATCCAGGGCCATCATTGCCCTCTTATTTAAAAGTGCTTTGAATTTGTCATGTTTTACTCACTAATAACACTGGGTTTGATAGCTCATCTGGCACAAAGTGTCAAGGTGAGCTTTTAGGATCGCTGGATGTCAGTCCTCTGTCTGTCCGTCCATCTACAACTGTTTGTCAACACTCTAGCAACTACAAATTTCATCAGATCTTTCTTCATGAAACTTGATGACAAGGTCATGTCCCGTCAAAAACTAGGTCACTAGGTCAAATCATAGAAAAACCTTGTAGACACGCTAGAGGCTACACATCTCATTCGATCTTCATAAAACTTTTGTCAAAATGTTTGTCGCATTGATTTCTAGATCAAGCTTGAATATGGGTCATGTTGGGTCAAAAACTAGGTCAAATCATAGAACAACCTTGTTAACACTCTAGATGCTACAAATCTCATTAAATCTTCATGAAACTTGGTCTAAACGTTTGCCTTATTGATTTCTAGATCAAGTTCAAATGTGGGTAATGTCCGGTCAAAAACTAGGTCACTAGGTCAAATCATAGAAAAAACGTGTAAACACTCTAGAGGCTACAAATCAATTTAGATCTGAATGAAAAACATGTAATGGTCAAAATGTTTGCCTTGTTGATATCTAGACCATGCTTGAATGTGAGTAACGTTGTGTGAAAAACTAGGTCACTAGGCCAAGTCATGAAAATACATTGTTAACACTCTAGAAGCTACATTTCTCATTTGATCTCTCATGAAACTTGCTAAAAATGTTTGCCTCATTGAAATCTAAGCCATGTTGAAGTTGGGTCATATTGGGTCAAAATCTAGGTCACTATAGGTCAAATTTTACATGGTGTACAAGGTGAGCTATATAGGGCCATGGTGGCCCTTGTTTGGAAAATCTTGTTTCTGCCTTGCCATGGCAAGATACTTTTTTTCCACTTCATGCATAGAGGAACAAAGGGTGTAAGTTTTATACAAATCAGTGACCATGGGTGCCGCAATGTGGTTGATGGTGCTCTTAAAAGTAACAAACTAGTGGTAAAATGTATTTATGTCTCGAGTATAACACTTACATTGGATCCATCTAGGACCAATCCGAAGCCTCCATTCATCACCTCTCCCCTGTAATATATAAGATGTATAGACAGTAACTGTTGTTTATTGGGAAGTAGGTTTTAAACTTTCTTTTAACCAGTAGATTGTCATAACATCATTCTGCTTTAACCTATTTCCCCATAAACATGCCTAAAACGTATTCTTTCGCCAAGAAAAAAGTTTTACTTTATACAGTCATGAATATGCACAAAAAGAAATATGTTTAACATCACAGCAGATAATAATTTAACGTAGGCTGAAAGTAAAGTAGAATCCACCTTTAGGCCAATTCTGCTTTACTTTCAACTTGTTTTATTTTCCTCAGTGGAAAAAAATTAAATGCGTTAAAATGTGTTTCTATGGAGTAAATGGTTAAATCAACTACTGAAAAGAAGAAACATTGTTAGTCTTCAGCAGGGATTTCAGTTTCAAGCAGGTATCATGTAAAGCTTATGTTTGTCACCAGTACTTAATAGCACCCTCTTCAAAAATCATCATTATCTCATCTCATCATCCCCTACTATTCATCTGTGCTACATAACCTATTATGTGTCACAGTCACGAGTGCCATAAAACTCAACAATTCAAAACGATGTCGCTGAGCCCTAATCCTGCTTACCAGTAATTGTTAACTTTACAAGTAAATAAGTACATGTATCTGGTCTGGATTCACACTGTTCAATTTCTAGTATAAATGTTTATTGTAAAAAAAAATCAAGTGAATGTCACAATTCTCACTGACATTTTAAAGCAAGTGAATTAATATTGAACCGGATTATATTACCATCCACATCCACCTCCATTGTGAAGAGCTACCCAGGTAGCACCTCTGAAAGCATCCCCCATTGCATTCTGCACAGCCATATCTAAAACACAAAACAATCAGACTAGATGAAAGCATCATTTATTGCGTTCTGCACAGCCATATCTAAAACACAAAACAATCAGACTAGATGAAAGCATCATTTATTGCGTTCTGCACAGCCATATCTAAAACACAAAACAATCAGGACAGATGAAAGCATCATTTATTGCGTTCTGCACAGCCATATCTAAAACACAAAACAATCAAACTAGATGAAAGCATCATTTATTGCGTTCTGCACAGTCATATCACACGAAAAATCCATTGCATTCTGCACAGCCATATCTAAAACACAAACAATCAAAACAGATGAAAGTATCACCCACTGCATTCTACATAGCCATATCTAAAACACAAAAACAATCAGAACAGATAAAAGCACAATCTATAGCATTCTGCACAGCCATATCTAAAACACAAACATTAAAAATAGATGAAAGCATCATCTGTTGCATTCTGCAAAGCCATATCTAAAACACAAAACAATCAGAACAGATAAAAGCAATATCTATTGCATTCTGCACAGCTATATCTAAAACACAAAACAATCAAAACAGATGAAAGCATCACCCACTGCATTCTGCACAGCTATATATCTAAAACACAAAACAATCAGAACAGATGAAAGCATCACCCACTGCATTCTGCACAGCTATATATCCAAAACACAAAACAATCAGAACAGATAAAAGCATTTTCTATTATCTTCAAGTCTAGAAAGAGACTATGGGGTAATGGGTTAACCATAAATGGCATTTTACCTGCACAGAAGGTTGAGCCATCATAGATGTTTGATGTTTCTCTGTAGGGGCTGTCTGTGCCACTGACATCATGGTGGTCCCTGCTGATCACAACTGACCCCTATTTTTAAAAAAAAAACATTTACTGTATTGGAGAGGACACAGTTAGACTACAGTAAGTTGCCTGTGGTCAAGTCCTACTCTTTAGATAAAATATTGTGTTTACTAAAGATACAGTTTTAAGACTGGTAAAATCTGCAGTCACTCAAACGAAATATGAAATTGTAGTTACATGTATATATAAAAAGGGTAGCTTTCAGGAGAAAGTAACAAACTTATAGCTTCATTTCTCATGCTGTTTGGAACATTCTTTGTAATACCATTCCATGTAATTTGTGTTGTGAACTAAACATGGCAGCTCAACACACTGTCAGTTTTCTGTATTTATTTTGTCTTGCATTAAGCAGTTATATTCTCATAGAGATAATGTCATGTTTCTTAAGTGTAGTTCACACATATTTATTTACAAAATTGGTACAGAATACATAATGCATGTACATGTATTTACAATTTACATTAAAATCTCTCTATTATGACCACCAAAATAAGGCTAATTGATTTATGAAAGACAGGTGGCATTGTAAAGCCAGGTGAAAGATAAAATGCATGACTAAGTCATGCAAGTGCATGAACATGAATCACTTTATATAATCTTTCTATATAGAAGAACAATTCAGCTTGGAAAATTGTCAAAGGGAGGGAATTCTTCAGACCATGTAAATACTTGTGAAGTTATCTCCCTTACTGAAAATCTTGCAAATACATCAAATACAGTATAACATTCTGAATATGTACAATACAATACTGAAACTAATGTGCATGTATTTACAGTTCCTCCAGTTTGCAGTTTTTCCAACATTATGTCAGACAGAAAGAAACGGAATACTTTTGAGTAGATGAAAATAATTTAAAAAGCAAATTATAAGTATTATATTTTACAATATTGAGTTGCTCTGATAACTAACCTTAAGTTTGCCCTCTGCTACAGCTTTGTTGAATGCAGTTGCTATAGCAACCCTTCCTCTGTCATCTGAATAAAGAATCCTTGCTTGGGAACCAACTACCTGCAAAAAAATTGGAGTTTTATGCATTACGTTTGTCTTGCAACAATGAAACTTTCAGCCATAGTTATCAGTGCAAAACACATTTGTTCCATTTGATACAGGCAGCATATCAATCCTTTCCATCATGAAAGTGCTTTACAATGCATTTAATTTATTCCTCCACTGAAGAAAATACTTTCAATTTATAGTCATGAAAATGCACCATAATAAATATTTTCTAAATTCTTACAGAATGAATGATAGTTTAAAGCAGGCTTAAAGTCAAAAGCAGAATGAACCTTATGGTTCATTATTAGTTATACAGTTTCTTCACAGGGTACATGGGGATTTCTTCCTGGCTGAGGAAAATCATTGTTGCTGAGCCGTTAGGCGAGGGTTACATGATTTTACCAGCCGGGAAGAAATCCTCATGTACCCTGTGAAGAAACTGTATAACGAATTTATTATACTGCAAAGTTTTCACTGTTCAAACGAAATATTTCGGAATTTGTCGTGTACAGCGCTCATAACAAACTATAACAAAATTGCGCCAAAGCAGATAACGTTGAGCGTAAATGACGTCATGTCGTCACATCTGATGGTTGTTATTCAAAAGAAAAAAGGGCATACTCGGAATACTTCGACGTCAAACTTTCCCAGAAATAATGCGACTGTTGAAAGATCCAAACACCGATTGGTTCTTAGCTGAAATGGACTTAAAACGGTGGATGCACGATTGAATGCACTCAATCCTGTCGAGCAATCGGCCATCTTATTTTCTGCAAATCAACACTCAGGGACCTGTCAGCCAATGAAAACAGCTGCATTTCTATGTACCCTGTCAGCTCACAGGGTACATGGGATTATGTCTAGGGCTCGTTGACCAATGAAAAGTAAGGAATTTACTTTGCAGTATAATAATATATACTTTCAACCTGCTATAAGTCTTCAAAGCTTAAAACAGGCTATGGGGGTAAAGAGTTAGGTATGTTTGTGTGTTCGGGCAGGTGTTCCTATAGTAATATGAAAGTAAAGCAGAAAATTCCTCTGAAAGCATTTATCAGGACAGGATGGAGGCCGGAGTATTTACTCATTACCCCATAGCCTGTTTCTGGTGTTTAAGATAGGAGACCACTAGAAGCAGGTTGAAAGTAAAGCAGAATGTGCCTTAAGGCACATTCTGCTTTACTTTCAGCCTGCTTTAAGCTATTATCTTTTAGGATATAGAAACAAATTCTCACAGTTCATATAAGATATATTATAAAATAATATTATGACTGTATAAAGTGGACCTACATGTATTTTCTTCTTTGAAGGAAGAAAATAAAGGTGTAAAAAAGGCATGGGTTAAGGAAAGAATAAAGGAGTCATATGGGGCTTATACATGGAGAGGAAATGGTTTAGCAGTAATATCTCTTGAGAGACTATCATGTTTATTTACATGTACATGTACACAGGTTTTACTGTAACAGAATCTTCTCATAGCTTGTTTCTTACCATGTTGTTTTTGCCAGCTTCTTTTATCCACCTGATGTTATCCATGTATTGCTGTTTAACATTTTCTTTCACTGAAAAACCATTAGTAATGTTCATTATATGGTGTAGTAAAACTTTTGTTTTATGGCCACACCAAAGAAACTCATTTTGCAGCTGTATTTAACAGTGCAAAGTAATGCAGGAGGCTCCTATGAACCAACTGCATGAGTGTGTTTCTAATTTCTGTTAACCCTTTACCTGATAGCCTATTTCTAGTACTTAAGATAGTTGATTACTTAAAGCAGGTTGAAAGTAAAGCAGAATGCACCTTAGGGCGCATTCTGCTTTACTTTCAGCCTGCGTTAAGCTATTACCTGCTAGAATAAGGAAAGTATTAAATATGACATATATTCATTACGGTATAATTTGGAACTATTTTCTTCAGCGGATGAATAAAATGCATGTGCTAAAAGTCGCTTCTATAAGGGAAAGGGTTAATTAACCCTTTCCTCCCTGAAACTTCAAATGGACAATTCCAGTTTCCATTTTAGTCTAGTACATTTCTGACTTTTAAGAGTTGTTTTTGTCAATGTTTGACATTATGACAAACAGTGAAGACCCTGATCAGAGGGCTCCTTTTGGAGCCCTCTGATCTGGGTCTTCACTGTTTGCATAGGACATGTGTACTATTCACATGAACACTGTTTGAAAAGGACGCCTATATGCGGGACTAGGGTTCAAAGGGTTAAGTTAATTTTAACGTTTACATTTTCAAGCTCACTCTATCATAAATACTAGTATTCCTTTTTTCAAAATAAATATGAAGGAACAAGAGTAGAATAAATATAATATTATCAACCTTAGAAAATTAAACTTTAGAAAGCCTTTTTTCATGGGCAGTTTTCAGTTTTGTCTCACTCAGGAAGAAAGAATGAAAAAGAGACTATAAGGTGTTTCTTATCCGTTTGTTTACAGCATAATTGGTGCAAAACTTTCAATTTAGTTCCAGCTTTAAATTTTAGTTTTAGCTGTATTGCCTGAAAGTATAAGTGCTACTCCAATAAAACATGGAATACCATACAGATGTATCAAATCTAAATATTTTGACTCAGATAAGCAATGCAGAGACTGTGAGGCAAGACATTTGATCTGTAGGAAATCCTTTTTTGATACAAGTGGGTGTTAAAAGGAGGTTGTACATTAGAATGCTTTACTTTTAGTCTGCTTTAAGCAGCCACCTACTAGGATTTAGGAAATATTTTGTACAGGTGCATTTTCATGATTGTATAATGTGGAACTATTTTCTTCTGTGGAAGAACGAATTAAAGACATAAAGAGGCTATGAAATTATTTGGTAATTGGTTAAGCGTACCCTCCCCCTACTTCTCAACTTAATCTTGATCAGGGGCCTGTTTCAACAAAAACGGTTGTAAGTCAAAACTTTAAAATACATTTAATTTCTGATTTCTCTATCTAAACCTGACATCCCTTTGGAATCGTCTTTTCAAGATGATTCCAAAGAGATGTCACAAGACAGGATTAGAAGGAGAAATAAATAATAATTGATACTTTTATAATCTGACTTACGACCGTTTTTGTCGTACGAGGTTTTATGAAACGGGCCCCTGTACTGTAACTTACCACCTGCATTGATGATGTCCTCAAGGACAGATGTAGTAATGTCATCAGTGGTGTTAAGGTCTTGAGGATTGGCACTGGTGCAAACCCACCTACAATAATACAAAGTCTGATGTAATTGTTTCCCTCATAGGTATGCATACTTATATGGCCATCAGCTAATGGTAGGGTAAATTATTATTATATTACCCCTAGTGATGAAAAGTTTTATGAAGCGGGCCCCTGCATAGGAATGCATACTCATATGACTATCAGCTGATGGTAGGCTAAATTATTATATACCCTGATCAGGGTCTACACTGTTTGCATGAGACAAGTTTTCTTAAAGGTTCACTATTTTTAAAGGATGAATAAACATGTGGCTAGGGTTCAGTGGGTAAATATAGGAATGTTATGACTGTAAGATTTAGGTTATATACGCTGATGGCTACGGAGCATGGGGTAGTAGAGGGATTCACATATCACTCAGAAATTATTTACCTGTAATATGACTCTAAGTATTGGGACAGACAGGCCAAACAAACAGTGTAGACCCTGATCAGACTGCTCCTGATGGAGCAGTCTGATCAGGGTCTACACTGTTTGCCATTCAGTTTGCAGCTTTTGGACTAATTACTGTGTGATAAAAGCAATTAAGGAAGTCAAATTTCAGGATATTTACAGCAATTATGCAGGGTGTCCCAAGTTTTAGGATTTTTAAAATATTTAGGATACCTGAAAGGTCCAAAGCCGAGAGAGAAGATATCTCCCATAATATCTTGCACATAGCTAGGGTATCTGAAGAATGTTCCATGCAGTCCTGTGTTCATGCCAACATCAGCACCTGGAAGAAAATAACAGGACAATAAGACAAAACACAGTGGTGACTCTAAATGAGGTATACTTGCAGTCTAAATCAGTTAAACCCATTACCCCATAGCCTGTCGCTAGTATTGAAGATAGGGGGCCACTTAAAGCAGGTTGACAGTAAAGCAGAATGTGCCTTAAGGCACATTCTGCTTTACTTTCAACCTGCTTTAAGCTACAATCTGCTAGAATATAGAAAACATTTCTGATGGTAAATACCCAAGCTTGCACAGTTATGCAAACTATTTATAGCCAACCTGCTCGGCCAGCCTCCAGCAGAAAGGCGTTCCCATAGTCCCAGAAGTACATCCCCTTGTCTGACAGATGATTGATCGCGGCAACATGGCGACGCAGACTAAAAGCATAAAGAAAATAAAGTAAATTTCATTCTTCCAAATGCCTGGCAAAATTGTAATTATCAAATATATCATGTACTTATCTCTTACCATTCTATATCAATGCAAAATAACATGGCATCTATAGTACTCCTGTATCTGAGGCAAGCCACTTCTTTAACCCATTACCCCATTAATACACCTTTTTATGCCTTTACTTTATTCCTCCACTGAAGAAAATAGTTCCAATTGATACAGTCATGAATATGTATCAAAAGAAATATATTATATTTTGTAGGAAATGGTAGCTTAAAGCAGGCTGAAAGCAAAGTAGAATGTGTCTTAAGGCACATTCTGCTTTACTTTCAACCTGCTTTAAGTGGTCACTTATCTTCAATACTAGAAACAGGCTATGCTGGGTAATGACCCAGTTAATTCATTCAACCCTGACACTTCAAATAGACAAATCCAGTTTTCAATGTTTGACTATTTAGAGTTGCTTCATGCAATTTATATATATATAGGTTTTTACTTGTACAATCCATACAAACCATACAATCAGATGGCTCCTTTATGATCTGATCTAGATCTTCATTGTTTGCATATTGGACAATGGTAGTCTGACTTATGTAATTAATATACTGAAAGCATCATACCTTTCCTGAACAAGGTTTTTGAATCTCACAGGATCCTCGTGCATCATGGACAATGATTCCTCATAGGTAAGCTGGTAAATGAAAAACAAACAGAGGAGACAACATGATATATCTCTTGGTATGCTGACTCATCAATTTCCTAAATAATGCACAGTTTACATTGACTCTAGAGGGGTTTGTCCCTAAATGTTTGAAAGTATGGCAAAACCATCAAAATGTTCCTTCAGGTGCCCTCTAATCTGTGTATACACTGTTTGCAAATAATAAGAAACTCATGGAGTTTCCTTGTTGTAAGAATTTGATTACAGGGTAAGTGCTCTACTTTATTAGTTATACAGTTTCTTCACAGTGTAGTCATGGGGATTTCTTCCTGGCTGAGGTAAATCATGTTGCCCGAGCCGTTAGGCGAGGGTTACATGATTTTACCAGCCGGGAGAAATCCCCATGTACACTGTGAAGAAACTGTATAACGAATTTATTATACTGCAAAGTTTTCACTGTTTCAAATGAAATATTTCGGAATTTGTCGTGTACAGCGCTTATAATAAACTATAACAAAATCGGGCCAAAGCAGTTAATGTTGAGCATAAACTTGTGACGTCATATGTTTCTAACGTTGTTATTCATAAGAAAAATGGGCATATTCGGCGTCAAATTTTCCCAGAAATAATGCGACTGTTGAAAGATCCAAACAGCAAATGGTTTTTAGCCAAAATGGAATTAAAACGGAGGATGCACGATTGAATGCACTCAATCCTGTCGAGCAATCGGCCATCTTATTTTCTGCAAAGCAAGACTCAGGGACCTGTCAGCCAATGAAAACAGCTGCATTTCTATGTACCCTGTCAGCTCACAGGGTACATTGGATTATGTCCAGGGCTTGTTGACCAATGAAAAGTAAGGAATTTACTTTGCAGTATAATAAACTTATAGCCACCAGACAGCTTACACAAATATTTCACCATATTACCACATAAACTCAACCCGGCTACTGTATATAGTCCTTTCCCATTCCTAAACAGCAAGTGTACAAAATGGTTAACTCTTTCAACACTTAGTAACTCTTATGGGTTATATGGTTCCCTTGACGATCATTTTAGTTACCAAAACATGAACCAGTCTACTTGGAATTCTGGGTAGTTAAATAAATACTGGTCTGAATTAGCAAATACAAATGTAGTGTAGACCCAGATCCTATAGGAGCCCTCTGATCTTGGTCTACACTGTTTGCAATGTAATGAGTATATTTTAAAAAAGGTCTGTGGTGTTGATAGGGTTAAAGTACAACTTAGAATATTGCAAACTTTTATCCAAAAGTTTAAATAGAATTCATCCTTGTAAATAGGGCAAAAGGTTTTTTTTTATATTTAATATAAACTGGAAAAAAGGTGACAAAAACAATTCCCTAACCTTTAGCTATGAATAGAATAGTATTATATTTCTTGTCAAAATGTCCACTTGTATGTAACTTTGAGAAAAAAGGGCACACAACAATTTTAAGCAGACAATATTGCAGCATTAAAAGCATTAGACATAATTGTCTTGCTTAAGGCCTTTCGCTACCGGAAGTCGGTCTTGCGGGCGAGCGGATATGCGTCTGGACGACACAGACTTTTTTCGTACGTGTTTATACTAGAAAATTTATATAAAGGAAATGTTGATATAAATTAGTATAATCCTTCATAGCGCAGTTAGTATAGTGGTTGACTATAGTGGTTGACTAGCAATCCAAAGGTCATAGGTTCGAGACCCATCCGATCCAAATATATTTTTTTTAGTGTCCGATTTATTGACTTGTCAATCCATAACGCAGTAATCAAGAGACATGTTATGTTTAGTCTTCGTTGATTAGTACTAGTGATGTTTACGGTCCAAGTATATGTCCACTTACCTGTACGTTTTAGTTTAATGACTTACAAGTCAATTAAATCGGTATACATGTAAACGATTTGATCGAACTATAAAGCCACACCTTGAAGCTTATCAATACGCTAACCTTTTCAAGATCGATATTGCCCATTATAATTATGTTCAAACAATATAATAAACCTTGTATGCAAGTCCATGAATAAATAATAATGCATTTTAATGACAAAGTTTTAATTCTAAGGTAGGTATTACTGTATCTAAACAACAAACATCCGACATTTTAATAAGAAAATATGTTATTACAACAAATCCTGACTGGAATATTTTCTAATTTTTTCAGACTGACTAGTTCATCAACCATATATTTGAATAAAATGAAAACAAATATACATTGAATGAGTCAGTTTTTTGTAATTCAATTTTTTAGCATTTTGCAAACTTTAAATAGCTGATAACATCTTTCTGAACACCTTTATTCAAAATGTTTTTAGCTTTTCTTGTAATGAATGTTGTGGACTACTTATTGGGCGAGAATTATAGTCATTACTGATTAGCTTTATTCATTTTTAAGAAAAATAAAATCATCAAAATTCTAGGTTTTTGTCAGAAAAAAGACCTTAAAGACAAACCACACGATAAATTTTGCCTATATTTACACACATTGTTTCTTAGGCTATTATCATTCTTCATGACAATTTTCATAACAATCGTATGGAAACTACGCGCATATGCGAAGTACCTTAAGGAACTGTGGAAAGTGATGTCGTAAGGAGGGAGTTGTAGGGAGGGAAAACTGTACTTCATTTACCCTTTTCCCCCATATCATAGCCTGTTTCTAGTATTGAAGATAGGTGACCACTTAAAGCAGGTTGAAAGTAAAGCAGAATGCGCCTTAAGGCGCATTCTACTTTACTTTCAGCCTGCTTAAAGCTACCATCTGCAAACATTTAGAAAATATTTCTGATAATATATATTCATGACTGCATTAATTGGAACTATTTTCTTTAATGGAGTTATAAATTAAATGCGCTAAAAGGCACTTCTATTGGGGAAAGGGTTAAATTAGTTCATACCTGGGCTGGGTAATAGCCCCCTAAGTAAGGATTGTGGCATGACGTTTGGTCAGATCCCAGCTCAACCAGCAGTTCCCCAGTTCGGTCGTACTCAACAACTAACCTTTCCCTGAAACATGTGGAATTCTGCATTGTGAATTTACTCATTCACCCCTGAAACTTTAAATGGACAATTCCAATTTCAAACTAATTTTAGACTATACAAAAATATAGAAGATTTTAGACTAGTCCATTTTTTACTTTTTAGGGTTGATTTTAATAATATTTTTCAGCAGAGCTGACTGGTTTCTATTTGGCCACACATTTCAACCAATTATATTTGATCAGAAATTGAGAATTAAGAGCACCTGTTGAAACTGAATAGTCTGATTGGATAGTAGCCAGGGCTCCAGATAAGGGAATTATTTCAAAACTTAAAATCTTTATTTGTGCATTAAACCCTGTGATGTCACTGCTCATTTGAATTGTCTCTTCGAGCCAATCAAAATGAGTGGTAACACCATATATAGGGTTTGGTGCTGAAAGGAGTGAAAAAAAGTGATTTGTTTAGTTTACTGCCTCTTATCTGGAGCCCTGTAGGCTGGTCTATGTCCCATTACAGTTTTACCAGATATGGACCGTGAGTGTAAAATTTAGAGACACAGACTGACTGTTTACTACACTGGGCTGGTGCAATTATGCTTCTATTTTAAGATATGACATCTGAAATCTTTTTATAGATATACAGAGGAAGCTAGATGTTTTGTAATTGTTTAATACCAATTTGTTATAATTGTTAACTATTTGTACACATTTAACATACATTAAAAGCAATATTATATATAAATGGCCTCAAGTGAGTTAAACACAATCGTGTGGTTTCATCATTATTTACAAGAGTGAAGTACACTCGCTGCAGACTGTTGTATCTGTACATTTGTGTATGCTATAGTTTGTTTCAAGAAACTCTATGAATGAAGTTTGATATATAGAACAATAGATCAATGTGAGGATCTCCTACCAGTAGCTAGGATATGAGTTCAATTATTGTTTTTTTTTGCATTTCTGTACATGATAGTTTTGCATTTTAAATAAAAGTTACTGTTTTGATTGTATACTTGTATTTTTTGCTTTTCAATCCAAGATATTACAATTCTTTGAAAACCTCAATTTCATTCAATTTTGCACACCCATCTATTGCCTTTGTTCAACCACTCGTTCAACTTAATATCTTTTTTAAAGATATTTCTTGTTCAAAATGACAAACAGTATAGACCCTGATCAGAGGGCTCCTTTGTGGAGCCCTCTGATCAGGGTCTACACTGTTTGCATAGGACAAGCATACTCTTCACAGGTAATCCGTTTAGTAATGATGATTATACTAGTCGCTAGGGTTTAATATGTTAATACTAGTTAGATACATGTATAAATACTTCACCCTCTCTTTCCATCATAATGTGTTACTGTGTTTAAGACGGGATGGCTTGGAGCAGACTGAAAGTAAAGCAGATAGCTCCTGTAAGAGTTTCCTGCTTTACTTTCAGCCAAACCTGCGTTGGGGATCCATCTGTCCGGGTGTAGGATTAAATGTTTCCTATTCCTTTTCATTAAGACAGGGTTGAGGCATGATAAAATATCTTTATTAGGAATAGGTGAAGGTTTGGAAAAGTGTTACATTTGTACTGTGTTGGAAAGAATTAATTGAGAGCATATCGAGGGCTTGGTGCAAAACTTTTGTAACTCCTTCACAAGTGTGAAGGAGTTACAATAGTTTTGCACAAAACCCTCGAATTATGGTATAGTAATTACCCTAAGCATTGGAACAAACAGACCTGAGCAAACAGTGTGATCAGACTGCTCCTGAGGGAGCAGTCTGATCAGGGTCTACACTGTTTGCCATTCAGTTTGCACCTTTTGGACAAACTACTGTGGGATACAAGCAATTAGTTCAATTTTTAGGATAATTACAATAGTTATACTGGTGCGTCCTAATTTTAGGATTTTTACGGTATCTCTCTGAGTGAAACCATGCATTATTTACGGTAAAACATTTAGTTGACTCATCCCTTTTGGAATGTTTTGATAAACTTTATAGGTGGTCACTTCAGTGAGTTAAATTTAGTTTCTTTTATAAAAATTGAACTTGTGACCACTTGCTTTTAATTATATGATTGATTGATTGAGTTGGGTTTTACAGCACCGCCACACATGAAATGGTCATATGGCGCTTTAAAGAGATGAAGAAATCTTACTGAATTATATCTAAATAACAATTTTCAAAGTTAAAGGATTAATCTTATTTTCTTTACCACAAGTCTACAACATTTCCATGGTAACCAATACTTGTTGCTCGTCTCTCTTTTCTGGCCTTCCTAATCATCAATATACATTCATCAAGATCATCTGTTATTTCTACTACCCAACCCTGCTGGTAGCGCTTATGCAGGGCTTCTTTGCTGACCTACAACATACATTAATAACCTGTGCCATTATACTGTTCTATAGTTACCCTTTAGCTCTTTCCTCCCTGAAGCTTCAAATGAACAATCCCAGTTTCAATTTTAGTCTAGTCCATTTCTGACTTTTAAGGGTTGTTTTTGTCAATGTTTTGCATTATGACAAACAGTGAAGACCCAGATCAGAGGGCTCCATAAGGAGCTCTCTGATCTGGGTATTTATTCACTGTTTGCATAGGACAAGTGCACTTTTTCACATGTTTACTGTTTAAAAAGGATGCCTATATGTAGGACTAGGGTTCAAAGGGTTGAATCATACTTATTGCATTGCAACAGTGTTGATCAAAACAAGCAATAATCTCAGTCTTGGTGTCTGCCAAAAGGCTAAACATAAACTCATACATTGGTGCTTTGCAATTATTACTTACCTCAGCTATGTCCAACAAAACCACAGAATAAATGGCTGCATTGACTTGAGCACCATTCATACATTGGTGCTTTGCAATTATTCCTTACCTCAGCTTACTCCTACACATGCCATATATATATAGGCTGCATTATGACTTGAGCACCATTCATACATTGGTGCTTTGCAATTATTCCTTACCTCAGCTTACTCCTACACATGCCATAGATATATAGGCTGCATTGACTTGAGCACTATTTATACATTGGTGCTTTGCAATTATTCCTTACCTCAACTTACTCCTACACATGCCATAGTTATATAGGCTGCATTGTGACTTGAGCACTATTTAAACATTGGTGCTTTGCAATTATTCCTTACCTCAACTTACTCCTACACATGCCATAGATATATAGGCTGCATTGACTTGAGCACCATTCATACATTGGTGCTTTGCAATTATTCCTTACCTCAGCTTACTCCTACACATGCCATAGATATATAGGCTGCATTATGACTTGAGCACCATTCATAAATTGGTGCTTTGCAATTATTCCTTACCTCAGCTTACTCCTACACATGCCATAGATATATAGGCTGCATTATGACTTGAGCACTATTTATACATTGGTGCTTTGCAATTATTCCTAACCTCAGCTATGACTGCTACACAGTCACAGATGATATTCATAAATGCATACATTGACAAGTATTTATTCCATACCTCAGCTATGACTCCAACACAACCACATATATAGGCTGCATTGACTTGAGCACCATTCATACATTTACGGTTTGTTATTCCTTACCTCAGCTATGACTCCAACACAACCACAGATATAGGCTGCCTTAGCCTGAGCACCACTCATGCCTCCCAAACCAGAAGTGAGGAAAACCTGAAACAATACAACACAAGGACAGTTAAACCTTTGTAAAATGTATGCCTGCGGAGAGTACACTTGTCCTATGCAGACATTGTAGACACTGATCAAGGGGCTTCTAAATGAGCTCTCTTAAGTCAGGGTCTGCACCGTTTGTCTCTTAGCAACATATTGCAAAAAAGAGTCCCAAATAGTTTACTATAGACTAGACTTAATTCGAAACTGGAATTGCCATTTATCTATAGTAGAACACATTTATGTCTATATTTAAAAAAAAATCAACATTATCAGTAGGAAGGGATATTAATTATACAATGGAACCACCACAAACTGACATAATCTTTCCTTACCTTTCCCGCCATGTTGCTTGAACCAAGCTGGTTTCTTGCTGCATTCAATACAGTCAGCTGAATAGGAAAATATGAGACATGCCTGAGAAAAGGGATATTGCAAATGGTGTAAACCTAGATTATCAGCTAAATTTCTGCAGTAGCATATCTGTTCTGGGTCTGCAGTGTATGCAATAACAGTGAAAGATCCTGTAAACTCCATGAATAGTGTAAACCCTTATCTGGGACAACATAACATTAGGGGCTGAACTTGGTGTAATCCTTATCATGCTAATATATTGCTGACTTTTGTAACACTATTGTTTAACCCATTACCCCATAAATATGCCTTTTTACCCCTTTAAATTTATTCCTATACTAAGGAAAATAGTTACATTTTATAAAGTCATAAATATGTATCATAATAAATATTGTCTATATTCTAGCAGATTGTAGCTTAAAGCAGGCTGAAAGTAATGCAGAATGTGCCTTATGGCATATTCTGCTTTACTTTCAACCTGCTTTAAGTGGTAACCTATTTTCAAAACTAGGAACAGGCCATGGGGTAATGGGTTAAGAATAATTCAAACGATTTTCATTTAGTTGTTTCTATATTTAACTGTGTCATGAGAAAATGAACAACTGAATGGTGAATAATAATGTACATAATATTAGTGTAGATCCAAAACGGAGTCATCAATTCTCTATCTGTTATAGCTATATATTATGGTAGTTCGTTCTTTTCATCTTAATTTCATTATGCATGTTCAGACATATTAAACTAGACATACAACAATCTGCTAACAGCTGAATTTACCGTAGTTCCATGCACGATTCCCTGTGGTCCAATATAACAGTAGCTTCCTGCTGTCATCTGTCCATACCTGAGATTATAAACTCACAATGTTTGATCATGTAGGGATGCCATTTCTCCGGATTTTTCCGAAATCTTCGGATTTTTATCCTAGCAGATGGAAGCTTAAAGCAGGCTAAAAGTAAAGCAGAATGCGCCTTCAGGCGCATTCTGCTTTACTTTCAACCTGCTTTAAGTAATCATGCTTGAAAAATAGAAAATTTGGAAATCTTTGGATTTTTCATGATCAACTTATGGGGACCTGCGGATGGATAAAATTTGGACCCAGCAAATTTTGCCCGCACCATAGTATGAAACTATCTTCTCCTCCTTATACATACCTCACATGACTATACATTGAAGGTGTCAGCTTAAAGCAGAATGAAAGCTGGATTTCCACCCCTTCTGGGTCTGCACATGTGTATGAACTTTGTTTAATTTTTATCAAATGAAGATACATGTACAGTGCTCCCTCTCTACAACAATGGGAGACAAGGAGTGAATGGGTTGTTCAGAAGTTGTTATACTAAGAAAATATTGGCTTACATTTGCAATCAGCTTAAATCCAGACCAGATACTGCATAACATGGCATTTGATCTTAATTCAAGCTGTTTGTCACTGGTTGTGAGGGTTTTTCTTCTGTCAAAATGTCCATTATGTGACTTTGAGAATGACAATTTAAAGCAGACCATATTGAAGCCGTGAAAAGGTTGGGCATAGTTTTCTAGTTTAGGGAACAGCATCTAGCCTTGTTGTAAGGAGGGAATCTTTGTTCAGAGGGCCATTGCAGGGAGGCAGCACTGAATATGCCATTACGATGTGCACAGTTAAATGTTTTATAAGAGATTTATTATGAAAATGTTAGTGATTCATTTTAATCTGAGTTTTGATAGATTATTCAATGTACCTCAGCTTTTTGGGTACAGATTTGGAGTAGCTAGTAACTCAGGTATCTTTTAATAATAAATCTACATCTAGCTTTCACAAGAAACAAAAAGTCAAACGGTAGTCAATCAAAAGATGATGAATTAATTTTTCCAGTGGTAGTTTAATGGAGAACAAAAGTAAAGCAGAGCACCTGTTACATATTTATGTACTCACATAGACACACCAAGGGCAAACATTTTCTCATACATGTCCCTTGATGAGTAGTTTGGGATCACCTGAAATTGTGAACCTTATATATTAAATCTCTCTATTAACTGTAACCACTAAAATGTGTTGTTTATTAGGTATTTACAACAGGTGACTGCTTAAAGCAAGGTGACAGTAAAACTGTGAGAAAGCTCCTTTAGGAGCTTTCTGTTTTACCGTCACCTTGCTTTATTTAGCTGTCACCTGTCTTTTATACAACTAATTAATTTTCTTTTTAGTGGTTGTAACAGAGAAATTATAAAAATCTATCATCAGAACAATAATTACAGTTGCTAATAAGGATTTTTGTTCAGGAAAGAGCTCTGAGTCTCATACCAGAGTGAGTAAAATAAGAGCCGTATACGGCCCTAAATCGCTCACCTGGGACCGTTGATGTAAATGAAACATATCTTGGAAAGCTGAGAAATTATGACAATATATGATTGTGCCAATTGCTGATTGGATGATGCTGAGTGCAAAATAGCTAAGCTTAGGGTACTGTAGTTAATAAGAGAAGATTTTTCAAGTGTTTTTTTTAAATCTATTTTTAGCTCCTGTGACCTAAATATGCAATGGACCGGAACAATTTGAACAATATTGGTAAAGTATACCTCTAGAAGTTACACCATGTCAAATATCAAAGCTCTTAAGCTATATTAATTTCAGAGAAGAAGAGGTTTGAAGATTTCACTGACCTAGACCTGTGACCTAGATATGCAACGGACCATAACCATTATTTGTAATATTTGTAAAGTACCTATAGAAGTTACACTATGCTAATTATTAAAGCTCTAGCCATATTAGTTTCAGAGAAGAAGAGGTTTGAAGATTTCACTATATAACTCTTTGTAAATTTGTGACCCCCGGGTGGGGTCATTTTTTACCCCAGGGACATAATTTGAACAATCTTAATAGAGGACTTGTAGGCGATGCTTTGTGCAAAATATCTAAGGTCAGGGTACTATGGTTTCAGAGAAGAAGATTTTTAAAAGTTTTTATTGAAATAATCCATTTTTAGCTCCTGTGACCTATAGATATGCAACGGACCGGAACTATTTGAACAATATTGGTAAAGTACCTCTAGAAGTTACACTATGCCAAATATCAAAGCTCTAGCTATATTACTTTCAGAGAAGAAGAGGTTTGAAGATTTCACTATAACTCTATGTAACAGATCAGAAATATTTGAACAACTTTCAAAGAGGTCTATATAAGGATCAATCCTGCCAAGTTTGGTTAAAATCCATCCAGTAGTTTAAAATTAGGAGGAGATGTCGTTTAAAGAAATTGTTGACGACGGACGAAGGACGGACGAACGGACGACGGAAACAGCACGATCAAAATAGCTCGCCTTGGCACTTTGTGCCAGGTGAGCTAAAAAACCAGTACAAAAAGGAGCTGCTGCATATAATTAACCGGCGCCCTGGTTACATATATTTTCAGAGTATTTTCTTTTACTTTTGCAAAACACTATTGGTTTTCAGTCTCTGACAATCTTTTTGTAGTAGATAAAATGGCAGCTTAATGTGGGAGTTTCGTCATGCATTAAGCGGTTGAATCTGCGTTTTAAGAACAACATTATACATTATTCAGCGGTCATATACAGGTATCACAGTGACGACATGCGTATATAATCAGTAAAGCGTGACTAACATATTCTTATTTATATCTCTAACAAACCTAAATAGGTAAAAATGTCACTACTAAAAGTTCTAGTCAGTTTAACAATTGATATTCCCTGTCTTGTGTATGTCTGGGAAAGCAACATCAAAGATATATGGAAAGGCAGGAAATAAAGCATTTAAGGCACACTGTTAAGGGGATTGCATTAAGAGACACCAATTGCCATTATTGTTTTTCAAGTATGTGTATAACTTGTTCAAAAGTTACTCTTATACCAATGCAAAGGGAGGTAATTTGAAATTGCCATTTTCTCTCCTTTTCAACATTGCTGCTAACATTCATGAGATAAACATGACTGCATAATTTACATCTCGTTTATGGCTTGTGAAATCAGTAACAATAAAAAGGCAGTTAGCTTCCTTTATACAGATGTTACCTCATTCGCCCCTGAAACTTTTAATGGACAATTCCAATATCAAAATAAGTCTAGCCCATTTTGACTATTTAGGGTTGATTTTTACAATTTACTTCAAAATGACAAACAGTTAAGGAGCCCTCTGATCAGGGTTTACACTGTTTGTATGGGACAAGTGTAATCCTAACAGGTACACTGTTTGTAAATGATGAGTTTACTCGTCACTAGGGTTGAATGTCTTAACAAAGCACAGTCAATATGTCTGTTTGTTTTTATGATGCTTTGTTGTATATGTCATTATACAATAATAAGTGATAAAATGTACCACACAGATATGGTTTTTAATGTATGACTAAATTTTTTTCCGCTCAGCATGATAAGAATTATCATAGAGAGACAATTCTATTAACTCATTACCTTATAAATTACGCCTTTTTACGCTTCTAATTTATTCCTTCATTCAAGGAAATTATACTAAGTTCCAGTTTATACAGTCCGATGATGAACATAATTATCATAAGGAATATTTTCTTTATTGTACATGTTTGTAGCATGTTCTAGCTTAAGGCAGGCTGAAAGTAAAGCAGAATGCACCTTAAGACACATTCTGCTCTACTGTTAGCCTGCTTTAAGTAGTCATGCACCTATTTTCAAAATTAGAAACAGGCTATGGGGTAAAGGGTTAAGAGAAGTCTGACATCTACGGGTAGATCGAGACATAAGGATTTAAGTATTTGAAATACTTATATTTATAGTATTATACATATGGAGTAAACATAGAAATCCTGTGATATTTACCATGCCATTTGTAATGATGGCTCTAGGAGACTCCGGGTTGCTAGGAAACAACCCCATTGGGTGGCCAGAATACAACACAAGTGTCTGCTCATCTGTCATTTCTGACAGGTACTTCATAACTAGTAAAAACTATAAAAATAAACATAGCACTTGTTTACTAAGGAAAGAAAGTGCTCTTTCTTGACAGATGTATATACTTCTGTGTACATGTAGTTATCATTTAACGCGACTGTGGCTGAGGGGTTATGGCTTCCACCTCGGTTGCAAGAGATTGAAGGTTCAAATCCCGTTGGAGGCTCTCAATTCCAAAAACATATCAAGTGTTATTCATTGTGAGAGGCAGTATATGGACGTGTTTGAAATATGTTCTGTGTCTATCTGTTGCATGGATGGCTAGGCGTTGGCCCTGTATTTGTATGGTTCCCAGGAACCAATTAATTACCATCAAAACTATTATTTTAGTTCAAACAAAAAAATTGCACAAAATAATTTAAGTCAAGTTTTATGCATTCAGTGAGTGAACATCTCAGATAATCAGATTTCCTTTAAGTAATTGGCTATATATATATATACTGTTCAAGAATAGAAGTTTCAAAGCATTCTTTACAAAATAAGGTCAGAGTCAGTCGAACAGTTTGGATCCTCAGATGAAACACCACATTATTAATCTTGATCCAAAGTGTTTGAACATGTTTAAGTAACAGTTTCGACACTAGCATGCAAAGAGTTTACCCTTTCAACACTCAGTATCTCTTGTGGGTTATTAGGTTCCCTTTTGGATCATTTTAGTTACTTAAAACATGAACCAGTCTAATAGGAATAGTGGGTAGTTCAACAAAAACTGCTTTACATTAATTACTATTAATTTGTCAATAATTGTGACTTGAATTTGAGAACCAACCTGGTACCAGAAGTCAAGGTCAACGTCCCAAAACTGTAATGCAACATGCTTTACTCAGTTTTCATTAATATTGTCAAATATTATGTCAGTTGCAAAACTTTCAAATGAAGGATTCATGTTTCTAATAAAGTATCTAGTACTCTTTGACTATTTAGGGTAGATGTTTACAATTCATTGCAAATGTAAAACATTGCAGGCCACAATCAGAGGGCACCTGCAGTGGGAGCTCTCTGATCTGGGTTTACACAGTTTACAAAAGGCAAGTGTACTCTTCAATTGTACACTGTTGGTAAAGGAGGATCGAGTATGCTCGTCGCTAGGGCTCAATTGGTTAGAAACATATCAAACTGAGTGATGTTGTTACCTGTGCCCAGTTTGAATAGACCTGGCCATTGCCCCCATAAGTGACCAGTTCATGTGGAAACTGGGCGACACGTGGGTCAAGGTTATTCATGATCATGTGCATTATAGCAGCAGCCTGGTGGCAGACTACTGGGTATTCATCTATTGGGTAGGCCCTGGAAAACACAAACAACAATAGTACAGTGGAACCTCTCTACAACGGTCCTCCCAACAAGGATTCCCTCCTTAATACAACACTTGGCATTGTTCCCTTAAGGGTGTATCAATGTCATGAATTTGGGAACTTTTCAAAGTATATGAAAACACTCTATGATGGTTTTGTATTGAAGAGCTATTAAAGATGAATGAAAAAATAGAAAAAGTGTACATTTTGGTGAACAACAGTTGGCTCTACGGCCATGTAAAATTTACCCCACCCACTTCCTCTTATTTTGTCCTTTTCAAACTGCCCGCTTCAATAAAAACCCATTTTAAATGAAAACAAATATGATAATTTGGTTTTGTGTTATTTATTTCCTATCTGTCGTAGTATTTCTTCATACAAAAACTAATTTAAGAAAAAAAAGGCACCAAATGTGAAATTTATAAAGCTCTAAATATCATCGGTATGGTACTTTTTTGTAAATTTTGTAAGGGGCGATAACTCTTTTTAATTTAATAACTCAAAATTTTCAACACTGACCTTTCAATTTCTTTTCATATTTTGAACTGCCTTAGTATGGGCTTTCATCTGGTAGAATATAAGAAAAAGTTAAATACTAGAACTATTTCATTTTCAAACTTTTTTACTTTTTTTCATAAAATAAAAAATCTAATAAATTTTTGATATTCAAGGATCCATATTGTTCAAACCTGGTGCCTGCTTTGTCTAAATTTGGTTTATATATGTGAACATACCACCATAGACATGAAATAAATAAAGAAAATTTTTGTTTTGTTTTGAAATAGATTTTACTGAAGCTTGTACTCAAAATGGGTAAAATTTGAAGAAAAAAATCCAAATTTGACATACCTTTTTCAAATCGCTGTAGCTCAAAAAAAAGGACACCACCATATATATTTTTTTTCATTTTTTCATTCATCATAAATAGCTCTTCCAAAAAAACAATGATAGAAAAAAAGTTTAATACTTTGAAAAAATGGCTCATGACATTGATACACCCTTAAAACAAGACAATTATGTCCAACCTATTGACGGCTGCAATGTCGCCTGCTTGAGCTTGTCGTCTGCTGTTTTTCTTAAAGTTACATAATGGACATTTTGACAGAAGAAAACTTGATGACTAATGACAAACAGCTTGAATCCAGATCAGACGCCGCATAACGCGTTATGCGGCATCTGATCTGGATTCAAACTGTTTGCAAAAGTAATCAAATTTCCCTTCCTATAACAACTCCCTCGGAACAACACACACAATATGTTTCCCCCATTAGGTGTCGTTGTGGAGAGGGGGCGCTGTACATACATTGGTGGAGATTGTCGATAGTACCATTGATCTTCGATACAGGTGTCATGAGTTCGAGCCATGGTGACCAATAGTAGTAGCTTGGCTAGGATTTTTTCGAATCCAAAATGATGTACAGGAATTTTCTTGAGCAAGATATGCATCACAAATTGCTCTTCACCAGCCAGCGGATAAAATGGGTAACCTGTGAAGGTTCTGAGCTGGTACTGCGCCTGCCTCGTAACGCCCCATATGTTAGCAGTGCTCAATATTGTAGGTAAATTGGCTCAATGATCAGGGGATTGTAATGAAAAGTTTGCTGAACGGCCATTCACACTGAAAGAAGACTAAAACTGTGCACTTTTTTAAACTTCTCTATTAATGATTGGGTACTCCAAACAAGTAAAAGACTTTGACTTTTGTCAGACGTCACCCAACTTGTAGTGAGCACTGAAGAGTTTCTTAAGTTTAATGATTGTGTGCATTCAAAATATAAAGTCTCTATCACATAAATTATGTAGTTCCAAAGTTATGGTAAATGTTTAATTCAGCTTTTTTAATCTCGTAAATTAATGGCATTATTTAACCTTTGTAGGACAAGACAGAGTTTGTACTGCAAGCCCAAGAGCTGCTTGACCTTGACCTTTGTTGGACATCACCCAACTTGTACTTAGCTAAATAGCTAATATAAAGATGTCCCCCCCCCCCCCCCCCCCCCCCCCCAATAATTTTCCCAATTATAGTAACCAAGCAAATTTTTATATATTTGTACTAAAAAAGGCCTGAAAACCTTGAGAACCCCTAATTACATTCCTTAGCTAGGTGTTTATGCAAGCTTGCAAAATACCATGTTTGGTCAAAAGTTGTAAATCTAATCTGCACTTTAATTTCAGCTGTAACTATTTTGAAAAAGAAAAATTACAGCTAACAATGCAATCTCAATCTAGGTCTCTATGTGCCATAAATACAAAGTTTTTATGCAATACCCAAGTCTCACCCACAGGTACTTGACATCTAGATCTATTACCAATAATAAAAATTAAAAAAATGTTGTTTTCTTTACTAGACTTCTATTTATAACAGAAGTCTGGTAAAAAAAAGTATTATTATTATTTATTTATTTTGGTAATAGATCTAGATCTATGTGTGAAGTACCAGTGGTATTACCCAATTGATTGAGTGGGAACTGTTTACTATTTTTAGTAATAGCGATTGACCTTGACCCTTGGGCATAGAAGCCCCAAATACAATACCAAGCTTGATCTTCATGCAGACTTTCAACATGCCAAGATTAGTTAAAAATCAACCCAATCTGAAGTAGAATTAAATGGAAACCATTTTTATGTTTTCCTAGCTTTGTCTGAACAATGTCCTTGTCTGGATAACTCTCAAATATCACTCAAAGCTAGGTATACACCAAACTTACTAAATCAATGCTAAGTTTGGTCACAATCTGTCAATCCAAAAACTTAGGTTAACGACCCGCCCGCCAAACGATGATTATTACTGTATCTTTATGAATTTAGGTTTTCGGAAACTGGTCAGAATCTCTAAAACCGTACAGGCGCATGAACAATATTTCAAACTAGTCGCGGTACACTTACTTGGACACAACTTACAGTATCGTCTGCAATTTTTGTCATTGCTTTTGGACCCTTTGATTCTTCAAAGATAGATGCGTGCACATTGATAATACTGTCACAACAGTTTGGATATTGTTCAGACGAGCTAACATGGTCTAGTATAGATCTAGACGAAATCTGGCTAACCTCATTTCCAATTGAGGGCGGAATCTGTACATGTATATGTGGCCGTAGTTTCGAAGTTCGTCTGCAAACTCGTGGGCAAGCGTTTCGTGCACGGATGGCGGGAAATATCGAAGAGCATTGCGCAGCGCAAGCTGGATGGAAAGTAAAAAAATAAAGTGTTGTAGAAAGTTTGTCTAGTTGTTGTAACAGAAAAACAAAATGGTTAATTTCCCGTTGTGCTTGAACAAAAGAGTGTGCTTGAACAAAAGAGAACTCGTGCCAAAACTCCAAACATTGACTCGAACATTTGTAAAGCAAATAAATCGGGTGGTAGATTCTATTTCCAAATATTTAAGATTATTATTTTTTCAAACTTTGTATTTTTAGTCAAGTGGGCAAACAATAGAGAGTGAGGCCCTTTAACGACACTGTGCACTCATAGGTTTAACACAAGCATAAAACAAACGGTCATATTCAAAGAACTGATTCCATTGCACTAAATGAAGCCACATCAGGGGCCCGTTTTACTAAACAACTTACGCAAAAAAATTTCGTAAGTCAAAATCGTTTAACTCTTATTCTTCGATCATAAACGTTTGCAAATAGCCAGATCAGAGGACGCGCTTAAAGCGCGTCCTCTGATCTGGCTATTTGTAGTTTGTAGCAAGTGATTATAAAAAATATAAATTAAAAATTAAAATTTTGACTTACGCAAACATTTTGCGTAAGTAGTTTAGTAAAACGGGCCCCAGACGTTTAAATCCCTCACTGGTTCATTTTTCAAAAAACAAATGCCAACGTTTTCAAAACAACTGTCATTTTCAACATTAGATTGCATTGTGATTGCATTTATTTTACTTATAACTGGAAAGAATGACTTAAATTTCACCCACTGTTCCTAGACCGAAACATCAGCTCAATGAGGAATCTACACAAACATGCCATACCTCTAAGTAAATTAACTCTTTTACTAATGACGCCAAAATGCAAACGATTTGGATCCTGATCAGACGCCGCATATTGCGGCGTCTGATACTGTTTTGCGCTCATTTTTAAATTTGAAACGATATTGCAGACAAAAATATTGAAGCAGACAACAACATGGTTGGGGGGGGGGGGGGGTAAAAAAAACTCACGATATACATGTATTTGACCGTCAAAGGGTTAAAGCATGCAATATATTATGCTCAAACACAGGCAAATCACTAATACCAACTTGGCATTTTAACCATTTCTTCCATAGATACGCATTTTTCATCTTTAATTTTATTCCTCCTCTGAAGAAAAAAGATGTATTTCCAATTTATACAGTAATGAATATGTATTGTCAGAAATATTTCTGACTTGAAAATTATTCCAACAGATGGTAGTTTAAAGTAGGCTGAAATTAAGGCAGAGTGTGCCTTATTGCACATTCTTCTTTACTTTCAACCTGCTTTTAGTGGTCACACATTTGCAAAACCAAACACGGGCTATGGAGTAAAGGGTTCAATACTTAGTGTAGGACAAATGGATGAGCTTTTGTATGATTTTGTTATCCCTTTACCCCATACTTCTGTTTCTAGTTTCCAAGACAGGTGAGAACTTAAAGCACATTCTGCTTTACGAACCTAAAGACACATTCTGCTTTACTTTCAGGCTGCTTTAAACTACCATCTATACTAGGCTATATAAAACTAGTTGTTATATGTTTATTGTTCATGAGGGTATAAACTGGAATTATTTTCTTCAGCGGAGGAATAAATTAAATACGCTTAAAAGTCGCTTCTGTGGGGGAAAGGGATAAATTATTAACCATTTTTCCTATAGAAACGGATTTTCACTTCTTTATTTATTCCAAAGATTTTTTCCACGTGCTGATATATTTCTTACAATCGGACAGGACAGGTGATCGCTTAAAGCAGACTGGAAAGCAGAAATATCCCACAGGACAATTTCTCCTTTACATTTCAGTCTGCTTTTAGCAGCAACATGTCTTAAACACAGAAATAAAATAGGTGTTTGTGTGAAAGGGTTAAGGAGACACCATTAACTTTTAAACATACACATGATTTTAGACTGGTTTCTCATCATAGGTTGATCTTACCTTTTGTTCTTCTTTAGTGAGATTTGGCGTCCGAACTGGGGCATGGGGAACAGATTCATCCCTTTCCTTGCGAGTAGGAAGAGGGTCTGTAGGGATCCCTTCACAAATCTCCTTCAGCGATGCCATGGATTACTTTTTGAAATTTTGACTTTTACAGTTCCACAACTTACTTATATGTTTGTATTTTCAACGTGTACAGACAGTTGTAAGTTCTACGGTGACGTTTAGTAACAACAGTCGAACCCTATTTAAGTCTTTAGAGACCACTCAGTTGATAGTATGGTAATCTATAAATAAAAGAGACTAGTCAATGCACGACAAAGTAATGCAGAAAGTTCCTAAAGGAACTTTATGCATTACTTTTGCCATGCATTATGATTTCCAATCGATATTTGCATCTCAATTATTATACCTGTTCGTGGTTGTTAGATACAAGTTCGACAGTACTAGAACTGGCTGTTATCATCAGATATGCAGGGACACATCTACAAAGTGATAACGATAGATAAAGATGACCAATCTACCATAGTACAGTAAACCCCTTCTATAACGGCCAGTAAAGAGAATATTAATTGGCTACTAAATTAAAAGACAGCTTAAAACAAGATGAAAGTAAAACAGAAAACTCCTAAAGGAGCTTTCTGTTTTACTTTCTCTTTGCTTTAAGCAGTCGACTGCATTTAACACTTAATAATTAACATTATTCAGTGGGATAGAAAGATTTTACTGTATACAGTCTGGAAGTTTGCTTATGGGCTTAAAATGAAAGGTTCTTTCAACTTAGTCCCTTTCCCGGCCATGACGTCATCTGCTTTAAACAATCGACGTCTGTTTTTATTTTTCAAATTCAGTTTTTAGGTGAATTGAATAAAGAAATGGCATAATGAGTGTCTAACGGTTTGGAACCTGGCCAGACGCCGTATTTACGAAATTATACACACGTGTGTATAATTCCGTGTCGCATTCATGCTGTTTGCAAATAACTATTATTTATCATTGTACTTGGGATAAGACAGCAAAGGAGTTAACCTTGAACTTAATCTGATCTCCGATTTGTCCCAAAATGACACAAAACATCGGCGGGGCAGTCTATATATATTCAGGGCTACCATAAGTTGCTCATAAATATGATAAGATTTAGAAAAAATTAAGCGCGATTTAATATAATTATGCAAACAGTTTGGATCCAGATCAGACGCCACGTAACACGGAGTCTGATATGGATTTAAACTGTTTGACACCCATGTTTCCTAAGTGTAAGACACATAAAATTCAAATTTTAAAAGTAAGAGAAAAAATCCGAAGATTTCGGGAAAAGTCCGTAGGTCCGGAGAAATTAAGAAAACAGTCCTGTACATTATATACTCCTTCCCAACAAACCCGCCTGTACTCCAAGAACTATCTAGTGCAAAAAGACTGGAGATAGATCAGACACCGAGTAACTCAGTGTCTGATCAGGCAAACGCAAGCAGCCGATACTACAGTGGAGAAAACGTTATTCTTTCCCGTTTAAACGCAAACGAAACGCAAACGCGTAGTAGTAAAATGTAGGAAATTGCAACTTTTTGTCATTTCTCAGGATTAATTTTAAACTGAGTGGCAAACAGTTTGAAGCCTCATCAGGCGCCGGGCTATCCGGCGTCTGATCTGGTTCCAAACTGTTTGCAGTGGAAATAATAGTTTTAGCGTAAACGCGTTTAATTATTGGGAAAGAATAACGTTTTCTCCACTGTACTACAGTACTACTTACACCGAGACATTGTTTTTGCAAACAGTTAGGATGGTTATCAGACGTCGCGTAATGCGGCTTCTGGTCAAGACCCAAATTCTTTGACACTCATTATAACATTTCTAGCCAAATAGCCAAATTACCTTTAAATTAGAGATACATAATTAAAGCACACGACAATTGTTTAAAAATCATAACGCCATGGCAGTGAAGGGGTTCAAATAACACGCACACACATACACCCTTTTTAGGTCCCATGTGATAAGTATCTAAACTATCACAAAAGACAAGTTTTCTGACTAAAATAAAAAAAATTATAACTGGTTTACAACACCCGCATTTCAAAGCAGCAATGCTACTTTCCAAGTCCCGAAATTATTGGGACCGGAAATTATTCGTACACAAAAAGAAAGTGAAAGTAGATTCTACAAAATTGACGAGAACCATATTTACTAAAGAGTGTAATGTTTATTCACTAGAACTTATTTTGAACCGTTTGACTGTTTCTTCTATTAGAGGTAGTTTCTGTAATTTGCAGTTGTTTGGGTATTAAGCTGAACTTGATTTGCGGTGGTTTGTGGTATGTAGAGGTGGTTTGCGGTCGATTGCCCTAGGAACGATAACTCTGTATATAAAAATATTTGTTAGTGCGCATGTCGATTTCACTTGCGATTTCCGACTGTAGGTAAACATTCGACTCTTGCATTCGTGGCAAGGGGACCGATGGAATTCTTCTCTAGTTTTGAATAAACTTCACTTGTAAATAAGAGTTTGATATCATGAGCACAATGGGGAAAGATTCTGGTAGTGAACCTATAGCACAGACAACAAAATCACCTGAAGCTTCACATGGTAAGACCAATTTATTCGGGTGACGGACGTTTCGGTAAATGACCAGTTCGGTAAATTGACTTTATATAGTGAAAGTCTGGACATTTCGGTAAAAAGGTAAATTATAGTAATTATAGGTTTATGTACAGGTCTGTATATCACACCTTTCGCTAGATCAATAACTGATGGCGCTTGATCTCTAATCACTTGTACCTTGTAACGTCTTGCAAATGGGTTGGGTCTAAACTATACGATCTAGTTCTGGAATTGGTAAAATTTCTATGCCGAATTGGGGCAATACAGTCGGTTATGAAGTGGAAAAACAATAAAAGTGAAATTGGAGAATCCTGTGTAAGTATTTGCAACCCCGATAGGATCAGTTATATGATCAGGATCCAGGGTTCACCCTGGCTTAAAATTTTCTTGCGCCAGCTGAAAAAAGTTTGCGCCAAAATAATATTTTTGGAGCCAAATTTTTCGCCATTTTTTTATGTATGTTATACATACATGTGATATTTTCTTGGACCCAAATAGGGAGATTTTGTCATTTTAATAGGGGGATTGGGGTGCCAAATAGGGAGCTTTTTTCGCCACACCTTTTTCGCGATTTTTTTTAAATCAGTGAATCTAGATAAGTCTATAGACCACTAAGACAGAGACAATTTTCACCCAGAGATATACTTTTTATAATACTGATTCTAGCATCTAGGCTGAAAATTAAGCAGAATACTCTTCAGGAGCATTCTGCTTCAGTAAAAGTTTAAGCCTGCTTTAAGCTAGATCTTACATCTGCTAGGATATAAGAACTATTTCTTATGGTTCTTATATATATTATTCATTCATGACTAGTAAAGGTAAACTGGAACTATATCTATTTTCTTGAGAGAATAAATGAAGTAGTTCAAATGGTCTAGATTTCTATCTATGGAGTAGATCTAGAAAGAGTAAGCAACTTAACAATCTGTTATTCATTAAATTATGCAAACAGTATGGATCAAGATGAGACGCGCATCATCTTATATAGATACAAACTGTTTGACACTGATATTTTCTGAAGAAAAAAATGCACAAAAATTAACTCAGAGAATTGTTGCAGATGACAAAGGTTGCAGACGACAAATTCTGCAGACGATATTTACTAGCGCCATAAAGTGGGTGTGGTTTTAACAACGAAATAACGCGTCTTAATTTTCTACCGCGAAAACTGATTGCAACTCAATTTTACGAGCGTAATTGGTTGTAAAACCTAACTTAATAATTATACATTTGCACAAATCGTATGTAACAAACAGAAGAATTTAGGTCCAATGTTTAATTTTACTTTATTGTTAGAAAACGGCGCTGGGGAATACTTTTTAGACTAACAAAATATGCGCAGTTCTCGTAGCAAATGTTACGGCGCCCCGTCATTTTGTAACGGTATCATTTTCGAAGTATTTTGCTGTTACGTGAATATACAAAGTTTTTGTGGTGGAAATCAATTCTTGAATGATAAATTCTGATCAGCTTTCATATAAAATGTGTGTTTGTCCAGAACTTACGGATAATTATCTGATTTTAATCCGACCCGTATCGGCGACATAGATCTTTATCCTTCGCATCACCGCTTCTAAAAATTGTCGTTGAAAAGGTCTCCGATTCGGGGCGAACCTGTCAATCACTTATTTTGATAACCAATTAGATCTACAACACATTAAAAGCAATCTCGGCACGTGTGGTCAAACATTGTTTGGCAGCCTGCCATTACACATGCCGTTATCGACGATTGCGTAATGTGTTAACACGCATCAGTAGCGTTTGGTGATAGGCTAAGCGTGTGTATGGATTAGCCGAACTCTGAAGCCAATTTTAAGATTTTTAGAGTCGGCGAGAAAATAAACTGTTCTATTATACGGCGACAATTCCGAAATTTCTCGGCGCCAGACACTTTCGCCGATTCGAAATTTCTGTCGCCAGAATTATTTTTTTTGCGCAAATGGCGCCGTTGGCGATGCCCAGCGGGAACCCTGAGGATCTACTATGTAGACGGTGACTTTATAAAAAAAAAAACATGGTTTAATTTTGTTGGGTAACGAAGGTAAAATTCTAGAATATGGTTTAAGTTCAGCGTGTAGATATATCTGATTATTGCGTTTCATCAAATATAGAAAAAAATATATTACGATCAGGATCTATTTGGTAGCCAGAACATGTGTCAAAAAAACAAATAAACCTTATGTTAGATGAAAATGTTAGAATCTAACTTTATTTAAGCGATTGCACATTTTTGCCTTTTTTAAAATAAAGAGTATTATTCTGTAAATATGTATATTATCAGGAACGTAGATTATAGATAATCTACGTTCCTGATATTATAAACATGCCAATAAATATAAATTTTGTTTTTTTAGTTCTTAATTATTTTGAGATGTAACAATAATCCAGAGACAGGTATACACTATCTCTGAATAATCTCATCTCCTTATAGAAGAAATGAAAAAAAAATATTGAAGAAATCAAGTTATTTTTACCCCCTTCACATGCCCTTTATTTCGTTTTGTAAACAGGCCGAAAAATTGTATCTGTTGGTAGATCAGGATCAACACATACTAAAACAACCCTGCAAACTTGGCACAAACACTGTGCCACAATCTCATTGTTACCGAGAGAGGTGCGATGTGCGATATAGTCTACTTAATCCTATAATTACTATAATTTACCTTTTTACCGAAACGTCCAGACTTTCACTATATAAAATCAATTTACCGAACTGGTCATTTACCGAAACGTCTGTAAATCATTTATTCACCTACCTTTAGTTTAGGCTTTACTGGAGTGTGACTACTGAGGATCATTGATTTTAGTTAGGATTTAGGCTTACCATGGCATAATATAAGAGAGAGTATACTGAAAATTCCCTACATTTTTCTTTTTACTCCAGAAAATTCCATGATGTGACAGCTCATTAGAATCGTTTCGAGTATTAGTAATTTTCCAAGAACCCAAAACTGCAACCACTTGAAGGGGTTGAAGTTGAAATTACAGAAAACTTTTTTATTTTTATTTATTTTTTATACTGCTATAAACATTCTTTCAAGTATTAAAAGCAGGAGCACTTATAAGGTTCACCAGGGACGGTACCAGGCCGGTCGCTTTATCCTGACACAGACAAACCAGTTGTAATGCTAACCCATATTCCTGAGCGCCAAGGAGGGAAGCAAATTGACCCGGCCGGGGATTGAACTCGCACTGTAAGCAGTTAGTCAGTGACACATTGGGCAAGTTTACTGAGGTTTTGGAATGGGGTGGGGTGGCAGTAAAGTGGATGAGGTTCAGCATGCACTAAGAATGAGGTATTACAATGGATTATCTCTTTTCTCACTGGAACTTGAAAGGTCACAGAGGGTTGCAGTGGAAGGTCATCTATCCTTTCTGAAGATCCTCTGGGCACAGCTGTCGGCCTATGTCTTTTTTTGCCTACATAAACGACCTACCTGAGACAGCATAAAAGCCGTGCATGACTATTCGCGGATGACACGATTGTATACCTGACAGTTAAACCCCAGAGCGAGGCTTCAGACCTACCAAAAGACCTCGACAGACTGGAACAGTGGGAGAGGGACTGGTCAATGGACTTCAACAAGGACAAATGGGAAGTCTTATGCATCACAAGAACGAAAAAGACAGTCATTTATCCCTACAAACTCCACAACACTGTTCTAATTTGACATATGTAACACTTTACTAGCACTGTCTTTCCCAGACAACGCGCCTCCCAATCATAATCAGTCTTGATTGTTCGGGAGAATACAGTTGATGATGATGTTAACTAGAGATAACTGCTTTCTTAAAATCACTCATATCATCAAACCATATATTGTTACCCCTTTCCGTCATTCTATCATCATTTAGTTTTTGTTCTGTATCTCTGCCGTAGATACACATATTGAAATCAAATTTGGTATATAGATACATGTACATCATTGCAATATGCAGGTTAAGTTAGAATTTGGTTTCGGTCTAGTTAGTTTTTACAGAGTTATGCCCCTTGGACATCGAAAATTTCTGACATTTTCTGGTTTTCGGTCTGATTAAATCGGTCAACTCATGCATAGACATTTTGGATTGAATATTGGTATATAGATGCATAGTATGAGAAACATCATGGCAATACATAGATCAAGTTTGAAAATGGTTCAGGCCAAGTTAGTTTTGATAGAGTTATGCCCCTTGGACTTAAATATAAATAGCATTTCCAACAATTTGTGGTTTCCAATCATTATCTCAGGTGTTGTCCCAAAAGACTGGAGAAGTGCAAACGTCACAGCCATCTTCAAGAAGGGAGACCGATACCTGCCCAGTAACTACAGGCCCGTCTCTCTTACATCAATATGCTGTAAGCTACAGGAGCACATTCTCACCAGCAACATTCTCGGTCATCTGGATAACCATGAGATCCTTACAGACTGCCAGCATGGATTCAGAGCAAGAAGAAGCTGTGAAACACAACTCCTCACATTAGCAGATGAACTCATGGCTGGCTTAGACAAGAGGCTCCAGCATGACTTGATAGTTCTGGACTTTTCCAAAGCATTCGACAGAGTCCCGCATGAAAGACTTCTTCGAAAACTCCACCACTATGGAATCCGTGGAAATACTCTGACGTGGATCAGAGCCTTCCTCACTGATAGGGCACAGCAAGTTACAGTGGAAGGATCTACATCAGAGAGTCTCCATGTCCTCAGCGGAGTACCGCAGGGAACAGTCTTGGGCCCGCTCCTTTTTCTCGTTTTTATAAACGACCTCCCAGACTGTGTCCAGTCACGGATCAGGCTCTTCGCTGATGACTGCATCCTGTATCGATGTATCAGAAGTAAGGAGGACAGTGCTATCTTACAGGATGACCTAGCCAACCTAGCGCAATGGGAGAAAAGATGGGGCATGACATTCCACCAAGAGAAGTGTAGTGCCATAAGAGTGACAAGAGCCAGGAACCCAGTATCCGCCACATACTTCCTTAAAGGTCACACACTTCCCATGGAAGACTCAACAAGATACCTTGATGTGGAGATCCAGGCAAAGATGTCATGGAACAAACACATTGACCAGACTACAAGAAAGGCCAACAGTACACTAGGATTTCTCCGCCGAAATCTAAGAATAAGGAACGAGGACACCAAGTCAGCAGCTTATTCCTCAATGGTGAGACCTCTCCTAGAGTACTGCAGCACCGTATGGAGCCCCCACACCAAGGAGAACATACACAAGCTAGAGATGGTCCAACAACGAGCCGCCAGGTATGTCACCAACAGATACCATAATACAAGCAGCGTGACTCAAATGTTGGAACATCTCGGCTGGGAGTCGCTGGAACAGAGGCGCACTAAGCATAGTCTGACCATGCTCTTTAAGATAGTGCACAGACTTGTGGCCATCCCATCAGAGGAGTACCTCACACCTGCCAGATCCAACACACGATCCTCTCACAACCTGAAAATGCGCCTGATCCCAGCTTCTACGGACTATTACAAATACAGTTTCTTCCCTAGAACAGTTGGGATCTGGAACACACTTCCAGCGAATATCGCTGAGGCTCCTGATTTGGTACACTTCAAACAGGAGCTCCAGTCATTCGCAGTCTAACTGCACTGAACTGGCCGATGCAAGTACACTCGTATGACATCCATGAGCTATGCTGGCGGGGACTTGTGTGCCCTGGTACCGCCACGGAAGCCAGACAGGTCAGGATAGAGGAGCGAAAGCTAGGCCAAATCCTTCTTTTTTCTATCTTTACTTTACTGATGTCTACCTTTTCTAATACTTCTCTTTTTCTTTTCTTATGCAAACCACAACCGCGCTATAATAGTCAAGGATGACGGCAGCGTGTAACCTGTAGATGTAGATGTAGATGGATTGACATTTTGATTTGAAATCTGGTATTTATATAAATACATAGCAGACACATCATGGCAATATGCAGGTCAATTTTGAATTATATTTCAGCAATATAAGTTTTGACAGAGTAATGCCCCTTGAACTTTGGATTTTTCAGACAATTTGTGATTTCTGCTCATTATCTCAATCATGCATAGACAGTCACATTTTGAATTGAAATTTCTGTTTGTAAATACATCATGGCAATATGCAGGCCAAGTCTGAATTTGGTTCCAGCCAAGTATATTTTGACAGAGTAATGTCCCTTGGACTTGGGAAATTTCAGACAATTTGTTTATGCTCATTATGTGTCATTATCTCAGGCATGCATTGCTTATTTGAATTGAAATTTGGTACATAGATATATGATATCATTTTGAAGATGTGATGTTGGACTGATCGGACGACGGACGTGTTCTCGAAAGATGACAAAATATGGACTTTTGCCAGTCATTACCGGATGTGTTTAAGAAAATTGTGCAATATCTGGATGAGGATTTAACAAAAAGTATCTCATGGACGCTTTCAAGGGATTGTGATGGATATTTCTCCATTAAAATCAGTGACAAAGGGCGTTGGGATAAATTTCCCGCCAAATTGCAGAAGCCACGCCAACAGCCGCCATCTTGGAAATCAGTAACCAAAGATTAGAAGAAATCGGTAACGGGCCAGACAACACCTAGCACTGAAAATAATGCCACTGCTAAAGATGCTGTAGTGGAATTGGACCCTATAAAACCAAAATCCACTAAGAAAAGAAAGACACCATCACAGCTCCAAAGAGATAGACAACGTCTTGCAGCTTGGAAGTTGAAGCGTCAACAACAACGTGAAAACCGCCAGACTACCGCAGATACACCTGCAGAAGAAGACACTAATCCAGTGAAACAAAACTCCACTGGAAACCCACCGAGTCTGGGCAAACAGCAACCAGAAATCCCCAGCTGCAAGAGCCCTGAGTCTGAGGACCTAGTTGTTTTAGAGTCGCATATGTGACAGACAATACTCTGTGTGGCATTTGTAATGGCTGTAAGGGCATAGCACCCATTGTGAAACTCCGATGCTGCACTATATGTACCACAGTCAAATACTGCAACGCCCAGAATTGTCAAAAGGGGGAATTGGCACATAAAGAGTGGTGCAGACTTTTCCCACCTAAAAAGTCATAGTTAGTGACAAAGTGTTTTTTTTATCTTGTACATTTTATTTGGATTTTATCATAACTATCTGTAACTTAAATTGTGTTTGATCGTGACTGACAGAGGATTTTACGCCAAATTGACACTTTAGTTTACAAAGTTAAAATGCTTGGGTGCTCCGCATATACCGGAGGAATCTACCAGAACAGAACAGAACATGGCGATCCACAGGTCAAGGTCGAATTTGGTGTGAGCCAAATAAGTTTGGACATAGTTATGCCCCCTGGACAAAACAATTGTTGTTTCTGCTCATTTACTAAATCATGCATTGACACTTTGAACTGAAATTTAAAATCAGGGGTGTAAAATTCCACTCGCCCGCTCGCCTTGGCGAGTAACATTTTATCAGGGCGAGCAGATTTTCTGACAATTTGTAACAATAACTAATGATCAATTACGGTCATTATCACCCAGCAGGGCGAGTAGCAATTCTGAAATTTTTACACCCCTGAAAATGTAGGTAAATGACGATTATATGCAGATCATGTTTGAATTTTGTTCCGATTCAATAATTTTGAACAGAGTGATGCCCCTTGTATTTTGAAAATTTTGAACAGTCTATTGTTTCTACTCAATATATTTGAAATAGATATAAGTATATCATGAAAATACACAGGTCAGGTTTGAATTTGATTTTGATTAAGTTAATTGACAGACTTATGCCCTTTGCACTTAGACCATTTTTAATAATTCAAGAGTTATGCCACCATGAGTTCAGATCTACATTATACTTTGGTGCCAGCGGGGGCATTCATGTCACACTGAGGAATCTCTACTTTGGACAGTTCCCCATTTGTTCAACTTAACATTTTTCACTCAATTTTCAAGTTTTGCATTAATGTCAATTATGAAGAGTTCTGCAGCTATTGTCACACAGCTTTACATGCTCATGTGCCTTAATGAGCACAGCATGTTGCATTGCTAATTGGGGACCTTTAGTTACCTTTGACCTGTAAGTTGGCTGTAACCTAGAATAAGTTTATTATTTAGTTCAGTTTTGGACTTAGAACTTCAACTAGGGTCATGCAACTTCTGCTAATGCATGTTCATAAGACTTTACAGGTCAAATAAACACAGCATGTTGATTTGCAGGTATGTGACCTTGACCTCTGTGACCTAGTTTAAGTTTTTGCCTTTAAATTAGTTATGGACTTCAAGTAGTGCAATTTTAGTCACACAGCTTCACTGATTCAGATGTATTTATGAGTACAGTCAGTATGTTGCATTTCAGTTTGGAGACCTTGATAAATAACCAAAATTATGACCTTGACCTCTATGACCTTGATATATTTTGTGTTAAGGTCGTATAATTATGGACTAAGTCAGTCACTACCTCAGCTACAGTTATGCAACTTAACATGCTTATGAGCCCTAGTGAGTAAAATATGTTGCATTGCAGTTCGTTTATAGTCAAACAACTACGTAGGTCTGACGTGTCAATGGTCAGCCGAGTCCATTTTTAAGGGATAACAGCATTCCGCATGTTCTCGGACCATTTTTAAACAAGACGAGTTTACAAATGAAGGCGGTATTTTTGTCAGCACTTAAGCGCAGTAGGTAAAGTGTAGGTACGCAGATTGCATTGTGATAAATGTATTTTTTAGCGCAAAACTATTTTAACTCAATTTTTTTTCAAAAAACGTTTTTTTACATTTATTGGTATAAATTCATTAGATACATAATGTGTAAAAATATTATGGTAATATTCGAAGAAGTTTTGAAAATATAAATATTTTAAAAAAATATTCTATCTCAAAGTGATAATAATCTTGGTGCAAAACTATTCTAACTTGAGTTAGAATAGTTTTGCACAATAAAATTTTGAAAATGGTTGGCGGTTTCAGTGCAAAACTATTCTAACTTGAGTTAGCATAGTTTTGCGCTTTAATTCAGTTTGAATAGTTTAGATTCAAAGTGTAAGACTATTCTAACTTGATTTTAAAGACATAATTAAATGTTGGTGACATAGTAAATCATGTTTTTGGCATCATAAAACTGCTTCTAGACTGCGCAGCCATTATATTGAATAGAATTTATTGATTTTTAGCCACTGAAGGGATGATAAGCAGATGACAAATGTATTTGGTGGTACATTTGTACTAATTTTTCTTGAAAACAAGGCTTGACATCACATTCAAATTGTCTCCAAAAGAGACCTGGTGATTTGAATTGCAGTTTCAACACATGTTTTCTATAAAAGCACTATGAAAAAAATTCAAAATGTTTACATTCCAACTCAGCAGAATAAGGGTTAAGTGTTATGTGAATTTTAGATGCCTTATTAGTTTTCCCAAACTTGTTGTGTATAATATTTAGGCTTTTAAAAGTGTCCTTTCTTTTGCTAATCTATTACACATTATTATACGGCAAAGTAAATTCCTTATTTCTGATTGGCAAACGAGCCGTAGACGTGAGCCGACGTACAGCAGATGGCACAACCAAACCACTAATACAGTACAACCTCTCTATAAGGACCACTAAATTTTGTGAAATATAAGTCATTTAAGACAGGTGACTGCTTAAAGCAAAGTGAAAGTGAAACAGAAAGCTCCTACACATTGCTTTAAGCAGTCAACTGCCTTTTATACAGACAATTAGCCTGCTTTTTAGTGGTCGTAATAGAGAGGTTCTACTGTATATTCTTTACTCAATAACTGTATTGTATACATAACCCCATGCTGTATATCCTATACCTGGGTGAAATAAAGTTAATGAGTTATGTTCTGTTCCGTTGCAGACAAGTTTATTTAGCATTCAAAGAATTAAAGGGGATTTAAGAGTTAAAATTGTTATGTGGAATCTGATCTGGATCCAACTGTTTGACACTTGCCTTTAGGTTTCTTCACTCAATACACATTTTTAGGCCTTTAACTTATTTCTTCTCGGAGGAAAATAGTTGCAATTCATAGTTATGAATATGTTTGATTATAAGAACTATTGTCTATCTTCTAGCACATTATTCATTAAAGCAGGCTGAAAGTCAAGCAGAATTCTTTACTTTCAACCTGCTTTTAGTGCACCAGGTTACCAATTTTCAAAACTGGATTCAGCCTTTAGGGTAATAGGTTTAATGTATAAATTACGGTATGTATTTAACACACAATTCACCATGCACCAGTATGTGTATCGAGGATATTATTCAAAAGGCAGTTTGAAACTGTTTTGGCAAATCATCTAAACTTAAAAGTCATTGAAGATCCCTTTATCTGTCTGTGTCTCTCTATAAGGTTTCATGGAAATTTTGGAGAGCTAAAAGCGATAGAGATCAAATAATGAATATTATTAATATTAATGAGTATGTTAATTTATATCTACCCTATTTAGCCCTCCACTTCACAGCCAAAGGGCAAACCAAGACTAATAAATAATATCCAAATCAGTTGCCGTGTTGTAGACAAAATACTCCTTAACCAATTCCCCCATAAATAAGCTCTTTTTACGTCTTTAATTTATTTCTCTACTGAAGAAAATAGTTCCAATTTATACTGAACATTACAAATAAGAATCATAAGAAATATTTTCCATATTCTAGCAGATAATAGCTTAAAGCAGACAAACAGCAGAATGCGCCTTAAGGCACATTCTGCTTGCAAAATTACTCTCAACCTGCTTTAAGTAATCACCTGGCTTCAAAACTAGAAACAGGCTATGGGGTAATGGGTTAACCCATTAACCCATGAATACACCTCTTTTGTAACAACTTTAATTTATTCCTCCACTGAAGAAACTAGTTTCAATTTATCCAGTAAGGAATATGCAGCATAAGAAATATTTTCTATATTCAAACAGATGAGAGCTTAAAGCAGGCTGAAAGTAAAGCAGAATGCGCCCACAGTCGCGTTTTTCTTTACTTTCAACCTGCTTAAGTTAAGTCATTTTATTTCAAAACTAGAAACTGGCTATGGGGTTAAGGATTAAAGCAAGATGAAAGTAAATGCAGAACGCTCCTACGGGCCTTACAGAGCTGCCATGTGTATTCAACATTATCTATGGATTATCATTTGTGATGTTTATATGTGGTAGAGTAGGCGCAGACACAATGTTTTTATTGCACTAACTTTTTGTAATGCATATTATAAATACAGGACTATAGACAGTCTGACCTGTTCAGATTTTGGTTACCAACATTTCTCTCTGCAATGACTGATGGTAAAGTCACTGTCTGACAAAGTGTTTCATTAATCCATTTTTATGCCCCCGGCATCGACAGATGCGGAGGCATATAGTAATCATCCCGCCAGTCCGTCCGTAACAAGGTTAAGTAGAATTTACCGTTTCGTCTAGCATCAACACCGCTTACCCAAATGCTTGGATACTTATACAGTTGTTGCCTTGGACCATTCCCTATCCACCAATATCACCAAACTTTGATTTTGACCTTGACGTAATTTGGACTTAGAATATTTTAAATAGGCTATTTCTTGGTTAACTAGATTTTACCGTTTCGTCTAGCATCAACACATCTGACTACAATGCTTTGATACTTATACAGTTGCTGCATTTGACCATTCCCTATCCACCAATATCATCAAACTTTTATTTTGACCTTGACCTTGACCTAATTTTAACGAAGAATATTTTAAATTGGCTCTTTCTTGGTTAACTAGATTTTACCGTTTCGTCTAGCATCAACACCGTTTACTACAATGCTTCGATACTTATACAGTTATTGCCTTGGACCATTCCCTATCCACCAATATCACCCAACCATGATTACCAACTCAACAATAATAACCAAGCTCAGTTTGACCTTGACCTAATTTGGACTTACAAAAAATTCAAAATATATTGTCATGGATGCCACCGGGGGCATAAGCGTTTATTGAACGCAGTCTTGTTTCCTGCTTGCTTTTACTTATTCCTCATAGAAATGTTCTTGTAATACAGTAAGGTTCTCAGGGCTCCAGTTAAGGTGAGTATTTCAAAAACTAAAACCTATTTCTGCATGAAACCCTAAGGTGTCACTACTCATTAGAATCATCTTATTCAGATTATTTTAATGAGCAGTAACACCATAGGATTTGGCGCTGAAATATGTGAGATAATGTTGGATTTATTCAATTTTCTCCCTCTTATCTGGAGCCCTGGTTCTATCCTGTTCTGATAAAAAGCCATAGGAAACATTCCTAGCATCCTAACCAGCGGTTACTTTAACCCATTACCCCATAGCCTGTTTCTAGTGAAGAGTGTTAGACAGGTGATCACTTAACCCATTACCCCATAGTCTATTTCCGGTTTTGAAGACAGGTGGCCACTTAAAGCAGGTTGTAAGTAAAGCAGAATATGCCTTAAGACACATTCTGGCTTACTTTTGGCCTGCTTTATGGTACCATCTGCTAAAATATAGAAAATATTTCCTATGAAGTATATTAATTGCTGTATAAATTGGAACTATTTTCTTCAATCGAAGAATTAATTAAAGGCGTTTTTATGGGGTAATGGGTTAAAAGAGTTTGAATTGCACATTCTGGTTGTCTTCTCTTTGATTGAAGCTACCATCTGATAGGATATAGGAAATTTTTTGTATAAATACTATTAAAGTGGAACTGGTTTCTGTAGTAGATGAACAAATGACAGGCATATAAAAAGGTTCATTAAATGAAAAGCAGAAGGACTCATAAGAATCATATGATAATTTTTTAAGTTGAGATTATAGAGATATGACAATAAAATCACATACTTAGTAAACATAAAGTTGAGACTGGGCAATAAACATTAAGTTGAGACAGGGCAATAGAAATGCATACTGTAAACATATAGTTTAGACAGGGCAATAGAATCACATACTGTAAACATAAAATTGTGACAGGGCAATAGAATCACATACTGTAAACATAAAGTTTAGACAGGGCAATAGAAATTCATACTTTAAACATAAAATTGTGACAGGGCAATAGAATCACATACTGTAAACATAAAGTTGAGACAGGGCAATAGAAATGCATACTGTAAACATAAAATTGTGACAGGGCAATAGAATCCCATACTTATTCATAAAGTTTAGACACAGGGCAATAAAAACACATACATGTACTACATAAACATAAAGTTGACATTAACATACATGTACTACTACTTTCTTGCCACACCCTGAATTTGTATTAAGTTTACCAGCACTAAGTTAAACTGTGATTCACCATTGATTAAAAATATACCAAGTAATTTACCTTCACATTTAACACCATGCGTAACATGTGTGATACTTACACAGTGGGAAAAACCATTATTATTTCTCTTTGAAACAAAATTCAATCCAATAAATAAACCCATTACTCCATAAATACGCCATTTTACGCCTTTAATTTATTCCTTCACTCCTTCACTGAAGTAAATAGTTTCAAATTATACAGTAAAAACTGTGTATCATAGGAAATATTTTCTATATCCTAGCAGATGGTAGCTTAAAGCAGGCTGAAAGTAAAGCAGAATGCACTTTAAGGTGCATTCTGCTTTACTTTCAAACTGCTTTAAGTGGTCACAAAATTTCAAAATTAGAAACACACTATGGGGTAAAGGCTTAATGGGTTAAGAACAATTACAATAATAGGTCCTGGAAAGTGTTGACAGTATATACAATGTAAACATCTGGGTGGTAAACAGACTGGAGCCTGGGCCTTAGGTTATACAGAGTTTGAGTTGAGTCTGAAATCATTCTCAAGCATTTGATGGTTCAGATTTGAGCTAAGTATGAGAACAATTTCAGACTAACTGAAAAGCTTTATAACCTTGCAGTCTGATAAGTTACTAGGCTTCAGTGCAGGGGCCAAACGGATGGCAATGGAGTACTTCTACAACCACTTAAGTACAGTATATTGACTTTGCAATCAAGAAAATGATAAAAGAAGAAGTTAGGATTTGTTCCTTCAGGAGTTTTCTGTACTACCTTAATTGTCCTGCATTAAGCAATCACAGACCTTTAAAAATCCAATTCTAATTTACTGGTATTTTGCCAAATAGACAGTGTTCTTTACCATAGTTTATAACAAAACTATTTTGTTTTTCATATTTTTGGTAGCCATGTTGCAAGACAGCAGTCTAAGACTTTGTAAATAAATTATTTAGATCCATATCAGCTGTGTCATTACACACACAGGTGTGGGTCATGATTTGATGTGAGAAGAAATTGTGGTGTCAAATTGTAGTGACAGACTGTGTAGACCCTCACATCAGCAACCCAAGCAGTTGATAATATTGGTCTACATAGTATTTGATGTTCGTAGGTGTTTTCTTGGGACAAGGCTCATATCATATGAACTGTATGTGATGTTTTTATTTGCAGATGATAGTATCTAAACTGTTCGTCTAATTTCTGATCTTCATTTAGGTGCAAAGGTCTTTTTTTCCTGATTTTTATTTTAGGTGCATGGTGTTTTTTTCTTGGGACAAGTAAGGCTGATATCATGTGAACTCTACTTGATGTTTTTATTTGCAGATGATAGTATGAAATCCTCAAGTTTCTAAACTGTTTTGAGGTGGGCTAAACTATTGCAAAGATGATTACTGCATCCCGTGGTATGTCAGACAAATATAGCTAAGACATGTAGACACGAGACTAACTGGCATGCAGATTTATTAACATCTCTTTGCAGTAGTGTGGGCTTGTGCTGAATTGTGTTGCTACCCTACTCATATTTTGAGACATCTTCACTTCAGAACCCAAGGAAAATTTAGTCATTTACCTTATTATAATATCTGAAGATAAACTAACTTGGTTTTAAATGCACGTTTAGATTTCTCCAAATTAGCAAATATCCTTGATCACACGGACAGACTGATTCCTTTGTGACCTTGGATACGCTCATTAATTCCAGCTCCAGCTAATAGCCTAGTGGACTTTTGACATTTTATTTTTTACAAATACTTTGCAAACAGTGAAGAGTGCAGACAGTAAACTGTTCAGGCTTTGATAAAAGTGCTCCTGTATTGGAGTCTACTTTATTAACATAGGACAAGTGTACTCTTCTAACGAAGGTGCAGAATTTGTAAAGGATGCATATATATAAATATCACAGCTCACATGGTTTCAGTGGGTTATATGTGTACATGTATGTGTTTATGATGCAGTTATTGGTAGAGGTTGCACTGAAATTTAGTCACATGTCTTCCCCTTTATAAGACATTTTAACTTTCCCTCTATATCCTGTAATAGATTTTCTATAGAAGTTTCTGTTTGACTTTCAGTCTGTATATAGCACCAACCTCTCTCAACACTTGTTAACCCTTTACTCCATAGAATAGATAGACATTTTTACACCTTTATTTTATTAATTAATACAGCCAGGAATATGTATCATGAGAAATATTATAGCAGATGGTAGCTTAAAGGAGACTGGAAATAGAGCATAATGTGTAACAAGGTGCATTCTGTTTTACTTTCAGTCTTTCAACCTTCTTCTTTAAGTGGGCACACTGACGTCAAAATTAGAAACAGGCTATGGGGTATAGGGTTAATAAAAAACAAATCCCATATAAAAATATTCAACCACCATTCCCTACGAGTATATGTGCATTTTAACCTGTGCTATATGTTAGATAAGGAGCCCCAGCACTTCTAACTCTTAGGAAACCAAAACTTACCCATATAATGCAGGGCAAAAGTAATAAAAATACTTCAATAGGAGCTTTTCGCATTACCTTTTCCCTGCATTCAGCACGAAGTATATTATAACACACATCCATATAACTTTTTGCCCTGCATAGGCTTCCTAAGGCAGCTAAAGATAGCTTTACCTTTCCCTAAACACAAACATCACAAAGTAATATTCACTGATGGTGTTTAACCCATTACCAAATAGATATGTATTTTTATGCCTTGAATTTATTCCTGCACTGAAGAAAACAGTTCCATAGTATACAGTCATGAATATGCACCATAAGAAATACTTTCTATATCCTAACAGATGGTAGCATAAAGCAGGCTGAAAGTAAAGCATTCTTGAGGCACATTCTGCTTTACTTTCAACCTGCTTTAAGTGATCACCTGTCTTTAGCACTAGAAACAACCTTATGGGTAAAGGGGTGATACTGGTGGCAGCTTAAAATATGGTGAGATTAAAGAAGAAAGTTTTAAAAAGAGCTTTCTACTTTACTTCCAACTTGCATTCAACAGTCACCTGCCATAAACGCTTTTGGATAAACATGTACATATGAGTTTTTTGCACATATGGCTGCAGAATAAAGGCTTCATGCAAGGCAAAGTATCAGCAACCAATTAACACAGGTTTTTTACATTAAATGCAAAGATATGGATACAGATACCATACTGATTGTGTTTATAGAGATCTTTAGGCTGTGTCTGGTAATATTTTGTAGATCATATTGGTAATTATCTGTTATGTACAGTACAACTTCTCTATCATGACCACTCAAAGGAGGCCAATTAATTGCATATAAGACAGGTGACAGCTCAGCTTAAAGCAAGGTGTACGTAAAACAGAAAACTCCTGAAGGAGTTTTCTGATTTACGTTCACCTAGCTTGCTTTTAAACAGTGACCTGCCTTAAACACCTAATAGGTAACTAATTTATTTGTCATAATAGAGAGGTTCTACTGCATTCATCATCGTTTGCACAAAACATGGTAACAGGGTATTAGCTCTAAATATTATTATAGCGCTCTTACACAGTCATATAAAGTTGCTATTTTTCACACAGTACACATGTATCATGAGGTGGAAGTATACTAAACATGTCCAAGTTTTTCACCAAAATCTATGTTGTGACTACATGTACTCATTAGACCTCTTAGAGAAAGGGTGTAATGACTAATAAGTAGTCACTACATAGGTCAGGGTAAGTTAAAGTAACAGAAGTTACAGATCGATTCAAACTAATGAAGAAAAATACATTACAAGGGGTTTGAATTTCCACACTTGTCAATAGATTCTTCAAAGAATGTGTACCTTTCATTAGCATTTGGAACTAACAGTGGTAAGACAGTCTAATATTCAACGGTAATTGCTTGATTTTTATGTCAGGTTACTGTCAGGTTGACCGGTTTTTGCTTGCGTTTAACCTCTTACAGTTTCCGTAACCGTTAACATCCCTAATTTGAAATGTTCAACATGTAAGGGATAAAAACCTATATTTCTTAACAGAAGATTGTGACTTGTGATATGGTTGTGTCACAGCTGAATACAAGCAGTCAATGAGTCCTTGCTTACCTTAAACCATTTCTCCCATAGTTTGTTTTCCGTATTGAAGACAGATGGTTGTTTAACAGTTCTTTCCTCCCTCAAAAGTTAAATGGACAATTCCAGTTTCAATTTTAGTCTAGTCCATTTCTGGCTTTAAAGGGTTGTTTTTGTCAATGTTTGGCATTATGACAAACAGTGAAGACCCTGATCAGAGGGCTCCTTTGGGAGCCCTCTGATCTGGGTCTTCACTGTTTGCATAGGACACGTGTACTATTTGTATGTACACTGTTTGAAAAGGATACGGGACTAGGGTTCAAAGGGTGAAAGAAGTTGAAAGTACAGCAGAATGCTCCTGAATGAGTGTTTTCCTTTACTTTCAGTCTGCTATAAGCCACCATCTGCTGAGATATCTAAATATTGTATGACCATTTTGGTGCACATTCATGACTGTATAAAGGTGAAGTAGTTTCTTCTATCTAGGAATAAATTAAAAGGATAAAAAAGCATATCGATTGCAATTTCAATAAATGCAGTGACAAGACGGCTAAAACAAGTAGCAGCAAGTTTTCTGAAGAAATATGTTTATTTCTTTATCATAAACAAAACCTTTTGAAATCACAGTTTAAAGTGATTTTCATTTATTTTTTTTATTACATGTATATATAAACCCTTGCCTTTATAGTTAGATATTTTCTTGCCTAAATTTATCTATTGGTATTCCTCATAAAGTTGCCTTTTCATGTTTCACATTATAGCAATTTATTAGGCAGGGCTTTGTTTTGTCCGATTTTATAGACCATATACGCTAATGGCGAAAACTATCCTTTCCCCGAATTTTCAGCAAACCTACTGCTAGGACATGTATGCTCTTCACAGGTATACTGTTTGTTCATGATGACTGCTTATTGCTATGGTTTAATGGATTACGGAGCTTACTGCTTTATTTTCAGTCCACTTTTGACAACAAACTGTCGTAACTCTTTCATTACATCGTAGACCCAGATCAGAGGGCTCCTATAGGAACCCTCTGATCTGTTTCTTCACTATTTGCTAATATGTAGATCAGTATTTAGTGAGCTACCTAGATATCCAAGTAGATTGGATCATGTGTTGATAAATAAAAAGATCCACAAGGGTACTGAATAACCCACAAGTGTTACTAAGTATTGAAAGAGTTAAATATTTTAATACTAAGTCTACTTCTTGTTGGTTGTTATGTTTTACATGGTAACAGATTACTCCCTGCGCTTTTAAAGTGTTTGAGTTGAGTCTGACTTCTTTCTCAAGCATTTGATTGATCAAATTTGAGCCTAGGCTCAAATCTGACTTATCAATGCTTGAGAATGATTTCAGACTTAGCCTATAAGCATGGGCCTTGGTTCTTCAGTGTTGGTAATATCTTGCTCAGCTCCTTTTATCTCAACATGACTGACATGTACATAATGATTTATAGTTTATTATAGGGTGCCCCAAATATTTACAAAGTTGTATTGATATCTATTGCAATTTGCATATTTTTAAGTTTTTATTGATGGTAAAAAATGGTGTAGAGATTTGCATTTGATTGAAAGACTGTAAATTTCATGGTAGATCGAGTACCCACTAATGTATGTACATTTATGAGGTACTCAATATACAGCTTTACACCATATTGGGAGTGCTCATATCAGAACACCTTTACTCATATAGCAAACAGCGCAGTCTGTCATCACTTTGGCAGTCTTATATACAACTCAACATAATTTACACAGTATAATGTATACAGTGGAGAAAACATTATTCTTTCCCGTTTAAATGCAAATGTGTAGCAGTAAAATGTAGGAAATTGCAACTTTTTGACATTTCTCATGATTTATTTTAAGCTTAGTGGCAAACAGTTTGGAGCCTGATCAGACGACGGGTTACCCGGCGTCTGATCTGGCTACAAACTGATTGCAATGGAAATAATAATTTTAGCATTAACGCATTTGTTAGGAAAGAATATATGGTGACAGCTTTAATGAGCCTTAGTGTCTATACTGAAGAGGACTTTATCAAGCTGTGCATCTGACTAGAGTCTCCTCTGTTTGCTATATCACATGAAATGATCGTCTAGCTTCTACAGTTAAATGCTTTACCCCATAGCCTGTTTCTTGTTTTGAAAATTGGTGACTACTTAAAGCAGGTTGAAAGTAAAGCAGAATGTACCCTAAGGCATATTCTGTTTTACTTTCAGCCTGCTTTAAGCTACCACCTGCTAGAATAAAGAAATATTCAGTATGAAACATATTTATGACTGTATAAATTGAAATTATTTTCTGAAGCGGAGGAATAAATTGAATGTGCTAAAAGGCGCTTCTATGGGGGAATACATACACATTACCAGTTGACAGCGCGATACAGAGTGATGTATTTAGCTCGAGACGTTTTTGGCGGAAATAGCCTATCTGACGAGCGCCTTGGCGCGAGTCTGATCGGTTGTTTCCGCCAAAAACGTCGAGAGCTAAATGCAACACTCTGTTGCGCACTGCCAACTGGTGATGTGTTTATTATATGCCTTGAATACAAACCAGAAACAACTAAATAGTTGTTTAAATCATTTTATATCCAAAATTTATTAGTTATTTGAAGCAGAACAAGATTTTTTGTATGTCACAAAGAATAACGCGGCACTCGTACATGTATGTAAATGACGTCACGTCAAATCGAAAGCGAGGTCAGAGTAAAATACAAAGTGGCTGATACAAGGTGGCTGATACAGACTCTTGTATTTTACTCTGCAAATACACGCGGAAACGCTCGATATCACTCGAAGACATATAATAAAGTGCAGTATCAGCAATATAACTATCTTTTATAAGGCAGCAGCAAACAGTTAAGAACCTGGGTGATTTTCATGGGTGCACATTGTACTGTATACACAGAAAATGATTGCTTTGAACATAGCTAATTTGGTAATGCACCTAGAATTATGTTCAGAATTATTCTTGGTCAGATCAAAGCTTGAAAAATATATATTGATATGATTTTATGGAGGAAAAAAAAAGCTTCATGTTTTATGTCATATGAATCTTAATCAATTCATAATGCTGATTAATATTTGCAGTGAACATTTCGAATAATGAGTGATGTTTAAAGTGTTTGGAACTAATTGTTTTGAACAATTAACTCTGGGTCTTGTAAGCAATTTGTTTTAGTTGGGTTGTGTCATAAACTGTTTGAACTTGTTAAAATAGATATTTGTTATTTAACATAAATGAGGAGGTCGACCAAACTCTTCACAAGCTGGTATTATTTAAAAAATTGTTTTTCTCATAGAAATAATTATGTTTTCTTTTCATTCAACCATGCAGGTCAAGCACTCTTTTGGAATGTCTGATGCGTTAGAATTTGTTCCTACATCCTGACAGGTTGCTGCTTAAAGCAGTCTGAAAGTAAAGCAGAAATCTCCATATTGTCTTAATCACTGAGAATAAGCTATAAGAATGAACATGATTCAGTCATACATGACATTATTGACTTAGTTATACACTTGAACTAGAAATTGTTATATGATTTCAATTCACAGAAGCATGCCAAATAACTTGATAATTTTTGCCAGGTATTTGTGATTTAACTGAGAAAAAAGGCAATTTTATAAATTATTGATGTCTTTCACAGGTGTTTTCCTCAAGTACTCGAGTTTGTTCCTCTTGTGTGCTCAGAATACGGTGTTCATCCTGTCCATGCGATATGTGCGGACACGTGAAGGGGATCTGTTCTTCACAACAACAGCTGTCATTCTCCAGGAAACAATAAAATGCCTAGTCAGCATGATCATTATTCTGGTGCAGGTACAGTTGAACTTGTCGTATCACACAGGGGAAAAAAATAATCAAGAGATGATTCGAAGTGATCAGGTTTTAGACTCAAAATTGACAGTGAAATCTGTGTACAGGGTCCAAGGTTATAAAGGGTTAGGGTTGAGCCTGAGTGTGTTCTCAAGCATTTGATTGGTCAGATTTGAGCTTAGGCTCAAATGTGACCAATCAGATGCTTGAGAACAACTTCAGACTCAATCCAAAAGCTTTATAACCTTGGACCCAATGGTCTCTCAAAAGGAATTGAATTTGCTGCCTTCTATGTATACAGTCCAGCTTGTGTTAACTCATTACCCCATAGCCTATTTCTAGTCAATGAACAAAGGTGACTTACTTAAAGCAAGATGAAAATAAAGCAGAATGCACCTTAAGGCACATTCTGCTTTATTTACAACCTGCTTTAAGCTCCCATCTGCTAGAATACAGAAAATATTTCTAAAGACTCATAGTCATGCCTGTATAAATTGGATTATTTTTCTTCAGTTGAGAAAATAATTAGATGCATAAAAAGGCATATTTATGGGGTAATTGGTTAATCGGCCACTCAATGGAGTACCTGATGATATTTAAGACTACTTGAAACATCTAATATGTTGTGGGTATTCATTTGAATCATCTCAAGAGACAATTCTAATGAGTAGTCAGTACAATATACATGTAATATAATAATATATCTATGATACATTATGGTAAAGACATATTGAATTAAACATAATTATGATTAGTTTTTGTGTCACCTGCTGTAGGCAGAGGTTACACTAAGGGATCACATTTCTCCGCCGTCTGTCTGTCCTAACCCGTCTGTCTGTCATGCTTTTTGCATCATGCTTCATAACTCCTGTTCTACTGAAGCTTTATCGATGAAACTTCATTTATGGAGCTTTTTCAAGTGCAAGTGTATTGTGTATTGCACAAGGGTCATAACTCTTGCATCAATAGGGCCAGGGTTTAAAATCAGTTTTTCAAGGACTGGTACAATACACTTTGTGGCGTAAAATTTTGCTGTTATAATAGAATTTTTATTAGAATTAAACAGTCCACGTTGACTCAATCTCTTGGGAAAACTGGTTTACCCTACAGTACCAATAAACCTGTTTACTATAACAATTATTTCCATTGCAAACATTTTGACGTCAGGACAGACGCCGGGTAACCCGACATCTGATCAGGCTCCAAGCTGTTTCTCAGATTAAAACAAATCATTATCATTTCCAAAAAAGTTGTTTTAAACAGGACAAAATAAGGTTGTCGTCTCTGTACATAGCCCTGTTGTATTTTCAGGAAGGGAATGTGAAGCTTTGGTTGAAACATCTTCATGAAAACATCATAAAGAACCCGATGGACTGTCTGAAAATATCTGTGCCATCTCTGGTATACACTATGCAAAATAACCTCATCTTTGTTGGGGTTTCAAACCTTGATGCAGCAACATTTCAGGTAAACACTCAGGGCTCCAGATAAGAGGGTTTTTTCAAAACCTTAAATCTTTATTTCTGTATAAACCCTATGGTGTCACTACTCATTAGAATCGTCTCAAAGAGACGATTCTAATCAGTAGTAACAACATAGGATTTTATGCTGAAATAAGTGAGAAATGGTCAGATCTGTGCAGTTTATAATATCTGTGCCATCTCTGGTATACACTATGCAAATTAACCTCATCTTTGTAGGGGTTTCACACCTTGATGCAGCAACATTTCAGGTAAACACTGTCACTTACACTGATACTTCTTAATTTCACTGAAATTCAGAGCTACCATAAGTTGCTCATAAAAATCCTAAGATTTCCGAATTTTCAAGCGCGATTTTAGAAATCATATCTGTAACCCTTTCCCTGTCGGCTGTATTACACTAACATAATAATGCAAACAGTTTAGATCCAGACCAGACACAGCATAATGTGGCGTCTGATCTGTATCTAAACTGTTTGACAACCATAGCAACTTTTCCCAAGAAGAAACACATTGAATTCCAAATTTTAAAAGTAAGAGCAGAAATCCGAAGATTTTGGGAAAATTAGTATGTCTGCCGTAAGGCGCATTTTGCTTTATTTTCAACCTGCTTTAAGCAGTCACATATCTTCAAAACTAGAAACGGGCTATGGGGTAATGGGTTAACTAACAGGACGCATACCTTGGGACAAGACCTTTCCATCAATAAAAATATTGACCACCTCAGTCCCCTTTAACCCATTACCCCATAAATACACCTTTGTATGCCTTTAATTTATTCCTCCACTAGAGAAAATAGTTCCAATTTATACAGTTATGAATATGCATCATGAGAAACATTTTCTATATTCTAGCAGATGGGAGGTTAATGCAGGCTGAATGTAAAGCAAACTGCACCTTAAGGGGCTTTCTCCTTTATTTTCAACCTACTTTAAGTAGTCATATGTCTTCAAAACCAGAAATAGGCTATGGGGTAAAGGGTTGAGTATCAAAAATGTGTGACTTTAAGTTTGGAAAAGTACTTACAACTTCTAAACACTTGACGCTTTAATTATTGCAAAACACATGCCTTTAGACAAGGCCTTTACAGCCATGTGAAAATGTTGACTCCTGTGACATTGACCATCACCTCAGATTCTGTGCTTAAGTGTTGAACAGTGCTTATAAATTTTTAAAAGTGCTCACAGCTACTATACCTTTTGACCTACAGCTTAATATTTGCAGCACACATGCCTTTAGATGAAGTATTTCCTTCCATATGAACTTCCGACCCTTGTGATCTTGACCTCAACCTCTGCTTTTAAGTATTAAAATGTGAGCTTTGAAAATGTAAGATAAAACGCAGAAAGCTCCTTAAAGATATATCCTCAGTCCATTGATGGAGTCCCCCCATTGTTCTCGATAGGCGTGAAAAAGCATGCAGCATAAGCTGCCAGCGGGTATACCAATCTCATTTTAACTGGTGAGGCCCAGATTATACTCAATTTAACTGGTGAGGCCCAGATTATACTCATGCTCTACTGCTTTTCAATGATTATTTCTAACCAAACTATAAAATATAAAGGTCGGGTCTCACATGAGACGCTTTAATGGTTCTGTGCTATCAGGATGTGCACAAGACCCATGCGTTTTGCAAGGAAAATGTCTGGCAAGGCGCTATGACCAAAAGGTCGTCAAACTTTCTTCATTACTTTTGCCCAACATTAAGCAACTACCTGTATTTGAAGATCTGAGTACTTTCTCACAGGTAATTCTTACTACATGTATATGTTCATTGATATTGTACTATACTATTTTAACCCAGACTTACGGGGTAAACCTTCATGTAAATTTTCTACTTCACTAATCTTGCAGTAACTTTCTGCATGAATGATTACCTCTAAATGTTCAGATTACACCTTATTTAACAGAAAATGTCAACAGATAGACACATACAGTCCAGTATAGTAAAACCTCTATAAGAACCACTAAATAAGTTTATTATCTGGGTTTAAGGCAGGTGACTGCTTAAAGCAAGGTGAACGTAAAACAGGCTCCTTCATGAGCTTTCTGTTTTACATTCACCTTGCTTTAAGCTATCACCTGTCTTTTTGTGCAGTCAATTAGCCATCTTTTCAGTGGTCGTAATACTGTCTAGAGTAAGGGTGGGTTGATTCAGTCAATTTTGTACTTAAGACATTACTGTCCAGCCTTTGTATGATTCATCCCTCTCCCATCATTTCAATAGGTGGGAAAATAACTGTAAAATCATGAGACATGTGTGCTAAATATGATAAAGCCTTCTCATTCTGTCTAGAGAACCCTGACAACTACTCATAATCAAGGGGTAGTTCAAACTAAACCATCAAATGTAAGAGATTGTCCTTACATGGGACGCTTCACTGATTCTCTGCATAAACATTACCACAATTACCAGATCGCTTTGCACAGCATTTACCTGACTAGGTGTAATCACCAAAACTAGGTCTGGACATGTCTTTGACCCTTTTGCTGCAAAATTAAATGGACTATTTAAAGAGACTGGCAACCAGATTTAGCATAAAAAATATATAGTGTGCTTAGAATAATCGTCATCTGATGCTTTTTTAGCTCACCTGAGCTAGCTCAGGGTGAGCTTTTGCAATCCTTGAATGTCCGTCGTGCGGCGTCAACAATTTTAGTGTTTACACTCTAGAGGCCACAATATTTATCCAATCGTTCTCAAACTTGCTCAGATGGTATATTGCCATAAGAGTTCGAATGAGTTAGATTATGGTTGAAATCGGACAAATAGGTCATGAGTTATCTACCTTTGAATTGCTGAAAATGCCATATTTAACAGTGTTTACACTCTAGAGGCCACATTTCTAAAACTTGCCCAGATTGTATAATGACCATAAGAGTTCGGATGAATTTGATTTTGGTTGAAATCGGACAAATAGATCAAGGGTTATCTACCTTTGAACTGCTGAAAATGCCATATTTAACGGTGTTTACATTCTAGAGTTCACAATTTTTATCGAATCTATCTCAAACTTGCTCAGATTGTATATGACTATAAGAGTTCACATGAGTTTGATTATGGTTGAAATCAGACAAATAGGTCGAGAGTTAACACTCTATAGGCCACAAATTTTATCCAATCTTTCTCAAACCTACTCAGATTGTATATTACCATAAGACTTCGGATGAGTTCAATTATGGTTGTAATCGGATCAATAGGTCAAGAGCTATCTACCTTTGAATTGCTGAAAATTATATATTTAATAGTCTTTACGCTCTAGAGGCCACAATATTTATCCAAGCTCTCTCAAACTTGCCCAGATTGTATATGACCATAAGAGTTCGAAAAAGGGTGATTATGGTTGAAATTGGACAAATATATCAAGAGTTATCTACCTTTGAATTGCTGAAAATGCCATATTTTACAGCGTTTACACTCTTGCAAATACAGTTTTCAATGGATTTTGATTATACTTGGACACAGTATATAGCTATACGTTCGAAGGAGTGCAATTTTTGTTGAAATCTAATCATTGTGGCAATAGTTACCTGCCCTTGATATACATGTACTTTGAAATGCTAGAAAAAAGGCTTCATTTCAGTATTGTTTTGGCTCTAGTTATCTGCCTTTGATGTACTCTACTATACTAGAGTAGGTCGACAAACTTGAATGGATTTAGAATAAAACGGGTGAAATTCAAAGGTAAAGCTATCAGGCTTCATTACAAATGGTGAGCGATATCAGGGCCTTCAGGCCCTCTTGTCTGAAAGTTACATAGTGGATATTTTTTCCAAAATAATCATAATGACGAGTTGCAAACAGATTGAATCCAGATCAGATACCGTGTAACGTGGCTTCTGATCTGAATTAACCCTTTCCCACATAGCCTTTTCTAGTATTGAATATAGGTGTCCACTTAAAGCAGGTTGAAAGTAAAGCAGAATGTGCCTTAAGCGCATTCTGCTTTTCTTTCAGCCTGCTTTAAGCTATCATCTGCTAGAATATAGAAAATATTTCGTATGATACATATTTATGACTGTATAAATTGGAACTATTTTCTTCAGTGAAGGAATAAACTTAATGCGCTAAAAGGCACTTCTATGGGGGAAAGGGTTAAACTGTTTGCAATGAAGTCAAGTCGTGCTCAGCACTCTAATGATATTATTTTCCCTCCCTATAATGACTCCCTCCAAATAACACACACAATGCTTGTCTCCCGTTTGGTGTTGTTGTAGAGAGGGAATACTGTACTTTATATATTTTTGGGGAAATAGGTTTCAGAATGTTTTTTATGCCTGACGTGTGTTCAATTACCACAGTTGCCGATTTGTGCCTGAAACAGTGCATAAAGGACTTCTGGGGTCTTTCTCCACCTATAATTAGCTGGACGTTGCGATATGACTGAAATACTGTTGAAAGCGACGTAAAATCAAAACAAATCAAATCAAATCAATTACCACTGTTTGCTGTTTGGTGTAGCAGTTTGTGCCCCGTGTGCAGAGTACAGTAGAGAAAATGTTTGATTTCCAAATAACCCCGGTTACACAAACTATTATTTTCATTGCAAACCGTTTAGAGCCAGATCAGACACCGGGTCACCCGACGTCTGATCAGGCTCCCAACTGTTTGCCACTCAGATTAAAACTTTTAGTCGGAGTTGTCAAAAAGGTTGTCATTTGCTATATTTCAATGCCTTTGAACAAAAGCATTACGTTTTCTCCACTGTATTTCAGATTGGTAGCCAACTCTCAATCGATGGCCATTGACTGCCATCATATCTTTACTGAACTCATCACTGGTTTGATGTGACATTTCTCGGTATTTCAGGTGACGTATCAGCTGAAATTGCTCACCACCGCAGTGTTGTCTGTCATCATGATCAAAAAGGTACTGAGCAAGGTGCAGTGGGTTGCCCTCTTGTTGCTGTTTGCTGGTGTCGCCATTGTACAGCTGCAGCCAGAGAACCTCTCTGCCTCCAAAAGCAACACCCCACAAAACCCATATGTTGGACTTATGGCTGTAATTGTAGCGTGTATAATGTCAGGGTTTGCTGGCGTATATTATGAAAAGATCTTAAAGGGCACGCCGCAGTCCCTATGGCTTAGGAATGTACAGCTTGGAGGAATAGGGGCTGTAGTTGGCTACATCACTATGGAGATCAGTGATGGGAGTCTGGTGAGAGAAAAGGGATTCTTTCATGGTTATGATAAGTGGGTGTGGTTTGTGATTTTTCTGCAGTCATGTGGAGGTCTTATTGTTGCAGTGGTGGTAAAGTATGCAGACAATATTCTTAAAGGATTTGCAACTTCCGCTGCAATAATTGTTTCTTGTTTAGGCTCTGTGTTTATATTTGGCACGCAGCTTTCACTGCAATTCATGGCAGGTGCATGTTTAGTAATTTTGGCTATTTACCTCTACAGTAAATTTGTTCCCCCAAAACCAGCTGTCAATATTGGACAAAATGGAAGAGCCAATGACTTTCAGAAAGTTTAAAAAGTACACTCACCAATTTTGTTCACTTTTGTTCACCGATTTTAGCTCACCTGAGTCAGAGGCTGAAGTAAGGTTTTTATGATCAACTGTGTCCATCCCCTTCAGTACATCTGAGCCTGAGGTGTAAACTATTGACTTCTTTTCTACTTCCCTTGCATAGATCAGGTTAAAAATCTTAAATTTTAGTATACAGTTAAACCTCTCTATTAAGGACACTTAAAAAGGCTTATTGAGTGTATAAAAGACAGGTGACAGCTTAAAGCAAGGTGACAGTAAAACAGAAAACTCCTACAGGAGCTTTCTGTTTTACTGTCACCTTGCTTTAAGCAGTCACCTGTCAGAAACTCCTAATAGTTAACATAATTTAGTGGTTGTAATGGAGAGGTTTTACTGTACTTAATAACTTCAAATAAAACATCATTCAATCATGTCCTTAGGATCAATATTGGACACACTTTGTGTCATTTATACTACATGTACAAAGAATAACATGGATAACAAAGGGAAAATTCAAAAAAGGTATCAAGAACTATGAGGCCCAAGAAAGTGGTTTGGAGATGGAGATATTACGCAAATAGCAGATATCTAGTGGTTGTTCAACATTTTCTCCACTTACAATAGTGCTAAATTCCAATATACTTTCCTGTTTAAGGCAGATAACTGCTTAGAGCATGATGAAAGTTTCATAAGGAGCTTTCTGCTTTACTCTCATCTTGCTTTAAGCTGTCACATGTTTTCAACACCATTAACAAATGTTCATTTGTGGTGCTTATATGGAGCACTGTGGCCAATGACCTCTTGCTTATATTAGACATTCTGTAACATATTATATATTTGTTGAACTGCAAAATAATGGGGTATTTTTGTATTTGGGGGTTGTACTGTTGTTTTATTTATTGTGATATGATTTAAGTCCCAAGATAAACAGTATTTATTCATACATGTAAGCATACACACATTGATAGAAATACAACTTTGGAGGTTTAGTGAATCTGACGTTGTTCAACATTAAATTTAACCATTTCCTCCAAATCCATCAGTGCAAATTACCTTTACCAAACTATGCTTAACCAATCAATCTTTTGATAAACATTTTTATGCCTTTAATTTATTTTTTCATTATAAAAAACAGTTTCACTGTATAGTCATGAATATGCACCATAAGAAATATTTTAGGCTGAAAGTAAAGCAGAATGGCACAGCTCCTTAACCCTTTCCCTTATAGAAGCGACTATTAGTGCATTTGATTTATACTTGCACTGGAGAAAATAGTTCCAATTTATACAGTCATTAAAATGTACCAAAAGAAATATTTAATCTATCTTAGTAGATGGTCTCTTAAAGCAGGCTTGTAATATAGCAGAATGCGCCCCCAGGCACATTCTGCTTTACTTTCAACCTGCTTTAAGCATGCACCGGTTTTGAAAACTTGAAACAGGCTATAGAGTAAAAGGTTTAGGTATTTTCTACTTTACTGTCAACGTCTGAGATATCATCATTTAGTCCATTGTTTACTGTTTATTGGTTGTAGTAGAGAGGTTTTACTGTAATTTGAAATAAATTGGACGAAAAACTGAGTGCTTTAAGTTCCAAATCATACATCACAAAGTTATCATAAAACATCATAAAACTTTACATCACAGAATGATGTTCTACTTTAGAGCATCCAACACTTGTATGATTTAACAACTTATAATTTATTTATTTTCATTATATCTGACAGTTCTGTTTGTAAAATAACCTGTTTCTAGTTTTGAAAATAGGTGACTACTTAACTCATTATCCCCTGGAACTTCTAATGGAAAATTCCAGTTTGCAATAAAGGCTGGTCCATTTTAGGCTATTTAGGGTTGTTTTTGGTAATAATTTGCAAAATGCCAAACAGTGAAGTCCCAGATCAGAGGGCTCCTGCAGGAGCCCTCTGATCAGGGACTTCACTGTTTGCATAGGACAAGCGTACTCTTCACATGTACACATTTGGTAAAAGACGCATATATGCGTCACTAGGGCTCAATGAGTTAAAGCAGGTTGAAAGTAAAGCAGAATGCACCTTAAGGTGCATTCTGCTGTACTTTCAGCCTGCTTTAAGCTACTATCTGCTAGAATATACCGGTAGATAATGTTTTTTATGATATGTATTTATGACTGTATTAAATGGAACTACTTCCCTTAGTGTAGGAATAAATTAAAGTGGTAAAAAGGCTTATTTATGGGATAATGGGTGAACCAAAAGTCATTCTAATGCATACTGAAGTTTGTGTATATTTTGTTTTGAGATATTCTAATGAGTAATCACAGTTTACCATATTTGGAACGGACTGATGCATCTTTGGTCTGCTCATTAGAATTTTTTTGATAAGATTCTAATGAGTACAGTCAAAGGTGTGTTATTGTCCAACCTTAATGTCCTCTTGGCCATAGCACATGACACAAGGTGAATGATTAAGGGCCATTTTGACCCTCTTGTTAGCTCACCGGACGAATGTCCAGGCTCCGAGGTTATAAAACTTAAAACGAACTCTGTGCTCAAAACTCAGAATTTTTCTCAGCTCATACCACTTCGGCATTCATTTTATTTTATAACTAGTACTTGCACACATAATCATATTGTAATAATGTATCTAAATGACATGACAATAATCAAATAAAATGTGTTTTGTAAAAAATAGAGCCTTTTATCAAATCTGAGTTTTGAGCACAGAGTTCGTTTTAAGTTTTATAACCTCGGGGCCAGGAGAGCTATGTTATTACCCGGTCATTGGCATTTGCTTTTCTGTTGACATTCACGTGAGCATTTTCAAGACAGTTTTAACAACTACCATGCCCTTTGACCTACAGCTTTCAAACTTGCACCACACATGCCCTGGAAAAAGACTTTGCCAACAATGTGCCTTTTTTTTGTACTTGACCTTGACCTCAGATTCTGTGTTTAAGTTTCGATATGAGTGTTTAACTCATTACCGCATAGCCTGATTCTAATTTGAAGTCAGGTGACCACTTAAAGCAGATTGAAAGTAAAGCGGAATGTACCTTAAGGCACATTCTGCTTTACTTTCAGTCTGCTTTAAGCTATCATCTGCTAGAATATATAAACTTTTCAATCTGATACATATTCATGACTGTCTAAAATGGGAACATCTGCTTCAGAAGAGGAATTATTTCAAGGGGTAAAAAGGCGTATTTATGGAGTAATGGGTTAAGTTTTGAAAAGTGCTCACAAAAACTGTACCCTTTGACCTACACCTTTCATACTTGCAGCACTCATACCTTGGCATGACATTCTATCCTTGTGAAAAATTTGACCTCTGTGGCCTTGACCTGTACCCCAGTGTCTGCTTTTAAGTTGTGAAATTTACTGAGCTTTGTTGTTTTTCTGACAATTCTTGTTTTTGTATGCACTCCCTCGTAGGGTATTTATACCCTCCCTGAAATATTACCCAATCAGTATGAATGGGTTAGACTTTATAAATTATATATATTATCTTCAGTTGAAGCAACAATGTGTTTTGTTTAGTTAGGCTTTAAAGGTTTATTGATGTTATATATCTTGTTAACTATTGTTTCTGATACATTCCAAATACACAGTGGTGCACAGCTTCAGATGCAGGAAGTATTGCAAATACTAAGATGCTTTAGTCTCCATCAGACCATATGATTGGACTACTCGTTAGAATTGTCGCTTTAACTCTTTCAGCATTAAATAACTCTTCTGGGTTTTTATGTTCCCCTGTGGATCCTTTTAGTTATCAAAACATGAGCCAGTCTGCATGGTTACTGGATAGTATAATAGATATTGCTTTAAATTAGCTAACAGTGTAGACCTTGATCACAGGGTGCCTATAGGAGCTCTCTGATCTGGGTTTACAGTGTTTGCTATTTTTAAGGCCCTATATTTTAGAAAGGTCCATGGTGTTGAAAGAGTTAAGATGAGTTAGTTCAAATGAGTTACAGTAAAACCTCTCTATAACAGCAACTAAAACGAGGGCTATTTGATTGTATAAATGACAGGTGACAGCTTAAAGCAAGGTGACAGTGAAACAGAAAGCTCCTATAGGAGCTTTCTGTTTCACTGTCACCTTGCTTTAAGCAGTCATGGTTTTAGACTCCCAATAATCAACAAAACTTAGTGGCTGTTATAGAGAGGTTCTACTGTAGTAGCAGCAAAGAGTTTCCTGCAGACATTACAGAGAAAAGCATGTAGTTTTAGTTTTCTTCCTCTTATCTGAAGCCTTTGTGGTTTGGAAATATCATCTGTTAAAGTTTAGATACAAAGGTTTATAAAAGAGTTACTGTCATAGATCTGAAATAACTAATTATCACAGTCATTCTTATATTCAGTGACCACTCAAAGTAGCATGGATACCTCCAAGGGCAGTGCAATGCAGGATGAAAATAATTCAGCAACTTTTTGCATTTTTAGCTCACCTGAGCTTTTGCAATCCTTGAATGTCTGGTGTGCGTCGTGCGGCATCCGGCGTCAACAATTTTATCCAATCTTTCTCAAACTTGCTCAGATGGTATATTGCCATAAGAGTGCGAATGAGTTCGATTATGGTTGAAATCGGTCAAATAGGTCATGAGTTCATTCTGCTTTTCGTTCAATCTGCTTTTAAGTGGTTACCGGTCTTCAAAACTAAAAACTGGCTATTGGGTAATGGGTTAAGCTCTCACCTGTATTTATCTATGTTACATCAGTTATAAGTGGTTGCTTAATTGCTAGATTGACTGTACATGATTGTATTTATGTGCATGGAATAGATATACAGTTAAACCTCTCTATTACCACCACTAAAAATAAAACTAAATGATATCATGAAAGACAGGTAGCAGCTTCAAGTTCAAGCAAGGTTTTAATTTAAACAAAGCTCCTAATGGAACTTTCTGTTTTGCTTTCCACATTGGTTTAAGCAGCCACCTGCCTTAAACACAAAGTAATGATTTTTTATTTAATGGTCACTATAGAGAGGTATTGCTGCATTGCATATGTATGATAGGGATATTCTATGTGTACATAATGCAATATATTATTGCATGTGTATGATATGCATTCTTTAATTATAGAATTTGTGCACACTAGAGATGTTCTATGTATACATACATGTATAAATTATTGGGACATGTTGCTTACATAGTCAGGGCTCCAGATAAGAAGGGGTAAACTGAACAAATCCAACATTTTCTCACTTATTTCAGCACCAAATCCTATGGTGTTACTACTCATTAGAATCGTCTCGAAGAGATGATTCTACTGAGTAGTAACACCATAGGGTTTAATTCAGAAATAAAACTTTTAGTTTTTGAAATACTCCCCTTATCTGGAGCTCTGATAGTATGGAATAACTGTATATACATTTCCATGCTGGGTATAGACTTGATTGGGTATAGTACAGGGCAGTCATGCACATGGTTTTGAAATTTATCATAAAGATGGGATTGATAGCACCTCTATGTACCGGTAAATGTGTATATTAATTGGGTTAAAATGTCAACTTCAATTTAAGGGTCTTATATAATATAATATATACATGTATTTGGAGGAGATATAAAGCTAAAAAATGCATATGGGATATTCATAATATGATGTGATGGGAATATACAGTCCATCACATACATGTATTAAACAGCCATATAATAGAGTACCAATGGGCAGTCTTAAATAGTGTTGTTTTAACCCCTACCCAAAAAGAAGCCCCGTTTAGCGCATTTGATTTATTTCTCCACTGAAGAAAATAGTTAAAAAAATACAGTCATGAATATGTTTTATAAGAAATATTTTCTATATTCTAGAAGATCGTAGCCTAAAGCAGGCTGAAGGTGCATTCTGCTTTACTTTCAACCTGTTTTAAGTGGTCCCCTATCTTCAATACAAGAAACAGGTTATCAGGTAAAGGGTTAATGCAGAGTAAAGATAATGCAGAAAGCTCCTTATAAATTAATGTTATTTTATGAAGCATGTAGCCATTACCTGTCTTTTTAGATTGGTGCACTGCTTTAATATGTCTGAAACAGATTGTACACGCATTTAACCCATTGCCCCATACCCTGTTTCTCATTATGAAGATAGGTGGCTAATTAAACTTTAAAGCAGGTTAAAAGTAAAGCAGAATGCGCCTTATGGCGCATTCTGCTTTACGTTCAGCCTGCTTTAAGATATAATCTGTTACGATATAGAATAGATTTTCTATATTTATTATGTTGCATAGTCATAACTGTATAAATTGGAACCATTTTCTTTAATGGAGTGATAAATGAAAGGCGTAAAAAGATGTATTTATGGGGTAATGGGTTCATGAGAGGGATGTAAGACTTAATACGCATGTGATGGTAATTTACATTTCATACATGATACATTCCAATTTTAGAACTAGATATAATAAAGAGGATCATTTCAAATACTAAAATGTTGATGTCTCAACTGAATCGTTTGTCGCGATTACTCATTAGATTCTTATTAGTAGTCTCAACTTAATGATTTGTGCATGAGACATAAAGGAGGAATGTTTGGAAGGTTTTAGATCACTTCATCTTGTCTAGAGCCATTTATTATGAATCAAACCTGACACAATATGTTTATTATAGTGATATTCATCTAAAGCTTGAATCATGCAAAGGATACAAATTTGCCATGTTATATTGTATTCGCCATGTGATAGTAAATTTTATGTTTTTTGATACACAATATGCAGGGAGATACATCAAAGGTTTATTTATGTACCAAAGGTAGAGTATGCCTATGTAGAGTATCTATCATTACTTTAACTCTTTCCTCCCTGAAACTTTAAATGGACAATTCCAGTTTCCATTTTTGTCTAGTCCATCTCTGACTTTTAAGGGTTGTTTTTGTCATTGTTAAGCATTATGCCAAACAGTGAAGACCCTGATCAGAGGGCTCCTTTCGGAGCCCTCTGATCTGGGTCTTCACTGTTTGCATAGGACAAGTGTACTATTCACATGTACACTGTTTGAAAAGGACGCCTATATGCGAGACTAGGGCTCAAAGGGTTAACCCTTACCATGTAATACATCCTTGGCAATCAGTGCAGACCCAGATCAAAGGGATCATCAGATCTGGGTCTTCACTGATTGCCATACTTTCAGATAAGTTTGCAAAAAAAGCCATGGGTCAAAGTGAACTTGTCATTATCAAAAAGTGAAACAGTCCATTTGAACATTCAGGGCTGTAAGGGTTTCATGCTATCACATCAAGGAACACAGATTTGGTTGTGTAGAGGGGATATATCCATTTTGAATTCCATTGTTTATGCTCATTGTGTGACAATTGTTCTGTCTAGTGTTTTGTGTATGCATTTGAAATGGCATTTGCAGAATATATGCAACAATTTTACTGTGGTGTAAGGGAGATAATTCATTGTTTCTGGGACATATCTTGGAGCAATTGATTATTTGTCACTGCCAATTAACTATTTGTGAATTTGTCCATTTCTTAAAAATCTCTCCAGTTTTAACCCTTCTAACCTTCTAAACAAAATTAAAAATTATTATTTTGGGGGATTTTTTAATTCTTTCAGATTGAGAGCTACATGTTTTTATGGGCTAGAAGTATTTTAGAAAATTAAATAGAAAACAAATCATGTAGCTGATAAAGGTTTACACTGTTTCCAAATCATTTATAAACTGATTTCTCCAGCCTAGAAATGGTTAATTGGGAATAAGTGCAGTCTATGAGACAAATTGTTTGGATCCAGATAAGACAACTTCTGTATGCCTTAACAAACAGTGTAGACCCTCAGGGACAGTCTGATCAGGGTTTACACTGTTTGCCATTCAGTTTGCACCTTTTGGACAAATTACTGTTTGATAAAGCCATTAGTTTAATTTTTACAACAACTTCAGCAGTTTAAAAAGGTATCCCAATTTTTAGGATATTTAAGGTATGCTGTAAGAGTTTTTTGCCGGTATTTCTCCTTGTTAACCCTTTGTCTGTTATTTGTGACTTTACTAGAGTTTGCAAACAGCTTGAACCCAGATCAGATGCCCTGAAATCCGGTGTCTGATCAGGATGCAAACTGTTGGATACATATATTTAGATCCCTTAAACTTAAATGGCATGAAAACGACTTTTTTAAAAACAATTGCAAACAACACATGTGAAGCAGGCGATATTGTTGCATGCAAATAGTTATATGTTAGGCTGCTAAGAATACATAATTATACATTGTATGTGCAACTTTTTTTTCTGTATGTAAAAACCAAATGAAAAAACATTTCTGTAACCTGTTTTTCATAGCTGTCAGTACTTATTGCTTTCATTTAAACCCCAGTTATCTAACCCATTTCTCCATAGATATGTATTTTTATACATTTTATTTATTCATTCTCTGAGTGATCACCTGTTTTCAAAATTAGAAACGGGTTATGGAGTAAATTGGTTAAAAATCATCTACTTGAAAACCAAAATATGAAATCCCAAATAATTGTTTTGTCCAATTATCAGCTGCCTAAACATCATGTATATTCATTGTACAATATGCATCAATAGCATAGATATTATTTCTGTGTTTAACCCTTTCCCACATATCTCTAGTATTGAATATAGGTGTCAACTTAAAGCAGGTTGAAAGTAAAGCAGAATGCACTTTAAGCGCATTCTGCTTTACTTTCAGCCTGCTTTAAGCTATCATCTGCTAGAATATAGAAAATATTTTGTATTATACATATTTATGAATGTATAAATTGGAACTATTTTCTTCAGAGCAAGAATAAACTGAATGCGCTAAAAGGCGCTTCTATGGGGGAAAGGGTTAAACCAGGTGGTTACCATTCATCTTGCTGTAGAATCTTCACCATTATATTAAACCATCAATGAAACATAAACCCATTACTCCATAGATATGCGTTTTATGCATTTAATGAATTCCTCCCAGAAGAAAATATTACAATTTTATACACTTAAGAATCTGCAACATAAGAAATATTTCCTATATCCTAGCAGATGGTAGCTTAAGGCAGACTAAAAGTAATACATAATGCATGTTAAGGTGCATTCTGCTCTACTTTCAACCTGCTTTAAATCTAGAAACAGGCTATAAAGTAAAGGGTTATTGCAGGATTTTTATCAGGGTGGAGTAGAGCCCCCCTACGGGACTTTATAAAACATCATATGCTGGTTAATTTGAATATTGTTTGAAACTTGTTAATGATCCTAACTATAATGTACTAACAGAGGTGTACTAACAGTGTAGATAAAGGTAATACAGTAAAACCTCGCTATTACGAAGACTAACTAATTGTATAATAGAGAGGTGATAGCTAAAAGCAAGGAGCTTTCTGTTTCACTGTCACCTTGCTTTAAGCGGTCACCTACCGTAAACACCCTAATAATTAACATAATTTAGTGGTCGTAATAGAGAGGTTTTACTGTATATATTTCACAAGAATGTGAACCGGTAAACAAGTTCTGGTGAGACAGAACAATGCAAATAGCTTCATTGTTGATACATAGATAGCGGGAATTTTCAAAGAAATCCATATTGCTAATATTTTAATACCAAGTAGTCTATAGTAGAACCTCTCTTTAGCCACATACCATTTACAAACAATATCCATTTTTGTCTCACAATGAAGAAGACGCTGAAGCAAGACTAAGGTGTTGCTTTTACATGGGAGTCCACGTTGGCGTCGATGTATTCAAACATTTTGATTTAGCTCCAATATTACGTTTCTGTTTTACCGTTGTTGCTGAAAAAGTGTAAGTGCTAGAAAACTGACCAAACTTGAAAAAACCAGGGGTGTCATGTCCAAATGTGTGGAGTGATGGGCAAAGCAGAGACAGGCAAGACATTGGAGGGAGCTTTCTGCATTACTTTTGTTCTACATTAGTCCTTTACCCCATAGCCTATTTCTAGTTTTGAAGACAGGTGACCACTTAAAGAAGGTTGAAAATAAAGCAGATTGCTCCTTAAGGTGTATTCTGCTTTACTTTCTGCACGGTTTAAGTTACCATCTGCTAGGATACAGGGGATATTTCTTATGATACATTTTCATTACTGTATGAAATGAAACTGTTTTCTTCAGATGAGGAATGAATTAGATGTGAAAAGTCATATCTATGGAGTGAAGAGTTAAGCTTTCATCAAAAGAAATCGTTTTAACTCATTCCCCTATAAATACGCCTTAACCCTTTCCTCCCTGAAACTTTAAATGGACAATTCCAGTTTCCATTTAAGTCAAGTCCATTTCTGACTTTTAAAGGTTGTTTTTATCAATATTTGGCATTATGACAAACAGTGAAGACCCTGATCAGAGGGCTCCTTTTGGAGCCCTCTGATCTGAGTCTTCACTGTTTGCACAGGACAAGTGTACTTTTCACATGTACATTGTTTGAAAAGAACGCCTATTTGCGGGACTAGGGTTCAAAGGGTTAATATGTCTATAATTTATTCCTCCACTGAAGAAAAAAAAGTTCCCTTTTATACAGTCATAAATATTCATCATAAGAAATATTTTCTAATAGCTTAAAGCAGACTGAAAGTAAAGCAGAATGCACCTTAAGGTGCATTCTGCTTTACTTTCAACCTGCTTTAAGTGATCATCTTTCTTTAAAACTAGACACAGGCGATGGGGTAACAGGTTAACTTATAAGTGTTGGTAAAGAGAGGTTATGCTGTATGATTAGTTGTTAATGTTGTTTATGAGGGTTATGTTTCTAGTTATGGTATTTGTTAGAGAGACATTTATGATAAATTATTTTCTTTATAATAAATTAGTCAACAACATTCATTTAGTTTGTTTTCCCTTCTTTCCACAACTTTCAAGTCTTTGAGGACCAATTATATACTACTCGAAGTTTGCGAAGCACCAAAGGTAAAATCGCCATATATACCAATGTTATTGACCCTATCACATCTCATCACATAACTTCCAACATGTTTGTTTGATTTCTTCGAAGTTTAAAGATTTTTTGGCCACTGGCTTACTTTACAGATTCTGATTTCACCAAAAATTTCAAATCCATTGAATTCTACATTTTAATAATCTTAGAGATGTCATAATGGACATTGCAAGGTAAACATTGTTTTTACCAACCAATAACATCTCTAAGAACATTACAATGTACAATTCAATGGATTTAAAATTTGGGTGAATTCAAAAAAGTTCACATTTTGACAATTTTCTCGGGTTTCGCCTGCAGGTCCTGAACAATTGTAAAAAGATTAAAATCTGTATTATTATACTGCAAAGTAAATTCCTTACTTTTCATTGGTCATCGAGCCCTAGACGTGATCCCAAGTACCCTGTGAGCTGACAGGGTACTTGGAAATGCAGCTGTTTTCATTGGCTGAAAGGTCCCTGAGTCTTGCTTTGCAGAAAATAAGATGGCTGATTGCTCGACAGCATTGAGTTCATTCAATCGTGCATCCTCCGTTTTAAGTCTATTTCGGGCAAGAACCAATCAATGTTTGGGATTTTCAACAGTCACATTATTTCTGGGAAAGTTTGACGTCGAAGTCTATGAGTATGCCCATTTTTCTTATGAATAGCAACGTCAGATACATGACGTCACTTACGCTCAACGTTATCTGCTTTGGCGCGATTTTGTTATAGTTTTACTATGAGCGCTGTACACAACAAATTCTGAAATATTTTGTTTGAACAGTGAAAACTTTGCAGTATAATAAATTCATTATACAGTTTCTTCACAGTGTACATGAGGATTTCTTCCCGGCTGGTAAAATCATGTAACCCTCGCCTAACGGCTTGGGCAACATGATTTACCTAAGCCGGGAGGAAATCCTCATGTACACTGTGAAGAAACTGTATAACTAAAAAGTAACCCTTTGGCCAAAACATTTCCGAATTTGGAAGAAATCCAACAAAAATGTTGGAATTTATGAGATGAGAAGTGATAGGGTCAATGCATTGGTACCTATGGAGATTTTACCCTTGGTGCTTAGCAAACTTTGAGTAGGTTTTAAAATCTGCTTTAAGATTGTTGTGTGTTGAGAAATATATTGTCAGAGTGGCAAGGCAGAAGTGACACTTAGTAATCATTTTTCCTGCGTCTGTCTGTCCATCTGTCTGTCACGCTTTTTGCGTGACACCTCATAACTCCTATTCTACTGAAGCTTTTAAGTTGAAACTTCATTTATGGAAGAGCTTGACAAGTGGGAGAGTATTGTACAATGGTCATAACTTTTGCATCAATATTATGAGAGTTATCCCCCTTTTCAACATTTTCTTTTTTTGCAGATTTCTTGTTATACTGAAGATTTTGAAGTGAAATTTCATTTATGGAAGAGATTGATGAGTGAAAGTGTCTTGCACAAGGTTGTTAACTCTTGCAGCAATACTGTTAGAGTTCTTTCCCTTTGCAATATTTTCTATTTTCAGTGATGCTTTTCAGATGAAATTTCATTTTTTGAAAAAGTTTGATGAGTGTTAGTGTCTTGCGCATGGTTAATAACTCTTGCATCAATTACCATCAGAGTTATTCCCCTTTACTGATAGTTGCTGGCAGGTGACATATGTCTTCCAAGGAACACCCATCTATTTCCTTCAGTGAAAGAATAAATTAAATGAATAAAATTTGTATTTTGGGGTAACATGTTACACTTACCATGCTAGTGGCGGATGTATGTGCCACAGATGAGACACCACATAACACGGCATCTCATCAGGATCCAAACTACTGTTTGACACACTGACCCTGTTTAAAATAGAAAGTATTGAAAAAAGTATTTTTTAGAACAGTGGCAGATGACAATTGTTACAGACGAAAAAATAACCCAGGATGCAAAGAGTTAACTTAACCATTTCAACACTGAATATCAGTGTTTCACACATTTACAAATAATTTGGATCCAGATCAAGTCCCACAAATGTGAGATCTGTTCAGGATCCAAACTGTTTTCTCAAGGTTCCTGTTTCAGTATACATGTTTAAAGAAAACTAATTCAAAATCAGAATTTCAGTACACAGCTAGTTGCTTGTGTTGGAACAGGTACAGTGAATATTAAAAAATGTGTTTGTTAAAATGAGCAAAACTTGGACTATTAGTGTTGCTCCATAGCCAGAAGTCCAAGGCACATACATGTAGGTATATACGCAACTGTTGTTAAGATTCAAGATTCAAGATTTCTTTATTCAGTAATGTAAACACATAGTGTTTCTTATTACATCAATACAATCATAATAATATAAACATAGTCACATGTCAAGAACTTCAAAACAATCATCACTTGCATTTTGTACTTTAAAGTAACATACATGTATATCAATTCATGTTGTATCGAACAAAAAAAGAGGTTGAACTCTAAACAGTTAAATTTGTTTCAATCTCTTTAGGTTTTTACACAAAGTTGATGATCTAAGTACAATAAAGATACTTAAATAGTATTTGATATTGACAATCGTCGTTAAGGAGAGTGACTGCTTAAAGATATTACCCAAATCCATGTAATGATTCTCCCCCCCCCCCTTTGTTTTCGCTAGGCATGAAAGTAACTGTAAAAGCCTGTAACCTGTGCGATAGCCATCTCATGTTGTCTAGTGATGCCCTGACATTATCAAAGTCAATGGTTGTTTTTCAACCAAACCATCAGAAATAAGTGGCGGGCCTTGCATGAAAGGCTTCAATGATTTTTAGCTAGACATTTGTACAGTTAAAAGCATGCTGCATGCTTTAATTCAAACGTGTGACTGGACTAGGTGTAACCACCCAAGCAAGGTCAAGTAATGTCTTTAAAGCAAAATAAAAGTGAAGTTTCGATTAAATAAAGCAATTTTTGACAATATTATCAGCCTTAAATCTGTTCAACAGAAAACCTCCTCTTAGTAGGTTGCTCGGCACTTATCAGGCACCTCATAGCCTCGAAGGCACCTCTTCTAGAAAATTGGCACTTAATATCAAACGTTCCGTGTTCCGATGCACATAAAGTATACCAAACAGTCAATAGTGTTCGTATGCATATTAAATCTGCGTTAGATGCATGATAAATTCGTGCATTGCAATTTTATGCACATATATGGGCCACTTTCGGTTTGAAAATGCCATTTGTGCCGAATGAAATTGGGGCGGCACATCGCAATAATGGAGCATACGATGATAACTAATTTATCAACTGGACATTTTTACGTGGAACTACATTCTTCGATTTCTAGAAAAACAGCAGAAAACTACTGTTTTGAAGCAAAATCGAAACTTGACTCACCTTTCTGTCATGTTTTTTGTGGCCTCTATCAACGCCCGGAAATGGCCTCGCATCTTAATCGTAGTAGCTCTAAAAGAGCTGCACAATAAGGCGACAGGGTGTGTATACTCTGGTTCTTACTTAAACAGTTGCGAAAATTCTGTTTTCCTCGGTTGGACATACGCGTATATCAATTAAGTTAACACGTGGCTATAATTAATGCCACGTTATGGGTATGTTCGAACTAACGCGAGTTCAGAGTATCGAGTTTCGACTGTGCATGTACATAGCATTTATTTACAGGCACATTGTATCTGTGATCGATTGATCGCATCCATGAGGATTTTATATTCGTAACAAGCTATTTCAAGAAACTAACCCCACCCATTCTTATTATCTACACACCCAAGTAAGATAGCCCCTTCCAACAATTCCTCTATAAACAGATTTATCTAGTAATTATCATTTTCTATATTAAGCCAAACAATTTTTATCGCTGTACATTCTCTTATTGATGCATTTATCATGTTAGCACTTTTGGGGCACAATAGGGTGAACCCAAAACGCTGTCTGATTACCGGTATTTGTGTTAACCTATTCATTGCCATGACGTCATCTGCTCATTCAGAACATTTTCGTCTGCTTTTCTCAATTTCGAATTTTAGGTAAATTGACTAAACTTTAATAGCAGTAAGTGTCAAACAGTTTTGATCATGATCAGGCGCGGAGTTAATCGGTGTCTGATCAGGATCCAAACCGTCTGCACAAATACATTGTACTGATAGTGAATGGGGCTTACCTTTATCATGACATGTCAGTGACGTCTGCAAGTTATTTTAGAGTAAGCTGATGAATCTGGCACTGCTGTCAAAAATAACTTCAAAATGTTAAACAGTTTGGATCTAGATGCGACGCCGAGCGTTGGCCCGTAGAAAGGAAAAAATGTAAAAAGAAATGTTGTCAAAAGACAAAAAATCGGAGGTGCCCTTTCCCCCCCCCCCCCCTCCCCCCCTTATGAAGAGTGGTCAATGTAGAGATGAAGAATGTGCCCCCCCCCCCCCCCCCCCACCTAGTTTTTTTGCTTCCCACGGACCTTGAGTGGATCCAAACTCTTTGCAATAGCGTTCACTTATTCACTGGATGTTCAGAGGATTGAGCTTCGCCTGTTTAAAACTCATTTTTCAATTAAGAAGCGTCGATATTGGATCGAGTGAACTAGATCATGATTCTGGATGCCGAGTATCACGGGGGTCTGGCCAACCTCATTTAACTCTTTGTATATGCTAATGAGATTTCAAAATTTTCAGCGCGATTTTAGTAACTGTACCTTAAAAATTTAACCCTAGCGCTGCCAGGCTCTATAACAATAGCATACTTATGCAAACAATTTGGATCCAGATCAGACGCCGCGTAACGCGACGTCTGATCTGGATCTAAACTGTTCGACACCGAATTCAAAGTTTCCTCAGTAAAAAGCGTATTTAAAAAAAAGTAAGATCAGAAATCCGTTTTGGAAAAATCCGTAGGTCCGGAGAAATTAAGAAAAATCCGAAGATTTCGGAAAAGTGCGGAGAATTTCACATGTCAGTACTTCGTGACTGCACATGTGAAATATACACATGTACTATGCAAACCGTGGAAATCCAGACCAGAGACAAATGTACCATTCACTAGTCATGTTGTTTGTACATGACGCGTATACTCGTCGCTAGGGGTGATGGTGTTAAAGTAAAGCAGGTAGTTCCAGTTGGAACGTTCTACAGGTATATTGTCTGACTTTTCGTGATATAGAGAGACTGGCACACTAGCTAGCACCAAGCCACATATAAAACGTACAATGTATATAGAGGTATCATATATCATGGAGAAATCAATTCCTTTGAAACCATTGTTTTGAAAATCGGTCGAAAATTGAGGGTTTTATGAAGGTTTGTTAACGGGGCGTGATATATTTATGCGCCATCGCTTTCTCCCTTTTATCGGCAAATTCATTTGGTAACCACTCTTTAACTCGCCATAAAACTTATCAATTTAAAAAAATAAAATCTGTTGTTTTTACAAGTGAAAGATAAATATCTTAGCCTTCTTTTAAGACCATTATAATGAAAATCGGGTGAAAATTAAAGATTTAATGTAACTTAAAACTAACAGTAGGTAACCATTCGACACGATAAAAAAACGCGATAGCCCGCTTTCGGCGTATCGGTGTAGTTGAATTATCGATCGATTAGAAGCGTTATCGCGCATACAGGTAATCAACGGCAGCATTTTCGGGAAAATGCAGATTTGAGTATAAGTTTCTTCTCCATCTGTGATTTCTCCATACATATATACATGCACATCGATATTTGTATAGAGTGAAACTCCTTGATATTTCCGAAAACCTGGATATCCCTGAAATAGAATGAACTTCCCCAAAAACATTTGAGCCGTGTCATGATTTAGATTTGGATTTGTAATGATTTTACGTCGCTTTAACAGTATTTACTTATCTATTTGACACCCACAACAAGTATCTAAAGCATTGTATTTAGCAGTATATTATATACATATACGGTATTTGACATAGTACGTAGATCAAACTCAGATAAAGAGCCTGTGGTGACGGTGATACTTGGTTTTTACAATGTTGCAATGTAGTAATGCAATAAGGCTGGTTTTGTCATGGCACGGCTAATTTGTTTCACTTTTTCATCAGCCAATGTGGTTTCTCTAGGACAACAGTATTGTGTCAAACTTCCTCATTGGTCCCTGTAACTTCAGACGGACACTTCCAGTTGCCAATGAAATCTTGGTCTATGTGCATTTAGGTTTTTTATTTTTATTTTTGCAATACATTGTAAAATAGCAAACAGTACCGACCCGAATTAGATGCCTAATGCGATAGGAACCCTCTGCTCAGGCTCTACACTGCTTGCATAAGACACGTGTACCCTTCATATGTACACTGTTTGTAAATGGCACGTATATTCGTCTCTTGTCTGATTAAATGTGACTTTTGAATAGAATAGTAGACACGGTAGAAGCGCTACCTTTTTATTTGTGCCTGTTAAAATAGGATAGTAATTTTATTTAGTTGGATACACCTGAACTTTTTTGTTGGAAAATATATATCCCTCAAAATGCATTAGTTTTTACATGAACTAATCAATGACTTCAGAGTGATTGTCTTAGAATAATTTAACAAGTGGATCGTCTGTTTTTAAAGACATTGTTTCTAAAATGTTGGCATGATGGGAAATCAGGAACACAATTCACTAATGTTCTTGATAAAACCAAATTTGTTAATAAGTTAAATATCGTAACTATAGGTTGACCGTTCACATATATAAATACTACCGGCATCATTTAATTGTCTATATAGTTTGGGATCGACAGCTCTTGTCTCTAAGCGTACCTTAAAACTCTGTAATTATAACTGTTGCAATCACATGTGTCACATGTGTCACACTGAATGGCAAATAGTGTAGACTCTGACCAGACTGCTCCAGAAGGAGCGGTCTGGTCAGGATATAAACTGTTTGTTCAGGCCCGTCTGTCCTAATATTTAGGGTTATAGCCTGTTTACCTGTGTTTTCGCCACCCTTAGCTATATTTTTCGCGCATGCGCTTTTTGATGTAACATTTCTTACTTGTTCACGGATCTAATTCTGAACTGAACCTTCAATAACACGAATATATACAAATAAAACTTGTGAAATAAAATTTGAATTGAATCGAATTACCGTTACGTATTTTTGTGATCGACAGCTCTTGTCTATTGGCGTACTTGTAAATCCTGTCGTGATACATATGCCCATTTCCAATTCATTATTTATGATCTTATCGTGACAGTGGCTTGGTTTATTTTCTCATTTGAAAGGTGGCAAGAGATCGAACTAGAGATCGCATGTCGTACATGTAAAAATCGATGGTAGATCTAGTACGAATATTAACAAGTTTTCTCTAGAGGGTTAATGTGAAATTGTGACATTAACTATCAAGAAACTACAGAAAACAATTTTTTAAAACATACAGATCTCTCTTTTGGCAGGAAGGTATAATACGTTCCTGCTTTTGGTTTAAAAGTGTGGTTTGTGGTGTGTGGCTTTGGGTAATTCGTGCTGCAGATAGTCTAATATACAAGGGCCACCATGGCCCTAAATCGCTCACCTGGTAACCATGTAACCATGTACACCGTGTGAACTAGTTTTTTTACCGGGCATGACCCTCATTCTAACTTGACCTTGATTTCAATGAGACAAACATATTGTTCAAGTTTCATGAAGATTCAATGAATTGTGTAGTCTCTAAGAGTGTTAACGAGGTTTTTCGATGATTTGACCTAGTGATCTAGTTTTTGACAAGACATAAGCCACATTTGAACTTGACCTATATTTCATTGAGGAAAACCTTTTCGTCAAGTTTTATGAAGATCAAATGAAATGTGTAGTCTCTAGAGTGTTAATAAGGTTTTTCCATGATTCGACCTAGTGACCTAGTTTTTGACCAGACATGACCCACATTTTAACTTGACCTAGATTTCATTGAGGCAAACATTTTGATGAAGTTTCATGAAGATCCAAATGACATTTGTAGTCTCTAGAGTGTTAACAAGGTTTTTCGAAGATTTGACCTAGTGACCTAGTTTTTGACCGAACATGACCCACATTCAAACTTGGCCTAGATTTCATTGAGGCAATCATATTGATGAAGTTTCATGAAGATCCAATGAAATTTGTAGTCTCTAGAGTGTTAACAAGGTTTTTCGAAGATTTGACCTAGTGACCTAGTTTTTGACCGGACATGACCCACATTTGAACTTGACCTAGATTATAAGGCAAACATTTTGATGAAGTTTCATGAAGATCCAATGAAATTTGTAGTCTCTAGAGTGTTAACAAGGTTTTTCGAAGATTTGACCTAGTGACCTAGTTTTTGACCGGACATGACCCACATTCAAACTTGGCCTAGATTTAATTGAGGCAATCATATTGATGAAGTTTCATGAAGATCCAATAAAATTTGTAGCCTCTAGAGTGTTAACAAGGTTTTTCGATAATTTGACCTAGTGACCTAGTTTTTAACCGGACATAACCCACATTCAAACTTGACCTAGATTACATTAAGGCAAACATTTTGATGAAGTTTCATGAAGATCCAATGAAATTTGTAGTTTCTAGAGTGTTAACAAGGTTTTTCTTTAATTTGACCTAGTGACCTAGTTTTTGATCGGACATGATCCACATTCGAACTTGACCTAGATTTTATTGAGGCAAACATTGTGACCAAGTTTCATCAAGATCCAATGAGATTTGAACCTGCTAGAGTGTTAACGAACAATTGTGAACGGACGGACGGACAGACAGACGACGGACATCCAGTGATCCTAAAAGCTCACCTTGGCACTACGTGCCAGGTGAGCTAAAAACAAACAAACCACACCCACAAAACACATTGTGTATGCGCGTGCACGCCTACAGTAAAATACCTAGCCACGCGATTGGAAACAACGTCAGCTGGTAGGTCCGACTCTTATACCAAGCCCTTATCAATTCGTCTTCGCTGTTTTTAGTACTTAATACACACGCATAAAAGTTGAAATAAACGCCGTAGTCAGTGACATATTAACAGATGGTGCGATACATACTCGTAATTATATTTTAAACCATACTAGAGTCTCCAGAAACGCACTGACACTCGACATGTGTCTCAAACATAGTATGATATATCTAGAAACATAAAGACCCGACATGAAAAACTGTGGTACGATTCAGAAGGAGGGCGAATTGGGTGGATTATCCGAAATGGTTCGTGGCAAAGAAATGTCAGGTAGGTGTATGCAGATTTAATGCTTTAAAACTGTGGATTTATCGTGCATTTTCTGGTCGTTATTCATGAAAATGTAGGAAGAAGAAGAAAGAAACTATTAAATTCAGCTTTCAAAATAAAGCACAGACAAAACTACCTTCCACTCCAAAGCTCAACACAAGAGGGGAACCTAAAATCTAGGGTTCTCATTAATTGCTTTGCAAAAGCATAAGTTGTGTAGCCGGGTGAAAGATGATGGTGAAATGGTTGGATGGATTTACTTGGTGACTTAGTAGCTCAGTGGTTAGAGCGTTGGCAATGGTAAGCCAGAGCCTGCATGAGAGTCCTTGGTTCGAGTCCCAGTTGAGTCATATATGTTTTTTTGGACAAGTTACAGTTGTACACTTAACCACTCATTAGCACCGTCTCTTAAAGCACCGTCTCTTAAGAGACGGTGCTAATTAGTTGTAGAAACGTAGAATTTGGTTGAAAAACAAGGAATTTAGATTTTAAAGTGCTCAATCAGCCCACGGAAGTATAAACGAAACCTTGCGCTACATCGCAAGTCTCGTGCGTCGCAAACGAGACTTGATATGATGTCTATCCGTAGTCAATGTGATAAATGGTATATATTCCCGTGAATTGATAGGAATGTCTACCAACTCGTTTAAATCCACTAAAATGTCAACAAATACACTCAAGTCGGTAAATTTCCCACCCAGAAATTTGGCAGACAACGAGGCAAATAGTGAAGATGTTGTCACGTGACACAATTGATCTCGCAAAATTCAACCGCCGCGAGAGCTCAGACGCTCCCCTATTCAACTTCGCCGAGTTGCTATTCCGTCAGATTGTATACTTCCATGATCAGCCGCTAATACTGGTGGTTACCTATGGGTGCTGGTGACTTAGCCTTATAACTAACTTGCCTAGAATTTGTAAGCGGACATGAGCCCCCGGCTGATTTTGCGTGGGCTGACAAGAGCCACTAAAGGATTTTAGGATGTTTCGCTACCTGGATTTTCGCTACCCTAGAGCATGTTCGCTACATTGCGGCTTTCGCGGCTGGTCTTTTCGCTACCTAGACTTTTTCACTACCCATTTTATTTTTCACAACTCTTATTTTTAGCTCACCTGAGCTAGCTCAGGGTGAGCTTTTGCAATACTTGAATGTCCGTCGTCCGTTGTCGGTCGTCAACAATTTTAGTGTTTACACTCTAGAGGCCACAATATAAATCCAATCTTTCTCAAACTTGCTCAGATTGTATATTACCATAAGAGTTCAAATGAGTTCATTTATATTTTATGGTTGAAATCGTACCAATAGGTCGAGTTATCGACCTTTGAATTGCTGAAAATGCCATATTTAACAGTGTTTACAGTCTAGAGACCACATTATTTATTTAATCTTTCTCAAACTTGCCCAGATTGTATATTACCATAAGAGTTTGGACGACTTCAGTTCAATTATGGTTGAAATCGGATCAATAGATCAATAGTTATATACCTTTGAATTGCTGAAAATGCCATATTAAACAGTGTTTACACTCTAGAGGCCACAATTTTTATCCATTCTTTCTTAAACTTGCTCAGATTGTATATGACTATAAGAGTTCAGATGAGTTTGATTTTGGTTGAAATCAGACTAATAGGTCGAGAGTTATCTACCTTTGAATTGCTGACAATGCCGTATTTAAGGGTGTTTACACTCTTGAGGTCACAATTTTAATCCAATCTATCTGAAACTTGCACAGATTGTAAATGACCATAAGAGTTCAGATGATTTCGATTATGGTTGAAATCAGACTAATAAGTTGAGAGTTACCTACCTTTGAATTGCTGAAAATGCCATATTTAACAGTGTTTACACTCTAGAGGCCACAATTTTTATCCAATCTATCTCAAACTTGCTCAGATTGTATATGACCATAAGAGTTCGAATAAGTGTGATTATGGTTGAAATCGGACCAATAGGTCCAGAGTTGTCTGCCCTTGAATTGCTGAAAATGCCATAATCTAACAGCGTTTACACATGCAACTACAGTTTTCAATGGAGTTTGATTATACTTGCACACAAAATATATAGCTATAAGTTCTCAAAGGAGTGCAATTATTGTTGAAATCTAATTATTGTGGCAATAGTTATCTGCCCTTGATATAGTATACCTTTAAATGCTAGAAAAGACTTCATTTCAGTATTGTTATCTGCCCTTGATATACTCTACTATACTAGAATTATGAGGTTGTATTCCAAAATTGTTTACATGCTATACTACAAATTTGAATGGATTTAGATTAAAACAGGTGAAACAGAAAGGCAAAGCTATCAAGGTTCAGTACAATAGGTGAGCGATATCAGGGCCTTCAGGCCCTCTTGTCTAATATGCAGGTGCCGTGCTCCAACCTAATGGACTTTTATTTACTGATCTGGATCCGAACTAACATATTCAAAGAAATAGAAAAGGTTTTATTTACTAATTTAATCTGGATTCATACTTTAAAAGAATAAAAGGAAAGAATTAAAAAAAAAAGACAAAATATTTGCACAGATGCCATGGAATCATCATATTTAAAAGTGATTTTTTTATTAATCTGGATCAAAACTAAAAGAAGAAATGATTTCAATTTTGACGAAATATTTGCACAGTTTCCACGTGTTCACATCATTGAGGCATTATATTCCTTAATCTGTATCCAAACCAATGGAATCACCATATAAGTGATTTAATGGTTAATAATCTGGATCCAACATACAGACAGAATAATTACAATAATTATTTTGAAGAAATATTTGAGCAGAAGCCACATGTTCACATCAGAGATTTTTATTTGCTAATCTGGATCCAAACCAATGCTAGTAACTTCAAGTAGTTCTGTTCAATATAAGAGTTTTTTTTATTTGGAACAAGAGGGTTATCTATTAATCAGGATCCCAACTAATGGACATTAATAGAAGAGCTTTTTATATACTAATCTGGATACAAATTAATCATGACAGATATAATTATAATTTTGACGAAATATTTGTGCAGACGCCACACGTTAACACGAGAGATTATTTTTATTAATCTGGCTCCAAACCAATGGAATCTCCATAAAAGAGAATTTTATTTATTTCCTCTTCTCAATGCGGAAAATGATTTACTGATTGGATTTTTTCGGAAGCTGATCTGTATCACACAAAGAAACGTTATGGCATAAAATTTAAATTTCAGAAGCGCCTTTCAAAATTGACAACTGCTAATTTCATTTTCAACTTTCAGATCATTAAACTTTTTAATTTAATAATTTTAAATGCTTGTATATTACGCTAAATTTAAAGTAACAAAGGTAAATAAACTATGATAAGTCATTAAAAAAAAAAAAATGAGTTCCGTTATAAATAATTTGGGGTAGCATATGTACGGGTAGAGAAACCCTGGTAAAAGCAACCTGGGTTAAGTGAGCTGACAGGCTCAAACACAACAGGGTAGCAAACCCCCAGCTTAACTAGTAACCGCTTAAAGCAGGCTGAAAGTAAAGCAGAATGTCCCAGCCATTCAGGCTCATACTGATGTACTTTCAACCTGCCTTAAGTGGTAACCTATCTTCAAAACTAGAAACATGCTTCTGAGTAATGGATTAAATGGTAACCTGTCTTCAAAACTAGAATCTGACTACGGGATAAAGGGTTAAAGTAGGCTAAAAGCAAGGGGAAAAAACCACTGGGAATTTCCAGTTTTACTTTTGAGGTGACGGTTCAAATGCTTTAGCCATCTACATGTATCAAGGTACAGGTAAAGTTACCTCTGACACTTTATTTAGGACAAGATAAAAAAATGTCAATAAAATGTATATAATAAATAGAATAATCAATTCCTTTGAATAGATATAAAAAATACATGTATATCACTTGAATGGGTTGTTATCTGGTTTAAAAAGTTGTCCTGCGGACTCGTTTTTAATCAGATACATGTAACAACCCATTCCCGTGATATATTTTTCATATGAATCCGAAAGAATTGATTATCCTCTAATTAATACACTTGTCATTAGACTCGTACTGAAGTATGATACCAGAAATGATGTAAACAACATGAATAATGGAAGCAGCTGTCTCACATGGCATATCAGAAGCACTATATATTAACCTCCATTTTATTCAGATGTAGCTTGATAACAGCTGGTATAAGTGTACGCCTCTCTGTATTGATCAGAGAATGCAAAGGATTCATGTGTCTTGTCACGAATATAAACCATGTACTATATATCCATACGCAGCCTTTAAAAATGAGGTGTACATGTATGTTTATATCATGTGTAAAACAGTATAATTATATAAGAAGTTTTTACCTCCCTCCAAGTCAACATTGAGTCATTAACTCTTTCCTCTCTGAAACTTTAAATGGAAATTTCCAGTTTCCATTTTAGTCTAATCCATTTCTGACTTTTAAGGGTTGGTTTTATGAATGTTTGGTATTATGACAAACAGTGACGACCCTGATCAGAGGGTTCCTTTCGGAGCCCTTTGATCTGGGTCTTCACTGTTTGCACAGAACAAGTGTACTATTCACATGTACACTGTTTGAAAAGGAAGCCAATATAAGAGGGACTAGGGTTCAAAGGGTTAATTGAATTTCCCAGGGAAGGTGAAAGAACTAATACAGATGGAATCCCATTGCTGGGGAAACCAATGGTTCTTTTAATTGCCTGTTGTATTTATTGATTTATTTTAATTTATTATACCAGATTTATATAGCGCTTTTTCCACAGAATCCACACATGAGTTGTGCGTTCAAAAGCATTTCACATGAAATTAGATAATGTACTTACAAAGTGAGAACAGACAAATAACTACATTTATAATAAAGTAAAATTTATCCTACCATACAGATTTATGTTGAAATAAATCCTGTGTAAGGGAAATTCTTTCAGTATAATCATTAACTATTTACATGCTAGCTGCAGATATATCTGCCACATTGATTACCTTTGCAAACAGTTTGGATCCAGATGAGACACGCATAACGCAGCGTCTCATTAGGACCCAAACTATTTGCCATTCTGACCCTGAATTTTAAAAGAATTTTTGAAAATTCTAATTTTAGAACAGTTGCAGACGACAATTGTTGCAGACGAAAAATTTACCCAGCATGCAAAGAGTTAACGATTATGTGTATAGCACACATGGGAATTGGTCTGGTATCATCCTAAGGACCATTAGTAAAGTTTTTTGGTGTAGCAGAGGCTCCAACTAGGGACCCTTGTCTCAGTCAAGGGCTTTACCGCAAAACCACAAATCCGCCACAGAAACTGAATAGCATTAGTAAGACAGAGTTACAGTTCATTAAAACTGAAAAAGAGTCCAAAAGACTGCTTTTAAGACAGGTAAAAGCTTGAAGCAAGAACAAAATGTAAAGTAGAAACCTCCTATGGAAGGTTTCTGTTTTCAGTTATCTTCCATTAAGCAACCACTTGACTAAAATTCTGTAAAATAGTTCATTTAGTTGTCCTAATAGAGAAGTTTTATTTCCTTTGGCTTTCATAGCTCTTTGCATGCTTACAGTTTACAGGCCGTATGTGGAGCGTTCTTTCAGCCTGCTTCAAGGAACCATTTAATTGGCAGCCTGCTTTAACACTTTACTCCACAGATACGCCTTTAATTTTACGCATTTAAAAACATTATTTTACCCTGCTTGGGTGGTTACACCTAGTCCGGTAAAAGGTTGACTAATAAGGATGCGAATCGTGCTATACCTGTACAATTGTCTCTGCAAAGAATCAGTGAAGAGTTTCATGTGAGGTCCGCATCTCTTATTTTTGATGGTTTGATTTGAAAAAACACTTTTATTGATCTGACAGGGCAGAGTTTCGATGCAGACCTTTGCATTTCAACTTTTGGGATGGCAGCAGGCTCTTTAACTATCGGAATTTACTGTTGTCTTCTGCCATTTTTTCTCAACATTACATGTAAGTGGACAATTTGACAGGAGGAATATAATGAAGAATAAAAAACAGCTTAAAACCAGATCATATGCTGCATTAAGCGGTGTCTGATCTGGATTCAAGCTGTTTACATAATTTATGTAAACCTAGTCTTAAGTTTTCTCTCCCTAGTTAAACAACCCCCACCGAACAACACACACAATCTTTGTCTCCGGGTGGGTGTTGTTGTATAGAGGGAGCACTATACACAACCTTTTTCACGTGGATATCGCTAGCATGCACATGTGTAACAGTGTTTCTTCATGTTGAAAGTATCATAAAATAACTTTTCAATACAGAACTATACCTTAAACCCCTAAAATCAAATACAAATTAGTTTATCTTTGCCAAAGGTTAGCTCCGCCTTGCCAGGTGAAAAAAACCGGCCTATACAAATGGGCCAATGTCGGTCAAGTTTGGAACTAAATACGGTGAGAAATGCATGGTTTGGAACGGGTCGGCAGTTGAGGAAAACGGCTGATCGTTGTATGTTGAGTACCAGTCCTATTCTGGTCCGATCTCATTAGTGGTCTTCAACCATAACCCTTAGCCCGCCAAATAAATTGTCGTCTGCTATATTTCTCGTCTGCTTCAAGTTTCAAAGTGCTTCAAAGTTGCTCAAAATTGCTGAAAATGTTGTCCGAGTGTCAAACAGCTTGGATCCGGATGAGACGCCAAGTTACTCGGCGTCTCATCCGGATCCAAGCTGTTTGCATATGGATCTATAGTCGTGAGTGGCAGGCTAAGGGTTAAATATCAAACTGCTTTAAATTGCAGATCAAAGTTTTAAAGTTGTCTACAATGATGCTTAAATTGTCGCCTTAAAGTGGATTTGACATAATTTTTGTTTTTATGTCACTTAATTTAATTACCACATTCCGTGCCTATGGTAGTAGGCAACAGTATTTTTCTGACAGTAATTTTTCCCCCGCTCAGTCTGACAGTATTTGTATGTCATGGTGGTGTAAATGAAATTGAGGTATAATAAGGATGAATATCCAACATAAGAACTGTTCCCTATATCCCAGCAGACGGTAGATTAAAGCAGGCATTCTGCTTTATAATCAACCTGCATTAAGAGGTCACCTGCCTTCAAAGCAAAGACATACATTATGGGGTAAAGGGTTAAATAACTCTCTGTCTTCAATACTAAAGATAAGGAAAAGGTTAAAATGCCATAGTTTAAAGTTAATTTCAGTGCTTCTTGATTATTGTTTGGCAGACATGGGAGTGTGGGGGGTGGAGGGGGTGGGGGCAATTATCAGAGGAAAAATATTTAAACATGGGGTATACCATGGCTCTAGATAAGAGGGAGTAAACTGAACAAGTCCAACATTTTCTGACTCATTTTAGCACCAAATCCTATGGTGTTACTACTCATTAGAAACGTCTCTTCGAGACAATTCTGATGAGTATTGACACCATAGGGTTTAATACAGAAATAAAGATTTTAATTTTTGAAATACTCCCCTTATCTGGAGCTTTGTTTAAACAAGGGGTATATGGTATAGGGAAAGTTGATTACACTTTCATGGGAGCCGTTAAGTGTTGTGAGGCATTACTTGATAAAAAGGACAGATTAACAGGATTTTGTAATTTCAACTGTTGCTAGGCAAATTAAATTTCTGCCTTGAATTACAGCTGGTTTGAATGAACAAATCTTGACTTGTGTTTGTACAGTGTATTAACTCTTTCCATGCTGCAGAATTATTTCATCTGCAACAATTGTTGTCTGCTACTGTTCTAAAAATAGATTTTTCATTTCTTTTTAAAACAGGGTCAGAGTGTCAAACAGTTTGGATCCTGATGAGATGCCAATAATTTATTATTTTTATGTTACGCTGTGTCTCATCAGGATTCAAACTGTATGCACAGATATAATCACGATTCCAATGCTAGCGTGCAAAGAGTTAACGCTTACCATGCTAGCGGGCCCACGGGATATATGCCTCATAGTGATTACCTTTGCAAGATCCAGATGAGACGCCGTGTAGTGCGGTATCTCATCAGGGTTCAAACTGTTTGACATTCGGAGTCCCATGTTTTGAATTTTTTTTAGAAAAATCTTTATTTAGAACAAAAGCAAACATTTTAGAACAAAGTAAAAAGCTGCTTAGCAATTGTTGCAGACAAAAAAAATACCCAGCATGCAAAGAGTTTAACATTTTTCAAGAGTCACAGAAACTGAAAATTTCTCCTGCTGGCAGATTAGAGCCAGTCTGTCAGCATCATTGATATATCGTAGCTACAATAGTACATAAACATTTTACTCCATAAATTAATTACGCATAGGAATAGATAATGAATGTGCACCATAAGAAATATTTCCTATATTCTAACAGATGGTAGGATAAAGCAGGCATAAAGAAAAGCAGAATGCTCCTTTAAGTGGTCACCTGTCTTCAAAACTAGAAACAAGCTATGGAGTTAAGGTTTTAACCCTGTCATATATTACAACAACTATAAAGACAGCTTAAATATGCTTCATATTTAAACCTTTTATTGTAACTCCATAGCCTGTGTCTAGTTTTGAAGACAATGAGGCTACACTTAACTCTTTCCTCCCTGAAACTTTAAATGGAAAATTCCAGTTTCCATTTTAGTCTAGTCCATTTCTGACTTTTAAGGGTTGTTTTTGTCAATGTTTGGCATTATGACAAACAGTGAAGGCCCTGATCAGAGGGCTCCTTTTGGAGCCCTCTGATCTGGATCTTCACTGTTTGCATAGGACAAGTGTACTATTCACATGTACACTGTTTGAAAGGGATGCCTATATGCGGGACTAGGGTTCAAAGAGTTAAAGGGCTCCTTTGTTTGTCATTTTGCAACATACATTTATTAACAAAAAAACAACCCTAAATAAAAAAAAATAGACTAGACTAAATTTGAAACTGGAATTGTCCATTTGATGTCTGAGGTAGGAAAAAGTTAAGGAGCCCTATGGTCAGGGTCATCACTGTTTGCCATATTGCAATGTATTGTAAAAACCCAACCCTAAATAGTTAAAATAGACTAGGCTTTATTTCAAAGTGGAATGGTCCATTTGAAGTTACAGGGGTGAATGTGTTATTCACTGTTTCACAGTTCTGTATGAAGATTTAAACCAATAACTTTAGTGTGATTTGTGTTGAAAGGTTAAATCAGAAATTACTTTGCTTTGACACCTCTGTTTGTTTAACCCATTCGTTGCCAGCATGAGGGAAACCCTGGTATTACACAGTCACAGTGCTATATTATCGTCTGCTTTTATTTTTTGTCGGCTTTTACTTTTAAAGTTTTGAAGTTTATGCATTTTGACTAAGGGAGCGTTATGGGGTGTCTGATCAAGATCCAAACTTTTTTGCAAATGTCAGTGCTCTCTGCCTTGGTAGTATAGATACCTTTAAAGATATTTCCTCAGTCCATTGATGGAGTCCCCCATTGTTCTAGATAGACGAGAAAAAGCATGTAGCATAAGCTGCCATAAGGTATACCAATCTAAGTTTACCTGGTGAGGCCCATATAAACTCATGCTCTAGAGTCTTTTAAATGGTTATTTCTAACCAAACTATCAAATATAAAGGTCGGGTCTCACATGAGATGCTTCAATGGTTCTTTTGACACTATGACACTGTTTTGAAAAGAATTTTTTTTAAATCCAAATTTTAGAACAATAGAAGACAACATTAGTGTTGGCAACTTGCAGACGAAACAATTACTCTTCATGCAAAGTTAAGAGAGTCACAAGTCTACACACAGTGAAACTTCTATACTACGACCACTAAATTGTGTTAATTATTATGTGCTTAACCCTTTACCTCATAGACTGTTTCTAGTTTTGAAGACAGGTGATAACTTAAAGCAGGTTGAAAGTAAAGCAGAACACATTCTGCTTTACTTTCAGCCTGCTTTAAGCTAAAATCTGCTAGGCTATATAAAATATTTGTAATGGTAATTATTCATGAGGTTATAAACTTGAACTATTTTCTTCAGCGGAGGAATAAATTAAATACGCTAAAAGTCGCTTCTATGGGGGAAAGGGTTAAAGCAAGGTGACAGTAAAACAGAAAGCTCCTTTAGGAGATTTCTGTTTAACTGTCACCTTGCTTTAAGTTGTAAAATGCATTTTTAACAATCAATTAGCCCTTGTTTTAGTGACCTTAATAGAGTGGCTTTACTGTACACCTTTAGCATGCTAGTTAATTTTTGTCTACAACATTGATCATCAGACTTATAATAGCAGTCTCTCAGAGTAGACCTATTGGCTATTTGGTTTAGGAAGTATTTATCAGCCAAAAGGTTTGGATTCAGGCCTTTAAGATGCTGTGTAGAAGTCTGAACCTGATCTGGATCAAAACTATTTGGACAAGATAACAATAGCTTGTTACTTGTATTGATTTCCTTTGAAACTGCTGTTTTCTTAATGCTTTGAATATAAACACCTTTACTGCCTTACCACCAGTACAATAGTTATTTGCAAATAGTTTTGATCCTGATCAGATGCTGTATCGCACACCATCTGATCAGGATCCAAACTGTTTTGCATTCATAACAAGATCATATCAGGAAATTTTCGTAAAATTTAAATTTGAAAAAAATAAAAGCAGATAACAATGTTTAGTTTAACTCTTTCCTCCCTGAAACTTTAAATGGACAATTCCACTTTCCATTTTAGTACAGTCCATTTCAGACTTTTAAGGGTTGTTTTTGTCAATGTTTGGCATTATGACAAACAGTGATGACCCTGATCAGAGGGCTCCTTTCGGAGCCCTCTGATCTGGGTCTTCACTGTTTGCACAGGACAAGTGTGTTATTCACATTTACACTGTTTGAAAAGCACGCCTATATGCGGGACTAGGGTTCAAAGGGTTAAAACAGATGATGTCATGGCAGTGAAAGGGTTAATGCATATTTTCATTGGGTGTGATTGTGGAAGCTAAATTTGTTGTTATTTAGCTGGCTTTCATAGATATACATGTACAGTCAAGTCTTGTGTCAAGTAACCATTGGAGATCTTTAAAGACTGATCAACATGATGGCTTCATGCAGGATGAAAATGATGCAGAAAGCTCTTTAAACACTAAGTAACTATTGTGGGTTATTATGTTCCCTTGAGGATCATTTTGATTACCGAAACATGAACCAGTCTACTTGGAATTCTGGTATAGTTTAATACGTACTGGTCTTAATAAGTTAATTAGGAAACAGTGTAGGCCCTGATCAGAGACATCTACACATTAAGTTTATTCCTCCACTGAAAATAATAATTCTAATTCAACAATCATGAATATGTATCTTAATTTCATAACAAATATTTGCTATATTCTAGCAGATGGTAGCTTAATAAAGCTTTATACTGTGAACCTGCTTTAACCCATTACCCCATAAAGAAGACTTTTTTACGCCTATAATTTGTTCCTTCACTGAAGAATATAGTATCCTTTTATACAGTCATGAATATGTGTCATAAGAAATATTTTCTATATCCTAGCAGATATAAAAGCTTAAAGCAGGCTGAATGTGAATGTGCCTGAAGGCACATTCTGCTTTACTTTCAACCTGCTTTAAGTGGTCACCTATATTCAATATTAGAAACATGCTATTGGGTAATGGGTCACCTATCTTCAATAGAAACAGGCTATATGGAGTAGGCCGGGTTAGTCCAGATGAGATACTTAAGTATAACTCTGTGTCTGATATATGGATCCAAACTATTTGACACTGACCCATAATTTCGTAAAGAAAATTAAAAAATTGTAAATTTTGAATAGTAGAAGCAGAGGATAATTGTCTGCAGAGAATGATGTACTTTTATGACCTATTATAGAGTATACCTGTGACCGTCACAGACACAAAAGGTTAAAACATTAAAGCTTATATTTGAGTCCAAAGGATTATATAATTAAGGTCAATGCTATGTTATATTTATTGTTAGTTATGGCTAACGTCTGAACTTGTTATAAAGATTAAACATAAAGATCTAATATACAATAGAACCTGTACCAAACAACCATTCAAAACATGTTTTGACAGTCTTTAAGACAGGGACAGGTAGCTAAATGCAGAACAAACAAAATGCAGAAAGCTCCCTTTGGGAGCTTTCTGCATTTTGTTTGTCCTGCATTAAGCATTGACCAGTCTACAGAAATAGCTATGCCTTTTGACTGGTTCTGTGGCGGAACAAAGGTTTAACAAGGCTCTGTATATCATACAGTTATTACAGTAACAGGGTAAACTGGAGAGCACATTCGGTTATACACACTGTTTCAACTGCATTGTATACTCTTGGTATTAGAAAAACTGCAGTCAGATATGGTGTAGTCATGTTTGACTGTTTGGATTTGGATTGTACATGTATTTCTGGAGGAAGGATTATGAGAGTTTTTTTAAAAACGTCAATCTATTGGGTCATTGTGGTGGCATTGTAAAAGCTCTTAAGTTAAATATTGTTTAGTGAAGAAAGGAAATCTTTGACTTGACTTGATTGTGCATAGCCCTGCATGCATAGTGCACTATGTCTTGACAGTTTATATTACTTAAGGGATTGATAGGTTGGAGTCAAAACTTTAATGCAGTGACTCAAACTCGGACATAGTGGTGTTATTTAAGTACCGGTATAATTGATATATCATTGTAAAAGTTATGTTTTTAATCAAAATGTTGAAGCAGACTGCATTTTCACATTTCCAAGATTTTAAACCCTTTGGGAAGTGACAAAATGCTACCCTGGATTACTTTATAATACTGTGCTGGAAAACAGACCAGATCCTGTTTACAAGTGACTGTGCAAGGGATTTGAACATTTCTAGTGTGAGATTTCTGCAACTTAAGATTGATCTATAGGTATTACACATTCACAAAAAAAAGAATTTGAGCTGAAAAATTACACATGTAGTAATTAGTTTTGTGTCTGGACATTGAAATTAGTGCTATTGTAGAATGTTTGTATAGTACAAAAAGTCAATGTTAGTCAAGCTTATTTTAAACAAATATTTAAACCTAACCGTGCTAAGTGATTGTTGGAATTGACTGTTGTAAGAACAGATAATGTTGGAGTATAAACCAAGTGATGCAGCTTCCGTCTTAGTCGTACAGGATCTCGCAAGTTCACAAAAGTGTTTAGAAGTGTGTTCACATGAATCTCAGACGGATATTCAAAAGATACCGGTAGATCTCAATGAAACAGATGAGCCAGATGATGATTGTCCAAGAGTGCTATCCGGTATGATTTGTGTTACAAAGTTACTTGGGCATACAGTGAAACCCCTCTAAACCGGACATGTGTGGGGACAACATAAATTTCCGGTTTAGAGGGGTTTTCAGTTAAAGGGGTTTAACTCATTACCCCATAGCTTGTTTAAAGTATAGAAGATAACTGACCACTTAAAGCAGGTTGAAAGTAAAGCAGAATGCGCCTTAAGGCACATTTTGCTTTACTATCAACCTGCTTGAAGCTATCATCTATTAGAAAATAGAAATAATTTCTGAAGATACATATTCATGAATGTTACATTTTTTTGTAGGAATATTAATTTTATTAATCAAAGGTGTAACAATTAAGGTGTAATTATGATCACTCACATGTAATTGGTTGAAATAAAGAAGAGTTTCCACGGGACAAAATTTTGTCCAGTTTAGAGAGAATTCCGGTATTTAAAGGTTTCGGTTTAGAGGAGTTCCACTGTATATACTTATTGTATAAGGATTTTAGCTTTGGGTAAATTCTTCTGATCTGAAGCGGCAGCCTGAGTAGTATCTCATACTTCTACAACAGGTTGCATGCATGTAGATTGTTAGTATGGATATATTTGTTTACCCAGGTTAGTAAGAAATGTCATAATTAAGGCATTTTTTTTTCAGAAAGGAGGAAAAATAGCACTATAGTTTAGACAGCTAGTAAAGTGTTAAATATATGTAACTTAGATTCTTGAAGCAGACAAAGTAAAACAGAAAGCTTCTGTTTTTGTTTTATGTTTAGCCTGCTTTAAGCAGCCACCGGCTGCCACAATGACTTATATAAACATTTATAAAACTTAAAAGGATATAGAAAAATCTTCCATAACACCCTGATAGGTAGATGCTTAAAGCATGGTTAACCAATTACCTCATAGCCTGGATTTGAACATAGTTGACCACTTAAAGTAGGTTGGAAGTAAAGCAGAATGCGCCTTAAGTTACCATGCATCTGCACGGAAAACATTGATGGTATCTATTCATGACTATTAATAACAGATTCTCCACTGTACAATGCTTTGGAGGAAAAAAGTTAAATCTACCCTGTGCCAGTGTGGTGAATGCTTTCATTCGGCCTGACAGGGGGCTATTGAAAGTTTCTAGCAGAAAACAAAAGTTTTCAGGGGCCCGTTTCATAAAACTTCTTACGACAAATGTTGTTGTAAGTCAAAACTTTAAAATACATTTAATCTGTGATTTCTTTATCTAATCCTGTCTTGTGACATCTTTTTGGAATCGTCTTTTCAAGACGATTCCAAAAAGATGTCACAAGACAGGATTAGATGGAGAAATAAATAATAATTGATACTTTTATAATCTGACTTACGACAACATTTGTCGTAAGAAGTTTTATGAAACAGGCCCCTGATTATTAACTCTTTGCATGCTGGATAATTTTTTTCGTCTGCAACTGTTCTAAAATTAGAATTTTCAAAATTTCTTTTCAATTCAGGTTCAGAATTGCAAACAGTTTGGATCCTGATGAGATGCAGCATTGCCCGTGACCAGGAACCCTTTATACACATGTTTATGAAATTATGGTGTTCCTGATTTGACTAATTTTAATCCATGATTTATGCTTTACTAAAAGCGTCTTACGGCCCTAAAAGCATGCATGTAGTGGAGGAACTTAGGTTTAAAGATGTTGTTGTGTTATTGGAGGCTGTATATAGTTTGGGTTGCTTCTTTTTCAAATAATTATTAAAGTGCTTGTATCTAGATCATTACTAATTTTTTGTAGTGTTAGAATATTTTGTTCCATATTCATTTTGCCTATGGGCAAAACACTGACCGAGATCAAAGATCAAAGATTATACGATATATTGATACATTTGTATGTAAATTTATGCTAGCAATGTAATGTATACACATCCATAAAAATTTACTTTGCTATCTCTCTTGAGCCACATATAGACATAATCATGAGCATGGCTGCTTAATGCAAAACATAATTCAGTAATGAAGGAGCTTTCTGCATTATTTTTATACTGCATTAAGCTTTCACCTGTCTTGAAGACTGACACTGAGACATATATTGAGTGTCACTTAGAGACCAAGTGCTGTAGTTTTTACTGTGAAACTGTCAACTATAGTTAATGCCTGGGGCCAATTAACCTCACAATAAAAGTTGATGTTATAATAGCCACTGTGACAATCCTCGATATTAATGGACAGTCAAAACATTGTAATTCTTAAATCTCTCATACTAAAGGGCAGTGATAATTTTAGAAATCAGATGAATGAGTCCTGGGGATACACATTCTGTAAAACAATGAGTCCTTGAGACTAACATTGAGTCCTTGAGGTGAAAAATTAACCCAATATCCCATAACTTATTTCTAGTTTTGAAGACAGGCGGCCACTTAACTCATTATCCCCTGAAACTTCCAATGGACAATTCCAGTTTACAATAAAGGCTGGTCCATTTTAGACTATTAAGGTTTTTTTTTAATACTATATTGCAAAATGATAAAACAGTGAAGTCCCTGATACCAGGGCTCCTTTACTGTTTGCATTAGTCCAATGTATTCTTAACAGGTACACTTTTGGTAAACGATGCATATATGCGTCACTAGGGCTCAATGAGTTAATGTAGGTCAAAAGTAAGGCACATTCTGCTTTACTTTCAACCTGCTTTAACCCATTACCCCATAAATACGACTTTTTACGCCTTGAATTAAAATCTCTACTAAGGAAAATATTTCCAAAATATACTGTCACAAATTAAAATCATAAGAAATTTTTACTATATTTTAGCAGATAATAGCTTAAAGCAGGTTGAAAGTAAAGCAGAATGTGCCTTAAGGCACATTCTGCTTTACTTTCAACCTGCTTTTAATGGTCACCTATCTTCAATACTAGAAATAGGCTATGCCGTATGGGGTAATGGGTTAAGCTACTATTTGCTAGGTTAAAGCAAGTTTTTCTGATGTTGCATATTATATAAGTAGAACTATTCACTTCAGTGGAAGAATACACTAAAGGCAAAAATTGTGTTATATGGAGTAATTGGTCATTAACCCTTAGCCCGCCAAATAAATTGTCGTCTGCTATATTTCTCGTCTGCTTCAAGTTTCAAAGTGCTTCAAAGTTGCTCAAAATTGCTGAAAATGTTGTTCGAGTGTCAAACAGCTTGGATCCGGATGAGACGCCGAGTTACTCGGCGTCTCATCCGGATCCAAGCTGTTTGCATATGGAGCTATAGTCGTGAGTGGCAGGCTAAGGGTTAAATTTATGCCCAGAAAAGCTATGGGTCCATGAGACTCGCAACTTTTCAAATAATGAGTCCCTGGCAAATTTAATGAGGTTATAGGACTCAATCAGGATGCACACGTAAAATCATAAATCACTGTTAAGGGACAGATCTAATGTAATTTGTTTTTATTAACCAATTTCCCAATGAAAATGCCTGTTTACACCTTTAAATTATTCCTCCACTAAACGATATACATGTAGTTCATTTTTATACAGTCAAGAAAGTACCATATAAATTGAGTAAAAAGTTTTTCACTGATAGTAAAGCTGATAGCTCTATTAGGTGCAGTCTGCTTTACTTTCAACCTGCTTTAAGTGGTCATCTATCTTCAATACTAGAACAGGCTATGGGATAATGGGTAAATATCACCATCACAAGTGTGATTGAAGGTTTGACTTTTAAGTGAAATTGTAGAGAAAATGACTTTTTCTTTGCTAAGTGTGTGAACCATGGGACTGTATCTTTTAAGAAAAGTTAGATGGATTTTTGGGAGAAATTTGTGACTGAAATTAGCCCTGTTACTCATGCAGACCCTCTCTGGTAGTTGGTATTTTCTTTTCATGCAGTCATGAAGTCTGAATCCCTCCACTGCCATGGGCGACTTTTTAAAGTCGACTTTCTAAACAGTTGATCCTACTTCTGATTTTAATATAGGATATTGCAAATGAAAGGGAGCATATACAATTATATTCCATTATGAGCACTAATACCTCAATATGTCGTGACTTTTAGACCATTGTAATATGTAGTCACAGCATTGGGTTTGGTTGAGAAATGTTGACATAAAGAATTATGAATTCTAGTTTCTCTTATCTTGAGCTATGATAACCCTCATTATGTCAAGTGACAGATAAGGAGGCTTCTATCATCTATAACCATTATAATCCTACACTAAAGTACATGTACCTGAGGATGCCTTTAGGTTTTACCTTCCTCTTCCTATACAAACTGCCTATATTAATAACCCTTAGTACCATAGCATGTTTCTAGTTTTAAAGACAGGTGAGGACATTATAGGTGCATTCTGCTTTACTTTCAGCCTGCTTTAAGGTACCATCTCCTAGGATATCGAAACTATTTCTGTTGATATTATTATGTTTATGACCATATAAATGGAAAATTTTCAATTGGAGGAATAAAATTAAATGCGCAAAAAGGTGCTTCATTGGGAAAAGGGTAAATTGATGGAACTGGAATTTTTCATTGATTTTGCAGTTTCAAGGATGAATGGGTCATGTGAAGGCATGACTCGGGTGTTTAAATTTGAAGTTAACCTACTTCATTTTTTTTTTCAGGAACACCATACATGTTGAAGTACATCAGTTTGTTTTCCCTGACGGCACAGAATGCTTTGGTCATATTGGTCATGCGCTATGTGCGGACGCGGGGCGGAGACATGTTCATGGCGACATCGGCAGTTGTGATGTCGGAGATCCTGAAGTTCTCATCATCATTACTCATCATATTTTACCAGCAAGGATCTGTCAGACATTTTCTTCATCATCTCCATGAAAACATAGTATTACAACCAGGTAAGAAAGCTAGGGACCAAAAACGGTAGTAAGTCAAAACTTAAAAATACATTTAATTGCTGATTTCTCTATCTAATGCTGTCTTGTGACATCTCTTTGGAATTGTCTTGAAAAGACGATTCCAAAAAGATGTCGCAAGATAGGATTAGATTGAGAAATAATTAACAATTGAGACTTTTATAATCTGACTTACGACAAAAAATTTTGTACAATTTTTATGAAATGGGTCCCATACCTTCAAAACCACTGATCTCTAATTCAGTAATTTGTCGGCTTAATCCCTTACCTCATAACGATCACTGAAAGCAGGTTGAAAGTAAAGCAGAATGCTCTTAAAGAGCAATCTGCTTTTCTTTCAAATTGCTATTTATAAGCTTCAATCTGGAAAGGTACTGAATTTTTTTTTGATGTTTCATGTTCAGGACTTAATTTCCTAGCTAGCTCGGGACTTTTTTTAGTGAATGAATAATTAGAAATGAAATAAGGTGTATTTATGGGATAAAGGGTTAAAATGTTGTCTTTTGAACCCTTTCCCAACAAAGAAATGCTTTTTAGCTCACCTGGCACGAAGTGCCAAGGTGAGCTTTTAGGATCGCTGGATGTCCGTCGTACGTCGTCCATCGTCCGTCGTCTGTCTGTCTGTTCACAATTGGTTCGTTAACACTCTAGCAGCTACAAATATCATCCAATCTTCATGAAACTTGATCACAATGTATGTCTAGTAGAAATCTAGGTCAAGTTCGAATGTGGGTCATGTTGGGTCAAAAACTAGGTCACTAGGTCAAATCATAGAAAAACCTTGTTAACACTCTCATTGGATCTTGATGAAGCTTGGTCAGAATGTTTGTCTTATTGATATCTAGGTCAAGTAGTAATATGGGTCATGTCCGGTCAAAAACTAGGTCATTAGGTCAAATCATAGAAAAACCTTGTTAACACTCTTGAGGCTACAAATCTCATTGTATCTTGATGAAACTTGGTCAGAATGTTTGTCTCATTGTTATCTAGATCAAGTTTGAATATGGGTCATGTCAGGTCAAAAACTAGGTCACTAGGTCAAATCATAGAAAAACCTTGTTAACACTCTAGAGGCTACAAATCTCATTTGATCTTGATGAAACTTAGTCAGAATGTTTGTCTCATTGATATCTAGGTCAAGTTTGAATATGGGTTATCTCCGGTCAAAAACGAGGTCACTAGGTCAAATCATAGAAAAACCTTGTTAACACTCTTGAGGCTACAAATCTCATTGGATCTTGATGAAACTTGGTCAGAATGTTTGTCTCATTAATATCTAGATCAAGTTTGAATATGGGTCATATCCGGTCAAATACTAGGTCACTAGGTCGAATCATAGAAAAACCTTGTTAAGGCTCTAGAGGCTATTAATCTCATTGGATCTTTGATGAATTATGGTCAGAATGTTTGTCTCATTGATATCTAGGTCAAGTTGGAATATGCGTCATGCCCGGTCAAAAACTAGGTCACTAGGTCAAATCATAGAACAATCTTGATAACACTCTTGAGGTTTTTGTCAGTTCAAAAACTAGGTCACTAGGTCAAATCATAGGAAAATCTTGTTTACACTCTAGAGGTTGATTGTGGGTTATGTCCAGTCATAATCTAGGTCACTATAGGTCATTTTTGCCATGGTGTACCAGGTGAGCGATTTAGGGCCATAGTGGCCCTTGTTGATACATTTGCCTATATTCCTCATAGAATTTAATCTTATTAATATGGTGTTATTGGAACCATTTGAATTCTTATCTGTATTTCCTCAGATGGATGCTTAACCCCATTATCCCATAACCTGTTTGTAGTTTTAAAGAAAGATGATCACTTAAAGCAGGTTGAAAGTAAAGCAGAATGTGCCTTATGGCACATTCTGCTTTACTTTCAGCCTGCTTTAAGCTATTATCTGCTTGAACATAGAAACAAACTTTTATGATTCTGAAAGTGTTTTTTTTTAAGAAGAAAGTCCCTATAAGAGTTTTCTATTTTACTAACAGCATGCTTTAACCCATTACCCCATAGCTTGATTATAATTTTGAAGATAGGTGACCACTTAAAGCAGGGTGAAAGTAAAGCAGAATGAGCCTTAATGCACATTCTGCTTTACTTTACTCTGCTTTAAGGTACCATCTGTTAGAATATAGAAAATATTTTATACGGTACATATCTATGACTGGACCTATTTTCTTCAGTAAATGAGTAAATTAAAGCAGAGAGTTTCGATACTAAACAGGTGTTCTCTTTAAGCAGGTTGAAAGTAAAGCAGAGTGTCTCTGAATGCTAGGCTAGAGCTGCTAGGATATAGAAAGTATTTCTTATGGTATACCGGTAATTTTATAACTGTATAAAGTGAAACTCAAACAATTTTCTTCAGTAGAGGATATAAAAGCTTAAAAAGGCATATTTATGGAATAATGTGTTACATAACTTTATTTGCTGTGTAACACATGTTTGTTTATTTTATAATTGGTGTTTGTTACAGGCGGTAGCAGGCGGGGAAGGCTATAAATAATGTACTACTTTACTTGACAGTACAGGGAATTAATGGAACTTTCAAAGCACCTCAGATTGTGAAGAAACTTTTCATGAATAACATGTTTTAATTGTTTACAGAATTCTAAAATTCTTTTTCTTGGGAAAGAGGCATACTTTGGCCTTGTACTAGTTATATAGCTTTTAGCTTTGCTCATGTTGAGTGAGTTATCATTTAAAGCCCTATTCCAAGCCCTTCATAGCAGCCCCCCCCCCCCCCCCCAATCACAGCTTGATACTTGGTGATTAGATCACCCTTATCAGGGTATGTTTATTACAAACAAATTATCACAGCAGGGTACTAATTGATAGTTGTAGACCAATATAGGGGCTAATGATAGCTGTGCATAAAACCCTTAAGTCTTCAGATTTTAATCCTAGTAAATGGTAGCTTAAAACAGGCTGAAAGTAAAGCAGAATGCACCTTAAGGCGCATTCTGCTTTACTTTCAACCTGTTTTAAGCAGTCATGTGTCTTCAAAACTAGAAACAGACTATGGGGTAAAGGTACGATTACTAAAATTGCATCTGAAAAATTGAAAATTTGAAATCTTAGGAGTTTTATTAGCTCACCTGGCACGAAGTGCCAAGGTGAGCTATTGTGATCGCCCTGTGTCCGTCGTCCGTCGTCGTCGTCGTCGTCCGTCGTCAAACTTTCTTTAAAGATCTTCTTCTTGGAAACTACTGGGTCAATTTCATTAAAACTTCATAGGATTGTTCCTTGTAGGGTACTCTCTCAGATTTCTTCAAATATAGGTCAACCAATTGAAAAAACTTTAAAATTCTTCTTGTCAAAAACTACTGGTCTGAATTGAAAATAATTGTACCCAAATGTGCCATTGGTGACCCTCTATAAGATTTCTTAAAATAATGTTCCTATCTTAAAAAACATGGCCGCCAGTGGGTGGGGCAGATTTTCCTTATATGGCTATATAGTGAAAACTTTAAAAATCTTCTTGTCTGAAACCGCTGATCCGTTTTAAAGATAATTTCACACAAATGATCCATGGGTGACCCTCTACCAGATTTCTCAAAATAATTTTGATATCTAAAAAAACATGGCCGCCAGTGGGTGGGGCACGTTTTCCTTATGACACTGTATAGTAAAAACTTTAAAAATCTTCTTCTGTGAATCTACTGGTCCAAATTGAAAATAGTTGTACAAAAATGATCCATGGGTGACCCTCTTCCAAATTTCTTAAAATGATTTTGATATCTTAAAAAACATGGCCGCCAGTGGGTGGAGCAGATTTTTCTTATGATACTGTATAGTAAAAACTTTAAAAATCTTCTTCTGTGAAACTACTGGTCCAAATTGAAAATAATTTTACACAAATGATCCATTGATGACTCTCTACCAGATTTCTTAAAATAATTGTGTCATCTTTAAAAACATGTCCGCCAGTGGGTGGGGCAAGTTTTCCTTATATTTCTGTATAGAAATTTTTTAAAAATCTTTTTCTCTGAAACTATTGGTCTGATTTAAGAATATTTTTACACAAGTAATGATGGGTGACCCTTTGCCACTTTTCTTCAAATAATCTTCCTAGTTCAAACAATATGGCTGCCTGTGGGTGGGGGTTAATTTACCGGTGATGGCCTATAGTGGAAATTTTAATCATTACTAGTCCATTACCATGACAGTAAACATGGGTACCAGGTGAGTGATTTAGGGTCGCATGCGGCTCTTGTTATCAACTTATGGAAGCCCTGGAGCTACTCAGCATTTCATCACTATTCAAACTTGTTTGTATAGGTCTTAAAGGTAGGCTATATGCATGAGAAGGGTTGGGTCATCTACTCTGATAGCTGAAATACAGTAAACCCATTCTATTATGCCACTAAATAGGGAATCAATGAAGGTGTTACAAGGCAGGTGACAGCTTAGTGTAAGATGGAAGTTAACCAATTGTATGCTGGGAAATATTTGGCGGCCATTTTAAAATGTCGTCTGCAGCGGATAAAACTCAAATATTTGTAAAAGATTTTAGCAGTTTCTGATAGAATACTGAACTAACTACAAACAGTTTTGTACTCAGATCAGGCCCTACAATGTGGGGCCTGATCTGAGATCAAAACTGTTTGCCAACAGGTACACCTTAAAGTTTATCCCGCATAAAATGGGTTAAGCAGAAAATTTTGAGAGGAGTTTATTAGCTCACCTGAGCACAAAGTGCTCAAGGTGAGCTATTGTGATCGGTCGCCGTACGTCGGTGTCGATGTCGTCCGTTCACAATTTGTTTCAAACAACTTCTTCTCTGAAACCAATGGCCCAATTTTAACCAAACTTGGTCAAATACATACTGTAGTTGTGAGCTTTAAAAATTGTTTAAAAAAAGTGGGTGGGGCAATCGGGCAATCGGTCTTGTTGCCATGGCAACCATGCACAATATTTTAAAAAATCTTCTTCTCAAGAACGACTGGTCCGATTTCAATTTGGTTTTCACCAAAATGTTTCTCAATTAATATACTTTCAAAATTGTTCAAAGAATTTTGATCCGTCAAAAAACATGGCCCCCAGAGGGCGTGGTCAATTTCTGTACTTACATCATCAGTTTTACATAGACTTATACATGTATAGGAAAACCTTTAAAAATCCTCTTCTCTGAAACCGTAAGACCCAGACCTTATATATTTGGCATCTAGCTTTGCTTTGTGGTCCTCTACAAAAATTGTTCAAATCATGAAACCAGGGTCAAAAATGGCCCTGCCATGGGGCTCATCAGTTTTACATAGACTTATATAGGAAAACCTTTAAAAATCTTCTTCTCTGAAACTGTAAGGCCCAGACCGTTTAAATTTGGCATCTAGCTTTGCCTTATGGTCCTCTACCAAAATTGTTCAAATCATGACCCCTGTGTCAAAAATGGACCTGCCCCGGGGCTTATCAATTTGACATAGACTTATATAGGAAAACCTTTAAAAATCTTCTTCTCTGAAACCGTAAGGCCCAGACCTTATAAATTTGGCATCTAGCTTTGCCTTATGGTCCTCTACCCAAATTGTTCAAATCATGTCCCCATGGTCAAAAATGGCCCTGCCCCGGGGCTTATCAGTTTAACATAGACTTATAATGGAATTTTTTAAAAACAATTGCTTCTGAAACCATTGTCAGAATTCAATAATATTTTGAATGAATATTGTTAAAGTGACCCTTTATTAGCACTATTTATATCATTGCCATATTTTCCGCTTTTGCTTAAATAGTAATAATGACAAACAGATTCCGGATTACTTCTTCATGCAACAGTCTACATACATGCAATGACAAACTTCATTTTGCATTGAGTAATTATAACACAATAGTCCTCAGGTGAGCGATTTAGGGCCGCATGCGGCTCTTGTTTCCATCCTGCTTTAAGCTATCTCCTACCTTCTACATCCCAAAACAATTCTATTGAATGATGTTTGTAGAATGCTTTTACTGAGCTGGAACACATACAGTGGTAAATACGCTATTCCTACCCATTTACGCGTTAATCTATGCATATGAAACGCATAGTGAACGGTTAACGCCTAACGATTTTAACGCGTTTAAACACGTTAATAAAAGATTATATCAATGCAGTCTCGGCTAAGGGGTCCATCGGCTAAGTGATGACCCTTTCATCCGGGCTCTTTTAGATGGGTAAAGAAACTCGAAAAGTAACGGCTAGGAAACGCGTTTAACGAAACGGATAATAAAGGCGTAAGAAACGATTAAGAAATGCGTAAAGTGGGTAGGAATAGCGTATTTACCATTGTACAGTGCTGCAAAAATATATACACCATTTGCAAACAGTGGAACCCTCTGAAATGGGTCTGCACTGTTTGTCTGTCATACTTTCAAATATTTTTGAGACACACCCCCTGAGAGTCAATGTAAACAAGTTATTTATCAGATAAAGGAGGATTTGAAACTTGAGTATTGTAAGGGTTAATCAGTGCTAGTCAAGTATGCTAATCTCTTTGAATGCTGGGTAATATTTCATCTGCAAACATTGTAGTCTTCTTAACCCATTACCACATAAATACGCCTTTTTACGCCTACATTTTATTCCTCAACTGTAAAAAAAGTTCCAATTTATACAGCCAATGAATATGTATCATAAGGAAAATTTTCTTTATTCTTGCAGATGGTATCTTAAAGCAGGCTGAAAGTAAAGCAGAATGTGCCTTAAGGCACATTCTGCTTTACTTTCAACCTGCTTTAAGTAGTCACCTATTTTCAAAATAGAAACAGGCTATGGGGGAAAGGGTTAACTGTTATAATAAAGAAAATTCTAAATTCAAACATGGTCAGATTGTCAAACAGTTTGGCTCCTGATGAGATGCCTTGTTACGCGTCTGATCAGGATCCAAGCTGTTTGCAAAGGTTATCATGGTTTTGCTGCTAGCATGCTAAGTGTTATACAGTGTCTGTGTGCGAGACATTTGGCAATATAGATAAACTGATAACTATTTGTAGAGCAACCATTTAATGAAGAAATATGCTGACCTTTAATCTTTAGTACACTACACTATGGGTTATTTTCAGGGCTCCAGATAAGGGGAGTATTTAAAAAAAATATCTTTATTTCTACTTAAACCCTATGGTGTCACTACTCATTAGAATTGTCTCGAAGAGATGATTCTAATGAGTAGTAACACCATAGGATTTGGTTCAGAAATAAGTGAGAAAATGTTGGTTTTGTTCAGTTCACTGTTGACCCCTTATCTGGAGCCCTGTATTTAGTCATAACTGCTGCAAACAGTGTTGATCCTGATGAGAACTGATGCTAAGGAATTTAGCATCTCATCTTGATCCAAACATCTTGGCACTGATAGTATATAAAGAAATTAAGTATGGCAAATATAATTGACCGATAGAATGTGCTGCAAGGGACAAATTTTGCTGACAAAATTGTTTTGCGTGCTAAAGGTGAAGGACAGGTAACTTTAACACCTTAAGTGTCTATTGAAGTGGACATTGGTAAACAGTGTAGACCCTGATGAGACACAATGTTATGCAGCATCTTATCAGGATTATGCACTGTTTGCTATTTGAACCTAAAATGTTCTGATGTATGGAAACACATTGCAGTGTCCTTAGATCACCCTTGTATATCTATAATGAAATATTCCAGCAAGCACACAGGGAGAGTTCATTGCAATATAGAGGCATGAATGGGTTAAACTTTCTCTCAATTAGAAATGCCTTTGCATGTTTCTATCCTGTCCTGATAAAGAACTGTTCCAAACTTCCATATATCCAAGCAATTTATCTAAAGGGAGCTGACTCCCCCTTTAATGTAACAGCTAAGTACAAGTCATAAAAGAGATGTTTTAGCAATAATGTTGAAAAAATAGCCAAGCAATTATAATGTAGAAAAAGTAGCCAAAAACAAAAAGCTGTAATTTTGGAGATTAATTCATTTTCAGTTTGTGTACAATAGTCTGTTAAATAAGGCATTTTTCAAATTACCTCCCTTTGCAATTAAAAAAATGGAATTAACTTTAAACAAATAATGCTCAAAAACCAATTATTGCAATTAATGTCTCTCAATGCGACACCTTATACTGTGTGAATCTCACTTTATTTTCTGCTGTTCATACCTCTTTGATTTTGCTTTCCAGACCTAGGCAAGACGGGCAATGTTTTCTATGGGAAATCCCATGTTAATCCACTGACTAAGGTTTTTTTGTTCAGTATAATTCAAAATGACAAACAGTGTAGATCCTGATCAGATGACTCACACTGTTTTAGGCAGGATACTTCTGAAAGCAAGCCGCAAGTAAAGCAGAAATCTCATATAGGAACTTCCTGCTTTACTGTTATCTTGCTTTATATAAAGCTGCAGCCTGTGTTCATTAGCATCGATGAATATTCATTTTTGGTGCTTATGCAGCGTATTAGGGATTAATTTGTCCTATGGGGCTTACATGGAGGAGTGGGTTAAATTAAATTTCTTCTCTTACAAGGATACAGGAGTTAACCCTTTGCCTGCTGCTCGGGGCTTAAAACGTGTTTCTTTTGTTACAGGGGACTGCCTGAAAATATCAGTACCATCATTGATCTACACTCTACAGAATAACCTGCTCTACATCGCCTTGTCCAATTTAGATGCTGCCACCTTTCAGGTAATATTGCTGCCATAATCCAGGGCTCCAGATAAGTGGGAGTTAACTGAAAAAATCCAACATTTTCTCACTAATTTCAGCACTAAACCCTATGGTGTGACTACTCAAAGAGACGATTCTAATGAGTATGACTCCATAGGTTTTAATGCAGAAATGAAGCTTTTAGTATTGAAATACTCCTTTTATCTGGAGCTCTGATAATCATTAGCAACATTGATCTTATTTGAATATAGAAACAAAACAGAATATCTAAAAAAATAATCAAACTGGCCATGGCTCATTTTTTATGGCCCTGGCATTTACTCATGCGGGAGGCATAATTATGGTGATCGTCCATGCAACTGTGTATGGTAAACCGTATTTTATTTATACAGTTGTTGCCTTATATGGACACTGTACCCATAGCCTGTTTCTAGTATTGAAGATATGTAACCACTTAAAGCAGGTTTAAAGTAAACCAGACTGCCCCTTCAGATGCATTTTGCTCTATTTTAAGCCTGATTTAAGCTACTATATGGCGAAGTTTCTTCTAGAATATTGAAAATTTTCTTAATATACGTATTGATGACTGTAAACATTTGAACAGTGTTTTTCAGCGGAGGAATAAATTAAAGGGCTTGAAAATGTGTATTTATGGAGTTAATAGAACATTCCCAATCTGGTGTCATGCATGCCACCAGGAGCATATGGGTTTATTGAATTTACTATCTTGCTCTTTATTAGTATCTGATGGAGAATAAATGTGATTTTAATTATCATTTATCAACATACAGTTTGCAATAAAGGATTGCAAACATTTTTCCCCAAGCACTGGGTAATCAAAGGAATGTATATACAGTAAAAACTCGATTCTACGAACTCGCGTTAGTTCGAACATACCCATATTTCAAAGTTAAAAGGTGGCTTAGCCATGTTGTATCTTTGAAATACGGATATGTTCGACTTAAACAAGATCGACTTATCAAAAATCAACTTACGAAATACTGATAAGATCAATTTAAGCGAGTTCGTAGCATCTAGTTTCGACTGTATATGTTCCTAGTAATCAGTAGTAAACTGTAGTCAAGCAAAACTTCAGAAAACTAGATTACCTTTTGACTACAGCCCTCCCTCTCTACAATGACAACTTATGGGAGACAAAATTGTGTACGTTGTTCGGAGGGAGTTGTTATGGGGAGGGAAATTGGCTTACATTTGCAAACAGCTTCAATCCAGATCAGACGCCGCATAATGCGGCGTCTGATCTGGATTCAAGCTGTTTATCACTCGTCATTACATTTCTACTGTCAAAATGTCCACTTATATTTAACTTTGAGAAAAACAGCAGGCGACAAATTTAAGCAGCCATGAAAAGAATGTATTGTTTGGGGAACAGCAGCAAGGGTCGTTGTAAGGAGGGGTTCGTTGTTGGGAGGGCCGTTGTAGGGAGGGAACACTGTATTTTATGCTGACAATTGGATTCCTTTGTTTCAGGTTACATATCAGCTAAAGATTTTAACCACTGCCTTGTTTTCTGTGATAATGCTGAGAAAAACCTTAACAAGAAACCAGTGGATAGCTTTAGTCATCTTGTTTACGGGTATCTCAATCGTCCAGATGCAGCCAGAAGATGCGGGTACTACCCAAGGGAGTACACAGCAACGCCCTCTACTGGGACTTTTAGCAGTTATAGTAGCTTGCTTAATGTCTGGATTTGCCGGTGTATATTTTGAAAAAATCTTAAAGGGAACCAAACAGACTGTATGGTTGAGGAACGTTCAGCTCGGTGTATTAGGGGCATTCATAGGGCTAATTACGATGCAACTGAAAGAAGGGGACAAGCTGAGAGAACAGGGATTCTTCTTTGGTTATGATAGCATGGTGTGGCTAGTCATAGCTCTACAATCTCTAGGAGGACTGCTAGTAGCGGTTGTCGTGAAATATGCGGACAACATTCTGAAAGGGTTTGCCACCTCTCTTGCTATTGTTGTTTCATGTTTAGTGTCAATATTTTTCTTCGACTTTAAACTGTCCTTACAGTTTACTGTTGGGGCAACTATGGTCATGTTGTCAATATATCTATATGGTAAATATGCTGCTCCACCAAAAGTGCAGAAAAAGACAGATCTTCAAAATGGCAATGTTCGATCGGTGTAAGTACAGTCAAACTTGTGTTAAGTGAACACTCCTTAACCTGTTACCTCATACATACGCCTTTTGACGCCTCTAATTTATTCCTCCACTTGTGAAAATAGTTCCAGTTTATACCAATATGAATATTTATCATAAGAAATATGTTCTATATTCTAGCAGATGATAGCTTATAGCAGGCTGAAAGTAAAGCAGAATGTGCCTTAAGGCACATTCTTCTTTTCTTTCAACCTGCTTTAAGTGGACACCTATATTCAATACTAGAAACGTTTTTCCTGGCTATGGGGTAATGTGATAAGGAGGATGTGGCTGTCTAAAGGCAGATAGCTGCTTTATGCAGGCTAAAAGTAAAGCAAAGGGCTCCTAAAGGAGCCTTTTGCTTTACTTTTAGCCTGCATTAGGCACATGTCTTTAATCCAAAGATTTAACTCGTTTTGAGTGTCTGCTTAAAACAAATTTGACTGTAATTGCTAGAATCATTTTACTTGATAGGACCAGTTGACTCAAGTTTTTATCACAGAATATTTGTTAAATGTTTGAATACTAATCCTGCATCAGGAATCTAATGTAAAATTTGGACGAAAAATGCAATAGACTGATTGTTTATCCTACCAACTTAAGGCTGCTTTTTTTTAAAATAGAAATTTAAGAAATTTCAAGTACATGCTATTCTTTGAAGCCGTTTATCAGAGGTTTGTATCGAATTATTATCTCTCTAACTTAGTACGGGGCTGATGGTAAAAGGAAACAAAGAATAATTTAGCATGTTGATTTAATGTCTCAGCGAAACCGGATGTTGTGAAAAATCATTATTGATTACCCAGTTTGTTTTCATGCTGTTAGTTTGATCTCAATAATAAGTCAAATCAATCTGGTGTTAAGCATAGATATCTTAAAATAACCTAGATCGGCTACAGGCCAATCAGCGACGGTCACCGAGAAGCCATCTTGGTTAGTGTATGCTATTCATGTTCCAATGGTTTGGTGCACGTCGTATTGCGGTAAATTAATGACGTTACATGCTGTGCGCAGTAATCCCGTCTACGTTGACGGTGCGTCATTGACTACAGAAGTTGCTAAGAAGCGTTCCATAGTTGCTATGATTAACCGATGATTTTAATTAGTTACATAAGAATTACCATCATTTTGTGCTTATTATCGTTATATTGTCGTTTTACGGTGCATATTTATGTTACAAGATGTATGAAGTACGAATTCGTTCTTAAATGAAAGTAAATCATATTGTGTCGCCGGAGGGAAAATGTATGATACACATACCAAAATGGCGTCTCTCTGACCGTCGACCAATGGGAGCTCAGCGCTAGGTGGCCGATCTAGTCTCTTCAGATATCTATGGTGTTAAGTGACCACTCAGTAGCAGTCTTTAGACAGGTGCCTGCTAAATGCAGGATAAAAATAATACAGAAATCTCTGTACGTAAGACATACTTTCTTTCCAGCATTAAGCAACCTGCTATATAAGATACTACCATTTGGTCTTATAGTTAAGGTAGCATATCCCTAATGAGATCAGGTCAATCTTGGTCAATATTGGAACTCTACATAGACTAACTAGCAATTCTCATCAATTGATGGACCAAACTGAACCATGCTTGAGCATAGTTTGGTATGGACTGTGGGTTGATAAGAATGGTGGATCGCTTAAGGTAGAGTACTGATATTGACCGACATTGGCTTGATCTTATTAGGGGAGTTCTACCTTAATACAATATTGAACTTTATTTTGATCTCCAATAAAAAAAATGACTATAAGAGGTGTGGATAAACGGTCAGTCCAGGGTGAAGTGTTTAGGTAGTGGGGGTATCTAGTTGATACTGTTATATCTGTTCTCAGCAGCAGCTTGAAAAAAGCATAGGCATGTCATAAAATAGGTGTCTGCTTAACCAACTTTCCCATAAAAACACCTTTAATTTATTCCTCCACTGAAGAAAATAGGTCACTTTATACAGTTTATTCAGTCATAAATATATACCAATAGAAATATTTTCTATATCTTATCAGATGGTAGCTTAAAGCAGGTTGAAAGTAAAGCATAATTTCCCTTAAGGCACATTCTGCTTTACTTTCAACCTGCTTTAACCCTTTGAACGCTAGTCCCGCCTATAGGCGACTTTTTCAAACAGTGTACATGTGAATAGTACACTTGTCCTGTGCAAACAGTGAAGACCCAGATCAGAGGGCTCCGAAAGGAGCCCTCTGATCAGGGTCTTCACTGTTTGTCATAATGCCAAACATTGACAAAAACAACCCTTAAAAGTCAGAAATGGACTAGACTAAAATGGAAACTGGAATTTTCCATTTATAGTTTCAGGGAGGAAAGAGTTAAGTGGTCACCTATTTTCAATACTAGAAACATGCTATGGGGTAATGGGATAATGCACTTCAAAAGTAATGTAGAAAACTGCCAAAATAATATTCGTTGATGCATTGAGCTGCCTTCTTGGTACATGTTAAGTAGAAGCTCAATATTTAAGTTGAACGTACCCGTATTTTAATGTGGCTTAGCCATGTTTTAGCTTTTAAATGCAAATATGTTTTACTTAACCCATTATCCAATTGCCTGTTTCTAGTATTGCAGATAGATAACCACTTACAGAGGGTTGAAAGTAAAGCAGTATGTACCTTAAGGCACTTTCTGCTTTACTTTCAGCCTGTTTAACCTACAATCCGCGAGAATATAGAAAATATTTCTTATAATACATTTTCATAACTGTATAAAATGGAACTATTTCTTCAGTGGATGAATAAACTAAATGTGCTTAAATAATGTCTGAATATCAAAGTTTGACTGTATGAGATTACAAACTAGTTTTGAGTTGCTGCTGTAAGCAGATGTTACGGTTTTTAGTATTTTTTCGCTTTTTAGAATCATGACTTTTGTGGGACAATCAAACATGCTTAAAGGGTACAAGGAAATAAGTAGAATTATTAGAAAGTGTATCTATAATATTGATAATTGGTATGTTCTTAAACTAGTCAAACTTGTGTGAAGCCAACATTCAGAAGAATATAAAGGATAATAGGTCCTGTACATGAAAAAGTAAGACAGATGTAAAACAGACAACTCATGTACATGTAGTAGCTTTCTGCCTTCTTTTGTTATGCAGTTAGCAATTATAGATACAGATGGTGGCTTAAATCAGGATAAAAGAAAAGCAGAAAACTAGTACAGGAGCTTTTTGCTTAACACATTCAACCCTAGCGACGAGTATACTTGTCATTTACAAACAGTATACCTTTTAGGATTACACTTGTCCTCTGATCAAGGTCTACACTGTTTGTCATTTTGAAATACATTGTTAAAACCCATCCTAAATAGTAAAAATGAACTAGACTTATTTTGAAATTGGAATTGTCTATTAAAATTTTCAGGGTTGAATGAGTTAACCTGTCTGTTCCTGCAACAAGCAGTCCTATCGATATTACAGAAGACAGCTTAACCCATTGTATGCTAGGTAATATTTGGCGACCATTTTAAAATGTCGTCTGCAGCGGGTATAACTCAAATATTTGCAAAATATTTTAGCATTTTCTGATAGAGTATTGACTTACCTGCAAACAGTTTTGATCTCAGATCAGGCCCCACAATGTGGGGCCTGATCTGAGATCAAAACTGTTTATCTTAAGGTACACCTAAAAGTGTATCACCGGCATAAAATGGGTTAATGCAGGTCAAAAATCAGAAAGCTCCTATAGAAACTTTCTTCTTTATTTATGTTCTGCATTAACTTGTCCTATGGACATTATCCATTCTACTTGAAAGAGTTGTAGTTTCACACGAGTTTAACCCTATATAAACATAATATTATTGTTGGGAGTTAAGGAAAAGCTATTTTTTATGAGTTTCGTGGCCAAAAGGTGTTCTCTAAGGGCTCCAGATAAGAGTGTGTACCGGGTAGACCACTTTTTTTCTCAACGCAACCCTGTGTTGTGACTACTCATTAGAATCAGTCCAAAGAGAGGATTCTAGTAAGTAGTCACATCATAGGGTTTGGTTGAGTTATAAGGATTTTAGTTTTTGAAATACTCACCTTATCTGGAGCCCTGTTTCTATGTAGATTGTTTGATCAGTTTGTAGACCTATGTTTTTCATTTTAGTGAAAAATACTATAAAACTGAAAATGTTTTTACTTTTTAAGCAATCTCCGAGAATATTGACTTTTATTTAGTATTCATGTTTTAGTGTACATATTGGTGCTCAGGCATCAGAAAGTTAAGGCACTGCCATCTTTCAATGTACAGTCAAAATTCGATATCTCGAACTCGATTAAGTCGAACATACCCATTTTTCAAAGTTACCTCGTTTTTACTTTGAAATACTGGTATGTTCGCCTAAACCGAGCTTGAAATAAGGCAATTCATGTTTTGAAATATTGGATAGTTTGAGTCAAGCGAGTTTAAGATATCGAAGTTGGACTGTAATCTATTTTAACCCCTTCCTCCACATTAGCGCCATGGTGTGCTGTAAGTAGTTCCTTCACATAAGTTCAATAGACGCTGTTACCCTGTATTGTGAAATGAGGGTTCTCTGGTTGGTGTTACATAAAGATTGTAGCTTAACTCCTTACTCCATTGCCTGTTTCTAGTTTTGAAGACAGGTGGCCACTAAAAGCAGGTTAAAAGTAATGCATAATGCACCTTAACTCTGCTTTACTTACAGCTTGCTTTAAGCTACCATCTTCTAGGTTTTAGGACATTTTATTTTTGGTGCATATCCATGACTGAATAAAGTGGAACAATTTTTGTAATGGACAAATAAATTGAAGGGATATAAAGGTGTATTTATGAGGTAAAGCTAGATGAAAGTAAAACAAAGAAATACTAAATAAGCTTTATCACTTATAGGTGCATGGCTTGTTCTATTGTCTATGGTGGAATGGGTTAACTCTTTCAACCCTAGGCACGCATATATGCATTATTTGCAAACAGCGTACATGTGACGAGTACACTTGTTCTATACAAACAGTGTAGACCCTGATCAGAGGGCTCCTTAAGGAGCCCTCTGATCAGGGTTTACACTGTTTGTTGTATTGACATATATTGTAAAAATCAACCCTAAAAAGTAAAAAATGGACTAGACTATATTGAAAATTAGAATTGTCCATTTGAGGTTTCAGGGAGAAATGGGTTAAGCAGCCACATGCAGAATCTACTAACACATTGCTTGCTTATTGCGACTTTACTAGAATTAGCACAGCCATAATTCAGATCAGATGCTGCATAATGCAACTTCTGGTCTGGTCTGTTTGACTTTATTCTCTTTTCATTACTTAAACTACATAAAAAATTTAAAAAAAGATGGGCAGACAACAATGATGAAGCAGAAGATATTGTAGAGGGTGACGAGTTAGATATTGACTTGTATTACTTGATGAATTATTTTAACCCATTACTCCATAGATCCACATTTAACACATTTATTTATTCATCCACTGGAGAAAACATTTCCAATTTATACAGTAATGAGTTTGTATCATAAAAAATATTTTCTATATTTTGGTAGCTTTAAGCAAGCTGAAAGTAAAGCAGAATGCATCATACTGCACATTCTACTTTATTTTTAACCTGCTTTAAGTGGCCTCATTTCTTCAATACTAGAAACATGCTATGGAATAAGGGGTTAAAGCTATAGCACATGTATCTCTTAACAAAATGGCAACTGTTCTTATGTTTTGATTTGAAAGTTTATCTTTCAGGCTCTTAGAGTGATTTGTGATACATTGATTGTTTTGAGCATGATTAAGCTTTTGACTTACACATATGCCTATAATGATGTAAACATTGTGTTAACACTTTACCCCATAGCTTGTTTCTAGTTTGAAGACAGATGACCATTTATAGCAGGCTGAAAGAAAAGCAGAATGTGTCATAAGGTATCTTATGCCAGTAAAACAGCACATTCTGCTTTATTTTCAACCTGCCTTTAGTAGTGACCTATTTTTTAAAGGAATAAAATTGAACCAAACCACCTGAAGGTTCACTACTTGAGCCTTCTCCTGCTGAATACTCATATATAAATTCTGTCCACTATGAACATCTATCATCTGAACTATAAGATTGGCTAATGAAATAAGGGGAAAATCTGTAGGAAAAAGTTCAGACTGATGTCCTACTGATGGTTTGAGAAAACAGAGTAGACCCTGCTCAGACTGTTCATTCCGGAGTTGTCTAATCTGAGGCTTCACCGTTTTCAATAAGCATTAATATACAGTAAAAAATATATTATGACTAAAAAATTGTATTAATTATAAGATGTTTACAACAGGTGAATGCTTAAAGCAAGGCTACAATAAAACTGTCATCTTGCTTTTAGCTGTCACCTGTCTTTCATACAATCAATAAGCCTTAATTTTAGTGGTCGTAATAAAGAAGTTTTACTGTAAACATATAGCAGGAGAAGGGTTTGAATGTTTTGTACAGTTGACTGGATTAATTGTACAGCGCTCCCTCTCTACAACGACATCCAATGGGAGACAACAAATGTGTGCGTTGTTCGGAGGAAGTCGTTACAGAGAGGGAAATATGATTACATTTGCAAACAGCTTGAATCCAGATCAGACGCCGCGTAACGCGGCGTCTGATCTGGATTCAAGCTGTTTGTCACTCGTTACTAAGGTTTGTAATGTCAAAATGCCCAATATGTAATTTTGAGAAATACAGCAGACGACAACTTTAAGCAGAAGATTATTGCAGACGTAAAAACGTTGGACATAATTTCTTGTTTCGGGACCAGCAGCAAGCGTCGTTGTAAAGAGGGAATCATTGTTGGGAGGCCGTTGTAGAGAGGGAGCGCTGTACAAGAATTACTGTCAATTTGTCTGTACTTATTTTAATTCTTTGTTTTTGTTGTACATGTATATGCATTCTTCTTTATTCTGTTTTGTCCGTCCATTCATGCTATTGATTTAGCAGCATATCTGTGTATTTTTATTTCTGTTCAATATATATTCTGGCACATTGAGATCTTCAAAGAGGAACATATTTTGGTCCATTTTAAAGTGGATTCAGTAAAATTACTGTGGCAAAAACTTTTGTTTTTCGTGTTCAGATGATACTTAACAATAACACACTATCACAATGCAATAAAATGTAAACAATGACCGTTTTTTTTAAACTTTAACATTTTTTATGTGAATTTCAAAGTGTTGAGCCTAATCAGACACCTATGTGATCACTGCAATGACAAATATATTTCTCTGTTTATTGTTTTGTTGTTTCATTTGCTTGTTTAGAAAGGTTTGAAAAGCTTGTAATCCTAAAACTTCAGTATTTGTGTAGTCCAAGTATACATGTTATCAATAGAGCATGATGTGGTAGAGCTATATTTATTTTTGTTGACTTTTGTTTTATTTTGCTTTTTAAGCTCACTTTAACACAAATATGGTGAGCTGTTGTTATCATTTCCTTTTCCCCCAAACTATACCACTTATTTAACTACTGGACCAATTAAAACATTTCAGATTTACAGATGGTGGTCTATATAAATTGTTCAAAGAATTGTTGTTCATGAAAACCGCTGGTTGCCATGGCAATCAAATATAGTAATTGATAACCCTTTCCCACATAGCATATCTCTAGTATTGAATATAGGTGTCCACTTAAAGCAGGTTGAAAGTAAAGCAGAATGCGCTTTAAGCGCATTCTGCTTTACTTTCAGCCTGCTTTAAGCTATCATCTGCTAGAGTATAAAAACTATTTTGTATTATACATATTTATGATTGTATAAATTGGAACTATTTTCTTCAGGGCAAGAATAAACTGAATGCGCTAAAAGGCGCTTCTATGGGGGAAAGGGTTAAAGGCTTTCTTATCTAAAACCAAAAGAGGAAGATTGATATATGATTAGTGAATCTCTACACAGTTTGTTCAGGTCACATTGCGTTGGAGGGGATATAGATTGTGTTTTTATCACTACTTTACTATAAGCTCAATATTTTATTGTTAACTCGTAAAAAAGGCGTATTTATGGGATACTCAGTTCAACAATATTTCTGCTTATAGCTTAGGCACAGGAGGCATAGATCTGTTTATTGAAATTATGATTGAATGGTCTCATATTAACCCTTCTCGTATACTGTAAAACTGGTTTTATTCGCAAGAATATAATTTACGCGTTAATTCGCAAATGTGTTTCCTTGCGTCTCTAGTTTTGAAAAAAGGTGATGCCTTAAAGCAGGTTGAAAGTAAAGCAGAATGCGCCTTAAGGAGCATTCTACTTTACTTTCATTAATCAACGTGCTTTAAGCTATCCTGTGCTAGAATATAGAAAATATTATTTATGACACATATTCATGACTGTTTAAATTGCATCTATATTCTTTGATGGAGGAATAATTTAGAGAGGTAAAAAGGAGTATTTATTGGGTAATGGGTTAAGTTGAATGCTTTATCTTCTTTAACCATTTTACCCGTAGCCTGTTTGAAGTATTGAAAAATGATGAACACTTAAAGCAGATTGAAAGTATGGAAAAATGTGCCTTCTTCAGTAGTGGAATAAATTAAAGACTTAACCCCTTTACTCCATAGCCTGTTTCTAGTATTATAAGAGGGATGACCACTCAAAGCAGGTTGAAAGTAAAGCAAAATTCACCTGAAGGCACATTCTACTTTACTTTCAGTTTTGTTAAGCTACCGTCTGCTAGAATAAAGAAAATTTTCCTTAGGATACATACAGAGCTCCAGATATCAGGAGTATTTCAAAAACTAAAATCTTTACTTCTGCATTAAACCCTATGGTGTCACTACTTATTAGAATCATCTCCTAAGAGTAGTAACACCATAGGATTTAGTGCTGGAAAAAGTGAGAAAATACTGACTTTGTTCAGTTTACTCCCTCTTATCAGGAGCCCTGATATATAATTTTAACTTTTTATGTAGTAATGGGTTGAACAAGAAGTATTAGTTTGCACTGCCTAAAGGACATGCCACCTCATTTATCTTCTCTAAAATTTCCTATTAACTCTTTCAACATTAAGTAACTTGTGTGGGTTATTGGGTTCCCTTGTGGATCATTTTAGTTACCACAACATGAACCAGTCTACTTGGATTTCTTGTTAGTTTAATAAATACTGGTCAAAATCAGCAAATGGTACAGACCCAGATCATACTATTTACATATGTAATGAGCATATTTTAACCCATTACCCAATAAATACGCCTTTTTAACCCCTTTAATTAATTCCTCTACTGAAGAAAATAGTTCAAATTTATACTGTCACAAATAAAAATCATAAGAAATATTTTTAAATCATAAGAAATATTTTTTATATTCTAGCAGATAATAGCTTAACCCATTACCCCATAGATACACATTTTTACGCCTTTAATTTATTCCTCTACTGAAGAAAATATAAGTTCCAATTTATACTATCATAAATAAGAATCATTAGAAATATTTTCTATATTCTAGCAGATAATAGCTTAAAGCAGGCTGAAAGTAAAGCAGAATGCACCTTAAGGCACATTCTGCTTTACTTTCAACCTGCTTTAAGTGGTCACTTATTTTCAAAACGAGAAACTGGCTATGGGATAATTGGTTAAAGCAGGCTGAAAGTAAAGCAAACTGCACCTTAAGGTGCATTCTGCTTTACTTTCAACCTGCTTTAAGTGGTTATATATCTATAGGCTATGGGGTAAGGGGCTTAACAAGTCCATGGTGTTGAAAGGGTTAATCTGCTCCTCCATAGTCATCAAAGAAAACTGTCTGTAACCAAACAACACAGCTATAGGTGCACTCTGTTTTACAGATCCCATATCCTGGTTCTAGAATTGAAAATAGATGATAGCTTAAAGCAGGTTAAAATAAAAGCAGAATGCGCCAAAGGGCGCATTCTGCTTTACTTTCAGCCTGCTTTAAGCTATCATCTGTTAAATATAGAAAATATTTCTGTATATGATTATGTATAAATAGGTTCTATTTTCTTCAGTGGAGGAAGAAGTAAAAGGCGTAAAAAGGAGTATTTATGGGGTTATGGGTTAAGCTAGCAAGTGTCATAAGATACTAGAAATGCCTTTAATGTTTTATGTTCAAGACTTTTTATATGGAGACCAATTTCTTCAGTGTAGAAATGTTGGCGCATTTATGTAGCAATGGGTTTCTTGTTGATATTTCTATTGTTATAAATATGTCGCCAAATCTTTTTTTCTCTGTGAAAAAACAACAAACCTGTTTTAAAATGAAGGTACTTTGTAATGATTTACATGATATTTTGAAAATGTGATTGTGCCAAAAATGGTCAGTAATGTTTTAACTCATTCAAGACTCCGAAACTTCAGAGGGACAATTCCAGTTTCAATTAAGTCAATTTTACTCTTAAAGGGTCTTTTTACAGTTTATTGCAAAATGACAAACAGTGCAGACCCTGGTCAGCCCTCTGATCAGGGTCTACACTGTTTGCATAAGACAAGTGTACTCTTCACAGGCACACTGTTTGTAAAGGATGAGTATACTTGCCACTAAGGCTTGAGAGAGAATGAGATGTGGATGGGTAGGTATTAAGTGGAGAGAGAAGAGAGATTTGTTTGGAATTTGATAGGGTTAGGTTTACTGGTTTATTTGTGAGACCAGGCCCGAGGCTATAAAACTTAAAACGAACTCTGTGCTCAAAACTCAGAATTTTTCTCAGCTCATAAAACTTCAGCAGACATTTTATTTCATAACTATTATTTTCATACATAATTAAAATGTAATAATGTATCCAATTGAGGTTACAAAAATCAAATAAAACGTGTTTTGTAAAAACTAGAGCCTGTTACCGAAACTGAGTCAATTTTTATTGAAGGCTCTAGTTTTTTACATAACACTCTTTAACTCATTTCAGTTACCTCATTTTGATAAAGTTTTATAGTAGATTTATGTATACAAATACTCGTTATATAAAATGTTTGCCGAATTGTTATGAATTGAGAAAAACTCTCCGTTTTGAGCACAGAGTTCATTTAAAGTTTTATAACCTTGGGGCCAGACCCAGAGGTTATAAAACTTAAAATGAACTCTGTGCTCAAAACTCAGAACTTTTCTCAGCACATAACACTTCAGCAAACATTTTGTATAAAACTAGTATTTGCATACCATAATTCTACTGTAAAAATATATCCAAATCAGGTTACTTAAATCAGTTCAAGCATGGTTTGTAAAAGCTAGAGCCTGTAATCGAAATTGAGTTTTGAGCACAGAGTTTGTTTTAAGTTTTATAACCTCCGGCCCTCAGTAATGTCGGAGTCAGTATTATGAATGTTCTGGGTTAATAATGCAGAATGAAAGTAATGCAGAAAGCTCCTAGATCTGTTGGTCTTGCATATTCTTTGAAAGTCTTGTTCAACAGATGACTGGCTATACATCGGTAAGTACAGCGCTCCCTCTCTACGACACCAAATAGGAGACAAAAATTCCAGTTCAGACACCGTGTTACGTCTGATCTAGATTCAAGCTGTTTGTCATTCGTCATTATTTTTTTCGATCAAAATGTCAAATAATTATGCCAGCAGACAACAATTTTAAGCAGATGTTCTGGCAGCCGTGAAAGCTTTAGATATAATTTTTTTTTGTGAACAGCGGCAACTGTAGTTGAAAGGAGGGAGTCATTGTTGGGAGGGTCATTGTAGGGAGGGAACACTGTATTTAAATGGCCCAGCATGCTTCATATCTTTTATGTGTATGTACCCTTCGTCGGAAACTTTGTCATCAGCTTCAAAAATGTTTTCTTCATATTTTTAGCTCACCTGAGCCAAAGGCTCAAGGTGAGCTATTGGGATGGCCCTGTGTCCGGCGTGCATCGTCGTTAATAATTGCTTCTAATGACATCTCCTCATATACCCCTTGACAGAATTCAACCAAACTTTACAGAAATGTAACTTGGGTCAAGCTCTTTCAAATTTGTTCAAAGAATTAAAAACAATGCAGAACTCTTGTTGCCATGGCAACCAAAGTGAAAAAATAAGGAAATCTTAAAAAAATTCTTGTCAAAATCTGCATTGGCACATAGCATCATCTACAGGTCCTCTATCAAGTTTGTTCAAATTATGCCCCTGGGGTCAAAATTGGCCCCGCCCCAGGGGTCACAGTTTTACATAGAGTTATATAGTGAAATTTTCAAACGTCTTCTTCTCTGAAACTAATATGGCAAGAGCTTTGATATTTGGCATGGTGACACTATTAGATGTCCTATACCAAATTTGTTCAAATGATCCTGGTCAGTTGCACAACTAGGTCACAGGAGCTAAAAATAGATTTTTTTCAATGAAAACTTAAAAAATCTTCTTGTCTGAAACTACAAGGGCCAGAGCTTAGATATATGGCACATAGCATCATCTACAGGTCATCTATTAAGATTGTTCAAATTATGCCCCTGGGGTCAAAATTGGCCCCGCCCCAGGGGTCACAGTTTTACATAGAGTTATATAGTGAAATTTTCAAACGTCTTCTTCTCTGAAACTAATATGGACAGAGCTTTGATATTTGGCATGGTGACACTTCTAGATGTCCTTTACCAAAATTGTTCAAATGGTTCTGGTCGGTTGCATAACTAGGTCACAGGAGCTAAAAGTAGATTTTTTTCAATGAAAACTTAAAAAATCTTCTTGTCTGAAACTACAAGGGCCAGAGCTCAGATATTTGGCACATAGCATCGCTTACAGGTCCTCTACCAAGTTTGTTCAAATTATGCCCCATGGGTCAAAATTGGCCCCGCCCGGGGGTCACAGTTTTACATAGAGTTATATAGAGAAAATTTCAAACGTCTTCTTCTCTGACACTACTATGGCCAGAGCTTTTATATTCGGTATGGTGACACTTTTAAATATCCTTTACATATTTTGTTCAAATGGTTCCGGTTTGTTGCATATCTAGGTCAGTCCTAGACATAAATCATTATCTCCATTTTTTCAGCTATTCTCAGGTGAGCGAAATATGCCCCATGGGTTTCTTGTTTTTTTTAAAAATCAGTTTAAACACATTTTTATCCTCAGAAAAATGTGAATTAGAATATAAGTGTTCAAATCTTGATCAGATGTGGTTTATCTAGGCATTTGATCTTGATTGAACCTGTTCAAAAGCTGTTCTGTTCATATACATCTGTTGTACATTTTATGATTGGTCTTTTACAAATAATATATTTTTGTTTTATACATGAAACAGTATCATTTAAACCCTTCACTGCCTTACCCTGAATACAGTGATTGTTTGCAAACGGTTTGGACTCTGATCAGTTGCTGCATAATATGATGTCTGATCTGGATCAAAATTGTTTGACACACATTTCAATATTTCTTAAGTCAAAATATCTAAAATTTAAATTGGATAAACAATAGCAGACAATTGTTTAACCCTTTGAACCCTAGTCCCGCATATAGGCGTCATTTCAAACAGTGTACATGTGAATAATACACTTGTCCTGTGCAAACAGTGAAGACCCAGATCAGAGGGCTCCGAAAGGAACCGTATGATCAGGGTCTTCACTGTTTGTCAGTACTGCCAAATTTGACAAAAACAACTCTTAAAAGCCAGAAATGGACTAGACAAAAATCGAAACTGGAACTGTCCATTTAAAGTTTCAGGGAGGAAAGAGTTAAGGCAGATGATGTCATGGCAGTGAAGTGGTTAGATTAGGTACATGTATGTACTTATGATATTGATAAAGTCAAGCTGTTGTCAGAAATAATTGACTCGAGCAATTTCTGGCTAGCCAGAATTAGCATAACCTGTATGGTCGCAACGTACCACTGCCGAAACGTCCTCAAATTACAAGAAGCCATTTAATTACACCATAAGTACGCCTATATATATACCTATACTGAAGAAAACAGTTCCACTTTATACCGTTATGTATACACACTAAGAGAAATAGTTTTTATATCCTAGCAGATGGAAGCTTTTGAAACTTTATTGAAATATATCTGCTTAAAGCAGGCTGAAAGTAAAGCAGAATGTGCATTCTGCTTTACTATCAACCTGATTCAAGTGGTCACTTCGTCTTCAGAACAGGAAACAAATTATGGGGTAATATGTTAATACAGCATACTGGTGGCAGCTTAAGGCAGAATGAAATCAAAGTAGGAATCCCATACTTTTATTCTGTATTAAGTAGTCACCGGTCTTTTAATCCTTTACTCCATAGCCTGTTTTAAAGTTTAAAGACAGGTGACCACTTACTGCAAAATGCACCTTAATGCTTTACAATTAGGATTATTATTTCTTAAATTCTTATTATACCCCCACAAACAGAGTTTGAGGGGGGTATACTGGAATCAGCCTGTCGGTCGGTTGGTTGGCCGTCAGTCGGTTGGCCCTTGGTCTGTCTGCAAAATCTTGTACTTTCAACTCCTCCTTCAGTTTCAACCCGATTCATTTGATACTTGGCATAAATGTTACTCAGGTGTAGTAGATGTGCAAGACACAAATTTCAGGTCTCTGTGACCTTGACCTTTGGCCTTGAAATTAGTATTGAAATTGGTAGGCAAAATCTTGTACTTTCAACTCCTCTTTCAGTTTCAACCCGATTCATTTGATACTTGGCATAAATGTTACTTAGGTGTACTAGATGTGCAAGACACAAATTTCAGGTTTCTGTGACCTTGACCTTTGGCCTTAAATTTGGTCTTGAAATTGGCAGGCAAAATCTTGTACTTTCAACTCCTCCTTCAGTTTCAACCCGATTCATTTGATACTTGGCATAGATGTTACTCAGGTGTAGTAGATGTGCAAGACACAATTTTCAGGTCTCTGTGTCCTTGACCTTTGGCCTTGAAATTGGTCTTGAAATTGGTAGGCAAAATCTTGTACTTTCAACTCCTCCTTCAGTTTCAACCCGATTCATTTGATACTTGGCATAGATGTTACTCAGGTGTAGTAGATGTGCAAGACACAATTTTCAGGTCTCTGTGACCTTGACCTTTGTCATTTAAATTGGTCTTGAAATTGGCAGGCAAAATCTTGTACTTTCAACTCCTCCTTCACTTTCAACCTGATTCACTTGATACTTTACATAAATGTTACTCAGGAGTAGTAGATGTGCAAGACACACATTTCAAATCTCTGTGACCTTGACCTTTGGCCTTGAAATTGGTCTTGAAATTGGCAGGCAAAATCTTGTACGGCAAACTCCTTCACTTTCAACCTGATTTACTTGATACTTGCCATAAATTTTCCAAGTTTTTATGATGGTGGCAGCACCCTGCCATTGTCAAACCTCATTGAAAACGTCTGCAGAGTGTGACAGAGTGCTGCATAGTGGGAGTATTTATCACCTTTAGTGATAGCCGTTCTAGTTGTGCATTTTCATAGATGTTTAAAGTGGAACTATTTTCTTCAGTGAGGGAATAAATTAAGTCGATAAAAATGTGTATGTATAGGCCTAAAGGGTAATTGGCTAAGTGTGATATATGTACTTTGAGCAGTAAGGAAAAGTTTGGTATTGAATAATATTATTTGTATTTGTTCGAATGTATAAAAAACATTGACATTTTTACTGCCACAACCGTTCAAAATCATCTCCAACCATTCCTAAACTGAAGAAACCATGTAAGTGTCAAATACTACGGTTCCAGGCTTAAGCTGTTTATAAATGTTAGTATAAAAGTTGTGCTTGGCTGAAGAAGGTCTAAGAGTTATGTTCTAGTCACACTATTGTATTGTTCACAGTGCATACTTGACTGAATTAATACGAGAATCTCGTTTGAGCTTTCTGCATTATTTCTGTTCTGCATTAAAGCAACCATTTATCATTAGAGACATCTGTTGTTCTTGAATGAAGGACTGCTTTTAACTTTTGTTTTCATTTCTTTAGACAGGTGCTTACTTATAGCAGGTTGAAAGTAAAGCAGAAAGCTCTTTGCTTTACTTTCAGTCTGCTTTAAGCATCCACCTATCAGGGTACAGCAAAGATTTTTGAAAGGGCATTTCCATTAGGGATACACTAAAACCTCTCTATTACGACCGCTAAATGATGACTAAACGATCGTACAATACAGGTGATGGCTTAAAACAAGGTGACAGTAAAACAGAAAGCTCCTGAAGGAGCTTTCTGTTTAACTGTCAGCTTGCTTTAAGCAGCCACCTTTCGTAAACACATAACATTTAGCACAATTCAGGGGTTGTAATAGAGAGGTTTTACTATAGTAACATGTGTCAAGGGGAGAATGCTTTACACCGATTTAATTGTTCTTAATTAATATACCCTAGTCATTGTGTTATTGTAGACTATATTGTTATGTAGGTATTTAGCACATTGTAAATAGGAGACTATTTTATGTGGTTGGCTATATGCAACTTGATTATACAAAACTGAAAGTAGATAAATAAAGACATCGGAATCCTAAGGTGTGTCGTGTTTTCTGTACATATTTACCACTATCAATAGATCTAGGAGACATTAATGTTTAACCCACTGAGCCGTAGTAATGAGTTTACTCCTCATAAACATTGTACCTGTGAAGAGTACATTTGTCAGATTTGCAAACAGTATAGGCCCAGATCAGACAGCTCCTTTAGGAATCCTCTGATCAGGATCTGCATTGTTTTCAAAATGTTGTAAGTTTCCTTAATTAGTCAAAAATAAATGGGTGTTCCACGGAACACATATGTCTCTTGCCAGCAAGCATCAGTCGAATAAAAGTTATAGCCAAAATGAAAATCTTCATTAAGCACAAGTTATCTGCCACAAAAGAAAGTGTGAAAAGGGAAATTAAACTCATGGTATTGATGCAAGAGTTATGAACCATGTGCAAGACACTTCCACTCTTCAAACTTTTTAAACAAATGAAATTTCATCTGAAAAGCTTCAATAGAACAGGAGTAATGGGCAGAAAATAGCAAATATGGGAAAGGGGAATAACTCACAGTATTGATGCAAGAGTTATGAACCTTGTGCTAGACACTTACACTCATCAATCTCTTTCCATAAATGAAATTTCGTTTCAAAATCTTCCGTATAACAAGAAATCTACAGATGGACGATGGAAAAGTGATCCCATAGTGTCATTCACCTCTATCTACAGCAGGTGACACAAAAATAGACTAAGCTTAACCCTTAGCCTGCCAGTCACGACTATAGCTCCATATGCAAACAGCTTGGATCCGGATGAGACGCCGAGTAACTCGGCGTCTCATCCGGATCCAAGCTGTTTGACACTCGGACAACATTTTCAGCAACTTTGAAGCAGACGAGAAATATAGCAGACGACAATTTATTTGGCGGGCTAAGGGTTAATCAATAAATGAAATTGTCCATTTGAAGTTTCAGGGGTGACTGTTTTAAGATACATGTAAAACAGTGGAGAAGATGTTATTCTTTCCCAACAAACACATTTACGCAAAAAGTTAGAAACCAGATCAGACGCGGTTGACCCCGCGTCTGATCAGGCTTTTTGCCGGCCCACTCATATTAAAATGAATAGGCAGATGTCAAAAAGTTGTCATTTTCTACATTTTATTGCAATGCATAATCCAAAACGTTTAAACAGGAGACAATAATGTTTTCTCCATTGTACAGTCAAACTGTTTGCATCCTGATGAGAGGCAGAATTAAGAAGAGATCATTTACATTCTTGCACCCAGAAGAGCAATTAAAATAGTCAACTTATATTAAGCCTTTAAATACCCGATAGATGCACCATTTTATGCCTTAACCCTTAGCCTGCCACTCACGACAATAGCTCCATATGCAAACAGCTTGGATCCGGATGAGACGCCGAGTAACTCGGCGTCTCATGCGGATCCAAGCTGTTTGACACTCGGACACCATTTTCAGCAATTTTGACCAACTTTGAAGCACTTTGGAACTTGAAGCAGACGAGAAATATAGCAGACGACAATTTATTTGGCGGGCTAAGGGTTAATGCATTCCTGCACAATACAGTAATGAATATGTACTGTAAGAAATAGGTCCATATTCTAGCAGATGGCATCTTAAAGCTGGCTGAAAGCAACCATCTGTATTCAAAACTGAAAGGGGAAAGGGTTGAACCAAGTTTCACTTTGAACAAGACAGATTTGTTATTTTTTGGACAAGTTCCAGCTGACATCATTCATCTCTATAAGTTCCAGTTTCAAAACAAATCTAGACCATTTTAAAATATTTAGGGTTGATTTAACTCATTCACCCCTGAAACTTTTAATGGATAATTCCAATTTCAAAATAACTCAAGTCCATTTATGACTATTTAGGGTTGAATTTAACAATATATTTCAAAATGACAAACAGTGTAGTCCACACTGATTGCATGGGACAAGTGGAATCGTTACAGGTACACTGTTTGTAAATGACAAGAATACTGGTCACTAGGGTTGAATGTGTTAAACTTAAACAAAATACTGCAAAATGACAAACAACACTCTGATCAGAGGACTTCTTGAAGAACACTCAAATCAGGGTTTACATAGAGCAAGTTTACTCTTCACAGGTAAACAGTTTGTAAATAAAGAGTATACCAGTATATTTAATTTGTTCCTAGGGCTCAATGTGTTAAAAAATAGGTACTTCTTAAACATACATGTATTAACCCTTTGAACCCTAGCCCTGCATATAGATGTCCTTTTCAAACAGTATACATGTGAAAAGTGCACTTGTCCTGTGCAAACAGTGAATACCCAGATCAGAGGGCTCCTTACGGAGCCCTCTGATCTGGGTCTTCACTGTTTGTCATAATGCAAAGATTGACAAAAACAACCCTGAAAAGTCAGAAATGGACTAGGCTAAAACTGAAACTGGGATTGTCAATTTAAGGTTACAAGGAGCAAAGATATAAGCCATCATACAAAATAAGATAAATTAGTAATGTTTCAGACATGATCCAGCTTCAAATGCAGACAAATGTATGGTAATTTTAAACCTCGATCTCCTTCAGAAGCTAGGAGCGTGCTGTGATACATTTATCCTGCATCTTCAACTGTTTTTAAAAGTCCCCATCCTTGGTTTAACCCTTTCACTGACAAAATTTTCTTGAGATTTTTACCCCTTCACCGTTTAATTGTCATCTGCTTCAAATTTGTAGTTTGCAATATCGTGTCAAAGTAAGATTCAATGCAGTATATGCTTAAAACATATGGAAACGAGTGTCAAACAGTTTGGATCAATGCAGTTATGCGGCGTCTGATCAGGATCCAAACTGTTTGCAAACACGCTAAACTTTTAAGCGTCATTGAGAGCGAAAGTGTCAACTATTATTATGCTGACTTTAGAAATGGATTCATCCATTTTCTAAATAATGCCCTGTTTACATTGACTCTTGAAAGTTTTGATTTCTAATTAAATAAAATCATGACAAACAGTCCCAGCAGCCCTTGATCACAGGGTTCCTGAATCAGCCCTCTGATCAGGGTCTGCACTGTTTGCAAATGATATACTCATTTCCCGCACAGTAAGGGTTAAAATGTTTCAATTTAGGGTGGGATGAATGAAAATCAATTTAAGGTTGGATGCACAAGTAAGCCACTTTTGGTGTGCTAGGTGTAAGATTTTATCTTTATGTCTTTTCATGTTATGTTACTATTATGACCAGTAAATTAAGTTTATTAGCAGGTAATTTAGACAGGTGACTGCTTAAAGCAAGGTGAATGTAAAACAGAAAGCTCCTGCAGGAGCTTTCTGTTTACAGTCACATTGCTTTAAGCTGTCACCTGTATTTTATGAAATCAATTAGCCCTGTTTTAGTGGTTGTAATAGAGAGGGTTTACTGTATGCCCCACTGTTTCATGGCCTTGTACTTCAAAATGTGTCACTGAACTCTATACAACCAATGGATACATCTTTGTATACAGATTCAATTAATTCCTCCGCTGAAGAAAATTGTTCCATTTGATGTGCATTAGATAAGAAATATTTCCTATTTCCTAGCAGATGGTAATTTAACCCATTACTCAATGGAAACGCATTTTAAGTTTTTAACACGTTTGATTTACTACTCCACTGAAGAATATACTTCCATTTTATACATCATGAATATTTATCTTCATTTTTCTTCTACATGTATATTCTTTCAGAACGTAGCTTAGAGCAGGCTGAAAGTAAAGCAGAATGTGCACATTCTGCTTTACTTTAAACCTGCTATAAGCAATCAATTATCTTCATAAAAGACAACATCTGTCCACAACAAAGTGCTTTACAATGTATTTACCTATTCCACAACGCAAGTGCATAAGAATGTATTTACCTTTCCACAACACAAGTGCTTTAGTATATATTTATCTATTCCACAACACAAGTGGCTTAGGATGTATTTACATTTCCACAACACAAGTGGCTTAGGATGTATTTACCTTTCCACAACACAGGTGGCTTAGGATGTATTTACCTTTCCACAACACAAGTGCATAAGAATGTATTTACCTTTCCACAACACAAGTGCTTTAGTATATATTTATCTATTCCACAACACAAGTGGCTTAGGATGTATTTACATTTCCACAACACAGGTGGCTTAGGATGTATTTACCTTTCCACAACACAAGTGCATTAGGATATATTTATCTATTCCACAACACAAGTGGCTTAGGATGTATTTACCTTTCCACAACACAAGTGCATTAGGATATATTTATCTATTCCACAACACAGGTGCCTTAGGATGTATTTACATTTCCACAACACAGGTGGCTTAGGATGTATTTACCTTTCCACAACACAAGTGCATTAGGATATATTTATCTATTCCACAACACAAGTGGCTTAGGATGTATTTACCTTTCCACAACACAAGTGCATTAGGATATATTTATCTATTCCACAACACAGGTGCCTTAGGATGTATTTACCTTTCTACAACACAAGTGCCTTAGTATGTATTTACCCATTCCATAACACAAGTGGTTTATGATATATCTACCTATTCTACAACACAAGTGTCTAGGATATATTTATCTCTTCTACAACACAAGTGCATAAGGATGTAATTTTACCTCTTCCACAACACAAGTGCCTTATGTTGTATTTACCTATTCCACAAGTAACACAAGTAGCTTAGCTACTTGTGTTGCGGAATAGGTAAATACATCATAAGGCACTTGTATTGTGGAAGATGTATTTACCTTTCCACAACACAAGTGGCTTAGGATGTATTTTCCTATGCCTCCACTTAAGTGCCTTACAATGTATCTACCTATTCCATCATAAACCTGCATTGGGATGTATTTACCTTTTCTATTCTACAACATAGGTATTTACCTCTTCCACAACACAAGTGCCTTTGGATGTGTTTACCTTTCCATAAGACAAGTGCTTTAGGATGTATTTACCTATTCTAATACACAACACAAGTGCCTTTGGATGTATTTACCTATTCTAATACACAACACAAGTGCCTTGGGATGTATTTACCTATTCCACAACATTGGTTTCAGATGTCAATGAGATAACCCATAAATAAGCCTTTTTACGCCTTTGATTTATGCTTTCACTGTAGAAAATAGTGCAACTTTATACAGTCATGAATATGTTTCATAAGAAATATTTGCTATATCCTAGCAGCTGATAGCTTAAAGCTGGCTGAAAGTAAAGCAGAATGTGCCAAATAAGGCACACTCTGCTTTACTTTTAATCTGCTTTAAGTGGTCATCTGACTTAAACAAGAGGGCCATGGCCCTAAATTCGCTCACCTGAGGACATTGAAGTTTGTACCTAAGTTGACTGGGCAAGACAACATTTTAATATAACTATAAATGGAGTTATCTTCCAGACAAGAAAACATGACAAAAGTGAATTTTGTTGCAAAGCTTATGACCCTTATCCATGACACATCCTCTTATCAAGCTATTTCCATTTCCAATAAATGATAATTATTTCACTAGCGTCAGCAGAACTGGAATTATTTTCCTGACAATAAAATATGACAAAGGGGAAAAACTAAATGCATGGCATTTTCTCTCATCAGTTTCTTTCCATACATAAAATTTCATTACAATAGCATCAGTAGAACTGAAGTTGTCTTCTTGACAAGAAAATATCACAAAGGGAAATAACTCAAAAAACAATGATGTCAGAGTTATGGCCTTTGCAAATGGCACTTCCTCTCATCAGGCTCTTTCCAAATAGGCAATTTCATTTTACCCATTACCCCATAGCATGTTTCTAGTTTTGAAAATAGGTGGCCACCTAAAGCAGGTTGAAAGTAAAGCAGAATGTGTCTTAATGCACACTTTGCTTTACTTTCGCATCTTACATTTTCATGACTGTTTAAAGTGGAATTATTTTCTTAAGTAGAGGAACAAATCAAAGGCCTAAAAATGCACATTTATGGGGTAATGGGTTAACAAACGTCAGTATATGGCGGGAAAGGGTTGAATCCTGGACAAAAAAAATGACAAGACATACAGATAACTCTGACAAAATCAATATTAAACATATGTATAAATATGGCATAAGACATAATTACATAACTGTCAGTGGATCACTTCCAGATCCTGTTTCTCTAAGTATGAAGCAGACTGAACCATATCTAAACTTTAGCAGACAACATGTTCAGCTGATCATGACCAGTTCTGTGATACTCCCCAACTGTTGCATAATATTTGACCTCAGTGGGTAGAGCTCTGGGGCTTACCCTTACCAGACTGAAATGATGTCTGCTTAAACCTACTGTATGTGAAAAGTGTACAAAAAAACAATTTAGAAAATGTTAAGTTGGTAAATGAGTGGCAAATAGGTTGGATCCAGATTAGATGTAGCATTATGATTATGTTGCATCTGATCTTGATCCAAAATGTTTGCAAATATTGGCTATTTGCCCTTAGTATATCAAGGGTAACTCAGGTAAAATACAGTTCTGCTTCATCAAAAATACTGTGAAACCTGCCTAGAGCAGCACTTAAACTGCACAGGGTGGCGTCAAGTGTGACCCTAGGGATTTCATTTTAACAAACTATAGAGGGATCGACCAGGAGATTCTACTGTAAAAATATCAAAGCTTAGGGCCTAGTAGTTTTGGGCAAGAAGATTTTTTAAAGTTTTTTGCTTTTTTGCTTTTTCAAGCTGATTTTTTGCTTTTTCTCTTTCATTTGAACAACTTCTGTAGAGAAGCATCCAAGGAACATCATGAGCAGTTTGAACTCTCCCTACAATCTGCGGGTTCAGAGGAGATGTCGTTTGAAGTAAATGTGAACGGACAGACGGACAGACGTACTACGGACGGTGAGCGGTCACAATAGCTCACCTTGAGCCTTCGGCTCAGGTGAGCTAACAAAAGGGCCTGAAGGCCCTGATATCACTCACCTGTTGTACTGAAGATTGATAGCTTTACCTTTCTGTTTCACTTGTTTTAATCTAAATCCATTCAAATTTGTAGTATAGCATGTAAACAATTTTGGAATACAACCTCATAATTCTAGTATAGTCAAACAACTAGGTTAGACGTGTCACGGGGTCGCCGAGTCCATTTTTATGGGAGATCAGCATTTCAGATATCCTCGTGGCAATTTTTAAAAGAAAACTTTTAGTTAGTTGTACAAACAATAAACGTATTAGTTATCGGAAACATAGCGTAGTGGATAAGACATAGGGCTAAAAGAAAGCATGATCGGGAACATTTTATCAAGCATCAACCTAAAATATTTTTTGGCTAAAACAATATTAAGGATTCTATAATTACATTGCATTAAAGTAATGTGGAAAGCCCCCTGAACAAACAACTAAAACTTGTATTTATATTTGTATTTTATCATCCTTTTGTTTTTGAAAATATGGCTAATATAGGACTCGAACTCAAACTAATGCACCCCTTCCCCAACATTGAAGAAAATGTGCATAAATAGTCAGTATAATACCGTATGAAGTAACATAATGCTTTACTATTCATTCTAGATTAAAAAAAAAGTTTGAGGTTGACGCGGGATTCGAACCCACGCTGAACATAAATACTGTTATCACAGTGCATTCTGCGTACCTACACTTTACCTACTGTGCTTAAGCGCTGACAACAATTCCGCTTTCATTTGTATCTAATATACTAAACTCGACTGTTTAAAACTGGTCCCAGAACATGCGGAATGCTGTTATCCCTAAAAAATGGACTCGGCTGACCTTTGACACGTCAGACCTAGTTGTTTGACTATATAGTAGAGTACATCAAGGTCAGATAACTATATAGAGCCTAAACAATACTGAAATGAAGCCTTTTCTTGCATTTCAAAGTATATGAAGGGCAGATAACTATTGCCACAATGATTAGATTTCAACAATAATTGCACTCCTTCGAGAACTTATAGCTATATACTTTGTGTGCAAGTATTATCAAAATCCATTGAAAACTGTAGTTGCAATAGTGTAAACACTGTTAGAAATGGCACTTTCAGCTATTCAAGGGCAGATAACTCTTGACCTATTGGTATGATTTCAACCATAATCAAACTTATTCGAACTCTTATGGTCATATACAATCTGAGCAAGTTTGAAAAGACTGGATAAAAATTGTGGCCTCTAGAGTGTAAACACTGTTATATATGGCATTTTCAGCAATTCAAAGGTAGATAACTCTCGACCTATTCTTCCAATTTCAACCATAATCGAACTCATCTGAAATCTTATAGTCATATACAATCTGAGTAAGATTGGGAAAGATTGGATAAAAATTGTGGCCTCTAGAGTGTAAACACCCTTAAATATGACATTTTCAGCAATTCAAAGGTAGATAACTCTCGACCTATTAGTCTGATTTCAACCATAATGGAACTCTTATAGTCATATACAATCTCAGCAAGTTTGAGATAGATTGGATCAAAATTGTGGCATCTAGAGCGTAAATACTGTTAAATATGGCATTCAAAGGTAGATAACTCTTGATCTATTAGTCCGATTTCAACCATAATTGAACTCGTCCTAACTCTTATGGTAATATACAATCTGGGCATGTTTGAGAAAAATTGGATAAATATTGTGGCCTCTAGAGTGTAAACAGGGTTAAATATGACATTTTCAGCAATTCAAAGGTAGATAACTCCTGACCTATTAGTCTGATTTCAACTATAATCGAACTCATCCGAACTTTTATGGTAATATACAATCTGAGCAAGTTTGAGAAAGATTGGATAAATAGTGTGGCCTCTAGAGTGTAAACACTAAAATTGTTGACGCCGGACATTCAAGGATTGCAAAAGCTCACCCTGAGCTAGCTCAGGTGAGCTAAAAAACAAGAAACAGGCTATGGGGTAATGGGTTAAAGCAAGATATTAACTCATTACCCCTCAAATACACCTTAAATTTATTTCTCTACTAAAGAAATTAGTTCCACTTTATACAGTTATGAATATGAACAATAAGAAATACAATCTATATATGCTAAAAGACAGAAACTTACAATAAAAAGCAGACTGAAAGTAAAGCAGAATGTGCCTTATCAATAAGGCACATTCTGCTTTACTTTCAACCTGCTTTAAGTGTTCACCTGTATTCCAAACTAGAAACATGCTATAATGGTGTGATGGGTTATATCAGAACCCTTAATGTGTAGAGGATTTCTGTTCAGCTTTATTCTTGAATGTGAGTGGGGTTAGTTTATCGTCCCACAAAACAGTAATTTCAGTTACATGGAGAGGTAACGGGTCAACTCGGCCAATTTCCAACTCAGCCAATTTTATTTTTGACTAATTATTATGAAATGTTTAGCTTATATTGACACAAGTTGTATTTATCTAATAAAATCAAATTCTTTAGACTCTAATGTTAATGAATCATTTGTAATGATAGGGACATCCTTTAAAACTTGTTTTCAACAGCGAATTTTGGTGGGGTTTTAAAAATCATAATCCGTAACTAATAATCAGGGTTCAAAGAAACTCATCAAACAATATGCAATATAATAACCCAAATTACTCCCTGTTCAATCATACCGTGGACATTCTTTATTGCAATCATACCTTTGCTAATTGCATTAATACTAATATCTACCATCTGCTACAGTATAGGAAATATTCCTTATGATACATATTCACGACTGTATAAAATGGAATTATTACCCGACTCTCTAGTTAAGTGTATATTATGCATATTTTACTGGTTTTTTCTATTACATGTATAAAATTTCCCAAGCAATGAGCTAAAACTCCCTAAAGTTATGCAAGGGTGCAACCGTCTACTGTTGCATGCATGAAAATGGTGCACCAATGATTTCCCATCAAGCTTCTTAAAAGATAAAATCATTTACCGGTATACGTTTTCTTCCAACCATGCAGCTATTCATTCATGCTTGCACAATTAAGACAAGAGGGCCTGAAGGCCCTGATATCGCTCACCTCTTGTACTGAAGTCTGATAGTTTTACCTTTCTGTTTCATCCATTTTAATCTAAATCCATTCAAGTTTGTAGTATAGCATGTAAACAATTTATAATACAATCTCATAATTCTAGTATAGTAGAGTACATCAGGGGCTGATAACTGGAGCCTAAACAATACTGAAATGAAGCCTTTTCTAGCATTTCAAAGTTTATCAAGGGCAGATTACTATTGCCACAATTACTAGATTTCAACAATAATTGCACTGCTTCGAGAACTTATAGCTATATACTTTGTGTGCAAGTATAATCAAAATCCATTGTAAACTGTACATAGTTGCAAGAGAGTTTACACTGTTAGAAATGGCATTTTCAGCTATTCAAGGGCAGATAACTCTTGACCTATTGGTATGATTTCAACCATAATCACACTTATTTGAACTCTTATGGTAATATACAATCTGAGGAAGTTTGAAAAAGACTGGATCAAAATTGTGGGTGCTAGAGTGTAAAAACCGTTAAATATGGTGTTTTCAGCAATTCAAAGGTAGATAACTCCTGACCTATTCATCCCATTTCAAGCATAATCAAACTCATCTGAATTCTCATGGACATATACAATATGAGCACGTTTTAGAAAGATTGGATAAATATTGTGGCCACTAGAGTGTAAACACCCTTAAATATGGCATTTTCAGCAATTCAAAGGTAGATAACTCACGACCTATTAGTCTGCTTTTAACCATAATCAAACTCATCCAACAAACTCTTATGGTAATACACAATCTGAGCAAGTCTGAGAAAGATTGGATTCAAATAGTGGCCTCTAGAGTGTAAACATTGTTAAATATAGCATTTTCAGCAATTCAAAGGTATATAACTCTTGATCTATTAGTCCGATTTCAACCATAGTTGAACTCGTCTGAGCTCTTATATTAATATACAATCTGGGCAAGTTTAAAAAAGATTGATTAAATATTGTGGCCTCTAGAGTGTAAACACTGTTAAATATGGCATTTTTAGCAATTCAAAGGTATATTATTACTGACCTATTGGTCAGATTACAAGCATAATCAAACTCATCCGAACTCTTATAGTAATATTCAATCTGAGCAAGTCTGAGAAAGATTGAATAAATAGTGTGGCCTCTAGAGTGTAAACACTGTTAAATATGGCATTTTCAGCAATTCAAAGGTAGATTATCTCCTGACCTTTAAGTCAGATTTCAACCATAATCGAACTCATCCGAACTCTTATGGTAATATACAATCTGAGCAAGTTTGAGAAAGATTGGATAAATATTGTGGCCTTTAGAGTGTAAACACTAAAATTGTTGACGACAAACGACAAACGACGAACGACGGGCGACGCACGCCGGACATTCAAAGATTGCAAAAGTTCACCCTGAGCTAGCTCAGGTGAGCTAAAAATGTCTTAAATAGAGAGTCAGGTAATTAATCACTTGTTTCATAGGTACTTGGGGAACAGTCAAATCATTGTCCCTCAGCAGTAGGGAAGACCTTGAGAACTGTTGCCCTCGGCCTTGGGCAACAGTTCTCATTTACGTCTTATCTGCTACCGAGGGTCAATGATTTGACTGTTCCCTCAGTACCTATGAAACAATTGTACTATTTTCTTCAATGGAGGTATGAAGTAAAGGTATAACAAGATGTGTTTGTGAACCTCTATGCCTCCTGATGTGACCATGACCTCTAAATTACCCCGACCTTTGTCAGACATGACCCAACTTGTACTGAGCTCAAGAACTTCTTGAGTTAAGTAAACTTGTCAAATATGAAGTCTCTATTTAATGTAGTTCTAAAGTTATGGCCAATGTTAACTTCAGCTTTGAACTTTGATCTCTAACTGACCTTAACCTTTGTCGGACATCACCTAATTTGTACTGAGCTCAACTGCTGCTTGAGGTGAGTACACATGTCGCATATGAAGATTCTATCACATGAAGTTCCAAAAATATGATCAATGTAAAAGTCGGTCTAAATTCCACCTTTAACCCTTTCACCGCCAAATTATTTTTCAGATGTTTACCCTTACACCGTTATTGTGTCGTCTGCTTCAATATTTTTGTCTGCAACATCATTTCAAAGTTAGAATTAAGAGAGTATGACATAAGAAATATCGAAACGGGTGTCAAACAGTTTTGATCCTGATCAGACGCCGCATAACGCGGCGTCTGATCAGGATCAAACTGTTTGCAAATTCGACTTCAGGCGATTCTGGCGGTGAAAGGGTTAAATTACCTCTATATAAGTTATTTAGAATATCATTAACCTTTGTTAGACATGACCAAACTTGTACTGAGCTCAAGAGCTTCTTAAGTTGAGTGCACATACCAAGTATGAAGTCTCTATTACATATATAGTTTTTTATTATTTTTTTCAAACAACAGGTCAAACACGGTAGGTGGGAAATAAACAAGTCAAACACAGCCACTCAGTACGCTCTGCACTGCAGTCTGCTTTCGTTTTATCATTTAATTTAGATCTACATTTTTTTTTTTTACGATTAATCGACTAGTTAATTTACTAGTCAACTACCGGACCTCTAATCGATTAACCGTTGCCATCCCTTATATATACATTGTAGTTCCAAGACAGACAGGGCAAAAACAATATGCCCCCAACTAAGACGTCAGGCATTATATGCCGCATAAAATTGTTTATCTATGGAGTAATGGGTTAACTCTTTCCTCCCTGAAACTTTAAATAAACAATTCTTGTTTCCATTTTAGTCTAGTCCATTCCTGACTTTTAAGGGTTGTTTTTGTCAATGTCTGGCATTATGACAAACAGAGAAGACCCTAATCAGAGGGCTCCCTTCAGAGCCCTCTGATCTGGGTCTTCACTGTTTGCATAGGACAAGTGTACTTTTCACATGTACACTGTTTGAAAAGGATGCCTATATGCGGGACTACGGTTCAAAGGGTTAATTAATGAAGATCATAAATAAGGGAGCTACTACCTGTTGTGTCACTGTTGAGTGTAATACCCATAGCTTACCTTCTGAACTAAACAGTCCAGCAATATCAGTAAATAGAGTTATTTTACAGAGTTGTTTTTTTGGAGGATTATGTGAAAGCATTAATAACCAATTACTCCATTGAGATGCCTTTAATTTATTCCTCCACTGAAGAAAATAATACCAATTTATACAGTCATTAAAGTGTATCAAACAAAATGTTTCTTCATCTTAGTAAAGGTTAGCTTTAACCTGCTGTAAGTGGTCACCAGTCTTCAAAACAGGCTATGGTGTCAAGTCATTAACCCTTTACCCCACAGCCTGTTTTTAGTTTTGAAGAAAGGCGACCACTTAAAGTAGTTTGAAAGTAAAGCAGAATGCACCTTACGGCACAAAAATTCTGCATTACTTTCAGCCTGCTTTAGCTATCATCTGTCAGGATATAGAAAATATTTGTTTTGGTACACGTTCATAACTTTATAAATTTGAACGTTTTTTTTTCTGTGGCTGAATAAATTAAATGCCCTAAAAGGCGCTTCTATGGGGGAAAGGGTTAAAGTGCCCTATTGGGAAAGAGTGGGAAAACAGAGGTGTTGAAGAAATAATAAGGGAAACATCACAGTTAAATAGACATGTATTTGTTTCTTCAGTGCTCATATCAACTTGTTACTTATTTCTTCAATGCTCATATACATGTAGTATCAATAAACAGAACATGTGATGAACACACCTGACTCTAAGAAAACATGATATATCATACAGCCAAACTTCTGTGTAGCAATCACTGTATGCATCAGAATGTTGGGCGACTCCTTAAATGAAATAATCTTTAAAGGCAAATGAATGCTTCATGCATGAAAAAGACATACAAAAAGCCCCTATAGGAGCTTTCTGCATTACTTTTGTCATGCATTTAACTGCAGTCTTTCTTAAAATCAAGTGTTATTGATTACATGTTTGACTGTTAAGAGTTGGGTGAAATCATTATAGATAGTGTACAGCTTATTTTGTTCAGGTTACGCTGTCATAATGATATTCAGCCTGCTTTAAGCTACCATCTACTAGAAAATAGAAAATATTTCGTATGATAAATATTCATTTTTTTAAATTTAGAACTATTTTCTTCAGAGGAGGAATAAATTAGAGGCGTAAAAAGGTGTATTTATGGGGTAATGGGTTAAAGTCACTGTGTCTGACAATCACTTAGCTCCTAACTGCTGTGGGTTTGAATCCCAGTATGGGCACTTTCGATTTTTCATGAGGGGAAGCCTTCCAGATGGCTTGCGGAAGGTCTGAGGTTCTATCAAATTGCCAATTTGTGCCTGAAACAGTGTATACAAGGGCATCTAGGTTTCTCTCAACCTGGAATTAGCTTGTAGTTGCGATATGACTGAAATACTGTTAGAGCAACATAAAATCAAACCAAATCAAAATCCAACACCTCTCTGTACTTCATTGAATGAGCTTTCAAAACAGGTCCTTACCCTACTGAGTGTTTAAATGCACTCATCCATTTTCAAATACACTAGCAGTTTATTTTAACTGCAATAGATTTGTACTCAAGAAATTATAAAGTACAATGTACAGCTGAAACTTCGATATCTCAAACTTGTTTAACTCGAACTATCGGATAGTTCCACATATGAACTGCATTTTTTATGCTCGGTTAAGTCGAACATACCCATATTTCAAAGTTAAAACGTGGCTTCAGCCATGTTTTAACTTTGAAATACGGGTATGTTCGACAAAACCGACTTCGAGATATCGAAGTTCTACTGTATAATAAACAGTGCACTCTGATTAGAGGGCTGAATGTTTATAAACAGATCAAGACAGGGAGTGGTCTATTAGTAGATTACCAATGTATCTACAGAAAACCTCTCTATTACGACCACTAAATTGCGTTAATTATTAGGTGTTTACAACTGGTGACTGCTGAAAGCAAGGTGTCAGTAAAACAGAAAGCTGCTTTAGGAGCTTTCTGTTTTACGGTTACCTTGCTTTAAGCTGCCACTTGTCTTTTGACAATCAATTAGCCTTTCTTTAAGTGGTCTTGATAGAGGTTTTACTGTACATTTCAATGCTCACAATAAAACCTCTCTAATATGACCACTAAATTGTGTTAAATATAGGTGTTTACTATTTACTATTTACAACAGGTGACTGCTTAAAGCAAGGTGACAGTAAAACAGAAAGCTTTTACTGTAACCTTGCTATCAGCTGCCACTTGCATTTTGACAATCAATTAGCCATCATCGTAGAGGTCATAGTAGGTTTTACTGTACTTTTCAATGCTCACAGTAAAACCTTTCTATTACAACTACTAAATTGTGTTCATTATTAGGTGTTTACGACAGGTGACTGCTTAAAGCAGTGTTAGTAAAGCAGAAAGCTCCTTTAGAAGCTTTCTGTTTTACTGTCACCTTGCTTTAAGCTGTCACCTGTCCTTTTGCAATCAATTAGCCTTCGTTTTAGTGGTCATTATAGATAGGTTTTTCCATACTTTTCAATCTCACCTCAAGGTTACTTAACTATATTTCTAATCTATAGAAAATACAAAAATAAAGCCTTCATTAAAATTTGTTACTCTAAAAGACAATAACCCACAATAATAACAGAATTCTTAAAAATATCTAACCTCTAAATCTTTGGATTTCCCCATGCTCACTCAAAACAGAGCAGCATATAAAACTATATAAAACTACACTTCACAAAAAACCAATAACAAAACCAATGTAAAACAAGACTGCGCGTTCAATAAACGCTTATGCCCCCGGTGGCATCCTTGACAATATATTCAAAAAAAATTCTAAGTCCAAATTAGGTCAAGGTCAAACTGAGCTTGGGTATTATTGGTGAGTTGGTAATGGTCCAAGGCAATAACTGTGTAAGTATCGAAGCATTGTAGTAAACAGTGTTGATGCTAGACGAAACGGTACAATCTAGTTAACCAAGAAATAGCCTATTTAAAATATTCTAAGTCCAAATTAGGTCAAGGTCAAGGTCAAAATCAAAGTTTGGTGATATTGATGGATAGGGAATGGTCAAAGGCAACAACTGTGTAAGTATCAAAGCATTGTATTCAGATGTATTGATGCTAGATGAAACGGTAAAATCTAGTTAACCAAGAAATAGCCTATTTAAAATATTCTAAGTCCAAATTAGGTCAAGGTCAAGGTCAAAATCAAAGTTTGGTGATATTGGTGGATAGGGAATGGTCCAAGGCAACAACTGTATAAGTATCAAAGCATTTGGGTAAGCGGTGTTGATGCTAGACGAAACGGTAAACTCTACTTAACCTTGTTACGGACACACGGACGGACGTTCTCACAGTTGGACATTTGTTGGGTATTTTTTTGGTTTAAAAATACCCAACAGTACACTAAAATACCCAACAATAACAATAGGGCAATCACGGAATGAATGGAATCTATTGTTCTCCCTACCCAACAAAGGACCTTTCGTGCGCTTGGACGGACGGACGTGCGCTCGGACGGACGGACGATTACTATATGCCTCCGCATCTGTCGATGCCGGGGGCATAAAAATCCTAAATAGATTAGAGTATTGAGTTAACACATTACCCCATAAAAATAACACCTTTTTACGCCTCTAATTTATTCCTCCACTGAAGAACATAGTTCCAATTTATAAAATTATGAATATTTATCATGAGATACATTTTATATTTTCTAGTTGATGGTAGCTTAAAGCAGGCTGAAAGTAAAGTAGAATACAGACACATTCGGCTTTACTTTCAACCTTCTTTAAGAGGTCTACTAGCTTCACTACTAGTAATAGGCTATGGGGTAATGGGTTAAGAAATGAGTATGAAACAAGCAAACAAGTATGTATATTTGTAAGAAGCAAATTTATCTGCATAAACAAGTATAAAGATATTTTTGTTCTTGACATGATTAAGAAATAAGGTAATATCTTAGCAACTTTAACTCATCCATCCATGCAACTTTAAATGGATAATTCCACTTTCTAATAAAGTCAAGTTTGAATAGTCTTGTATTTTACAATTTGTTGCAAAAGGACAAACAATGAATACCCTGATCAAAGGGCTACATGTACTATTTTGAAATAAAATATGTTTAAACTAAAGGGCTCCTTTAGGAACCTCTGATGAGGATCTACAGTGTTTGCATGGGATTATTAGCATACTTTTCTCAGCACACAGTTGGTAAAGGAAGAGTATATTCAAATGATAACTAAAGCGTTTCTTTAACTCACTAAAAAAGCTAACAATATCTCCCTCATAACTAGTGGCAATTATGCAGGTAGAAAAATCATGCTTTACCCCTTTCTCCCAAGTTACATAGGACACCTTTACCCAGTTCTCGGCCAAGCGACATAGGACATCTTTACCTTGTACATGTAGTAATAATTACCTTTTACATGTATTCTCTAATTGTGTACAATCCATATGTAAGCTTAAAGCAAGACAAAAGTAAAGCACTCTCTGCTATAATAAATCTTGCTTTAAGCTCCGACCTTAAATGTTACTATCTATATGCTGGTACACTATTTTTTTAAATGATCAGTATACAAGGGTTCAATGTGTTAACCCATTACCCATAAATATGCCTTTTCACACCTCTAATTTATTCCTAAACTGAATAAAATAAGTCTTACTTATGCAATTATGAATATGTATTGTCAGAAATATTTTCTAGATTCAAGCAGATGGTAACTTAAAGCAGGCTGAAAGTAAAGCAGAATGTGCCTTAAAGCACATTCTGCTTTACTCTCAACCTGCTTTAAGTAGTCACCTGTCTTCAAAACTAGAAACTGGCTTTGGGGTAAAGGGTTAAAATAATCCCATTATCTGGTGCTAGGCTAGCAGAAATAGAGGATATTGTATGAGTGCTCATTATTTATCATTTTTAATAAACGAGTTGACTAAAATGATATGACGCGAGCCTTGGCGAGCGTCATATTCATTTTAGTCAACGATTTTATTAAAAACGATAAATAATGAGCACGAATGTGATATTCTATTTATCACAAAACAAGTTCAAGCACCTATTAAATTGATTTGAAGCCGTAGTTTGTAGACCCTCCGCTATATAGATTTTCCGCCAAACGCTACGTTGTTTACGTTAACGTCATAGTTAATGACGTCATTTGGTGCCACGCTACATGCAGCGCTTATGGACGAACAAGTTAGGCCGGAGCCCAAAAAACGATATTCCACTAGTGGATTACGATATTTATACAATCGCTTTATGCAACTCTCAGACAGCAAATTATGTGATAAAGCTTGTTATTGAATAACATGGTGAATATACCGTGGCAGAAACTAAAACATATACCAACTAATAAATATCCGTTAAAACAAATTGTAAAATAAACAAGAATTATGTTTACTGACATGTCTTGCTGTAGCCATCATTGTAGATCAATACTTTCTTTAACATGATGTGTTTGTAAAACACTTCACCTAAGGGTTGAAGGTAATGTCCATTATAAATATTTTACCTTTTGACCTAGGACCCCTTGACCTTTGACTTGACATGCCCGAAATAAAAATATCCATATGCCTCTTAAATAAGAGCAAAAGTCCTGATCACCTGAGGGTCAAACGTCATTGCCATTTACAAATTGTTGACCCTTTGACCACTGTGACATTGACCTTTGACCTCACATGCCTGGTATATACATATTTATACTCCTCTTACAAAGTAAACAAGAGGGCCTGAAGGCCCTGATATCGCTCACCTGTTTTACTGAAGCTTGATAGCTTTATCTTACTGTTTCATCAGTTTTAATATAAATCCATTCAAATTTGTAGTATAGAATGTAAACATTTTTGGAATACAACCTCATAATTCTAGTATGGTAGAGTACACCAAGGGCAGATAACTATCAAGGGCAGATAACTAGAGCCTGAACAATACTTAAATGAAGCCTTTTCTAGCATTTCAAAGTATATCAAGGACAGATAACTATTGCCACAATGATTAGATTTCAACAATAATTGCACTCCTTTGAGAACTTATAGGTATATACTTTGTGTGCAAGTAAAATCAAAATCCATTGAAAGCTGTAGTTGCAAAAGTGTAAACGCTGTTCAATATGGCATTTTCAGCAATTCAAGGGCAGACAACTCTTGACCTATAGGTCCAATTTCAACCATAACCACACTTATTTGAACTCTTATGGTCATAATTATACAATCTGAGCAAGTTTGAAAAAGACCGGATAAAAATTGTGGCCTCTAGAGTGTAAACACCCTTAAATAGAGCAACATAAAATCAAACCAAATCAAAATCCAACACCTCTCTGTACTTCATTGAATGAGCTTTCAAAACAGGTCCTTACCCTACTGAGTGTTTAAATGCACTCATCCATTTTCAAATACACTAGCAGTTTATTTTAACTCGCAATAGATTTGTACTCAATTTCAGCAATTCAAAGGTAGATAACTCTAAACCTATTAATCTGATTACATCCAAAATCGTACTCATCGGAACTCTTATGGTCATATACAATCTGAGCAAGTTTGAGATAGATTTGATAAAAATTGTGGCCTCTAGAGTTAACACCCTTAAATATGACAATTTCAGCATTTCAAAGGTAGATAACTCTCAACCTATTAGTCCGATTTCAACCAAAAACAAACTCATCTGAACTCTTATGGTTATATACAATCTGAGCAAGTTTGAGATAGATTGGATAAAAATTGTGGCCTCTAGAGTGTAAACACCCTTAAATATGACAATTTCAGCAATTCAAAGGTAGATAACTCTGAACCTATTGCTTAGATTTCAACCATAATCAAATTCATCCGATCTCTTATGGTCATATACAATCTGAGCAAGTTTGAGATAGATTGGATAAAAATGGTGGCCTCTAGAGTGTAAACACCCTTAAATAGAGCAACATAAAATCAAACCAAATCAAAATCCAACACCTCTCTGTACTTCATTGAATGAGCTTTCAAAACAGGTCCTTACCCTACTGAGTGTTTAAATGCACTCATCCATTTTCAAATACACTAGCAGTTTATTTTAACTCGCAATAGATTTGTACTCAATTTCAGCAATTCAAAGGTAGATAACTCTAAACCTATTAATCTGATTACATCCAAAATCGTACTCATCGGAACTCTTATGGTCATATACAATCTGAGCAAGTTTGAGATAGATTTGATAAAAATTGTGGCCTCTAGAGTTAACACCCTTAAATATGACAATTTCAGCATTTCAAAGGTAGATAACTCTCAACCTATTAGTCCGATTTCAACCAAAAACAAACTCATCTGAACTCTTATGGTTATATACAATCTGAGCAAGTTTGAGATAGATTGGATAAAAATTGTGGCCTCTAGAGTGTAAACACCCTTAAATATGACAATTTCAGCAATTCAAAGGTAGATAACTCTGAACCTATTGCTTAGATTTCAACCATAATCAAATTCATCCGATCTCTTATGGTCATATACAATCTGAGCAAGTTTGAGATAGATTGGATAAAAATGGTGGCCTCTAGAGTGTAAACACCCTTAAATATGACAATTTCAGCAATTCAAAGGTAGATAACTCTAAACCTATTAATCTGATTACATCCAAAAATCGAACTCATCGGAACTCTTATGGTCATATACAATCTGAGCAAGTTTGAGATAGATTTGATAAAAATTGTGGCCTCTAGAGTGTAAACACCCTTAAATATGGCATTTTCAGCGATTCAAAGGTAGATTACTCTTGACCTATTAGTCCAATTTCGACCATAATTGAACTCATTCGAACTCTTATGGTAATATACAATCTGAGCAAGTTTGAGAAAGATTGGATAAATATTGTGGCCTCTAGAGTGTAAACACTAAAATTGTTGACGACGAACGACGGACATTCAAGTATTGCAAAAGCTCACCCTGAGCTAGCTCAGGTGAGCTAAAAATCACATAAAACTTCATTCATAACAACTGTAAGTTACTGTTGCTGACATTTAATTTTCTACAAATTTGCTGCAAAATAATAATATATTGTGACCTCTATCATACAACAGTGACTTGTAAAAACACAAATATTGGCACATTCTTGTTTTGATAGGTATTAACAACAAATAGACTTTAACAGGTGAGCTAAAAACATTTCAACTAAAATGCTATGCAGGTTTTTGTTTACTGGAAGGGCTTTGTGGCAAGTGATTCGGTAAAAATACTTCAATCAGCATTTCGTTTCCTTTCTTCTGTTGCTAGCAGCTACCAAATGAACAATAGTCATTACTAGATACAGATAACACCTGTAATCCTAATTATACTCCCATTTAGACAAAACTGTCATCTTCTTACATATTAACTCTCTCAACATTAAGAAAGTCTTGTGGGTTATTTGTTTCCCTTATGGAAGTTTAAGAAATAATGATGTGTACAGCCGGTCCCGGCCACCGTAACCGGAGAGGTTCAGGTTAAAGGGGTGAAAATGAAGTTGGAAACTCTTTACTATTTTCCTATCTGTTAACTGTCCCACTTTTCTACCTATCTATCACTTCCTCTTTACTTATTTCTTCTGACAACCACCCGTCGCGTAATAGTCAAGTGTGACTGTGACGACCTACCATGTAGACGTAGATGAAATTAGCAAACAGTGAAGAAGTTTAAGAAAGAATGCTCTAAATTAGCAAACAATGTGGGCCCTGATCAGAAGGCTCCTATACAATTCCTCTGATCTGGGTCTACACTGTTTGCAATGTTATACATATATTTTAAACAGGTCCATAGTGTTGAAAGAGTTAACTCAGTCACCCACAAAACCTCAAATAGACAAGTCCAGTTTCCAATAAAGTCTAGTCCATTTGTGACTATTTAGGGTTGATTGTTGTTATTTTTTACAGTTTTTTTTCAAAATGACTAACAGTGCAGAGCCTGATCATCTACACTGTCTGCATGGGTCAGGTGTACTCTTTGCAGGTACACAGTTTGTAAAGGACTGGTATGGATATCTACAGAAAAACCTCTCTATTACAACCACTAAACTACGTTAATTATTTAGTGTTTACGACAGATGACAGTTTCAAGCAAGGTGACAGTTAAACAGAAAGCTCCTTTAGGAGATTTCTGTTTTACTGTCACCTTGTTTTAAGCTGCCACCTGCTTTTTACACAATCAATTAGCATGGTTTTAGTGGTTGTAATAGAGAGGTTTTACTGTACTTACAAAATGGAATGTTTGCTTTATAAACAAGTTAAGCTCCAGGGGCCCGTTTTACTAAACTACTTACGCAATTTTTTTGCGTAAGTCAAAATCGTTTTACTCTTATTTTTCGATCATAAACGTTTGCAAACAGTAAATAGCCACATCAGAGGACGCGCTTAAAGCGCGTCCTCTGATCTGGCTATTTGCTGTTTGTAGCAAGCGATAATGAAAATATAAATTAAAAATTAAAATTTTGACTTACGCAAAATTTTTGCGTAAGTAGTTTAGTAAAACGAGCCCCTGATGAGCATTTCAAGTATTAACTTTCATAATTTATTATGTTTCAACCAAACCTTATGATGCGACTACTCATTAGAATTGTCTGAACGAGACGAATTTTATGAGTATTGGCAACATAGAGTTTTGTGGGGACTTAAAGGAGAACATACTGGTAATGTTCACACTCATCTAAAGCCCTGATACAATACAGGTTTTGGCATACTATGGCACTGGTTTTTTTCTGCTTATCAACAGAGAGTCAATTATAATTATTTGTTTAAAAACTGCAAAAGTTGTTAAAATCATGTAAAATTCAATTATTCAGAAGTAGATTCTACCTGTAGTTTTTTTTAAAATGAAAGATTTGTTATAATTAGAACTAAATTTATGTGGTCATTAATAGTGTCTTACATCCTCAATGCACCAATATGTACAGTCATTCTTGTACAGTAAAACCTCTCTATTAGGACCACCAAACTGAAGACTAATTGATTGTATGAAAGACAAGTGCTAAGCACCTATTTAACATAATTTGAAGGTTGTAATAGAGGTGTTTTACTGTAAATAATGACCACTGATTGTGAAGTACCGGTAGCACCTAGACCTCTATAGACAGGTATTTGATTATGTCCTCTCCTGAACGGTCATTTAACCCTTCTCCTGCTTTAACCCATTACACCATAAATATGCCTTTTTATACCATTAATTTATTCCATCACTTAAGAAAATAGTTCCAGTTTATACCGTCATGAATATGCACCGTAATAAAAAATTCCTACATCTTAGCTTACAGTTACAGTTTCTTTCTCTCAGAACATGGCTAAGCATGTTATATAAGGTATAAAATAAACATACATGATTGTATAATAATATTTCAGGCTGCAGATTGTAACTTAAAGCAGGCTGAAAGGCACATTCTGCTTCCCTTTCAACCTGCTTTCAGTGGTCACCTGTCTTCAAAACTAGAAAAAGGCCATGGAGTAAATAGTTAAGCATATATTTCCACTTTTTGAAATCAGCGTAGACTCAGTTCAGCCAATTGTTTCAAGGTATACACTGTTTTCTTTTAGGGTCTATACAACATGAAATTGGCTCTTTCCTGGATTTTTTCCAGATTTTATTAGCCAATGTAATAGCTCAGATAATAGATATTCATAGCAGTGTTTTATGTATGAACAGGTAAATGCAACATAGACACAGGGCTCCAGATAAGAGGGAGTAAACTGAACAAATCAAACCTTTTTTTGTGCTCATTTTAGCACCAAATCCTATGGTGTTACTACTCATTAGAATCGTCTCTTCGAGATTATTCTAATGAATAGTGACACCATAGAGTTTAAAGCAGAAATAAACATTTTAATTTTTGAAATACTCCCCTTATCTGGAGCCCTGCATAGACTGCACTTCTAAATACATGTACACACAAATAAGCACATTTTAATGACTGTGCACAGCAATATGTAAACACTATTGCTATGAACTTTACTTGTAAAGATGTTATCTTTTCCTATGATGTGAACAAAACTAAACACATTTGTTTTAATATGAATGACAATTAGTTTGGAGCCTGATAAAACTGGGTTACCCGGCATCTGATCTGGCACCAAACTGTTTGCAATGGACATAGTTGTTTTAGTATAAACACATTTATTGGGGGCCATTAATAAGCAGACAAATTCAAGTTTTTTAAATGAATTGTTGCTTTATACAGGCCAAAAGTAAAGCAGAAAGCTTCTATTGTAGCTTTTTGCTTTACTTCTGCCCTGGCTAAATAGTCATTTTCTTAACCCTTTACCCAATGGCCTTCTTTTTGTTTTGAAGATAGGTGGCCATTTAAAACAGGTTGTAAGTAAAGCAGAATACGCCCTAAGGCGCATTCTGCTTTCCTTTCAGCCTGTTTTAAGCTACCACCTGCTAGAATTATAAATATTACTTTTGATACATATTCATGACTGTATATATTGGAATTATTTTCTTCAACGGAAGATTAAAGGAATGGGCTAAAAGGTGCTTCTATAAGGTAAAGGGTTAAAGAGATATTCATACTTTTCCAAAGAGTGGCTGCATGCTGAACGCAAGTTGAGACTAGGCACAACATCCGACAGATGCTTGTAAACAGTTTAGGCACAAAAACAATGGCCAGGGTTTGATAATATTTCAAACCAGCTGTTACATCAAGATAATAATCTTTAATCATAGCACTTAATAACTCGAACATAAACAGCTTGGCAGGACCAGATACAGTAACGTCCCGTTTCTATGGCCACTAAATGTATAAATACTGATACACAACCCCCACCTCCGCGGCAATGCAAAATCTTAAAAGCTTCAAGCAGGCTGAAAGCAAAGCAGAATGCTCCTTTAACCCATTACCCCATGGCCAGTTTCTAGCATTGAAAATAAGTGATCACTTAAAGCAGATTGAAAGTAAAGCAGAATGTGCCTTAAGGCACATATTCTGCTTTACTTCCAGTCTGCTTTAAGCTATAATCTGCTAGAATATAGAACATTTATCTTACAATACTTATTCATGACTGTATAAATTGAAACTATTTTCTTCAGTGGAGGAATAAATTAAAGGCCTAAAATGGCGTATTTATGGGGTAATGGGTTAAGTGCTGTATGCTCATGTAGTATGAAACCTGCTCAATATAGAAATTTTGAGTTCAGGAGATTATTAACAATAGGGCCTTGAAGGTCCTGCTATCGCTAACCTGTTGTAAATGAACCTGATAGTTTTATCTTTGAGATTCACCCATAATCAAATAAAGCTCTATAATCTAATTCCATACAAATTTGAAGACTCTAGATTGTAAACAATATTGGAATACAACAGTAGCGCGTTCAAGTACCGCATCGATTGCAACAGAAAAAGGTAACAATTTACCTTTAACGACCGTTAGGCTGTTACCGATTGCGAACGACACGAACGACCTCAGAGGCAGTTCGCCATCGCCAACAAGGAAAACAAAATGGCTACGAAATGAATTTAATAAAACCTGCGAACAGTCCCGACTTAATTTCTCATCAATAAACCAACATTTCCCGATACTTAATGTATCAAACAAAGCAGCTTACATCTGAGCAGCTAAATCTTATTTTTATATGCGGTAAATTGATGCATTTCAGTTGATTAGTGCACTTTTGCTTGTGTTATTTAGATTCGCACATAAATCGTTCGTACCCTTGAAAAGTTAATAAACATTGGGGCGCAATGAGTTATTATTTAAGAGTATTGGTGAACGTTAGATGTCGTACTATATGGGTTGTTTGCATCGGTTAACGTTACTGTTCGCTGATACGGTACTTGAACGCCCTACAGATTGTAGTGTAGCAAGGTCAGATAATTCTTGACACAATGACCTGAAAAATCCTCGGATTTTATTTATTTGGAGTTCAAAATTCAAATACTGTATGCATACAGATGCGATGTACAAAAAGCGTTGCTATAAATGACAGTACATGTATATAATTGTATTTAGCGATACGTAAAGCACTATTAGATTGTTTAGAGCTTTACTCTCCCCAGTGGCTGTCATTAACCCTTTACTCTGCAGTTACACCTTTTAACGAATTTAATTCATTCTAAGCACACAGCATTCTGCAGGTTTGAAGAAATGTGAATCAAATATGAAATTAAGTTGAATCGAGTTGAGTCAGAAGTTTCGCTAATCCCCAGCAAGTTTGACATAATGAGAGTGGACTGTATGATTTATTTATTCTTTTAGGAAAATAATTTTGTTTCAAAAATTGTTTTTGTGTTCATTTAAGTACCTGAAATCGATTAAAAAAAATCAGTCATTTTAAATGACTTTTCTCCATTAAAAGATGGATAGGTTTCCTACATAATTTAAGCCTTTACCTGATAGCCTATTTCTAGTATTGAAGATAGGTGTCCACTAAAATCAGGTTGAAAGTAAAGCAGAATGTGCCTTAAGGTGCATTCTGCTTTACTTTCAACCTGCTTTAAAGGGACTCGCAACCGGATGGTGTACTTGTCAAAATAGAATAAAAGACTCAAATAAAAGCAAATTTGTGGCATTATTTGGCTTCTGACATCAATAAATATGATCAGTCCAAAAACCGTCTCAAGAATCGGCACCGAATCTTAGTTTTTTTAAACATATTTTCCATCGTTTTTCTATAGCGTTAGCTAACCGTATAGTTGTTGTTGTTGCTTCTCTACACGGGCTCAGACATAAACCCGAGTCGAATAATGTATATCAATCGCTACCAGTGAAGTATGTTAATTCGCTACCATATAGATAGAGAGCGCCAGTAGCCGCGTGGATAAAGACGCTTCCTTTTTTTGTCATGTTTGTCTCTGCATGGAGGGTCACGGGTTCGAATCCCACCAGAGCTTCTTCTTTTTTTTTTTTAAATGCATTTTTTAACATAATTTATTATCCTAAACTAAATCTTACCCATTTATATAAGCATTTGACATATATTTACAAATTACTATTTTTAATGCTAAATCCGGTTGCGAGTCCCTTTAAGCTTCCATGTGCTAGAATAAAGAAAATATTCCCTATACTATATATTCATGACTGATTAAATTGGAACTAATTTCTTCACCAGAGGATTAAATCATATCCACTAAAAGGCACTTCTATGGGGGAAAGGGTTTAACAGTCACCAGTGACCTGTATCATATTGTTTTACTAGGCTATGGTATAGATTCTATTGAAGATTCTAGGTACATAAAATGGATTTGAGGTAAATACATGTACAAAGATTTTGGAAAATGGATTCACCCATTACCCCATAAATACGCATTGAAATTACATGTATTCATCCGGTAAGGAAAATAGTTCCTTTTTATTCAATTATGATCATGTACCATAAGAAATATCTTCTACATGTATATCCCAGCAGATGGTAGCTTACAGCAGGCTGAAAGTAAAGCAGAATGCGCCTTGAGGCACATTCTGCTTTACTTTCAACCTGCTTTAAGTGGTCACCCATGGATCTTAAATTCTAGAAACAGGCTATGGGGTAATGGGTTAAGCAGATACTGGCATGTTATGCAAACAGTGTAGACCTAGATAAGAGGGCTTTAATTGACAATTTGATCAATACATGCACTGTCTGTCATACTTTAAATACTTATGGGTCAAACCCCTTGAGAATCACAGAAAATAAAACAGTCTATTAAAACCAATTTTGATGTGTAATGTGAGTGTAAGATTTAAAAACAATTTTGTTATAAACCAACAAATGACAAGCACAAGGTGTTAAGTAGAATTAAAAAATACAGAAAAAATAAAATAAATTCATCTGTAAAATAATTTGATAAAATATCTTAAGAGTACAGATGAAAATGTTGCTTCCATGTTCTGGATGATCCATTTTGATTGATTTTCATGGCTCAGAACAAATTTACCTTTTTTTTTAATTTTAGAGAGTACACTGTATCTCACTCTCTTCATTTTTCAGTTTTGCTGATGAAGAGTGTGAGAGTGAAAAAACATTTAGCCCTGAGTCGTGAAAATCAATCAAAATCTATAAAGTACTTTGCCTTGGTTTACTTTCAACTACTAATGGTAAATTACTTGATATATACGGAAACATTCCATAAATAATTATTGCAACTATTACAAGTGATGCTCCTAAAGTAAAATATATTGTTATCACAAAGTCAAATATGTATACTGAGGCTATAGAAGAAGAGATTATTGCCACACTGGATGCAAAACCTTTTAATATATTATCAGCATATTTAACTACCACTGCCACAGTTAGTCCTCCAATACTCTGTAGAGCTATCACAGCCCACACCATTCTATCGTAGCCAAAGAAAAAGCCAACTTCACTAACTCTCACACCATCTTTCACTTCTACTGTTACAAGTCCAATAATAATACCCACAACTCCTAGCTGTAGATTCCGCAACCAAATACTTGGCTGTGTTCCTTTAAGAATCTTTTCAAAGTAAACTCCAGCAAATCCTGACATTAAACACGACAGAATCACAGCAAGAATTCCAAGCAGCGGTCTTTGTCCTGTAATGTCATTCTTCTCTTCACCTGCACCAGTCTGCACCTGTACTATGGCAACACCGACACACAGCAGGAATAAAGCTGTCCACTGCATCTTAGATAAAGGCTTCCATAACATCATGACGGAAAACAAAGCTGTGGCAAGTATCTTCATCTGATAGTAAACCTGGAACAGAAACAACATAATGCTGTTAGTTGGCTCATTGCAGACCCTGATCACAGGACTCCATTTTAGGATGTACAATGTTTGTAAAGGATTACAGTCAAAATTCGATATCTCAAACTAGGTTAAATCTAACATACCCGTATTTCAAAGTTAAAGCGTGGCTGAGCCACGTTTTAACTTTGAAATATGGGTACCGGTATGTTGGACTTAACCAAAAATGAAATAATGCAGTTCATGTATCGAACTATGGATAGTTTGCGTTTCAAAGCGAGTTATAAATATCGAAGTTTGACTGTAGTATACTCATTGCTAGGGCTCAATGCCATGGGTTGTTTTGGTAAACTACCATATAGAGTCCTGACTAGGACTCTCTACAACAACACCCAATTGGAGACAAAGATTATTGTGTGTGTTGTTCAGAGGGAGTTAGTACTCTAACAGACTTGTGTATATGTATATAGTTTTCCTGTTGTAACTTGTTTTGTTTATAGATCTATAGAAGATCTGTGTATGTAATACTTTTATGGAAGGCCTCATGGGGGATTAGTCAGTAGACTAAATAAGTCAATCTCGTTAAATAAAGTCATTCATTCACTTCAGTTGTTATAGGGAGAGAAAATTAATAGTGTGATAAGCAAAACTTGGCTTTCAGCCTGCTTTAAGCTACCCTCTGATAAACTTCTAAACTGTCAGCCTGCCTTAAGCTTCCCTCTGATTTACTGCTTTACTTTCAGCCTGCTTTAAGCTACCCTCCGATACACTACTTAACTTTCAGCCTGCTTTAAGCTACCCTCTGATTTACTGCTTTACATTCAGCCTGCTTTAAAATTACCTCTGATACACTGCTATACTTTAAGCCTGCTTTAAGCTTCCCTCTGATAAACTTCTTAACTTTCAGCCTGCTTTAAGCTACCCTCTGATTTACTACTTTACATTCAACCTGCTTTAAACTAACCTCTGATACACTGCTTTACTTTCAGTCTGCTTTAAGCTACCCTCTGATTTACTGCTTTACATTCAGCCTGCTTTAGGCTACCCTCTGATTTACTGCTTTACTTTCAGTCTGCTTTAAGCTACCCTCTGATTTACAGCTTTACTTTCAGCCTGCTTTAGGCTACATTCAGATACACTCTCTAACTTTCAGCCTGCTTTAAAGTACCCCTCTGATTTATTGCTTTACTTTCAGCCTGCATTAAGCTACCCTCTGATTTACAGCTTTACTTTCAGCCTGCTTTAGGCTACATTCAGATACACTCTCTTACTTTCAGCCTGCTTTAAAGTACCCCTCTGATTTATTGCTTTACTTTCAGCCTGCTTTAAGCTACCCTCTGATACACTTCTTAACTCTCTGCCTACTTTAAGCTTCCCTCTGCTTGTATAAAGAAAATATTTATTAAGGCAAATATTCATGACAGTATATATTGGAGCCATTTTCTACAGTGTAGCAATAAATTAAAGGCATAGAAATGTGTATTTCTGGAGTAAAGAGTTAAGCTGACACCCGTATTCAACAGCATAACTGTTTAACGGAGGCAAGGGTTTACAGTTAACCCATTACTCCATAGCCTGTTGCTAGTATTGAAGATAGGTGACAACTTTGAGCAGGTTAATAGTAAAGCAGAATGTGCCTTTACTTTCATCTTGCTTTTAAACTACTATCTGCTTGGATATAGAAAATATTTCTTATGGTACATATTCTTAACTGTATAATTGAATCTAATTTCTTAAGTGGAGGAATAAGTGAAAGGCGTATTTATGGGGTAATGGGTTATATTTTCTTTAGTGGAGTACATGTAACAAATTAAAAGCATATTTATTGAGTAACAGGTTGATAAATCAGGGCTCCAGATAAGAGAGAGTAAACCAATCAAATGCAACATTGTCTCATTTCAGCACCTAATCCTATTGTGTTACTACTCATTAGAATTGTCTATTCGAGATGATTCTAATGAGTAGTAACACCATAAAATTTAATACAGAAATGATGATTTTGAAATACTCCCCTTATCTTGAGTTCAGTGTTGATTAGTGCTGGCAAATTTACCTGAAATGTGGCTACATCAAGGTTTGAGAGAGCCACATATAAGAGATTGTTCTGCAGCACATAGATCAACGATGGCACAGATATTTTAAGACAGTCCACAGGCTGATGAACTATATTCATATATATACTTCTCAGCCATTTACCAAAACCTTCGTCGTGCAATATCATTAACAAGGAGACTAGTGTCTTCACTATTTCTGCCATGACAACAGCTGTTGAATCCAAGAACATGTCCCCTTGTCGTGTACGGACATATCGTAACATGAGCAGAAGCACAGTTGTCTGGGTGGAGAGGAACGCCAGACTTAGGTACTTTACATATGTCTTTTTCTTGTGTAATAACATCTCTGGAAGACTATGATTGTTGTTTATCTAAAATGAAAAAACATGTTTCAAGACTCAAATAGAACATTATTCTATCACAAGTATTTACGTAAGATAGGATAAAGTCTTCTTCAAGGGTCAGAAAGTTCATGCAAAGACGAGGCTTGTCCAGTCCCTTGGTGAATGTTATGACCCAAAGGGGTGACATTCTTATCAATATTCATACATAAACAAACAAATTTAATACTGTTCTTTGTCTGCCATTTAGATCATTATAACATTAATAACAAATTACAAATAACCATTTATTTCCACCAAAATCTGACATTGTTTATGGTAAAGTCATCACAAATGATGTCATATGGTGACCCGCTTCATGCAGCAATTGTGGAAAAGCAAGACAGAAAATCAATGACACATGCTATAGAGGATTATCCTCAATGAGGCAAATCCCTCTCCTATATAGGTGAAACTGGGAGAATAGTCCTTTCCTCCACAGAACACAGGGACGCGACAGGATTGATTTTTGAGAAAAAAAAATGTCAGAATGTATTCCCTTTTTACCGAAACGTCCAGACCTTTTACTATATAAAATCAATTTACCGAACTGGTCATTTACCGAAACGTCCGGCACCCGGGAAAAAAACATGCAGCCTGACCAGGGCTTGAATTACCTTCAAAATACCTTTCTGATGCTCTGCTGACTGAGCTAGACAGCTACAATTTACTATCCTATTACTTTAAGTCTTACATCGTAGAATGAGAGTTGTTCAAATTACAGTCATGGTCCCTCTTTGGGGACCAAACGTCACAAGGAGGGATGGGACAAGTATGCAGCTCAACACCCAGACCTTTGAACTACTGTTCCAATGATACTACCAATTGAGCTAGCCTTAAAATTCCTCTTCCCAATTTGGTTCAGTACTGTGACAATTGTAACTTTGAAAGTCTACCTCTAAAGTTTATTTACAAAAAATACCATATCGATCATATCCATATTTTTAATATTTCTGCACTGTATTACCTTAAGTATACACAGTATCCTATGATCGGGCGATCAGTTGATTGTAGGCAACGGTGAGATTTTCTCTCAGGCGGCTGAACTCTCCCAGACGACCAGAGTTCTTTTCCGAGTTGTCTGTTCAAACATTAGATTCCAGACATGATCTCTTTCAACTTACTTGCACGTTTGCAATATAATGCATCGTTAGATACCTGATAAACTGTCATTTTTGCTTGATGTTTTAATTTAATCTAATTCATCATGACAGATTTATTTTTATTACGGAGCCAGGTTGGAGAAGATGGTGCAGCGTATATTTAAAATGTTCGTAAAAAGTACACAAAAGATTGGGAATAAAACACGGACTTTGTTTTGAAAACAGTGGTAGGCCTAAAACACGAAATGGAAATATTTTGGCGAAATGGACGAAATGGAAATTTTGATGGCGAAATGGAAATTTATTTTTCGGAAATCAGATATAAAAGCATAGAATTAAGTTTTAATTCAAATTTTATTGTTTCTGTTTATACAGATACACGTTTTAGACAGGTGGCAGTAATTTAAAACCGATTTTTCACACTTGTGAGTAGATATATCTCTATATATGAAGAATATTTCCATTTCGCCACGGCGAAATGGAAATTTATGTTTTGGAAATCAGTTATATTAGTATATAACAAAGTTTTATATCAAGATTGATTGTTTCAGTATATATTGAAACTAGTTTTAAGACAGGTTGCAATGACAAAACCCCGATTTTTAATACTTGAGGGTAGCAGGATATCTACGTTCCTGAGGGTAGATATAGCTCTATATATGAAGAATATTTCCATTTCGCCATGGCGAAATGGAAATTTATTTTTCGGAAACCAGATAGATCTATATGAACATAGAATAAAGTTTAAAATCTTTTTTTTTTATTTCAGTATATATAGATACTATTTTTAAGACGGGTTGGAACGATTATAATCGATTTTTCATACTTGAGAGTAGATTTAGCTCTATATTATGAAGAATATTTCCATTCAGCCATGGCGAAATGGAAATTTATTTTGTAAGAAATCAGTTATATAAGAATCAATTAACTTTTTAAATCAAAATTACTATTTCATAATATATAGAAACTAGTTTGAAGACGGGTGGGAGTGATTTAAAATCGGTTTTTCATACTTGACAGTAGATATAGCTCTATATATGAAGATTTTTTCATTCCGTCATGGCGAAATGGAAATTTATTGGTAGGATTGGTTTATATTAGCATAGAATGAAGTTTTAAATCAAGATTTATTGGTTCAGTATCTATAGAAACTAGTTTTAAGACAGATAGAAGTGCCTTCAAATCGATTTTTCATACTTGAGAATAGATATATCTCTATATATAAGAATGATATTTCCATTTCGCACTGGCGAAATGGAAATTTATTTAAGGGAATCAGTAATATTAGCAAAGATTAAAGTTTTAAATATTGTTTCTGTATATATAGGAATATAATTTAAGACAAATTTAAGGGATTCAAACTCGATGTTCATACTTAAGAATAGATATATGGAACTATACCGTACATAGAAAGCTATTTACATTGCGCATTGTTAAGGTAAACGGCAAAATGGAAATATTTCTTTTACAAAATACGATTTTTAAACTCAGATTCAAGTTAGAAATCAATGTTTATTGTTTCAGTGCATAAAGAATATAGTTTTAAGGCAGTGAGAAGTGATTTACACTCAATATTTATAGTTGAGAAAATAAATATCTCTATACAGTATATAATATTTCCATTGCGCACTTTGAACTAAAGCGGCGGAATGTAAATATTTCCATTAATTTCTCTTAGTTTTGATTGGAAAATTGTATTATTATCATAATATTATTGTGTTATAAAGAATAACTCTACGTTATTTATGTGTACCAAAATGCGTATTATACCTCGATTTTCCATTGCGCGGTATAGTGTTTAATCATGCTACCTCATGGTTAAAGGTGATAAGGTTAAAGGTATATCGATCCGTATATCCGTTTGCCGCGTTGATTGACACATGCCTTTGACACACTTATCAACAACGCAACCATTAAACTAATCAGACACGGCACGCGCTGACTGACGCAATGGAAATGTAACAAAATGTATGTTATTCTTAGAAGAAAAAGGCACAGTAAATATATTATACTTCCAAAAACGCATTTTAAGTGAAATATTAAGTGATTTTTTTTAAGAATTAAAGGATAATCCTGTTAAGTAATTACTCGTTTGATGTTGATTGAAATACTGTTTTATTTTCACATGCACATTGCAATGTTAACGGTACATTTGATTCGCCGAAACTTTCTCATTAAATAACTAATGAGGAGCGCAACATTGTCATTAATGAAATAATTAGAAGTGATTTAGCGGGAAAATGCTTTAATCTATGGCGGTTGTTTGATCAGTTTTTATTTACAGGCGATAATTAGAGCCAACCCGTATCAGAAATACCTATACACGGTAAGTATATAAGATGATGAATATATTTTCAAATTATTTCAACTTAATAAGTTGTCAATATGCCTCGTAAAGATCCGTGTATTGTGTGTTCCAAAAACTGTAAGGATTACTGTATCTACTGTTGTTGTCAAAGACAAATTATACTGCGTAGAGAAGATGAAGAACGGGAAGCGGGAGTACACTCCGTTGCAACCACAGCCAACTAAACCAGACGTATTGGAAGTGCAACGCATTTACCAAACATTAAAGGCTTCCCAAGATAATGCAAAATTCAAACAAGAAAATAAAACAAAAAGATCTTTTAACACATTAATTGAATTATTTCATGTTCGATTAAGTCGAACATACACGTAGTTCAAAGTTAAGCCACGTTTTAAATTTGAACTCCGGGTATGTTCGACATAACCGAGTTAGATACGATCAAACATTAGAACCACTTAGTATACGTGTGCAGTTAACACCTCTCTATTATGGCCACTTAATTGTTTTAACTGTTAGGTGTTTACGACAGGTGACTGCTTAAAGCAAGATACAATAAAAGATAAAAGATAAAGCTCCTTTATGATATTTCTGTTTTACCGTTACCTTGCTTTCAGCTGTCACTTGTCTTTTATATATGTATAATCAATTGGCATTCGTTTCATTGATCGTAATAGAGAGGCTTTACTTTATATCTAAAATCAAACTTCGCATGAAACATGAGAGGCGAACACTAATATTTCTATTTATTATGTATAATAATATAGTAAAATATTACCTCATGCAACCTTACTGTATAAATGTGATAGCATGTACATGTATAATTTATGTTATTATACCTCACTCGATTTATCTACTATATAGCCTAATGTGACGTCAGAAGGTGAAAATCCGTAATGTTACATGGCTAACATTACATTTCGGCCCGCGTAACATCACGAAATTACCCTGCGTATTCGGCCCGGGTTTTAGTACCCCTCAGTTCAGAAAAAGGAAGAATCAAAACGCTTCTAGTGAAATAACGGCAATGAACTGGAAAAGTGATTCGATTCAAATTTGCAAAGTAACACAATCGAAATCAAATGGACCATACTTTACGCTTCATCTCATGATATAAGATTTTAAAATAATCGACTGCAAAGTGTCACCAGTTTTCGCGTTGCTAATCAATATCGTTCATTATTTTGGAACAGTTTCTTTACCCACTCCTTAGATTCAAACTCTGCATCCTGTTCAATATTTATGTCGAAATTTGCTACTAAATATGACATTATATAAATATTAGATGGCAGTTTGCGTGACATTCAAATTGTCAGCCCGAGAAACAGCATGTCACCCCGAGGCGTAGCCGAGGGTGACATTCTTGTTTTCGAGGGTTGACAATTTGAATGTCACGCAAACTGACATCTAATATTTATTTTATTACACCGAGCTTATCAATTCTAGCTTTAGAATCGTCTCATTTGTATTTTATAAAATGTGTTGTGAATACTAATTTAGCGCAGACATGTACGTAACGCGGGAAACGACGTCGCCGTCTATGACGTCACATTGTTTATAATTATGTTACCACTCTTTATAACGTTCCAATGTATCCAATAGCGAACTCAATGTCAATGCTGACAGTACGTTTTCGGACGGAGTAAAAAAGTAATGTCTTTTAGAGTGACGTCACAAAAAGAATATCATAAAGAGTGACAGTATATTTTGAATAGATGTAAAAGACATGCAAAATGTTAACTGTAGGTCTATGGGAATTTAACATTGTAACTCAAAGCGAGGTGTAATAATCTGCTTTGTCTATTAGCCTACCTAAAGTATCTGTCAACTTGTTGCTAGAGTGCCGTATTGCTAAAAATAGAATAAGACAGACAGAATTGGAGACGATTGTAGAATGGTCTATAACAGCGTAGAGCTATATGGGAATACAAATAACGAATGGATATGCGTTTTTTAACTTGTTGTTGGCAATATTTATTCAGAATAAAGGTTTGTTGCTTGCAATTTGATTTTTTTTAAAACTCGTCAATATAAAAACTTTATATACAACTTAAATCGACGTCACGTGATCTGTGTCCGTGGTCTAGCGGTATGATGTTCGACTCTGCCCACGGCGGTCCGAGTTCAAATCCAGGTCGATCCAAACTTTTTTTTTTCAATTTTTCTTTTTTTTGTGGGTACCAAATGGTTAACAAACATATTTATCGTGTTTTTGCGTCTACAAATTAACTTCTCCGTTATTTGTTTTTAGTAATGAAAAAATAGTTCCGATACATGTATTCGCGATCGTTGTTCTGTATTGAAAACAGTGGTAATTAGATCTAATTTGTGTTTGGTATAATAAAATAAATATCACATCTCACAGAGGGTGAGAGAACGGATTGGTCACCCTCGACAAGTAAATGTCAACCTCGGCTGACGCCTCGGTTGACATTACTTGCCTCGGGTGACCAATCCGTTCTCTCACCCTCTGTGAGATGTGATATTTATATAATATCAACCCCTTCACTGCGTGTAATTAAACTTTACATGCAGCTTTCAGAAAACCAAGACGCCGAGAAATTTATTATATGCCTGTGACATACTCGCAGTGAGGGGGTTAAACATCGTTCGTTTTGCAATGTGATTTAATGATGTACATACATGTAACTCTAGATAGGGATAATGTGTTGTAGCTACTGATTAAAATTGTCTGGATCCATGAATACGTTGGAGAAGACGCCTCGGGGTGACATGCTGTTTCTCGGGTTGACAATTTGAATGTCACGCAAACTGCCATCAAATATTTATATACTATAATATTTTGTGACGTCATGACGTCGTTGTTAGGTTGTCGACGTCGTTCCTTTCTGTTGACGTACATCTGTTTTCTTAATCATAAATACAGCTTTTCCCGGTAGTTTCCGACATAACGCAGACATTACTTATAGATATACATGTACAATGTATATAGTAACTGACCGCTTTCATTTTCATGCAACTATAAATTGTTTCAGTTGGACTTAGAGATAGCTTTTTCTCGATTCAATTCAATACCTACCGTTTTCCTTTCCATTGCGCAAAGTAAATATTCTTTACGCAATGAAAAGAAAAAAGTAATTCTCTTCCGCGTATCCTAAAACTAGCTTCTTTTTATATTCTATGTATACTGAAACAATAAATCTTGATGTAAAACTTTATTCTATGCTATAATAATTGATTTCCTTAAAATAAATGTCCATTTCGCCATGGCGGAATGAAAATATTCTTCGTATATAGAGATGTATCTACTCTCAAGTATGAAAAATCGGTTTTCAATCACTGCCACATGTCTTAATAATAGTTTCTTTATAAACTGAAACAATAAATCTTGATTCAAAACTTGATTATATACTAGTATAACAGATTTCCTAAAAATAAAATTCCATTTTGCCATGGCGGAATGGAAATATTCTTCATATATAGAGACATATCTACTCTCGAGAATTAAAAATCGGTTTTGAATTACTGCTTGCTGTCTTAAACTAGTATCTATATATACAGAAACAATAAAATTTAAATCAAAACTTAATTCTATGCTTATATATCTGATTTCCGAAAAATAAATGTCCATTTCGCCTTGGCGAAATGGAAACATTCTTTATATATAGAGCTATATCTACCCTCAAGTATTAAAAATCGGGTTTTTGTCATTGCAACCTGTCTTAAAACTAGTTTCAATATATACTGAAACAATCAATCTTGATTTAAAACTTTGTTATACATGTACTAATATAACTGATTTCCAAAACATAAATTTCCATTTCGCCGTGGCGAAATGGAAATATTCTTCATATATAGAGATATATCTACTCTCAAGTGTGAAAAATCGGTTTTAAATTACTGCCACCTGTCTAAAACTAGTATCTATACAAACAGAAACAATAAAAGTTGAATTAAAACTTAATTCTATGCTTTTATATCTGATTTCCGAAAAATAAATTTCCATTTTGCCATCAAAATTTCCATTTCGTCCATTTCGCCAAAATATTTCCATTTCGTGTTTTAGGCCAACCCTGAAAACAGCACTGCCTGTATAATATACATATACACAGGTACTTGACACATATAGATCTATCTAGCTCGATAACCATAAAAAATAGAACTAGATATATGTGTCAAGTACCTGTGTTAGCACACAGGTACTTGACACATACATCTAGATCTATTAACACCCCACCCCCTTTTAAAAGATTTTTTTTATTTATTTTTTTACTATAGATCTAGATCTACTTCTATAATAGAAGTAAAGTAAAAACGAAACAAAACAAAAAAAAATTAAAGGGGGGGGGGGTGGGGGGGGTTAATAGATCTAGATGTATGTGTCAAGTACCTTAGTGTTATCAGATGGTAGCTTATAACAGGCTGAAGGTAAAGCAGAATGCGCCTTAACCCTTTTCCTCCCTGAAACATCAAATGGACAATTCTAGTTTTCAATTTAGTCTAGTCCATTTTTACTTTAAATAATTGTCAAAACGACAAATGGTATAGACCCTGATCAGAGGGCTCCATATGGATCCCTCTGATCAGGATCTACACTGTTTGCATAGGACAAGAGTATTCTTCACATGTGAAAACTGTATATGGCAAATGACGCATATATATGCGTGACTAGGGCTCAAAGAGTTAAGGCGCTGTTTCATTGTTGATGTGGATAAGAAGAACGACAGTCAGCTCCAGCCCCATGCAAAGGTATAGTAAGTTAGTAACCAGGGATGCAGCCATGCCGTAGCTATTCGGCTATAAGACAATACAACAGGCGCATTCTGCTTAACTTTCAACCTGTTTTAAGCAGTCACGTGTCTTCAAAACAAGAAACAGACTATGGGGTAAAGGTACGATTGGTATTTAATTGCGTCTGAAAATTTGAAATCTTTGGATTTTTATGAGCAACTTATGGCAGCCCCGTGGGTAGCATTATTAATGGTATCGCTTTCAAATATTTAACTTGTAACTGTACGTTGATGGTCCTTCAATGAGCAGTGTTGATTCTGTTGGCCCAATTTCATATGATGAACTAAACTCAGCGTGGTGATGGCTCTCGTAATATGTACTGATATTAAATTTACAGTCTTTGGATTTCCAAGCTGTGTTAAGAGCACTCTTAGAATTATCAAATACACTTTCAGCTGATAATCATACTGCTACTTCAGGTAAACTGTTCCACTGGTTGACTATTCTGGACGATAATATATAAGCACTCTGAAAATCTGGAGTTATATCTTGGTTTGATGAGCTTCATACTATGGCCTCTGGTTGAACTTGATTCTACTACATGTAGTTTGATACATGTATTTGGAATGTTAGCAATATCGTACTTGTGCATTGTTTCAAACAGTTGAACCATATCTCTAAAGTTGGAAATCCTAAGATCTTCAGATTTTCCTCGTATGGGTGGTCTTTCATCCCGGTAACAAGTCGGATAGCCATCCGTTATACATTCTCAAATGCTATTAAATATGTATTTTTCAATTAAGGTTTCCATATAACACAGACATACTCGAAATGCGGCCGGATTTTGTTTATGGGATATCTACACACTTCTTTATCAAAGCAGTCAAAAGAGTTCTTTATCATTCCATTCTGATTTGCCTTTTAACCTTCTGTTGAATATGAATATCAAATGTAAGTTCTTGGTAAAAGAAAATAATACACCAATGTCTTTCTCGTTTGAAACAGAACCTATGTCTTGTAGACCAGGGCTCCAGATAAGGGGGTATTCCAAAAACTAAAATCTTTATTTCTCAATTAAACCCTATGATATCACTACTCATTAGAATCGTCTCGAAGAGGCGATTCTAATGAGTAGTAACACCATAGGATTTGGTGGTAAAATGAGTGAGAAAGTGTTGGATTAGTTCAATTTACTCCCTCTTATCTGGAGCCCTGTTGTAGACCATTTTCATTTTTCAAATAGTATGTAATATGAAATATTGGTATTACCCAAATGTATGCAATTGCATTTGGAAGTGTTAAGCAGTAGTTGCCATTTCTCGGAACATGAAGATAGGTTATCGAAGTCAATCTGAAAGTCATCGATGTCTTCACTGTTGTTAACTTCTTTAGAAATCTTTGTATCGTCAGGAAAACAACCTACATACTTATTCAAGACTGAAGCGAATTAATAGCGGTTTAAAGGTGTGTCGTTCAAATGACAAAAGAAAGGTCCTAAAGTGGTCAACAGTTTAGATGGTTTTAAGTTCTTCTTATCTTTCACACTTTTGTGTTTCTTTTGTACGTCAGCCTTTTAAACCTTTCTTATTGTAGTTGTTTTTATGCCTTTGGTGCAGATCAGCATCTTTCCACACAGATTTTAGTATTGTATTCTTTTTAAGGAACGGGGGGGGGGGGGGGGGGGGGGGATCTTGTCTCTTTAAATAAGAAAAACAGTTGCCTCCCTTTACCTGTATTTTTCGGTCCTTTCTAAGAAATTCTGTGTTAATCTATTGCCACATGTGTTACACTTTGTAAATTTATGCTATACATTTTTCTAAAACTGTATCACAAGATTATTATATGAAGGGTATACGTGTTAATTTAATCTTCGAGAATTTTGATAATTTGGTGATAATTTATGTATTAAAATTACGAAAATGGGAGATAATTTAAGAACGAAATTGCTAATCAAAACCACAATCGCCGGTACACAACTTCAGATGGTGATAAACAATACTGCATAGTTTAAAAACAAGCTGTTGTTGAAGGATGGACGAATAAATCTTCTGACAAAATTCCGTCCATAGCCGGACGGGCGTAGTGATCCCTCAACCTATAACTCGTTGTGGAGCGGGGGTGTACTAATTTGAATAATAGTCGTATGGTAACTCGATGTCTTATCTGCACCTAAGACTCTGTATCCTGTACTAGTGCAGGACTGAAAAAGTTACTCGAGTAGAGCGGAGATGTTATTCATTTTCCATTGAACGTGAGTTGCTAAACTAATTATACCCTGTTTGAGTTGGTGCAAGAGGGAAGTTGGACTTAAAATGCCAGAGAATCATCTTGTTGACGATTAGCTCAAGTAGCTTTCCAATGCAGCTTTGTAGATTAATTAGTCTAAGGTTTTGTTTTTATCCTTTCCTTTCTTAAGAATGGGCCTTATGTGGGCTTCTTTTCATTAGGAAGGAAACATACCTGAATGCCAATTGAGTTTAAAGATGTACAGTAGGGTTCTTTTTTGCTTTGTAGCCAATATGTTTTAGCATTTCATTGGTAATGTCATCTGCCCCTGGTGATTTCTTCTTCTTCAGTTTCCTCAGTGCTATGTCAAGCTCCTGTATGTTGGGGCTATCTGTCATACATAAGTTTTTTTCATCTGTCCGCTGTTCCAGGAGCTCTCCTGTCCTATTTACCTTATCCTCTCCTGTGGAAGCCTGATGTTGATTTCCTTTTCCTAGGTGTAAGCAAATATATTTGCTGCTGCATTCCCTGTGATGCAGCTATCAGCTGAGAGGAAAGTTGGTTTCCTTTATTGGCAATTGTCATCATTAAGTTGTTTTGTGAGCTGCCATAGCTTAGTTGTGTATTTCTCAAAGTTTAGAGACATTCAGTTCTGATACCTGGATGCTAGACGTTTTTTTTTTCATCTGTAACTTTCCGAAACAAGTCCAACTTTGCTTTTTTGTAGTTCAAGCTTGGGGAAGATATCAATCTCAGGCCCAGCGCTTATAAAGCGTTTGTGTTAAGTATGAGTTCGTTCTCAAGCCTAGGCTCAAATCTGACCAATCAAATGCTTGAGAATTATTTCAGACTCAGCTCAACGCTTTATAAGCATGGACCCTGTTGCCTTGTATTGGTAGTTAGTATGGATAGGACTATCGCTCTGTGGTCGCTGTCTACTAGCTGTGCATATACCATACGTTCCGATATCCCCTGAATGTCACCAGTAGTAAAACATGTAGCTAGATCTGGACTGCTTGTAGGATGTCCTCGTCTTGGGTAGAAGAAAGGTGAGCCATTGGGTTGATTGACAAGGACAATATTATTGTTACTGATCCAGTCTGCCACATAATCACTCTTTTTATCTAGATTATTGTATCCCCAGCTTGAGAAGTGGCTGCTATAGTCATGCACCAACAGCAATCCAGTTTTCTTGGCGAGAGGATAGACGTGGCAGTTGAATCAGTTTGCTTGGTGGGCTATAAAGGTTGCAAATGATCAAGTGTTTGTCTTGAAGAATAATCTCCACTGTCACTGATTCTGTATCAGATTGACCTGATCTGCACTTCTCTACTGAAGGAATGCTGTTCCTTACTTTTGTAAGTACTCCAACATTTCGTTTGTCCTCACGGTCTAATCTGTAGAGCAGAACCTATGATTATTGTTGAGATGAGTCTCTTTGACACAGCAGATGTCTATCCTGTTTTCTTTCAGGAAGTTTTGCAGCTCTAGTTTCTTGTGTTTTACCTCGTCTGCATTCCAGTTAGCAATATGAAGGGGCTGTTGATTGTTGTTATGTTCTACCCCTGTTCTGATCACAGCAGGTGAGTCAGTAGCTTGGTTTGGGTAATTTCGAGGCTTGGGTCGCGGCGCCGTACCATCCTGTCTGCGGTTCACCAGGACGACACACATCGTTCTAATGATAGTTGTGTGACCATGATATGGTTGATGCGTGAAGTATCCGATTTTGTCTCCCATCCATTAATTGGGAAGGCTGACACGCTCCGACTTCGGTGGTTGAGGGTTTACTCGGGATAATAATAATGTCCTCCTCGCCAAGAGTATAGCTGTTTGCAAGGACTAACGAACCTACTCCATCCTGATTTAGTCTCTGAGTGTTCCTTCTTGTCTTATCTTGACTAGTGAGAACCATCTGCCCAGTCATTGAATCTAGTGACAGAGGTATGAGTTTGGAGTTTTCTTTTTCCTAGACTAAATGCCTTTCATAGCTCCTTCGCTCAATCCACCCGAATCAGTTTTACGTCATTCCAAGACATATACACGTATACCAATCAGATACTTATGTAGAATATTTTCGCGAAATTTTTCACGGCTTTTGCGCTATTTACAAAAGAACACAGTAAGCTTCAAACTGTTCATAATGCCATATGAATAATTTGGCAAGCCTTTTAAAGTTTTATCCTGTTAGCCTTTAGACTGAAAGCATTCACATGTATCGACATTTTCTACTTATTACGCTAACTTTAAGATTTCACCATATAACTCTATGTAGAACTGTGAATGTTAGGGCGGGGCTATTTTGATCACAGGGAAATATTTTAAAAATCTTGCTATGTACCAAATATCTAACAGTAGAAGATGTTTTGAAGATTTCATTATATACTTCTAAGTAAAACGGTGATCTCCGGGGCGGGGTCAATTTTGACCCCATGGGCAAAAGTTGAACACTCTTAAAAGAGGACATATAGATGACGGTAACTATCTAAGTTCTGGCACTTTTTAAGATTTCCCTATTTTTTCACTTCGGTTGCCATGACAACCAGAAATCTGCATTGTTTCAAATTATTCTTTGAACAACTTTTGAAAGAGTCTTACTAAATGAAAGTTCATGTAAAGTTTGGTTGCAAACAAGCGCGTGGTTTAGAAGAAGAATATGTTTAAAAAATCAATGACACACGATGAACGACGCACACAACGCACCACGCACGACGACGGATTTCGGACATTGACTGATCACAAAAGCTCAGCCGTGCTCAGGTCAGCTAAATACTTAAATAAATTTATCTTCGTATTGTATGTTTATACGTGGTTTACTGTATTGGACTGAACCATTGTTGTTCAGTCAGGCATTTAATCCGGGTATTTGCTCGTGCCTCTATGTATAGAGGTATAAGCTCATTCGACGGTCCGACAAGGTTACAGATACTTCGTAATTGACATTTTCCCACCCACCCTCCCTTTGTTATTTCTTTGCTAAAATAGTGTTTTATTTTGCAGACTGGTTTATGTTTGGTTGCCATAGTGAGCGAGTAGTGAGATGGGTGTTTAACTTAAATACAGTGTGTTTGGAACAGTGGACACATACATTTTGTCATGAAACAGTATCTTTCATGCAGTGATAAGTTTTATTATGTTAGTGACATTTATTTAGCCATTAGTATTCAAGTGGCTCTATTTTTTTTATGTGTGGATCCACTGTTATGTATGCGAGATAAAGTAAAGTGACCTTGTCGGCTCCGACTCCTACTTTTGAGTTTGTTTTTTGTTCAGTTTATAAACTTGAAAGGAGAAGATAAATGTTTTATGTTTGAATGTAGAAAACATAAAACCTTATATCTTGAATATCACGGTAGATAGAGAATTTCATAAACACTAAACAAATGTCTAGATATTTACCACTTTTACTTATTTATCTGGTATGAGAAAAAAATTGAATTTAACGTGATTGTTTGTGAAAATTAATTAAATGTTAACTTCAGTTGGTATCATATAGATCTACATTTAAAATGTACTTCGTTTGGAAACGTATACCGACACAGTGTGGCATTTATACACGGGACATCTGTTAAAATCGGCCTAAAACCACTGGTTTCACTGTTACATATTCTTTACAACCCATAGGATATTTCATTGTAACAATCAATCTCAAATGATGATATCCATAAGATGTTTAACAGCCTTTTTTTTTACCAAATACATGGGAACAATGACAATTAAACATGTATGATATTTTGCAATTAATATGATAAATAATATGATATAGATCTATGCACGTATGTTGTTCCAGTTCATGTTTCTACTTACCATCTTGCCTATTTTGCAATACGCTCCGGCTATTAAAGAGCACAAAATAAGAGAAAATTAAGCAAAGTTGTACATTTGTTTTGCTTGTTAACACAAACTATGCACTTTGTAGATGTGGCTAAAACATATACGGGGATTCAGTGCGAAACGAATGTTGTGACACTTCGTTGGCCACAAGTGATTGTTAAGATGTATATAAAATGCTTCAATTCAGAATAACAGTGAGGCAAGCGGTTGTTAAAATACAATAAGAGTTGCTTTCCTTATTTTAATACAGACGTAACTCCTTTGACGCTTTCACTGTACGATGCAAAAATACGCATTTACAAACAGTTATGATCCAGATCAGACACCGCGTCAGTCCCTGATCCGGGTCCAAACTGTTTGAAACATGTTGAAACAAGGAGAGGATGGCGAAATGATAACGAGAATGCTGCTTCTATCCGTATTACCTTTAGCTGTCGATGAACAATAGCTGACAGCTACGGTTGGTCAACGATTTTGAAGCATCACCGACAAACATATTTATTTACAGCCGAGCTTCGATATCTCAAACTCGCTTGACTCGAACTGTCCGACAGTTAGACACATGAACTACATTATTTCATGCTCGATTAAGTCGAAAATACCCATATTTCAAAGTTCCTTTGAAATCCGGGTATGTTCGATTTAACCGAGGTCGAGATATCGAAGTTCGACTGATGTATTTTCTTTTCTTTTTTATTAAATGTTGAGCAAGTCCCACTAAGAAACAACCACACAGTAGTGTCAAAAATTAACTCTCCATGCTATACTATGATGTACTATATATATATTTACAAGGGTACTGTAAAGATAGAGAGCAAACTGTTCAACATTAGAGTGAGGAATTCCGTATCCCCGGTCTTTTCTCTTCAAAATTAGCACATGTAATTAAACATGGGAGCAGATTGGCCCGAATAATGCCATAGAACATATTCAAAGCCGACCTTTTGGCGAAACTGGCTTAACCCTTTCGCTACCAAGGCCGTCTGCACTGGCATTACAAACATTTTGGATCCTGATCAGACGCCACGTAACATGACGTTTGATCAGGATCCAAACTTTATGTAAAACATGTCAGTGTTTCTTAAGTTCAACAAAGTATAAAATTCAAAATATTATAAATGAAAGCAGACGAAAAAATTGAAGCAGACGATATCACGGCAGTGACTATGCTAGACGAATTAAATTACGTTATATTACGTCATAATGGCAGGGGAAAGGAATAATAGAGTATATTTGAAGTAATGACGTGTCTGGGTATATTACAGTTGTCCTTCTAACAGAAAATGCAGATTTGCTACTTTTGGTTGCCATAGCCGAAACTTATATTGGAAGGTCGAGGGCGTAGACTTTTACTGAAATGTAATGCCGTTTACGAAAAGCTATCTTGATAAAACACTTATAGTTTCCTTTTAAAACAACAACAACAACAACAACTCAAACACATTGTTCCATGGATGACTACTGTGATAATGAAACAGATTCGTAAACGCAAAAGAGCATACAAAAAAGCCAAATTAAAAAACACAACCTACTACTGGAACAAATTTAGAAAACTGCGAAACGAAACTGTCCAAACAATCAAAGCTGCAAAAGTTACTTACTATTCAAATATGGCGGATAAAATAAACAATGGATCCCTATCACCGAAACAATGGTGGAGCACTCTTAAATCAATCCTCAAAAACAACAGTTCCTCTTCTATTCCACTTCTTTTTAATCCACACACAAACGAGTGTGCTATCAACATGGAGGAAAATGCAAATATTTTGAACTCCTTTTTCTGTGATCAAACCGTACTGGATGACAACAATAGACTACCTCCTCCAGTTCCTGATTTCATTGGCGAAAATCCTTTAAGTAAAATTGAACTATATCCATATGAAGTAGAGGATATCCTCAAGTCATTGGATGTTGGCAAAGCTTCTATTCCAGACGGAATCAGCAATCGAATATTGAAAGAACTTAGTCATGAGCTTTCATCTCCTCTTTGCTCTTTATTCAACGCTTCAATTAAAGCTGGAGCTTTCCCATCTCCCTGGAAAGATGCCCATGTTTGTGCCGTCCATAAAAAGGGTGACCCAAAAGTAGCGAGCAATTATAGACCTATTTCTTTACTAAATACATTAGAAAAGGCATTTGAACGGTTGGTATTTAAACACACTTTTAACTTTCTTAGAGGAAATAGCTATTTTACTCCAGTCCAGTCGGGTTTCCTACCAGGTGATTCAACTGTAAATCAGTTAACTTTCCTTTACAAATGTTTTAGTAAAGCTCTTGACGATGGCAACGAAGTAAGGGTATTATTCTTTGATATTAGTAAGGCCTTTGATAAGGTCTGGCATGCCGGTATCATCACTAAGCTTAAATCTGCTGGTATTTCTGGTGAACTTCTATCATGGTTCATCAGTTATCTTTCAAATAGACGTCAACGAATAGTGTTTCCTGGTGTGAAATCTGAATGGCGGTCCATTAAGGCAGGCGTACCACAGGGCTCTATATTAGGCCCGCTTATGTTTCTTATCTTTATTAACGATATTGTCTCAGAAATTCAAAGTAATGTTAGGCTCTTCGCCGATGACACTAGTCTGTATATTATAGTCGATGAACCTCGGGGAGCAGCGAGAGTACTTCGAAACGACATTGACGCTATATCATCGTGGGCTAACAACTGGTTAGTTACTTTTAACCCTGCCAAATCTGTATCCATGCTTGTATCCCGAAAAAGGAATACTGTAGACCATCCTGCACTTACCATGTATAATCAGGAAATCCTTGAAGATACCTCACATAAACATCTAGGTGTATTTTTCTCGAATGATGGAACTTGGCACAACCATATAGATTATATTAGAGAGAAAGCATGGAGCAGAATTAATTTAATGAGACAGCTAAAATTTACAATTAATAGAAAATCGCTCGAAATTATATACTTTTCATTCATTAGACCTTTATTAGAATATGCCGACGTTGTTTGGGATAATTGCACAGCATCCGAAAAACAAGAATTAGACAAAATCCAAACCGAAGCTGGTAGGATCGTCAGTGGTGCTACCAAACTTATCTCTCTCCAGGAACTCAAAAAGGAACTTCTGTGGGATAGTTTATCGGAAAGACGTCGAAAACATAAATTATGCTTGCTATACAAGATGAAAAATGACCTTACTCCTGATTATCTCTCTGCCATGGTTCCTCCTGATGTTGGTGAAATGTCTCGCTATAACCTGCGGAATTCACAGGAAGCGCAGACGGTTCCAGCTAGAACGTCTCTGTACTTTAATTCTTTCCTTCCATCTACAATACGTGAATGGAACAACATGCCGCTTTCCGTGCGCCATAGCCCATCCTTGAGCAGTTTTAAATCATTCCTAAATCAAGACCTTAGAAAGCTACCTGAATATTATTACTACGGAGACCGTAAACTCCGAGTCCTTCACACTCGCCTGCGTACAAAATGTAGCTCCCTCAATCATCACCTCTTTCTAAAAAACATTGTTGAGTCTCCACTGTGTCAATGTGGATTGATTGAAAGCACCAGGCACTTCTTCCTCGAATGCCATGCGTACAATGATATAAGAGATGTACTAGTAAATGAAATATGCCAAATAAGCAACTTGAGCTTAGACATAATACTATATGGAGACCCTAAACTTAATAAAGAAAGCAACAAACATATGTTTGACATTGTTCATTCTTATATTAAGAGCTCAAACCGATTTATCTAACTTATTATCACTTACCATTATCCCTTGGTTAAATGATATATCGTCAAGGTTTAGCGTCGCCACATCTTTCCAGTCCCGTATCCATTATTCTTTAACTACCATCTTCCTTATCTCTATTATTTACAAAAGTTTACTGTATCTCTTTTAACTGTTCGAAAATATTGCTCATCAAACGATGTATTTACTCCAATAACAAATTGATTGTTTTTGTCCGCATGCACCTACAGTTTGTCTTGTCTCCAGCGGCACCCTGTGAATGAATATGATGCTCTGCTAAAATGTTGATAAATTGGTGCATTGCAGAAGTAAATCAGAAATACACTTTGTGCTTTCTCCTATACTTCTGTTCTGTATCAAGCAACCGAAAGTAATACAATATGAAACTATACTTTCACTAGTAAGAAAGATTTCTAGGAAACCGCTGAACACAAGACTAACTGTTTAGTTTATAAGTAAGGAGAGAAACTCAATAAGTTTATTCTTTCGTTTCAATCCTTTTCCTAAGTATTGTAAAATAACGTTAGCATGTATAATTGTAATCATATGTACTTCTGGAAATAAATATGTTTAAACTAAACACATTGGGAAAAACTCTTTCTAACGATGTTTGCTAAAACAAAGTAATTTTCATGGGTCATTTCGAGGAAAGGGTTCATGCTATTGATAATATATGTGCACATATAAAGTGTTCTAAATACGAACTTATTTATTTTCAAAATGTTCATGTGTCTCAACCCCTTCACTCCCAAGGCTGAAACCACTTATATTTGCAAAACAGGTTTGGACCCTAATCAGACACCAGGTACCGTGGCGTCTGTTCAAGCTTGTTTGGCATTTCGTATCAATATATCTTCAATTAAAACTTCAAAACATGAATTTCATAGAATGCATAAAATGGTAGACGACTAATATTTGCAGACGGTATTTTGTCAGTGAATAGGTTTAACTCTTTGCATTCTGGGTAATTATTTCGTCTGCAACAATTTGTCGTCTGCTGATATTCTAAAAATAGATTTTTCTCGTTTCTTTTTAAGACAGGATCAGAGAGTCATTGAACCGTTTGGATCCTGATGAGATGCCGCGTTACGCGGCATCTCATCTGGATCCAAACTGTTTGCAAAGGTAATCACTGTGGCAGAAATATCCATCGCTAGCATGGAAAGAGTTAAACATACGATGAACGTGCTCATGAAAATGCTGATAAATCTTAAGCGTAAATATGAATAACCACAGCTCTACAAGTTTTGAGTACGAAAATTTACTAACTTAGCTAATAAAATAGAGTTAACCCCTATCTATAGCCTTGACGTCATCAGCTTTAAATTGTCGTCTGCTTTTGTTTCTCAAATTTAACTTAAAGGTATTTTGAAGATTGAAATACAAATGTATAACATTTAGGGACAAACTATTTGGATCCTGATCAGACGCCACGTCACGTGTTGTCTGATCGGGATCCAAATTATTTGCAAAAACATTGTATTAAGGTGATATGAGGCAATGAAGGGTTAAACACATAATTTACACTTTTATATGTACATGCAATGTCCTTACTGAATTGTAACCAGGTATGATGTGTTATATGATCAGTTAAATGTATGAATATGAATGTGTTTTCATAAACACAATCGTGTAGATTTAGTCTCTATTGGTTAAAAGTTAATATGTATGAAACTACAAGTTGCTAACTAATCAAATAATGACTGTGGGTATTCACCCTTTGCTATCTTCCTTAAATCAGCTTGCTCAAGGACAACATAAATCTTTACACTCTGTGTGTCTCAGTGCTAATGAGGAGTGATCCTGTTTGATGTTTAAACATTTGAACACTATAACACATATACTGTAAATCTTTGCAAACAGTTTGAATCTAGATCAGGACCCAGCTGCATGTGTGTAGCCCTGTTTATGTAAATATGAGGAAGACTGAATCAATTTCAGAAATTAAGCAGACCATATTTTCACAGGGCTGCCATAAGTTGATAATAAAAATCCTAAGATTTCAAATTTTACCAATCGTACCTTTACCCCATAGTCTGTTTCTTGTTTTGAAGACACATGACTGCTTAAAACAGGTTGAAAGTAAAGCAGAATGCGTCTTAAGGCGCATTCTGCTTTACTTTCAGTCTGTTTTAAGCTACGATCTGCTAGGAAAAAAAATCCGAAGACTTAGGAAAAATCCGCAGAAATGGCAGCCCTGTTTTCAGCAGTCAAAGGTTACTCAGAGTTGAAAGAAAACTGTGCAAATAATTGAATGAGGCTCGAGGGGCAGGACGTTTAACACTGATCACACCAGGAACGTATATAGCTAATGTACGTTCCTGATGACACCTATACAACTCCCAAGTTTGTACGTGTAGATATATATATATATATATATAGTAGGTATCACCTACTGTTTACTACGATATAGAAACTATTTGTGGTTCTAACATATTCATGATTATATACTCGGGATAGGTTTAGATGATCGCTTGATGCGGGTTTAACGCAAAGGAGAATGCGTATTAATTAAGGCGCGTTCTGCTTTGCTTTCAACTTGCATTAAGCTTAAAGAGCTAAGGCATCATATATTGTCTACTACAATGTATAGACAATATTCGTTATAATATATATTCATGATTATATAAACAGGATATGTTTAGGTGATCACTTGAAGCGGATTTGAAGTGAAGTAGAAAGCGCCTTAAGGCGCGTTCTGCTTTACTTTAAGCCTGTTGTAAGTTTTAATCTCTAGGCTACCATCAGCTAGAGTATAGAGATACTTTATTTTAAGAAACGTGACTGCGTAAGCAGGAATTACTTCGAAATAAATACAAAAGTGTTGAATTGCGTGTCTATGGAGCAATAGGTTAACAAACGGGGGCTTTCTCCGACAGTTAACACTTTGCTCCATAGCTCGTTTTAGAAAGTTGAATACTTGAAGCGGGTTTAAAGTAGAGTCGGAATGCGTCATAATGCGTATTCTGCCTTACTTTAAGCCAGTTTTAAGCTTAAATCTGCAAACTTGTAGAGTTTTGAACTATTTTTTATGCTGGAATTATTATAATCAATAGTTCATATACAAAAAATGTAAAATGTGCAGATTCTAATATTCTTTGCAGATTATTGTTATAAGAATGACTGCCCGTCATTACTCGTCTTTATATGTATCATGTTATATAATGCTGATAGACATGTATGTCTTTGCTGAATAAAATATAACATATATACCTACATTTAACCCTTTCACTGCTATTTTGACGGAAATACCCGTCTACAGTAACTGTTGTTGGCCATAAATAAGTTTCCACCCTGGAAATCTGTCATAAGATTTTGGTGTATTTGAGCTGTTTAAGGTAAACAGTAACCTGTCGATTAACCTAAGTCACTAAAGGTAAATATCTACCAAAAGCTGAATTATTATCCAATCAGACTGAGAGATGAAATTTTATTTACTTCTAATTTGATTCGGTTGCTAAGCAACGTTAGAACACTAGTGAAAATCTATGAATATATATTGTTCTTAATAATGTTGCCATGGCAACGTGAACATCACATGGCATCAAGATATGCCATCATTTTAAAGAGAAATAATTAAACAGTTTCAACTGTTCAGCTAAATCAGAACTTTGTAAATGACAGATATGTAATAATGAAACTTGAGTTGTTGAGAATGGCATCTCCATTGCTTTCTATATATATGTTTATGTTATGGAAAGCAATGTAGATGGTGTTTTCAACAACTTAAGTTTCATTATTACATATCTGTCACTTCACTTAGAACGATTCCAAATGTTTAATAATCATTAATGATTTATCAGCATGGCATGATGGCATGTGATGTCAACGTTGCCATGTCACATGTCAAATCAAATGTTTTTGCAATCTCTCACATCACGGTTCAGATTATAAGATAAATCATAATCATGATTACGGAAATAAAAAAACACCCGAGTTACAGACTGTTTGACACTCTGTCCATGCATGTTTTGACAAAGAAATTTTGAAAATCCTATTTTTAGAATAATTGCAGACGACAATAAGTGTTGCAGACGAAACAATTACCCAGCATGCAAAGGGTTAGACACCGAGTTAAAGATCAATTGGCACGATATATTGAGGGGCTATGTTTAAAAGGGTAAACCAAAGAAACCAGCTTACCTCTTTGTCGTTGGTACATTGTTGTACGTCGTTATCCATTAGAACTTCAAGTTGTTTGGATGATTCTAAATCGAGGCATTGTGTTTCAGTACTCATAACTTTGGATATCCGATGTCAATCGATGTCAGTACCATCAAGTTAGGGCTGTCATAAGTTGATCTTGAAAATTCCTAAGATTTCATAATTTTCTATTTTTCAAGCACGATTACTTAAAGCAGGCTGAAAGTAAAGCAGAATGAGCCCTAAGGCGCATTTCTACTTTACTTTCAGCCTGCTTTAAGCTACCATTTGTTAGGATAAAAATATGAAGATTTCGGAAAAATCCGGAGAAATGGCAGTCCTATAAAGTCACTATGACATTTAAGAGTACAGTTCACGACTTCCCATGTCTCCGGTAACAGCGAGTAAACTGAACAATTACAATAGTTGCTCCTTAACCCTTTCCCCCATAGAAGCGACTTTTAGCGTATTTAATTTATTCCTCCGCTGAAGAAAATAGCTCCAGTTTATACCTTCATGAACAATAACCATTACAAATATTTTATATAGCCTAGCAGATGGTGGTTTAAAGCAGGCTGGAAGTAAAGCAGAATGTGCCTTAAGGCACATTCTGCTTTACTTTCAACCTGCTTTAAGTGGTCACCTGTCTTCAAAACTAGAAATAGGCTATGAGGTAAAGGGTTAAACCCTAAGGCGCGACTACTTATTAGATTCGTCTCTTCGAGACGACTCTATGGGTATGCAGGTATTTAGTATACATCTGGGAGAAACATATTTTCTAACTCTTAATATGTTAGCGGTGAAATCATGATAACATTTGCAAACAGTTTGGATTCTGATAAGACGCCGTAAGGCGGCGTCTAATCAGGATCCAAACTGTTTGACACCATAATCATGTTTTGAAAGGCATGTTTGAAAACAAAAATCTGTTTTTAGAACAGTAGCAGGCGACAACTTTTGAAGACGAAATTATTACCCAACATGCAAAATGTTAAAGAAGTGTTGTCTCTCGCTGATTTAGTACAGTGGACACTACGTTAAATTATTTCCTGTTCGAATAAAACTCGACGCAAACACAATGTAATAAACGGATAAATTGACAGCTTTTTGAAAAAACAATCTGACGATTTTGTTTATTCTGAATACAGTAAATAGTTAGGTTACCCGGCTTCGAATCAGGCTCCAAACTTTTTGCAATGACATTAACAATGCATCTTTATGTACGCGGATCAATACCAAAATACATGAGCATTCTACAAGCAATTATAAATTTTGTTTTCTGTTAACAATGAATATATTCTTACTTCCAAAAGAAACTATGCACTCTTTGATTGTATAGACTATATTAGTCTTATCGCTTTAATTTTCCTCACATGATATCTCATGTATATTTGCCATCGATCGATTACAAATTCTCACATGACTCGTACTTTTGTCACTATAACCATAGAAGACGCTCCGCGTGATGAATAGAGGAATGTAATGTATAGGTCGTTTGGTGGCTCTGGAAACTAACGTTATCATTAATATTTTATAACTACAATATATCACCATAATGTACTTTGCACATAATTTAGGAGCTACAATACCAAACAGAAAATATCTTTTGTAAATTTTTAAATGGTCAAAATAATGCCTTTGTCATTGAACCCCCATTGTAAAATTAAGCGTTCTAAAGAGTATTGTAAGTCCAATATCAGGAACAGCCTCCACTGCATAATACAAGGCTGAGGGTATGTCTCAATGTAATGTTTAGCTATCAAACTTGAATCAAAACAGCAAACCCCATATAACGACCACTAAAACGAAGGCTATTGAATGTATAAAAGACAGGTGACAGCTTTAAGCAAGATGACAGTAAAACAGAAAGCTCCTAAAAGAGCTTTCTATTTTACTGTAACCTTGCTTTAAGCAGTCACCTGTGGTAAACAACAAATATGTTTTACTGTACTTATAGGTGATTTCAATCAATAAGTTAAACCTGCATCCCTCGAATATGTTGTCTGCTTTGCAATATTTTGATTGCAGAAATAGTAAATTTATACCCCCATTCCACGAGACGGCGCTCGATGACGATCTACGCGCTCCGAGAGAGCGCCATAGGTCGCCTCAGGATGAGGCAATCTAACGGCATTTACGATCCGATTGCGTTCAGATTACGCTCCGATGGCGATCTGTTAGCGATCTGTAAGATCCGATAGCGAATTCATGGTCATTGGTCGCCACCCAATTCATAAAAGTGTTGCGCTCTTGTATGATCAGATTGTGCTCCGTTTGGCGCTAAAAGGCGACTAAGATGCGATCTATTGCGCTCTAATGACGACCACTTCGACCTATGGCGCTCAAAAGAAATCAGATAGCTATGTCGGCGACCGATGGAGATCCATTGCCGCTCTGTTAGCGCTCTATTTGATCTGATTAGGGTGATATCCTATGAAGACCTGTGGCGCTCTGCCGCGCTCATTCGTTTTAAATTCGCTAGCCGATATTTAGGCAAATAGCCATACATATAGCTGCTTTCCTTTTTGACTTGTGTCCACTCAATGCAGTAACATAGTAATGCAGAAGGCTCTTATAGGAATCGTCTGCATTACTATGTTCGTACTGCCACAAGTCACTAGAAATCTGTGTTTTTTCATTTAATAGTTACTACAAATGTTCTAACGCACATCAAAATCAATGTTAAACGCCATTATATTAACACAATTTTCGGTTTCATCATTGTATGGGTGTATAACAGTTTGGATCCGGATGAGACGTAGAGTTACATCGTGCAATTTGGATATACATGTATTTATAGAAAATACTATCAGGTATTTTATAATGCAGAGACTCACTATCAGATCGCCACGGAGCGCGAAGTATCTACTGATTTGCTTTGTTGGATGATGGTGGCGCTCTAAGGTGATCCGATAGCGCTCTAGTTACGATCTTGGCGATCAAGTAGCGCTCCGATGGCGACTTAGGCGATCAATTAGCGATCTGATGGCGTTGTGGCTGGAGCGCCACGGATCTTCTATATCGCCCTTTTTTACAGACTTCACAGATAATCTCCAAAAACATGTATGCCTGAAATAATAATTTAGAGTTAAAGTCATTTACAAAAAGAGTTACACCCCGGTTACACAGAGACATCGGTGATAGATCGTTTTTTTTTCGCCAAACTAGGAAGGGGACCGATGAAAAGCTATTTACAAGCGACATCACCTATTGGCCACCTGTTTTCCACCTATCAATAGCTATTAGGTAAAGATGAGTTTCGTCGGGGAAAAAATCACCGATGGGGAATTTTAAACGTGTTTAAAATTCTCGATCGGTGAAAATATTTTACAAATAACCGATTGACAACATGTCTTCTACCGATATCACCGACGAGTCACCGATAAATCACCGATAAAGAACCGATGAACTGATACTTACCACCGATGAAAAAAGATGAGAATTAAAACGCGGGATCTCGTCGGTTTTCATCGGTTGTTAATGGCAGTTCAATCGGTGATCAATTGGTGATCAATCGGTTGCCGCCAGCATTTCATCGGTGTTTTATCGGTATTCATCGATTATTGATAGGTTGTTGAGCGCTTTTAATCGGTGGCCCATTGGATTTCATGAGTCGCCAATCGGTGGTCAATCGGTGGCCAATCGGAGGCGGGGTGGCGTTTGATCGATGAACAAATATTCTTCACCGATACCCGGTTACACAGAAAGCCTGAAATTAAATCACTTATGACAACCGATCAAAACAGCAAATAATTGAACCGATTGGGAACAAAGGTACGTCCACAGTAGGTGCACACGTTGTCAGAAAAACTGTAACCTTGCTTATGAATGCACACCTTTTCTTCGCAAACGGTACATGTAAGCTAAAACATTTACCCTTGTGATGATTTGGTTTTTTTAACACAATATTCATTTACAAACATTGTACCTGTGGAGTAAATGTTTTCTATGCAAACATTGTAGACACAGATAAGAGTTACTGAAGGAGTCCTCTAATCCGGGTTTGCATTTTATTGCAAAAATAGAATCTACCTCTAAATACCGTAGTAAAAATTGACCAAAACTGTAGTAGAAAACAAGACTGCGTTCAATAAACGCTATTATTATATGCCTTCGTATGATATCGAGCGTTTTCGCGTGTATCTCATATGTATCTGCAGAGTATTTAAATACAAGAGTCTTTATTATATGCCTTCGAATGATATCGAGCGTTTCCGCGTGTATCTGCTCAGTAAAATACAAGAGTCTGTATCAGCCACCTTGTATCAGCCACTTTGTATTTTACTCTGACGTCGCTTTCGATTTAACGTGACGTCATTTACGTACATGTACGAGTGCCGCGTTATTCTTTGTGGCATACAAAATTCTTGTTCTGCTTCAAATAACTAATACTAAAAACTATTTAGTTGTTTCTGGTTTGTATTCAAGGCATATAATAAACACATTACCAGTTGGCAGTGCGCAATCAGCTATTTCCGCTAAAAAACGTCTCGAGCTAAATACATCACGCTGTACATATCGCTCTGTCAACTGGTAATTTAAACAAGAAAGAGTTGAAATTTTAAAACATATTTCATGGCTCTCTCTAAATAAGTTCATAAAACTACTTTCTTCAAAGAACAAAAAAGTTAATCTAAACGTAGCAAAATATATCAAGGTTGCAATGAATATACGAAATAATGTAGTTGCAGATTGATAATATCAATAATAGATCTATACTATAATAGTGTAGACTCTATATATATACAAGTTAAACTTATAATATTTTCAGTTCAATGTTTTGTACTTGTAAAATTGAGTTGTTGAGTTAGGTTGTGTTTATGTAAATGTCATGGTCATATTTCACGTTAAATTGATATATTGTACATGGCAAATGGCACTTTTACGTTGCCGATTGCCAATAAAATTGAGTTGAGTTGAGTTGGTAATGTGTATGTATCAGCCACCTTATGTATATTTTACTCTGACGTCGCTTTCGATTTAACGTGACGTCATTTACGTACATGTATATAAGTGCCGCGTTATTCTGTGTGGTATGCAACAAATCTTTTTCTGCTTCAAATAACTAATACATAGTTTTACACAAATCTGAGAGGCTGAAAGATGTATTTCAGGAATTACCAATTGTAGCATTCAGGCGTGATAAAAATCTCTGTGACACACTGGTAGATCTACATTCTAAGACTAACCGCATTGTTAAACCTAACAATGTGGTTTGTTCACAAGAATGTGCTACTTGTAGTATTCTTGAAATGTCAAGTGTTCAAGACACATATGAACAATCAATTTTCAAGGTGTGTACTAATATTAACTGTAGGGAGAGAAATGTCGTGTATGGAATAAGATGTAGTAAATGTGATAGGATGGTGTATGTAGGCGAGACTGAGAGAGAAATCAGAGAGAGAATGAAAGAACATTTGAGTGATATAAGGCATGAGAGAGAGAAGCCAATTAATAGGCATTTTGGAGTCGTCGGACATAGTAGTGAAGATGTTAGGGTTGTCATTTTGAAGAGAATGTTTAATGGAAGTAGAATTGAAAGACAGATCTATGAAACCGATTGGATTTGGAAGCTGAGAACGTACAGACCATTTGGCTGTAATGTCAAGGAGGATAATGCGCTAATGCATGCATGACGCCATTGCACACATGACGTCATGAAGATGACGTCATAACGACGTCATGACAACGGCAATAACAAACAATGTTGTTAACATTATTCTCTTTGATTTTATGGCTGAATGCATGTAACAAAAATGTGACGTGTGTTTTGACGTGATTTTCTTTGAAAAAGGCCCTTAGAGGTCGAAATATTAGAAAAGAGCAGTATATATATTAATATTAATTTAATTCCCTATCTGGAATATTGAAAAAAAATAGTGTAACACATTTTGGATATAAAATGATTTAAACAACTATTTAGTTGTTTCTGGACACTGGCACCAGAGTCATGGACTTATAATATGTGTGTATTTACATTTAGATGCATTTTTATTTCTTATACATACAGAGAAGAATATATATACACACAGAGACATAATAAGTCTATGAATGTGGTGTCAGTGGTTAGAACTGTATCTACCGGTAAGTAATGTATACTATATATGAAGGCGGAAATCTTGATGTGTACGCTCTATAGTCTCTATCTACTAGATTCTGGATGTAGAACCTTTTTTCCGTTCTGTTAGCAACGTCTTTTGTATGGGAATGGAAATAAAAATAAAAATGTGAGTTGACTCTAGATATGCCTCTACCTACCGGTCTGCTATTTTTTACTATAAGATCTATTAGATATAGATTCTTGATCTATAAGATGTTCCCCCAAACGTTAGCAATGTCTATCGTATGGGATTGGAATAACAAAAAAAAAAAAAAAAAAATTTTTTTTTTTTTTTTATAGATCTATCACGATGAGCTTCTACCGGTCTGCTTATCTACTATTATAAGACCATGGTATGTAACCAATTCTACACCGTGTCACTTCAACCACAAGAATAACTATCTAAAACGCATTCAATCCAAACCAAATCTTTTGCAATCCATAGATAAGATATTTTTCTATCCAAAATACACTTCTTCGACGGTTGATTTGAATACGTAACTACAAGAATCAAGATTGAAGCCGGTATTTTACCAAACAGGGATTTCCTCCACCCCCTAGCTTCCGGTTAAGACGAAATGAAAGTAAAGTTTGCGACGAGCGATTTGATTGGCTGATTGAAAAAAGAATGTATATACCGGAAAGATGTGTAAATATATATCGTTCTCATGATTTTTGGTTGAAATTGTTAATCATGCAGTTATTAAAGTCTTGCATTAATATAAGTTCAGCACAATTGTGCACAATGTGACGCTGTAATCAGTAGTTTATTCAGTTTGACAGAAGCGCGGGAAGACGCTCGCGCGAATGACGTCAAGTACAGAAAACGTTATTCTTTCCAAATTAACGCGTTTATACTAATACTATTATTTCATTTGCAAACCATTTGGAGGCTGATCAGACACCAGGTAACCAGGCGTCTGACTAGGCTCCAAATTGTTTGCCATTGAGATTAAAATTAATACTAAAAAATAGTAAAAAGCTGTCATTCAATACATTTTAGTTACATGCGTTTGCGTTTTGTTTGCGTTTAAGCGGGAAAGAATAACGTATTGTCTACTGTTCGGGAATACGCTCGCGTGAATTATTCAGCCAATGAAATTTGCGCTTACAAACGCTTTAACTTGACCCGAGGTCAACCGGAAGCTAGGGGGTGGAGGAAAACCCTGTTTGGTAAAATACCGGCTTCAATCTTGATTCTTGTAGTTACGTATTCAAATCAACCGTCGAAGAAGTGTATTTTGGATAGAAAAATATCTTATCTATGGATTGCAAAAGATTTGGTTTGGATTGAATGCGTTTTAGATAGTTATTCTTGTGGTTGAAGTGACACGGTGTAGAATTGGTTACATACCATGGTCTTATAATAATAGATAGCAGACAGGTAGATGCCAATAGTCAACCCATATAGATTTTTTTTTATTTTTATTTTTTTTTATTTATTTTTTTTAAATTTCAATGCAATAACATAGACATTGCTAATCGGTGGGGAAAAATCTTTTAGATATAGATCACTGGCACCAGAGTCATGGACTTTTAATGTGTATGTGTATGTGTTTACTTTATCTATACCTCTACCGATATATATTATAAGTCCACGACTCTGGTGCCAGTGTTTCTGGAGTGTATTCAGCCACTTTGTACTTTACTCTGACGTCGCTTTTGATTTAGCGTGACGTCATTTACGTACATGTATAAGTGCCGCGTTATTCTTTTTGGCATGCAAAAAAACTTTACTAATAAATTTTGGTATAAAATTATTTAAACAACTATTTAGTTGTTTCTGGAGTGTATTCAAGGCAAATAACAAACACATTACCAGTTGGCAGTGCGCTATGTTGCATTTAGCTCTCGTCGTTTTCGGCGGAAACAACCGATCAGACTCGCGCCAAGGCGCTCGTCAGATCGGGTATTTCCGCCAAAAACGCCTCGAGCTAAATACATCATTCTGTATCGCCCTGTCAACTGGTAATGTGTATATACTTCTGGTGGCATCCTTGAAAATGTATTCTGATTTTTTTCTAAGTCAAAAACGAAGACTGCACCCCACACATTTCCTTTTGATTGTTAAGGATACATGTACTATAACAGGGCCGGATCCAGAAATTTTTCAGTGGGGGGGGGGGGGGGGGGGCACAGGTGGGGAGGGTATGGGAGGGGTAGAACCCCTTCCATTGGTGGGGGTTTCCGGGGGCCTCCCCCTGAAAAATCTTTTAAACTTGCATAGAAAATGGTGCATTCTGAGGGCATTCCAAGAAGAAAGTTAACATCAACAGATACCCCAAATGAAACGCCCCAAAAAGTGGTTTCATAAGACAAAGATATGATACATTTTCCAGCGTTTCATGCATTCAAAACACAGGCCTTCAATTGATCTCATGCAAAAAATAGGAGAAAAGTAGGAGTTTTTGAAGTGGAAAAATAGGAAAAAGGAGGAAGTTTTTCAATTAAATAGTAGGAACTGTTTGATACAAAATACCACATGGAGTAATCGTGCTCATATAAATTTAAGAAATCCGCGATCTTGAGTTAAAGACATTCTCACACCAAGCCATTTTATTCTTTGGTTATAATTTATTCAACAGGCCGAAGATGCGACCCAACAGGTCTAGGGGGGTTCGGGGGTACTCCTCCTGAAATTTTTTGAAATCAAGCGCTTCATTTCCTGCATTCTGGGCCATACAGAGGGTACTTGAAGACTTATTAGGAAAACAGTATGAAAAGTACCGGGTAGGAGGTTTTGGTAAGAAAATAGGAAAAAGTAGGAAGGTGATCAAAAGTTCGAAAATAGTAGGAAAAAGTAGGAACAGTTGAAGGCCTAAAACAGGTATATACTAACATAAATGTATGTAAAAAATCGACTCAAAATATTTTTTTATTTAATCATTCTATGGTGAAAGGTTGTCGTCCAGCCATTAATCTCTAACCCTAATCCTCCTATTCATATGCACACTGTTACTAGGGGTCCGGGGGCATGCCCCCTCCTCCCACCCCCTTGGAAAAATTTATTCCTAGATGATCAATGGTGCGTTCTGATGGGAGTTTTATCGCATTCAAAATAGGTAAAATACTACATAAATCTATGTAAATATTCCATTCAAAATAACATATCAAATTCTTTAATATAGGATAATACCTTTGACAGATTGCGCGCTGAATGCTTTCGCACATTCAAATAGGTAAAATACTTGCATACATTTATGTAAAGATCTAGGTAACTTTAACTTACACATGTATTGGCAAAATTATTTGGGCACAGGGACATTTATATTTTTTGGTTGAAGGAGGTGGTGCCCCAATCCTTGTTACTACACCCTGTGGGCCTGTGTCGGGTTTAAAAACAGACCAGGCATGCTGAGAATTTGATGGCCCCAGCTAAGAGACACAAGTCATTGCAGCAGCTCCAGTTAAGTTTAAGCAGGCCAGTATTGGGGGGGGGGGGTTATTTTGCATTTACTGGCATGTAGGATATGCAATTTGGGGGCACAGGCACAGGCATTCTTATTTTTTTGGTTGGAGGAGGGGGCACAGGAGGCATACTTCCTTGCCCCCTATCCTTGTTACTACGGGCCTGTGTCGGGTTCAAACACAGACCAGGCATACTGAGGATTTGAGGGGGCACAGGGGCAATTTTGGATTTACTGGCCTGTAGTATATGCAATTGGGGGGGGGGGGGGCACAGGCACAGGCATTTTTATTTTTTTGGTTGGAGGAGGGGGGCACAGGAAGCATACTTCGGTGCCCCTATCCTTGTTACTACGGGCCTGTGTTGGTTTGGGGAGGGGGGGGGGGGCACACTGCTGTGCCCCCCCCCATCCTTGTTACTACGGGCCTGTGTCGGGTTCAAACACAGACCAGGCATACTGAGGATTTGAGGGGGCACATGGGCAATTTTGGATTTACCGGCCTGTAGGATATGCAATTGGGGGCACAGGCACAGGCATTCTTATTTTTTTGGTTGGAGGAGGGGGCACAGGAGGCATACTTCCTTGCCCCCTATCCTTGTTACTACGGGCCTGTGTTGGTTGGGGAGGGGGGCACACTGTTGTGCCCCCCCCCCATCCTTGTTACTACGGGCCTGTGTCGTGTTCAAACACAGACCAGGCATACTGAGGATATGAGGGGGCACAGGGGCGATTTGGGATTTACTGGCCTGTAGGATATGCAATTTGGGGGCACAGGCACAGGCATTTTTTTTTTTTGGTTGGAGGAGGGGGGCACAGGAGGCATACTTCCGTGTCCCCTATCCTTGTTACTACGGGCGTGTGTTGGTTTGGGGAGGGGCACAGGGGGCACACTGCTGTGCCCACCCCCATCCTTGTTACTACGGGCCTGTGTCGGGTTCAAACACAGACCAGGCATACTGAGGATTTGAGGGGGCACAGGGGCAATTTTGGATTTACTGGCCTGTAGGATATGCAATTGGGTGCACAGGCACAGGCATTTTTATTTTTTTGGTTGGAGGAGGGGGGCACAGGAAGCATACTTCGGTGCCCCCTATCCTTGTTACTACGGGCCTGTGTTGGTTGGGGGGAGGGGGGGGGGCACACTGCTGTGCCCCCCATCCTTGTTACTACGGGCCTGTGTCGGGTTCAAACACAGACCAGGCATACTGAGGATTTGAGGGGGCACAGGGGCAATTTTGGATTTACTGGCCTGTAGGATATGCAATTGGGGGGGCACAGGCACAGGCATTTTTATTTTTTGGTTGGAGGAGGGGGGCACAGGAGGCATACTTCCGTGCCTCCTATCCTTGTTACTACGTGCCCCCTGTGCCCCCCCCCCCCGGTAAATCAGTACAAAATGTGAAATTTTGAAATAGAAATCTTGCAATTTACGAAAATAGCGCTGATGTCATATTTTTTTAACAGTACCATATGTACGAAAAGGCAAAAAGAAGCAACACACCCATATATTTATTTCATGGTAGTAACACAAAAATAAAGCCTGTAACCCCCTGTTTTCTTTGAATTTAGATATCTAGCATACTTTGAACAACAAAATGTAACCAGAAAATGTTAATCCATTCCAAGGTATACATGTTTTACGCAAAACCTTAACGTAACCTAGACGCTAGAGGTCATAGTCAGTGTGACAAAGCTGCATCATGGTCTACTCATTGAGGCGCATCGGCGTGACCTTAGTTGCAGTCGTTTGTTCAGTTCAGACTTTAAAGAGGCTCGCAACCGGATTTAGCATAAAAATAGTAATTTGTAATTTACTAAATATATGTCAAATGCTCATATAGGGTAAGATTTAGTTTAGGATAATAAATTCTGTTAAAAAATGCATTTCAAAAAAAAAAAAAAGCTCTGGTGGGATTCGAACCCGTGACCCTCCATGCGGAGACAAACATGAAAAAAAAACCTCGGCTACCAGCGCTATCTATATATATGGTAGCGAATTAACATACTTCACTGGTAGCGATTGATAGTACTTTTTTCGGCTTGGGTTTATGTCTGAGCCCATGTAGAGAAGCAACAACAACAACTATACCGTCAGCTGACGCTATAGAAAAACGATGGAAAATATCTAAAAAAACTAAGATTCGGTGACGATTTTTGAGACTTTTTTTGGACTGATCATATTTTTTTAATGTCAGAAGCCAAATAATGCCACAAATTTGCTTTTATTTGAGTATTTTATTTTGACAAGTACACCATCCGGTTGCGAGTCCCTTTAAGGCAAACCCTCAACATTGACCCTAGAAGTCGAGATCACCAAACTGCAGTGCATCGTGGTCTACTCATTTAAGCGCATCAAAATATGAAATTCCGTGACCGTAAGTGCGGTCGTATGCTCAGAACAGACTTTATTGCAACACCTTAATGTTGACCCTGGAGGTCAATGTCAAAGGTCATGACAGTAGGTGTAGTCGTTTGTTCAAACAATACTTAACTGCAAAACCTTAACATTGACCTTGGAGGTCAAGGGCAAAGGTCAGTCATCTAAATGGAATGTAATTGTTCTACTCATTGAGGCGCATCAGCGTATGAAATTCCATGACAGCAGGTGCGATTTTTTGCTCAGAACAGACTTTAACCCAAAACCTTAACATTGACCCTAAAGTTCAAGGTCAACAAACTGCAATGCATCATTGTCTTTTCATTGAGGCACATCAACATATGAAATTTAATGACAGTAGATTGCTAAGAACAGACTTTAATGTAACACCTTAAAGTTGACCCTATTGTTATTATTATTAGTGGTCAAGGCAAAGGTCAAAGTCATTAACCTGCCGTGCATCATGGTCTCCTCATTTAGGCCCATCTCCATATGAAGTTTGGTGACCATAGGTGCAATAATTTGCTCAGAAAAGACTTTAACACATAACCTTAATAAAAAGCCACCAAACTGCAGTGCAACATGGTCTACTTATTGTGGCACATCAGCATATGAAGTTTTGTGACCATAAATGCAGTTGTTTGCTCAGAACAGACTTTTAAACAAAACATTAACATTGACTCTAGAGGTCAAGTTCACCAAACTGTAGTGCATCTTAGTCTTCTCATTGAGGGACAACAGCATGTGAAGTGTCCTGACCATAAGTGCAGTCATTTGCTCAAACAGACATTAACACAAAACCTTAATGTTGACCCTAGGTGTCAAGGTCACCAAAATGTGGTGCATTGAGGTCTACTGATAGAGGCCCATTAGCATATGAAGTAATTAACCGTAGGCGCAATTTTTTTCTCACAACAGACTTTTAACGCAAAACCTTAAGGTCAACCCTAGAGGTAAAGGTCAAAAGTCAAGGTCACCAAACTGTAGTGCAGCCTGATCTGATAATTGGGGTGCATCAGCATATGAAGTTTTGTGACCGTACGCTAAAAAACATAAAAGAAATTCTTGGGAGGGAACAAACTGTAGAAAATATCTTTAAGGCACATGCTGCTTTTCAACCTAGCCCTTGAAGTGGTCACCTATCTACAGGCCTAGAAACAGGCTATGGGTTAAACATTTGAGGCGGGGGGGGGGGGGGGGGGGGGGACATCTGTGACCCATTTCTTGATTTGTCTTATTCCTTACACCTCTAAGGGTTATTGAAAAAAAAATGTGTACACACACATTTATACTAAAACCCATATTTTTTATTCATGTTCATACAACAGAACATAGTTATGAACCATTTTAACATGATTTTTCATTAAAACACTACACAGATTTTATAACACAGTTTAAAGAATCACAGAATTGTATATGCCTTTAAAACTTCATAATACTAAAATTAGACTCACATATATTTCATATTGTACTGGTCGGTGGCAGTTAATTTTTTGTCAAAGAACAACAGTTTTAAATATAATGAAGCTTTAAAAATGTCCATGTAAATATATGATATTTTTTCTTAACAAAAAGATATAACAATCAAAACAGGTAAAGTTAAAGTATGTTGCAACTATCGAGTGGATGTGTTGAACTGCATGAAATATGAGGCGGTTGGTGGATTAGTGTAAACTTCTTTGTCTAGATAGCTTTGATGAGCGTCTTGTTCCTGAGCCAGCCTTCTGTTTTCATCAGCCATTTGGTGTATAAGTTCCTCCCTCTTTCTCTCTTGTTCACGCTCCAAAAGCATGGCTGCACGAGCATTTGCCAGTCTCTGGCGGTCATATTCTTTGTCTTGTAAATCCTTCTCTTGCCGCAAACGCTGAAAAAAAAAATTAAATTAGAAATTAGGCAAGTGGAAGGAGAAGCAAGTAGAGTACTGGTGGCAGTGAACTTCCTTCAACTAGTTTTATTTAATTATTAAAACTTTGGAAACAGTCAGGAAGATCAGATCATAGTAGTGAAGGAGTTAAGACACATGCTAGTGTCAACCTTATTCTCCACAGAACAACATTTCACACATATTCCTCATACAAATGTTTTTCACCATTCCATTGCCATTTTGACCGAAGTTGTATTTAGCTCAATAGCTTCTTGAGCTGAGTACAGTCATTCCCGATTTGAAGTCTATATCCCCTGTAGTTCAAAAGTTATGGTCAAGGTTTAACTTTGATTATGACCTAAATGACATTACCCTTTGTTGGACACAACCCAACTGGTACTGAGCTCAAGAGTTTCTTGGGTTTAATACACATCCCAAATATGAAGTCTCTACCACAATATAGTTCCAACGTTATGGCCAATGCTAAATTCAACCTACTTGATCTCTAAGTGACCAAGCCCCAAGGTTTAACATTAAAACAAAATCTGTGCTCAAAACTAACTCTATTTTCATTACAGAGTCTAGTTTTCACATAACTCACTTGAACAGATTCTTAGAGTAGTAACCTCATTTGAGTATAGTTTTACAGACTAGAATATTGGTTATAATTATATAAAATGTTTGCTGTTGTGTTATGACCTGAGAAAAAAAATATCTAAGTTTTGAGCCTGAAATTCATTTGATCTTTTATAACCTAGGGGCACTATCCTTTGTCTGGCTTTGAGCTCAATAACTGCTTGAGATGAGTACACATGCCAAATATGAAGTCTCTATCATGTGCAGTTACAAAGTAGTGACCTTCAGTCAATTTGACCTTTGAATGACCTCTAAATGACCTTGACCTACGTTTGATATGACTGAACTTGTACTGAGCTCAAGAACACATGTAAATATAGAGTCTCTATCACATGTAGCTATAAAGTTATGGTCAATGTCAAAGTTGTGTACAGACAGACATAACAAATAGACAGACAGACAGGACAAAAACAATGTGCCCCTACTAAGTACCAAGTCATTTGGGGACAAAAACAGCTGGAGTTTTTCCAGGAGATTCTTCATTTACTTGATCTTGCTTTAAGCAGCCACATGTCTTATATATAATTGGGTATAGTTGATTTTGAAGCTGAATATTACATTAACTTATTAGCAAGTTGAAAGTAAAGTAGACAGCTCCTAGCTTGCTTTTCAACTGTCAAATGCCTCAACCCTTTACCCCATAGAAGCAGCTTTTAGCGGATATGATTTATTCCTCCGCTGAAGAAAATAGTTCCAATTTAATCAGTCATGAATATATAGTATAGGGAATATTTTCTATATTCTAGCACATGGAAGCTTAAAGCAGGCTGACAGTAAAGCAGAATGCACCTTAAGGCGCGTTCTCCTTTACTTTCAGTCTGCTTTAGGTGGTCACCTATCTTCAATATTTAGAAATAGGCTATCAGGTAGAGGGTTAAACACATCTCAGTCTGCTTTAGGTGGTCACCTATCTTCAATATTTAGAAATAGGCTATCAGGTAGAGGGTTAAACACATCTTGGAAAAGCTGTTTTGGTAATTAATTTGGCTATAAAAGAAAGGGTTAACACAAGTGTTTACTATTAGTTAAATATCATTGCAGTGCCTACCTCCTTTTCTAGTCTCTGTTGTTCTTGTTGTCTGCGGATATCTTCTAACTGTTGTGGGCTCATGCCCTTCCATCTGTCTGGAATAACCCGATGAGGCCCAAAGGCACTCTGGGCAACTGCTGGGTTCTCTGTAAGCACATCTCCAAACACATGGTTGGCAATTTCTGTCATGTTGTCATCAAGCTTTTGTTGTTCCTGGAGTCTCTCCTTTTCATCCCTTTCTCTTGCCTGAAAATAAGTTGCATACAGTATGAAAATAATCAAGAGATAAAAGGGACCTTAATAGTGTAGATCCAGATCATACACTTTTTGAAGATGCACTTGTATTCTGTAAATGCAGTAATTGATCTGGGTTAACATTGATACACTTTCCAATGTTTTTTGTTTCCATTTGATGCAGCTCACATGAAATCTTTATATGAGATTCAACCTTTCAACCATAAATCACCTGCATTAAACCATTACCCAATAGCTTGTCTTTAGATTTGAAGATATGCACAGATGACCACCTAAAGCAGGTTAAAATCAGAATGCACCTTAAGGAGCATTTTTCTTTTCTTTCAACCTGCTTTAAGCAACCATCTGCTAGGGTATAGAACATATTTCTTTTTAATGCATATTAATTACGGTATAAAGTTGAAACTATTTCATTCAATTGGGGAATGAATTACAGTATAGTATCTATGGAGTAAAGGTTAAATGAACAACTCAAAAATAAATTGAAGGTAACTTCAATTCAATTACACCAGCATAAAAAGCATAAATTAACAGAAGCATTGCCTAATCTGATAAATTACCTTTATTTCACTTAACTGATTACCCCATAAACGCATTTTTAAGCCATTAATTTATTCCTCCACTGAAGAAAATAGTTCAAATTTATACAATCACAAATAATTATGTATTATTATAAAAAATGTTGTTTTTTTATACTTTAGAAGATGTTAGCTTACAGCAGGCTGAAAGTAAAGCAGAATGTGCCTTAAGGCACATTCTGCTTTACTTTCCATCTGCTTTAAGTGGTCACCTATTTTCAAAACTAGAAACAGGCTATGGAGTAATGGGTTAAATAACAATTAATGAGAGGGCTATTGGGATGTTTTCAGCCAACCTTTATGACTGAGACTGAAATATGCATAGGAAATATCAAAGCATAAACTAGCTGTGAGGGAACCATTATTCTTTCCTTAGTAATTATTAAACAGAACTAAACACAAACGCATTTTAATAAAATGTAAAAAATTACAGCTTTTTGAAACTTCTTATGATTTAATTTTCTTTGAGAGGCAAACAGTTTGGAGTCTGATCATATTCAAGGTTACCTGATCTGACTCCATCAAGTTGTTTGCAATGAAACTTATTGTTTTAGCATAAACACATAATTATAGAGGGAAAGAATAATGTCATCTCCATTGCAGTGCACCTTTATTTAAACTTTACTCCTGATATATAAGTCAAACCTGTACCAAGCGTCTCTCAAAACATTCACATCATCAGTCTGTTATTAATGCATTATTTTTATCCTGCATTTAACAGTCATTTGTAATAGAATATATGTTCACTTCCTCAAAGACTGGGCGCTTAACACAGGTTAGACTGCAATTACTTCTTATCCCATTACACCATAAAAACGTCTTTTTATGCCTTTGATTTATTCCTTCACTGAATAAAACAGTTTCACTTCATACATTCATGTATATGAATTATCAGAAATATTTCCGATATTCTAGTAGATGATAGCTTAAAACATGTTGAAAGTAAAGCAGAATGCACCTTAAGGTGCATTCTGCTATTACTTTCAACCTGCTTTAAGTAGTCACCTATCTCCAAAACCAGAACAGACTATTGGATAATGGGTTAATGCCCTCAACTACATGTATTCCTAATGAAAACACCAATTTATACTCCTGTCATGTCCTGATAAAGAAACAAAGGAAATGTGTTCCCTATCTTGCCAGGTGGGTGCATAAAGCTTTTGATTCACCTTGGGCCTGCTTTAACACATTACTCTATAGATATTGTTTGCATTTAACACATTTAATTTATTCTTCCACTGAAGAAAATAGTTCCACTTTATACAGTCATGAATTATTATGCTCTGTTAGAAGTATTTTTTACAGATTTAATTTATTCCACCACTGAAGAAAATAGTTCCACTTTATACAGTCATGAATAGTTATGCTCTGTTAGAAGTATTTTCTATATCCTAGCAGATGGAAACTTAAGGCTGAGAGTAATTTAAAGCATAAGTAGCCTTAAAGCACATTTTGCTTTACTTTCTACCTGCCTGCTTAAAGTGGTCACCTGCCTTCAAAACTAAATACAGGATATGGTGTAACGAGTTAAAGCAATGATTTAAAACCAATGATTTATATTAACTATATGGTATACATGGTCTCTGTCTAAAACATTTAAAACAAACCATGGTGAAACGCTAATATCTTTGACAAACTTACAAGTGCTTTGTTATAATCGGCAGTGGCCATATCCATGGCCTTCCTACAGTCCTCCTCTGCTTTCTGTAGTGACATAGACCTCTCATCGAGCTCACGCATCTTCAGTTCATACAGTCTGTCTGCCTGGGCCTGGTTCTTGGCAGCCTGGTCCCTCTCTCTCTGCTGTTCCAGGGACCATTCTCTTAATTGTTCTTGCTGGTATTTGCTTCTGGCTTTACTGTTCAGATCTTCACCTGTTGTCAGAAGAAACAACGTTTATACACTGTGTTTAAAAAAAGGCAAAACTATATAGATCGGTGAACTGTTTACAAAAATGTGATAAAAATATGATGACAATCAAGTTTACATGCAGTCAGGTACCTGATGTAAACATGTATATACAAGTGTCGCTAAATTTAGAACAGATAGAGAATAAACATGGAGTAGGGTTACTTTTGTTAAGACTCAGCTGGCAATGCCAGATGACTCTATAGTTAAATCTTTTAACACCATGAACCTGTTTAGAATATACTCAAATACATATTTGCAAACAGTGTAGGAGCCCTCTGATCAGGCCCTTTACTGTTTGCATAGGACAAGTGTACTCTTCAGATGTACAATATTTGTAAAAGACGCTAATACGTGGCAAAAGGGCTTATAGGGTTAATTCAGGCATTTTGACTGAAGACAAAACCAGTACAAGTGCCAAAAAGTTTGGATTCAAGCAGCACCTGATCTGGGTTCAAACTGTTTGCAAATGTTAGTAATGTTGTGCTCAGCATACTAGACATTAATTTACCATCAAATTTCTGTAAGCTTGAAATTCCACATCTTGGATCATCATCACTAACTCTAGCTGGTTTGTCCTTCTTCAAGTAGTCTGGGTCGTACAAGTCAAACTCTCGTCGACTGTCTGCTTGCTGGTGAAGAGATCGGAATTCATTGAGAGCCCTGTTGAGTTCAAACACATCCTGTTCCTGACGCTTTTCTAAGAGCTGGGCTATTTTGTCATTTCTAACTGCATCTGAAGCTGAAATTATAATCAAATACCTCAGCGTTTGCGCTAGCCTTAAACTCCTCCGAGTCCTAGGGGACTCAATGCCATTCAAACAGGGGGGTCCCATATAAACTTTACCAAGTCCTGTTCAGTTTTCTTAATAGTAAAGAATCATATCCTTTCTAAATTTATGATAATACTAGATGTTCTATATACTATAGATCTACTTGACTTAATGTGTATCTGTAGTTTATGTATTAAAATCATGCATTTTTTAAATAAACAATGCATGGGACTCGGAAACATCATAACCTTACAGACCTATATATAATTTCTAGACTTTAATTCAGAAAATAATTTTAAGAAACAGCATGTGTCCTGAATCTGAGGTGCACTTGTAATACAGGAGCTTTAATGCAATGCTATGGGATGGACTTTCTTACCGAATGCTTTTGCTCTTTTTGATTCATAATCTTCTTGTTGTTTTCTGTCATTCATTTGTTGCTCAAGTGCTTGTACATCAACCTAAAATAAAAAGACTTAACACTTTTAGGGACTCATTTTTTTTATTTGTTTGCCCATATTCCATTTGCTTATTAACCAAATACTCGAAAAAGAAACATATTTTTACACTTTAATTTATTTCTCCACTGAAGAAATTAATTCAAATTTATACAGTTATGAATATATAATATTAAAATAAAATCTATTCTATATTCTAGCAGATGATAGCTGATTAAAGTAGGCTAAAACCTGCTTTAACTCTTTGAACCCTAGTCACGCATATATGCGTCATTTGCAAACAGTGTACCTGTAAGGAGTACACTTGTCTTATGCAAACAGTGTATACCCTGATCAGAGGGCTCCTCAAGGAGCCCTCTGATCAGGATCTACACTGTTTGTCATTTTGACATATAATGCAAAAATTCAACCCTAAAAAGTTAAAAATGGACTAGACTAAATTGAAAACTAGAATTGTCCATTTGAGGTTTCAGGGAGGAAAGGGTTAAGTGGTCATCTATCTTCAATACTAGAAACAGGCTATGGGGAAATGGGTTAAATCACTTAGAACTGTAAGAACAAAGTCCAGTAAGTAAAAAGGCCACTGAAGATATAAAATGGATATTTGCCATGAAATTACAAGCACATTTACACCCCTATCTTGACACCAAGAAAAAAGCAAGTCAATTTTTTCATACACAAATTTGATTTTGCTTGTGTAAACATAATATGAATGCCACTGCCAGTACGCCAACTCTGAGAACAATGAAAGAGAGCACCGCAAACGGTACATAATACACCCACTAGCAGCCTTTTATAGCAAATATGAGAACATTCAGGGCAGACAACTCTGTAACGACAAATTATATAAACCCAAAAATTGACTCAGCTTCAGATTTTGGTGTATATTACTGTAATGTGCAAACCTAGAACCCCAGCAACAACAAACCCCGTCGGTGCAAAGCTTAAGCTCACACTAAGACATGTTTGTTGCGCTATATAATTGACTCTACTTCCCAACATACAACGGGTTGGGAAGCCTCATTTGCATTTACCAACGTACTATGTACGTTACATAACTCTCCACTCCGAGAAGTCTCGTCCCGAGACTTGGACCCTGGGAGAACCGTAGGTAAGGCAACTCCGGTCTGGCAGTTGTCATTATCCCACCGCTGCCACCATTTGTAACGTGCAAACCGAGAACCCCAGCAACAACAAACCCCGTCAGTGCAAAGCTTAAGCTCACACCAAGAGATGTTTGTTGCGCTATATAATTGACTCTACTTCCCAACATACAACGGGTTGGGAAGCCTCATTTGCATATACTATGAGTTTGTCCCAACAGTAGACCACAAAAGACGCCTAGACCAGCCAAACAAGATGATCGCCACCTACATCCTACAACTACAGACTGGATATTCTCAACTCAACGCCTATCGACACAAAGTTGGCCAGACTGATTCTGCACTATGTACCTGCGGCTCTCCAGAGACAACTGAACACTACCTCCTTGAGTGCAATAAATACACCAATGAGAGAGAAGCTCTAGCCAAGTCATTACAAAAGCGAGTGCGCCATCCCAGCTCTGGATATCCATACACTATTAGAAATAGAAGAACATGAGCATATAGACAGTTGGAGGGAAACCATACAGGCTGAACTCGGAACCTACATAGAGGCAACTGGCAGATTCGGAACTCCCACCGTCTCCCTAGCGCAACCTTGATCCGACATCTACACCATATTCACATAAGTTTACCAGTGAGCAACTTACCAAGAAGCAAACTATACCATTATGAAGACCTACATAGACTCATTAGTGACAACAGTCCGTGGATAGAGGATACCAAAGTACTACGTATGTTACATAACATTTATGTGAAGTTTCATTATTTAATATCCTTCAAACAGTTTTGTCAAGCAAAATGTTGATAGACATACGGAATGTGGTAAGTTGTAATGGGTATGATCTCTGAGAGAGTGAAATATAGGCAGTGTTAGGCCCTGGAGCCTGAGGTCCCGACTTTTTGCTCAAATGGGTTTGATTCCCGGGTCCGATATCTGTCTATCTCTGAATATAGCCAACCAATCTTGTGAGTACAGTATTTAAACTAAATACAGAGCAGAAAATTCACATTGAAAACAACCTCGTGTTTATAAGGGCAGAAGCCCATAACGACTGAACAACCGACCCACAGACTGTTGTCACTTGTAACTTCAAACTTGCAAAGAAAAGAGGCAGACTGAACATCCATAAACACTCATTTGGACTACGTGTAGTGAATGACAGGAACGGATTATCTGACTAGGTTGTGAATGCCAAAGATGTTAATGACTTTGATGGAAAACTTGACAGACACTGGCAACATTCTGTCCGACCACGCATGCACTAGAGCAAATGCGGGTATTATCGGCACCTTAAAATTCAATCAGTGAAATCCCCCCTTTCACTTTATTTAACGCTAAATTCGGGATTCTCATATGTAACAAATATTTTCATTGGTTAATTCTTTTATAATAGAAACTTTGCAACTACTTAAATAACTACTATTATGAAAGGATGAACTTTGTACCCTTTGGAGGGTATTTTCGGCACCTTGAGGCTATTATCGGCACTTCAAAAATTTACTTTCCTTAATATCTGTGCTCACATGACCCTTCAAAATGCGGAATACTACCGGAATACCAATGAAATTTCCAATACCTGTATCAGTGAATGACGCAATATATACCGTATTTACTCTATTCATTATATTTTTATTTTTTTCTGTCAGACTACATAATAAATTATTTCAAATTATTTTAGTAGGTCTGTCCGAATTCATGGAAATAGTAAAAAATATATCCTTGATGGAGTATTGTTTCCCCTCATGCCAATATGGCCGAACATCAAAACGAATCTTCGGCATCTTTAAACTACTGATGCTTTCCAATGCTGCTGAAAGTTTGATTATAAAGCTTGCAGTAAAAAGAAGTTGCAAATAAAATATATCAGATAATCACCTTGAATTTTCGCCTCTAATAGCATCCAATTAGTATCCTCTCTTTATACATACTTTACAAACACACATTAACACAGACACTTTTTTACACACAAGGTGCACTGCAGCAGAATTGAGGAGCCCCGCCCATTTTCATAATTTACTTGGTATTCAATAGAATAGCTCTAGCAGCTGGCTATAGATATATATCCATATATATATATCTTACACAAAAATTGCAGCTACACTGCCATGGGGACTCGTCACTAGGCTTGAAGACGGTCTCACCATTTCTAAATCCTTTAATCTGACCGACATCCATTTGTGTAAACAAAACCAGACCATCTGTTCATAACGTAATCCCACAAGGACATGAAACAAACAAAAAACTACAGTGTTATGCTTATAGGCTATAAATACGGTGCTGAATTCCTTTTTTTGCCCAATGCCCTTGTGGTATATAACCAGGGAAATTATCAGAACACACTAGCCAGACACTTATTCTGTGTTAATTAATACATGTTCGGAATAAATCATGACAAATGTATTCAGGGATTACTCTTAATGTGGCAGTTCTCTAACTGTTTAATACAGTAGGTAAATGGGGTTGGGTATGGAAAATGTTTATAAAGTATAATTGTTTATCTCCCAGCACTGGTAAATTGACAATATTGCTAATTACACGCACGGCCAAGCACACTGTTTTAACAAGGATTAACCGAGGTAAGAGATAGTTGGATTCTGAAAAGGCGCTGATTACCTCTTACCGGAATAATGTTGCATGGTGTCCGATCACCAGCAGAGGGTGCCGATAATAGACTACTGTTACAAATATTGACTGCAATTGTCGGCACCTTTACATTCCCTCCATTCCCTTTGTTTTTCATTATTTCCGATCATTTCTCATGTAAAGAGCACAGACTTATGTAGGTGTGAAACTGTAGTGACTCTGCAAGTAACTATTGAAGCAAACATATGCACGTGTTTTCATCGGACCAAGCTTAACACAGTTGATAAGATACATTATTTTACAATCTGAAATATGAGGTCATACAAAAAAAAGAACACATTAAAGATTAAACAAGGCCGCCGTGAACTGTAGATCTTCTACAACATAAAAGTGACGTCATAACCACATCTAAAAGCTCGGATGACGTTGTCATGTATTTGTATGTGAGCGAAATACTAGATGCTGTCTGCGAGTGCCGATAATGCCCGCATGCCGATAATACCCGCATTTGCTCTAGTCAATGAAATGACAAAAAGAAATCCAAGCATGGAGCGGGAGTAACAGGCTTAAGCCTTTTTCCCTGAAGCGGGTGTATGTATGTAAAGCTGTTCTGATAAATCAACTTAGTGTGAAACTGTGAATATGGTCATGATGGTGTGAAATCATGGAAATAATAACGCGAAACTTACCCCAATGGTTCTACATTTTGAATTAAAAATTCTTGATTTTCGCTGCTCCTCCATGTTCCGACGGCGCTCAATAGCAGCCGACTCTTTATAATCAACCGGAAGATCTAATTTATACATTTTTTTGGATGATAGAACTATCAAATTTAAAGAAAAATATGCGGAGATCGGAAATCGTCTCCCGTACACCGTCCGTTGTCAAGTTTACATCTGTTGTTATGCAGAGCAGTACACGCAATTTGATTGGTCATTATTTTGACTGCTAAAGCGAAAGAACGAAACAAAACTTATTTTGTGATTAAAACTTCAGATTACCAAAATTTACACTTAACCTTATATAAACATAACGTAATAAATTTTTCGCGATCGATATTTATTTTAGGAAAACATAAATATTATTCACTCCTGTTCCAATTCAGGACTAGGTATAAAACTCGGCCTCATCGCAAATTTCTCGGGTAACTGAAAAGGTACCGGGTCAAAATGAGAGGTCGTCGTCAAGGTTCTCCAGACACTGGAGGGATCTACCAGACAACCATTGATAAATAAAGAGGTTATTTTAAGATATATATGTAGACAACAACAACAACAATGACAACGGCACCGAGATAAAACGGCCCCTGAGTCAAAACGGCCCGGGTCAAAACGGCCCACACTATGTACAGGTTTAACACAAACACTATGCAAAGCCGGAATCACTGAAAAAGGCTCCAAGTTTTTGTCCAAAAAGAGATAATTATGATAATAGTAATAATATAATGATAGATCTAATAATAATGATAATGATTATAATAAAAAATAATAATAAAAAAAAAAATTTATTATGGTAATGATTATGAAAGTAGATAAAGATGATGAGGATGCTAATAATAACAGGCCTAATAATAATGATGATAATAATAATAATAATAATATTATAATAATAAAATTAAAATGCGGTCAAAATAATACGAATGAATAAATAAGTAGATAAAGAGCTGTGCTATGACTAAATAGGTCTAAGCCTTAAATACTGCATTGCAACATTTGCAGCAGTTGTACAGACCAACATTATCGAAAAAAAAACTACAATAAAAATGAGTAGATCTATAATTACGGCTCATAAAGAGACCTCTTGTTATTGTTATTATCGGGTGGGGTGACTGTAACCTGATCAGACGCCGCGTGAAAAACTGTTTGACATCCATTTCAATATGTCTTCAGTCAAAAGACATGTACCTTTGTTTAAATTTGAACAATAAAAGCAGGTGGCACTCGTTTAGAATTGACGACGTGCGTCGTTGCAGTTGACTCCGAATCGGTATCAAATAAAAACAAATGTAAAAAAAAATCTTCTTTAACATTCTATTGCATCGCGCTGGCTTTTAAAAAACGGAGTGAATGGCATATTGTGTATTAAACAGAGGTAATCAGATAACTCATATGTATGCAGTAAACCACTCTTATACAGTCCATTCCCTAACTCAGTCGGATACGGCAGCAGCGCCTAGCTAAGACACACATTGCATAACAACAGACTGGTAGCTAAACAACTCAATGGATTTGCTTCACTACCAGCTTTATAATATACACTGGATGTCCTAACACTCCGAACTGACCAGGGGAATTTGCATCTTTACCAATTATAGTAATTATGTAGGCTCCCTGTTATGGGATTTTACCTAACATATGCTATATACATACACTACATACGAGAGTTGATGTATCTATAGGATACGCAGTGAATGGCATATTGTGTATTAAAGGGAGGTAATCAGATAACTCATATGTATGCAGTAAACCACTCTTATACAGTCAATTCCCTAATCAGTCGGATACGGCAGCAGCGCATAGCTTAGACACACATTGCATAACAACAGACTGGTAGCTAAACAACTTAATAGAATTGCTTCACTACCAGCTATATAATATACACTGGATGTCCTAACACTCCGAACGGACCAGGGGAATTTGCATCTTTACCAATTATAGTCATTATGTAGGGAGCCTACATAATGACTATAATTGGTAAAGATGCACATTCCCCTGGTCAGTTCGGAGTGTATAAGAGTGGTTTACTGCATACATATGAGTTATTTTAAAAAACGGTTAACACTTTCCCACATGCACTTAAGGGGGTAGGTGCACCTTGGTAAAGTAAATACCAAATTCTTCAAACTTTGCATACTGATAGTAAAATTAGTTTCTATGACAAAACTGGTGAAAAAAGTGGGGGTACCGGACCTTTCTTTTTCACAATTTGAGATTTTTCAAGGCTACCCCCCTAAAATTGAAGCTTCATAAAAACTCCTACTTTTTTGTACTACGGTTTTTCAATCTTTATTTAAACAATCTATTTGTACCAAAAGCATCCTAATTTATATTACCATAGTAAGAATAAACCCTGAAAATAATGTTTTTTCAAGATTCAAAATAAAAATATTTGATTTCACCAGAAAGGAGTAAAATTTACCCCACCCACTTTTTTATAATGGGAGAATAAGGCACTGTGAAAATTGCCCTACAAATTGTAGCAAACTAAATACCAAAATTTTTATTTGTTGTTTTTAGCCTTGCAAACAAAAAGTTTTAGTGAAATAGCAAATAAAAACACAGGGTCCCGTATCTTTTAAAAAAGATATAGATCATTTTATCTAAAAAATCCATTTTTTCTCATTTTTTCAATCTTTTGTGTACTTTTACCAAAAAATTTTTTTTTCCAAAAAATTTCATTTTATCTATTGAGTTATCTATAATTTGTACTAAAACTGTACTACCATGAAAATTTCATGCTTATATTCTGAGAAATTGAAATGAAATCGGATGTAACAAAATACAACCTACCTATGAAAACAGTGTATACTGCTAACTACGAACAGGACATAAAACTTAAAAAGTCCCTTCCGGAACGAAAATCCAATTTTTCCCCGGGAAAATAGCGTTTTATTACTGTATGCATTCACCCAAAATGAGTTCTTACCATTTTTTTGAAAACGAGTTCGTAAAATTTTTCGGAAATTTCATAATGCTCAAAAAGACAGGCCGACATCCTTAAACATTTTAATGATACCAGTATAAAGGGGAACAACCACATCTTTCTCTGACAAACTAAACTGACAGTTATCTCCACTGTATGCCTATCCAGTATCCAGAGATGTTTGAGTAGGGGTTGACGGTGTAAAATTAAATTTGGACCCCATTGAAAAATGACCTCCCGGTCATTTTTTAACGTTAAAAAAAGACCTCCCGGGTCATTTTTTAACGTTGAAAAGTGACCGGGAGGTCAATTCTCAACGTTGAAAAAAGACCCTACCATTGGAATTATAACTCCTGAATTATCTTCTTGTAAATGAAATGGGGGTCATTTCTCAACGTTGAAAAATGACCCATGTAAAGTTTCAACGTTGAAGACTTAACCCGTGCAGAATTGTCTCCTAGACTTAATTGTGTTTAACTGATAACTGGTTTGATGGGGTCATTGTTCAACGTTGAAAAATGACCCGGGGTCAATTCTCAACGTTAAAAAAGACCCTACCCATGAAATTATGAACCAGGGGTCATTTCTCAACGTTAAAAACGACCATTCCATTGAAATTATTACTCCTGAATTATCTTTTTGTAAATGAAATGAGGGTCATTTCGATGGTAGGGTCTTTTTTCAACGTTGAGAAATTACCCCGGGTCATTTTTCAACGTTGAACAATGACCCCGATACCAGTAGTCGTTGAAACTTTCCATGGGTCATTTTTCAACGTTGAGAAATGACCCCCATTTCATTTACAAAAAGCTAATTCATGAGTCATAATTTCAATGGTAGGGTCTTTTTTCAACGTTGAGAAATTACCCCGGGTCATTTTTCAACGTTGAACAATGACCCCGATACCAGTAGTCGTTGAAACTTTACATGGGTCATTTTTCAACGTTGAGAAATGACCCCCATTTCATTTACAAAAAGCTAATTCATAAGTCATAATTTCAATGGTAGGATCTTTTTTCAACGTTGAGAAATTACCCCGGGTCATTTTTCAACGTTGAACAATGACCCCGATTCCAGTAGTCTTTGAAACTTTACATGGGTCATTTTTTAACGTTGAGAAATGACCCCCATTTCGTTTACAAAAAGATAATTCAGGAGTCATAATTTCAATGGTAGGGTCTTTTTTCAACGTTGAGAAATTACCCCGGGTCATTCTTCAACGTTGAACAATGACCCCGATACCAGTAGTCGTTGAAACTTTCCATGGGTCATTTTTCAACGTTTAGAAATGACCCCCATTTCATTTACAAAAAGATAATTCAGGAGTCATAATTTAAATGGTAGGGTCTTTTTTCAACGTTGAGAAATAACCCCGGGTCATTTTTCAACGTTGAACAATGACCCCGATACCAGTAGTCGTTGAAACTTTACATGGGTCATTTTTCTACGTTGAGAAATGACCCCCATTTCATTTACAAAAAGATAATTCAGGAGTCATAATTTCAATGGTAGGGTATTTTTTCAACGTTGAGAAATTACTCCGGGTCATTTTTCAACGTTGAACAATGACCCCGATACCAGTAGTCGTTGAAACTATACATGGGTCATTTTTCAACGTTGAGAAATGACCCCCATTTCATTTACAAAAAGCTAATTCATGAGTCATAATTTCAATGGTACGGTCTTTTTTCAACGTTGAGAAATTACCCCGGGTCATTTTTCAACGTTGAACAATGAGCCCAGTACCAATAGTCGTTGAAACTTTACATGGGTCATTTTTCAACGTTGAGAAATGACCCCCATTTCATTTACAAAAAGTGATTCAGGAGTCATAATTTCAATGGTAGGGTCTTTTTTCAACGTTGAGAAATGACCCCGGGTCATTTTTCAACGTTGAACATTGACCCCGATACCAGTAGTCGTTGAAACTTTACATGGGTCATTTTTCAACGTTGAGAAATGACCCCCATTTCATTTACAAAAAGATAATTCAGGAGTCATAATTTCAATGGTAGGGTCTTTTTTCAACGTTGAGAAATTACCCCGGGTCATTTTTCAACGTTGAACAATGACCCCGATACCAGTAGTCGTTGAAACTATACATGGGTCATTTTTCAACGTTGAGAAATGACCCCCATTTCATTTACAAAAAGCTAATTCATGAGTCATAATTTCAATGGTACGGTCTTTTTTCAACGTTGAGAAAAATAACCCCGGGTCATTTTTCAACGTTGAACAATGAGCCCAGTACAAATAGTCGTTGAAACTTTACATGGGTCATTTTTCAACGTTGAGAAATGACCCCCATTTCATTTACAAAAAGATAATTCAGGAGTCATAATTTCAATGGTAGGGTATTTTTTCAACGTTGAGAAATTACTCCTGGTCATTTTTCAACGTTGAACAATGACCCCGATACCAGTAGTCGTTGAAACTATACATGGGTCATTTTTCAACGTTGAGAAATGACCCCCATTTCATTTACAAAAAGCTAATTCATGAGTCATAATTTCAATGGTACGGTCTTTTTTCAACGTTGAGAAATTACCCCGGGTTATTTTTCAACGTTGAACAATGAGCCCAGTACCAATAGTCGTTGAAACTTTACATGGGTCATTTTTCAACGTTGAGAAATGACCCCCATTTCATTTACAAAAAGTGATTCAGGAGTCATAATTTCAATGGTAGGGTCTTTTTTCAACGTTGAGAAATGACCCCGGGTCATTTTTCAACGTTGAACATTGACCCCGATACCAGTAGTCGTTGAAACTTTACATGGGTCATTTTTCAACGTTGAGAAATGACCCCCATTTCATTTACAAAAAGATAATTCAGGAGTCATAATTTCAATGGTAGGGTCTTTTTTCAACGTTGAGAAATTACCCCGGGTCATTTTTCAACGTTGAACAATGACCCCGATACCAGTAGTCGTTGAAACTATACATGGGTCATTTTTCAACGTTGAGAAATGACCCCCATTTCATTTACAAAAAGCTAATTCATGAGTCATAATTTCAATGGTACGGTCTTTTTTCAACGTTGAGAAATAACCCCGGGTCATTTTTCAACGTTGAACAATGAGCCCAGTACAAATAGTCGTTGAAACTTTACATGGGTCATTTTTCAACGTTGAGAAATGACCCCCATTTCATTTACAAAAAGTGATTCAGGAATCATAATTTCAATGGTAGGGTCTTTTTTCAACGTTGAGAAATTACCCCGGGTCATTTTTCAACGTTGAACAATGACCCCGATACCAGTAGTCGTTGAAACTTTACATGGGTCATTTTTCAACGTTGAGAAATGACCCCCATTTCATTTACCAAAAGATAATTCAGGAGTCATAATTTCAATGGTAGGGTCTTTTTCAACGTTGAGAAATTACCCAGGGTCATTTTTCAACGTTGAACAATGACCCCGATACCAGTAGTCGTTGAAACTTTACATGGGTCATTTTTCAACGTTGAGAAATGATCCCCATTTCATTTACAAAGAGATAATTCAGGAGTCATAATTTCAATGGTAGAGTCTTTTTTCAACGTTGAGAAATGACCTACGGTGATTTGAAAACAATATAATTGAGGGGTCATAACTTCATTGGTAGGGTCTTTTTTCAATGTTGAGATTTGACCCCGGGTCATTTTTTAACGTTGAACAATGACCCCCCTCAAACCAGTAGTAAGGGTCTTTTTCAACGTTAGTAATGGACCCCGGGTCATTTTTCAACGTTAAGAAGTGACCCCAGGTCTATTACCAACGTTACAAAATAGCCCCTAACAAGGATCAGTTAAAAACCAATAATTTGTAGCAGCCATTTAAAGTTTAAGGGTATGGTCATATTTTAATATTGAATATTGACCCCCGGTCATTTTACAATGTTAAAGAATGACCCCCTCTCTTCCGTTTGTTATTCAATGGCGTATTAACACTGTCGTCATTATTTCACGGATAGGGTCATTTCTCAACGTTAAGAATTGACCCTGGTCTATTTTCAACGTTGAGAAATGACCCCAGCCATTTTACAACTAGATATTTCAGCAGTCACAATTTCACGGGTAGGGTATTTTTTCAACGTTGAGAAATGACCCCATTCCCGTTGAAAAATGACCCGGGAGGTCTTTTTTCAACGTTAAAAAGAGACCGGGAGGTCAATTCTCAACGTTGAAAAATGACCGGGAGGGGTCAAAATTTAATGTTACGACGGCACCGCGACACATACGAGAAGAAGGGTCATATAGCGCCAGTGTGGTGCATGCATGTATGTGAGGGTGGATAGAAATACCGAAAGGCAGAAAGGCAACCGAGAGGCAGAAAGGCACTCTAAAATTTTTTCAAGTACTAGTGTTGCCAAATGTAGTTAAATTAAAGAAATCATTATCTGTTGATACTTTTGGCTATCTATAGGTTTAAATACATTAAACAAGAAATATTTTCTTTATTCTAGCATAAAACCTGGTTGAAAGTCTAGCAGAATACTCTCATTCTGTTTAAAGTGGTTACCTATATTCCGTTCAATATTCGCTATGGAGTAAATGGGTAATTAAACTTTGCACCGCGGTGGTTGCTTCAAATCGACTTTGCAAACATTTTGGATCCAGATGAGACACCAGGTATCTTATGACTGACGAACCATCGATACGAGTGACAAGCAGTTGGGATCCTACCGCGCTGCAAGGGTAAATCCTTTACTCCATACATTGTTTCTAATACGACGAGAAACTGTAGTTTCACCTCTAGATAGTCAAATTTATCAACAGATAATGTTTCTCTTTTATTTAACTGCATTTACCAACTTGAAACAAATTTTTAGAGTGCATTTCTGCCTTTCGGTTGCCTTTCTGCCTTTCGATATTTCTATCTACCGTGCATGTGAATGTATGGGTCACTTTTTGGTGGAGTCTTACCACTCTGCCAGTTGGGGCAGTGGGTGTATTCTATCCTCCCCAATCCCACTGGGGGCTGGTAAATGTTGTTGTGGAATAGTTCCCCAAACCAAAGACAGTACAGTCAGTGGCAGTGAAAAGACAGTGAAAAGACAGCACCACCTGACCGACCAGGGAATCGCTTATACCTGCAGATAATATTATAACCCTTATGCCAACCAAGACTGTTTCATAGTTGCAAACAATGGACCCAGATGAGACACAGCCATACACTTCGTCTGACCAGGATCCAAACTGATTGACACTTTTATCCAGTTTTCTGATATGAAAAGGTCATGGAACTCAACTTCCCCCCTAGCGTCCCATAAAAGGGACATAGAGAAACAATGTAGACACTGATCAGACGCCGCATAATGCGGCATGTGTTCAGAGTCTATGTACACTGTTTGCTAATAGGAATTTCAATATAAAACAAAACGAAAATGAAATTTTAGACCATGTGTCACTAACATAAAAAATGGGCTAATACAACATAATTATAATCATGGAAGAATCCACTGGGCGCAAATGGGTTAAGTATTTTTTGCAGACACCTACTTTAAATCAGACGATATAATACTTTGACACGAAAAATAAAGGAAAACTGACACTTTCTGTTGGGATAGTGAAAAACATGTCCAAATTCACATCACATGTTTGTTATATGCAGTCAGTCATAAACTAAATGAGGATATTTGGACATGATTTTCTTTGATTAAGGTCGTTAGAGGTCGCTATATTAGATACGAGCATATATGTAATTTAACCCATTTATGCCCAGTGTATTCTTCCACGTTTTATATATTGGATTAGTCCATTTCTTTTTATCAAAGGGATGCCTGGTCAAAATTTTCATTTCCTTTTTGTTTTATATTGAAATATATCAGCAAACAGTGTAGACTCTGATCAGACGCTGCATAATGCGGCGTCTGATCAGAGTCTACACTGTTTACCTATGTCCCATATATGGGATCATGGGCACACATGGGTTAATACTATTTTAATTCCCTGTTAGGAATGTTGTCTTTATAATTATCGAACAGAACAGAACATATATCTTATTGACTTGTACATACTATATACATGTATACATCTATTCAAATATGATATACAATATAATAATATCATATGAAAAGATATAACACATGAAATAGTCACGTTATATTTTGTACAACTATGAAGTAAAGGATAGAAGTCAAGCGAAAAACGGACAGTGAATGTAGCCTTAGATGCCTTGCACAAGATTTAACATTTTAAGTGTTATATCGTTAGTTTTGATCAATTCTAGATCATATAGTTATACTTCTTTTTTTATTCTGAAGTCTAAAACAATTATACAAAATTATTTATGCTTTTCGGTGGATTACCGGAAAATAGCAGTGGATTATCACTTGGTAATCCACTGCAGTGGATTATCACTTGGTAATTCACTGCAGTGGATTATCACCAATCGCCGCTCCCCAAAAATCGTAGTCAATCGTGTCTTATCGTTAAATTCCGGCAGTCCGATTTGTCGCGAACCACTCAACGGAAGAACACGAAATCAAAATCGGGAGCAACGACGTAATTCGGATGACGTCAAATCAATAAATAAGTGACGTCATCGTACGGGAAAACTGTTTCGTTAATGTGTACGATGTAAACTTGGGGCTCAACACGGGGTAAATCATGTACTTTCGCTTTCACAATTGTCGAACAATTTCGTTTAAAAAGTGGCTTAAAAGCATAAATAAATAGAATAATTGTATTGTTTTCAGTATAAGATCGAATTTAATCCATTTCGTGTACATCAGACTGTTATATTTTCACTCGTGGCTTCGCCACTCGTGAAAATATAACGTCAGATGTTCACTCAATGGATTAAATTTCTATACTGAAAAAAAAACAATTATCCTCTATATCATTGTTGATTTCCAACATTCTGCTTCTCCAATACAAAACCAAAACTGTTTCTGTAGAAGTGAGATCTTAGTTCTGGTGCTCTCTATTAACATTTTCGGCTGCTGCAATATTATAAGTCTGCTTCTAAATTGTCGTCTGCTTTAAATTGTCAAATAAGTTGTTAGGCACTTTGACCCAAGAAACCTCGACACGAGCGGCGAATAGTTTGGATTCTGATCAGACGCCGCCTTACGCGGCGACTGATTTAGATCCAAACTATTTGCAAAGTTAAGTCAAGTCTCGATCAGCAGTCTAAGGGCTTTCGTAGTATTTTTACATTATAGAAGTTCGTATTATTTGGCACATTTAGAATTTTAAGCCAATACTTTATACAATGCTTTGCTGCATTGATTACCAATCCATATACACGCATTCAGAAGGGACATATGATAAAAGGAGTGTGGTTGTTTCTGTATGTTCATTTGGTTCACCAAAGTAACAATACACTATAATTTTCATTAGAAATGACAGGGAATAAGCCTATTTGATTTACATATCACATATGTACACGCGCTATATATATTAATTAAAGAAGACCAGGATAGAACAAATCCGAGACCAATTTGCGCAGTCACGAACAGCGTTATCAATAAAGCGGCACGAGTTACGTTGTATACATATTAACTCTTGTACTGTCATGACGTCATCAGCTAAATCAATTACCGTCTGCTTTTATTGATCAAATTTTGATTTTAAACAATTTGACTGAAGAAAACACTGATACGATCGTCAAATAGATTGGATCCTGGTGATCAGTGATTGAGCTCGGATAATTTAGGTATCTCATGAATATTTGAATGTCGAAAAAATCTTTTCTTTCTTACCCCGAGTACAATGGTTATTTGCAAACAGTTGGGATCCTAATCAGACGCCGTGTCCAATTTGTTTGAAACCCATTTCAATATTTCTTTGCTCAAAGTACATAAAACTAAATACGAGAAATAAAAGCAGACGATAATTGTTTATAATTATAATAAATTAATGACGTCATGACAGCGAAGGGGTTAATAGACATAGCTATATTAGGATCTTTTACTGCCAACGTCGCCAAAAGGCGAGCTTGCAAACAGTTTGAATCCTGATTAGACACCGCGTAACGCGGCGTCTGAACAGGATACAAACTGTTTGACACTCGTATCGATATTTCTTCAGTCAAAACAGCCCGAAATCTAACTTTGAAAATATTGAAGACGACCTCTAGCAATGCAGACGATATTTTGGCGGTAAGAGGGTTACAGCAGGCTTTAAACTTTGGCAGCGAACGATTTAAACTCGTCAATACGACCATTTAAATAGAGATTGATTTCGTTGTTAGGATAGATGAATGCTAAAACAGCACGAACGTAAAGCAGAAACCTCCTTTCGAAGTTTTGTTTTACCTTCATCCTGCTTTCAGCTGCCACCCGTGTTTAACCCTTTACCTGATAGCATTGTTTCTAGTATTGAAGACATGTGACTACTTAAAGCAGGTTGAAAGTAAAGCAGAATGCGCCCTAAGGCGCATTCTGCTTTACTTTCAGCCTGCTTTAAGCTATTAACTGCTAGAATAAGGAAAGAATTTAATATAAGACATATTCATTACGGTATAATTTGGAACTATTTTCTGCAGCGGATGAATAAAATGAATGTGCTAAAAGTCGCTTCTATAAGGGAAAGGGTTAACGCTATCAATGTTTTCGTTGTAAAGATTTTAACAGCGAGGTTTAATTGCATCTTAAACCCTTCATGGTCAAATGTATCGTGAAGACTTTACCCCTTAACCCTTTGAACCCTAGTCCCGCATATTGGCGTTCTTTACAAACAGTGTACATGTGAATAGTATATGTGTCCTATCCAAACAGTGAAGACCCTGATCAGAGGGCTCCTAGGATCCCTCTGATCAGGGTCTTCACTGTTTGTAATAATGCCAAACATTGACAAAACAACCCTTGAAAGTCAGAAATGGACTAGACTTAAATGGAAACTGGATTTGTCCATTTAAAGTTTCAGGGAGGAAAGAGTTAATCGCCATATTGTCGTCTGCCATAATATTGTTGTCTGCAATATCGTATAATAGTTAGATATACGACTAACGAAATTTCGAAACGAGTGCTAAACAGTTTGGATCCTGATCAGATGCTGCGTTACGCGCCTTTTGGCGTTATTAACGGTGAAATAGTTAAAATTTATCATTTATCGTAACATCGTTTAGGAAACGGGCTGCTGGAGATCCAGGTCTTAGAATGCACTCTACTCCAACATACATCATCTGCGAAAATTTGTATTCTACAATTTTGTGCTCAAATTTTTTACTCAGGCAACATTTAAAAAATACGAGTTCCAAACAGTTTGCAAAGTTGACATTAATCGAATAAGGCTGTGAAAAGTTTACTTGAAATTAAAATCAATCTTAAATGCCTCATGGCCTTTCAACTGTCTTCTTGACCATTTGGAAGAGTTTGTGGATTAGTTCAGTTACAGTGCTGCCATTTCTCCGTTAAAGACTATTGTAGTGGTCCCCATTCTGTAGTGGTCCCCATTCCGAGAACCACATGGGGTTATCTTAACATGTTGAATAAAAACAATGACTTCAATTAACCCATCACTTCCTTACCCTGCGTGCATTTGTTATTTGCTAACAGTTAGGATCCTGATCAGAAGGCGCGTAATAACATGGGGTCTGATCAGGATCCAAACTGCGTGACGTTCTATCCAATGTTTAATAAGTCAAACTACCTAAATATTAGTTTTGAGAAATAAAAACACACAAGTAGTTAGACTGGTCATGATCTAACCTGTTTCACATTCATTTAAATATTTCTTCAGTCAAAATACTTAAATCGTAAATTTGAGAGATAATGGCAGACGACAAGAGTTTAACATTTTACAATAATAAAGCGTCTGATCAGTATCCAAACTGTTTGCAAATAGCCATTGTTCTCGGGGTTAACCCTTTTACTCTCAATGACGTCATAAAACGCATTTGAAACAGTTTTGATCCTGGTGAGAGGCGTCTCATCAGGATCAAAACTGTTTGCCACTTGTTTTGAAATAACGACTTTGAAACGATATCTAATCTTGATCCAAACTGTTTGACACTCTGGTGATATGTCCTGATAGACAATGCAGATAAATTAACTCTGAGAATTGATGGAAACGACAAACTTGTGCAGACGACAATTAGATCTACTTATATAGGTAGCCTGCTGCAGTTAAGGCCGTTTAGGAATGACGTAAATGTTACTGACAGTGCATACAAGTAAATGTTCTAATTGTATTGCCCGTGACAAGCATACGATTGGGTTATTTTGATTTTCCTAGAAAATTACCATAGGCACGTGTGGTATACAGTCGAACCTTAATATCTAGAATCGCCTAAGTCGAACATATCCTTATTTCAAATTAAAAACGTGGCTAAGCCTGGTGACTGATGGGTGGCTAAGCCACGTTTTAAATATTAAATACGAAGATGTCGACTAAAGCGAGTTTGAGTTAGCGAAAGTCAATAGAAGAACTACGGGTAAGTTCAGCTTATGTGGCAAGAGTTGACGAAGATCGACTGAATACAGCTCTGATATACTATGAAGAAAGATAGCTGACTAGTTGGGACCCTAGAGGGTTTGTACTGGAGACTGGCACACGAAGAGTATCCTGAATGGTTTGAGAAAAAAAAACCACCCTCCCACAAGACGTTAATTATTTCAAGTCATCCGAATTCTACAGGTAAGTCATTTTCTTAGCCATTTCCATCATACAGACGTGATACGTTATTATTTCCCGTTTAAACGAAACCAAACGCAAACGCATTGTAATAAATTAAAGAAAAGGATAACGTTTTGAAAATATGAACGACAAATTTAATCTGAATGGCAAGTTGTTTGGAGCCTAATCAGACGCCGGGTTAACCCTTTGAGCCCTAGTCCCGCTTATAGGCGTCCTTTTCAAACAGTGAACATGTGAACAGTACACTTGTCCTGTGCAAACAGTGAAGACCCAGATCAAAGGGCTCCGAAAGGAGCCCTCTGATCAGGGTCTTCACTGTTTGTCATAATGCCAAACATTGACAAAAACAACCCTTAAAAGTCAGAAATGGACCAGACTAAAATGGAAACTGGAATTGTCAATTTAAAGTTTCAGGGAGGAAAGAGTTAACCGGCGTCGTATCTAGCCCCAAACTGTTTGCAATGGATAAAATAAGGTTTTGGGCGCATACGCGTTTATTGGAAATAAATAACATCTCCTACACGGTAGCAGTGCTTTGGCAATTTTATGTACAGTGGAGAATCTGTTATTCTTTCCCGTTTAAACGCAAACGTACGCAAACGCAAAACACTAAAACGTAGAAAAGTACAACTTTTGGACAATTCTGATAATTCATGTTTATCTTGGTGGCAAACAGTTTGGAGCCTGATCAGACGCCGGGTTACCCGGCGTCTGATCTGGCTCCAAACTGTCTGCACTGCAAATAATAGTTTTAGCGTAAACGCGTTTATTGGGAAAGAATAACAGATTCTCCACTGTAATCCTTATTAAAACGCCCTTTTCATGATTCCGCCTTGTCCCCATGTAAAGTACTACGAATGTTTTCCTGCTAAAATCTGAGTTGTGCAATGTACGTGTTTTAAGCAGGCTGGGAGGAAATTAGAGATCTCCCTCAGGAGTGTTCTTCTTTACTACTAGTCTGCTTTAAGCTTCTTCTGTGGAAAATGATAAATTATCCAACTTGAATTTTCTTCAAATTCGAGTGGACACATAGAGAAGAGAGGTTTTGACGTTTTCTTGAGTTTTAATGAAGGTGGGTCACAAATCTATGTGCATCGTAAATGTTTTAAATATATTGTAGAAAATAACAACTTTTTGACAACTTTGAGTATTCATTTTTTATACGAGTGGCAATCGTGAGTTTGAAGCATGATCATAAAAACGCCGGGTTACCCGGCGTCTGATCTGGCTTCAAACTGTTTTCAATGGAAATAATAGTTTTAGCGTAAACGCATTTATTGGTAAAGAAAAACGTTTTCTCCACTGTTAGTGTAAATTGACAATCGTTTAAATCTTTCACTGCCGTTGGCGCCAAAGGGCGACTTTGCAAACAGTTTGGATCCTGATCAGACGCCACGTTATGCGGCGTCTGATCAGGATTCATACTGTTTGACATTCGTATTGATGATTTTTCAGGCAAAAAAGTTGTAAATCTGACATGAAAAAATATTGCTAACGACACTACCAATGCAGACGATATTTTGGCGGTGATGGTTGAAGCAGACGATAACATTTGGTAGTGAAAGATTTAAAACAGTGACAGCTAAATGCAGAAATCCACTTCCATGACGTCACAATGTTTTAACAATTGTCGTCTGCTTTTATTTGTCAAAATCAAAATGATATCTTAAGTTTAGGTATTTGTGTCAAATAATTTGGATCCTGATGAGATTCCGCGTACTTGGCGTCTCATCAAGACCCAAACTGTTTGCAAATAACTATTGTTGACGGGGTGGGGCAGTGAAGGGGTTAAACGTTATCAGCATATAGCTTTACCCTATAAAAGTAATCACCGAATAATTTTTAAGTTGGCGAGCAAATAAAACAGGTATTTTCTGCATTTCCGTTGTTCTGCATAGAACAGGATTCTATCTAAACTCTTCGTCTGCAAGTTGTGACTTAAGACATTCAACTCTATAGAAACGAGTATACTCGTCATTTACAAACAGTGTACTTGTAAAAAGTACACTAGTTCAATGCAAGCAGTGTATACCCTGATCAGAAGGCTCCTCAAGTAGCCCTCTGATCAGGGTCTACGCTGTTTATCATTTTGAAATATATGGTTAAAATCAACCCTAAATAGTCAAACATGGACTCTAGACTTATTTTGAAATTGGAATTGTCCATTAAAAGTTTCAGGGGTGAAAGAGTGACAAGACGACATATAATTAATACGAATTCAAACTAGATCTATTTGCGATTAGCAGGGCAAGGGTTAGGTAGGTATCTATATTGTATTGTTTTGGTTAACATCAAAACAGTTTTGTTTTCAATGATAGTATAAATTAAAACTCTTTATATCATGTGTATTGATTTTAAATACCCCCGAGGTCGAAGATCGGGGAATATATTGTTTTGGGTCTGTCTGTGTGCTTGTATGTGTATGTCTGTCCACAACTTAGACTTTGCCATTGCTTTGTAACTACATGTGAAAGATATTTCATATTTGGCATGTGTCATCAAGTCAAAAAGCCCCTGAGTTAAGTACATGGTGATATTTCAATATCAAGGTCAATACCATTTTGAGATCAAATAAGCTGAATTTAACCTGTACCATAATTTTGGAGCTACATGTAATATAGACACTTCATATTTGGTATGTGTACTCAACTTAAGAATCCTTTTAGCTTAGTGCAATTGAAGCAATGTTAGACAAAGATCAAGACATCTTGATGTCAAGGTCACATCGAAGTACAAATTGTTTCACAGACATAATCTTTCTAGTTTCAAAGAAGTTTTTGTAAATGATAATTTTAACACACGTTGCTTATTATGTATATCTGAAAATCAATTTGAATTATGACGCTGATGAGATGCTCATGTATTTTATTTAATGTTATTCTTTAGTTTCACCATGTCTTCGAACTACAAATTCTTTACTGTCGCCGACTATTGCATTTTCGGAGTGACGATCGCCGTTTCGTTGGGCATCGGACTCTACTATGCACTCTCAGGCGGAAAACAACGAACGACGTCGGAATACTTCGTTGGAAACCGGAATATGAATTTTCTCCCCGTTGCCATCTCTCTCATGGTTTCGTTTGAATCGTCAATTATGATGCTTGGTACCCCTGCAGAGGTAAGCGACGACAACCGGTCAAGCGTACAAACACCGCTGTTACAATAGATACCCTTAACCCACTACATTATAGCCTGTTTCTAAGTTTGAACACAGTTGACCATTTAAAGCAGGTTGAAAGTAAAGCAGAATGCGCCTTAAGTCGCATTCTGCTTTATTTTCAGCCTGCTTTAAGCAATCGTCTGATAAAATATAGAAAATATCTCTTATGAGACATATTCATGACTGTATTAATTGGATCTATTCTCTTCTGTTGAGAAATAAGGTATTTTTTTAAAGGCGTAAAAAGGCGTATTTATGGGGTAATAGGTTAAATAGTATAAATACCCTATATCTTAATCAAAGCCCTAAACTGATCACAATAATAAATTTAAGGTACCCCGTATCTTTTGAAAAATAGTGAGCTACCTGATGTAAATTGCTCAGAATATTGAACGAGTGTTCCAAACTTCAAACGGATCTACCTACGACAGTTGTTGAGAAATATTGTCGTACATAATATTAACTTGAAAACCAACAAAAACGATACAGACGGCAGAGTTTTCCAGACGTTGAGCTAAACTTGACAATAAAACACCAAGTAATCATGATAAAAATAGTTTGCACTCGGCGGGATTTGAAGCTCTGACCCAAGGTTTCATTGTTTCAAAGTCCTACGCGTTAACCACTCTACTTATTCGACAGATGTTACAGTGGAGAATCTGTTATTCTTTCCCAATACACGCGTTTACGCTAAATCTATTATTTGCAGTGCAAACAGTTTGGAGCCAGATCAGACGCCGGGTAACCCGGCGTCTGATCAGGCTCCAAACTGATTGCCACCAAGATAAACAAGAATTATCAGAATTGTCCAAAAGTTGTTCTTTTCTACGTTTTAGTGTTTTGCGTTTGCGTACGTTTGCGTTTAAACGGGAAAGAATAACAGATTCTCCACTGTACTTGGCTTGCTTTTATAGATAATATACGACTTTTATTTTTAATCAAATGACTGTGACCGAGTGCGGGTAAACTGATTTAGTGCACTTGTTGGTGTAAATAAAGAAGAAATAAAGCGAAACTAACTTTGGTTTAAAAGGCTCATCAAGTAGGCTGTGTCTGAAAGTCATTTATGCCTCGTTATTTCTTTTAAGTGCAAATTACTTGCTGTTGTTAGATTTTGTCAAAATATTGGAACTGTGGTATATACATTTTTCCGGCAAGCCGTCAAAACAAAAATGTTGGACGCCGTTTTACTTTTTATTCACATTTCGTGATACATCTATTACCAATTCGAGTGGGTGATATGATTAATTCGAGTATTCAAATAGTATTCAAATAGGTGACATCATTAAGAAAATTCTAAAGTAATATCACTTATATGAAGACGAACTACTAATCGATTCGCCAATCTCATATGTTATTCCATTTGTAAGTTTTACTCATTTCTATTGAAACTAATTCATTTAAATAAATCATTGCAAATATTTATCTAAAGTTTAATTCCATTTTTGTATCTAAATACAATCGCAATTTGATAACAAGAACACGCTTTAAAAGTCGAAATTACCTGAATTTCACAACTAAAAAAAATTTAACCTTGAAATACGGATATGTTGAATTAACACATTCAATACTAGCGACGAGTATACTCGTCATTAACAACCAGTCTGCCTGTCCACCTTACACTTGTCCTCTGCAAACACTCTGGTCATGGTCTGCATTGTTTGTCAGTTTGGCAAAATATTGTTCAATGCAACCATACATTGACAAAAAGGAATATACTTGGACTTAATTGGAAATTGGAACTGTCCATAAAAAGTTTCAGCTGAGACTGAGTTAAGTGAAGTCGAGTTATCGAAATACACATTTTGAAGTCCAGTTTTTACTGAGCTTTTGAGTTGACACTAAAATCGTTCTAAAGCATTGGATTGAATGCTTGAGACCAATATTAGGCTCAACTCCAAAGCTTTAGAACATTGGGACCAGATGTAGAAATACAAGCGTGTTTGACTTAATCGAATCGAGATATGGAGACTCGACATACACACCCACTTTCATCCCCAGATATACATATACGGACTACAATGGCTGATTGGGAACTTTGGTTTCTTCTGTGCTAATATCATGGCCATCTACGTGTTCGTACCGCTGGTGCACCCACTGAGAATAACGAGTGCGTATGAGGTAAGATAACTAAAGTCTTGTACCGGTATTCTATAATGCGACGATATTTAACTCCCTGGGGTCCGTTTCATAAAACTTCTTATGACAAATGTTGTCAGTCGTAAGTCAGATTATAAAAGTCTCAATAATTATTTATTTCTCCATCTAATCCTATCTTGTGACATCTTGAAAAGACGATTCCAAAGAGATGTCACAAGACAGGAGTAGATAGAGAAATAAGAAATGAAATGTTTTATTTTTTAAGTTTTGACTTTCGACAACATTTGAACGCGCACGTGCTGCAAGAAAATGCCTTCCCATTCAACATGTAACTATTTATTTCGGCGACTGATTAGTATCCATACTGTTTGACACTTACATACATGTTTCTTCTGTTAACCATTTCACTGCCAAGGGAGACAACATTTACAAATAGTTTGGATCCTGAACAGACGCCGTGTTGCACCCTTTAACCCTTTACCTGATAGCCTATTTCTAGTACTTAAGATAGGTGACTACTTAAAGCAGGTTGAAAGTAAAGCAGAATGCGCCCTAAGGCGCATTCTGCTTTACTTTCAGCCTGCTTTAAGCTATCATGTGCTATAACATAGAAAATATTTCCTATAATACATATTCATTACTGATTAAATTGGAACTATATTCTTCAGCGGCAGAATAAATCATATCCGCTAAAAGGCGCTTCTATTGGGGAAAGGGTTAATACTCGTATCACTGTTTCTTAAAGCCAATATTGTTAAATTAAATATTTTATTAGTAAATATAGACAAACATATAAGCAGACGATGATATGGCAATGAAAGTGTTAGATGCTTTTTTACGGTATTAAAGTGTCTAAATTAACAACAGACCAACACACAAAAGGAAAATCAAATTATGATTATAACTACATGGAACATCATGCTTTTTTTTTTTAGATAAAGCCATTTGTACAATTAATTTTCTGTCAATTGCAAACAAATTGGAATCTGACTGTTTGACTTTTACATGAAAATAGTCGTACTTTTGTTCAAAATATCGTATACATGTATTTCTACATCTTCCACGTTTACGTTAAGATAATTAAGAAATAACCTGTTAATTCTGTCACTGCCAACGGCGCCAAAAAGCGACTTTGCAAACATTTTGGATCCTGATCAGACCCCGTAACGCGGCGTCTGATCAGGATCCAAACTCTTTTACACTCGTATCGACATTTCTTCAGTCTTAACAGCCCGAAATCTGATTGAAAATATTACAGACGACACTTTCAATGCAGACGATATTTTGGCGGTAAAAGGTTAAAGCAGACGATAAAAGTTGGCCGAGAAAGTGTTAATGTTAGCGTTTTCCCAACTGCATAACACACATCTTACAGAAAAAACGTTTATCTACTGTATAAGTGTATCAACTATTTTCTTACAGTACCTTGAACTTCGGTTTAAGTCACGTGCAGTCAGAACGCTGGGAACATGCCTGGGTATGATCAGTTATGTAAGTAAACACACTTTCAGGCAAACTTGTTTTACATGAAGACATAATGTATACGTATATACTTTTTCAGAAAAAAATATAGTCGAACTTCGATATCTCGAACTTGGCAATGTCGAACATACCCGTAGCTCAAAGTTAAAACGTGGCTTAGCCACGTTTTAACTTTGAACTACGGGTATGTTCGACTGAACCGAACATGAAATAATGTAATTCATGTGTCGAAATATCCGTTAGTTCGAGTTAAGCGAGTTCGAGATATCGCAGTTCGATTGTACCTTTAATCCAAATACAAGGAAAGGAAATACAAACAAAATAAAACTGCAACCATATCGCCAAAAGAGAGATGAACTTAAAGCAGACATTTCAAACTTGTTTTTCTTCACTTTAATCTTTCTGATAGCTACAACATGTCTTAAGCTACATCAGTAATTTCCATAAGGGTTTTCATAAACCTCGGACACACATTACTGCAGTGATCTGTAAAATATACAATATACATTACGTACTACATTGTATACATTATTCAAATACATATTAGGCGGTACTGAAGGTCCCTTGAACACTCGCATTGGGACTAAAAAAGCAAACTGGGTGTACCGAAGACATTTATTTAAATTTGTGATGTTCATATAGCTTGGCAGTTTTGCAATGTCTGTATATTCCTTTCAGACAGCGTACATGGGTATAGTGTTATTTGGACCAGCTATCGCCCTAGAAGGAGGTAAGTTAGTTACATAGATTCGTGCCTTTGTTACGACCGTGATATTACAGTGATTGTACATTGAGAGAACTGGTGTTTTTCTTCTTGGTCGGATTTAGCATATAGTCAAACCTGTATTACGTGTCCTTTCTTAATAGTACTTGCTATTAAAGACAGGTAACTGATAAATGCAGGATACGAAGCTATTACGTTTGTTAAAAACGATCCTATTGGACATATTCACGACCATAGACGACTAAACTCGATATAGCAAACAGTTCGTTTTCAGGTGACACGCATCGCAACGCCACACAACACCGGTCTGATAATGATTCAACAAATAAGCATTCATAGCAATATTTCATCAGTCAAAATTCAAAAGATTTAAATTTAGGATACAGTTGCAGACAACAGATTTGATCAGACAAAACTTTGTCATCGAAATATGGAACTTACATTTGGCGTGAAAAGGTTAACCCTTTCCCCAATAGAAGTGACTTTTAGCGCATTTAATTTATTCCTCCGCTGAAGAAAATAGTTCCAAATTATACAGTCATAAATATAATTCATAAGAATTATTTTCAGTTTCCTTGCAGATTATAGCTTAAAGCAGGCTGAAAGTAAAGCAGAATGTGCCTTAAGGCACATTCTGCTTTACTTTCAACCTGCTTTAAGTAGCCACCTATCTTCAAAACTAGAAACAGGCTATGGGGTAAAGGGTTAAGCTGAATGTCAAATTGAGATAGTTTGGAGCCGGACCAGACTAAGCGTCTAAGCTGGCTTATACCTGTTAGTATTGGTAACCCGTTCTAAAATGGCAAACACATATGTGGTGTAAAAGAATTTGGAGTATCCAATGTATGTATTGTCTTGATTATTTTGTTTTTTGGCTTTCTTCCAACAGTGACTGGTTTTCCGCAATGGGGCTCCATCGTGTCTGTGGCTTTAGCATCAGTAATTTACACCTCAATTGTAAGTCTTGTACAGTGTGTCGATACCGTGTTTTTATTTATAATCTATTCATTTCTCTTCAGTATACAACATGGCAATTTATTACAGTTAAAAGGGACAATAAAGAGATGTACATTGTCACTCTTAAATAGAGTTATAAAAGAATATCTAGTATCTCCACTCAATTCATACTTCTCACATTTTGACATTAATATTTGTTTCAAATAAAACCAATAATTCCAAAGGAAATCCCTGAACAATATTTCACCTGTAGATATATACTGTTTATGCCTATTACTTTTGGAAAATAACAGATTACATTTGTTCCACCAACAAATTACTCAAAAGACAAAAAGAGTAGTAACTGATCTGTAAAAAGAGATCATTTCTGTGAAATGGCTATGTGAGTATGAATCTAACAGGAAATGGTCGCCACTATATGCCACATATCCGATTTATACGACATAATACATAACTTAAAAGTTACCCGTGTCATTATACCCCCACCACTAGTGGTGGGGGCTATATAGGAAACGCCTTGTCCGTCCGTCCTTCCTTCCGTATTTCGGTCGGTCGGTCGGTCCGAGCGCACGAATGGTCCTTTGTTAGGTAGGGAGAACAATAGATTCCATTCATTCCGTGATTGCCCTATTGTTATTGTTGGGTATTTTTGTGTACTGTTGGGTACTTTTAAACAAAAAAAGTACCCAACAAATGTCCAACTGTGAGAACGCCCGTATGTCGGTCCGTCGCGTTTTTCCGGGACATTTGCCTTTTTCTTGAAAACTGTTTATGATACAATCTTCAAACTTGGTATACATTATCAATGTTATTTGGGGACACTAATTAACAGGTTTCATAACTCTTGCACCAAATTTGACAGAATTATGCCCCTTTTTAACTTGATTTTAGGGTTAGGGTTAGGGTTTAGGGTTAGGGTTAAGGTATTGTCTTCAAACTTACTACACATTATAAGTGTTGTATAGTGAGACTTTTCATGAAGTTTGACAACTCTTGCACAAAATTTGACAGAATTATGCCCCTTTATATCTAGAACTTTTGTTCTAATTTCTTGGAACATGCCATTTTCTTGAAAACTATTCTTGATATTGTCTTCAAAGGTGGTACACATTAGAAGTGTTGTATTGTGAGACTTTTCTTCAAGTGTGACAACTCTTGCATTACATTTGACAGAATTATGCCCCTTTTCAACTTGAAATTTAGTTCCTTAATATGCATGTATTATTCTTTCTACATGTCATTGTACAGTTTGTCACAGGTCAGTTGGAGTGGGGGTATGTATCACCTTTAGTGATAGCAGTTCTAGTTTAAAATGGAAATTATAAAAGTCATGAAAATTTTAATGTTCCATGCTTCGAGCGCTATTATAACAAATCAGAGTATAAAATACAGGTGTCAGTTTTCTAGGGAACCTATCTAAAGCACCGAAAATTGTTGTTGCAATGCTACTTTACTACAACTATTAAATACATGCTTAACTATGCATTTACTGTCAAATAGGCGCCTGGCGTAATCTTTTCGAGGAAAATTGCGATCACTGAAGACAGGTGCATGGTTGCGCAAGACAAACGTAGATCTAAAACAATGAACCCCTATGCTGCAATAACGTCATCAATTTTAAATTATTGTCGTCTGGTATTTTGACTTGAGACATTGAAATGAGTGGCAAACAGATTGTATCCTGATCAGACACCGCGTTACGCGGCGTCTAAATTAGGATCCAAACTGCGTGCAAATAACCATTGTACATGGGATACGACAGTGAAGAGGGCCCGATGGATCATCGGGACAATGAAGTAAATGTGTTAACTACGTTACTGCCTTACCTACGATTATAATAGTTATTTGCGTAACGCAGCGTCAAACCAGAAACCAAACTATTTGGTACTCATTATGATATTTCTTTAATCAATTTACCTAAAATTCAAATTTGAGAAGTGAAAGCAGACGATAATTGTTTGAAGAAGATGTCGTCACGGCAGTGAATGGATTTAATCGCCACATGAAAGAATGTTACAAAGACAGTGCAGATTTAAATTTTACATGTATGCACGTTTTGTCACGGTTAACAATTGTATCTGCACGTATTCTCAATACATACAATGTACAGTGAAGATGCTATTCTTTCGAAATTTAACGCGTTTGTGATGAAATTTTTCGTTTCTTTGCAAACAATTTGGAGCCTGATTAGACGCCAGTTATCTTAACCCGCGTCTGACCAGGCTCCGATTTAAAATGTTTACCCTTAGATAAAAACCAAACCGCCAGAAATATTCAAAATGTCACTCCAAATAACAACATTTGTTTTGCAGCTTACAGTTTTCTTTAATTATTTCCCAGGGTGGATTGAAGGCTGTAATATGGACAGATGTGTTCCAATGTTTCGTAATGTTTTCTGGCTTCTTTGCTGTTCTGATCAAGGTAAGTCGTTATAATTTCTGGTGTCTTTGCTGTTCTGATCAAGTTAAGTCGTTATAACTTCTGGCGTCTTTGCTGTTCTGATCAAGGTAAGTCGTTATAATTTCTGGTGTCTTTGCTGTTCTGATCAAGTTAAGTCGTTATAACTTCTGGTGTCTTTGCTGTTCTGATCAAGGTAAGTCGTTATAATTTCTGGCGTCTTTGCTGTTCTGATCAAGGTAGGTCGTTATAATTTCTGGCGTCTTTGCTGTTATGAACAAGGTAAGTCGTTATAATTTCTGGCGTCTTTGCTGTTCTGATCAAGGTAAGTCGTTATACTTTCTGGCGTCTTTGCTGTTCTGAACAAGGTAAGTCGTTATAATTTCTGGCGTCTTTGCTGCTATGATCAAGGTAGGTCGTTATAATTTCTGGTGTCTTTGCTGTTCTGATCAAGGTAGGTCGTTATAATTTCTGGTGTCTTTACTTGTCTGATCAAGGTAGGTCGTTATAATTTCTGGTGTCTTTGCTTGTCTAAGCAAGGTAAGTCGTTATAATTTCTGGCGTCTTTGCTGTTCTGATCAAGGTAAGTCGTTATACTTTCTGGCGTCTTTGCTGTTCTGATCAAGGTAAGTCGTTATACTTTCTGGCGTCTTTGCTGTTCTGGTCAAGGTAAGTCGTTATAACTCTGGCGTCTTTGCTGTTCTGAACAAGGTAAGTCGTTATAATTTCTGGCGTCTTTGCTGTTCTGAACAAGGTAAGTCGTTATAATTTCTGGCGTCTTTGCTGTTCTGATCAAGGTAAGTCGTTATAATTCTGGCTTCTTTGCTGCTCTGATCAAAGGTAGGTCGTTATAATTTCTGGTGTCTTTGCTTGTCTGATCAAGGTAAGTCGTTATAATTTCTGGCTTCTTTGCTGTTTTGATCAAGGTAAGTCGTTAAAATTAATGGCTTCTTTACTATTCTGATCAAAGTAAGACCGAACAAATCTACATCGATAGATAAGAAAATAAGATAAAGTAACGTCTATTGTTTTTCTTTTAAAACAAAAAACACGACATAATCATGGTTAACGTGTTAGTGTCTATAAATCAAGAAATTCATACTTGCGCGGCATCGATGAAGGTATAGACTGCATGTAATGCTGCACTTTACTTCACTTTGTCAGCCGAATATTTATTTTTCAAACCTAAATCAAACGAGCATCAAAACCAAATCTTTACCCCTTTAACTTCATTTGCTTCTTCAACACTTTAGGTCAAAATCGGTGTATAATCAACCCGTTTGCCACACATTTATCATTCATCAAATAATGGCGACCTATCAGATTTTCAATACAGAAGGCAGGTTAAAGATGTTCATAGATAAAAGAAAACGTTTATGTAGAAACTTTCCGCTTTACATGGAGTATTTAACTGGTAATTGCCTATTGTCCACAAAAGAAGACATTTGCAAAACGAGTAGACCATGATGAAACATCACAATACGCGGCGTCTCATCAGGGTCTACATGGATTTTGCTATTTCACATGAAATGTTTTGCTATGAAAATAAACACTGTACTGTCTTTAGATCACCATTGTGTATTTATAATGAAACCTTCCTGCGAGTACACAAAGGGTGCCAATCGCAATGTCCAGGCTTAAATAAGTTAGGAAGCATTTTGCTTCAAGGAACATTCGGCGCCATAGGCGACTGTCGTCGATATTAAAACAGTACTCGATCCCGACCAGACGTCGTGAAATGCGGCATCAGTATAAGATCCAAACTGTTTGACAACCGCAAAGATATCTCGTCAGTCAGCATGCTTTACATATAACTTAAAACAAACATGCAGAAAATGATATGAAATCAGACGATAATATGGCGGTGAAAGTGTAACAAACTCGCGCAATATTTATCGGTGAATGGGTTTATGAAACTGCTTACCACATTTGACAGTGATTCAGTTCTTTTATCAACAGGGAACCATGCAAATAGGTGGAGTGAAGAAGACTTGGGATATAGCTTATGATAGCGGACGTGTGAATTTGTTCAAGTAAGTCGATCAAAGTGCAAAACTTGACTAATACATGTGGGAGAAATGTCATTCTTTCCCGTTTACACAGTTTGATAGTTTGTTCACAACTACTACAACTACAAACAATTCTTCTACTACTATTTCATCAACACCACGTCCACATCCACCACCATCACCACCAACTCCTACTATTTATACTTGTACTAGATCTGGTACTACTTACTACATCTACTACTACTAACATTATTCTTACTATATACATATCATTTTTTATTCCACTATTATTGGAGAGTACCAAAGCATATAAACGAAGAAGTAAATAATTATATAAGCACACACACACAAAAGTATACAGAAAAGTACATGAACATACGAACAAAGTTATATACTAGCATACAGTAAAACACATTCATACAAATGAGGAGAAAGTGTTGTAGGCAAATTGAATCAGATATCGAATTGTCTACTTGGCTCGCATCCAAACTGTTAGTCAATGCGCCCTTGAAATCAAGGGGGAGATATATACAATGCTGGTTTCATTGCATAAGGACGACATGACGTACACATTTTATTCACTCCTTAGTCCTTTTGCAATCAAGCCATCAGTGTTCTTTAGATTATGTTATTGTTATATCGTTGTTTTTTTATTATCTCTTTTAGCTTCGGAAAGTGCTTTCATATCGGCATTACAATTCTTAGAGCCCAATGTTTGTATTAATTAAGAAACTACATTTTCCTGGGTAGCCGAAGGCTTTTCGAAACGAAACAAAAGCACATACATTTGACGAATGATGGGTCAGAAGCACGGCCATGTGTCGTTATTGTCATAAATGTATTACGAATAGGATCGTTTAAAAAAATGCGTAGATCTGCAATTAGCCAGGGAATAATTCCGGCATAATATATACTTTTATAATATCCATGAAAACACCAATCACATCTGTAGCTATTACTTCTATAATAACTACTATATTTTCTTCTTCTTTTAATATAATTTAATTTTTCTTATTGGTTTGAATTTCTCAAAAAGAATATTAGATCTACAATTGTAACATAAGATAATTTCTTTTAACATATTTCGATGTTCCATGCACAAATCATAATCAAATTGATTAATGCTGTAATCTATCTTACAACACAATGTTTCTACTGCTACTTTCTGATAATCATAATTATGTACTTTTTATAATACATGCAATAATGACAATACTAATAATAATGATAATAATAATAATAATGATAATATAAATGATACCAACAACAACAACAACAACAACAACAACAATTATACAAATAATACAAATAATAATAATAACAACGACATTGGTTAAAATAGTAATACTAATAATGCTATATGTTTCCAGCTTTGACCCTGATCCCACAGTGAGACACACATTCTGGTGCCTATTTGTTGGAAGCATAATACGAGGTGGGGGCCTTATATTCAACCAATCATCTGTCCAGAGAATCAGCTCAATTCCAACCATAAGGGAGGCCAAAAAGTAAGACGACGTTATAAAATCTTCAAATGTCGAACGGGTTGAAGAATACAAATGCTCTCTTCTTTAGGCAGCGCGTGTTTGTTCTCTGTGAAACAGGCAACGGTGGTTTTGTCCTCTGTTAAGAAATGAGCAACGGGTTTTAGTCCGGCATATTTGTCCTTATCCAGTTTGATCATCTTCGTTGAACACTATTATGGAACAAAATGTTGCGGTTTTAACCCCTTACCCCGAATACAAATTTGCAAACAGTTTACATCGTGACCAGACTCCGCGTTATTATATATTTCTTCAGTCAAATACCATAAATTTTAATTTCAGAAATAAAAGGAGACGACAATTGTTTAAAGCTGATACCATCATTGCAATGTAGGGATCAAAGGTTGCATTTATAACAATCCATGTACCACCATGCATATTTTATTTACCTTCGGTGCTATCAACGGCCTACAGTAGAAATGTTATTCTTCTTACACAATATCCCCGTTTTATTCTACAGTCGTTATATCTGTTGGAAACAGTTTGGCTCCAAACTGTTGGCCACTGAGATAGAGAGCAGTCGTATACATATTCAAAATAGTGTGTTATTTTCTACATTCTGTTAATTGCGTTGTTTAGTTTGAACGGGCAATGATAACGCCTTCTCCACTGTAAAACTTTCGCTTTCAATCAGTAAGTAAGGTGGTTACACAGAATCCCAGATAAGGGTAGTTTTTCAAATACTAAAATCTTTATTTCTGAATTAAACCCTATGGTGTCACTACTCATTAGAATCGTCTCTTTGAGACGATTCTAATGAGTAGTAACACCATAGGTGTTGGTTCTAAAAAGAGTGAGAAAATGTTGGATTTGTTGAAATAACTACCTCTTATCTGGAGCCCTGGTTACATATTGCAATGTAAGATACGTGACACGACATAATTTCACCTGTGCGTGTCTTTGATTTAATTAGATGTAGAGAGTGTATATGTTCGTGAACACAGGGGTCAATGTAATTGAGGACGTGGTTGTTGAACCCTTTCTTTCACACTCTTTTTAAGTGTTTAAGACATGTAGATGCTTAAAGCAAGCTGTCATCAAAACTGAAAGAATATATCTGCTATAGAGTCAGCCTACATTAAACACCCAGCTGCCAGGATTAAGGAAATGTTTCCTATTGGGTTTAGTCAGGACGCGGTGGACAAATCAATGTCTGTCTCTATGAATATTAAGAGAAATCGTGAAATGGCATTATTACTGAAGTAATACAGACAACTACATGTACAATAAGCGAGAAATGCATGTATATCGAATTATATATATAAGCAGATTGTAGATTAAAGCAGACTGGAAGTAAAGCAGACTGCGTCTTAAGGACTATTCTACTTTAATTTCAACGTGCTTTTATTGCTCTCCTATCCTCAATAACAGAACTATGCTTTGGGGGTAAAGGGTTTATATAAATACCAGTATAAGTCGACTTTCAAGAACGCACATAATGTCGACAAATAATTCTAAACATGCAATTGATAAATCTTAGAATGTACTTCAAGTGTGAAGTACAGTGCCGCCTCCCTACAGCGGCCATTTGAGCAACGATTCCATCCTTACAACAACATTTATCACTGTTCCCAAAACAGGATGGATGTGTTGGATTTAAACCATTTATACCTAGTGGATTCTTCCATGTTTATATATTGGGTTAGTCAATTTGTTATCAAAGGGATGCCTGGTCAAAATTTTCATTTTGTTTATATTGAAATTCCTATCAGCAAACAGTGTAGACTCTGACCAGCCGTCACATAGTACGGCGTCTGATCAGAGTCTACGCTGTTTGCCTTTGTCCCATATATGAAATCGTGGACACAAATGGATTAATATCAGTCAACTTTCAAGAACTCATATAATGTCGACAAATAATTCTAAACACGCAAATCTTAGATTGTACTTCAAGCGTGAAGTACAGTGCCGCCCCCCTACAGCGGCCCTCTGAACAACGATTCCATCCTTACAACAACACTCTTTACTGTTCCCATAACAGGATGGATGAGTTGGGTTTAACAGCACTGCGACACAAACCGGTAGGTTATATAGCGCCGATGATTGATGAGGGATGATGAGATGTGATGATGATGAATACAGGATTACACTATTTGCTTATGTCTGTATGTCCTAATACTTAGGACACTTACGGTATTGTCGTTTTTCAGGGTTATGCTGTACGTTGCCCCAGGATTTTTCTTATCATTGACACTGGCAGGAATCGAAGGCGTCATAGCTTATGGTTACTATCATACTAAGAGATGTGATCCATTGGCATCCAAACAGATAAGCAATCCAAATCAGGTAGACACACTCAATAATCAGGCAATGTATAACATTAAGCCCATTGAACCTTAACCCTTTCCCTTATAGAAGCGACTTTTAGCACATTCATTTTATTCATCCGCTGAAGAAAATAGTTCCAAATTATACCGTAATGAATATGTGTCATATTAAATACTTTCCTTATTCTAGCAGTTAATAGCTTAAAGCAGGCTGAAAGTAAAGCAGAATGCGCCTTAGGGCGCATTCTGCTTTACTTTCAACCTGCTTTAAGTAGTCACATATCTTCAATACTAGAAACAATGCTATCAGGTAAAGGGTTAAAGCATGTCTATGTTTGTTCATATGGAACAGGATCTGACGCTTGTCCCGCTGATCTTACGCCTGCTTCTAAAATGTCCTTTATGAAATATCTCAAACTATCTTTATGCCTCATCTAATCATATATAGAAAACTTAAGTACCAGGGACCCGTTTCATAAAACTTCGTACGACAAATGTAAAGTAATTCATACTTGAGCTTCCTGCACTATTTCTTTCGGAATTACGCAAATGCGCATAATAAAGAATATCCATGATAGGACTTCTACTTAATGATCTTTTAATTGTCACAGTGTTCTTCAATGTTTTAAGAAAAAGCAAAAGATATTTCGTGTATCATGACTGGTGGATACTAATAGTAGGCTGAAGATAAAGCAGAAAGTTCATGGAGTAGCTTTCTGCTTTAATATCAGGGTGCTCCGTACGACCACCTTCCTGAAATACTGAAAATATGGAGGAAAGTTTTAACCCTATTGACTATTGCCTTACCCCAAATACAATATTATATTCTAAAAAAGTTTAGATCCGAATCAGATGCCAAGTAATGCGCCGTCTGATCTGTATCCAAACCTTTTGACGCTCATTGAAATATTTCTGAATTCAAAATACATTACACTTTAATTTGAGAATTAACAGCAGACAGCAGGTGTTTAAACATTGCTTTGATGAAGCTCAATAGATATTTTAACTCTTCTGCTGCAGATTGTTCCATTCATGGTTATGGAAATATTTGACGGATTGAAAGGAATGCCGGGTCTTTTTATGGCGTCACTTTTTAGCGCTTCACTGAGGTAAGATTCTCCTACACAATCAATAGCCTATTTTTAATTATGAAGACAGGTGACCACCTAAAGCATTCTGCTTTACTTTCAGCCTGCTTTAAGCTATCACCTGCTAGGATATAGAAACTATTTCCTTTGGTATACATATTTATGTCTGTATATATTGGACATATTTTCGTCACGGAGGAATAAATCAGATGCGCTCAAAGGCGCTTCTGTGGGGAAAAGGGTTAATAGAAAACATTTAAAGCCCGAGATGAGTGAACACTTTCCTCGCTATAGGAGACTAAATTCAACTAAAAAAACATTTGGAATTTAGAACAGACACTAGGGGTCCTTTTCATAATAAATTTTTACGACAAATTTTAGACATGTTTTTCTTCTGTTCACAACACAAAACGTGGACTTATTAGACGGTTTCGACCACTGCTGTGGTCATCTTCAGAATGACGATCTCGCACATCTCCGGTCATGCTCGACTATTTCCGCCACGATCGGTGGCGAAAATCCGGTCGTATACCCTTGAGAGCTGATGCCCCCCCCCCCCCCCCCCCCCCCCCCTCGTACCTGTTCATAACCGGGTTGTTCATCCGTATGTGTATCGCTTCCTTAATTGTCCTGGTCTTATATTCATTTTCTCTGTCAATTACTACTGCCCCCTCCCAGTCTATCTCATGATTGCGTTGATTTACATGATCTGTAATAGCACTTTTATTTATTTCCGTTAGAGACTGTTTCCTTGTAGATCTTGTAAAAGTGCCCTTTTTGTTTTGTTCAACATCTTTTGCATGTTCTTTTAAACGTGTCCCAAATTTTCTTCCGGTATCCGCTATGTATACGTTGTCACAGGACTTGCAAGGGATTTTATAAACAATTTCACTCTTATCCCCCTTATCTTGTTTGTCCTTCGGGTGTACCAAGATGTTTCTAACAGTTTGCTTTGGCTTGATCGCAGTGGCTATACGATGTTTCTTGAACACACGAGATACCCCCTCCGACAAACCCTTTAATAGGGTAATACCACTAGCCCTCTTAAATTGTATTTTTCCTTTTGATTTCTTTTATTGCTAGTCTTCTGGTCTATCTTCCTTTTCATTTGTTGTTTTACCTTTTTGAACGACCACTTTGGGTATCCGCATTTCTCCAATGCCTGCACTATGTGTTGTTCTTCCTTTATCTGGTCTTCTTCTTCTGTTACAAAATTGTTGCACTTGTCAAGGAGAGTCCGGATAACACCCAGCTTATGTTGCAACGGGTGGTGAGAAGAGAAGTTTTACGACAAATGTTGTTGTAAGTCAGATTATAAAAGTCTCAATTATTATTTATTTCTCCTTCTAATCCTGTCTTGTGACATCCCTTTGGAATCGTCTTGAAAAGACGATTTCAAATAGATATAACAAGACATGATTATACTAGCAAATATGACATGATTAGTTAGAGAAATCAGCAATTAAATGCATTTTAAAGTTTTGACTTACGACCGTTTTTGTCGTACGAAGTAAAATATTAAATGGGCCACCGGTGACTATTTGGCAATGATATAAATATGTTTTTAAATTATTTTATTGCCCTTTTTTAATTTTTGATCTCTAGGGGGCTTTATCAAAGAAAATCACGTCCAAATATTATCCTCTTTGATTTAAACGCGATTTAAATGCATGTAACTAAAAAGTGACGAGTATTTGGACAAGTATTTGGACGAGTATTTGGACATTTTTTTCACTGTTAACTGTTCACAGAGATAGTACTTTTATATTTAATACTATATTAATTCGATATTTGTAATATTATTATCTTTTATATTCTTTGGCATTTAATTGTTGACGACACACTCTAGCAGATGATATTAGTATACGAACGAGTTACAGTAGACGATATCAAGTGTCCCCCTACAACGACCCTCTCAACAACGATTCCCTCCTTACAACAACGCTTGCTGCTGTTCCCCAAAACAATACAATTACGTCTTACGCTTTCACTTCTGCAAAATTATCTGCTTAACATTTTCGTCTGCTGTTTTTCTCAAAATTACATCATGGACATTTTGACAGAATTCTTTTTAATGACGAATGGCAAACAGCTTGAATCGATATCAGACGCCGCGTTTCGCGGCGTCTGATTTGGATTCAAGCTGTTAACAAATGTAAGCCAAGTTCCCGCCCTATAACGACTCCCCCGAACAACTCACGCACTTTGTGTCTCCCATTGGGTGTCGTTGTAGATAGGGAGCACTATAGTTTGGTTGTGAAAGTCTTAGTGTTTGATAATGTTTGTTGTACTTTCAGCACGCTGTCATCAGGTCTAAGCAGTTTGTCAGCCTTGTTCTGGACGGATCTTGTCAAACCCCATTTTAAACCAATGTCAGAGATGAGAGCCACTATTATTTCAAAGATTTCTGGTAAGCAAACGTTTATGCCATTAATTGAATACTGTGCTCCATCCCTACAACGGCCCTTTGAACACAACGATCCCCCTTACATCACGCTTGTCGCTGTTCCACCCAAAATACATTTTTGTGTAACACTGTAACTGTTGCAATATCGTCTGCTTAAAATTGTCGCCTGCTCTTTTTCTCAAAATTACATAAAAGTAGCTTTATTGACAGAAGAATCAAAATGACGAGTGACAACAGCTTGATTCCAGATCAGACACCGCATTACACAGCTTCTTATCCGGATTCAAGCTGTTTGCAAAAGTAAGTCAAGTCTTAATATCCCTCCCTATAACAACTCCCTTCGAAAAACGCACAAAAGCTTTTTCTCCCATTGGATGTTGTTGTAGAGAGGGAGCACTGTATGCCTGATCGCTATTTCACGAAACAAACGGTTTCAATTTATATTAAAGTACGGTGTGTAAATGTTGCCTGTACTATTTTTCAGACTTGATTTAACTGCAGGTTCTTTCCGAAAATATCACAGGAGTGTCGAATCAAGACGCTAAATAACATATTGTTTCATCTAGCTGGACCTAAATTGTGTACAGCTCTGATGATATATCTGAAATGAACTGCTGATATATTAGTTTTTGAGACTCGTTGAAGACGACGACAATGTATCGCGCTAAATGTTAACGAAATTTTCGTATTTGTTAACCGATTTACAGCCTAACCCCGAGTACAATGGTTATTTGTAAACAGTGTTGATCCTGATCAGACTCCACGATCCTGATAAGGGTCCAAATGGTTTAACACTCATTTCAATATTTCATAAGTCAAAATACCTAAAGTTTAAATTTGAAAAATAAAAACAGACAATAGCTTTCAAATTGATGACGTCATTGCACTGAAGGCTTACATTGATTGTATTTACCATACAGTGGAGAATCTGTTATTCTTTCCCAATAAACGCGTTTACACTAAAACTATTATTTGCAGTGCAAACAGTTTGGAGCCAGGTCAGACGCCGGGTAACCCGGCGTCTGATCAGGCTCCAAACTGTTTCCCTCTAAGATAAACATGAATTATCAGAATTGTCCAAAAGTTGCACTTTTCTACGTTTTAGTGCTTTGCGTTTGCGTACGTTTGCGTTTAAACGGGAAAGAATAACGTTTTCTCCTCTGTACAAGAAAAATATAGTTAACCCTTTCACTCTCATGACGCTTTAAAGCGCGTTTGCAAACATTTTGGGCCTTAATCAGACGCCGCGTAACGCGGCGTCTGATCAGGACCCAAACTGTTTTACACTCTTATCGATATTTATAAAGTCATATAACCTTAAATCTAACTTTGAAACGTGTCTCGCAGACAACAGTAATGACGCAGATGACAAAAAAGCTGTGAAGGGGTAAAAATCTCCCGAATAGTTTGATAATGAAAGGGTTAAACCATTGAAGGTAAGTGGACATAGAATATAAAACTGAATTATTATTTCTACACAATCAATATTTTTTACTTGCTAAATAATAAAATTTACTTATGCTGATATAAGGTAGACCATGTATTTATTCACTTCCACACGCTTGTCATGGACTTCTTAATTTTCCTTACAGTTGTTGTGTTCGGTGGGCTGGCAATTTTTGTTGCCTTTATGATAGCTATGATCGGAGGAACACTGATTCAGGTATCCATACATGACTACAATTCATTTTCATTTACTAGTTTATATCAATATGTTGTGTTAACCCTTTCGCTCTCAATAACGCTTAAAAGCGCGTTTGCAAACAGTTTGGATCCTGATCAGACGCCGCGTCATCTGATCAGGATCCAAACTATTTGACACTCGTTGCTTCAGTCATACTGCCTTACTTTTTAATTTTGAAATGACATTGCATACAATAAAATTGAAGCAGACGACAATGCAACGGTGAAGGGGTAAAATATCACGAACAATTTCGTAGTGAAATGGTTAAACCCTTCAATGCCATGCCGTTATCTGTTTTAAATAATTGTCGCATGTTTTCTTTTGTCTTAACCCTTAGCCTGCCACTCACGACTATAGCTCCATATGCAAACAGCTTGGATCCGGATGAGACGCCGAGTAACTCGGCGTCTCATCCGGATCCAAGCTGTTTGACACTCGGACAACATTTTCAGCAGTTTTGAGCAACTTTGAAGCACTTTGAAACTTGAAGCAGACGAGAAATATAGCAGACGACAATTTATTTGGCGGGCTAAGGGTTAACATAATATTTAGTTAAATTGACTAACGTAAGATCGTAACAAGTGTCAAACAGTTTGGACAATATTCAGACGCTGCGTTATTTGGCGTCTGATCAGGATCCAAAAACATTTATAGATAACTATTGTACTCGGGTTGAGGCACTGCAATTGATTTACCATCGCAGCGTAGGGACAAACATTTACTGGTACATTATTTGCAAACAGTATTAACCAATACCAGAGAAACACGCAAACTGCATCCAAAAGAAAGTCAGCTCTGTTTCTCATAACCACGATTAAATATCAAATGATTTCCACGTTTCGACCTTTTCATCACCAACCAATTTGTTAAGTAATCATTTGTTACTTAAATTTTATTACGGAAGTTATTAATTACACTACATTATAACGTAAATGTGCAAAATGTACATTGCTGTATAAATCGTGTAACACACTGTGCATATAATATACTTATATTCAATTTAAAACCAAATACTGTATTATAACGATGTATGTAAACAAAACGGTATGTTTAACAAAATTTGAATACCATGAGCCAAGTGACCGACAGGCATAACTCGGTGTTTAATCCTTTCATTATCAAAGACGCCAAAATTCGCATTTGCAAACAGTTTGGATCCTGATCGCGGCGTCTGATCAGGATCCAATATGTTTGACACTCATATCGAAATTTCATCAGTCATACTGCCTTAAATCTTACTTTGAAACGATATTGCAGACAAACATATTGAAGCAGGCGAAAATACGGCGGTGAAGAGGTAAAATCTCACAATGAATTTGATCATGAAAGGGTTAACGGTCCCGTTTATGGAGGGACATTCATTAACCCTTAGCCCGCCAAATAAATTGTCGTCTGCTATATTTCTCGTCTGCTTCAAGTTTCAAAGTGTTTCAAAGTTGCTCAAAATTGCTCAAAATGTTGTCCGAGTGTCAAACAGCTTGGATCCGGATGAGACGCCGAGTTACTCGGCGTCTCATCCGGATCCAAGCTGTTTGCATATGGAGCTATAGTCGTGAGTGGCAGGCTAAGGGTTAATGATTTAATAATACATGTAATACGTATCGTTTTCCTAATGGCTAAGGCAAAAAATGAAAATGATTTGTTGTTTATATGACAAATAGAATAATAGATTAGTGTATGTTCAGTATCGAATTTATTAAACTGGCAACAAACTATTTTATCCGACTTCTTCAATAAACTCAATACTAAAATTACAGTTATTCACCATCCCCTGTTTATTATTTTACAGAGGTGTATTAAAAATATCAGACTGTAAATTCTACTCTTTTTCCCTAAGAAACTAGTTTTCTACATTTTATGCATTGCGTTTGCATGTTTGTTTGCTGAAATGATAAATGATTGAGTGAAATGATGAAATAATACAGTCGTCATCAATGATTTTATTATAACCCTGTCTTTTACAGATTACCGGTAGCTTGTTATCTGCATTTGGAGGACCTCTGTCTGGTCTATTTTTATTTGGTGCATTTTGTCCATTCGGAAATGCTAAGGTAGGAAATACTTAACCCTTTGCATGATGGGTAATATTTTTATCTGCAATAATTGTCGTCTGCTATGGCTTTGATGAAAAAAAAAATCAAATTATCTTTTCACAACTGGGTCAGAGTGTCAAACAGTTTGGATCCTGATGAGTCGCCGCGTTGTGCGGCGTCTCATCTGGACACAAATCGTTTGTACAGATAATCACGATTCCGCCGAAAAAATCTGAAGATGTCGCGACTAGAAAATTATACGTTTTAATAATATTATATCAAAAGGTACAGTAGAACAATCGTCTAATAAAGTTTTATATAAACATATAATTAACATAAGAATGACGATATAATTAGGTTGTAATAATTGAGACGATAAAAAACAGTTCTACAAATTCGACAAATAATTCATCAAAAGAAGTGTTTTGATGCAAAATTAGTTGCCTTGAAATAGAACACAACGGTGCGAAAAACAGTTATAAATGAGAGGAAAAAAACTCTTTAGGAAAATAACATTGGCATGGTTTTTATGAAACATTACTGATAAATTTTATCTTTATATGAACTTTGTTTTCACATGTTTGGTCAACGAAACAATATCCATACATAATTAAGTCTTACTTTTACAACAAATAAAAAGTGTTTCGCGGGGCATCATTATATTGACTCCTGTCTTTTTGCGTATATACTTATCTTAAATATTTTCGTTACACAGGGTGCTTTTTGGGGAAGTCTTCTTTCAACAATCGTCACGTTTATCGTATGCATCGGTCAGATGACTACCAAGGGGGCTGTTAAGAACACTAGATTGCCACCCGCTCCCGTCGATTTCTGTCCAATGATGAATTCCACATTTACTCACGATATGACAAACACTTACGGTATGTCTGATGACGCTATGAATGCTACGATGACGATGCTGACGTCAACAATGGAAACTGTTGTGAGCGCTGGCGTTCCCGAGCCGTAAGTATTTCTGGTAACATTCTGCATGCGATAACGATTGTAATAAAGATTAAAAACTGTTTGGATCCAGGTGAGACGCCGCGAAACTCAGCGTCTGGTCTGGATAAGATCTGTTTGAAACACTTTAATGATTTTTCATGAAACTAGAAATAAGTCTAATCTGTTAGTTGTTGCTTAACAAAATTTGTAGAAGATAATTACATTACATGCTAAATAAAATGAAAAACCGAAATACGTGTTTTGCTTTTAAAGCTTCAAACTGCTCATTTAACCCTTTCACTGCCAAAGTTTTCGTGAGATTTTTACCCCTTCACCGTTTTATTGTCGTCTGCTTCAATATTGTTGTCTGCAATGTCGTTTCAAAGTTAAAAGAAGTCAATCAACCTTACACATATCACTCAGATAGAACGTGGCTTAGCCATGTTTGTTTGATCTTTGAAATATAGTTAAGGCCGAATTATGGATGGATATTCGTGTAATTGAAACTTGAAATATAACTGTATAAACACGGGTTAGTTCAACTGAAAGTTTCGAGAGACTTTCTAAACACAATATTCTGTGTTGTTCTTTTCCCTCAAAATTGTTCTCGCTACAGTTGAAAATACCACATGTACTTGTATTCTTTCAGGGAAGGAATAAGAAGATTATTCATGTTGTCGTACCAATGGTTTGGGGGTATCGGTATTCTACAAGTATTCCTGTATGGCACGATTATCTCCTATTTTACGGGTGAGAACAATTATTTAATTATGTTGCGAAAAACATTATAAGCAATGCTTTGAATGCTTAACTCAAATTTATTTCTCTGTGTTCGTGATTTTTATTGCATATTGTGACCGCATAGATACTGAGCGAAAAATGTTTAGTCAGTTGTTTAATATGGGATTTCCCATAAACAACATTCCTGGGTTTGTGTAGGTCTGGAAAGCAATATCAAAGAAATATGAATCAGCAGAAAATAAAGTAAGATACAAAGATAAGGTAACTGCATTGACAGACATCGCTTGCAATAGTTTGTTTTCGAGTTTTTTTCTTCAAACTTAACTCTTTGTTGAATGCAAAGGGAGGTAATTTAACAAATCGCACTTGCAGCGGAACGTACGCGCATTGCTGCATAGGAAACTGCAGAGAAACTATCAAAGCTAGTGTGATAATGTTTGATCAAAATATGGTGTTCCTTCGCATTTGAAAACAAAGACGCACGTGTGTGTCACTGATAAGCCTGTTTAAATAAGGGATTATTCGTTATTGAATGAATGCATTATTTTGGTCTGATGAGATTCCAAACTGGTCGCAAGTTCAGCTGTAGTAGGACTTGACTGACAAGAGATTTAACCCTTTCATGATCAAATTTTTCGGGAGATGTTTACCCCCTTACCGTTTCATTGTCGTCTGCTTCAATTTTGTTGTCTGCAATGTCGTTTCAAAGTTAAAAAATAAGGCAGCATGACGAGTGTCAAACAGTTTTGAGTCTGATCAGGATCCAAACTGTTTACCAACGCACTTCTAAGCGTCATTGAGAGTGAAAGGGTTAAAATATGTTAAGTTTTCATTGCCTTACTCCGTGTACAATAAATTTTGCATTTTATAACTTCCCTAGCGCGGCGACTGATAAGAATCCAAAATGTTTAACACCCAATTTAATAGTTTGTAGATCTATGTCAAAATACCTAAATCTTTTATTTGAGAAATGAAAGCAGACGGCACACGTTTAAAATTGATGATGTCATGGTAGTTAAGGGGTTTACAATTTCTAAATATCTCGTGAGCACACCGAAAGACATCTTGCAACATATCAATTTTATTTTACTTAGGATTCACTGATCCAAAAGATATTGATAGCCGAACTGTGATGTCATTTTACGATACATTAATGCCATTTTTACCGGAATGTATTAAACAACCTCTACGATGTGGCTATGATGAGGTTTACGAGTCTGTAAGTATATGTCTACCTCACTTAACAAACTGTTCTTGTTAGTAAATACCACACAGACTCATGAACGTGGGTATTGTATTTGTTTTAGTTCACCTAAGCCAAAGGCTCAAGGTGAGCTATTTGGATGTCCCTATGTCCGTCCTCCGTCGTCGTCCGCCGTGCATCGTGCGTCGACGTAAACAATTGCTTCAAGTGACATCTATTCCTATACCGCATGACAGATTTCAACCAATTTTTACAGGAATGCTCATTGAGTCAAGATCATTTAAATTTATTCAAATGATTAAAAACAATGCAGAACTCTAGTTGCCTTGGCAACCAAAGTGAATAATAAGAAAATCTTAAATTCTTCTTGTTAAAACTACAAGGACCAGCTCTTATGTAATTGGCACATATCATCATCTACAGGTGCTCTATTAAGATAGTTCTAAGTATGCCCATTGGGTCAAAAGTGGTCTCACCCCGGAAGTTACAGTTTTATAAGGAGTTATATAGTGAAATGTTCAAACGCCTTCTTCTCTGAAACTAATTTGGCCAGAGCTTTGATGTTTTGCATGGTAACACTTCTAGATGTCCATTACCAAGATTGTTCAAATGGTTCCAGTCGGTAGCACATCTAGGTCAGTTTCAATAAAAACCTAAAAGAACTTCTCGTCTTTAACTTCCAAGGACCAGAGCTTAGATATTTGGCACATAACATCATCTACAGGTTCTCTATTGAGATTGTTCAAATTATGCCCATTATGTCAAAACTGGCCCCACCCGGGGATCACAGTTTTACATAGAGTTATAGCCTTCTCCTCTGAAACTAATATAGTTAGAGCTTTGATAATTGGCATGCTGTATTTTCTAGAGGACCTTTACCAATACTGTTCTTGAAAATGGTACCTGTTGGTTGCATATCTAGGTCACAGGAGCTAAAATAGATATTTCAATGAAAATTAAAAACAAAATCATCTTGTCCGAAATCCTAGTTCGCAAAACTTAGATATTTGATACACAGCGTCATCTACAGGTCCTCTATTTAGATTGTTCAAATTATGCCCATGGGGTCAAAAATGGCCCACCTCGGGGTTACAGTTTTACATAAAGTTATATCGTGGAATCATTTTTCTGAAACTTATGTTGCCAGAGCTTTGATTTTTAGTATGGTGACACGTCTAGATGGCCTGTACCAATATTGATGAAATGGTCCCAGTCCGTTGCACTTCTAGGTCAAAGGGGCTAAAAATAGATTTTTTCAATGAAAACTTAAACAATCTTCTTATCTGAAACCCTTGTACACACAGCTTATATATTTGGCATAGGGTATTATCTACAGGTCCTTATCAAGATCTTTAAATCATGCCCCTGTGATGAAAAATGACTCTGCCCCGGGACATAAATTTCCTCTATTTTGTCAACTATTCTCAGGTGAGCGAATATGACCTATGGGCCTCTTGTTTGTAATGGTTTTTGGTAAGATTGTCACTTAAAAAGATTCAAATTTGTTAAAAAAATATCGTATTAATTTATTGAAAAGGCGAGTTTGATTCTCTTTTGTCAAAACTAAGGCAACGGTTATCAAATGTGCTGCTTTATAAATACTAGTCTAAATTAGAAAATAGTGTAGACCAAAATCAGAGGTATCCTATAGGAGTCCTCTGATATGGGTCTACATTATTTGTAAATATAATGAGAATATTTTTAACTGGTCCTTGTTGTTAAAAGAGTTAACTATGGCAAACTGGTAATTAAATATATGGTTTGGTGCCCTCTCACCGACCTCAACCATTTACAAGTTTAAACAATCCAATCTCAATAATTAAGTAGATATAGGTGTGTACCTATCTGAATCTATTCCGAATCACTTGTCTTCAGACCTACTTTAGTAAAGCAGTTTATGAGGCATGATATGTATGCATTGTTGATTTGACTGTCGATTTTACAAGTTGGTATTGTTTTATATAGATCTATGCAAGTAAATTACAAATCAGGCTGGTGGAATTAGCTATACGTGTATTTATTAGTAGGGTAGATAAAGCCATACACGAATAAGGTGGAAACTTAAAACAGCTTACTCTTTCAATAACATTTGATGCATGGTCAATAGTTTTAAAGGATCTATCATCACAGTAATTATTTGTTTGGCGTTAATGCATTTGAGCAGCAAACGACCTTTAAATGCTGAAGAGGGAGTACTCTTAAAACATAGGTTGAATACGTAGATGTACTGCAGAAACTCAGCAAGCGTAAAACAACATGTCTATTGCAACCGAACTCCTCATGTATATGGAGAATAAGAGCGTTTATATGCTGAAAAACATATGTCCATTGGAACCGGATTCCAACCAGGGACGCCTTTTCACGCCTTTAATTCATTCTTCAACTTAGGAAAAAGGTTCCACCTCATACGGGCATAAATATGCACAATGCACATATGTCCTATATCCTAACATACGGTAGCAAAGCAGAATTCCACCAAAACCGTGGTCAATACACCCGAAAGAATCGTTAGTTTAAATTAATTTCTGTTGCAGAAAAAAGCATATGCGAATGGAGACGCCGAGTTCACAAAGCAAGATGTTTTCGATGCGAACATTATAATAGAGCAGCCAGAGAGCGTCAATACAAACCTGATGGAAAATAACACCGACATGAAATTAGAACTTACAGACATAACTGACAACACTGATAGTCACAATACAGACACAGTTACGCCACTCTCTGATGTTGTGGTTTCAACTTCAATAGACGATCTCAGGACCAACCACCTGCCAATCAGGAGTATGGAATATGAGATTATCAAATCAGGCAGAAGCGTTGATGATATTTCTGGAAAGCCAGGACCGATGTTCATCGTTTTGGATAAAATGAATGAAGAACGTATACTAAGATTTCAAGCAAAAAGTATCGAGTTTGACGTCAAACCTGAGATCCCAAAGGTTTCAATCACACCACCAAATCCAGATGAGTTAGTCACAGCATCAACATTCCTATCAGAGACTGCTGAGCCACTTCAAACTGGTGATGTGGAAACATTACACCCACCAGAAAAAGCTGAGGCCAGCCGTAGCGAATATGTGCAAGAAAGGATTGAAAATGGAATTGACGGAAATCAGCAAGAGAATGGCACAGCAACGAAAAGTACAAGTGAAAGATTATAAAACTAAACATGTAGTTACATCCGTTTTGCTCAATTATATTATTTGGGCGTATTTGAAAGAATGTATGTATATGTTTAAGTTACTGTCTTCCATGAATAAAAAGAGTAAGACTGTTGAGCATTACCAGCATCCAACTCATATGATTTGCGAACATGCTTTGTTCCGACTATACATATCATTTTATATCCTAACATTTTATCAATACATAACTTAATTTATAAAATATCTACTATCATACTTGTTCAAGTTTGTTTATGTTTGGAGCATACACGATTATATTTTCCATCAACTCATTCACCCCTGAACTTAAAATGGAGAATATTAACCATTTCCCAAATAGAAGCGCATTTAAGCGCATTCAGTTTATTCCTCCGCTGAAGAAAATAGTTCCAATTATACAGTTATCAATAGGCGCATTCTGCTTTACTTTCAACCTGCGTGAATAAACACATCTTAAAGGATCGGAAAGTTTGATTTTAGGTTTTGTTTTACAATCTATTGCAAAATGACAAACAATGTAACTCTTGAGCATATGTTTCATACTCTGTGTTTGCATTGTTTGTATAGGAAACAGGAACTGTATACGCGGACAATGTTTGTCACGGTCGAGAATTACCGTCGCAAGACCTCAATGGGTCATCATTAGATGCATTTGTAAATGTTGCCATGTTTAATTGATTACCCTATAATCAGACTATATCATTTACTCCACAACATTTAATTTTTAAAGACAATAGAATGGTTATTTGCAAACAGTTTGACTCCTGATCAGATGTCTTCATATCCTGTTGGTATATACATGTACATGTATAAACATGTCAATAGTTTCGCCTTTTTTGCCTTACATATTCCTCATAGGAACAATAATTGCCACTCCTCATTGCCGCATTTGAAAACAACAAACAGTTTTAAAGACACATGATCCTAGTTTATAGCAAGAAAACATAAACCCCTACACCACTTGACTTCGAGTACAATAGTTATTAGCAAACAGTTTGGGTCCTGATAACACTTGTCTGGTAACGATTCAAAATGCTTGACACAAACTTTTTTTTTCAGTCAAAATACCTAAAACTTAAATTTGAGACAGAAAAGCAAACCACAAATTATTAAAGCTGATGACGTCATGGAAGTGAGGCGGTCAATGATTTATTGTTGTATTTGCGTACAAGCATAACTAAGTTTTAGATATGTATTAGAAGACTTTACCTTTCAAAGCATGCGCTTTCGTAGACGTGCAAGGGCTTACAATGCTTTACGTAATTAATTGTCTTTCACAAATGTACATTGTGGAGATGAAACCATAGTTGTCTATCGGGACTTCAGTATATAAATATCACATGTTTGACAGGGTGACAGTAAAATTGTCAACTTTCGGAAAAATACTGTCAACCGAGGCGAAGCCGAGGTTGACAGTTTTTCCGAAATATGACAGTTTTACTGTCATCCTGTTAAGCATGTGATATCTATTTTATTAAACCGAAATCATTGGCTCTAAAGCTGGCTGGAATCATGAATGTAACTAGATCTGCATGCGATTGATAATGAAGTTCACTGTTAGTAAAAATATTAATATTTACTCTTTTTGAGGGCCGTCATACATAATTTTCCTATTCGGATCTGACTGTTTATTTGCATCATTTAGTCAACTTAAAACTTCAAACTGCTTCAAATTATAAGTCCAAGACGTGTTAACGTTTTCTAAAATGACAGTTTGGCGCGATAACGTGGGTTTTAAGTCATTTTCGGTTTGACGTCATTAACGATGTTCGATTACCTATGGTAGCGGGATACAGTATTTTTAAGACAGTTATTATTTTTCCCGACGGGTCTGACAGTATTGGTTTTGTCACGGTGGCCTATGGGATATTAGCAGCGTTAATGTAATTGAGGTATAATAATGAAAGATATTGCTTATTCATACACATTTTAAAACAACACAAATAGTCCTTTATATTAACACTTTCACCCTTTACCCCATAGCCTTTTCTTGTTTTGAAAATAGGTGACTACTTAAAGCAGGTTAAAAGTAAAGCAGAATGCACCCGTAGACGCATTCTGCTTTACTTTCAGCCCGCTTTAAGCTACCACCTGCTAGAACTAAGAAAATATTCCTTATGATACATATTCATTACTGTATAGATTGGAATTATTTTCTTCCGCGTAGGATTAAACGGAATGCGCTAAAAGGCGCTACTATTAGGTAAAAGGTTAAAAGATAACAGGTGGAAGTGTAAAGGCCAACTTTGAGAAACGCATTGCAAACATGAAATGTTTGGTCTTTCTTAGCAAATTAGTGAATATCCTTCGCAAACGTAGACAGAAGCAAGCAGTGCAGACCCTGTGTTTGCACTGTTAAACTACTTGTTGGATTGAAAAGCACTGCATTGTCTTCAGATCACATTTTCTTATAAAATATCTACGATGAAACCATCATTTAATCAAGAACATCGGAAGAGTTCACTACACATAAGATGTATTGACCTTGGGCCCGTTTCATAAAACTTCGTACGATAAATGTTGTCGTAAGTCAGATTATAAAAGTTTCAATTAGCATTTATTTCTACATCTAATCCTGTCTTGTGACATCTATATGGAATCGTCTTGAAAAGACAATTTCAAAGAGATGTCACAATACAGGATTAGATAGAGAAATCCGAAATTTAATGTATTTTAAAATTTGGACTTACGACCGTTTTTGTCGTACGAAGTTTTATGAAACGGACCCTGTACTCTGTGAAATATTCTTCCACAAAAATTCGTTTCATGCTGAAAAATAAATCTCTTTTGTATGTTATCGAAAGCCAGGACGACTTTTAAATTAATTTCAATCAACATGTATGATAACCTAAATATAAAACGCAAATTATTTTTACTGAATATACGTTTAATTATATTGCATTCAATACAACAATTATGTTCGAATAGGCGACTGAAGAGTGTCAACTATCTATCTTATTAGAAGAAACACATATACCATTTCACCACAAAATGTTCTCATTTGCTTTTAGGCCAAACGCTTTATTGCGGGCGAGCGGAAAACGCGTTTTATTAACATATAAGTTTTCCGCATATACTTCTACAAGAAAATGTACACAATTACAATTTTGATACATTTCATTGTCTGTTTTGATAGCTCAGTTTGTATAGTAAGGTCATGGGGTCGATGCCGATTCAAAACTTAATTTTTACAAAGTATTGTCCGATTTTGTTGACCTGTCAGTCCTGCATGACGTAGAGATCAGGGTCCAATGTCATAATGCGTTTAGAAAGTCTTTATAACCTTGGACCCTGGGAACAAGGTGCGTTTAATTTTCGTCGGTTAGAATCTGTGTCAGCGATAGGGCTTGTCCAAATACGTTTTGTTTTCATGACTTACAAGTAAAAAATATCGGAATATAAGAGTTGATCGAACTTTCAAGCAACATATTGAAGCTTCTAAATCTTTACGTGTCTGTTTTTCAACATTTACAAACCCGACATGGCCCATACAGTACTATCAACATTGAATGCAAACCATGAGTAATCTATTTATCAATTTTAGTGACAGAATTTTTTCTCAGGGTAGGTTACTGTATCTGAAAGTCAAAAAACCCTTTTAATTAGTTAGTTTAAACATATTTTATTTTCAAATTGTTTAAGAGGAAAAGGGATGGGGCCACAAGTTCTACCAACTTAGAATCGGCCCTTCCCCTACAGTTTACAAAATATACAAACACTATTTTAATTATAACAAATCCAAAAGATAAGCTTTTCTAATTTCTTCTGACCGACTATTTCATCATGTGTATTGTTGAATAGAATAGAAAATATAAACAGTAAACGAATCATTTATTTGTCATTCAAGTTTTAATAAAAGAAAATATAACTTTGCAAATTTAAACGCCTTAACTCATAATATGTTATGAATTATTTGTAATGAACTACTAACTTCACTAAACTTATATGGTCATTATAATTATTTACTTATCCTGGCGAAATATTTCTCATAAAAAATCCCGTCTTGCTTTGAAAAGAAAAAGAGATTTTAACCCATTTGTTCCCACTATCTAATATATGGGACATAGGCAAACAGTGTAGATTCTGATCAGACGCCGCATAATTTGACGTCGTTTCAGAGTCTTCACTGTTTGCTGATAGAAATTTCAATATAAAACAAAACGAAAATGAAAATTTTGATCAGGCATCCCTTTGATAAAATATGGACTAATCCAATATTAAACATGGAAGAATCCACTGGGCGCAAATGGGTTAAAGACAAGCCGAACGGTAAATTTTGCCTATATTAGCACACGTTGTTTGTTAGACAAGTATTATCCTTTAAGCAGATTTCATAACAAATTACATGAGAATTAAGCTCATGCTCGATCTACTTTTGACCTATTATGTGAAACGAATCACCAGCTTTAACATTGTTGTTTGTACTTTTGTGTTTTAAAAGCTAACTTTAAGGCAAAAGTGATCAAATACATACTGAAATAATAATCCATCAGTTTTGACTCTGATTAGAATCCAGCGTGTTCCCAAGGTCGACTGCAGTTTCCTCTGGTGGTCAAATAAGTGACAATGACAATGACAAAGTATATTTGATATATGGCCACCGGCCCAAATCAACAACATATAAACATATATAAAGGAACATGGTTTTTATGTGGTGAGTTAATCGGTTATCAAACTCAGTACATTATTCTTCCTATTGTAACAGCAAAATAATCATTCGTATTGCAGGAATATAAATACATTTACATTTCAGCAATGAAATATATATTCAGTTTTATATCAAGTTTATATCACCACATTTATTTATTATGGCAATCAAATTTATTGACTTTTGTTTGACACTGACTCTTCGTAGCAGCGACATATACATTCGACTTGTAGCAATATAAATAGCAGCGTAGCAGCAAAATATACATTCGACTTGTAGCAATATAAATAGCAGCGTAGCAGCAAAATATACATTCGACTTGTAGCAATATAAATTGCAGCGTAGCAGCAAAATATACATTCGACTTGTAGCAATATAAAAAGCAGCGTAGCAGCAAAATATACATTCGACTTGTAGCAATATAAATAGCAGCGTAGCAGCAAAATATACATTCGACTTGTAGCAATATAAATAGCAGCGTAGCAGCAAAATATACATTCGACTTGTAGCAATATAAATTGCAGCGTAGCAGCAAAATATACATTCGACTTGTAGCAATATAAAAAGCTGCGTAGATGCATAATATACATTCGACTTGTAGCAATATGAATAAACTTACACTGCAGTAATAAGATATACATTCAGTTTTATATAAAATTTATATCTTGGACTTTATTTACTAAGTTAATCAAAACTACTGACTAATGTTTGACACTGACAGCAAGCGGCTACGTTCCTGGAACCCGTAATATGTAAACATAGCTATAGCTTTTATTATGTCTGCATTGCTACTACTCATTAAGATATAGAAAGTATGTAAATTTATTCTTGAAATATATTGTCTAGGAATGTATGATTCACGAAGATGTTTTAGCTTCTGGCACACCATTACAAAATGAAATTCATCGCCTATTCCCTCGTTGCAAAGTTTACACAAATAAGTACTACTTAGTATGCCATTTGGAGACGCACCTAGTTCTAAACAGACTGTCATATATCAGTAATTAAATATATTGCAAAATGACAAACAGTGTATACCTTGATTTAAGTATATACTGTTTGTTTTGGGCAATGAAAGTCATTAAAAGTATATTTCTTGTAAGCGACGGGTATGGTCACGAGGATTTAATGAGGTAATGCGGGAAACTAAACTGTCAAATAGGAAACATTTTATCCCAAGAATGCTAAGCGTGACTCAACTATCATTTATTTTGTATGCAGTTTTGCTCATGATCAAACACTGTGTAAGTCGTCGTCTGATCAGGACTAAAACTGTTTTACAATAGCATCAATGTTTCCCCCGTCAAAAAACTTTAACTCGTTTAACACCATGGGCCTTTTTAAAATATACTCATTACATTTGCAGACAGTGAGGACCGAATCAGATGATGGCCCCTGTATCAGGGTCTACATTGTTTGCGTATTAAGAACGGTACCAATTAAACTAACAAGAATTCAAAGTTGAAACAGTTTCAAAGTTCATATTTTGGTAACTAAAAGAACCTTAACGGAACCTATCGACCAACAAGAGTTACTTAGTGTAGAACGAGTTAATAATAAACTTAATTTCAGACAAACAGTTGATACTTGGGTCATGGTAATCTGTATGTAGATGTATGTTTCAATTTGACTCTAATTGGTTGGTAAAGTTGCCCTATTTATTCATACAAGGCTGATGTCAACATGGATAACGAAAGCTATGGCACATATTATATCAATGTGATGCTTGTCTAGGCACTGCCCTAACGTTTACCTATTTACTACCATCAACCTGTTTAACCAAATGTTGCCATTATGACGTCATAATTTTTCTAAATTCAGTTACTGTCATGTTATCGTCTCCTTTAACCTTGCCGTCTGCTTGATAATTTATTTAAATTGGAATATGAGTGTCAAACAGTCTTGATCTGGATCAGACATTGTTTTACGCGGTGTATGATTAAGATCAATTGTTTACAAATGTTAGTGTTATCAGACATGGCAGTGACTAGATTAAAATTAGAAAATATCACACGCAATGTTTGACTCAAATACATTGATATGAAGGCAAAAAAGGTACTGTTCATACTTCGATTGTCTTGACGTCTAAGAAATCGGAACAAAACTGTCTTAAAATGGCCCATGTAGTTTTACTATCGGAACGAAATAAATTCACATGACGAGATAGTCTTGATACAGTGAACTATTTAAAGACGATCTGCAAATATTTTCTACAACTAATTAACAAAATACCAAGTTCTGTAAAGATAGACAAACGCGAATTTGAAACACTCGTTTATCGATAAACATACCGTGTTAGTACACTGACCTACTTCTCACATATGTTTGTAAGAAAATACAAATAAACTTCAAATTGATATGCTTCATACGAACATTTCATTTACATAACGCTTAAAAGTGCTTCTTGAGAACAGTTGTATAAATTCACTCATTGTTAAATCCGACAGCAGTTTACAGATTAAACATATTTTATTTTCCAAATGTATATGCTAATGAGGTTGGGGCACAAGTTCTAACATAATTAGTGTTGACCCTTCCCCTACATTCTATACCAACAAAACATAATCAATGGCTTGTCATGGATTTAAATTGTAAACCACTGTATATACTTATATCGAGGAGCATGGTAGAGATAAAGGAGAAAGACATAGATATTTAGAACATATATAATTAAATGAGAGAGACAACACCAACATTTTCAAAAAGTTTTGATCTATATCAGACTCCGCGATTTGAAACTGCATTTAACCCATTACTCCATATCCTGTTATCAGTTTTGAAGATATGTGACCACTTCAAGCAGGTTGAAAGTAAAGCTGAATGCGCCTTTAGGCGCATTCTGCTTTACTTTCAGCCTGCTTTAAGCTATTATCTGCTAGAGTATAGAAACAAATTCTTATGATTTTTATTTATGATAGTATAAATTGGAACTATTTTCTTCAGTCAATAAATAAATTTAAGGCGTTAAAAGGCGTATTTATGGGGTAATGGGTTAAAAATAATTGAAACCAATCTTACTGGCAATATTCTTCACGTGAACACGGGTACACTCTATAAAACAGTTTTATACTTAACCCTTATCCTCCTGCAAAGTAGTCTGTTTTTTTTTCAAAAAAATATATAACTAAATTTTTGCATTTTTTAATTAAACAAACATAGCAACGAGTGTCAAACAGTTTGGATCTAGATCAGACAACGCGTTGCGCGGCGTCTGATCTGGAAACAAACTGTTTGCAAACCCAGTGAAGACTCTATCCCCTGGATAAGGGTTAATAGCAGACGAAAATGCAAGCAAACGAAATGATTGCAGTGGTAGGCGGGCTATTACGTCATTATGTCAGTGAAAGGGTATAACGAATCTCTGTGAAAGAGTCCTAAGCAATTTAGATTTAAGCAAATACTAGTACAATGTACTTAGTAAAATATAAAAGCCGACCGTCTTTCTAGCTCAATACTCGTAACAAGCTTCGAATATTAATGACCGCGTTTCAAGGTACAAGCAGGTAGTACAGTTGAGAAGCCGTTATTCTTTCATAACAAACAGGTTTAGGCTATACCACTTATTTCAATTGCAAACAGTTTAGTTCCACGTCAGACCCCCGTTGAATAGACACCTGAGCAGGTTCTAAATTGCTTGCCACCTAGACATTTATATACTTCAGACGCCCGTTGAATAGACATCCGATCAGGCTCTAAATTGCTTGCCACCTAGACATTTATATACAGTATAACCTCTGTCGATCGACACCTCTCTTGACCGGAAACCTCTGTTATCCGACCCTGCTGTTTGGTCCCGGCAGTTTCCCTATTTGTTTTATGTAACCAAACTCTCTCTTGATCGGATCCTCTGTTAACCGTTATCCGACACACCTTGACGGTCCGATGAAGGCAAATTAGAAGTTTTTGACACCTCGTTATCCGACGGTACGCTGACCTGTGATCATTGACTGCGACTATGCATGCGCAGGTGATAATGACACACATCGCTCGGATGGCCATGTAAAAATAAGTGTGTTGTTTTAACAGTGAATGAATGATATGAGGGTTAATAAGATAACTTAAGCCAACAAATTAAGCAACCCATTCAGTGTCGCAGTGCCGAAAACCCAACTCATCCATTCTTTCCAAGAATGGCTAACCATGATTTCGTGTTTAAATTGCGCTGGTGTCTGCCAATCGTCATCACTGTCAACATGAGAACGTAAGAAATATATATCTATTCGCCCTCCGCATAATTCGAGTCTATATCAATAGCCGCAGGCGTAAACATTTATGCTAAAGTTATATTGAGAGAAAATAAATATATTCACGCGTTTTGAAGTTTTTGTTAATTTCCAGCGAGTTCGACATAACGACAATGGACTATACTTGTACATAAAACATTGGTTCTACTCCTTTTTTGTCTTCATCATTGTACATAAAATGTAAATACGAATATGCCGATGTTTTCGTAGAACCCTTGATATGTACATGCATGCTTACTTCCGATTGTAGACTATACACGTTTTATGCCTATTGTAGTTTAAAGGAATAATGGGGAAAACAGTATAGATCCGGACCAGGTGACTCTTAGTTTAATCTGGAACGATCTGATTAGGATACATGCTGTATGCTGCAGTCATACATGTTAATATGTCAGTTGGCATCGAGGAATTCCCCTCGCAGCGCAAAATTTACTGAATCTTTGGGTGTGTAAACTTGTGAACTTAGGCATAATTCCGTTAACCGACGCCCTCTCTTAACCGACTTACAAACTTGGAACCATGAGGTGTCGGATAACAGAGGTTATACTGTACTTCAGACGCCCGTTGAATAGACACCCGAGCAGGCTCTAAATTGCTTGCCACCTAGACATTTATATACTAATTATTTGTCAGACATGACTAAAAATTGAAACATATTTCATTGACATGCGCTTGCGTTTTTTATTAGCATTTAAAACAGGGAATTATAACGTCTTCGCCACTGTAGAAGCCACACATATTACATTATGTAAACAACGTCCTCGACTTACATGAGTGTGTATGGTTATATAGCAATAAAATAGAATAAAATATCGTTTTAAGTTATAGTTAGAACATATTAATTGAAATCTTATTGGTTTAGAAGGGGCGGAACGATCGTTAGCGAATAACCCCCTTCTTACCCATTAAGTTTTCACTTAATATGTTTTAACTAAGATAGAACATAACCTATAGTTTGATTGGCCGACGATAGAATATTCCCATGTCTATCGTAAACAAACCTAGGCTTGGTTCCTTCCCTTGTCTATAGAGAGATAGGGCAGGCAAAGGGGGTAGAGGCGGCATCCATGAAGTAGAAGAAACCGGGTACCATAATGCTAAATTGTGGGTGGAGTTGCATTAGCTGTAATAGGTTTTTTTCTTATTTTAGGTGGTTCGCCAAAAGCTATTGTAGCAAATGGGAACAGTTTTTACAAAGTTACATTATCAATTCAAGAACACGTGCGAACCGTTTGAATTCAGTATTAATTCGGGCCACGAATTTATTTTAAAAGTAGCCCTATTTTCGGATATTATATAGATCCGTTGACATTTTGGATAATATTACGTTACCATTTTAAAAATACAACTTTTCAAACGCAGTAAATATCACCCTTTTTACTTAAAACCTTATGGAAACCCAATAACCAAACTAATATTTAACATACTACTTATGGTTTGCTTAGCATCAAGGATATATAACCCTTCATAAATACCAAATAATGCAATGACCCATTCACTTTCTCATCGTATGACTACTAAGATATTTTGTTCAATTCCAGGCCAACATTGCGACATCAATGCCATGGGATCATTTCACAGATTCTGATGCATATAGCTTTAACATTTGTTCAGGTTCCGTAGGCGAAAATTGAGGAAATTCTGAGATTGTAGCAATATTTTCAAATTCATTAATTTTTACCTTTTAATGTTCTTAGAGATGTTACTCGATGGTAAAACTATTGAACGTTTTATATTCAAAACACATTTCCAAATAAAAAGTAAAAAAAATATGAGCGAGGCCTTGATTTGAACCCGGGCCGCCTAGACGAGAAGCAGGAGACTAACCACTTCACCAACGATTTAGTACACATTTTAATCTATATAAAAGCCGAAAAATAGGGCTGCTTTATAATAACCCGTTTCCTGAATTTCTGCTAAGTTCAGTCGCTTTCCACATTGTTTTGAATTGGTAATTTAGTTTTGTATAATATTGAATCCATATGTTGCAATAAGAAATTGCGAACCATTTAAAATAAGAAAAAAACCTATTTCAGCTCATATAACTCCGCCCATTTTCCCCCATTCACGGGGCGGTCATTATTACTTTGCCTGACGTACCTTCTGTGTACGACAGGAACCAGACTGAAACAAACACCGCTTATTCTGGATGTGAGATAGACAAATATGGCAGTCTTTACAACTAGTTGCTACGAGGCCGCATAATTCTTAATGATTAAGTGCTGTACTCAATGGGATGCCAAAAAGGCAGTTTGATTGGTTAAAAATGTAGGTTATATTCTAAACATCAATGAACGTGACAGTAAATTTATTTTTTTGTCATTTATTCATATAGAAAATTAAGGTAACCCATTTACATAGATACGATTCACATATAAACAGTTACTTAATAAAGTAGAGTGGTGTTTTGCAGGGACCCAGAGAACACGTAGCTGACGCTGTGGAGTAGGTATCTAAATTGATTCAAGTGAGTTTTTCTAGTGTTTAAAAGACAACAAGAATAAGTCTTAAAGTTAACGTTAGCTTCTAGCATAATGAAACTATGCTATATTATTCACGTTGTCCTGGAACGAAACTTGATCTTGTTAAGAAGGTAGTCGTTTATATCTAAAAGCAAATAGTTTGATGCAAACATCGTGTATGTTGAAGAGGTTGTATTCTATGAATATTTAAAAATATTGTTTTTTCACTACATATATACATGTAACATATTGTTAAGAGTGATTTCAATATTTTATACATACGTATTGATAAGTGAGCTGCGCAAAACAGAATCCATTGAATGCAGCCATTACGGAATACATGCTTAAAAGCTCTTGAAGTAACAGTGGCGAAAACGTAACCGTTTCCGTGTTATTTACACACAAACACAATGCACTCAGAAAACGGCAATGATTTGAATGAAAATGGATGAATTAATTGAATCTGAGTGGCAAATAGTTTGGCGCTACATCAGACGTTCCGGAAATCCCGGCATATTGAATATGCCTTGTTGATATGATATGCTGATGTATATACGTATCCAATTTATCTGACACGTTGATGTTGAATTTATTAATTAAATGCAGATACATAAGATCAGAGAAATGTTGCAGAATACTGAAATACTATACGAATTTGAGTTATCTACTATAACAGTTTTTTTCAGGGCTGCCATTAGTTTATCATAAAAACCCTAAGATTTTAAATTTTAAATTTTTCAGAAACAATTTGACTAATTGTACATTTACACATTAGTCTGTTTCTTGTTTTGAAGACACATGACTGCATTCTGCTTCTCTTTCAGTCTGTTTTAAGCTACAATCTGCTAGGATAAAAATCCGAAGACCTAGGAAAAATCCGGAGAAATGGCAGCCCTGGTTTTTTTTCAGTGAATATCAGACGGGTGTCAAATATTGTTAGACATTCGCTCAAAAACTTTCTTAAAACCTTATTCCATTTTTGTAAGAAAAAGAGTTATATTTGATTAGAGCATAGCATCAAAATGCATATTTCATTACAGTATCCTTAAGTATACACTAACGAACAACATGTCTTCAAACTACAAGCAATTCTCCATCGCCGACTATTGCATATTTAGCGTAGCCATAGTAGTGTCATTAGGGATCGGCGTGTACTATGCTTTATCCGGCGGAAAACAACGAACGACGTCGGAATACTTCGTTGGAAATCGGAAGATGGGTTTTCTGCCCGTTGCAATTTCTCTCATGGTCTCGTTTGAATCGTCAATAATGATGCTTGGGTTGCCTGCAGAGGTAAGTTTTATCAATTGCTATCCTTTAGTAGTATGTATAAAACTCACAACATTTAGGAAAATAGACAGTGCTAACCATTTAATTGCCATAATGGCCTCAAAGCCCATCTAACACAGTCGCCATATTATCGCCGGCTTATGTTTCCGTCTGACTTTACTTATACAACTGAAAATTGTATACGTTTTTGTCTTAAGAAATAATAATATGATTGTCAAACAGTTTGGATACTGAACAGACGCCGCCTCTGATAAAGATCCATACTGTTAGCAAAAGACCGTGTCATCTGTCGTGGCAGTGAAAGGGTTAAATTTTCCACCATAACTACTCCTCGCAGAAAACGTCTTTTCACGTTACAACTATGTTCGGATAAAAAAAAATCGGGATTTGTCTGCCATCCGAACAGATACCATTTTCAAGGAGCATGAAAGTAAATCAGACAGCTCCTGAACGAGAACCTTCTTTGCTTTCAAGGTGTTTTAATCAACTGCATGTCTGTTGAGCAGAGAAAACAATATTTGGAACGGTTTGCCTACAACTATAAGTCTACACTAGGGAAACTACATGTTACTAATTCAAGTTTCTTGTGTGAACTGATTCTAGTTTACAAAATATTGGCACTGAATACCTCTGGGGTCTTAATGTGAATGTTAAAATGTTCGTTTAATATTGATGTTATTTTGATTATATTTGTCATCGGCCGTGTAAAGTAAATCGGCTCAATTTGTCTACCATGATCCTATTTTAATTACTACACTATCTATAACGGTCGCTATATCCCTTAATCGAAGTTGAAAATAAGGAAAAGAAAAGCCTTTTAAAATTGTTGACGATTTATTTACATCTTTTCGGCAATTAGTCTGGAGCTAGATCATACACCAGCTTACCCGGCGTCAGATCTGGTTCCACACTGACTGCAATGATTATTTAACTGTGTTAGCACAAACACGTTTTGTTTTAAAATTAAAAACGTCTTGTCGACGATGTTTGAACAACTAGACGAACCTAGATTCGTACTAATGAACACATACTACGAGTTTAATAATCGCAGCGCAATGGAGATCCAGATAACATCTGTTCATATCGATTATGCTCTTCATTTATGTAACCAATTTAAATGTAAAGTAAATTGCCTAACGTGATTCGTAAAACAGCTTGGCGCCTCACCACACGTTGCGTTGTTGTTTGCAAATAAACATTGTACACGTGCATACAATTCGGCTCATATTCGAGTAATACAGAAAACCGAACATGGATAGTGTCTTACAAGGCACTTAGAAAACCTCATTTCGCCTTCCATTGATAGTTTCTATATAAGGAACACCTTACTACAACCTACCTCACTCCTGAGAAATTGGCTATAAATATGAGTGTGTGTTAAATATGATATAAATAGGATCTTATATTCGTGTTCTTATTTATTTGATTTATTAAATTCGTCTTTTTAAAACGATAAAAAACTCGCTAAAGCTCGTTTTTTATCGTTTCAAAAGGACTCATTTAATAAATCAAATAAATATGAACACTCATTTAAGATCCTCTATATATGTAAGACAGTTAGCTGAAGAAATAGCGATACGAATGTCAAACTGTACGCGGCGTCCGATGTTGATTCAATTTGTTTGCAAAGACGACTTTTACCTGCGATTACGATGAAAAGGTTTAAATCCAACTCCACTTTATTTGAAATCTGCAACATAATATAAAATGTCATTGACTTTTGAAAATATGAAATACGTTATTGGCATTGGCAATATACAACTGTAAATATCATACACGCACGGTGTAATACAATTAATTTACAATGAAACAGGAACCCAACAATCTTATATTTTAGGCACCCAGATTCTAAGCTTACTTTACATAAAAGGCATAATTACTTAAAAAGAGTAAGTAAATGTAAGGCTCACCTAGATCCCAAGCACACGAAAGGTATGTATTAGAGTTTAGATACTTAACTTGAAGTTGGATATTGTACTTCATATCTTTGATAAAGTATAATCTTAATCTGATATACTAATCATATAATCTAAGAAAACTTGTCTTTTGTTATCCATTGCTGTTTTGTTTACATTTCGGTAACAGTATAACGTTTATTTTAACTTACAGACGTATGTTTATGGACTCCAATATTGGATGGGGAACTTTGGTTTCACTGTAGCTAACGTCTTAGCCATATTCGTATTTGTACCACTTGTCCATCCACTGAGAATAACAAGCGCCTATGAGGTAAATCTGTAACTAAAACCTTTCATCGTTAGTTCTACCCTTTCACTGCCATATTCTGCTTCAATATTGTTGTCTGAAATATGGTTTCAGAATTAGACTTACGGCAATAAGACTTGTGAAATTTCGAAACGAGTGTCAAATAGTGTTGATCCATATCAGACATTGTGTCTGGTTAGCCTGGTCAGACACTGCTTAGAAAATTAATTCTTTAGCTTGTTTTTAGTTTGGAAAACAGGTAACCACTTAAAGCAGGTTGAAAGTAAAAAAAAAATGCGCCCAAAAGCGCATTCTGCATAACTTTCAGTCTGCTTTAAGATATCATCTGTTACCGTGTATCAAATATTTCTTCTTTTTCATGCTCAAGACTGTTTAAATTGGAACACATTTCTTCAGTGAAGGAATAAATTAAATGCACCTAAAATTACCTCATAGCCTGTTTCTAGTTTTGAATTCAGGTGACCACTTAAAGCAGGTTGAAAGTAAAGCAGAATGTGCCTTAAGGCACATTCTGCTTTACTTTCAGCCTGCTTTAAGCTAAAATCTGCTAGGCTATATAAAATATTTGTAATGGTAATTGTTCATGAGGGTATAAACTGGAACTATTTTCTTCAGCGGAGGAATACATTAAATACGCTAAAAGTCGCTTCTATGGGGTAAAGGGTTAAAAGGGAAGTGATAAACAACTAGCAGGACAGAAGGAATAAGGAACATAATTGTAAGTTTTGGAGTGACATAAAACTTCTCTTTGAATAGAACAATGAATGTTTTATTCAAAAAGAAAGTTTATCACATGACTTTCAGTCTAAGAATGGAATGAAGCCATTATATAAATATCGTAAGCCACAAGTTAAATGTCGTTTTTGGGCTCCGGCAATTTCTTTTCGTCCACAAGCGATGCATGTAGCGGGGCACCAAATGACGTCATTTGCGATGACTTTACCGTTTACAACGTCATATTTTGGCGGAAAATCTATATAGCGGAAAGACTACAAACTACGGCTTCTATTACTATAAAAGGACGGTGTTTTAAATTGTTATGTGATAAATAGAAATTCATATCCGTGCACAGTACTCATTAGTTTAATCAACTCAATGACTAAGATGAATATGACGCAAGTTAAGGCTCTCGTCATATTAATTTAGTCAACTCGTTTATCAAAAATGAAAAATAATGGTCAATCATGTTAGATCCTCTATAAAACAACTACCAGTAGGTTTTACAAACGAAGATAACATTAACGTCGTTTATCAGCGATTATCCTTGAAATCAGTTAAACTGATGAATTTTGCTAAACAGATTGGATCTGCGTGAGAATCCGATTTACTCGTTATATCATCAGACGGTTTGACACTCATGTACGCTGTGGCGATGACATTTGGTGTTAAGGGACCCGTTGCATAAAACTTCGTACGACAAATGCTGTCGTAAGTCAGATTATAAAAGTTTCATTTGTTATTTTATTTCCCCTTCGAATCCTGTCCTGTGATATCTCTTTGGAATCGTCTTGAAAATCAGAAATTAAATGTTTTTCAAAGTTTTGACTGACGACCGTTGTTGTCGTACAAAGTTTTATGAAACGGACCCCTGATGTATTGAAGTCTGAATTATTTTCAGGAAATAAGCCTATTGAAAGTACTTATAAATGTACTTTGTGCACTAACAACCCACTTCTCATCTACAGAACAGTTACGGATATAAGATGACAAAATCGTTGTTTTTATTGCAGTACTTGGAACTTCGGTTTAAATCGCCTGCAGTCAGAAAGCTTGGAACCCTTCTTGGTATTATAAGTTATGTAAGTATATAACTTAAAACTGTCACACTTTAGGTTTATCCTGTCTTCCTAACCCGTTTATACCATTTACGGGTATTTAACCGTTGCATGATCAACTTTGTTTTCGTGAGCGTTTTACCTCTTCAGTTATAATCATTTACACATAATACTGTTTGCGAAGGTCATCCTGATTTCGCTGCTAGTGTGCAAACAGTCTCGCATTACATAAACATCAATGTCCTGTTCTCAAAACAATTGTGCGCACAAGCTCGAATCAATAAGCTATAAAATATTGCGATAGAATGCATACATTTTTGTTGAGTTAAAATCATTAACAAACAACTTATGCTTTCAGACGATGTATATGGGCATTGTGCTATTCGGGCCAGCTATCGCACTAGAAGGAGGTTTGGATAAGTTTAATTACTTATGTGATTTTCTTTATCCCCAATGGCACTTTATAAGATATATTGTTCTCAGCATTTAATGATTATACCACACAATCATAATCTAAGGTTTTCGTTCTACAGTTAAAGCCTGTTTGAAGCCCTTGTCATATACAACTTCGGGTAATACCAAGTTTTGCACGTGAGCAAATCTTTGGAGAGCGGAGTGTCGCGTATAAGTTTCAGGTAACTATGGCTTTAACATCGAAATTTGATTTCAAATTCAGTAAAAATTGTCTGAATTGTTTGGGGCATATTCAATTTGTTTATACCGCATGAGCCAAAGATAACGGATTTGAAGTGTGGGTATATCTTTACAATTACAAACTGTAACGTACTATTATTCAGATGTGCATTAATCTTTTTACAAGTCTGCCTAAACCAAATACACGTCAGTGTCAATACATACGTTTAGGGCATTTACCTCTTACTGTGGCATAACTCTTATTTTAATGTTTTTTACAGTGACGGGCTTTCCTCAGTGGGGATCCATCTTAGCAGTGGCTTTAGCATCAGTTATTTACACAGCTATTGTTAGTATTTATCTAGTCTTACATGTATTAAATAAGTTAAAATATAATCATTTGCCGACATAATCTTTCAAAAGCAATTAACCAAGCATACATGAGTGCAAATCAAGGTACTCGGTAACTGTAATCGTTAATCAATTCTATGCATATATAGTGTAGCACAACTCAGAAATAAATACGTTAATTAATGCCTTCCACAAATATATATTGTTTTCAATATTGAAAAGACAGATGGACACTTAAAGCAGGCTGACGATCTCAAGGCACAATTAGAATAAATTTGGTTTAGATAATTACTCTCGGTCATTTGTAAGACTACCCCCTACCCTGATGTTCTCAATAGGCGTGAAAGTAACTGTAAACAAACGAGACATGTGGTATTGTTGTGTTTTATTAACCTGTCAAAATTTAAATGATTATACGCTGGCTGAACACGCTATATATAGCTTCGGTCGATATCGAATGTTTCCGTTACGTTTTACGGGTAGATCAGGGTTGAAACATAACGTTCATACTTAGAATAAGATTTTGATACCTATATGCCATCTTGGTAGAGACAGTACAGTAGTTGTGTTACTAGGTACATATATGGCCATGAGTTCGATACCCATCGGAGGCTTTATTATTATTTTTATTATTTGGTTTATAGGAGTCTGCTAGAAGGAGAAGCAGAATGGATTGAAAATCCCTTTGGATTTGATTTATGTAGCATAGTCATTAACGAAGAGTTTACCTTTACACCCGTCCCTTGCAAACAGTTACTATACCACCATCAGAGGGTTTCCGAAGGAGTACACTGTTTGCCATTTTTGAGTTGTCATATATTGACTACAATAATTGGAAACTGGAAGAGTCCATTAAAAGTTTCAGTGATACATAAGTTAAGGCATTTGTTATCTAGCAGTGAGAGACCTCATCGGGCAACATTTTACATACATTTAAAATTTTCAATAGTTTACAAAGTGTGATGGTTAGGTTATCTATGGCACATTTTGCATTATAGATCTCTATGTTGAGCAATTCAAGTAAACTGTTTGAAAAAAAAAACATATATAAAAATAATTATAATAACAAAAAGAAATAAAACCTGATAGGGATCGAACCCATAACCCGTACTCGCTACCAATTACTCTAACTCGATTATTGATTTAAACTCGACACAGAGTGCATAATACCCTTCAGTTCCTATCCGTAAATCAAAACGGAAAGTATTGACTTTATACCGAAGCTAAATGTATCCTTTCAGTGACGTATGAATATTCAAATTTTGACAGGTCAATAAAACCAAACAATATAGCCACCTTATTTTGTCTACAAAATCCCTGGCAAACTCATACTCAAGGGGGCTTTTAATAGACATTTCTAACCAAACTATAAAATATAAGAGACGGGCTTCACATGAGACACTTCACTAATTCACAGTAGTACAAGGGTGCACAGGATGCATACTCTTTTCCTGTCTAGGTGTAAGTCCCGAAACTAGGTCAGGAATTGTCTTCAAGCTACAACCCAAACAATCTCCTAAAACAGAAAATAATTTGTAATAGTGAATATTCATGACTGTATAAAATGAACCATAGATCAATTGCGTAAAAAGGCGTAATCACGGTAATGGGTTAAATGCATTTCCTGACCTAGGTTCGGTGATAACATCTAGCCAGGTAAAACAACATGCAGCCCTGTTCGACTTGTGTTGTTACTGTAATTTTGTCTGTGTAAATTATCAGTGAAGCGTTTCATGTGAGAACCAACCCAAAAATGGTTTAGTTTGAAAAAAAAAATATGTCAGGGCCTCTCTAGACAGGATGAGATGGCTTGCCATATTTTGCACACTTGTCTCAGGATTTAACACGTACTTTGACACTCACTGAGAACAATGGTTGGGGATACAATAGAGTGATGAAATGTGTTTAAATTCATACGTTAAACATGAAACTTCAATCCCCTAGGATAAAAAAAAACTTCTTGTAGTAAACAACTGTATCAAATGTCCAAACAACGATCCTTTACACTTGATGCTACCTTATTTTTCTATTTCAAAGGGTGGTCTGAAGGCTGTTATCTGGACTGATGTATTCCAGTGTGTCGTAATGTTTGTCGGCGTATTTGCTGTTTTGATCAAGGTAACGTTGTATTCAAATACCCACACACATCTTACCGTACATCGTAGATAGTTGATGAACACGTATATATCAGATTGGTGATAACAACATATATCCTATATAGCTGTTAAAAACATACGGTATATCGTAGATACTTTATAAACAGATATAGTATATATTTTAGATAGTTGATAAACACCTAAGATATAGTTTATTTTAGATAGTTGATAAACACTAAGATAGCTAATGAACAGTTGCATATCTAGGAGATAAAGGATACACACATTTATCGTTTAAATCGTAGATAAATGATAAATAAATATACCCTAGAAATTTGATGAAAACAAATATTTTTGGTATTTGATAAAAAAAAGATATGGCGTAGATAGTTGCTTAACACCTAAACATGTATATGTAGAATCTTAACTATAATCAATATTGTATTGTGCAAAATGCCTTATTCTGTCACAACAAATGCCTTATGGCTGAAACAGTTATGTCCGTTGCAAACAAATTGGAGCCAGATCAGGCACCGGGAAACCCGACGTCTGATCAGGCGTCATATGTATCAGTTCTTCGCTATAATGCCCCATTAACGTACAATTATAATTATGGTGCCAATGAAAAAACGTGTCTATACTGAAATTAGATCACATCAATTAAGTTAAAAAGTGTTTATAAGATATAATTTAAAAGGGATAACGTGTGATAACAAGTTATTCTATCGATTCTAAAAGTATCTAAATAGCTTAAATCGAACATGTTATTCCATCAGTTAAATTTTCAATAATTCAACCACGTATAAGTGGATCTTACCTTTCTTTCAAAGTTCAAAACGTGGCTTAAACGAGTTAAATGTACTAGTATTTACTGTTTATAGTTAAAGACATTTCCTCAGTCCTTTGATGGACCCCTATTGTTTGCAGTAGGTATGTTAGTAACTGTACAGCAGGAGTAAAGTATGTCACGAATCCACAGTTGTATAGAGAGGCCCTGGCATACTCACACTCAAGGGTTCTTTTCAATGGATTTTACTAACGGAACTTACAAATATAAATAAGGTACGGGCCTCACATGAGACGCTTCAATGACTATTTTCATAGACAATATAAACAGTAACAGCACAACTGGCACAGAGCTGCATATTTCTTTATAATTATGGCTAGATGTTATCATAGAAAGTAGTCCAGGAAATGCCTTAAAGGACATAACCCAAGTCCATTCAATGATTCCACCCATTGTTCTCACTAGGCGTTACAGTAGCTGTAAAGCATGAACAATTGTGCACAGCCATTTCAAGTTTGTCTAGAGAGGCCCTGACATACTCACAATCAAGGGTATTTCAGTATGTTTTACTAATTAAGCTATCGAATATAAGATACGGGCCTCACATGAGATACTGCAATGAGTCTTTCCACAGACAAAACCGCAGTTCTGAGCATGGGTTGCACAACATGTGACTGACTAGTAGTAACCACCCAAGCCAGGTCAATGATTTCTTTTAATAAATATGTGTTGATCCAAACTATGGTAAATATATATTATACTTGTTTGCCAATATGATGACTGTGAGAACATCTTAACCTCTTAGTACAACAAAACCTCTGACACTGGGTCCATTGTTATAAAGGGTTTGAGTTGAGTCTTAGATTGTTCTCAAATATTTGATAGGTCAGATTTGAGCAAAAGCTCAAATCTGACTAATGAAATGCTTTAGAATGATCTCTGAGTTCAGTTGATTTGTTAGATTTTGGAAAAGCCATAATTTGACGAATCAAATGTTTGAAAACGATCTTAGACTCGACTCAATCTCTTAATAACCTTGGGACCACTCCGCGTCCGGACAGAAAACATGTTCGGTTTAGACAGGTAACCGGTAAGGAAGGTTTCCTGCCATTCAGGATAATTTGAAGACATTGAAGTGCGTTTAGTTGCTTTTATGACGTAATATGAAAACTTCTGTATGGGCGTTCTGTGTTACTTTGTCTTACATTAAGCATCATCCGGTGCTATAAGCTATGTGTACTTTTTCTATTGAACAATTTGTAACCAGGTAGAATAATTGTGTAGAACCGAGAAATTTGTACAATATTTTCATAGGGCTTCCAGATTAAGAGAGTATATCAGTTTCAGAAGTTGCACTATAATTCTTAGGGCACAATTGAAGTAGGCGGAGTGAAGAAGACCTGGGAAATAGCCTATGACAGGGGGAGGGTGAATATGTTCAAGTAAGTGAAAAACATTCTATATTTGAGTTAGAATCGGTACCATACTGAAAAAAGCGAGAACAATGGTTATTTGCGAATATTTTGACACTCATTTTAATTGATTCTTTGCACAAAGTATCTTAAAACTAAACTGAGTATTTAAGGTTTGATAACAGGCATTTTTTTTCAGAAATATAATATCTTATTTTATTACATAAATCATACCCCGATATATCAAACTTGTTAAGCCGAGCTTCTCCGTATTTTTCCCGTTAAGTTGTGATATATCTAGATCGTTACTTTCAAACAGAACCTTACCCTAAGTTCGTTTTTGTATAATTTTCCCGCATTTCGAAGTTAAGTCGCGGTTTTACTTTGTAACAAGAGTATGTTTGACTTAAGCGAAATCGCGTTATGGACATTTGGCTGTGTATGTTTTCATTGCCAAAACAGAGTTCGCTATATTATCTCATTCTCATAGCCGATAGATATTGAATTTTGATGGTATATAACAATATTTCTCATTTACAAGTTGTTTCACAAACATAGTTATGTTTGCGAGTAAAAGTTTTTATAACAATCTGGTTTATTGTCAAATCTGGTTTATTGCAATGAACACTCTCTATATGCTTGCTGGAATATTTTATTATACGTATACCAGGGTTAAGACAATGTTGTGTTTGCCTATACAACAGAGTATTTCATATAATATAGCAAACTGTGAAGAACTTAATCAGACGCCACAAATTGCAGCATATCATTAGGGTTTAAATGGTTAGCTAATGCCTACATTCAAAATACGTAAAGTCTTAAATCGCAATAGAAAAGAGAGTGACAATTTGAATCCAATACCTGTTCATTAATTTACTAAGTATTTTACACGATTTTGTACTATAGTATGAAATACAGTACAACCTCTCTATTACGACCACTAAAATAAAGGCTTATTTATTGTATAACATGCAGGCGACAGCTGAAAGCACTCATCGTCGTGAATACCTAATAATTAAAACATTTTAGTGGCCGTAATTAGCCTAAATAGAGAGGGTTGACTATATATTTTTAAACTAATTTTGTGGACAAAAGGCAATTTTTGGTTTCTGTTATACTTTGCTAGTTTTGATCCTGATCCCACCGTCAGACACACGTTCTGGTGTCTCTTCGTCGGAAGTGTGATACGAGGAAGTGGATTTATATTCAACCAATCATCTGTCCAGAGAATTTGTTCAACTCCAAATATCAAGGAGGCCAGGAAGTAAGTGAAATGTCATTCAGATTGCAGTTGGTTCCTGGTCTAGATAAAAGCATTAGAAAAACCGAAAACTCCGTGCGTCGCCTTCAATGATAACATACCGTACACCCAACTCCATCTTTAATAGACGACCCCCTGATCTGCAATACAGTAATAGAAAGCACCAGCATTGTATGTGAAGAATCTTGGTGCTAGCTTCGATTCCCAAATGGATATGATACAGCACATTAACGCTGTGTGCAGGTCTAGCTATGCACAGCTGCGGCAAATAGGTCATATTAGACAGTACCTTTCCCCTGCAGCTACAAAGACCTTGGTCAATTCTTTGGTCAAATCGAAAATTGACTACTGCAACTCACTGCTATATGGGATTCCCCAAAATACAGCAGCCCGCATCATTACCAGGACTCCCCGGTACAATCACATCAAATTTATTATAAAGTAATTCCAATTGGAAAATGTAAAGATTGAAAATGGTTAATGTAAGTAGTAAAGAGTTAGTGAAGAACCGGTACAATACTGAAGCTCATCTGACCATCGGTACATAGAGACCTACCATACGGTGCTAGAAAGAAAGCCAAAGAGACGAGTTGTACAACAAGTGCACGCTCCTGCAGGAGGAATGATAACAATATTGATTAAATGTACGGGGCGACGTTTTACGGCCTCAACACGGCACAAGTAACACTATTGTGGCAACAAATAAATACATAAGACTCAAGCAATCTGGCAATATTTCTAAAGAACCTTCAATTGATATTTGTTTCGATTTATTCTAAACGCAACCGTAAATCTAGATCACATGGTATTCGTATAAATGGTACTATTAAACGTAAATCACGTCAGTCGATTTCTATTAAAGATTTGCATAATCTGCTGTTACATTCTGGTAAACATAAAATGCTTTCTCGGCTTTCTTTGTTGTCATTGACGTCTTTAAGAGATATTGACGACAAGGCTGATAATTAAGAAATATTCTATGTTCTACCGTTGTGAAACGGTATTTTACAACGGTTGGGAGTTGTGGTGCGCAGGAATTGACCACGAAGGCCGAAGGCCTGAGTGGTCAATTCCTGCGCACCACAACGACCGACCGTTGTAAAATACAGTTTCACAACGGTAGAACATAAATTATTTCGATTCTAACATGACCAGATTTAAGGAAATTCATTAGAAAGGAAATATAATGCTCCATACTTATTTCCTCAGCGGATGAAGTTTTTCGACCGAATAACTTTTTCCGCGGCATTACAAGAATCTAACACCCATAAGCAAATCCATAATCTGGCATAGAACAAACATTACATCAAACAAGACAGAAGAATGAGAAAATTACTGTAACGTTACTGGTTAAAAGTATATGGTCTTTACCGGCTATATGAATAACGAAAGAAATTTAAAAAACATAACGTATGAACGCACGTGGTCACGTCATGTCATATAACCGCGGGAGGAGCGGGGTAGGGAAGAGCGTTGTATAACGTCTCAGGTATACCACGATAGACCTGTTCTTTGTTTATAGAGACGAATTCACGTGTCATGTTAGAATATAATTTTACGCACAGATCCTCTGTATTATACTGCAGGTTTAATACAAAGTTATACTCAGCATGTTCTCAGACCGCATATTGATTCTTTAAACGATCACAAAAGATTTTTCATTAAGGTCCCTTTTATAAATAAAGGTATTGATTTTATAGATTTACAAAGTTTTCTCCGAAACAAAAATGTGATGAATGTTGTTCCAAATTATTTCAAAAATCTTGAACCACCTATTATTTGCTATAAGTATAATAAATCTGTAAGAGGGTTAATTTTTAACTACAATAAAATTGTTTCTGATCTTAAAATTCTCGAAAATACACCAGCTACATGAGACTGTACCTCTTCTAAATTCTGTTACGCCCCAGTGGGTCATATAATAACAGGCAATTTTGATATCATTAAAGATAAACGCAGCAGAGCGCTTTTGAGTAAGGGACCTAAATTTAGATTACCTGCCTTAATTGATTTCGATACTTGCCGTAATCATATTTCGGAAGCTTTGAATAATTATAGTACCAACTGGTGCCGAAGAGAACATGCTGAAAATGACGCTCTTTCAAAATGGAAATAATTAATTTTTGATATTATCGATACCCGGATTTCGTTCTATTTATCCAATAACCATCTTTTACCACCTAAACCTAAATTTAACATTCCTCACTTAAAGAAGGGCATACAAGACTTTCATTCCAAGTATGTACTCTTTCTGCCGACAAAACATCCAATAATGTGATAATTGTAGGACGATTACATTATGTTGATACTTTAAACCAGGAACTTGTGAATACTAATTCCTATATATCTACCAATTTAACGGAGCGTAATGTAGTATCTGATCATCTTGATACATGTAAACAATTAAAAGCTGATGTCAACATTACATGTCACAAACTTCATACAATGTACTGGATACCAAAACTCCACAAAACACCTTATAAGTCTCGTTTTATTGCTAATTCAAGTGCATGTACTACTACTAAGCTTTCCAAACTTTTAACACCGTCTTTAATTAAAATCAAAGAACATGTTCAAAGGTATTGTGATAAGACTAACGAAAATTCTGGACTTAATCTGTTTTGGTCTATCAAAAACTCAAATGAAATTTTGGCGAAGCTTGAATATAGAAAATACCAAGCTTGCAATATAAGTACGTATGACTTTTCAACACTATATACTACCTTACCTCATAATCTAATAAAAGCTTATCTTATACAACTTATTGAAAATACTTTTGCAAGAGAAAGGAAGCTATTTCTGGCGTGTAATACTGATCGTGCATTTTTTACAAATGACACGGTTAAGCATTACACTATGTGGACTTGCACCTATGTCTGTGAATCACTAACATTTCTTCTGGATAATATTTATGTACGTTTTGGGAGTACCATTTACCGCCAAGTGATTGGTATTCCTATGGGTACAAACTGTGCGCCCCTTGTCGCAGACCTATTTTTGTACTGTTATGAGAGGGACTTTATGCTTAGTCTAAAACCTGATACACAGGCAGATATGATCGAAGCCTTTAAAACAATACATCTCGCTATCTAGATGATATTTTTAATATAGACAACCCATTTTTTGATACGTTGTTTCCTTTTATTTACCCAAAAGAACTACGCCTTAATAAAACAAACGAGTCAAATTTGTCGGCACCATTTTTAGATTTGGATCTTTTTATAAATAACGGAATTGTTTCTTCTAAGATTTACGATAAACGAGATGATTTTGATTTTAGTATTGTAAATTATCCTCATCTAGATGGCGATGTTCCCCGTTCCACATCTTACGGGGTTTATATTTCACAACTTATTCGGTACCTCTGTTGAGGACTTCCACATTCGTAATAAAACTATTACTGAAAAGCTTCTTAAACAGGGGTACAGATTTCATAAACTTCGTAAAACATTTTCTAAATTCTTTTATAGAAATCTTCCCTCATTAACAAGTATAAATTTAACTTAAAGTCTTTTCTGTGGCAAGGTATTTCACATCCGGAGTTTTATGGTGATGTGATTTACAGACTTCGTAAGATTCTTGGACATATACATTTTCAAAACCTATTTGTGAAACGTATTAGATTTTTCCTCAAAAAAGATTATGATCCAACTATATTGCTGCGCACTTCACGTTTGGTTATCGATCAATCTACAATTGATAACTATGCTTTCCTCTTTGGTTGTGCGACGACAGACAGGGCTTAGCACTACATGATGATGTATCTTTAAAGCCGTCCTTAACCGGGAGAGTTATGTCGGATTTTCGTGCTTTGTTTTTTCTCTCCCCCTCTGTCGTACCCTGGACCCTTCCATGTCTTACAGTTACTCGTAACTACAGACTAGTCGCTTGAGTACAATTTGACCGTTGCCATAGTGGGTTATTTTTATTTTTATGGTCGCATGCTATTTTTCGTAGTTATGTTACATTAGGCGGCCAGCATTGGGCGCTCTGCTATTATTTCTATTTGTCGGCAATCTTTAGCCGGTTGGTTCATTGCTGATTGATGGGGGTAGTATGATCGCCGTTTTGGGGGCTGTCTTTTGTATGTTTATTCATGTTTATTTTAGATCTAATTATAGTTATTTGTGTATTGTCGATGGCCTGCATTGGGCGCTCTACCATTACTTATATCAGTCGGCAATCTTTAGCCGGTCGGTTCATTGCGGATTGATGGGAGGTAATGTGATCGCCGTTTTGGGGACTGTATCTTATACGCTTATTTATGTTTTATTTCAGATCTAATTGTAGTTATTTTGTCTTTTCTCGATTTGTAGGTACATTTATGTTATTTCATGTAAAGCGCTTTTGAACGCACAACCCCTGTGTGAAAAGAGCGCTATATACATCTGGCATAATAATAATAATAATTTAATAAAATATATTGTACTTTAACCTTTTCTCCATTATCTTGTTTCAATATTGAAGAAAGATGGTTGCTTAAAACGTGCGGAGAGTAGAACAGGATGTCTCCTTTTCCCAGCTTGCTTTAAGCAACCGTTTGTTATGATAAAGAAAACATTTATAAAGGCAGTATAACTGACGTTATTCGAACTTTATTTTTTACCAAATATATGGCAAATGTTTCGAACTTCTTTTTGTGTGATTTGTTTTTGTAACTAACTGCATTCTTCAATAACAATACTGCTACTCCCTTCTACTACTAAGAGGAGCATCTTCAATAAATCTAGTAACATCTTTGTTCTTGAAGTAATGATATATACATATCCTAAATTTCGAAGGCAAAGCATGTTGAAAACAAAACAGAATCGATGTCTGAAACTGTGCAACACCAGGCAAACATCATCAGAGACCCAGAGCGTTGGACAGTTTGTGCCAGATGAGAAGCATCTGATTAGGAACCAAACTATTTGCTATTATTGCAAAACGATCATAGCGAGCAAAACCGCCATCTGATTGTAACAATGGACGTCTGCTTTCAAAATCAATTTTTTTTCTCTAAATATTTCGAAATGAGTGTCAAACATTTTGGATCCTGATAAGACGCCGCGTAACGAGGCGTCTTATCAGAATCAAAATTATTTGCAGACACTATTGGTCTAGATAATCTTACTTGAATATTATATGTTTCAGAGTCATGTACTATGTCACTCCAGGATTTTTCATTACGCTTACTGTGGCAGCGATAGAAGGAGTGGTTGCTTATTCGTATTACCATACCAAACGATGTGATCCATTGGTGTCCAAACAGATAAGCAACCCTAATCAGGTAGATTAAATTAAACAAACGTGTCGACACACTTGAGTATCACGCAGATAAGTTTACAAGGTGATACAGACACACTTGTATTAAGCGATCACTTTCAGCATAGTAAAGTGAATTGAAGTAGAGCGGAATGGGATAAAGTAGATTTAACCCATTTGCTCCAAATATAATCTTCCATTTTTAGCTCGCCTATTCGGAGATAGGGGCGGTGGGGGGGGGGGGGGCTTATGGAATCACCCCGGCGTTGGTTTTTCATGGTTAAAGTTTTGGGGTAACTGTTGTAATGCACTAATACATCATGAAATATTTGCATTAGGAAGCTGATATTTGGATTGGAGGTGCCCTGTGGGTTGAACATTGATGTTGTGTAGTTAAAATTAAAAAAAGTTTAAATTTAGTCAAAATTTTACCTTTTGTGGACTTAGGTTTTTCGTCTGATTTCTCATGGTTAAAGTTTTGGGGTAAGTGTTGTGATGCTCTAATACTACTTGAAATAATTGTATTAAGAAGCTGATATTTGGAATCAATGTGCCCTGTGGGTTGAACATTGATGTTACGTAGTTAAAATTTAAAAAAAAGTTTAAATTTAGTCAAAATTTTACCTGTTGAGGACTTAGGTTTTTCGGCTGATTTCTCATGGTTAAAGTTTTGGGGTAAGAGTTGTAATGCACAAATACTACATGAGATATTTGTATTAGGAAGCTGATATTTGGAATGGAGGTGCCCTGTGGGTTGAACATTGATGTTGCATAGTTAATATTTTTTAAAAGTTTAAACTTAATCAAAATTTCACCTTTTGTGGACTTAGAGTTTTGGGACTGAAATTTCAAAGTTAGTTAAGGAGTAAGTGTTGGAATGCACTTATACTACATGACATATTTGCATTAGGAAGTTGATATTTGGAATGGAGGTTCCCTGTGGCTTGAATATCAATGTACTGATACACTTTTCTTTTGATAGTTACCTATTTAAGAAAGGTTTAATTAGGCGAGCTTTGCTGTTCTCCGACAGCTCTTGTTATATATTGGATTAGTCTATTTTTTATCAAATTGATTCATTTTCATTTTGTTTTATATTGAAAAAGCTATCAGCAAACAGTGTAGACTCTGATCAGAGTCTACATTGTTTGCCTATGTCCCATATATGGGATCGTGGGCACAAATGGGTTAAGCGAAATAAAGTGGAGCAAAGCAAGTTAAGTAAATTGGATCAATAGTATATATGTTTTTCTTGGTAAAGAAGTCATATTTATGATATATAGGATATTCTCAAGATTTATGTTTGATTTACGCAATTTAATATGCACTCACGAATTAAAAGTGTTTCTTATTTTCAACTCAGTTTGAATCACAAAACCTGAACTGTTTCACCAATAAATCTACCTGCTTCTATTCTTAGAGGTAAAATACCACACCTTATGCGATAGAGTATTGACCATTTGGCTATTCTTAGATTCATGGTCTTGTAGATATTACTCTCCAGAATTGTTCTATTACTTTTACTGCGATGATCCCATCTGCCCAAAACAGCTGTCGTCCGCTTCTTGCCTCTTAAAACCAATTCTAGGTATTTTGACTGAATACATGTTGATTTCAATGAGTGTCAAACACCGCAACTTACCATGGTACTAAGATAACAAAGAGGTTAAACTTACGTTGATGTAAAAGTCTCACACGCTATGAGCACCATCCTTTTTTATATAGGTAATACTCTAGGAGCTTAATATTTATGTAACGGTTTTAGTAAAAAGCACACCAAAGTACTAAAATGTCGTCTGCAATTTTTTCAGATTATTTTTGAAAAATGAAACATTTGACATGGCGTCTTATCGGAATCAAACTGTTTGCAAATAAACACGATTGCACCATTGTTAGTTAAAGTTAAATCGACGTTATGAAATTGTTATTTATGTGTTCTTCAGATAATTCCGTACATGGTTATGGAAATCTTTGAAGGGTTGAGTGGGATGCCTGGTCTTTTTATGGCCTCCCTTTTCTGTACTTCACTAAGGTAAAGTTGCTTCTCAAGTTATCAACCTTGGTTTAACCTCTTCACTCTAATGACGTCATCAGCCTGGAACAATTGTCGTCTGCTTTTTTAAAATTTTAGGTATTTTGACAAAAGAAATATTAAATTGAGTTGCAAACAGTTTTGATCCTGATCAGACGCCTTATTATACAGGATACAAACAGTTTGAAATAACCCTTGTACTCGGGGTAAGGCAGTGAAGGGATCCAATGGATCAATTGGGAAATCAGTGAAGACGTTAGCTATATATTTTACCATTTGATTGCCATTGTGACCTCACAGCATGCTTAACACATTTACTGCAACAGTATCGTCATGCTCGCAAACATATAATTGGTTTGATCTTGATTCAACATTTTGCAAAAGTTTGTAAGTTTTGTCGAGCTAAGAACTGAAGTCGTTTATTATTTACAGTATGAATCTATGGTTTTCCAAGTTTGTGAATTTAATTGTGAATTTTAATCAACTTGGCCGTCATCTTTATTTATAGAAACCATCTGTCATATTTGCCATGGAGTACATCGTAAATGATTCAATTGATATTGAAAATGTACAATAGTTATTTATAACTTTATAACATACGTGTTCATCAGAACATTTGTATCATTTTTCTTCTGGATTATTTGCATAGAATATCAAAGTATCATTTTATGAAAATGTTAGTTTATATTTGCATTCATAAAAACGTTATGTACCATTTCCGGATATATCTCGAACACCCCTCGTAAACACCTGGGTCCATGCTTATAAAGCGTTTGAGTTGAGTCTGAGTTTATTCTCAAGCATTTGATTGGTCAGATTTGAGCCTAGGTTCAATTCTCAATTCTGACCAATCAAATGCTTGAGAATGAACTCAGACTCAACTCAAAAGCTTTATAAGCACAGGGCATGATGTCAACTGCACACAGTTTTGAGCCAGATCGGGCGTCGAATCTTATATCGTCTGGTTAAGCATCAAACTGTTAAAATCCGATTAAACCCCAGCATTTCAAAAAACATAGTTTCACTTTTTAACAAAACATTACACGGCATTGTGTTTTGTTTCTTTGACCAAGAGCGAGGGAGTTTCTTCTCACTGAGATATCTGTAATTTTCAGCACGCTTTCATCTGGTCTAAGCAGTGTTTCCGCGTTGTTCTGGACGGATCTTGTCAAACCCCATGTTAGACCAATGTCAGAGCTGAGAGCCACAATTATATCAAAGATTGCTGGTAAGTAATACAACCTTTACTTAGTATACTATATCATCTAATTGATGACTTTACACGACATTTTCTACTATAAAGTAATGCAAGCCAATTAAACACCTTTAGTTCTTCTAGACTTTCTACCTATAATAGTGTATAGAAAATAAATAAAATGATTATCTCTTTTATCCGACGCCTGATTCCGCTTCAAGCTAGTTGCAATTGCATATCAATAATCATCACGGGTCTTCATGTAGCATGTAAATATCTTACCAAAGGCAAAAAAATCACACAGGAATAGTAACAGAGGACAATTAGTGCATACGAAACTATTAATAAGTGTGCAAGATAATAAATCGATAGAATTGGGTCGGTATCCGACACGTGTCACTAGTCTTCGATGGTGCTACTGAGTCTAACTCTGCTACTTAACCAATATGCACTTACTATGATGTATGCCTTATTTTTGTCGGCTGTTTTTATTTCTCGATGTTAAGAATTTCAATAATTTACAAGAGGAAACATCGATTTTGGTGTCAAACAGTTATGATCCTGCTCAGATGCAGAGTCACTTGGCATCAAGCCAGGATTAATAAAAATACATGAGAATACTGATGATTGTTTCAAACTGAATACAGAGGTATGAAATGAAAGGAAAACCATACGATTAAAAGTGAAATTTCTGAAAACAATGCTTATTGTTAAATGTTTTTTTTATAGTAGGATTTGAAAATGTTTAAAAACTGTTTAAATATACAGACATTCTCTAACATTGAATAAGTCTGTAAAAACATGAAAACGCCGGATTTGCCCAAATCCTTTTGTAAACGATTTAAACACTTGTGAATATAATTTCAGGCATATTTGGAGATTATGTATATTAAAAGCCTTTAAATCTTATTAAACAAGGACCCATGTTTCAAAAGCCGCGGAATGGACAACACGCCAGTTTCCTGGTCCGGAAATTATTCACACATAAAAGAGAGTTAAACACGATTCTACTTATATTATGATATGGAATAACATGTTCACTTTATAATATAGCATTTATTCACTAGAAGTTTTACGATTTCAAATCTGTTTCAGTGTTTCGTGTAACTCATTTATCTAAACATTCACCGATTGTTTTATTTATTGATGATTATTGATATTATCCGATATTGGATATTGATTTTTGAGCGGATGGAAGTCTTGAACTAGTCTCTGACTACAGAGGGTTCACATGTTGAAACCCTAAACATTGATTACAAACGCCTGTGAAATCGGACAAAGGCATTAAACGAAGTTGTAATGGTAACGCGATACTGCATGAAGCCATTGCTAACCATGACATCACCTTTTAACCTTTCAGATCGAAGAAATGTAGATACGAGTGACAAACAGCTGGAATCCTGATCAGACGTCGAGCGGCGTTAAACCTAGATCAAAACTGTTTTCAAGGCGGAAGTAAGTCGGCTTTGGTTGTGACAGGGTTTACTGGTAGGTATGCTTTTCTCTACTACAAATGTTCTTTGTTTCTATTTCCAGTTGTAGTGTTTGGTGGAATAGCAGTTTTGGTTGCTGTCATGATAGATTTGATTGGAGGAACCCTAGTTCAGGTACTGTCCCTTGCTTAGTGGCAAATGATAACACAATGTAACTATCTACAGGAGTAAGATATTGACGATTTTCACCCTGTATATACTGGGTACCAATATATTGTTTTTAATTTCTGCAGACACTAATCAAAGGCCTCCCCATTAACTCTCCGAGCAGGGTCTTCATCGTTTGATTCAATTACATATGTATATGTTTATGTCCCCACACCAGATCTATGATCAGGGCCATATTGTTGTTGCTTTTTCTATTTGTTTGTTTGTCCGCAACTTTAACGTTGGCAATAACCTTTTAACTCTAACCAATACACACTCAATACAAAATACTCTTACAAAGCAAGAGAGAATTTGGTAACTTGTAGAAAATACCTTTATCTATCAGGATTTGTAAAAAAGTATAAAACGACTATTTTACCATTTATTTCGTAAAAAGCTACCTTAAACGGCATATGCATATCTCGTACGGTATAAGGAGGTGTATACATATGCAGGGTTTTGGCTTGGCGGGTCAAAAGTCATGATCACAGACGTAAAAGGGTCAACTATTTGAAATAACAATAACCTTAGCCCCTAAGTCATAAGGACTTCGTATTTGGTATTCATATTCTCGTTTCCTGTGCTACGTCATACACCCTTCATTCGGCACCCCTCAATATGTTTACACTTAGCGAGCACGCACACTCGGAGAAAACAAACCCGAAATTTACATAAGGTTGTGCAGTTGAATCTCATTCTTTTTTTACGCATTGTTTTTGTAAAAATGAAAAATGAAAAGGGAGGGTAGATCATATCAGGGGCCCGTTTCATAAAACTTCTTACGAAAAATATTGTCGTTAGTCAGATTATAAAAGTCTCAATTATTATCTTTTGCTACATCTAATCATTCCTGATATATCTCTTTGGAATTGTCTTGAAAAGACAATTCCAAAGAGATGTCACAAGACAGGATTAGATAGAGATATCAGGATTTTTTTAAAGCTTTGACATACGACCGTTTTTGTCGTACGAAGTTTTATGAAACGGGCCCCATATGAATACTACGAAAGTCTTACATAAGATGCAAAAGCGCAATTTAACCGAAAATTAGAATGATATAAAAATGCCTTTTAAAGCGAGCCCCCAACAGGTGGTTGTTAATAGATCAAACGAAATAGATGTTACACACACAAATGTAATAAGTGATTCGAAACCCAATAAACGACTGTATGGGAGATATTTACGTATGGATGATTGAAATACCATGTACGTTGAATAGATCTCTTATTCTGAACGCGAATGTTCTGAATCAAAAACTGAGGAAAAACTTGTGCTGACATTTCGATTTCCACTTAATTTTTAGAGATTTACGACACATCTAGTTCCACCCAAATCCACCCAAATCCTCTTAAATGAGAGAGAGAGAGACATAGAGAGATAGATAGATAGAGAGAGAGAGAGAGAGAGAGAGAAAGAGATAGAGAGAAAGAGTAAAAGAGAAAAAGAGTAAGAGAGAGGAAGAGAGAGAGAAAGAGAGAAATAGAGATATATAGATAGAGAGAGAGAGTGGGAGAGAGAAAGAGAGAGAGAGAGAGATAAAGAGTAAGAGAGAGGGAGAGAGAGAGCGGGGAAAGAGATACATGTATATAGAGATAAATAGATAGATAGAGAGAGAGAGAGAGCGAGAGAGAGAGAGGGAGAGAGAGAGAGAGAGAGAGAGAGAGAGAGAGAGAGAGAAGTATCTGCTCCGTAGTTCTAGTCATGTTCTTTGATTTAAAAAACAATTGTAAAATCCATGGGCATTTCCGTTGAAACCTTTGTTGAATGTTGTCCATCATTATTCTATTATTATGTAGATCTAGCTGATTATTTACAACCAATTATAATATAGAGATTGTTTGTGAAGTTGAAATGAGAATATTCTTTATGCTAATTATGTATAGCATGTACACGCATCTCATTTGAAATGGGTATAGGTTTAATGACAGTTGTAGAATAAATTTATGCTTGATTTCTAGATCTTTATCTACATGATTAAAATATAACTTTTAGATTCATTTTACATATAATTTATCAAATGCTGCCATCAGAGTAGATCACCAGTATATTAACCCCTTCACTGCCGTGATGTCATCAATTTTAAACAATTGTCGTCTGCTTTTATTTCTTAAAGTTTAAATTTTGATATTTTGACTGAAGAAATATTAAAATGAGTGTCAAACAGTTTTGATCCTGATCAGACGCCGCGTAACGTGGCGTCTGATCAGGATCCAAACTGTTTGGTTTGCAAAGCGCTGTTGTGCTCGGGGTAAGGCAGTGAAGGGGTTTATCAATATGACAGTAAATTCAATATCTATTAAACTAAACAGATCTAGATTGTTTATGGGGTATTTCTGAAATTGAAGAATTAAGACAGTTTGACATCTTTCCTTTCCCTTTTAAATCTAGATTATATGCCTAAAGTGTCAGAATAAATACATACACACACACAAATATAAAAACACAGAAATATTTGCATTTTTCCTGCATTTTGCCTGCTTGACAAGTAGACAGGGATAACTGCAGGGCTTCCTACAAGCTACAATTACTTGTTAATATCTACTTGTATCTTCAATGAGAACTATAAATTGCACTGAACCATTTCAGGTGTCTTCACAAAAGAAATTTTGAAGAATTATAGAAGCTTGGAAGCATTATGTAACAACTTCTTCAAGTCTGGTTGGTATGTACAGACTATTTTCCGTACAGACTATTTTGAGCTAGGCTAAAGCTAGATAAGAGAACCGTTTATCTGTGATCCTAAAGACTGATGTCAACATAGGCACCACACCATCCACGCGTTGCTATTATAAATGAGGGGGTAGTTTCAACTGCCCATTGTGATTTTATAGTCATATAAGATAAAGAATTGGATTACCCTGACCCTAATACAAATTTCTTGCAAATTAGATAATCAAGTATTTCCAATTGACAGTATTTGCTGATTTTTATCTACATGTATTTATGTAATAAATAAGTAATGAGAATTAATTGAACTCATTTTCTTTGTTTTTATGAGAGAATTTTCAATTTGCTAAGCAATAATTTATTTTTAACTAAATGGGTATGTCAGGTACTGAATGTTGATGTACATCCACTTGAAATAAAGGTCTTTTAAGTGAGAAGATGATCACTTTGTTTGCTAGCAGATTGTTTTATTTCATATCCATGCCTCAATATAATCAGTAATAAACCACAACTAATCTATAGAACCTTAAATAGTAGCCATTATTATAATAGACATTATTTACAGATATTGTACCTGTGAAAACTATATACAGTAAAACCTCGCTATTACGACCACTAAAACGAAGGCTAATTGAGCGTATAATAGACAGGTGACAGCTTAAAGCAAGGTTACAGTGAAACAGAAAGCTCCTATAGGAGCTTTCTGTTTCACTGTCACCTTGCTTTAAGCGGTCACCTATCGTAAACACCCTAATAATTAACTTAATTTAGTGGTCGTAATAGCGAGGTTTTACTGTAACTCTTGTCCTACTGAACAGTACAGACCTCAGGATTGAGCCCTCTGAGTCTTGGTTTTGGGTCTGTACTGATTGTCCATTTGTAAAAGAAAATGTGCATGTCTTGTAGAAATGAAGCATAAATAGTCAAATATGCTCTTAAAAACTTAGGATATTTTTTACATTTAGTCAATTTTGTAGCCACTATATACTACTTGACCTCACATGACAATCTCAAAAGGCAGGTGCATGGTTGCTGAATGTAAGCTTACAATAATACATCAATCTACAGGAGTTGTCTAAATCTTACCCAGCTTTAAGGAACCACGTGTATTTAGGTTTACCAGATATGTCATCTTTAGCGGTGTCACTTACTACAGAATTGGCTGTAGATTACTGTTCCATGAATCCATCACTTGTTGTTATGGATAAGTTGATAACACAGTACAACTTACATGTATTTGTATTTGTCCAGACTTGTTGATTCATGCAACCATGTTGCTGTCCCTGTAATTTGAATTGAGACTGATCATTGTTTTTATGGATACACGGAGAGGACTGAACTGACCAGCTTAATATAAACACAGTCAATCATTTATTTAGCAGTTACTTTATAGAACATCACAAGGTTGTTTTCAATACATTGGTCTGAGAATTATAAGTATACAGAAAGCTAGCTTCAGGTAGGAGCTTTCTTTCTTTTTTAATATTGCAATAATGACTTGATGAAACATTCACACAAATCTGCTTCAGTGAGTGGTCAACTATTTAATCAAGATTGACTGAACCTATCTGCCAAAGTGTGGCATATTTCATCTCCCTTGATAATATGGATTGTCAATGAATATTCATGTATAATATTACTTAGAAAACTTTGCATGTTTAGTTTTAAAAGACATTGAAATAAAACTTGAATGGTGGTGTAACGGGAAAAGACAGATCAGCCTCTGTGGATAAAAGTGAGAAACAGATAAGGGTCACGACCAGATTGGGAATTTACAAATTACAATGGCTGGTCTTGATCTTCAGTTTGAATTTTGTCTATAGGTCTTTAAATACTATTTTTCTTGTAACAGGACTCTTGCGTTCTCTTTTTGACCGGGGCTTTTATATACACAACATTTCATAAACAGCCTAAATATGTAAATAAAGGTGTTAATTAAACCATTTTCAATTTGGCCAGACAGGGAAACAACCATTAGGACATTAGTAGTATTTCAAAGTCAAATTGGTTGACTAAGGGAAATTACATGGGAGGGTTCTATTGTGTGCCAAGGCAACCACACTCATGTAAAATGCATGTATGTGCGTGGGTGAAGTTGAATGGTTCTGATTGCAATACGCAGTCTATATCTGATATTAACACAAACGGCCGATTAGACATGCATACGGAAGTATGTGCGAACGGACGGAAACACTTTTTCTTACCCACAGACGTCAGTGTACTGGGCATTATCATTCCTTTAATGACTATTTGTTCATTCCTGAATGTGTCATTTATTTTTCAGATTTCAGGCAGTCTTTTAGCCGCATTTAGTGGTCCTCTAGCCGGCATGTTTTTATTTGGTGCTTTTTGTCCATTTGCAAATGCTAAGGTAGGAATATTAGGATTAAGTTACTGTGAAAAAGAATTGTCTAATCATTTAGCAGCAATCTGCCTTAAACACTTTATACTTATTACAGTGTAGTTGGCGTAGTAAAGAGGTTTCATTGTAATGGTTTTATCGGTAAAATATTATATTCTCTACCGTAAACAGACGAACGCTGATTAACTGTTACTCACTTTACTCAATCTTACTCGTATTTTCTTTTAAATTAAAACATGGTTTTAAACTCTTTCATGATCGAATTATTCGGGAGATTTTTACTCCTTCACCGCTTTATTGTCGTCTGCTTCAATATTGTTGTCTGCGAAGCACGTTTGTTTCAAAGTAAGAATTTAAGGTTGTATCACTTAATATATATCAATAAGAGTGTCAAACTGATTGGGTCAAATTGTTAGCAAACATGCTTTATGGCGTCCATGAGAGTGAAAGGGCTATATGACTTTGTTCGACAGCAGGAAGCTCGATTTGTCGAAACTGAACTAATGGTTTGCGCGTATGTTCAACGATCTGATATCTCTGTAAGCCATATCATGTTAATGAGAACATTATATCTTAATAAATTTCATGTAAATGCTATTTGTAATAACCCTCCAGTTTGATCCGGAATACGCGCGGCATCTGACCAGGGTTCAAATGTTTTCAAGGTCGACTTCCTTCCCATATGGCAGTGAAAGGTTAAATAAATATACTATATCATTGAACAGGGTACCTTCCTCGGATCTTTGATTTCAACTGCTGTTACTTTCCTTATTTGCCTCGGTCAAATGACTACCAAAGGCGCTGTTAAGAACACCAGACTACCACCTGCCCCCTCTGATTTCTGTCCTGGGTTTAACACCACAGTATTTCCTGATGACATTTATGGTGACATCACTAATGCTACAATGATGATGATGACGATGACGTCAACAATGGGACCAGTAGATAAATATGATGTCCCCGAGCCGTGAGTAATTTCTGAACCAATCGTTATTTACCGATTCGGAAGGACACCGAGTTTTTGAATGGTAATTTAAACTCCTCTAAGTAACTTAGCAGCAGACGTTCTATTTGCAAGATGTTCGGGTTTCTTATGATAATAACACATAATTTTATTAGTTGGTTCAACTGGTTTGATATCTATTTGCACTACAATCTTTATACCGAAATTACATACAGAACCTTTCTTTCTACAGCTTTATAACTGTTGAGTTACTTTGCTTACTTTTCAACTCCTTTAGCAGGAAATCGACTGGATCGAGAATTTAGAATGTTTTGCGAAAGTATGTTTTCGTATGTAGAAAGCCCGCCTTGATAAAAATTCATCGGCTCAAAGTGATTTTGTTTTGTTTCTTTACGTCAAGTTGGCAGTCGCATTCGAGGACACCAAAATCATAATCGTTACCTTTTAACCCTTTCTGAGCCGTAGTCGACGAAGGTTTGACTTTGCAAACGGCTCTACACTGGTTGCAAACCTATTGATAATGAAAGCATGTGTACATTATTTCTCAATTTAGAGTTTGAAACTAAATAGGTTTCAATGTAGTATTCGAAAAACATATGTTTTATACAGAAGATGACACATTTGCGATGCCAATAAACGCGGTTGTGTTAATATCAACTATAGTCATCCCTCCTTATTACGGCCCTCCCAACATCGATTCCCTCCTTACAACAACGCTGGTCACTTTTCCTACAACCAAGACAATAATGTCCAACCTTTTCACGGATGCAATGTCCTCTGCTTCCAATTGCCGTCTGCTGTTTTCTCAAAGTTACAAAATAGACATTTTTACCGAAAAAACTTAATGACGAGTGAGATAGAGGATCTTGCATAAGTGCTCATTATTTATAATTTTTAATAAACGAGTTGACTAAAATAATATGACGCGGGCCTTGGCGAGCGTCATATTCATTTTAGTCAGCGAGTTTATTAAAAATGATAAATAATGAGCACGAATGTGAGATTCTATTTATCACATACCAAGTTTAAGCACCTATAAAATTAATTGAAGCCGTAGTTTGTAGACCCTCCGCTATATAGAATTTCCGCCAAAGTGTTACGTTGTTAACGTTAATGTCATAGTAAATGACGTCATCTGGCGTCCCGCTACATGTAGCGCTTTTGGATGAACAAGTTGGGCCGGTGTAATGAAATAAAGTGACCCCCGTAATAGAATGACCCCCGATCGAAATATTTCGACCCCCGGTCGAAATATTTCAGAAAAAGTGACTCTTTTGCCGTAATAGAGTGACCCCCCTGTCGAAATAATTTGACTTCCTGTCTATGCTAGGGGGTCACTTCATTTCAGGTATGACATGAAATAAAGTGACCCCCATAATATTATGACCCCCTTCGAAATATTACGAAAATGTGAATCCCTAATCGCAAATGTACGTCAATTGCCCTTCCTTTAAAAACTCCATCCGAACAACGCACCAACATTTTGTCTCCATTGTAAACCCCTATAATGTGTTGGGGTATGTTATATCAAGACTTTGCATTGTCTAAAAGTATTGAATGTACATGTATTTACTTAAGTAACTTCATTTGCAATACGATACAGGTATAGATAGTCGGATATAACCAGAAATGTAGTGTTTGATCAGGTTGCATCTGATTATAAGAATTGACAGGGTGTACAAACAATGTTGAGATAACGATCTCTCAATTTACAAACTTTATTATCTCGATAAAATACCAAAAACGTTAACATGTCTGAATGAAAAATGTAGTTTCCAACAAATATGTTTATAAACTGTCGTGTGTCGGCCATTTAAGAAACAATATCATAATTTTAAAAAAGGAAATATTTGCTCCAGGTGCATCAGTTTAGTTCACTTTAATAACACACAATTTTGTTCGGTACGTATTGTAATACAGTGATACCATGGGGTATCGCAATATATTGCGATACGAAATTTCTGGCAATACCCATCCCTACCAAGAAGTGGCTTCGTTCGCTCTGCTTACATTGATGCTATAGTTAGAACAAAAATAACTGAAATATTGCAGAAATTTCTACATTAAATAATGCTGCATTTAGTGACTGGATGTATTCAAGGCTGTAACTAATGAATCACAAAAGACAGGCGACTGCTTAATGCAACACCAAAATAATACAGAAAGCTCATATAGATCTATGTGCGTGTTCTGCATTATTTTATGCTGTATTCAGTAATAGCCAAAACGGGTGTTCTATTGAGATCTCTAACAGGTTACTGCTTAATACTATATATATACAACTTATTCAGACATTTCAGAGATCTATGAGCTTTCTCCAATTCACTCGACCATGTCGAGAACAAGATACACGACGTCAAGAGTGTGTATCTTCCATGAGGCCCTCAACATATACTTACAAGTATATAAAACAAAAGGCATTTCATACAAAACAAATTATTAACAATATAACAATAAAATGTACTAACTGCAGGGCTGCCATAAGTAGATCTTGAAAAATCCGAAGATTTCCAAATTTTCTATTTTCAGTCGTGATTACTTAAAGTAGGTTGAAAGTAAAGTTTCAACCTGCTTTATGCTACCATCTGCTACCATAAAATCCGACGGTGATAATGCTGTAAAGATGCGGTATTTACACGAGTTCTATTGCACGATGATACACTAGTTGATGTTATTATTTCTTAAAGTACTAAACAGACACACGTTTGTATAGGGGGTCACTTTATTACGGGGGGTCACTTTATTACATGAGCGGTCACTTTATTTCACGTAAGGGGGTCATAATATTTCGACCGGGGGAGTCGAAATATTTCGACCGGGGGGGGGTCACTCTATTACGGGGGGGGGGGGGGGGGTCTCTATATTTCATTACAGCCGGAGCCAAAAAAACGATATTCCATCAGTGGATTACGATATTTAAAAAATCGCTTTATGCACATCCCAGTCCGCAAATTATGTGATAAAAACAGCGTTACGCGGCGCCTGATCTGGATTTAGGCTGTATGCAAATGTTAGCCAATATCCTTCATATAACAACTCCCTCCGAAAAACGCACACAATTATGTGTCACCCATAGGGTGTCATTATAGAAAGGGGTGCTGTTTATTCATTGAAATGAGCTTACTCGGCGTCTGTTCTTACTTTAAACGGTTTGTTAATCTGGTTTCTGATATTATTTTTGTTATCCTGAGGATCCAGACTGTTTGCAAAGTTGTCCTTTAGCACCGTTGGCAGTAAAAGAGTAAAACGATAAAGAATATCGTCTACTTTACTGTCCAGGGTCCTAGGTTCAGTTGAGTCTAAAGTCGTTCCCAAGCATTTGATTGGTCAGATTTGAGCCTAGCATAAAAAACGACCAATAAATGCTTGACAACACACTCAGACTCAGCTCAAACGCTTTACAACCTTGGACTCTGAACTAGTAACGAGCTTACATGTGCTAACGCGGCGTCTGATCTCGTTTCATGCTGTTTGTCACTCGGATTTCTATATCTTCTGTCAAAATTTCCACTTATATGTAACTTTGACATTAAACAGAAGACGACAATAATTTTCTACGCAGACGATATTGCAGAAGTTTAGGCGTTATACATAAATGTCTTGTTTGGGGAACAGCTACTAGGTTCGTTGTAAGGCGGGGCGTTGTTCTGAGGGTCGTTGTAGGGAGGGAGCACTGTACACTCCAGTTTACTATGACGCTTGTCACTCGTTATTCTATATCTTCTTACATGTAACTTTGACAACAATCTGCAGAGGACAATTATAAGGTTCTTTATAAAGAAGGGGTGTTGTTCGGAGGGCCGTTGTAGGGATGGAGCACTGTACACTAGGGTTTACTATGTTTGTTGTAGGACCGGGTTTAGAAGACTATTCATGGTATCGTACAAATGGTTTGGACCTATTGGCATAATACAAGTATTCGTCTTTGGCACGATTATCTCATACCTTACTGGTAAGAAGCTTAGTTTCTATTGCAATATAAAACTGTAAGCTAACTTGCGACGAGTACAAACGTCATATACAATGAAGTAGTGAGGAGTATACAAGCCTTCTGCAAACAAGGTTGACCCTGATCAGAACTTGAAACAAGAATCACCAATCGGAAATATAAGGGGTGAATGAGATAAGCTAATATTTATGTTATCCAACACAACAGATAAATACGAAAGACTCAAGCAGGAAACGCAACACAAACAATACATCCACCTCTCAAGCAGAACACACACTCAGTCATACCATAACAAACACACACACAAACACACACGCAATACCATTCCTTCATCTACACACTAAATATAAAACAACACACAAGACAAACATAAAGCAAAGTGAACATTGGAGTCTGCATTGGTACGGTCAGTAGCCATCAATAATCAATTATAAATTTATTATTAATAACCACTGGGGGTTAAACCTGGGTTTAGGGGCACCCAACCTCACTCTTATCTCCTTTATTCACCTATAAAGACGAACAGTGTACATAAAATATAAACCCTGTTCCACAACCTTACAATCACAAAGACCGCCAAAACAGTAAGTAAATACAGGTAAAACATCTAACAAAAATTCTATGACAAGAAGATTATTAGTAACACGGGAAAGAATTAAACATTCAAGCCCGTGTTAAAAAATAACCCACTATGGCAACGGTCAAATTGTACTCAAGCGACTAGTCCGTAGTCACGAGTAACTGTAAGACATGGATGGGTTCAGGGTACGACAGAGAGGGAGAGAGACTGCTTAATGAAAGATGAATTTAATGTCAAATGGTGCTACAAAAATGTTCTGCTTTAGTTCATATACTGTAATTGACAAACACCTGTATAAATACTGCTTATGCACATTCTATTTAGTGGTCGTCTAAAAATAGTTTGGATGGTTTACGTAATGTTTCAGTGGCACAAATCTACAGAATAAGACATACGTCAGCTATTGGCGTTTGTTATATATGCACATGTTCATTGAAAGTGACCCATCAGTGTTCGTCAATCTGTAGAGCATTCAGTTAATGTATCGGAGCCTTTGGAGGCCTACGTCCATGACAATTGACACACAAACTACCTGTTTTCACTATATCGTTGGGCAGCTACGCGATCAACTTAAAAGGTTATCTTTCGAAGTGAACAGGAATTCCAATATGGCTACCAAATGACTAAATGGCTTGCCAATCAACTGTATAATGCCTTTTCTCTTCAATAAACCACCCGATTTATTAAACAAAGCAGCTTACAATATTATATCTAAACATTATTTTTGTATGTGGTAACAATGACGCATTTCAGCTGAGTAATGCAAATTTGTGTGTTTGAATCGATTTGTGTATAATTCGTTTGTACCCGTGAATAGTACAAAGACATTGGGGCGCAATGAATAATTATTGGAGAGTATTCAATAACGTTTGATGTCGTACTATAAAGATTGTTTGCACTCTAACCGGACGTTGGTCTCCGAGTCAATACCTGAAATCACTGCAGTAGTTAAAATACATATACAATGAAAAATGCGTTACTCTTTCTCGTCCGTTTAACCGAAGTTATATGCACACGCCTTGTAGTAAAATGTCGAAAATGATAACACTGTGAAATTTATAACCCTTCCATCTGAGTGGAAACCAGTTTGTAACACGTTAAGGCTTCAAACTGTTTGCTATGGACATAAGTTTGTTTCAGCATAAATGGATTGATTTAGATATAATAGCACCTTCTCTACTGTACGTTAGTATACGACGAAAAAGTCGTCAACACGTGCTACACATTTTCTGCCTTTGCGGTACATAATCGTTTACAATGATAAGCTCATTTATGGTGGCACATTTCTGACACCAGTTAACAATTAATCATGGAAGTTTCCTGTTAATATCTTCCTTTAACAATACATATGACAAACAGTGTAGTACTTTGTCAGAGGTTTCCTTTAGGAGCCCTCGGCTCTTGATATACATATACACCCTTTTCCTAGGGCAGATGTACTCCAATAGGGTATATAGTTTATAAAGGACAAGTCTAATCGTCGCGAGGGTTAAATGAGTAAAATATCCTAAAAGTAGATACAGTGAAGGCTAACTGATTGTAAAAAGGCAGGAGACAGCTTTAAACAATATCAAAGTAAGTCAGAAAGCTCAAATGTTATACTTTCACGACGCCCAAAGAAGCTATCTGATATAAAAACAAACAATAAACGAGATGTTGGATCCTTTGGAAATGGGTCTAAACTGTTAGCATAGGACATATATAGACTTACTGAATCTTATAAGTGTATATTTTAGTTGTGTAAAATCGTTCAGGACTCATGTGAAGGAGAATGCTCTCTGCAATGAATATCACCGAATATCACCGAATTTTCCGGTATAAGTTAACAAGAAATGTTTTGCTGCATATTAGTATTTGCGGCAGTATAACTATGGCATTAACAGTTCATTTGACACGTAAAGATAATTATCAAGTTTTCACGAAAAGATTCCACTTTCCATGTAATATATAATTATGTCGGATATTAATTTGATTTGTTTCAGAAAAGCTATGTGGAAACAGGTGTCGGCAATATGCCACCATACATTTACTTGGTTTGCCTGTGTAAATATGTAATTGCCAGTGAATTTTCCTTCTTATGGAGAACAATTTTTCTGTTTTGAAACAAATGTGCGTCCCTTTTAAACAACTCTTTTTGAAAATGCTATATTTGACATATCCGCAAGTGTCACTTGCTTCCCTCATGACTTAGGAGGTACAGTCTGAGTGTCAAGCAGTTTTGATCTAGATGAGAATTCTAGTTACTCGGCATTTCCTCCATATCCAAACTGTTTTTAAACGACATCAATACATGCTACAACATTGAAACGGGATTAATGCTTTAATCTTATGACTATTTGAAATTACTAAATAAGCAAATTCAGTCTCAAAAGAATACGGTATGTATGATTGTGACCATTAGTGATGAATATATTTTACACATTTGCCCTAACATTGTGTTCCAGGGTTCACAAAGCCGGGGGATATTGATAAAAGAACTGTGATGTCATTTTACGATACATTGTTCCCGTTCTTACCCGAAGGCATCCGAAAACATCTCCGGTGTGGCTATGCTGAATTGTTCGAGTCCGTGAGTACGCGGTTTATGATATAGTTGAATATCGTCAACACTACTCGCCTAAGTCAAACATACCCATACTGTAATGTTAACATGTGGCTTAACCATGTATTATGTTTGAAATATGGGAAGTTCACCTTAAACCTTTGCCTCTAGTCATCCATATGTACACGTCATTTGCAAACAATGAAGACCCAGATCAGAGGACTCCTAATGGAAACCTCTGATCATGGTCTGAACGATTTGTCATATTGCAATACATTAAAACAACATTTATCCTTAATACTCCGATACGGAATGAACTAAACTTAAAATGTGAATTGTTTATTAGACGTTTAAGGGAGGATGAGGTTTAGTGATTTGACATTTTTCGATATTCTACTGTTAATAAAGGGAACGATTCTATATCAGTGTATCGAGGTTTGACTGTATGTTCGGGTTTGTTAGGTTAAATTGAATACTTCAGAGGTACAACCAGGCTATTTGTTTGGGTGATAGTTTAACTTGAGTCCAACTGCCGTGTATTAAAATATCGAAAATTGACGGATCATTGTGGCAGTGGTAAATACAAGTATTATTTTCAATGCATGATTGATAAAATGCTGAAAGTTTCTACAGGAAATTTCTACATAATTGCTTTCCCATAGTAAACAGTCACCTATATTTAGCCTCACATTACATGTACAAAAAGTACTTTTAATTGTCGTCGCTTTGTGCAAAACTGACTATGTGTATAAAGAAACACACTTTAAATGAAACTAATTTAAAATAAAACTAAACGCATAAAAAATGCAATAAGATTAATCAAAAACAACAAATATTGAATACTTGTTCGACGTCTGGTTTGAATCCAAACTGTTTGCAATGGACATCAGTGATTGAGAAGAGATCGCTTTTGGTTTGGAAATTATTGCTTACACTGAATATGTTCGTCAAATATTCTAAAATGACATGTGGTTTAATTATCATGAATGAATGACGCGACGTCATAAATTCATTTATTATCGTTTTTTAAATGTTTTACGTTATTCCTTTAACCCGTTAAAACCTTTGTAATCAAGGTCTGATCACAGTACTTAAGGCTTTTGACAGGCATGATAGTTTTTGAAACATGGCCAAATGCGGCGTATGATCTTGATCAACAAAGTGTTCCAAAATCAGTCAAGTCGGGCTTTAATCTGGATCCATACTGTTCGAAAAATCAGTAAAGTTGCGATCAGCAGGCAAAGGGTTAAGGCAATGTTTAAGTTATATCAGGAAATAAAGTTTTAACACTGAAAAGATATCACACAGCTAGAAATTGCAAAAGACAGTGGGGGTACTATAATAAGAGAGGTGGACAGCAAGAGGTAACCCACAATGATACTATCCTTGATGGCCCCATATTATCTCCCCAGCTCCTCTTAATTAAGGGAATCACATGTAAGGGGAGGGAGGGTGTGTGCGTCGGAACTAGACTTAACCGTTCAAGAAGTTGGTCGTGTACCATATTAAACAGCTTTTGGCCATAATGGGCGAAACCTAAAAAACATATTTTACAAGGGAAGCAATTTGGTCGTAAATATAATCCGAATAGGAAATAGTCATTAAACTGAATACTTTTTTAAAGTGATCATGTTAAAATAAAAATGATATCCGTTATCTACCGTTGTTAAAAGGTTTAGACAATGGCTGGTCGTTGTGATGCGCAGGAATTGTTCGTGCAGGCTGAACGCACTCCTAAGTAGTCAATTCCTGCGCCTTACAACGACCAACCATTTTCTAAAATCGTTTAACACGGCATGTTACCATCTGCGACCATAAAGAAAATGTTACTTATGATGCATATTTACGACTGTAAAAACTAGTTTGCTCGGTAAAGGAAAACATTAAAGGCGTAAATATTTGCATTTATTTATGCTTTTCGGTGGATTACCGTGAAAAAGCAGTGGGATTATCGTCGCTCGTGTTTCTTTCATGAGTTTTCCCCGTAGGGCTCCCCAAAAATCGTAGTCAATCGTGTATTATCGTTCAATTCCGACAGTCCGTTTTGTCGCGAACCACTCAACGGAAGAACACGAATCCAAGATCGGAAGTAACGACGTAGTTCCGTTGGCGTCAAATCAATAAATTAGTGACGTCATTGTACCGCCAACTGTCACGCACATGTGTTCGACATAAACCTTAGGGCTCAACACGGGATAAATAATGTACTTTCGCTTTCAATTTTCAAACAATTTTGTTTAAAAAGTGGCTTAAAAGCATAAATAGATAAAATAACTGTGTAAGATTGAATTTAATCCATTTCGTGAACATCAGACTGTTCTATTTTCATATATAAAAATATAACGTCTGATGTTCACTCGATGGATTAAATTTCGATCTTACACTGAAAAAAACCAGTTATCCTCTATATTTTTGGATCAATATTTTAAAACATTGTTGAGTTGGGAAAAGTGATTTTCTGTTTGCAGAAGAAAGCGTACGAAAATGGGGACTCAACATTCATGAATCAAGATGTCTTCGATGCTGATATCATAGTAGAACAACCTGATACTCTCAACACGAAAGTGATGAAAGACAATGCATACGTGGGACAAGAACTAACAAACATGACTGACGCCAAGGTGAAACCAGAAATTGGAAATGGAGACCAAGTTTCTCTCTCGGACGTTCATGTCTCAACGTCCGTAGGTGATCTTAGAAGTCGCCAAATTCCAATAAGAGATATGGAATTCGAGATCACAAAGGTAGGGGGAAGCGTTGGTGATATATCTGGCCAAACAGAGTCGGTGTTTATAGTTTTAGATAAAACACACGATGAACGCATAATGAAATTTCAGGCAAAAAGTGTCGAGTTTCTTATCAACCCTGTCTCTCACCCAGTAGATCCAAGTGGTGAGGAGAAGGATGAAGTTTCTAAAGAGCTATGTGAAAGACTATGAAATTAAAAAACAACCGTTATACTTGAATTACTCTCAATATTCTTTTCCCCTTAAACCGTTCACTGTCATGGCGTCATCCCTCGCTGCCATGACGTCATCTGCTTTAAAACAATTGTCGAATTATTTTATTTTATCAAATTTGAATTTTAAATTTTTTAACTAACGTTATACCGTAATGATTGTCAAACAGCATTATGCTGTTTATGTTAAACTGTTTGCAATAAACTATCGTAAGTACAGGTAGTGTGCAGGCAGTGTAGGTACTACGATCACATGTTACAAGGAAATATTATTTAAAGGCATTCTTTATAGGTCTACTAAGTAAAATTCATAACAGTGTTGATACATTCAATCAATAAATAAGCCGTGCATTGTAAAATATCGAACGCCGCAGCTGTCTTATGCTGAGGTCGGACATGTTGTCTTGTTGAAACAGTATATGGTCATGTCAAATGCATACGTTATCCTGTTGAACTATCATTTTATCTTGTCAAACGCGTAAGTTGTCGCCTTTAAAACCAGTGTTTTTATGTTAAATTGGTATGTCATTATGTTGAATACATATGTCAACTTGTTAGAATGTGATTATGTCAGTTATGTAAGCTATCTCCTTATTATTACAAGCCTTTATATTAAACTTGTATGTTATCATGTTGAACGGGTACGTTGTTCTGTTCACTGAATTAGTGATCATGGTGAATGTACGTGTTGTCTTGTTCAAATAGCATGTCATTGTGTTATTCAGCATGTGGTCTTGTTGAATCAGTACGTTGCCATATCAAATACATATTTTTAGCTCACCTGAGCACAAAGTGCTCAAGGTGAGCTATTGTGATCGGTTGCCATCCGTCGTACGTCGGTGTCGGTGTACGTGTCGGTGTCCGTGTCGGTGTCGTCTGTTCACAATTTGTTTCAAATAACTTCTTCTCTGAAACCAATGGCCCAATTTTAACCAAACTTGGTCAGATACATACTGTAATTGTGAGCTTCAAAAACTGTTGCCATGGTCTTGTTGCCATGGCAACCATGCACAATATCTAAAAAAATCTTCTCCTCAAAAACGACTGGTCCGATTTCAATTTGTTTTACACCAAAATGTTTCTCAATTAATATACTTTCAAAATTGTTCAAAGAATTTTGATCCGTCAAAAAACATGGCCGCCAGAGGGCGTGGTCATTTTCCGTATTTACGTCAAAACTTTAAACATCTTCTTGTCAATAACTATAAGTCCTAGGATAACCAAATTTCACATGTAGCATCATGTTGTAAACTTTTAGCAAGATTGTTCAAATAATGACCCCCGGGTCAAAAATGGCCCCGCCCCGGGGTTTATCAGTTTTTCATAGGAAATCCTTTAAAACTCTTCTTCTCTAAAACTGTATGGCCTAGACCTTTTATATTTAGCATCTAGCTTTGCCTTATGGACCTCTACTAAGATTGTTCAAATCATGACCCCAGGGTCAAAAATGGCCCCGCCCCGGGGCTTATCAGTTTTACTTAGACTTATATAGGAAACCTTTAAAAATCTTCTTCTCTAAAACCGTAAGGCCCAGACAATTTATATTTGGCATCTAGCTTTATCTTATGGTCCTTTACCAAGATTGTTCAAATCATGACCCCAGGGTCAAATATGGCCCCGCCCGGGGCTTATCAGTTTTACACAGACTTATATAGGAAAACCTTTAAAAATCTTCTTCTCTGAAACTGTAAGTCCCAGACCTTTTATATTTGGCATCTAGCTTTGCCTTATAGTCCTCTACCAAGATTGTTCAAATCATGACCCCCGGATCAAAAATGGCCACGCCCCGGGGCTTATCAGTTTTACATAGACTTATATAGGAATAAACCTTTAAAAAAATATAAATCTGAATAAGGGGAGATCCTTTAAAAGCACAGAAAACAAAGCAAATACTGAAAATTGCAGACTCGGTTTAATTGAGTCTGTTCATGAGCAATATTGAAATACGCAACAGTGCTCACGCCCCCTAGCACCAGCCCAAGCGGAATTCAACCTTCAACTGCAAATGCGCTGAAAGCAATGATTCCAAAGGACCAGAAAGTATAACAACACTGAGAATGAAGTAAGGGGCGACGTTTTACAGCCGCCACACAAGCACTTAACATCTTCTGTTGTGAATTATATAAATCTGAATAAGGGGAGATCCTTTAAAAGCACAGAAAACAAAGCAAATACTGAAAATTGCAGACTCGGTTTAATTGAGTCTGTTCATGAGCAATACTGAAATACGCAACAGTGCTCACGCCCCCTAGCACCAGCCCAAGCGGAATTCAACCTTCAACTGCAAATGCGCTCTCTTCTTCTCTGAAACCCTAAGACCCAGACCTTTTATATTTGGCATCTAGCTTTGCCTTATGGTCCTCTACCAAGATTGTTCAAATCATGACCCCGGATCAAAAATGGCCCCGCTCCGGGGCTTATAAGTTTTACAAAGACTTATGTAGTAAAACCTTTAAAAATCTTCTTCTCTGAAACCGTAAAGCCCATACCTTTTATATTTGGCATCTAGCTTTGTCGTATAGTCCTCTACCTAGATTGTTCAAATCATGACCCCGGGGTAAAAAATGGCCCGCCCCGGGGCTTATCAGTTTTATATATACTTCTACAGGAAAACCTAATTCCGAGTTGTTACAGTTTCATGCAACAGTCCACATACATGCAATGACAAACTTCATTATGCATCGAGTATAACACAATAGTTACTCAGGTGAGCGATTTAGGGCCGCATGCGGCTCTTGTATATATTGTTGAACTAGGTGTGATTATGTGCAAATTGTATGTTATTATGTTAAACCGTGATGTTGTTGACGTGATGACGGAATCACTCTAAAACCACGTGAGTTTTATTTGCGCGAACCAAAAATGGTAAACCAAGAGGAAAGTTCACGTATTTAAACATTTTCCTATAATGACATAACACTATCAGGAGCAACCACCTGCCTATCAGGAGTATGGAATATGAGCTTATCAAATCAGGAAGAAGCGTTGATGATATTTCTTGAAAGCCAGGACCGATGTTTATCGTTTTTGATAAAACGAATGAAGAAACTATACTAAGATTCCAAGAAAAAAGCATCGACTGTACCTGCTTTTAGATACATAGCCACATTTGTAAAAAAAATAATAGTTTGACGGCTGATCGCGTTGTATTATACTTAATAAACCCCGCGGTTGCGTAATTCAACATTGTTGAATGTTTCTTAATTCAGCTGCGCTATAACTTGTAGCATCAATATTTTGTACGTGCGTGAATTAATTGCCTTACAAAAGCATTAAAATGATTTTTTGGAACATACAGTATTATTAAGGAATTATCGAACGTTTCATTCGTTGCATTCGGGTTCACACAGGGATCACGCGATGTACACGTGAAATATACATGATCACGATCTACCCAGTTGTGCCGAGCAAAGACACAGAACGGAACAAATTAGAAAGGCTATTTCGATAAAGAGGTACAAAGTAATGATGAACATGCGTCCATGAATACGGATGTATGTGTTACCATGTAACAAAACAAAATCCATCTTTATGGCAGGCGACAAGATAATATATTATACGCAGATACCCCCCGCAGAGCTATTCAAAAAGTGTCCTCTTACGTCTGATACCGGACACTTTTTTCTGTTACAGGACAGTTTTACTTTCTATTATTGTATACATTTTACGGGCGTGGTGCATGTGGTCAACATGCTGTCACTTATGATTAAATACACTACTCCTGACGACCGTTTGGTCATAACGCCTTGCCAGAAAATTTCCTTGCAAAAAGCAGGGGTCTTGTGGTCACATCGGTAGCAACGAACCATTGAAGCGTCTGATGTGAGACCAGACCTTTATATTTTATAATTTGGTTAGAAATAACCATTGAAAAGCACTAGGGGCATGAGTATAATATGGGCCTCACCAGGTAAACTGAGATTGGTATACCCGTTAGCAGCTTGTGCTGCATGCTTTGAAAGTTACATTCACACCTATCGAGAACATTGAGGTGTCACTAGGGAAATAATTTTAACCCATCACTGCTTGGTAATTGATGAGGTAACCCTTGTTATGCTAAGCACAGATTTGCTAACATTTGCAAACAGTTAGGATTCATAGAAAACGCCGCGTCACGCGGTATGTGATCTGGTTCAAAATTGTTTGGTACTCATATTAAATTTTTATTCAACTTGAAAAGCATAAAAAAGATTTTGAGTTTTTCCAGATATGCAATATTAGACTGAGCAGACGGCAATTCAGCATAACAAGGGATAACGAACAGTTGCAAACAGTGTGGATCAATATCAAACACACGGTAACTCAGTGTTTTAACAGGATCCCAACTGATAATGCTTGTATCAACATTCATGCAGCCAAATCCGAAACTTTGCTTTGGATTTAAATGCAGACGGCAATTTCAAAGCACACGTCAATATGAAATGGATGTCATTGTGCCTCTGGTCCTTTGTTTGATTTTAAAGGGACGGATAAAGAATTATATCGGGCTAACATGATAAGGTTCAAATACCCGGTATGTATTGATCTTAATGCTAAATGCTTAAAAATAAAATGTCGCCTAAACTGATAAATAGAGAGTCTACAGGAAAACAGCGCTTACCTTACTAGCTGAGTACTAATTCTGATCGTAGACAAACAAATATGTAGTTATTCTACGGCATTATTTTAACACACAGACTGCACGGTATGCTCGTACAAGTTAGAAATAGGACCTGGTTATATTAATTTGATTCATTAAATTGACCAAAATCGTCAATGACTCGGTGTTAGATGTTTAAAACAAATCTTCGTATAAGTCAGATATATTGCGGGTTTTGCCTCAAAAGTTTCCTGTAACAACTGTAAGAAGACTGTTTCGCTTGGGCGGACAACAAGGATGTCATCGGTTTCGCCTCGGACATTTTGTCGTTCGTCCTCAAGAAACAGTCTTATTACCGTTGTAACAGGGCACTTTTAAAGGGACTCGCAACCGGATGGTGTTCTTGTCAAAATAAAATAAAATACTCAAATAAAAGCAAATTTGTGGCATTATTTGGCTTTTGACATTAAAAAAATATGATCAGTCCAAAACAAGTCTCAAGAATCGTCACCGAATCTTAGTTTTTTAGATATTTTCCATCGTTTTTCCATAGCGTTAGCTAACGGTATAGTTGTTGTTGTTGCTTCTCTACACGGGGTCAGACATAAACACGAGCCGAATTACGAAGTTGTATGCACTTCCGATCGCTACACATTGAAATACGTTAAATCGATCCGAGATAAACGGATAGTTCCGTGGTCCATTGGTCTAAGCGGTTTCCCCTATTTTGCCTTCTGTCCGCCAATGCCGGGCCCCGGGTTCGAATCCCACCAGAGACCAATATTTTCTTTTATTGAAATACATTTTTTTAAACAGAATTTCTTATCATAAACTAATTCTTTACCATTTATATAAGCGTTTGACACATATTAACAAATTACTATTTTTAATGCACCATCCGGTTGCGAGTCGCTTTAAAGCGAAACACGTAATATATTTATTACATAATGTAAGCGTACAAATAGTTGCGATTAAACAATTCGTTTGAGGATATCACTGTCATGCGGTTTGTTACTAGCATATACTTGTGTGAATATAAAGTAAAACAGATAAGGAAGTCACTCAAGTATAATATCCTGCAAATTTTTAAAGCTGGCCACCTGTGCATTTCTCCAAACCAATTTCTTCTTTTTCTATTGGTATATATATACTCAGCAAATATAGAAACATTACATGGGATTCTAATGCGTATTATTCTGTCTACAAATACAGTGTTGCAGAAAACTTATTGTTATTCGAAACTTTGGATCAATTTCTCGACACTGGTGATGAATAAAATCCCAAAGCCATGTTGTAATTTGACGTCAAAATGCATAGGTGTCGATTTCAAATTCTCAAAGATGTGAACGTGTACGCACGATGTTTTTAATTTATTTTTCCGTTTTCATTTTAAGTGACTTTTTATATAAAGTCACTTCAGTAGCGTGCATGCTCATCCTCACGGTTAATGCAAGCAACACTCCGTCTCTGATGTACCGTCTAATCACGTCATTTTGGATGACAAGGCATCTTAATATCCAAACATTTCTGAGGTCGTTGGTCGTGTCAATCTTGTAATTTTATCGCACCCGTCGCCAATATTACCCTGTGCATGCTCTATTGGTTTCAGATCTGGTGCTGCCGCAGGCCAGGGCATGACATTGACGTCATTCTGGGCATTGTGTGTTTAGTTAAGACCTGCCCTGTATACGGTTTACGGGTACGGATAGGACAGTGACATTGCCTCAAACGAGTCCTTGTTGTTTCGGCAGTGATCCCAACCGCCGAGCAGTAACCGTTGCTGGGATGGAACGGTTACGTCGAAACGTAAATGTAAGAGTGCGGTCGTCTCTACGTGACGTCATCGGTCTCAGACGATCCTGGACTTATCCCTTAACTTTGCAACTAGTAGTCAGGATATGAATTGTCTACCGTATGTATCCTAAATGACGCGCAACATCATTTACTGACGCGCCCGCCGTAAGCATGTCAAATGTCCTGATTTCTGTGATTTTCAGAAAGCTATGGCATCTCAGCTTTGAAACGCAGATGTTTACAATTTTTTTTCGGTGTTTGGCAAAAGCCTGCGTGTGTCTGTTGCATTAAATAAACTTGAAATCAACACTGACTAGGTCAACTCGCCGTCAGTGTTCAATACCGGAAGTTGAAAGCGTGCTATGTCGTGCGCGATACAAATTAGCTAGAGTGTGGCTCTGTATGGTCTTTATCGATAATTCCATAATGAATTGTGCGTTTATCTAATGAAACATCATTAAAACATCGCTTAAACCGGCTCTTAAGTATGTAAAATTTCTATTTCTGTTTAGTACGCATATAGTATATAAGCATGAGATGTCAATATTGTCGAGACTTGTTCCTTTCACATATTCCTCATAGATTATAATTGCCAGTACTCATAACCGCGTTTGAATTTCATAAAAAATAACATTTAGAATGACACATGGTCCTATGTTGTAGCAAGAAAACCATTATTTCTTACACCGCTTTTCTACGAGTACCCATCTCTTTTCTAAATCGCAAATCTTTATTTGATTATACGTTTCGATTTTATTTTGCACAGTACTCATTAGTCAACGTTTTTTTATTCGATAAGACGATTCAGAGTCTACGTGGAGTGTCAACCATCTATCTATACTCAGTAAAAATAGAAACTTTACATGGGATGCAGATGCGTATAATTCCTCCTACAAACACAATTTTGCAGAAAGCTGATTGTTATTCAAAACTTTGGATCAATGTCTGCATGTTCTCGAAAATGGGGATGAAACAAATCCAAAAGTCCTTGACTTATCCCGTAACTCTGTAACGAGTAGTCAGAATATGAATTGTCTACAGTGTGCGTCCAAACTGACGCGCAGCATCAGTTACTAACGCGCCCGCCGTTAGCATGCCCAATGGCCCGAGTTTTGTGATTTTCAGAAAGCTGTGGCATCTCAGTTTTGAAACGCAAATTTTAATAATTTTGTTTTTCGGTGTTTGGATTAAGGGTGCATCAAACCCATTAGCGATTTTTTCAAAGTATTAAACGTTTTTTCTATCATTGTTTTTTGGAAGAGCTGTTTATGATGAATGAAAATATGAACAAAAATATGGTGGTGTTCTTTTTTGAGCCACAGCGATTTGAAAAAGGTATGTCAAATGTGGACTTTTTTCAAATTTTACCCATTCAGAGTACAAGCTTCAGTAAAATCTATTTCAAAACACAACAAACATGGTAATTTGGTAATTTATTTATTTCATGTCTATGGTGGTAATTTTTTACATATAGAAACCAAATTTAGACAAAGCAGGCACAATATTTGAACAATATGGATCCTTGAATATAAACAAATGCTTTCTAAAGGGCATGATTTTATCAGATTTTTTATTTTATGAAAAAAGTAAAACAGTTTGAAAATGAAATAGTTCTAGTATTAAACTTTTTTTTATATTCTACCAGATGAAAGCCCATGCTAAAGCAGTTCAAAATATGAAAAAACATTTAAAGGTCAGTGTTGAAAATTTTGAGTTATTAAAGTTAAAAAGAGTTATCTCCCTTTACAAAATTTACAAAAAAGTACCATATCGATGATATTTAGAGCTTTATAAATTTCACATTTGCTGCCTGTTTTCTCTTAAATTAGTTTTTGTATGAAGAAATACTACCATAGACAGGAAATAAATACCACAAAACCAAATTATCATATTTGTTTTCATTTGAAATGGATTTTATTGAAGCGGGCTGTTTGAAAAGGAAAAAATAAGAAAGAGTGGGTGTGGTAATTTTTACATGGCCGTAGAGCCAAAAGATGTTCACCAAAATGTACACTCTTCTATTTTATCATTCATCTTAAATAGCTCCTCAATACAAAACCATCATAGAGTGTTTTCATATACTTTGAAAATTTCCCAAATTCATGAGTTTTATACACCCCTAAGACTGCGTTTTGTCTGTTGCATTAAATACATTTGAAATACACCCTGAATAGGTCAACTCGCCGTCAGTTTTAAATACCGGAAGTTGAAAGCGTGCTACGTCGTGCGCGGTACAAATTAGCGAGAATGTGACTCTGTATAGGCTTTATCGATTAGTCCATTATGAAATGTGCGTATATTTAATAAAACGTCACTGAAACCTCGCTTAAACCGGTCCTAAAGTATGTAAAGTTTCTATTTTTGTTAAGTATATTTTTAAGCAACAATTTACTATATCACCGCAAAATCTTTTCATTTGCTTTTTCTAAGATTTTCTTTCAGACAAGCGGAAACGCGTTTTGATGACATAGACTGTTTCGGTATATGTTTCAACTAGAAAATTCACGTAAGGCAAAATAAACAAATACACGTGTTTCCTATAACATGCCCAAAAATATTAATGACGGGCGGTTGGAATTTTTTTTTTAACAAACATAATCATATAGATCTAATAATATATTCAACTTAATTAACTTTTCTGATGGAGTGTTTTATATAATCGTATTCATGTATGAAAATATATTAATGTATTGTATTTTGCAGAGCCCTGGGTCATACATAAAACTCCTAGAATTATCAATTCAAATTGATTTTTTATAGGTCCCATTACCAAAACTACCTTAAAATTGAAACTGGTATGATTGTTAACCAATATTGGTTTACCAAACCGTCAAAGTATACACTGATATATGATATATGGAATTGATAATGTTTTAAAACGTGTTGTATGCATATCAAATATGTCAGTACAATGTGTTATCTGCGTGTTGAATGTGTCAATGTTATATTAACTACCATATCATATCTGCAAGGAAGGTACTTTTTGAAAGATTACGAGTTAATTAACTTAATTTCACTTAGATATTTGCTAAATCTTATTAAAAAATCAATTTTTCAAACACTTAAGCGACTATAAAGTAGTTTTAAACAATTAAGTGGAGAATAGCTTCTATCACAAATTCCTAAAAAACGACTGTCACATGTGCCGCATAAATGACCGACATTCGCCGATAGAGTTTTCGAAAAATGAAAAAAAAAAAGGTCAGGGTCGGAGGGAAAAAATAGGGTCGGTTGGGTAACTGGAAACATAGGTATTTTTTTGTTTGGCCTAATGAAAATGTTGATCAATTTCATTGTCTTGATAGATAAAGTGGTATAGCGATTGATTAACAATCCAAAACTCACGGGCTTTATATTTTATGTACACTGTTCGTCTTAATAGGTGTATATAGGAGATAAGTGTGAGGTTGGGCGCCCCTAAAACCAGGTTTAACCCCCCAGTGGTTGTTAATAATTAATTAATTTATAGTTAATTATTGGTTGTTACTGACCGTACCAAGGCGGGCTCCTATATTCACTTTGCTTTATGTTTGTCTTGCGTGTTGTTTTCTATTTAGTGTGTAGATGTAGGAATTGTATTGCGTGTGTGTGTGTGTGTGTTTGTTGTGGTATGACTGTGTTTGTGTGTTCTGCTTGAGAGGTGGGTGTATTGTTTGTGTTACGTTTCCTGCTTGAGTCTTTCGTATTTAAGTTAAATTCGATCCAAACTTTATTTTTACAAAGAATTGTCCGGTTCTACTGACCTGTGAATCATAAATGACACAGAGATCAAGGGATAAGTAATGCTTATTTTTCGTTGGTTAGAATCAGTGTCCGCTATAGATTTTGTCCAATTACGTTTTGTTTTAATGACTGTCGAGTCAGCAAAATCGAAATATAAGATTTGATCGAGCTATCAAGCAACACATAGAAACTTCTAAATCTATAAAAGTCTTTTTTATATATTTCCAAAATCGATATAGCCTATTTTAATATTTAAATTACTTTATTAGCCTTAAATGCAAGTCCATGCATTACTAATAATGCATTTTAATGACAAAATCGTATTTCTAAGGGAGGTAACTGTATCCGAACGTTAAAATAATCCCCTTTTAACTACAACAAATACAAACGACAAAATGTTCTAATTTATTCTGACCAACTATTTCTTCATCTGTTTTGTTGAATAGAATGAGCAAATATATACATTAAGGGTGTATCAATGTCATGAATTTAAGAAATTTTCAAAGTATATGAAAACATTTTATGATGGTTTTGTATTGAAGAGCTATTTAAGATGAATGAAAAAATAGAAAAAGTGTACATTTTGGTGAACAACAGTTGGCTCCATGGCCATGTCGAATTTATCCCATCCACTTTCTCTTATTTTGTCCTTTTCAAACAGCCCGCTTCAATAAAATCCATTTTAAATGAAAACAAATATGATAATTTGGTTTTGTGTTATTTATTTCCTATCTATGGTAGTATTTCTTCATACAAAAACTAATTTAAGAAAAAACAGGCACCAAATGTGAAATTTATAAAGCTCTAAATATCATCGATATGGTACTTTTTGTAAATTTTGTAAGGAGAGATAACTTTTTTCACATTAATAACTCAAAATTTTCAACACTGACCTTTCAATTTCTTTTCATATTTTGAACTGCCTTAGCATTGGCTTTCATTTGGTAGAATATAAGAAAAAGTTTAATACTAGAACTATTTCATTTTCAAACTTTTTACTTTTTTTCATAAAATAAAATATCTAATAAAATCATGCCCTATAAAAAGCATATTTTTGATATTCGAGGATCCATATTGTTCAAACCTAGTGCCTGCTTTGTCTAAATTGGGTTTCTATATGTGAAAATACCACCATAGACATGAAATAAATAATGAAAACCCAAATTACCATGTTTGTTTTGTTTTGAAATAGATTTTACTGAAGCTAGTACTCTGAATGGGTACAATTTGAGCGAAACAGTCCAAATTTGACATACCTTTTTCAAATCGCTGTAGCTAAAAATAAAGGACACCACCATATATTTTTTCCCCATTTTTTCATTCATCATAAAAAGCTCTTCAAACAAACAATGATAAAAAAAGTTTGATACTTTGAAAAAAAACCGCTTATGGGTTGAATACACCCATAAACGAGTTATTTTCTGTAATTCAAGTTTTCAATCAAATATAGCATTTGGCAAATTTTAGATATTTGATTACATCTATTGAATGCTTTTATTCAAAATATGTTTTGAATTTCTTGTAATCAATGTTGTGATCAACTAAGTTCACGAGACTTATATTCATTAACTTTATTTATTTTAGAGAAGTAGTTTCTTATCAAAATTCAAAATGAGATCTTAAAGACAAACCGAACGGTTGATAGTGCTTATAGTAGCACACGTTGTTTCTTAGACTAGTATTATTCTTCAAGCAGACTGATTCTTAACATTTATCATGAGAACTAAGCGAACGCGTGAGCTACCTTTAATCTCTTAAGGAAAATAGTATATCGCCTGCTTTAATATTATGGTTTGTATTGTTTGCTTTGTTTTAAAAGCCATGTGTAAGGCTAAAAGGACCACAGACAAAACCGAAATAAATGTCCAACAGTTTTAACCTTGATTAGAATCCAACAATTTTGCAAGGTCGACTGCAGTTTCTTCTGGTGGTCAAATAAGTAACATTGATTAAAATAGCAATTCCTAAAGAAAATATCGCACGCAATGTTTGACTCAAATACATTGATGTACTGTTCTTATTTGGTGTCTTTCTTGGCGTCTCAGCAATCAGAATCAAATCGTTTTAAAAAATAGGCAATACAGTTTTACTATTGGATCAATACAAATACACATGACGAGATGGTTTTGATACAGTGAACTCGCTTAAGTCAAAGATGAACTGAAAATAATTTCTACAACTGATTATCAAAATACCAAGTTTGCTTAAGTTGGGCATACACGAATTTGTATCACTCGTTTATTGGTAGACATTCCGTGTTAGTACAGTGATCTATTTCTTACATAATGTGTTTTTAAGAAAATATAAATAAACTTAATATAGTATGACATGTATGTCAAGTGTTGCAAAACGAAATAATTGTTCCATTAAAAATAAATGTATTCCATAAACGAAATAATTTTGTAAATAAAACGAATAATTATTCAAAAAATTAAAATAATTAGTCTTTCTTTCACATATGTGAAAATATATATATTCTATAAATTTAAATTATTGTGTTTTTATTTCGAATCAAAATATTTTATTGAACATAAATATTTTATTGAACAAATAAAACTCTTTTGCAACACAGACGTTTGGTGTTGACAAATATTATTCTATAATGGGAGGCGAAGTTGTATGCTCGAATTTCTTTAGAGAACGTTTCTATCGGCACGACGGTCGTGCGGATAGCAGCTCTTATTCGGTCGACCGTCGTGGCGATTCTACTGATAATCCGCATGACCATCATGTCGGTACTGTTCCTTATCCGAATGACAATACCTGCAAAATAATGGCTTATCCGCAGAACAATGTAGATCTAGATCCCGTTCGTTCTCCGTTTTCGCGAGATTGCGAAAATACTGATATTTATAGGATATCAAGCACTAAGTATATATCATATATACTTATAGCTTCGATTCTCATTTTCACGCACCCTACTCCCCGTATGACTTAGCCGGGACATATCGTTTTTGCTCTATATGTATACCTGTCTGTTTGTCTGTCTGTTTGTCTCTCTATCGACAAACTTTAGCCTTGGTCACAACTTTTAAACTACATGTGATAGTGACTTTATAATTTGCATGTGTACTGAACCCAGGTGGGTTTTGAGCTTAGTTTAACATGGATTATGTCCGGCAAAGGTTAATCAATATTTTTATTGAACCATTTATTCTTTTTGCAACTCTTCACATACCATAATAAAGAGCAAAAACTGATATATTTTATACAAAGATTTCATTTACACAACGCTTGACGCTTTCGTTCTCAATGACGCTTATGGGTGTATCAAACCCATAAGCGATTTTTTCAAAGTATTAAAACTTTTTTTCTGTCATTGTTTTTTTGGAAGAGCTATTTATGATGAATGAAAAAATGGGGAAAATATAGTGGTGTCCTTTTTTTTTTAGCTACAGCGATTTGAAAAAGGTATGTCAAATTTGGACTTTTTTCAAATTTTACCCATTCAGAAGAGTACAAGCTTAAGTAAGATCTATTTCAAAACAAAACAAACATGGTAATTTGGGTTTTCTTTATCTATTTCATGTCTATGATGGTATTTTCGCATATAGAAACCAAATTTAGACAGAGCAGGCACCAGGTTTGAACAATATGGATCCTTGATTATCAAAAATTTGCTTTTTATAGGGCGTAATTTTATTAGATTGTTTATTTTATGGAAAAAAGTAAAATAGTTTGAAAATGAAATAGTTCTAGTATTAAACTTTTTCTTATATTCTACCAGATGAAAGCCCATGCTAAGGCATTTCAAAATATGAAAAAACATTGAAAGGTCAGTGTTGACACTTTTGAGTTATTAAAGTAAAAAAGAATTATCTCCCTTTACAAAATTTACCAAAATGTACCATCTCGATGATATTTAGAGCTTTAAAATTTCACATTTGGTGCCTGTTTTCTCTTAAATTAGTTTTTGTATGTAGAAATACTACCATAGACAGAAAATAGTAACACAAAACCAATTTATCATATTTGTTTTCATTTGAAATGGATTTTTTAAGCGGACTGTTTGAAAAGGACAAAATAAGAAAGATTGGGTGTGGTAATTTTTGCATGGCCGTAGAGTTAAAAGTGGTTCATCAAAATGTACAATTTTTCTTTTTTTTCACTCCTCTTAAATAGCTCTTCAATACAAAACCATCATAGAGTATTTAAATATACTGTTAAAATTTCCCTAATTCATGACTTTCATACACCCTTAACAGAAAGTGCGTTTGAAAACAGTTTGGACCCTAATCAGACGCCGCTTCACGCGGCGTCTGCTCAGGATCCAAACTTTTTAACACTCGTTTTGAAATTACTCCAGTCATACTGCCTTATTGTTTTTACTTTGAAACGATTTTGCAGACAATAAAATTGAAGCTGACGACAATGAAACGGTGAAGGAGTAAAATTCTCACGAACAATTTGGCAGTGAATGGGTTAAAGAATGCTTTTTGAGAACAGTTGTTTAAAATATTTTATTTCAAATATTTACACACATTTTACAAACATACAATAAAGTTTAGGATTGAAACGAAAGCAAAACTAGCTTATTGTGTTTCTTTCCTTGCATCGTTGGATATATACATATACCCAATCTATTGTTATACAAGCATACATAGTATACATTCTTATATCAATGCAAAATAGTTATCATTGATGAAAATATCTCTCAGTTAGTTCGGTGCTGCCTCTCTTCAAGGACACTCGGTAAAACGATATAAAGTTCACCTGAGTACAGGCCGCACACTTTAGTAAAAACGTGATGCAGATATATTACGTAGAATTTCAGTTCCTTGAATGTCAAAATGTTTGCACTTTAAGAAGAAATGCGCTGTATTTTCAATTTGGCCAAATGTGCAGAGAGGAGTATCAGACATTTTCTTTGAGAATAGGTCGTGATTAAAAAAACTGCAATTTGTGCGAAGCCGAGTAAGGAGAATTTGAACGTTTGTGTGTCCATGATAAAAAGAGTTTAGGTACACTGGGCTTGTTTTTCACAGATGATTTAAATGTGAAAAGGCTAGGTGCATGTCTTGTGGTTTCTGGAAGGTTGTTTCACTCTTGTATAGTTGAGGGCAGAAAAGACTTGTAATAAAAGCTTGTGCGACAAACACGGGTTGAATATCATTAGCATTTCTCAGGTGATAGCGTTATGCATTACCAACTACTTCTGGTACAAGATCTGTTAGATAGCGTGGCGTCAAGTTATTGATCACCTTAAAAAGTAGTATCAATCTGTGATTTCTTCGCCTGAATTCCAGAGTTTCCCAACCAACTTCTTGAGAAAGCTTTTCGATTAAAACCAGCTTAGTTTTTTCAGTGACTATTCTAGCAGCTTTGTATTGGATCTTTCCAGGTTCATACTTTTGATTTTGAGCGCAATTACTACAAGGTATATCCCCATATTCCAGAAAAGGTCTAATAAATGACATAAAAGTAGTATCGAGAGAAATCCTGTCTAACGTTTATTTTAGTTTTTGCATAACTTGTACTCTACTCCAGGCTTTTGATGCGATATATTCAATATGTGTATGCCATGTTAAATCATTTGACAGAAACATTCCTAAGTGCTTATGTGAATCTACTTCTGGATTGATGTGATTATGCATACATACAGATGGGTGGTCGTTTTGAACATATTTCCGTGAAAAAATTACGCACTCGGTTTTCTTAGGATTGAATTTGTCAAGCCATTTATCCGCCCATAAACTAACTTTAGATATGTCTCTATCGATTTAAGATGCAATGAGTACTGAGTCATTCTCTATAATAAACAGGCTCGTATCATCAGCAAATAAACAAATATTTGAACGAATATCATTTTTAAAAAGCATTGAAATAGCAGAGGACCAAGGATTGAGCCTTGCGGTACCCCCGTTTTTTAAAATATTTTCAGTCCGAAAATGTGCCAGGAAAAGCAACACGTTGTTTCCTATTGGTCCAATAGTTAGTCAGCCACTCATTCAGACCTCCTGTGATACCAGCAACCTTAAGTGTTTCAATTTAACCTTTGTGCCAAACTCTATCAAATACTTTGCTGATAGATATACTATGATTAGCACAGTGAGATCTTGAAGTTCATGAAACTCATCACCTATAATAGTTTGTTGTGGGAAGAAATTATTCAGGACATTGGATTTGTAGAGGAAGAATAGCCGATTTGCGACCAGTATAAATATACTGTTTAAGACAATTCCACCAACTTTTCGAAGAACGGGTTTAAGTTACTAACTAAATTAATTTCTCATTACATTCTAGTTAACGTTTTCGGATCATCATAGCTATAGTAAACTTTTACCAGTGATAAGTATTATTGGTTTGTTTTGCTTTTTGTGAGCCCGTTTTCCGTTCTCGGATATAATGTTTTATGGATGATGTAATCCAAGTAGGTTCATAAGGTTTAATTGTTACTATTTTGTTGAAAATTCATTGTTTTGAGATAGATAAAATGAAGTCTGTAATTTTGCTTGAGTGTATATTTATGTCGGTGTCATAAAGTAGTTTCCAATCAGTCGTTCTAGCTAATGACTTTAACCTATCGTAATTAACAGTATTAAAATTCCATACACGTCGTGTAAAAGATTTGGTTTTGTTAGAATTGTAATTTAAAATTCAAAATACAGGACAAAGATAAACATTTTGGTCTTAAAATTGGTTTACCACACCTGAAAACAACAATGTAACACCTTTACTAACAAAAATCAAATCAACAATCAACGCCCCCCCCGAACAACAACTCTGTCCTTACAACGCCATTTGCCGCTGTTCCCAAGACAAGTATGTTTAATGCTTGCACTGCTGCAATGTCGTCTGCTTAAAATTGTTGTCTGATGTTTTTCTTACATAACTTTATATTTTCACAATAAACGCTTTGGCGCTAACCTACTTATTTCAATTGCAAACAATTTATAGGTTCCAAGTCAGACGCCGGTCAAGTCGGCAAATGAAAAATTTCTAAAACTTGAATGTTGTATATTTCATAGCATTGCGCTTGCGTTTCATTTGCATTTTGGCAGGGATTTATAACGTCTTCGGCACTGTTGAACGAGCCACAAATATTGCAATCTGTTAGCCATGTACACGACTTATATGAATATGTATGGTTAAATTATGAATATAACAGAATGAAATATCGTTTTAACCTTTAGCCCGCCATATAAATTGTCGTCTGCTATATTTCTCGCCTGCTTCAAGTTTCAAAGTGCTTCAAAGTTGCTCAAAATTGCTGAAAATGTTGTCCGAGTGTTAAACAGGTTGGATCCGGATGAGACGCCGAGTTACTCGGCGTCTCATCCGGATCCAATCTGTTTGCATATGGAGCTATAGTCGTGAGTGGCAGGCTAAGGGTTAAACATCAATGAACGTTAATTAGTTGTCATTTACTTATGAATAACATCAAGGTTACCAATTTGCATAGGTACGATTTACGTATAAACTATTACTTCATGAAATAGAAAGGTATTTTGCAGGGCCCCAGAGAACACGTAACTGACGCTGTGGAGTAGGTATTCTAATTTGATTCAGGTGAGTTTTAAAATGTTTTTAAAAGAAAAATAGAAAAGTCTTAACTTATCATAGATCTAAAGTTAACGTTAGCTGCTGGCAAAATTTTGACGACAGGAAATTCAATAAGATAAATCAATTGTGATCAAATAGTTGGTGTTTAGTTGAATATAGATATTGTTAAATGAAAATAAAATTTATCTATGCTATATTATGTGTTGTCAAGCTTTTCAATTCACCTTGTCCTGTTTACAATAACAAATTGGTAGTCGGTTATATCTTAAAGCAAATAGTTTGATGCAAACATCATGTCCGTTGAAGAGGTTGTATTCTTTGAATATCAAAATAAAAATAAGTATTTTCTCACCTGTACATGTAACATATTGTTAAGATTGATTTTAACATTTTATACATACCTAAGATAAGTGAGGTGCGCAAAACAGAATCCATTGACGTCAGACATAACGGGACACAAACTTCAATAAATAAATACGAAAGACTCAAGCAGGAAACGCAACACAAACAATACACCCACTTCTCAAGCAGAACACACACACAGTCATACCATAACAAACACACACACACGCACAATCCCATTTCTTCATCTACACACTAAAAAGAAAACAACACGCAAGACAAACATAAAGCAAAGTGTTACTCGTAGTAATAGTGGCGAACACTTTATAGTTCCGTTTAATCTACACAACTACAAACAAACACAATGCACGCAAACGTAGAACACGGCAATGACTTGAATGAAAATGGATGACTGATTTGAATCTGAGTTGCAAATATTATAGATTGGCCGTAGATCAGACACCCGGTAAAACCCGGCGTCTAATATATCCCGTAACTATTTGAAAAAATATAATTGTGTCATTACTGGTTCTTTTATCTACAATATTTTCAGTGAATATTAGCCGGGTGCCAAAAATTGTTAGACATTCGCTCGATCTTATTTCTTAAAACCTCATTACATTTTTGTCAAAAGAATTATATTTGATTTGAGCATTACATCAGAATACATATTTCGTTACAGTACCCTTTAGTATACACTAGCGTATAACATGTCGTCAAACTACAAGTACTTCTCCATCGCCGACTATTGCATATTTGGCGTAGCAATAGTAGTGTCATTAGGCATCGGCATATACAATGCCTTATCCGGCGAAAAACAGCAAACGACGTCGGAATACTTTCTTGGAAATCGGAAGATGGGTTTTCTGCCCGTTGCAATTTCTCTCCTGGTTTCGTTTGAATCATCAATAATGATGCTTGGGTTGCCTGCAGAGGTAAGTTTTATCAATTGTTATCCTTTGGTAGTATGTTCAAAACTCACAATTTCACTGCCAGTATGGCCTAAACGCCCGTCATATTATCGTCGGCTTATGTTTCCGTCTGCTTTTACTTATAAAACTGAAAATTATATACGTGTTTGTCTTAAGAAATAATAATGTGAGTGTTATGTGTTTGGATACTCATCAGACGCCGCGTGTTATACAGGTCCATTTTGTTTTTTAAAAGGCAGTGTCATCGGCATTGGCAGTGATAGGATTAACTATTTCACCATAACTTCTCTTCGCAGAAACGTCTTTTTACATTACAACCATGTTCAGTTAACCCTTAGCCCGCCAAATAAATTGTCGTCTGCTATATTTCTCGTCTGCTTCAAGTTTCAAAGTGCTTCAATGTTGCTCAAAATTGCTGAAAATGTTGTCCGAGTGTCAAACAGCTTGGATCCGGATGAGACGCCGAGTTACTCGGCGTCTCATCCGGATCCAAGCTGTTTGCATATGGAGCTATAGTCGTGATTGGTAGGCTAAGGGTTAATTTTCTCTTGCATCTCAGCAGAAAACTACTTCAAGCAGCCTGAAAGTAAAACAGACAGCTCCTAAACGAGGGTCTGCTTTTATTTCAAGATGCTTGAAGCAAATACATGTATGTTGAGCAGAGAAAACAATATATTGCGTACAATAAACCTACACTAAGTATACTATATGTCATTCATTCTAGTTTCTTGCATGAATCTATTCTACTTTACTAAATATTGGTATTGAATACCTCTAAGGGCTAAATGTGAATGTTAAAAAATGTTCGTTTATTTTTGATTTTGTTTTGATATATTTTTAACCCTTTACCCCATAGACTGTTCTTGTTTAAAAAATAGGTGACTTCTTAAAACAGGTTGAAAGTAAAGCAGAATGCGCCTTAAGGCGCATTCTGCTTTACTTTCAGTCTGTTTAAAGCTACAATCTGCTGGAAAAAAGAAAATATCACTTATGATATATGTTCATGACTTTATAAATTGGAACTATTTTCTTCAGTGGATGAGTATCCTGAATGTGCTAAAAGTCGCTTCTATGGGGGAAAGGGTTAAAGGCCGCGCGAAAACGACCGGCTTCATTTGTTTATCATGTGCCTTTATTTTATTTTCTACAACCATCGCTATCTCATGTATCGACTTTCTGCGGGGAAGAGGATAGTGTTTGCCATTTAAACGAAATGTAGAAAAAGAGAAAATGACTTTTTTAAAAATGTTGACGATTTATTTAGATATTTGCGGCAATTAGTTTGGAGCTACATGCAGTTCCTGCATCGAGTTACCCGGTTGCAATGGTAAACTAACTGTTGGAAATAAAAACCGTTTTGTCGACGGTGTTGGAACAACTAGACGAACCTAGATTCAAACTAATGAACTTATACTACAAGTATAAATAATCGCCACGTAATGGATCTCCAGATAACAAATTTTGCTCTTTTTCATGTGACCCATTTAAACGTTATTCGTACAAAAGTGTCAAACAGCTTTGTGCTTCATCACACGCTGTATTACTGTTTGTAAATAAATAAACATTGTACTCGGGAATACAGTTGAGCTCATATTCGAATATTACAGAAAATCGGACACGGATAGAGCGTCATGTATTGCTTTGATTGTTTTAAAAGCACAATTATCTCAGACTGATAATGTACCTTACTGACGTGACGACATCGCTGTAATAACCGTAGTATATTATATAAATATTTGATGGCAGTTTGCGTGGCATTCAAATTGTCAACCCGAGAAACAGCATGTCACCCCAAGGCGTAGCCGAGGGTGATATCTTGTTTTCGAGGGTTGACAATTTGAATGTCACGTAAACTGACATCTAATATTTATTTTATTACACCGAGCTTATCAACCCTGGCTTTGGAATCGTTTTATTCGTCTTTTATAAAATGTGTTGTGAATACCAATTTAGCGCGGACATGTACATAACGCGGGAAATGACGTCGCCGTCTTACGACGTCACATTGTTTATAATTTTATTACAAGAAACAAAGAAGAACGTTATGATAAGTAAATTGAAGAAACAGCGTCTTTACACTGTCTAGGTGGCAAATATCCTCTTCCGAAATAGTGGTAAATCGTTAAGGAATGGACAAAAGGAAGCAACTTGTACAAAAGTTGATTAGAAGTTACCACTTTTTAAAACGTTCCAATGTATCCAATAGCGATTGTCATGTCAATGCTGACAGTACGTTTTCGGACGGAGTAAAAAAGTAATGTCCTTTAGAGTGACGTCACAAAAAGAATATCATAAAGCGTGACAGTATATTTTGAATAAATGTAAAAGACATGCAAAATGTTAACTGTAGGTCTATGGGAATTAAACATTGTAACTCAAAGCGAGGTGTAATAATATACAATATTTGATAATTGTCATCATCATATGTCATATATCAATACATTTGTACATTCGTTGTTTTTCTAAGTTGCTGTGCGTTTAAGTTTAAGATTAACAATACTTAAAGTTTGAAAGACATTTATGACTCCGCACATTATTCACAATATGCGTGAAAGCTACTGTAATAGCATTGAGACATGTTGCACAGCCATATCATTTTATCTAGAGAGGCCCTGACACACAAACACTCAAGGAGATGTTCAATCGGTTTTACTAACCAAACTATCAAGTATAAGCAACGTATCTCGCTTGAGACGCTTCACTGATTCTTTGATAAGGACTGTTTGATTTTAAAAAGAACAGTGACTAGTTTATTCAGACTTTTTAAAAGCTGTTTCCAATCAATATTTAACCTTATCAACGCCTAATTTAGCGTGTGTAATTTACCGTCATCACCAAATTACCTGCACTTTACTAACCCTTTCACTGCAAAAAAGAATTCGTAAGAATTTTACCCATTCACCGTTTGATCGTCGTCTGTTTCATTTTTTTGTCTGCAATGTCGTTTCAAAGTGAAAAAATAAGGCAGTATGACTAACAAATATTTATAACGAGTGTCAACAAGTTTGGATCCTGATCAGAAGCCGCTTAAGTGGGTAGGCCCACCTTTGGAAAGTAATTACCAAAGTCTTTAAACTTACATAGAGAAAGTAAAACTGGTGAAAAACTGGGGGTACCGGACTTATTTTTCACAATTTGAGATTTTTCAAGACTACCCCCCTAAAACTGAAGCTTCACAAAAAATCCTACATTTTTGTAATACATTTTTCTTTAATCTCTATGTAAACAAACTATTTGTAACAAAAATATCCATCCAAACTTATATTACCATAGTAAGAATAAACCCTAATAATAATGTTTTGTCAAGATCAACAAAAATGTTTAATCTCACTGGAAAGGATTTAAACTTACCCCACCCACTTTTTTATAATGGGAGATTAAGGCACAGTGAAAATTGCCAAGCAAATTGTAGCAAACTACTTACCAAGTTTTGTATTTGTTGTTTTTAGACTTGCAAACATAACGTTTTAGTGAAAGTGTGCAAATTAAAACACAGGGTCCCGAATCTTATAAAAAATATAGACCATTTCTCATTCTTTCTTTTTTTATATATTTTTTCTTTATATAAAAAAATAACTTTTTTTTTTAAAATCATATTAATGATAATTTGCATTATCTATAATTTATAATAAACATGTACTTCCATGAAGATTTCATGCTTATATTCTAAGAAATCAGATGTAACAAAGTGCAACCTACCTTAAACACGGTGTATGCTGAAAACTACGAATTGGACAAAAAAGTTAAAAAGTCCCTTCTAGTTAGAAAACCCAATTTTTCCGGCGAAAACAATATTGTATGACTGTATGCATTCACCGAAAATGAGTTCTTAACCTCTCTCGGAAAATGAGTTCGTAAAATATTTCGGAAATTTCATCATGCTCAAAAGGCAGGTATACATCCTGAACGCTCCATCTAAATCCCAATCACATACAAAGTATGTACTATAAATTCATTTAATCTAAAATCGAAGACTGATATGTGCTTTGTATAAATAAAGTATAATCTTAATCTGATATGCGAATCATATATTCTAATATACCTTGTCTCCTGTTATCCATTACTGTTTTTATATATTTGGTAACATTATTGTGTTTATCTTAACTTACAGACGTATTTTTATGGATTGCAATATTGGATGGAGACCATTGGTGTCACTTTAGCTAGCGTCTTAGCCATTTTCGTGTTTGTACCACTTGTGCATCCTCTGAGAATAACAAGCGTCTATGAGGTAAAACTGTGACTAAACCCTTTCATCGTCAACTTTATCGTAAGGGTTTTACCCTTTCACCGCCATATTCTGCTTTAATGTTGTTGTCTGAAATATGGTTTCAAAATAAGATTAAGGCAGTGAGACGATTGTCAAATAGTGTGGATCCTGATCAGATAGTGCTTCTTGAAAGTATGATCAAACACCGCTTCCGAAAATCAACGTGCAGAAAATTCATGATTTGTAAATCAATTATATATACATTCGACGACCCGTCGTTGGGGCATACATAAGTTCATTTTTAATATACAGTAATGCAATTGCGTCGTTAAAAAATCTTATGTCCAAGTAGATGGTGGCTTTGAAGCGGGCTGAAAGTAAAGCATAATTCATAATAGGAAGCATTCTGCTTTATTCTTAGTCTGATTCAGGCAACCGTCGGTCTTCAATAATGAAACCAGGTCTGGGAGAAAGGTTAAACTGATAAATCAACTCAAAGTACTTAATATGTAAACGAATAACCCTTTATAATATAGCCTGTTTCTAGCTTTGAAAAAATGTAACCACTTAAGGCAGGTTGAAAGTAAAGCAAAATGTGCACTCTTTTTTACTTTAAGTCTGCTTTAAGCGACCATCTGTTATTATGTATAAACTATTTCTTATTTTACATCTTCAAGACTGTTTAAATTGGAACTAAGTTCCTCAGTGGAAGAATAATTTAAATGCCCTAAATGTCTTCTCTAAAGGAGAAGGGATAAACAACTTGCAAGATAGGATGGAAGAATGAAAACAGTTGTAAATTTTGAGGTGACATAACACTTCTCTTTGATTAGAATTATGAATGTTTAGTTCAATAAATAATAAAAACAACTAGGTTTTACAAACAAAGACAATGTTGAACCTGTTTATCAGCTATTATCCTTGCAAAAAGCATGGATCAGCGTGTGAATCCAATCCACTCATTATATACCCTCAGGCCGTTTGACATTCACGTAGCACAGCCATTGGCAATGGCAATTGGTGTTCCAATTATAATTGTAGGGCCGACTGGATCCTAGGTCCCCCTTGCCGGACTTTATGAGACATATATCATGTTAAAGGTTAAAGTATTCCCTATAGAATGACAGTTGCTGGATGTTAAATAGCCGCCGGATAAATCGAGAAATTAGTATTGATAATCTGCCCCTGAATGCTGAAATTCTTGTGTTTTTTTACCAAGTATACGCACCTATTTTTAGGGATGCTAAATGACTTTCTCTATTAATCATACTGCAAATACTTCAGATGGTATGGAATGACATAAAATCAGAGGAAAAATAACAAACACAATATCTTAACATCCAAGATGGCGGCCGTCGGCTATTTTGTCGGCTATTTTTAAAAGTTAACCAATACCCAGAAATAATTTGACTTGCAACTTTGTGTGATACATGCGTTTTAGCTAATTTGTGATGGATAAATTCATTTCTTGTGTTAAAAAGGACTGAAAACTGTGCTGGTAAGGTCAAAAAGGCAAATTATAGCAAAATGCGATCATATTGCATTGACAATGACAAAGGTTTCGACGTTATAATGCCGTCAAACATTATCGTGTTTTAATAATATGTTATTCCAATTCGTAAGTCATTAAATCATCGTAAAATAATGAGGATCAACAATCAGTATATATTTCATCTTGCAATTACCCAAATAATACTCAAGAAGGTCATATGTTGTTGAAACACGTATAAAGCTTGGTGTAAAAACTATCCGCTGAAGCAGATGACAGAATGTTATAGGCAGAATTGCCAGTAGCACATAGTTTGAAGCTACTCCACCATTTCGGTCATACCTGTTTGTTCAGTTCATTGAGTCTTCTTACCGTCCTTCAATAGTTTTACAAGGAATGAAAGTCCCACATAGGCCAGGAACATCACCAATGCAGGTCAGTCACCAGTACTGGTAGCCGATCAGTCTGTCTTCATGTTTGAAAAGAAATCCGCAGCCATAACACGATGAGACAGCCGTCCTGGTTTCACTTTGGGAAATGCACATGGATCATTACACTGCGATGAGTGTCTTGGGTCTGTTTAGACTGTATTGGGAGGACAACAACACGTACTAACTGTCGTATCTTGACTAGTGGTAGAATTCATCCCTTCAATGGCATCCATCACATGTTCAAACTAAAATGCGTACAATAGGCCTCAGTTTATGCTCTGTACATTCCTCAGAAATAAAACTGAAAACTGATATTGAGCAATAAATGCAACTGAAATTTTGTCATCACAGCAGAATTTAGATTTTATATAGAACCGTTTGATTTTCTGATGTTATGAGTCTTCTAACGTATTGGACTATTTTCAGTATGTTATAAACCAATCCAAACCACATCCGCGGTATGAACTATAATAGAGACATCCTGTTGTGCATAATGATTTTAAAAAGGGTAATTACGTGGTTTTAGAGATTACATCCGCTACATGATTGATTGATTGATTGAGAGGGATTAACGACACCGCGAAACATTAACTATAATAATTATAGTGCAGATATTATTATGTAAATATTTAAAAGAAATACATCAACGAGTGTGTAAAAAACTCATACAAAGAAATCAGATAATATAATAATGTATACGGATTCAATCTTTTTAAAACTAAACATTGGTGTATAGACCGGTATTTACCAAGAACATGGCCCTGAATTCAAAGATCATTACAATTTTATTGACTGGGATGTGATGGCGTTGGTAGATGCCTTTGAAGATCTTGTAATCCCTTTAATGGCAGATAATGGTGAACTGCTGGACTTAGATAAGTCAATAACCACCTAATGTTGTAGAGAAGGTCAATGAAATTAAAATGCAGCATGAAATACACTTTCTAAACAAACGAAGTTTTGACTGCCGGATCTGGACACTCGCACACCACTGATGTTATCGATGATGCCGTGCTTGTTTAAATAATTCTTCCAATACGCTCTGTGACCACAGAAGATTATTTTAGGGACGGGTCTGTGCCATACATTCGTTCTTATTTGAGAAAACTACAAGGTTGACATTGATGGTATGCTTTCTCGAAGATGAGTATGATGATCAGTTTGAACCCCGAACAAAGAGAAAATAGACCTAAGAGGTGAGTGCAGTATTCAACTAAACTTCCTAGCAATTTGACTTTTTTTCTTTGTGTAGACTTGACCGTACCAAGGCGGGCTCTTATATTCACTTTGCTTTATGTTTGTCTTGCGTGTTGTTTTCTATTTAGTGTGTAGATGAAGAAATGGTATTGCGCGTGTGTGTGTGTTTGTTATGGTATGACTGTGTGTGTGTTCTGCTTGAGAGGTGGGTGTATTGTTTGTGTTGCGTTTCCTGCTTGAGTCTTTCGTATTTATTTGAACCAGCAGGAAATGTTTAATTATTTCGCAAAATAATTGATGCATGGGTCATTTAAACAAAAATGCATCATTTTCAAAGTTTGTAGCTCACCTGCTGATGCTAATGTGGGTCCAGCGACGCATTGTACCAACACAGAAATTGATCGTATGTTGTTTTTGTTTTTGCAAGCGATTGCAGCTTCCTTTACCTTGTCTTCGCCCAGTTGTTTTTTCAAAAACAAGTAATAGTAATATGTTTGTACCAGACATTCTGATAATTGAAGCGTTAGAACTCCACATTGACAAATCATATGCTACATTTGGGATGTGGCACCAATTCAAATACATTCAAGTGCATGCTCTTAAACACCAGTTTGGAAGAACTTATAATGGCCGATACCATTTGATGCTGGTGTTTGGATTCATGTTAAACGTACATGGTGTGATTTTGAGGCATGCCAATACATTTGTAAAAGCTCTTTTAATCATTCGTGCCTGGACATGCTATGACAACGCAACAAAACGGTTGAAATAGATTTCGGAACCCATGCTTTTGATTGCTAGAAAAGGCAAACACGTTGAAGTAGAAGGAGAACACATGTCTCTTCTTGAGGTGTTTTCCTGTCGTGTATACCACAAAAGAAGCCTATTCTCAATGACATAAACAAGCTGAGTGTCGATTCGACTGCCTTCAACAACAAAATATCCGACCGAGACCATTGCATTTTCTGTCAAACAATGATACCATTGATGTAAGCTTGTTTACCCCTTGTATAGTATCACTCATGATGCACATTTTGCGTGCCAAGTATTTGTCCCTCTTCTAGGAATTAGAACTGGACCATTTAGCAGATATTCAAAGCCCATTCGTTTATAACTTTACGAAAGATGATTGCGGACAGATCACGTACAAACGGACGGAAGGCAACAGTCAGCACCCCGAGCTGAAAGATAAAAAAAGCTTCAGCCACAGATAACGGCGACATTGTCAATGACTCAGAGGATGATGTTGAGATTGATGAAGGTGTCGACTACAACAACTACATCAACATGACCTTTAAGATAGACGTTGATAGTTATGAATATATGTATAATATGCTGTGGATATATTGGTAAGTCACACCAAATATAGATTGTTGTGCTATGTTTCTCCTGACCCCTCCCTCACTGGTTTCATGTCCTCAGTGGAATGAGGGACGATATGATACACCCACTGCCCGAACTGGCACGGTGGTAAAAAATCTCCACCCAAAAGTAACACTATTACATTCAAATAGATGAATGCACAATGGCGCTATATGAACATTTTATGTGTCGCGGTGTCGTACACCAAACTCCATTAATCACTGGTTTAACATATAATGAATTACACATGACACGGCTCTGCACCAATATAAACAAGGTGCATAAAGCTCATTTTGAGAAAGTCATAATCCCTGTAGTATAATTATACCTCTTAATAGTAATGGTTATTTTCAACATTAAAATATTTTGCTTTGCAGTCAAATGCTGCATTTGTACTGTTACAACTGCTATAAGCGTGTGTGGCCTTTCATCACCAATCCCACCATCGTTTGGAAGATGCTTTATTTGATAAAGCCGTCGATTTTCTTTTCGGCATTATTTGAGTCAGTTCGTAAATATTTTTTATGATTTCATGTGTAGTGCTTTTGAACATACAACTCCTGAGTGAAAAGAACACATAGTGTTCTTTTCACTCAGGAGTTGTACGTTCAAAAGCACTACACATGAAATCATGAAAAATATTTACGAACTGACTCAAATAATGCCGAAAATGTTAATGTTTCTTATGATGAAATCACCTATCGTGATAAATTGAATCAACTATTTGCACCAAACTCTATATAACCGAAAAACATACATAACCTTTCTTTCTACAGCACTTTACCTTTTGAAATACTTTGCTTAGTTTACTCCTCTAGAAGACAAGGTTCTGAATCCAGCATTAGAAATTGTACGAAGGTATGTTTTCGTATGAAGAAAGCCCGCCTTGATCAAAGTTATTTGTTTTTGTTTCTTTACGTCAAGTTGGCAGTCGCATTCGTGGAAACTAAAATCATTATCATAACCTTTTAAGCCTTTCTTAGCCGTAGTCGACGAATGTTAGACTTTGCAAACAGCTCTACACTGGTTGCAAATGTATGAATATTGGATTGTTGTACATTACTTCTGAATCTAGAGTTCGGAACAAAATAGTTTTCAAGGTGTTTTGATGTTTTGAAAAACACATAATTTATAAGGAAGACACATTTCTTTGCCAATAAATTCGGTTGTGTTTATATCAACTATTCCCATTTTAATGAGCTTGATTACGAGTTACTCGGCGTCTGTTCTGCGTCTGTTCTGCGTCTGTTCTAGCTTGAAAGAGTTTGTCATTCTGGTTTCTGATGAAACATCAATATTTTCAAATACCCATCGTTTTGTGATACTCGATTCTACGAAAGCGCGTTAGTGCTTACATACCAATATTTCAAAATTAAAACGTGACTTAGCCACGTTTTAACTTTGAAATACGGGTACGTTCGACTTAATCGAGATCAACTCATCAAAATTCAACTTACGAAATACGGGTGAGATTCATTTAAGCGATTCCGAAGTACCGAGTTTCGGCTGTAGTTTGCTGTGCCTCTAGTTTAGTTTAATTCCTACACTGGCAAGTTTTATCATCTGCTTTAACTATCTTATCGCAAAAATATTGTTTGCATTAGAAGTGTTGTATGCACCTTTTTAAACTTAATTTAAGATGGGTTTTACGGCACCGCGACACAAAAGAGGCCATATAGCGCCGATACAAAAGAGCTGTTTTTGATTGAAGAAAATGTCAATGCGAGTTTAAAACAGTTCGGATCCAAACTGCTTTTGGCGCCGTTGGCATTGAAATAGTTAAACGGAAAAGAATATCATCTACTCTACTGTATTGCTTTTTTTGGCTCTTAACTCATAGAGCGGTAGTAACGAGCTTACAGTGTACTAACAGTGTACCCGTGAAGAGCATATTTGTTCGATGCAAATAGTGCAAACAAGATCAGAAGGCTCAGATCAGTATCTGCCCAACGCTCTACAACAACTCCAACAATGGGCGACACATATTGCGTGTGTTGGTCGGAGGAATTTTATACAGGGAGGGAAATAAAATGTTGCTTACATTTGCGAACAGCTTTAATCAAGATCAGACGGCGCTTTACGCGGCGTCTTATCTGGTTTTAAACTGTTTGTCACACGACATTCTATTTCTTCTGTCAAATGTCCATTATTATGTAACCTTGAGAACAAACAGTAGGCGGCAATACTTATTTTAAGCAGACGATATTGCAGCAGTTCACATAATTGTCTTGTTTTGGGAACAGCGATAAGGGTCATTGTAAGGAGGGATTGTTGTTCGGAGGGCAGTTGTAGGGAGGGAACACTGTACACTCGAATTTACTATGATGTTGAAGGTGTTTGTTGTAGGACCGGGTTTAGCAGAATATTCATGGTATCGTACAAATGGTTTGGACCTATCGGCATTATACAAGTATTCGTCTTTGGCACGATTATCTCATACCTTACTGGTAAGAAGTTTAGTTTCTATTGCAATACAAACTGCAAGCACACTTTCATCTACTCGTTCAACCTTTGCGACGAGTGAAAACGTCATGTAGAGTGTAGTAATGTAGAGCATAAATGCACTCTGTAAACAATGTAGATCCTGATCGGAACTTGTCACAAGAACTATAAATTTGAAGTGTCAGGGGTAAATGAGATAAGCTAATATTTATTTTATCAACAGACAGAGACCGCTTTACGAAAGATGAAATTAATGCCGAAATATGCTACAGAAATATTTCGCAATTTAGATTATGTGTTTGACAAACACCTGTATAAAAATCTACTGTTTATGCATTTTCTATTTAGTTGTCGAATAAAACTAGTTTGAATGGTTCTCGGTTTACTTCAGTGGCACCAATCTACGGAAATAGACGCACGCCAGCTGCTGGCGTTTGTCGAATGCACATGTTCATTGAAAGTGGTCAATCAGTGTCTGTCAACCAGTATTCAAAATACACATACAATGGAGAATGCGTTACCCTTTCTCGCCCATTCAAACATAGTGAAACACAAACGCCTTGTAGTAAAATGTCGAAAATGATAACACTGTAAAAGTTATGACCATTTCATCTAAGTCTAAAGGCTCAAAACTGCTTGCTGTCGACATAAGGTTTGTTTCAGCATAACGAATTTATTGGGATATAATAACATATAATTGGGGTATACAACGAAAACAAATACGTCCACAAGTGCTACACCTTTCCTGTCTATGCAGCACATAATCTTTCAAAGTATTGAGCTTATTTATGGTGGCATATTCTGGGACCTGTTTCAACTTAGCTTTTCTGAAGAAACAAATCCAATTAATAGCTGACATTATTATCTAATAAGTAGAAAATTGAATATTTTCGTGAAAAACTGATAATGATCTGAACGCGTCAAAACCACTTCTAACTTATATACAACAAAACTTTTCACAAACACATTCTTGTTAACTTATCCCGGAAAAGTCGGTGATATTCGCTCCTATTCATTGCAGAGAGTAGTTGCCTTCACAGAAGAGTCAAACGAGTCCTAATAAAAATTTTACACAATAAAAATTGTACACCTATGATATTCATTAAGTGTATATATGTCCTTTGCTAACAGTGTAGAGCCAGATCAAAAAGGCATTTCATTAATTGTTTTTCGTTTATCAGGTGGCTGCTTTGGGCGGGGATGAAAGTATAATAGTTTGAGCTTTCTGATTTGCTATCATCTCTTTTTAAGCTGCAATCAGTCTTTTTTACAATCAATTAGCCTTCACTGTATCTACTTTTTGTATATTTAACTCATTCAACTCTTGCGATGATTAGACTTGTCCTTTACAAACAGTAAACCTAAGTGGAGTACATCTGCCCTAGGCAAACGGTGTAGGCTCAGATCAGAGGGATCCTAAAGAAAACCTCGGACTAATTTTAGATAATTTGTAACATTGATTTTTACTAGTCGATTACCTAAATATCTAGTTAAATATATATCAGATAATTTCATGAAGTGACACTTTCATGACAACATTCATGTTAAGATATGTATCTGGTTATCGTGAAAAATTTCCACATTCAACTTCTGAGATAATTATCCGAAAAATAACGAAATATTTCTTGAAAACTAACAAGTTAAGTATTGATGTGAGATATCAACAGGATATTTTCATGCTAAATAAATGGTAAACTGATATCAGATGTCTGTATGTCAGACAGTTTGGACCCAAATGAGATTCCGAGTTACTCGATATCTCATCCGTATCCAAACTGTTTATAAACGACATCAATATGCGCTACCACCTTGAAAAAGGGTTAATGCTTTAATCTCATGACTACTAGTTGTAGTTACTAAACAAGCACATTTAGCACACAAAGAAAATGTATGCTTGTGACCATAAATTATAAATATTTGTAACACTTTGACTCTTAAATTGTGTTCCAGGGTTCACAAAACCGGAGGACATTGATAAAAGGACTGTGATGTCGTTTTACGATACACTGTTTCCGTTCTTACCCGAAGGTATCCGAAAACATCTCCGTTGTGGCTATGCTGAATTGTTCGAGTCCGTAAGTACAATTATAATATAATTGATTATCGACAACTCGAACTTGCTTGAGATAAGCATACCGATACTGTAAAGTTAAAATGTTTTAATTTTGAAATACGGGATGTTTGCCTTAACTGTTTGACTGGAATTAGCCATAAACAGGTCATTCGCCGACCGTTTATTTGTGAAGAATAACTTTGTCATTCGCAAACAATGAAGACCCAGATCAAAGGACCCCAAGGGAAACATTTGTTTATGATCTGAAAAAATTGTCATATTGCAATACATTAAAACAACATTTATCCTTTATACTCTAATACGGAATGAACTAAATTTAAAATGTAAATTGTTTATTAGACGTTTAAGGGAGAATGAGGTTTAGTGAGTTGACATTTTTCGATATTCCACTGTTAATTAAGGGAGCAATTCTATATCAGTGTATTCGATTTATCGAGGTTTTGACTGTAGTGTTCGGATTTGTTAGGTTAGAGTGAATACTTCAGAGGTACAATCAGGCTATTTGTTTGGGTGATAATATAACCCAAGTGCTACTATTTAGAATTACAATAATATATATTGCAGCAAATCTCAGTATTTTATAGGGATTCTCAGACGGGTTTGCTCAATTTCTAGGAAGTTTCGAAATAGTCAATGGTGTGTTAGAATATCGAATAATAACGGATCATTTTGGTAGTCTTTAAAACATGTGTTTGATCAATGCATAATAAATATAATGTAAAAAGTTCATATAGGAGATTTCTACATTATTTCTGTCCCATATTATACAGTCACCTATCTTTTGACTCGTACATGTACAAAATGTTCTTTTATTTGTAGTCGCTTTATACAAAACTTTCTATGTGTATAAAGAACCATACAAAAAACGGGTTATTAAATGATATAAAATCAAAAATGGTTTGAACCTAGACGTCTAACAAATATTCAACATTTGTTGTTTTTATATGTAGATACATTTTTTAACTGCATTGCAATATGACACATTGCAATGGACATCCGTTCTTCGAAAGAAATCGCGGTTGGTTTTAAAAGTAGTGTATTTCACTGCATTGTCTGTTTTTCCCCAATATTCTAACATGACACGTGGTGTGTCACTATAAAATGAAGGATGCTTATTGTGACATATCTTAGACGTTAAACAACGGTGGTGAGAAATATCGTATAGGTATTCCCTTTTCCTCCACTGGTGTAGTTATCATAAAATGATGACGTGACATGACGTCATAAATTCTATCGTTATCATTTTCTAATGTTATTGAATTAGCCCATGAAACATGTTGTTTGTTACCAATCAGATCTGTAAAAGCTATACCTAAAAGGGAAGTAAATTGGTCGGAAAACTGCATCCAAATAGAAAATAAGCATGATACATTTGTTTTCCTTTCGAATGATATTTTTAAGCTGGTAATGTTAGAATCAAAATAGTACCAGTTAGTTACCGATGTTAAACGGTTTTAACCCCCCAGTGGTTGTTAATGGTTAATTTATAATTAATTATTGATTGCTGCTGACCGTACCAAGGCGGGCTCCTATGTTCACTTTGCTTTATGTTGGTTTTGCGTATTGTTTTCTGCTTGGATTGTGGGATTGCGCGCGCGCGTGTGTGTGTGTGTGTGTATGTATGTGTGTGTGTTTGTTATGGTATGGCTGTGTGTGTGTTCTGCTTTAGAGATGTGTGTATTGTTTGTGTTGCGTTTCCTGCTTGAGTCTTCTTTCGTATTTATTAGACAACGGTTTGTCTTTCTGATGCACAGGAATTGACCATGAAGGCCGAAAGCAGGCCTGAATGGTGAACTCCTGCTTATGTCAACAACAAAACCATTATCTAAAACCGTTTAACAAACATTGAACGAACGAACGAACATCGGCGAGGATTAAGAAAATGATTCTTATGGTGCATATTCATTATTGTAAAAACTCGAACATTTTTGTTTGGTAAAGTAATAACCAAAGGCATAAATATATGCGAAGTTATGGAGTAATATTTTAAATCATTGTTGAGTTAAGAAAAAAAGTTTGTTCTGTTTGCAGAAGAAAGCGTACGAAAATGGGGATTCGAAGTTCATGAAGCAAGATGTATTCGATGCTGACATCATAATAGAGCAACCTGATGCTCTTAACGAGAAACTGATGAAAGACAATGCATACGTGGGACAAGAACTAACAAACATGATTGACACCAAGGTGAAACCAGAAGTTGGAAATGGCGACCAAGTTTCCCTCTCGGACGTTCATGTTTCAACGTCCGTAGGTGATCTCAGGAGTCGTCATATTCCGATCAGAGATATGGAATTCGAGATCACAAAGGTAGTGGGAAGCGTTGACGATGTATCTGGACAAACGGAGTCGGTGTTCATAGTTTTAGACAAAACACAAGAAGAACGCATACTGAAGTTTCAGGCGAAAAGCGTCGAATTTTTAATCAAACCTGACTCTCACCTAGTAGATCCAAGTGGGGAAGAGAAGGAGGAAGTTTCTAAAGAGCTGTGTGAAAGACTATGAAAATGAAAAACAATAATTTTACTTGAATTACTCTCAATTTTATTTTCCATTCAACCCGTTCACTGTCATGGCGTCGTCTCTTACTGTCATGACGTCATCTGCTTTAAACAGTTGTCGAATTCTTTTATTTCTAAAACATGAATTTTACTAGAGTTATACCGTTACAGACAGGATGATTCCTTGTCAAACGCAGCATTACGCTGTTTATATGAACTATGAACAACATGTTGCAATCAAATCGTTTTTAAGGCATCCTTTACAGGCTTACCTAGAAAGCTTCTTAACAGTGTCGATGCATTCAATCAATAAATAAGCATTGCAAAAAGTAAACAATGGACAAGACGTTACATATCAATTCCCGTTTAAATGAAAAAGAAACAAACACAATTCAATAGAATATAAAAAATTACCATATAAAGACAATTCTAACTGTTTATTTTGGCTGAGTGGCAAGCATGTTGGGGTTGATCAAACGCCGGCGTCTAATCTCTCTCTAAACATTTGGCAGTTGACATTATTTTTACAGCACAATCGCGTTAATTAAATATTTGAAAGGATCAACATTTTATAAGCTGTTGTACAAGACCAACAGCCGCATCTTTGACGGAGTAGATGGTCTACATCTGTGCTGTTTGACACGCACACGCATCTGCATCACTTAGTTTAGCAGTGCAGTAAAACCTCTATATTACGACTTCTGATAATAAGGCTGATATACTGCATAAACGACAGGTGTCAGGTTAAAACAAAGTGAACGTAATACAAAACGCCCTCAGAATAGTTTCTGGTTTACGTTCACCTTGCTATAGGCAGTCACCTGCCTCATACACCTAATTATTGTCCCAAATTAATGGCCATAATAGAAAGATTTCATTTTTTTATATACTATATACAATATTTGGCCGTGTGACGAAACGTATCTGAATAACCTGAAATGAAGACGGTGTGTTTGTCTACACTATTTTGTAAAGCATAACACTCTTTTGATGCGACTCAGATTTTAAAGATATTCATTTATAGGATCGAGCGCTATTCTTTCAAATAAACAGCATGCGTTCTAAAAGAAGTTATGATCATTACAACGAATTTAGAGCCAAATCAGATACCGAGGAACTCTTCGTCTGATCAGGGTGCAGACCGATTGACACTGAGGGTAAAAGTAATACTTTTTGTTTCCGTTGTTAATTTGCAATGACTTCGTTTCGTTTAAACGGGAGAATATATAATGCAGTCCCGATAGCACGTGTATCTTCTACTGAAAATTAACTCTTTTTTATTCTATGTCTCCCTTTCTTAGAAAGTGATGTAAACGACTTATTTTTTAAAAGAATATGGATTATCAAACAAATTACAGCACTGTATTTGAATAACAGATATATGTCTTATGTTGTTTTTATTGTTACAATCATTAGCATATCACGTGTAAAGTTGGTAATATTTTCATAGCTGTTGTGACATATTCTAAACAGGGGTCCAGATGAGAGTGAATAAACTAAGTATTTCAATATTTTCTACGTTATGCCTTTATTTTCGACTTAAAACTTTAATATATGATGAATATAAATGAACAATTACTTCTGAATTTTCTCGGTGGATTAAATTGCTTACAAATTGTACCAAGTTGTTTCTAAGAATTTGGGCATTTGGTTATGTAACCTATGACGGAGATGTATATTGAGGGACGAATGAATACTTTCTGTAAATGAGGTCCTTGCACAACTGTGATTAAAAACAATGATAACCGTTCTTCTCTTTACAGGTTCAACGTTATAAAAAGTTTTAGTTGAGTCTGAGACAATAAGCAAGCAATTGATTGGTCATATTTGAGCTTTTGATCAAATCTGACCAATCAGATGCTTGAAAACGATCGCAGACTCAACTTAATAGCTTTATAACATGCGACCCTGGCTCAGTCTAATCTCCCGAACCTTGAGATTGTTTGTACGAAATATGTTGGTGGAAATTTTGTCATGTAGTGTTTTGACAAAAGATAGGGTAAGCTGTAATTATATACAAACACTAAGCTGCATCAGCAACTTGTAAATTTCTAAACATGTAGTTTAACCTGTTTTTTTAAAGGTTGAGCTATAGAATATGTGTAATGTTTGAATGTCCGTAACAGAATGGAGTTTCTTACACCGCTATAAGTATTGTTTATTACAATGAATAACTTTACAAGAAATTATGATTTTAGCATAATACATTTAGTATATTTTCGCCACAAAATTGATCTGCTACATTCGTAGTAATATATGAACAGAAACTCCCATAATATGTCCTGCTGCTTATTTGTCCTAAGTTTTATTACCTCCCTTTTCATTTCATCTACCAATTAAGCTATATATGTATATAAGTATATCTCTATGAGAATGGTGACCCAGAGTTCACACAGCAAGATGTTTCCGATGCGAACATTATAATAGAGCAGTCAGAGAGCGTCAATGCAAAATTGATGGGAAAATAACACCGATATGAAATTAGAACTTACAGACATAACTGATACCAGACACAGTTACGCCACTCTCTAATGTTGTGGTTTCAACTTCAATAGACGATCTCAGGAGCAACCACCTGCCAACCAGATGAGATTATTAAATCAGGAAAGAGCGTTGATGATATTACTTGAAAGATAGGGCCGATGTTTATCGTTTTGGATAAAACGAATGAAGGTCGTATACCAAGATGTCTAGAAACAACACCGACTGTACCTGCTTATATACGTATGTAGCCACATTTGTAAAAAAGACGACTTTGACGGCTGATCGCGTTGTAGACACAATAAACGCCGCTGTTGCTTGATCCAACATTGTTGTATGTTTCTTAAACATTCATTTGAATTGCCTTAAGCTTAAGTCAATAAATAAAAGTCCAATTGCGTTCTATAGAATTTAAACATGAACCAATGTTTTAGCCTTCAATGACCATATGGCATATATCTAAACTTGAAGGAGAAATAGATAATGTTTAGATTGTGACGAAATCGTGGGTACCTTTGCTGGAAACAGATTGGACCCAGATGAGACGCCGCGTTGCGTTACGCGTTATTTCATCACGATCCTAACTGTTTGACACTGACATTATTTTTAAAAGAAAGTAGCAGAACTTAATTATATTTTAAAACTGTGGCAGGAAACAATTGTTGTTTCAGATAATATAAATATGATAGCATACAAATGTTACGATTAAACCATTCGTCTGTGTGTAAACGCCAAGACAGCACGACAGAGGATGTCAATGTCATACGGTTTGTTACTAGCATACACTGGATATTTGTGTGAATCCAAAGTAAAACAGAAGGAAGTCCCTCAAGAATAATAACCTGCATATTTCCAAATTGTGACTTCATCCAAACCAACGTCTTCTTACCCTGTTGGTATATACATATATAAGCATGAGATTTTTATATTGTCGACTCTTGTTCCTTTCACATATTCCCCATAGACAATAATTGCCAGTACTCATATCCGGGTTTGAATTTCAGAAAAAAGAGGTAAAAAAATGACACATGATACTTTTTTGTGGCAAGAATACCATTAACCCGTACACCGCTTTACTTCGAATAGAATAGTTTTAGCAAACAGTTTGGGTCCTGGTAAGGCCTGTTTGGTCAGGATCAAAATTATTTGGCACCCAAATTTATATATTTTAAGTGAAAATACCTAATTCTTTAATTTATCTTTAATGTTATTGTTGTATTTGCGTACAAACAGTGTACTTCATTCACTTTGTAGTTAAAAACGTTACACTGTCATTTGAAGGACACAGGTTAAAATGCCCGGTACTTCGAGAAACGTATTGCAAACATGACATGTTTGTTATTTCTTAACAAATTAATGCCTATCCTCCGCAATCGTAGACTTTAGCAAACAATGCAGGCTATGATGAGACGCCGGAATTTGTGTTTGCACTGTTTGTTATATCATTTGAAAATACCTGATGGATTGAAAAGCACTGTATTCGCTTTAGATGATATTTTCTTTTATACATGTATGCATATCTACGATCAAATCTTCAAGCAAGCATATCGGAAGAGTTCACTACAATATAGATGTACATGCAGAGCGGAGTTAATTCTATAGAACTAACCATACTATTAATTCCCGCAAATGTCTGGCTACGAGTGTGTAATACATAATATGTATTCAACTAGGGTTATACAATAATAGATTGTAAAATATTCTCCCACAAAACATCGTTTCATAAAGAAGAATATATATCTTTTATGTGATAGCAAAACCCCGAAGATCTTTAACTTAATTTACAGCAAAACATAAAAAACATTACCATCAGTTTTGAAAATCGCAAATATTTCATTGATTATACGTTGCGATTTTTCTTTTTTGCGCTCAGTACTCAGTAGTCAGCGTTTGTGTTCGATTAAGCGATTCAGAGTCAATGTGGAGTGTCAACTATCTACCTAATTTGAAGAAACAATGTACCATATCACCGCAATTGTTTTCATTTGCTTTAAGACCAAACGCACATAGAAGCTTTTTTGTGGGCGAGCGGAAACGCGTTTTGATGACATAGACCTTTTCGGCATGTTCTTAAACTAGAAAATTTACATAATGAAAATGTTGATAAATTTCATTATCTGTGTTGATATATCAGGTGGCAGAGTGATTGATTTTTAAACAACCCAAAACTCATAGGCTCGAGTTCCATTCGATTCAAAACTTTATTTTTACAAAGTATTGTTCGATTTTATTTACCTATGAGTCATGAGTTAGACAGATCGTAATGCTTATTATTCGTCGGTTAGAATCACTGTCCAATATAGAGCTTGTCTAATTACGTTTAGTTTTAATGACTGGCGAGTCAACAAAATCAAAATATAAGACTTGATTGAATTATCATGCAATACATTGAAGCTGCTCAATCTTTAGAGTTTTTATTCATTTCCAAAATCGATATGTCCTATTAAATTATTAACTTAAATGCAAGGCCATTAATAACTTATACTGCATTTTAATGACACAATCTTATTTTAAGGGGAGGTAACTGTATATGAACGTCCAGCTATTCCCCTTATCAACTACAGCAAAAGACAAAATTGTCTTATTTCTTCTGACTAACTGATCATCTATATTGTCGAATAGAATGAAAAAATATATACATTGAACGAGTCATCAAGTGTTCATTAAAAACAGCATTTGTCAAATTTTAAATATTTGCTTACATCTATTGAATGCCTTTATTCAAAATATGTTTTTAATTTCTTGTAATAAATGTTGTGAACAACTAACTTCACGAGACTTATATTCATTAACTTTATTTATTTTAGAAAAGTAGTTTCTAGTTTTGAGTAGTATCAAAATTCAAAACGAGATCTTAAAGACAAATCGAACGGAAGATTTTGCTTATATTAGTATACATTGTTTCTTAGACTAGTATTATTGTTCAAGCAGATTTCGTAACACTTTTCAAGAGATCTACGCTAAAAAATATCGCCTGCCGTAATATTGTGGTTTGTACTGTTTCTTTTGTTTTAAAATTCAACTTTAAGGCAAAAATGACCATTGACGTACCGAAATTACTGTCCAACAGTTTGGACCCTGATTATAATCCAACATGTCGACTGCAGTCTCTGTTCGCGGTCAAATTACTCCCCCTTTACAAGTATGTCTTTTGGAGACGCACCTAATTCTAAATAAAATATCATGTCACACATATCAGTAATTAAATATATTGCAAACTGACAAACAGTGTAGACCCTGAACTAAATAAACACTGTTTACCAAGGACAAGCGCAGTCTATAAACGTATATTGCTTGTAAGCGACGAGTATAGTCACCAGGATTTAATTAGTTAATGCGGGAAACTAAACCGTCAACGGAGAAAATATTTACATAGCTCTGAACCTTCAGAATGCTTAACGTGACTCAACTATCATGTGCATCCAGTTTTTATTTGATCTGACACTAAGTAATTCGTCGTCTGATTGGATCAAAACTGTTTGACATTAGCATAGATGTTTCATCGGTCAAAACATTAATAATAAACTTAATTTTTAATAGACGATATCACAAACACAAAAGAGTGGAAACTCTGGACAGGGACAACTTTAACATTTTCAAAACTATGTAACTATTGTCGGTTATTATGTATCTTTGTGGATCATATTACTTACTAAAATATGAGACAATCTACCTGGAAGTCTGTGTAGTTTAATAAATACTGATCTAAATTAGCAAACAGTGTAGACCCTGATCAGAGGGCAACTTTAGGGTCCCTCTTATCTGGGTATACACTGTTTGCAAATGTAATGAATATATTTTAAACAGGTACATGATGTTGAAAGAATTAATTGGTTAGTAACTTTGACCTATCTATTCATACAATGCTAATGTTAACAAGGGTAACGAACGCAATGGTACATAATGTACAGTGGAGAAAACGTTATTTTTTCCCGTTTAAACGCAGACGAAACACAAACGCAAACACTAATACATAGAAAAGTACACCTTTTTGACAATTCTGACAATTTATATTTATCTTAGTGGAAAACAGTTTGGAGCCTGATCAGACGCCGGGATACCCGGCATCTGATCTGGCTCCAAACTAGTTGCAATAGAAATAATAGTTTTAGCCTAAACGCGTTTATTGGGAAAGAATAACGTTTTCTCCACTGTAGCAATGTTGATGATTGAGTAGTCACTGACCTGTCAACCGTTTCCCATTTACTACCGCTATCTACCTGTTTAACACGTTCGCTGCAATTATTTCGCCATAACCAGTCTAGAAAATCATACTGCATATAATTGTTTTCTTTAACTTTGCCGCGTGCTTTCTAATCTATATACTAGTTATTTGGAATATGGGTTTCTTACTTAAAATGCATTGATATGTGTGTCAAGCAGTCTGGATCTTGATCAGACGCTACGGTATGCGGTATCGTATTAAGATCCATATTTTGTCAATGTTGGTGTTATCATACATGGTAGTGACAAGATTAATATGGCAATTCCTCAAGTAAAAACTCCACGCATGTTTGCATCGAAACACATGTCTATGAAGGCAAAAATATATTGTTCATACTCCGATTGTCTTGGCGTATAGGCAATCGAAACCAAACTGTCTTAACCCCTTCACTGCCTTACCCCGAGTACAACGGTTATTTGCAAACAGTTTGAATCCTGATTAGACGCCGCGTAACGCGGCGTCTATTCAGGATTCAAACTGTTTGACATTCATTTCAATAGTTCTTAACTCAAAAAACCTAAACATTGAATTTGAAAAATCAAAGCAGACGACAATTGTTTAAAATTGATGACGTCATGGCAGTGAAGGGGTTAAAATGCCCAAAACAGTTTAACTGTCGGATCAATACAAATGCACAGTAGGGTCTTAGTACGTTGAACTTGCTTAAAGATGAACTGACAATAAGTTCTACAACTGATTGTCAAATAATGAAGTTCTCTTAAGTTCAACATAAGCAAAGTTGAATCACTCGATTATCGAGAGACATTCCGTGTTAGTACAGTGCTCTTTTCTCACATAATTATGATTGTAAGACAATACAAATAAACTTCATATAGTTTATGACTTTGACGAACATTCAATTTATAACTCACTTAAACAATGCTTCTTAAGAACAGTTTTATCAAACTCAGTCACTGTCAAGTCCAACAACATAAACATTTGCAAACACTTTTGATCTTGATCAGACGCCGCATTTTGAAACTGGATTTCAAACTGATCGAAACTGTCTGACACTCATAGCAATGTTCTTCGTGTAAAACACGCATAGCATTTATAAAAACATATACTTAAAAGAAGACGAAAATGAATGCAAACACAAAAATGGCACTGGCAGTGCTAGACGCGTGATTACGTAATTATGGCAGAGAAAGGGTAAAACGAATTTTTGTAGGAGTGTCTTTAGCGATATCGATCTATACAAAATCTAGTAACAAATAAAATCCGACTGTCCTTCCAGCTAAATACTCGTAATGAGTTTCGAATAGTAATGACCGCGTTCCAAGGTGCAAGCAAGCAGTACAGTTGAGAAGAAACAAATAGGCTTCAGCTACAGTGGATAATCTGTTATTCTTTCCCAATAAACGCGTTTACGCTAAAACTATTATTTGCAGTGCAAACAGTTTGGAGCCAGATCAGACGCCGGGAAACCCGGCGTCTGACCAGGCCCCAAACTGTTTGCCACCAAGATAAACATGAAATATCAGAATTGTCCAGAGTTTTTGAAAGTCTTACTTATTCATAGAACTTAAGTTCACGTTAACTGCTGGCGACTGGTTTGACGACAGGACATTAAAAGAGGGAAATCAATTGTGATCAATTAGTTGGTATTCATTTGAATATAGATATTGTTAAATGAATATATTGAAATATGCTAAAATATTCATATTTGCATATTTACTAGAACGAAACTTGTTCTTGGTTAGAAGGTAACCGTTTATATAAAAAAGCAACTAGTTTGATGTAAAGATCTTGTACGTTGGAGTGATTGTTTTCTTTGTATATTTAAATAGGTATTTTCCCACCAGATGCTCGTGTAATATATTGCTATGAGTCATTTTAATACATTATATATACGTGTGAATGAGTGAGCTTCGCAAAACAAAGGCATTCATTACAGAATATAATATTTCAATAAAACGTGTAGCAATATAAAGTGAGGAAAATAATATAGTTTCTATGTAAACGAGACTATACGCAAACTCAATGCTCTAAAACGTTGAAAGCGGCAATGATTTGAACCCGGCGTCTGATATTGCGCGTAACTCTAGAAATATAATTGTGTTATTGCTAACGCTTTTATTGGGAGCAAACACCCTTTCTCCTTTTAACATTCCTTGTTGATAAAATATGCTGATATATTATACGTTTCTGAATAATCTGTCACGTTGGTGATGTGTTTTTTAAGTTGAGATACATAAGATCAGAGAAATGTTGCAGACTGAAATACTATACGAATTTGATTTATCTTCATCATTTTCAATAAAGATCAGCCTGGTGCCAAATAGTGTTAGACATTAACTGGAAATTCTTTCTTGAAATTAAATTCTATTTTGACAACAATGGTATATTTGAGTAGAGCCTAACATAAGAATGCATATTTCGTTACAGTATCCTTTAGTAAACACGAACGTATAACATGTCTTCAAACTACAAGTACTTCTCGATCGCTGACTATTGCATATTTGGCGTAGCAATAGCAGTGTCATTAGGCATCGGCTTATACTATGCCTTATCCGGTGGAAAACAAAGAACGACGTCTGAATACTTCGTTGGAAATCGGAAGATGGGTTTTCTGCCCGTTGCAATTTCTCTCATGGTTTCATTTGAATCGTCAATAATGATGCTTGGTTTCCTGCAGAGGTTAGTGAAAGTGATGTTTAATCCTTTGAAACATATATAACACTCACAAATTGTATGAAAATAGTCAGTGTTAACCCCTTCACTGCCTTAACCTGAACACAATATTTGTTTTGCAAATAGTTTGGATCATGATCAGAAGCCTCGTTATTGTTTGTGTTTGACACTCATTTCAATATTTCTTCAGTCAGAATAGCAAAATATAAAATTTAAGAAATAAAAGCAGACGAAAATTGTTCAAAATTGATGACGTCACGGCAGTGAAGGGGTTAACCAGTCACTGCCTTGGATAATGACGTAATAGCCCGTCTAACACAGTCATTGCCATTTTATCGCAATGCGTATAGTTTTAGTCTGCGTTTACTTATAAAACTTAGAATTGTTTACGTTTACAACTTTCTTAACCCCTTCACTATCATGACGTCATCCATTTTAAACATATGTCGTCTTCTTTGATTTCACAAATTCAATGTTTAGGTTTTTTGAGTTAAGAAATGTTGAAATGAGTGTCAAACAGTTTGAATATTGATTAGACGCCGCGTTACGCGGCGTTTAATCAGGATTTATACTGTTTGCAAATAACCGCTGTACTTGGGGTAAGGCAGTGAAGAGATTAAGGAAAAAATGCTATTCCAACTGTTTGCAAATAAGGAATACATTTGCCTAAGGACTATTTAAGAAATACAAAATGCGTAGGTGACCACTATCGTGTATAAGATCACAGTTAGGAGTTCCAATGTGTAGTCAATAGATCACGAAACATTTAGGACGAATGATAAAATTACAAAAATCTCAACGACTAATTGCCATCTAATGCACGCTAAAACACACCTTCGATGTGATGTTTTAAATTGAATTATAACAACACTGTTTTTAATGCAAATACTTTTTTCGGAGAATGCACCAAACCAGAAAAATTGTCATTGGCAACACTATTATTTGACTGTTACAGTTGCTTTGGACAAATTTCACCAGTGTTGTTTTACGCGTACAGTGGAGAATGTGTTATTCTTTCCCAATAAACGCGTTTACGCTAAAACTATTATTTACTATACAAACAGTTTAGAGCCAGATCAGACGCCGGGTAACCCGGCGTCTGATCAGGCTCCAAACTGTTTGCCACCAAGATATAAATTAGTTATCAGAATTGTCTAAAAGTTGTTCTTTTCTACGTTTTAGGGCTTTGCGTTTGCGTACGTTTGCGTTTAAACGGGAAAGAATAACAGATTCTCCACTGTAAAGGGTAGCTCGACAGAAACACAAATTCAAAGTCGATTATGCTTCATCTTCCACTATAAAGTGTACAAACGATACCAATTACATAATGTCTGGACATCTTTATGCCTGAGTCATTGTGTTTATAGTTTTAAAAATGTGGAATTACTTTGGGCTGTGTACGCAGACGAATCGTATTGAGGTCAGATTTACTACATGTTTCCAATCATAGATTACGCGTGTGCTGCAAATGGAACAGCCGATCGTACGCCGCGCTTGCTGTTCATTTTCGCAGAGTAAAAAATGTTTCTCGGTATTGTTTGTGCATATGCTGTAGGTCCCAAGTCGTGTTACAATAGTTTAAAAAATCTTTAATTTGACATAGAAAGTTTATTTTTCATCTATTAAGCAGAATCTTACTCTGATATATAATATGTCTTCTTTTATACATTGCTGCCTGATATATCTAGCAATTATCTTTGTTTTAATATTACAGACTTACGTTTACGGATTGCAATATTGGATGGGGAGCTTTGGTTTCACTGTAGCTAACGTTTTAGCAATTTTCGTGTTTGTACCTCTGGTGTATCCATTGAGAATAACAAGCGCTTATGAGGTAAAACAATTACTTAACCCTTTCATCGCCAAATTTATTGTTAGGGCTTTACCCATTTACCGCCATATTGTCGTATGCTGCAATTGTGTGTGCTGCATATAAGTTTCAATGTGAAATTTAAGATAGTAAGACTTACGCAGCGTCTGTTCAGGTTAGAAAATGTTTGTAAACGTGCCTTTTGGTGTCACTGACAGTGAACTGGTTAACCCATTACCCCATAAATACGCATTTTTACGCCTCTAGTTTATTCATCTGCTCACATTTTCACAATTGTGAATATGTATCTTTGTAAATATTTTCTTTTTTCTAGCAGATATTTGCTTAAAGCAGGCTTTAAGTAGTTACTTGTTTTAAAAACTAGAAACAGGCTATGGGGTAATGGGTTAAAGTCTTCTAAGCAAGTTTTTATTTATCAATTTCATTACTTAAAACTTAAATATTCGTTAAAACAAAAGAAAACGATATCATTATTTACTAAACTAGCTTGGTTAGAACGTTCTAACCGAGTGTCTCCAGAATATAATGTTTTATAAGTTTATTAACATGAGGACTTTAAAGCCGCATTGTGTTTTTGAGAAACCTGCATAAAACGGTTGTTTGGGTTCCCATTTGAACTACGTGGGACGTGATTCTTTCACAAAAACCGGTTTTATCTAAGAAATTCGCTGCACAAATTAAAGAGCCTCCCTTGTGAATGGAAAGAAGGACAACTCTGTAAATACAGGAATCCAGATAACGGAAGTATTTCGAAAACTAAAATCTTTATTTCTGCTTTTAAACCCAATGGTATTATACTCATTAAAATTGTCTCGAAGAGACGGTTTAATCAGTAGTAACACTATAGCATTCGGTGCTGAAATGAGTGAGAAAATGTTAGATTAGTTCAGATTACTCTCGATTACATCTATAGCTGGAGCACTGGAAATGACCCTGTTAACCCTTATTCTGCTGCACAGACGTCTGCTTTGACATTGTCGTCTGCAACATGTGTTCAGTTTAGATTTATGCATTGTTTTAATTAAACAAACCTTAAGACGAGTGTCAAACAGTTTGGATCCAGATGAGACGACGCGTTACGCGGCGTCTTTTTAGATTCAAATAGTTTGCAAACTCCTAAAAGTTACGACCAGTAGGCACAGGGTTAAGCACTATGAGATCCAATCACAACATGTACATAATTCTTCACTAGGGGTAAACGATAAAACAAACTACGGTGAATCTATACCTTGAGCTTGCTGAAAATGACTGTTTCAGCCTTGTCCGCTCTCTAACTCAAACACTTCATTTTGGATCTTCACCAAACTTGCTACAAATGTTTATTAGTATAGAATCTAGGTCAGGTCCAATAACTAGCAAAATCGCATAAGGCATGTCTGAGTTATTGCCCTTGAATAATTAAAAAATGATTTTTTTAGTCATTCAAGGGCAATAACTCTCCAACATGCCTTGTGCGATTGTGGTAGTTAAGATGACTGTCCTAGATTTTATATTAATAAACATTTTCAACAAGTTTGGTGAATATCTGTTATAAACTGTATGTGTTAGAAAGCAAAAAATGCTGAAACATTCATTTTTAATACTTAAAGGGCCAAAACTCAGACATGACACATGAGATTTTTGTAATAATCAAACTAGACCTAATTCTTATATAATTAAATATTTTCAGCAAGTTTAGTGAATATCCGATAAAAACTGTGTGTGTTAGAGGGCAAAAATGACTGAAACAGTCATTTTTTATTAATAAAAAGGCAATAACTCAAATATACCTTATGCGATTTTAGTAGTATTCAAACTAAACCTTGATTTTATATCAATGAACATTTTCAGCAAGTTTGGTGAAGATCCAATAGAACGTATTTGTGTTAGAGAGCAAAACTTGCTGAAAACAGTCATTTTTTAATACATTAAGGGCAAAACCTCAGATATGCCACATGCGATTTTAGTAATAATCAAACTATACCTAAATTTTATATGAGTAAATATTTTCAGCATGTTTGGTGAATATCCGATAAAAGCTGTTTGTTTTAGAGTGCTAGATGACTGAAAAAGTCATTTTGTATAATTTAAAAGGCAATAACTCAAAAATACCTTATGCGATTTTAGTAGTAATCGAACTAAACCATAATTTTATATCAATGAACATTTTCAGCATGTTTGTGAAAGATCGGATGAAAATTAGTTGAGTTAGAGAGCGGACAAAAAAGTGTGATAGTCTAACTGACTGATGGATAGACGGGCGGAGATAGATTCGGTTGCCCCCAGTGAAGTTGTATTCGGCTGTATCACGTGATACTAAGCCGTGTGGAAATGTTTATGTCAGACGTTCTATTTTCGGTTTGTTATGATTTTAAATCGCCCTTTTTGGTGATTTAGGTCCGTCTTCATCATTTCATAGATCAGTTTGGCCCATAAGAATGTTCAAACATTATTATTAGCCGTTATCGTATTTCAGGCATTGAGAAAAGGTCTGAAAACACAATGGGACTTTAATCAACAAACTCTAATCTGTCATTTACTAGTAGCCTAAACGTCAATTTTGTTCATTTCGATCTAAAATATACTCAAACTATCCTGACGATCAGAACAAAAAACAAAAGCAGAAATGCCGAGCTCATAAATATACATAATCTTTTGCGTATGATTATATATTACAAAATCGTTTTATCTATTATGCATTGTTTTGCTGGATACCTATTCCTAGAATAAAAAGTGCACGTGTGTGCGACACCTTCATCACCATAAATCGCACATAGTTATATTGGTAATTGTTGTTTGACTCCTATTAAGTCGGATGTGGAACAATTGTGTAGTATTATTTATATAACTGTATATAAATATTAAATGGCAGTTTGCGTGATATATTTATTGTCAACCCGAGAAACAGAATGGCACCCCGAGGCGAAGCTGCCACCTAATATTTATTTCATGATACCGAGCTTATCAACCCCGGCTGGGGAATCGTCTTGTTCGTATTGTGTATAATATGTTGTGAATACCAATTTAGATCCGCCGTGTACGTATTTTTCTGCATTCCTTCTTTCCTGCATTAAACTGATACCTTTGTAAAACTAAATATTATCATTTTAAGCGGTCGTTAAACACATTAATTCTATAGCATTATCTTACAATCGAACTCACAATTCTGCCAAGAATTATCACAGACAGATCAATGGTTAGGAAACACTTGCACATTGGATATCGCTCATATTCAATGAACATGGTTATCTGTAAATACCGGACACTTATTTAATGCTGAAAAAGGTATAGCAGTACGTTCCTCTAGTAACCTCTCTGTCAGGAACTTAACTGATATCAAACCGTTATAAAATGCATATATTTAATGCTGAATAAAAGTGATGCAGACATCTCTAATAGGAACTTTCTGCACAAAGTCGGTACCGCATTAAATTTGTGTACAATACTGGTAGATATTCTTTTAAGTATTAAGTATAGCCTTTAGACATATACTCGTATTTACTACAAATTACATTTTTTACATTTAAATAAAAGATAAACATATTCTATGAAACACAGTTTTCTGTATATTAGACAGATCAGCTTTTAATGCTGAATGAAAGTAAAACAGAAAGAACATATAGTTGGCTTCACCTTTTATCCTGAAAATTAAGTTCATTGACGATTTGATGCCAACATGACTTTTAATGAATTTGTAAGTAAATATAAGCTATCAACTAATCGTTTATTATACAATGGAATTCAACTTGCTATTGAAAGGGGACTTGAGGGTATCAAAATAAAAAGGGGGATTAAAAACAATTTTCCCACCTTATTCAAAAATAGTTTAAGTTACTTTAAAGGTTCAAAACCAATGCTTAAATAGAAATTCTGACACGCCGACATCGCAAGAAAAATGGAAAAAAGTTTTAGGGATAAAAATCAGTAAAAATGAATGGAAAAACATTTATTGAATTCCTTTTATTATATCAAATAATACAGACATACAGTGGTTTCAGTTTCGTATTTCACATAGACTACTTGGCACTAACTACTATCTGTTCAATATGAATTATACATATAGCCTATTGTGTACTTTCTGTAAAAAGCAATTAGAAACTGTTGATCATTTGTTTTGGACGTGCCCTATCAGCCAACAATTAATCAAAAGCTTCTTTACCCCAAAAAGAAAGCCTTTCATAATATTAATATTGAAACAATGATATTTGGTTTTACAAAAGCACCAGATACCGTAACAAATCTTATCTTAATTCTTATTAGAATGTATATTTGCCAATACAAATACAATAAATATATACCTACAGACAAGGTATAAAACAATACTTATTCTTTAAAGGCAGTATGTAAGCCAAAATAGCGCATTTTTAAACCTGAAAATTCAGGCACATACGTAATCTCAACATATAAAAAGAAGTAATCCGCGATGATTATGGAGGCAATAAATCTGACAAACACATGAATTTGGTGGAAAAAAGTCGACTTTTAAATTGGTTTGTTGACATCCGATCAACGACGGAGATTTTCCGAGTTCGTTCAGCTTGCGCCAGGTAAAGATGTTTTCACAGCTCATAATTAGTGTTTTCTTCAGACTTGACGTAGTTATTTTTAGATTTGAACATTCTAAAACTTTAAAAGGGATGATTTTTCCCTAGATCCAGCAAGAAACATTTATAGCTGTATTTATTGTGTGCAGTATACAGTAGAGAATACTTTTTCTTTCCCGTTTAAACGCAAACGCAATGCACTAAACTGTGGAAATTTACTTTTAGAAGTTTTAACTATTATTTTTTAATCTGAGTAGCAAATAGGTTGGAGCCTGATTAAACGCCGGGTTACCCGGCGTCTGACCTGGCTCCAATCTGTTTGCAAGGGAAATAATAATTTTGTATACAAATGCGTTTATTTGGAAAGAATAAAATATCAGTAAAGTTAGCGCAGCGGTCTCGTGCTGCACGGGAACCATACTTATCTCAAGTAGGAAAGTGCACGATGATGTAGTCGATGCTACCTTGCTTACAGTGGAGAAAATGTTATTCTTTCCCAATAAACGCGTTAACGCTTAAACCATGATTTCAATTGCAAACAGTTTGGAGCAGATCAGACGCCGGGTAACTCGGCGTCTGATCAGACACCAAACTGTTTGCCGCTCAGACTAACATGAATGGTCATAATTGTCTAAAGGTTGTCCATTTATGCGTATTATTGCGATGCGTTTGCGTTTTGTTTGCATTTAAACGGGAAAGAGTAACGTTTTCTCCACTGTTCCCTTAATGGTTATGAGCTATTATGTTCTCAAAATAACCAAGACAAGTCAGGAAAATCGGATCGATCTCGTGACTCTTATTCGACCTTGCGGATATTCTCGGAAGCCGACACGAAGATTTGTTATGTAAACAAAAAGCTTATTTTTCAAACCATCTCGATAAGAAATCGGCACATTTATGTATGCTTCTTAAAGAAAGGGGCATGTTTCAGGCACCTGACAACGGATTTCGCTTAGTTTTAATACATAGAACATGTTCTTATATAAGAAATTGCGCTATTTAAACATAAATTTGGGTGGTATTCTGGCTTTAAATATAACCTATTTTAGTCGATAGCTATTGGAAATGATTCTACAGATTGTTTTAATAACCAATGGGATAGCTTTAAAACGCGTTTTATAACGTAATACCCAAATCGTACTAAAATTAAAATAACAGTTATATTATATGTATAGAGTTTATATGTATGACTTGACATTGATGCCTGTGTCAAAATGTGTATGCCTAATAAAGACAAAGAAGATATGATTTTGAAAACGATAAACAAAGTAACATACAATGTAAACATGCCTGGTAACAAATGTTTGTTTTTAATTTTTGTGTGTAAATAATTGAAAATGTAGAGACCTTGGTCAATGCAAAAGACATGTTATATTAACATGTATATGTTATACATGTATAACTATTTTGTAACTTGTGCTGGAGCATGGCTCCCCGACCCCAACACCCCTATGATGGGAACATAAATGAGGTCCTGCTTTTGACAAGGCCTGAAAAAACCCAAAAATCATTGACGAATTTTCAAGAAGCATGGAACTGCATTTGAATCCGACTAACTCGTTATACGCTCGTATCATTAGTGACCATGTGGCAGACAAGCACCTCGGTGATTTGTGATGTCTAGGGTCTCGTTAAGTCACTTCAAGTGAGAAACTCTCTCAACACCATTGTGCAAACGGGTCTTCAGGCCAGGTACAGGACTAATGTGGGAATAAGTTATTTAAGAGATTTGTTTTGTAAATATTCTCAGAAAAATAATAGATTCAGACTGTAGAGGAGGAATAGCCGCTTTGCGACCAGAGGCCCGTTTCATAAAACTTCTTACGACAAATGTTCTCGTACGTCATATTATAAAAGTATCAATTATTATTTATTTCTATATCTAAGCCTGTCTTGTGACATCTTTTTGGAATCGTCTTGAAAGATGTCACAAGACAGGATTAGATAGACAAATCACAGATTAAATGTATTTTAAAGTTTTGACTTGCGACAACATTTGTCGTAAGGACTTTTATGAAACGGGCCCAGGACAAATAAACTGTTTTAGACAGTTTTTAGACATTCCACCAACTTTTCGAAGAACGGGTTTCAGTTGTGAACTTATTAAATAATTTCTCATTACTTTCTAGTTTACGTTTCCGGATCATAGATTAGCTGCATATCTAATCTTTCTACACTTTTCCCAGTGATAAGCGTTATTTGTTTGTTATGCTTTTTTATAAGTCCGTTTCCGTTTTCGGATAGAACGTGGTATGGATAATGTAATCCAAGTAGGTTCATAAGGTTAAATTGTCACTATTTTGTTGAAAATACATTGTTTTTAGATAGTTAAAATGAAGTCTGTAATTTTGCTTGCGTGTATATTTATATCAGTGTCATAAAGTAGATCCCAATCAGACGTGCTAGCTTATGACCTTAACTTATCATAGTTACCAGTATTAAAAATTCCATTCACGTCGTTTAAAAGATTTGGTTTTGTTAAAATTTAAATTTAAAATTCCAAATACAGGACAATGAAAACGAACATTTTGGTCTAAAAATGAGTCCCCCACCCCTGAAAACAATAATGCAACATCTTTACTAACAAAAATCAAATCAAGAATAGAAGAAGAAGGTGTAGTGAGTTGACTCATTTATACACTGCGGTAGTGAGAACAGTTGTATAAACTCTCTCATTGCCAAGTTCGACAACATCATCATTTGCAAACAGTCTTGAGCTTGATCAGACGCCGCATTCAAAAGAACTGTAATGTTCTTTACGATGTGAACATGCGTACACTGTATATAACACTTTTATACTTACAGTGCTCCCTCTCTACAACGGCCCTCCTAACAACGACTCCCTCAAAAAACAAGTGACAAACAGCTTTAATCCAGATCAGACGCTGTGTTACGCGGCGTCTTATTTTGATTCAAGCTGTTTGCAAATGTAAGCTAATTTGCCTCCCTATAACGACTTCCTCCGAACAACGCACACAATCTGTGTCTCCACTTGGGTTTCGCTGTGGAGAGGGAGCACTGTAAAAGCAGACGAAAATGCAAGCAAAAGGAATGATGACTGTACTAGACGGGTTAGTACGTCATAATGGCAGTGAAAATGTAAAACGAATGTCTGTAAAAGAGTCCTTAGCAATTTGGATTTAGTGCTCCCTCCCATCACCGGCCGTCAGAACAACGACCCCTCCTTACAACGACGTTTGCCGCTTTTCCAAAGACAACTATATCTAGTCTTATGCTTGCACTGCTGCAATGTCGTCTGGTGAATTATTTTGTCTGCTGTGTTTCTTACATAATAGACATTTTGACAGAAAACACATAATGACGAGTCTTAAACAGCTTGAATCCAGCGTCGCGCGTCTCATCTGGATTCAAGCTGTTTGCAAATGTAAGCTCCATCCAAACAACACACACAATCGCTGTCTCCAATTGGGTGTCGTTGTAGAGAAGGAGCACTGTACACTGTACTTAGTAACATATAAAATCCGACCGTCTTTATATTTCAAAACGTTCAATAAGCTTCAAATATTAATGACCGCGTTCCAAGGTGCAAGCAAGTAGTACAGTTGAGAAGACGTTATATTTCCACAATAAACGCTTTGACGCTAAACTACTTATTTCCATTGCAAACAGTTTAGTTCCAAGCCAGACGCCGGTCAAATCGGCACATGAGCAGGATCTAAAGTGTTTGCCAACAAGGCATTATTATAATAAATCGTTAGAAATTTCAAACAATTAATGATAGATATTTCCTTGCATTGCGCTTGCGTCGACAGGGAATAATAATGTCTTCGCCAATGTAGAACAGGCCACACATATTAGTCACGTACACGACTTATATAAATGTGCATGGTTATATATGAATGGAACAGGATAAAATATCGTTTTAAACATCCATGAACGTGACAAGAAATTTAATTAGTTGTCTGTTACTTATGCAAAACTTTAAGGTAACCCATTTATATAGATACGATTCACATATAAACAATCACTTCATAAAGTAGAGTGGTAGTTTTCAGGGAACCAGAGAACACGTAGCTAACGCTGTGGAGTAGGTATCTTAATTAATTCAGGTGAGTTTATTGAGTTTGTAAAAGAAAAAAAAGAATAAATCTTAAAAACTCATTGAACTAAAGTTAACGTTAGCTGCTGGCAACACTTTTGACGACAGGAAATTCAATAAGAGAAATCAATTGTGGTCAAATAGTTGGTGTTTAGTTGAATATAGATATTGTTACATGGAGTATATCTAAACTATGCTATATTATGTAGTGTCCAGCTTTTCAATTCCCCTTGTCCTGTTTACTAGAATGAAATTTGATAGTTTAAACATATTTACTGCATTTATAATATACATACAGGGGATTGGGCTACAAGTTTTTACAACATTATATTATCCCCGCTCCCCAAACTTGATCTTGGTTAGAAGGTAGTCGTTTATATTTAAAAGCAAATAGTTGGATGCAAACATCGTGTTCGGTGAATATGTTGTATTCTTTGAATATTTAAATAAGTATTTTCTCACCAGATATACATGTAACATATTGTTAAAAGTGATTTTAATATTCTATACAAACGTATTAATAAGTGAGCTTCGCAAAACAGAATCAATTGACGACAGACATAACGGGACACATAGGTCAAATAAAAAACTGGTAGTAGCAGTGTCGAACACGTTATAGTTTCCGTGTAAACTACACAACTACAAACAAACACACTGCACTCAAACGTAGAAAACGATCATGATTTGAATGAAAATGGATGACTGATTTAAATCTGAGTTGCAAATAGTTTGGCCCTAGATCAGACGCTAGGTAAAACCTGACGTCTCATGTATCCCGTAACTATTTGCAAAAATATAATAGTGTCAATACTGGTGCGTTTATTAGGAATAATAACCCTTTCTATATCGAATATGCCTTGTTGATAAAATATGCTGATGTATATACGTATCCAATTTATCTGACACGTTGGTGCTAATTTTTGAAAAGAAAGCGCAGATACATAAGCTCTGAGTAATGTTGCAGACGACTGAACTATTATACGAATATGATGTATCTACATTTCATTTTTCAGTGAATATCAGACGGGTGCCAAATATTGTTAGGCATTCGCTCGAATTTTTTTTTAAAAAAAAAAACTCATTCCATTTTTGTCAAAAAAGTTTTATTTGATTAGAGCATAACATAAGAAAACATATTTCGTTACAGTATCCTTTAGTAAACACTAACGTATAACATGTCTTCAAACTACAAGTACTTCTCCATCGCCGACTATTGCATATTTGGCGTAGCAATAGTAGTGTCAATTGGCATCGGCTTATACCATGCTTTATCCGGCGGAAAACAACGAACGACGTCGGAGTACTTCGTTGGAAATCGGAAGATGGGTTTTCTGCCGGTTGCAATTTCTCTCATGGTCTCGTTTGAATCGTCAATAATGATGCTTGGGTTGCCTGCAGAGGTAAGTGTTGTCGATTTAAATCCTTTGGTAGTATGTATAAAACTCACAATACATTTGAAAAAGACAGTGTTAACCATTTCACTGCCATTATGGCCTAAACGCCCGTCATATTATCAATGGCTTATGTTTCCGTCTGATTTTACTTATAAAACTAAAAATTGTATACGGTTTTGTCTAAAGAAATAATAATGTGAGTGCTAAACAGTTTGGATACTGATCAGACGCCGCGTCTGATAAATATCGATACTGTTTATTAAAGGCAGTGGCATCGGCATTGGCATGTGAAACGGTTTACTCTTCAACCATAACTACTCCTCGAAGAAACGTATTTTTACATTACAACTGTGTTCAGATAAATATTTCTTGCATCTCAGCAGAAACATTCTTCAAGCAGCCTGAAAGTAAACAGACAGCTCCTTAACGAGGGTCTGCGTTAATTTGAAGATGCTTTAAGCAAATGCATGTGTTTTGAGCAGAGAAAACAATATTTGAAACGGTCTGCGTACAATAAATCTCATTTATCGCCTTTCAGCGGGGAAGACGAGAGACTTTGCCATTTAAACGAAATGTAGAAAAAAAGAAAATGACAACCTTTTTTAAAAATGTTGACAATTTATTTAAATATTGGCGGCAATTAGTTTGAAGCTATATGTAGTTCCTACACTGGATTTGCCGGCGTCAGATCTGGCTCCACACTGGTTGCAATGGTAATTTTACTGTGATATCACACATTTGTTTTTTTTGGAAATAAACAACGTTTTGTCGACGGTGTTGGAACAACTAGACGAACCTAGATTCGAACTAATTAAAACAATGGCATACTACAAGTATATATAATCGCAACGCAATTGAGGTCCAGATAACATTTGTTCATACCAATTATGTTCTTCTTTATTTATGTAAATCATTTAAACGTAATTCGTAAAAAAGTGTCAAACAGTTTGGTGCCTCATCACACGCTGCGCTACTGTTTGTAAATAAACATTGTACTCGGGCATACAGTGGAGCTCATATTCGAGTAACACAGAAAACTGGACACGGATATAGCGCCATGTGTTGATTTGATTGTTTTAAAATGCACAATTACCTAAGACTGGAAATGTAACTTACTGAAGTGACGACATCGCTGTGATAACCGTAGTATATTATACAATATTTGATAATTGTCATCATCATATGTTGTACATCTGTTGCTGTCTAAGCTGCTGTGGATTGAAGTTTAAGTTTTACAATACTGAAGGTTTGAAAGACACTTCCACGGTCATTTGTATGACTCCGCACATTATTCACAATATGCGTGAAAGTTACTGCAGTAGCATTGATACACGTGGCACAGCCATTTCATTTTATCTAGAGAGGCCCTGACACACATACACTCAATGAGGTTTTCAATCGATTTTACTAACCAACCAAACTATTAAGATTAAGCAGCGGGCCTCACTTAAGGCACTTCACTGATTCTTTGCAAAGACATTATTATAGTTTTCAGCACAAACATACTTTCTATGTCAACAGGTGATTTCACCGAAACTAAGCATGGACATGTCTTTTAAGGACTGTTTGATTTTAAAAAGAACATTAACCAGTTAATTCAGATTTTTTCAAAGCTGTTTCCAATCAATATTGAACCCTATCAACGCCAACTTTTGCGTATGTAATTTACCCATTCACAATCATATTACCCGCACTATATTAACCCTTTCACTGCCAAATATTTCGTAAGAATTTTACCCCTTCACCGTTTAATTGTCGTCTGCTGGAATATTGTTGTCTTCAATATCATTCAAAAGTTCAAAAATAAGGCAGTATGACTGAAGAAATTTTATAACGAGTGTCAACAAGTTTGGATCTTGATCAGACGCCGCTTAACGCGGCGTCTGATCAGGATCCAAACTGTTTGCAAACGCGTTTTAAGCGTCTTTGAGAGTGAAAGGATTAAAGAAGTTAGATGTAAGACAGTATGGTTGAAGATACGATTGTCAAACAGTAGTGATCTAGATCAAACACCGCTTTAAGCGGCGTCTGGTGTTGATTCAAATTGTTTGCAAAACGACTTTTGTTGGTGATGGCAATAAAACGGTTAAAAATCCAACTCCACTTTATTTGAAATCGACACAACATAATATAAAATGTCATTGGCTATTTAAAAAATTAAAATACACGAACTATGACTTTGGTAATATTCACCTGTTAATATCCTGCAAGCAGGGTGTATTACAGTTAATTCACAATGAAACAGAAAGCCAAAAATCTTATATTTTAGGCACACAGAATCTCAGCTAACTTTACAGTAAAACCCCACTGACTTAAAAAAGAGTAAGTAAATGTATGGCACATCTAGACCCCAAGCACATAAAAATATGTATTTATTCTTAAATTGAAGATTGATATTGTGATTCGTATCTTTAATAAAGTATAATATTAATCTTATATACGAATCAAATATTTTAATATAACTTGTCCTCTGTTATCCATTAGAATCTACTGTTTTTATATATTTGGTAAATTATTGTGTTTTTTTTAACTTACAGACGTATGTTTATGGGCTCCAATATTGGATGGGGAATTTTGGTTTCACTGTAGCTAACGTCTTAGCCATTTTCGTATTTGTACCACTTGTGCATCCACTGAGAATAACAAGCGCCTATGAGGTAAAGCTGGCTGTATCTAAACCTTTTCATCGTCACATTTATCGTAAGGGTTCTACCCTTTCACCGCCATATTTTGCTTCAATATTGTTGTCTGAAATATGGTTTCAAAGTTAGAGTTAAGGCAGTAAGACAAGGGTCAAATAGTGTGGGTCCTGATCAGATATTGCGTCTTGAAAGTATGGTCAAACACTGCTTCCGAAAATCAACATGCAGAACCTTCTAGATTTCTTAATCAATTCTATATACCCTCGACGCATCGTCGCGAGGGTATGATAGTTTCATTTTTTAATAAATTGTCCTGTGCAAACAGCGAAGACACTGATCAGAGGACTCCTACAGGAGCTCGCTGATCAGGGTCTACACTGCTTGTCACTTTGCGAAATATAGTATTAAAATCGAGTCTTAAGTGGTATAAAATCAACTGGGCTTGATTCGAAATTGGACCTTTCCATTACAAATCTAGGGGTGAATGGGTTAGAAGTATTCAATGCTCAATACCAGGTAGTACTAAAGTGTGTGCTGCATTGTAATCACTCAAATACTATACCTGATTATAGAGCAGACAGTACACAAACTGTTAGCAGACACATACTTATTCAGTCACTTTGAGTCCTGTTTGTCTTTTTTCACATTTATTTCGATTTCGTTCTAGTGAAAAGAAACTACAACCTTGAGACTCATTAAGACTCATTAGACTGTCAAATCTTATTGTTGTTGTCAATTACAGTAGTGTAGAAAATTGCTCTGTACATGAGTTTGTATACAACTGCAACAATATTTTTTATAAAATCTGATCATTTCTAATTACTACAGGTAAATTGCAATTGATACCTTACCAAATTTGCTAACAGATCAATTTATTGCTCAATGAACATGTTGTTCAGAATATCTGCACGGTGTCTGTGACATATTGCAGTGACACAGATAAAACGCGTCACTGTAATATACAACAGACTCTGTCTAAAACGAGTGTACAGAGTACTAAATGTACAGATAGTTAACCTTTCCTCTTCAATTAATTTATTGTTTATTTATTTTCTACATATTGTCTGTCATGTACTTCTATTATCATTCATGTTGAAAATCACTGAAAAGTGGAATAAAAGAGTATATATAAGAATAGTTCTTAGCTCTAGTAGATGGTGGCTTTACAGTGGCCTGAAAGTAAGCAGAATGCTCAATAGAAAGCATTCTGCTATACTGTCAGCCTGATTCAAGCAACGATCGGTCTTCAATACTGAAAACCAGGTATGGGAGAAAGGTTTAACTAATAAATCAACTCAAAGTACTTAATATGTATACCCCTTAAAGCCTGAAAAAACCTTTACATTGATCCTGTTTTAAGCTAATATGTATAAACTATTTCTTCTTTTACATGTCCATTACTGTTTTAATTGGAACTAATTTCTTAAGTGGAGGAATAAATTAAATGCCTTAAAAATCGCCTTTATATGGGAAGAGATAAACAACTTGCAAGAAAGGCTGGAAGAAGGAACATAATTGTAAGTTTTGAGGTGACGACATAAAACTTCTCTTTGAATAGAATTAAGATTTTTTTTCAATAAGGAATTAAAACAACTAGGTTTATATTAAAACCGTTTATCAGCTATTTTCCTTGAAATAAGGTATACTGATGAATCTTGCAAACAGCTTGGATCTGCGTGGGAATCCATTCACTCATTATACCATCAGACCGTTTGACACTCATGTACCACAGTAATGGCGGTGGCAATTGGTGTTCCCCTTACCCTACATCTCAATGACCCAATATGCAATTGTCTTGCCTCCTACTAAATTCTAGATATCCCATTGGTCAAATGAGGTCACGAGAAGACCCCATATTAACCGTATAGGGTCAGAAAGATGCCTCAAATTCATATTAAGTCTTTCAAAGAGTTACCTCTCTTGCTTGAAGTCATATTGGTTTCCCCTAGGGCAACATTTCTCAAGGTCTGCCCTGCTACCTCGGGTCAATGATTTGACTGTTCCCTCAGCACCTATGAAACAAATGTATACTGTAGTGACCACTATGAATGTCCAACCCTGAGTGGCCAATACTGGTAAGCAATCAAACATACTGACCATATTCAGCTGACTATATAAACAACTGGACATCAAACAATCAACATTGAGGTTCCTACACTCAGGCTCACAGGGGAAATTATTTTCTGTCTAATTCACTTCATTCAAACGACAAATAATACGTTTAAGATGTAAAGAAGACAACTTATTTCATGAAATAAGCCCATTGAAAGTACGATTGTCTTTTGTGCACTAAAAGACCACTTCTTCAGCTACAGAACGGTTACGGAAATAAGATGACAAATTCGATGTTTTTATTGCAGTACTTGGAACTTCGATTTAAATCGAGTGCAGTGAGAAAGCTTGGAACCCTTCTTGGTATTATAAGTTATGTAAGTATCTTACTTACAATTATTACACTTAACATTAACCCAGTCGTCCTACTGATATATCTATCATATTTACAGGTTTTTAAGTTTCCGATCTAACTTTATGCAGTGTGCGATGGATATATATACTGTTTGAAAACTTAGTTTCGCTGTGCTAGATACTTAAGGGGTTAATTTTTATAATATCACAGTTAGAACAGTTATGGTCAAGATCAGAATATTTATTTAGGAGCTCGCTGAACACGATCTGCACTGTTTGTCATTGCAATGTATGGTAAACATTAACCCTAAATAGTAAAAAGGGAATTCTAGTAGTTTGGATCATGATGAGATGTCGCTTAATGCGGCTTCTCATCTGGTTCCAAACTGCTTGCGAAGGTAGTCATGATTTCACTGCTAGCGTGAATACTTTAACATGATAGTATCACATTTACATAAACAATAATGCCCTGTTCTGAAACAATCGTGCAAATAAGCGCAAATAGATTATTTGTAGAATATTGCGATAGAATGCATTCATTTTTTATTGAGTTATAATCATTAACAAACACCTAATACTTTCAGACGATGTATATGGGCATTGTGCTATTCGGACCAGCTATCGCATTAGAAGGAGGTTTGGATTGGTTTAATTACTTATGTGAAATTATTTACCCCCAAAGACTTTTTATAAGATATATTGTTCTCAGTTTTTAATGATTATACAATACAGTTATAATCTAAGGTTTTCATTCTAAAAGTAAGCCTGTTTGAAGCCCTTGTAATATACCCCTTCAGGTAATACCAAGTTTTGCACGTGAGTAAATCTTTGGATTGTGGAGTGTCGCGTATCATTTATAGGTCACTATGGCTTTAACATTGAGGTTTGATTCTAAATTCAAAAAAACACTTGTCTGGATTATTTGGGGGCATATTGCCTATAATATACATGTACCACATCAGCCAGATATACCGTATGTGATGTGTGGGTACTTTTTATATTAGCGGACTGTAACGTACCATTTTCAGATGTGTAAAAGCCTATTTACAGGTGTGCATATAACAAAATACACGCCATGCCAATGCATACGTTTAGGGCATTTACCTCTCTGTGTGACAGAAGTCTTATTCTTATGTATTTTTACAGTGACGGGTTTTCCTCAGTGGGGATCAATCTTAGCAGTGGCTTTAGCCTCAGTTATTTACACAGCTATTGTAAGTAATATATCTAGTCTTTAAAGACTTACATGTATTTAATACATTAGAATATAATAATTTGCCGATAAAATCTTTCAAAGGCAATTTACCAAGCATACAAGAGTACAAATCATGCGTACTCGGTAACTGTAATCGTTAATTCATTCTATGCATATATAGTTTAGCATAACCCGGAAATCAATACTCTTACGCTTTTCATAAATATATTGTTTTCAATATTGAAAAAAACCCAACAACAAATTGTTCCTGAAATCAAGGCACAAGCAGAAGATGCCTGTTTTAGTGACATTACTCTCGGTCATTTGTATGACTACCTCCTACCCTGATGTTCTCAATAGACGTGAAAGTAACTGTAAACACATGAGACATGTGATATAGCCATCTCAATTTGTCTACAAAGGCCCTGGCATACTCTTTCTCGATGGGGCTTTCAATGGACATTTCTAACCAAACTATCAAATATAAGATACGGGCTTCACATGAAACACTTCACTAATTCACAGTAGCACAGGGATGCACAGGATACATACGCTTTTCCTGTCTAGGTGTAAGTCCCGAAACTAGGTCAGGAATTGTATTTAAGCTGCAATCCCAACCATCACTTAAAACATAGAAAATATTTGTAATTGTGTATATTCATGACTGTATAAAATGAACCATAGATCAACTCCGTAAAAGGCGTAATTACGGAGTACTGGGTAACAGACATTTCTTGACTCAGTTTTGGTGATAACACATAGTCAGGTAAAAAAGCATGCAGCCCTGTGCGAGTTGTGCTCTTACTGCAATTTGGCTGTGAAAATAATCAGTGAAGCGTTTCTTGTGAGGCCCGACACTTATTTTTGATGGTTCACTTTAGAAAACAAAAACCTTTGTCAGGGCCTCTCTAGACAGGATGAGATGGCTTGCCATATTTTGCACATTTGTCTCAGGATTTTACACACCAAACGGTGAAACAATTATAAGGGTCATACAAAGGAGTGGTGAAATGTCTTTAAATAGTATAATAAACATGAAGCAAAATCCCCTAGAATAAAGAAAACATTTATTGAAGCAAACACCTTTATAAAATGAAAAAATGAATGATCTTATACACCACTTGAACTACTTATTTTTCTATTTCAAAGGGCGGTCTGAAGGCTGTTATCTGGACTGATGTATTCCAGTGTGTCGTAATGTTTGTCGGCGTATTTGCTGTTTTGATCAAGGTAACGTTGTATTGAAACACCCACACACATCTTACCGTACATCGTAGATAGTTGATGAACACGTATATATCAGATTGGTGATAACAACATATATCCTATATAGCTGATAAACAAATACGGTATATTGTAGATACTTTGAGAAACACACATAGTATATTATACTTTAGTTAGTTGATAAACATATTTATTATATAAATACGAAAGAAGACTCAAGCAGGAAACGCAACACAAACAATACACCCATCTCTAAAGCAGAACACACACACAGCGATACCATAACAAACACACACACACACACACACACACGCAATACCATTCCTTCATCTACACACTAAATAGAAAACAACAAGCAAGACAAACATAAAGCTAAGTGAACATAGGAGCCCGCCTTGGTACGGTCAGTAGCAATCAATAATCAATTATAAATTATTTAATTATTAACAACCACTGGGGGGTTAAACCTGGGTTTAGGGGCGCCCAACCTCACACTTATCTCCTATATTCACCTATAAAGACGAACAGTGTACATAAAATATAAACCCTGTTCCACAACCTTACAATCAAAAAGACCGCCAGCACAGTAAGTAAATACATGTAAAACATCTAACAAAATTCTCTGACAGGATTATTAGTAACACGGGAAAGAATTAAACATTCAAGCCCGTGTTAAAAATAACCCACTATGGCAACGGTCAAATTGTACTCAAGCGAATAGTCTGTAGTCACGAGTAACTGTAAGACATGGGAGGGTTTAGGGTACGACAGAGAGGGAGAGAAAAACCAAAGCACGAAAATCCGACATAACTCTCCCGGTTACCTACCAATGTTCTGCCCGAAATATTTCTGTATTTTATCGAACAAATACACCTTGACGGATTGAAAATTCCGTATTACCCATGTACCTTGTGAAATGGGAAAAGAACGTTTACTGTGTAGTCGGAAGTTCGGAACTACAGTAAAACCTCTCTATTACGACCACTAAATTATGTTAAGTATTAGGGTGTTTACGGTAAGTGACCGCTTAAAGCAAGGTGACAGTGAAACAGAAAGCTCCTTTAGGAACTTTCGGTTTCACTGTCACCTTGCTTTAAGCTGTCACCTCTCTATTATTTAATCAATTAGCATTCGTTTTAGTGGTCGTAATAGCGAGTATTTACTTTCACGCGCCATTCCCCGAAGTGTGACGTATGGGAAATCCCGTTTATTTCTAGTAACGCTCGAAACATTTCTATCGTTTTTCATTTTATTTTTATTATAAGAGGTATATAATAAAAGGAACATTACTATACTTTGCATATCTTATGTACCGGATCACTCTCGTTGTGTGTGTAAAGGTTATATCCAACTCGACCTTCGGTCTCGTTGGATATAGCCTTTACACACACAACTTGAGTGATCCGGTGCATAAGATATGCAAAGTATAGTAATATTCCGTTTATATCCTAGATACTGGACATAGCTATATCCAGGATGCAAAGGAAATAATCAACGCGTGAAGACAAATTTTGCATGTTCAGAAAGGAACGTGCTTGCAAACTTCCCCTGAACCGGTTTGTCAAGCGAGCGAAGGAGAAACCTGCAATTTGAATGTCATGATAAATGTATTATATGCTTGAAAATAAAATGTAACACATGGCTGAACAAAGTGAGCTATGTATAAGATAAAACATAAAAACAATTCTTTTAATAGTAATAAAAAATAGAAAAAAAACAACAAACAATAAAAAAATAGATCACAAAAAATTAAATAAAAAAGGACTCTCAGGAATTCGAACCTGTACCTTTCTATAAACGTCTTTGCAGAAGATAGAATATGTGCTATTCTGTTTTACGACATCATATATAGATATGTAGCGTTAAGAAGATTAACTTTGCTGTCGCTATTATAAAGGAATGCTGATCCCTCTCCAAAGTGGACTGCGCTGAATTTGATGGTTCACTGCTCGCTGTATACTCATAGAATCCTAAAGAATCACATGGCCAGTATTCTCTAAGTAAAACTCATGCTTTTTTACACACCTGTACTACAGTGAATCAGTGAAGCATCTCATGTGAGGTCCCGCTCTTAAATTTGATAGTTTGGTTAGAAATATCCATTTAAAAAACGTTTGAAACGAGAATGTCAGAGCCTCTCAAGAGAGAATGAGATTGCTTTGACATATTTTGACATATTCTGCATGATGTTACAGTTACTTTCACACCTATCGAGAACAATTGGGGGAGTTCATCAAATGACTGAGGAAATGTCTTGAACTATAACTAATCTGGTTCAGTAGAGAATGCGTTATTCTTTCACAAATAATGCCTATTGGCTAAAAGCCTAAAACAATTAGTTTCATTGCAAACAAATTGTAGCCAAATCATTTAAAGCACGTATAAGTGAATCTTATCTTTCTTTCAAACTTCAAAACGTGGCTTAAGGTGGTTTACAAGTCTGCTTATTTCCTTTCAAAACTCATTGAAACCTTATTAAGTTGGAACATAATGTATTGCGAATGAAAAATTCTTGGCACTACCTTTTGTCGAGAAAAGTTCCATTTTAAATAAACAGGAACATTTTCGTTATACAGTAATACAACTCAATAATTTCGATACATTCAAGTAAACTGTAAACATAATATGATATATTGTCCAAACAAAAATGTTTTATGGAATGTTTTCTGGAAATATCAATGTTTTAAAAAAGTCAAATTCTGAAAAAGTCATAAAATTTTGCACAGTCATGTGAAGTTGTCTAGAGGAGCAGTAACATGCTCACACTCAACGTTTTTTTTCAATGGGAATTACGTACCAACATACCAAATATAAGGTACGGGTCCCATATGAGATGCTTTAGTGATTCTTTGCACAGACAAAACCACAGTTCTGAGCAATCGTTGCACACGATTGAAATGACTAGCAGTAACCACCCAAGTCAGGTCAAGTAATGTCTTTATAAATAAAATGTGTTGTTCCAGACTATAGTAAATATATATGATACTTGTTTGCCGATATGATACCTTTGAGAACATTTAAACCTTTCAGTAACAAAACGTCTGAAACTGGGTCCAATCATGTAAATGTCGAAAGTTTGATAAATATCGCTATCCACTAATGGAATATCGTTTATTGGGCTTCGGCCCAACCTGTTCGTCCGCAATCGCTGCATGTAGCTTGTAGAACCTAGAAATGTGTTCGGTTTTCAGAGAGCATCCAGTTTTACAGAGTATATATAAGTTTTCAGAAGTTACGGTATATTTTTGCAGGGCACAATGGAAATTGGGGGAGTAAAGAAGACCTGGGAAATAGCCTATGACAGAGGGAGGGTGAATATGTTCAAGTAAGTAAAATATATTTATATATGTAGATGGTTTAGATTCGGCACTAGACTGAAAACGTAACGCCATGAATGATACAAAATTAACCCATTCACTGCAAAGTCTTGTAGACATCACTCATACAACACGCTCAACGTAAATTCTAGATTGCTAAATTCAAAACAAACCTTACACCGAGTTCGTTACAGTCAAACATTCCCGCATTCTCAAGTTAATTCGCGTTTCAGTTTCGAAGTACGTGTATGCTTGAGTTAAGTGAGTTCGCGTTATGGCCGTTCAGATGTATTTGTTTTCTTTGTCAAAGGATTGAGTGCTCTATTGTCGCGTTCTGATAGTCGATATTGAAATTAAAGTGTCTGTAAAACTATTTCTCTTTTATAATTTGTTTCATAAACACAATAATGTTTTGAGTAAATAGTGTTTACAACAATAATGTGTATTGCCCAACAAAATATTATGACAATTTGTTAATCAATGTAAACCCAGATATCTATCTGGGGCCCGTTTCATAAAACTTCGTACGACAAATGTTGTCGTAAGTCAGATTATAAAACTCTCAATAAATATTTATTTCTCCATCTAATCCTGTCTTGTGACATCTTTTTGGAATCGTCTTGAAACGACGATTCAAAAAAGGTGTCACAAGACAGGATTCGATAGAGAAATCAGAAATTAAATGCATTTTAAAGATTTGACTTACGACAATATTTGTCGTAAGAAGTTTTATGAAACGGGCCCCTGCTTGCTGGAATATTTCATTATATATATACCAGGGTAAACTAAAGACAGCGAAATATTTGTCTTTATTAAATGGTTAGCTAATGCCTACATCCAAAATACGTAAAAGTCTTAAATCGAAATGGAAAAGAGAGTGACAATTATCCATGGTGTAGTTGGTATTGTCTTTCACTAAGAATATGTATAATGTAATTTATTGCCTGAGGAGATGATCATAACAAATAGCAATACTTTGAATACAATCCCTTTTTCACTTAATTACTTTGTATTATACACGATTTTGTACTTTGTCATGAAAAATATGTTTTAACTACTGTCTACTTTTGTGGGCAAAAGGCAATTTTTAATTTGTGTTTGTCGGAAGTATGATACAAACAATTGGATTTATATTCAACCAATCATCTGTATGATTGTCTAATGTCTACTTTTGTGGATAATAAGCACTAATTAGTTAATGTTCTACTTTGCTAGTTTTGATCCTGATCCCACCGTCAGACACACGTTCTGGTGTCTCTTCGTCGGAAGTGTGATACGAGGAAGTGGATTTATATTCAACCAATCATCTGTCCAGAGAATCTGTTCCACCCCAAACATCAAGGAGGCCAAGAAGTAAGTGAGAGTGTAATTGGTGCCTGGTCTAGATCAATAATTTTGTTAGAAAACCTCGTGCGTCGCATTGCAATGATTATGTACCGTACACCACACTCCAACTCTTATAAGTGACAGCCTTATCTGCCAAACAACAATAACAAACATCGAATTTAACTCAAAACTATTGTACTTTAACCTCTTATCCATTACTATAGTTTCAATATTGAAGACAGATGGTTGCTTAAAACATGCTTAAAGTAAAGCAGAATGATGTCTCTTTTCCAAGTCTGCTTCAAATAAGAGACCCTTTGCTTTGATAAAGGAACCATTATATAAGTGAAGAAAAGCCTTAACAGCATAAAAGCCTTATATAATTTTACATCATTGTATCAACAGGGGCTCATTGAGCAGTTGAGCAGTTGAATATCAAGACGTTTGTAGACAAAATGTTATCGATAATTTGATACAACGGTGGCATGACTCAGTCAATAATAGTCCTGTTTTAAACAATTACAAGTGTCCACAAAGTGCATTTAGTATTGATTATGAAGGTGATTTGGATATTCTACCTTATTCACTAAGATGTAGTTGGTATGGAATTAGATCGCGTCGCATTCTCTTAGAAGTGAAACTGGTAGACTTGCACAGAATAGGTTAATTCGTAATGAACGAATCTATGTACTCTGCAAGTCTTGAGATATATCAGACGAATTCTATTTCATATGCGTCTGCCCTCGTTGAGTTGACTTGAGAGTGAAATATCTAGATAAAAACATTCTATGTTTAAATTTATTGAATAAATGAAATAAAACATTAAGCATGTTTTGTATAATTTAGTTATATATATAAGAGATGCCCTTAGAATAAAACAATATGTTTATAAATATTAACATATGCATTCATGGTCACTATTGTCACGTGATGTTATATGTTTGTGAATTATATATGACTGTGACTAAAATGGTTTACTTTGTACAAATCTGAATAATATTAGGTTTTGTGTTGTTTTAAAACCTAAACACTGATTAATTGTTAGCAAGAAGGTTGGATTCGTTCAGGGGGCAGCGGTGTCAAATAGGATATATGTTTACACCGAAAAGAACCTCTCTAATAATTATGTAAACCTTTCTTCAGTCGACATGTTTTTAATCAACTACCGTAAATCTCTCTATTACAACTACTTAAAAGATTGATAATTGATTGTGTAAAAGTCGGATAACAGCTTAAATCAAGGTGACAACAAAATAGAAAGCTTCTTAAATGCGGTGACGTGTCTTGAAAACGGATAATTCACAAAATTTAGTGGTCGTAGTAGAGAGGTTTTACTGAAGATTTAAAGTTGTTCGAACTTCTTTTTTGTTTTTTTTTGTAACTGATTACAAACTTTTTATTAACAATACTACTGCTCTCTTCTAAAACTAAAAGGAGCTTCTTCATCAGATTTAGTAACAATTTTGATCTTGAAATAATATTAAATATATAATCTAACATTCGAAGGCAAAGACTGTTGAAAACATAATACAATCGTTGACCGCAATTTTGCAAAACCAGGCAAACATCATCAAAACCCCAGAGCGTCGGACAGAATGTGTCAGATGAGACGCCGAGTTACTCAGCATCTCATTTTGAACCAATTTGCACTAATTGTAACACGGATATAGAGAGCAAAACCGCCATGTCGTCATCTGCATGTAACAAGTGACGGCTGCTTTTAATGTTTAAATTTAAATTACAGGTATTTTGACCTAAAGATTAGGAAATGAGTGTCAAACATTTTGGATCCTGTCAGTCGCCGTGTTTTGTGGCGTTTCATCAGTATCTAAACTGTTTGCAGACAATATGGGACATAACTTATCTTTTTTTAATGTTGTTTGTTTCAGAGTCATGTACTATGTCACTCCAGGGTTTTTCTTTTCGTTTACCGTGGCAATGATAGAAGGTGTCGTTGCTTATTCTTATTACCATACCAAGCGATGTGACCCATTGGTCTCCAAACAGATAAGCAACCCTAATCAGGTAGATGAAGTAACCGATTTGGTCGACACACTTGACCATCACGCAGATAAGTTTACCCCCTTATGTAAAGTAAAGTAAAGTGAAATAGAGTGGAGTGGGGTGAAGTGAAGTATTACGCCTTAATAAAACAAACGAGTCAAATTTATCGGCACCATTTTTAGATTTGGATCTTTTAATAAATAACGGTATTGTTTCTTCTAAGATTTACGATAAACGAGATGATTTTGATTTTAGTATTGTAAACTATCCTCATCTAGATGGCGATGTTCCCCGTTCTACATCTTACGGAGTTTATATTTCACAACTTATTCGTTTTGCTAGGGCTTGTACCTCTGTTGAGGACTTCCACATTCGTAATAAAACTATTACTGAAAAGCTTCTTAAACAGGGGTACAGATTTCATAAACTTCGTAAAACATTTTCTAAATTCTTTTATAGAAATCTTCCTCTCATTAACAAGTATAAATGTAACTTAAAGTCTTTTCTGCGGCAAGGCATTTCACATCCGGAGTTTTATGGTGATGTGATTTACAGACTTCGTAAGATTCTTGGACATATGCATTTTCAAAACCTATTTGTGAAACGTATTAGATTTTTCCTCAAAAAAGATTATGATCCAACTATATTGCTGCGCACTTCACGTTTGGTTGTCGATCAATCTACAATTGATAACTATGCTTTCCTCTTTGGTTGTGCGACGACAGACAGGGCTTAGCACTACATGATGATGTATCTCTAAAGCCGTCCTTAACCGGGAGAGTTATGTCGGATTTTCGTGCTTTGGTTTTTCTCTCCCTCTCTGTCGTACCCTAAACCCTCCCATGTCTTACAGTTACTCGTGACTACAGACTATTCGCTTGAGTACAATTTGACCGTTGCCATAGTAGGTTATTTTTAACACGGGCTTGAATGTTTAATTCTTTCCCGTGTTACTAATGTGACTATTGGTAAATTCATTATTTGGGACCATTTTCGGGAGTTTGTTCGGTCCGTGTTTTAGCTTTGCTATTTGGTGACGTTTGTTCCGGGAGTTATTTCCAATTCATTCTGGCAGCAGTATTCGACGAAGAAAGATCTAGTTTCTACAATTCTTAACTTTAATTTACTTAAATATCAGCTTTAATAGTTCGAGGAATAGTTTGTTCACAACACAAAGCACATAGAGAGAGAGACCTGGAGTGGAAGTTCACTATACCATATATTTTGAACTGACTGAATACTGATTGAATACCTTAGGATCTTTGGTTCGGAGCAACCGTATGATATTTATGTGCTATGGTATTGGTAATGTAACCGTGAGAAATAAAGATAAACTACACTCTTTGGCCAAGTATTTATTGATCTACCCAAGGAGTTTACAATGGAGCCCCCAGTCGAAGTACAGACGTAGTGAGGATCGGTGTTGTGAGGAGTGAGCTAGAGAGATTTATATGCAGCGTGACGTCATAGATTTGGACAGCATCAGGGAAGACGTAATGGCCAATGGTTATGCTTTGGAGAGACTTCAGCCTTTGTGGACACCAGGATTGGAGTGTTAGTGACATTCAGCAGACATTTGTTCAGTGCAACAGAAGTGACATTTAGTAGACATTTGTTCAGAAGTGACATTCAGTACTCTTGTGAGATGATTCCAGTAGCATTAGGTTGGTGAGTGTGTTTTCGATATTTTTTGCCGATTTCATTATATCTCTGGCAGTCAGGTATTTTTCAGATTCGTAAGAAGCTGAACTTTATTTGAATCTATTGCTTTACAGGGTTTATGGTGAAATCTGTAATTTTTATCAAGTGAGACATTGTAATTTGAAAGAGAATCACGTTTCACTTGTTTAAATTAACTGGTTAAGGGTAAATTTCATTAATTTGGTAAAGGCTATTAACTTTAAGCAGTTTAAAATTAACACTTGTAACATTTCACATTGTTTTTGACAGTCATTTCTTTCTATCTTCTCTATATATTCTATTACAAGTAAGGTTTAGGCAGAGTTATCCCCCTTGTGTAAATAAAGATCTGTTCATTTTGGGTTTTGAAAGTGTCAGCAAAGTAAAGCATGTTTGACAGATCTAGCTGATTTACTTTAGAATTAATAATTATCTCCCTTGCATTAAGCTTTGACCCTTCAGTTTGGTCTTTAAAAGTTTCATTCAGTCATTTGATTTATTAATTTGTCAAGGATACAAGTGGCTTTAGTTATTCTGTGCAACAGATTTTCCATTTGTCCATGATCCGAGCAGCTTTGGTGATATTTGGGATTTATTTATTTTTCGGTGACTCGAGCTACTTTGGTGTTTTCTGAATTTCCATTTCTCAATGGTTTAAGCAGCTTTGGTGTTCTTGAACTGGGATTGCAAATTTGTTAGTTTCAGTGCAGCAGCTTTGGAAATAACATTTTGTTTCAGCTTAATCAGCCATGGATACAGAAATGATTAGATGTTTTATTTCAGGGATCAACATTTAAATAGTTAAAGTTTAAAATAATTAAATCTGTTTACAGGTCAGCAGTGAGAGTAGCAACATGAACTTCAGCATTATGTTTGTTGATAATTTAAAAAGGACATAGCTCGTCATAATTAGTCATTAGTGTTTACATTTTAGAATAACTTTGTACTTTCAAACATTGGAATTAGCTTTTGAAAAAATAACTTAAGCATTTTCTAGTGGTATCATCATCAGCATTAATTGCTGTCAGCATCATCAGCATTAATTTAATTTTGGATTCATTTTGTAAATAATTTCTTTAATTATTTCTGATTATAGTTTAGAAGGATAATGGATTAATTATTGGAAATAACTTGAGGTAGATTTAATTAAAATAATTTATAGAAATTTGATAAAAAGACTTAGTTAATTTCAGCTTTGATAGTAAACGGAAAGTTAGCATTACATTAAATTACTTAGTGCTTTCAGTCTTAAAGATTTATAAAATTGCTTGGTGCTTGTCAGTCTTAAAGATTTATAAAATAACTTAGTGATTTTGGTCTCGAGATTTAATAACGATATACGGTAATACAACTTTATGAATAACTACGCGCATTTTATTATTTTCGCGCTTCGGTAATTTTGATTGAAATTTATGAGTCGTTGTATTATAACGAGGTAGTGTAAAATATATATTGTTTATTTGACTGTTAGTCAGTTAGACAATTAACAATAGCATTCTGTATTGACACTACATGTTATAATCCAGGATCATACATTTTCAATGTTGTCGACTTAGTCGCATCGTGATATTTTTTTCTTTTGGACAGTTTACCGCATACGATTGAAATAGATTATTCATATTGTCTATAAATAGTGACTTTGACTTTAAAGTTTAGGATCCAGATTTATTAATACAATAGTAGATACTTTGTTGTTTAGTTAATTGAAATTAAATTTTAAAATTTAATTTATTTGTCGGTTAATTAAAATTAAATTAAATTAAAACTTTGAAATTTGTCGATTAAACTTTTGAAATTTATTTTTCGATTACACATTTGAAATTCATTTTTCGATTGAACTTTGAAATTTAAATAACTTCGTTTGATTGGAATTAATTTACTTAGGCGTTTATTAGTCATGCATTCGATCTTTGTTTAATTGGAATTAATTAACTTAGGCATTTATTAGCCATGCACTTGGTCTGAACATTTTTAGCTCGGTATTTTTCAACAGAAGAATCTATTTGAAGTTGATGAGATTGGCTCGAGGTAAGAATTCTTAGGAAATTCCCTTTAGAACAGGAAAAGACTTGTCCGATAAATAGATTACATCGCTAACAGTTGAGATCCAGATCAGTACAGCCATTTATTTAGGACATAAAAAGAATTGTTGCATACATTGATTACATTGCCAACAGTGGAAATCCAGATCAGTACAGCCATTTAATTCTAGATCAAGTCTATACTTGTTTCCAGATCCAGATTTAGATTGTAATTTACTTAGGCCTATAAGTTGAAAGACTTGTTTGCAGATTGAGATATAACCACTTTTCCGTGGGCTATTTAAGTTTACATATTCGTTTATTCCTTGCATTAATTGACTTTGACAACAGTCCGCACTGTTCTTGCACATTGCATTTAGAATACTTTGGTCCTGATTTGAAGTTTGAAAAATCTTTAAATGTTGTTTGTCATTAAAAATAAACATTGTACATTGTGTTGTTGTTTACTTTATCCTTATATCATTGGTGTTGACACTTGATTGGTGTCATAGGTCAAAGTGTGATCATTAGTCATAGCTTTGACTTGATTTCTTTCTGTAAATAGTGATTTAATTCACATATATTGCTGCGTGGAGTTTATATTTTTTGACTATTCAGTGATAGTTGATATTTTACTTTGATATTGAATCGATAGTGGTTCAGTGTTAGTATGAGAAAGAGATTAGTGAGATAAGTGGACTCGGTGTTTGTGACTAGTGTTGAATTAAGTTACACAGACACTCATATAATACTTTATGCTTAGGATAAACTGTTGAAGTGAAGATTATCAGTGGAGATAGTGTCAGATATGATCATTTTGATCACTTGGGATAGTGAAGTATAGTACACTCAATAAAGAAGAGTGATTGTGTGAACATTGTACATTATAGTAGTACATTTTCTTAGTTTGCCATAAAAAAAAGGCTAGTGCATTCATAGTTTGCCATATAAGTTGACTAGTACATTGCTGTTCCAGCCTTTAGTCATTTGCATCGATAACGTTTAATTGTCAGTATGTCGGCAGATGAAAAGATGTTAGGGTTTTTGAAAACGTTAGGTGTCCCGCCTATGAAGAGTGCGGAGGAACTTGAGACATACATGAAGGAATTCGGGAAAGGACATGGTGATCCTTCAGAGCCGGTTAAGGCTAAGGTCAAGACACAGTTGAATAACCCAAGAATTTCAATATTCTTTGGTGAGGAAGGCAAAGGAGAAGTATCTTACCAAACCTGGGCGTATGAGGTGAAGTGTTTGAAGGAGGAAAAGATTTATCCAAATGAGATTTTACTTCAGTCCATAAGACGTTCACTCAGGGGTCATGCAGCTGACCAGCTTAGATACATAGGAGTGAAGCCAACCATTGAGGACATATTGGATAATTTTGAAAGCACATATGGCATGGTGGAAACAGCTGAGTCAATACTCAAGAAGTTTTATGCTTGCAGACAGGCATCTGATGAGACAGTATTGAATTATTGTATCCGTTTAGAGGATATCCATGCTAAGGCCATTGAGATGAAAGTCTTGCATGAAGTTGATGGGATGTTGATGAGAGTTTTCTATAGAGGACTTACCCCACAACTTAAACATCTGTCAGGTTATAAATTTGAAACCATTAAGGATTATAGAACTTTCAAAAGGGAAGTTAGACAGATGGAAAGCGAGCTTGAGGATGATAAGGATAGAGAGTCAAAGGAGGTGAAGACTAGATGCCAAGCTGTAAATAGAAAGGAGGAGAAAGCTGAGAAGTCAAAGACTGATCAACAGTTTAGTGAGATTGTTGCCATGATGGACAAGCTGAATAGCAGGATGGATACATTTGAGAAAAGCCATCAGTCTACACAATGTTTTCAACATACTATGGACAGTAATGAAACTACTGATCTATCACAGCCAGTATTTCAGCAAGTACCTGGTCCTACATGGAATTCGCAATATAACCCTCAGCAGCAACAACAATATTACCCTCAGCAGCAGTCACAGAATACTACTCAGTATCAACCTCAAGGCCAACCATACTTTCAACAACAGCCTTATAGACCAGTTGGATGGAGAGGTCAGAAATATTTCAGAGGACCAAGAAGTGATCGTCCGAGAGGTCAAGGACCATTTAGGGGACAAGGTCGGGGAGATCATTCTTATAGACCTACTAGACCTGTAGCTAGTACAACCTTTCTACCTGAATGTTATGCCTGCCACCAAAGGGGACATATCGCAAGGGACTGTACTTTAAACAGATAGGTGCTCGCATCGAGGGTCTTAATTCGAGCACAGCGGATCAGCATAAGGACCCAAAAGAACCAACACTTGTAGGAGAAGTGAACGAGGTTAATGTCAAGGTTGACGGAATTTTAGCAACAGCTTTGTGTGACACAGGTTCATGCATATCAACTTGTTCCGAGGATTTTTACAATAGGAATTTTAAAGCAAAGGAGTTGCATTCTTTGAATAATATTTTACGCGTTGAATGCGCAGATGGCAGTAATCTACCATATAAAGGCTACATAGAAGCAGATTTGGAAGCTATTGGTATATCCAAAGCCAAACAACAAACTTGTTTATTTCTGATAGTTCCAGATACTGACTTTAATAAGAAGACTCCATTACTGTTAGGAACTAATATGTTGAATGAGCTACTTGATGATTGCAAAATGGAACATGGAGTTAGATTTCTTCAAAAGGCAAATTTAGTTACGCCTTGGTATATGGCTTTTCGTTGTCTTACCATCAGAGAAAAAGAACTTAGGAAGAACAAACATAGGATAGCAACAGTTAGGAATGCTGAACATCAACAAATTAGAATTGGACCTAATCAGTCAATAAACATCAGATGTGTAGCAGAAAAGGATATTGATCATCAACCAACTTGTGCAATTGTTACTGAGACTTTGAATTCTTCTCTACCACAATTTTTGGACTTAACACCTGCAGTTGTACATTCATCTAACAACAGTAAGCAAGAAATCATAGTAAATATTTCCAACTTAACTACAAATACAGTTAACATTGCGCCTAAGGCCATAATCGCAGAACTACAACCTGTTACAGTTGATGATACTGTTTATGAGGAGAATAATGAGAAAGAAGAGAATATCTGGGAGAATATGCACATTGGAGGAGATTTAGAAGAGGAACAGGAAAAACAACTTAGGGATTTATTGAAAAGTCATGAGGACATATTCTCAAAAGGAGATACAGACATAGGCCACTGTGATTTATTTAAACATAGGATAGAGCTTCATAATGACATACCATTCAAACAACGACATCGACGCATACCACCTGGCATGGTCGAAGAGGTACGCAAACATTTAGAGCAGCTTTTGGCGGGAGGTATAATTAGGAAATCTAAGTCACCATGGGCGTCCAATATTGTGCTAGTCCGTAAGAAGAGTGGCAAATTACGCATGTGCGTGGACTATCGCATGCTTAATAACAGGACTATAAAGGACGCGTACGCCCTTCCGAGAGTAGAGGACGTTTTTGATTGTCTTCGCGGAAAATTTTTCTCTACTATAGACATGAAAAGTGGCTATCACCAGGTTGAACTAGAGGAACAACACAAGGAGAGAACGGCATTCACTGTAGGACCTCTAGGCTTCTTTGAATTCAATAAAATGCCATTTGGACTCTCAAATAGCCCCGCCACGTATCAGCGCCTGATGGAGGAATGTCTAGGCGACTATAACATGAAGATTTGCGTAATTTACCTAGACGACATTATAGTTTTTAGTGATACCTTCGAACAGCATCTTGAGAGGCTACATTTGATTCTTACAAGACTGAAAGAATTCGGAATCAAGTTATCATCAGAAAAATGTTATTTCACACAGAGAAAGGTAAAGTTCCTTGGTCATGTTGTAAGTGAACACGGTATCGAAACTGATCCAGACAAAATCACAAAGATAAAGGATTATCCAAGACCATCAAACCCGGATGAATTAAGATCATTTCTGGCATTTTGCGGTTATTACCGTAAGTTTGTGAAGGACTTTGCAAAAGTCACTAGGCCACTTTCAAATTTGTTGCCACCAACTTCAGCAAAGAGAAAAAACAAATGTAAAGAACAAACGGTAGAATGGAAATGGGAAGATGAGCATCAGAAAACTTTTGACAAGTTAAAGGAAATTTTGACAACCCCTCCAATATTGGCTTATCCAAATTTTGATGAACCTTTTGAAATACACACAGACGCAAGTTCTCTTGGTTTAGGAGCAGTTCTCTACCAGAAACAAGAAGAAAAGAAAAGAGTTGTCGCATATGCAAGTAGGAGTTTAACGAAATCTGAGAAAAACTACAGTGCTTTCAAACTTGAATTTTTGGCTTTAAAATGGGCAGTTTCTGAGAAATTTTCTGATTATCTTTTAGGCAATACATTTACAGTATATACAGATAACAATCCACTGACACACATATTAACATCTGCAAAACTAGATGCCACAGGACAAAGATGGGTTGCAGCTTTAAGTGACTACAATTTCAACATTATTTACAGGCCTGGTTTAAACAACATTGATGCGGATCTTATGTCAAGATATCCTACAAAGGGTAGTGCACCTGACAAGACAGTTGAAGCACCTGAGATAGTTATTGAGAATAAAGCAGTTAAAGCAATATGTAATACCATTCACGTTACACCTTTTATTGAGGTACTACCCAACAACGGTATAAATGTAGTTGAGGCGACAGATAGTCCGGGTCAGGGCTTAGCTCAAATTGAACTCAGAGAGATCAGGATACAACAGAGACAGGATCCAATAATTGGAGTTTGGTATCGAGCGACTGTTGACAAACAACTTCCACCTAGAACATTGACATCAGGTAGTCCTAAACATCAAACCATGAGAAGACATTTCAGCAACTTAAAAATGATTAGGGGTTTATTACATAGAACAGTTCAGGAGAATGAAAAGGATTTGAATCAACTACTACTACCAGAAGTTTACCACAAGCAAGTATTACAGGGTTTACATAATGATGTCGGCCACCCAGGGAAAGACCGAACAGGATCATTGATAAAAGAGCGATTCTACTGGCCAGGATACATTAGTGACATAGAGAAATGGGTACAGAAATGCGACAGATGTCTTCGAAGGAAGTCTAATGTTGCAAGAGCGCCAATGGTCAGCATTGAATCTAGTTACCCGTTAGAGAGGGTTTGCATGGATTTTCTGACTGTAGACCCATGTCAAGGGAATATAGAGAATATATTGGTTATAACGGATCATTATACCAAATTTTCAGTCGCTATACCAACAAGAAATCAAACTGCAAAGACTACAGCAGAGGCTTTACTTCATAATTTCTTCTTACCATATGGAATTCCATCAAAACTTCATTCAGATCAGGGCAGGAATTTTGAGTCAGATTTAATGAAAGAACTTTGTAATTTAATGGACGTAAAGAAAACCAGAACAACCATTTATCACCCAATGTGTAACGGACAGACAGAAAGATTTAATAGGACCTTATTAGATATGTTGGGCACATTAGACCAAGAAAGGAAAAGAAACTGGAAGAAATACCTACCATCACTTGTATACGCCTACAATGCCACTAAACATGAGTCGACTGGTTTTACTCCGTTTGAGTTGATGTTCGGTAGAAAGGCCAGATTACCAATAGATTCGATATTCCAACTTGAAAACAGACAAGATACTATTACATCAGATTACGTGAAGGACCTGAAGGAAAGACTAGAAACGTCACATGAGATAGCCAATAAATCTCTTAGAAAGGCCAGACAGAAACAGAAAACACAATTTGATAAGAAGGCTAAAGCGACAGAGTTAAGTGTAGGAGATTCTGTTCTGGTGAAGATATTGGCCTATCAAGGAAAGCACAAAATTGCTGACAAATTTGAGAAAGACGTTTATAAGGTGGTAAGTCAGCCAAATATAGAGATACCCGTTTTTGTGGTGAAATCAGAGAGTGGTACGGAAAAGACATTACACAGAAACCATTTGCTTCTTATAGAGGCTTTAGATTTGGAGGAAAGTGTAGTTATTGACAAGCCAGATAGTAGTAAGAAAGATCATCCAGTGCCAGCACCTAGGAAAAAGAAAACTCAGAATAAAGAGGTAAGTAAAATTACTGTTAGAAGTAGACAAACTGTTGTAGAGAACAGTGATAGTGAAGATGATATAGTTCTCACATATACGTGTGAGTCTGAAAGACCGGCCGGTCCTGCAGAGAAGAAAGAAACTGTGAAAGATAAGATTGAAGAGGAAGCTGAGATTGAAGAGGAAGTAGTCACTGATGATACAGAGACGCAATCCACAGAAACAGAAGAAGAGGAGGAGAGTGAAGGTTCAGAAGATATAGCAAGTGGTGATTTGGCTGCACTGTTTGAGGAACCACCGCCACCGAAACCACCACCAAGAAAATCTACACGAACAAAGAAGAAACCAGATTGGTATGGCAATGTTGTCAGTAAGCAACAGACAGTCCACGACAGAAGTGCAAAGCTGGAGAGATTATTAAAGGATCAGGCTTCATTAACCGCCAGACTTTTGGATACAGTTCTTAGTTAACTGTACTTCTGTATTTAATTTTTTTAAACAGTGAATATTTTCAGTTTTTTCATAGGTGTAGTATACATTTGAAGCTATAATTCAGTTCATTATGTATGTATCTTAAGGTATTTTAACTTCATTTTATTTATCCAAGTATATTTGTTCTAGGCTTAGATATGTAAAAGCTTATGAATTATTTGTCAATTTGTGTTATTGAAATAAAGCAGTGACATAGGGACATGTTTGCTCTTAGAATTTTCTTTAATTCATTGTTTGCAGTCAGGGTTTTGATTGCCTAAGTAGCTAACTATAATATTACATAGTAGAGTTGTTTTTTTCCATTGGTAATTCCAATGCTTGAAAGAATAATCAAACTAAAGATAGTTTATAGAGTATTCTAATATCATTTTAATATATGTATTTGGTTATATTTACAGGGACTGTATACTTTTGAAGCAGGGGAGGAGAGCATTAGATGTTGTTATAATGAATTAGAATAATTCATAATGCAATTTTCTTTTCAGATGTGGATATAGTTCTGAAGAAGCATAGTTTACTTAGTAAAATTTAGCTTATTTTATAGCTGAACATGAAATGTGTTCAGATTAATGACATTTTTGTCTTGCAGGTTTTCAAAGTATATGAAATTTGATATTCTGATTCATGTTATGATGAAACTTGATATAGAATGTTTTATAAGGGAGTTTATAAGTGTTTATTCTTGTTGGATATGGTTTTTCTATTTCCGGTGTGTTTGATGAAATGGTTGTTTGATATGGAGTGTTTGATTGGTTGTTATTTTTGTAAGGAGATTCAGTGGTAGTTTGGTATTTAAGTCGAGACGACTTTCAGGAAGAGGGGGAGTGTGTGACTATTGGTAAATTCATTATTTGGGACCGTTTTCGGGAGTTTGTTCGGTCCGTGTTTTAGCTTTGCTATTTGGTGACGTTTGTTCCGGGAGTTATTTCCAATTCATTCTGGCAGCAGTATTCGACGAAGAAAGATCTAGTTTCTACAATTCTTAACTTTAATTTACTTAAATATCAGCTTTAATAGTTCGAGGAATAGTTTGTTCACAACACAAAGCACATAGAGAGAGAGACCTGGAGTGGAAGTTCACTATACCATATATTTTGAACTGACTGAATACTGATTGAATACCTTAGGATCTTTGGTTCGGAGCAACCGTATGATATTTATGTGCTATGGTATTGGTAATGTAACCGTGAGAAATAAAGATAAACTACACTCTTTGGCCAAGTATTTATTGATCTACCCAAGGAGTTTACACTAATAATCCTGTCAGAGAATTTTGTTGGATGTTTTACATGTATTTACTTACTGTGCTGGCGGTCTTTTTGATTGTAAGGTTGTGGAACAGGGTTTATATTTTATGTACACTGTTCGTCTTTATAGGTGAATATAGGAGATAAGTGTGAGGTTGGGCGCCCCTAAACCCAGGTTTAACCCCCCAGTGGTTGTTAATAATTAATTAATTTATAATTGATTATTGATTGCTACTGACCGTACCAAGGCGGGCTCCTATGTTCACTTAGCTTTATGTTTGTCTTGCGTGTTGTTTTCTATTTAGTGTGTGGATGAAGGAATGGTATTGCGTGTGTGTGGTTGTGTGTGTGTGTGTGTGTGTGTTTGTTATGGTATGGCTGTGTGTGTGTTCTGCTTTAGAGATGGGTGTATTGTTTGTGTTGCGTTTCCTGCTTGAGTCTTCTTTCGTATTTATTAGACGAAATAAAGTGAAGCAAAGCAAATAAATTAAAATGGATCACTTATATAGTATATATTTTGTCTTTTGTAGAAGTCCTTTTTAGGACATATGATATTCTCAAAGAAGAATTATTATGTTTAATTAACTCATTACTCCATGAATACACATATGTACGTTCTTGGTTTTCCTCATCTGAAGAGAAAAATTCCACTCTAAACAGTCGTGAATGTGTACCATTACAAATAGTGTTTATATCGTAGCAGATGACAGCCTAAAGCAGGCTGAATGTAAAGAAGAATGCGCTTTCTTGCACATTTTGCTCATTTTTAGTCTGCTTCAAAGTAGTCGTCAGTCTTCATATATATAACACATGCCATGATAAAGAGTTCCAGCGAAGTATTAAGAGTATGTTATGTTTATATGATTGGGTTTGAATGAATACTAATTAAATGTGTTTTTACGAATAAAAAGTTCGAATCACAAAAACTAACACTGTCACACAAGTATATATACCTGCTTCTATTCTTAGAGGTAAACAACCAACCTAAAGCGAGAAAGTACTGTTTCTTTGGCATTTCTAAGATTTATTTTCATGTAAATATCACTCTTCAGAATTGCTATATTATTTTGACTTTGATGACGCCATCTGCTTTAAATAGTTGTCGTCCGCTTTTTGTTTCCCAAATCTACGTTTAAGGTATTTTGACTTAAGAACTATTTACATTAATGAGTTTCAAACAGTTTGGATTCTGATAATACACCACAATTAATCATTGTCTTAGGCAGTGAAGAGGTTAAACTTACGTTGTCTATTGCTGTAAAGATCTCCTATTGAATGAGCATCACCCTTAATTTGGATATAATTGATACTCTAGGAGCTACATTCTTATGTTGCGCGTTTAGTTCAAAGCATGCTGGTGACATATATCTAAATACGAAAGAAGACTCAAGCAGGAAACGCAACACAAACAATTCACCCATCTCTAAAGCAGAACACACACACAGCCATACCATAACAAACACCACACACACACACACAACCACACACACACACACACGCATTACCATTCCTTCATCTACACACTAAATAGAAAACAACACGCAAGACAAACATAAAGCTAAGTGAACATAGGAGCCCGCCTTGGTACGGTCAGTAGTAATCAATAATCAATTATAAATTAATTAATTATTAACAACCACTGGGGGGTTAAACCTGGGTTTAGGGGCGCCCAACCTCACACTTATCTCCTATATTCACCTATAAAGACGAACAGTGTACATAAAATATAAACCCTGTTCCACAACCTTACAATCAAAAAGACCGCCAGCACAGTAAGTAAATACATGTAAAACATCTAACAAAATTCTCTGACAGGATTATTAGTAACACGGGAAAGAATTAAACATTCAAGCCCGTGTTAAAAATAACCCACTATGGCAACGGTCAAATTGTACTCAAGCGAATAGTCTGTAGTCACGAGTAACTGTAAGACATGGGAGGGTTTAGGGTACGACAGAGAGGGAGAGAAAAACCAAAGCACGAAAATCCGAAATAACTCTCCCGGTTAAGGACGGCTTTAGAGATACATCATCATGTAGTGCTAAGCCCTGTCTGTCGTCGCACAACCAAAGAGGAAAGCATAGTTATCAATTGTAGATTGATCGATAACCAAACGTGAAGTGCGCAGCAATATAGCTGGATCATAATCTTTTTTGAGGAAAAATCTAATACGCTTCACAAATAGGTTTTGAAAATGCATATGTCCAAGAATCTTTCGAAGTCTGTAAATCACATCACCATAAAACTCCGGATGTGAAATACCTTGCCGCAGAAAAGACTTTAAGTTACATTTATACTTGTTAATGAGAGGAAGATTTCTATAAAAGAATTTAGAAAATGTTTTACGAAGTTTATGAAATCTGTACCCCTGTTTAAGAAGCTTTTCAGTAATAGTTTTATTACGAATGTGGAAGTCCTCAACAGAGGTACAAGCCCTAGCAAAACGAATAAGTTGTGAAATATAAACCCCGTAAGATGTAGAACGGGGAACATCGCCATCTAGATGAGGATAGTTTACAATACTTAAATCAAAATCATCTCGTTTATCGTAAATCTTAGAAGAAACAATACCGTTATTTATTAAAAGATCCAAATCTAAAAATGGTGCCGATAAATTTGACTCGTTTGTTTTATTAAGGCGTAATTCTTTTGGGTAAATAAAAGGAAACAACGTATCAAAAAATGGGTTGTCTATATTAAAAATATCATCTAGATAGCGCGATGTGTTGTTAAAGGCTTTGATCATATCTGCCTGTGTATCAGGTTTTAGACTTAGCATAAAGTCCCTCTCATAACTGTACAAAAATAGGTCTGCGACAAGGGGCGCACAGTTTGTACCCATAGGAATACCAATCACTTGGCGGTATATGGTACTCCCAAAACGTACATAAATATTATCCAGAAGAAATGATAGTGATTTACAGACATCGGTGCAAGTCCACATAGTGTAATGCTTAACCGTGTCATTTGTAAAAAATGCACGATCAGTATTACACGCAAGAAATAGTTTCCTTTCTCTGGCAAAAGTCTTTTCAATAAGTTGTATAAGTTTAGGTTTTATTAAATATGAGGTAAGGTAGTATATAGTGTTGAAAAGTCATACGTACTAATATTGCAAGCTTGGTATTTTCTATGTTCAAGCTTCGTCAAAATTTCATTCGAGTTTTTGATAGACCAAAACAGATTAAGTCCAGAATTTTCGTAAGTCTTGTCACAATACCTTTGAACATGTTCTTTGATTTTAATTAAAGACGATGTCAATAGTTTGGAAAGCTTAGTAGTAGTACATGCACTTGAATAAGCAATAAAACGAGACTTATATGGTGTTTTGTGGAGTTTTGGTATCCAGTACATAATAGGAAGTTTATGACATGTAATGTTGACGTCAGCTTTTAATTGTTTACAAGTATCAAGATGATCAGATACTACATTATGCTCCGTTAAATTAGTCGTTGTATAGGAATTGGTATTCACAAGTTCCTGGTTTAAAGTATCAACATAATGTAATCGTCATACAATTATCACATTATTGGATGCTTTGTCTGCAGGAACGAGTACATATTTGGAATGCAAGTCTTGTATGCCCTTCTTTAAGTGACGAATGTTAAATTTAGGTTTAGGTGGTAAAAGATGGTTATTGGATAAATAGAACGAAATCCGGGTATCGATAATATCAAAAATTAATTCTTTCCATTTTGTAAGAGCGTCATTTTCAGCATGTTCTCTGCGGCACCAGTTGGTACTAGACTTATTCAAAGCTTCAGAAATATGATTGCGACAGGTAATCTAAATTTAGGTCCCTTACTCAAAAGCGCTCTAATGCGTTTATCTTTAATGGTATCAAAATTGCCAGTTATTATATGACCCACTGGAGCGTAACAGAATTTAGAAGAGGTACAGTCTCATGTATCTGGTGTGTTTTCGAGAATTTTAAGATCAGAAACAATTTTATTGTAGTTAAAAATTAACCCTCTAACAGATTTATTATACTTATAACAAATAATTGGTGGTTCAAGATTTTTGAAATAATTTGGAATAGCATTCATCACATTTTTGTTACGGAGAATACTTTGTAAATCTATGAAATCAATACCTTTATTTATAAAAGGGACCTTAATGAAATATATTTTGTGATCGTTTAAAGAATCAATATGAGGTCTAAGAACATGCTGAGTATAACTTTGTATTAAACCTGCAGTATAATACAGAGGATCAGTGCGTAAAATTATTCCATCAGCCTTGTCGTCAATATCTTTTAAAGACGACAATGACAACGAAGAAAGCCGATAAAGCATTTTATGTTTACCAGAATGTAACAGCAGATTATGCAAATCTGTAATAGAAATCGACTGACGTAATTTACGTTTAATATTTCCATTTATACGAATACCATGCGATCTAGATTTACGCTTTCGTGTAGAATAAATCGAAAAAATATCAATTGAAGGTTCTTTAGAAATATTGCCAGATTGGTATATATTATCACAACAAGTGCACGCTCCTGCAGGAGGAATAATTACTCCTTAACATTAATTAGTTCTTTTACTTCCAAGTAACTGTGTTCTATAGTTTCTGCAAATTTATTTCAAATTAGTTTTATAAAATCAAACATTTGACTTGGCGTCTGATTTGAATCAAACTATTTGCAAATTAAACCGATTGCGCCATTGATAGAAAAAGTTCAATCGACATTACAAAATCGTTATTTATGTTTTTTTCAGATAATTCCGTACATGGTTATGGAAATCTTTGAAGGGTTGAGTGGGATGCCTGGTCTTTTTATGGCCTCCCTTTTCTGTGCTTCACTAAGGTAAAATTACATGGCAAGTAATCAATCTTGATTCACTGTCATGACTTCATCAGCGTTAAACAATTGTCGGCTGTTTTTATTTCTCAAGTTTAAACCTTTAGGTATTTTTGATTTAAGAAATATTGAAATGAGTGGCACACAATTTGGATCATGATCAGACACCGTGTTACTAACTGTTTGAAAAACCCAATATTTTCGGAGTAAGGCAGTGAAGGAATCTGACGGATTAACGGGGCAAAGCATTGGATTGGTTAACTCTATATTGTACCAGGCTCCAAGGTTATAAAGCTTTTGTGTTGAGTCTAGAGTAGTTCTCAAGCATGTGATTGGTCAGATTTGAGCCTAGGCTCAAATCTGACAATCAAATGCTTGAGAACACACTCAGACTCAGCTCAAACGCGTTATAACATTGGAACCTGGTATGTGCCATTTTGACCTCCAATCTTGTCTTTTACATTCACAGTACCTTACTGCTCGCAAACATAGCATCTGTTTGATCTTGATCTAACATCTTTGCAAAAGTATCTAAGTTTTGTTGAGCTGGTTTGTTTCTAGGATTTTATAAGTTTATGAATTTAATTTTGAATTTTTATCAACATTGTCGTCATTGTTGTCTTTAAATCAACTGTTTTATTGAGTACTTCGTTAATAATGCAATGTTATTATACAATATTTATTTCTAAATTGATAACATACGTGTTCATCAGAACATTTGTTTCATATTTTCTTCTGAATGTTTTGCATTGAATATTAAAGTAAAAATTGTGAAAATGTTATTCGAAAGTTCGCATTTATAGATAAGTTATATAAATCTGGTATAATAATTATGATAATAATAATAATAATGATAATAATAATAATAATGAAAATAATTATAACTTTGAGCCTTTTCCGGATTCTTTTCGAACACCCCTCGTAAACACATTAACTCAACTACAAAATGTTCGGGGCCAGATCGGGCGTCGAATTTGGCATCGTCTGGTTAGGAGCCAAACCGTTTGCAACTCTGTTAAAAAAATCAGCCTTTAAAAAACAGGGTTTTATTTTTCAACAATACATTACACGGCAGCGCGTTTTGTTTCTTTTAAAAGGGACGAATGTGTTTTCCTTTACTTAGGTATCTGTTATTTTCAGCACGCTTTCATCTGGTCTAAGCAGTGTTTCCGCGTTGTTCTGGACGGATCTTGTCAAACCCCATGTTAAACCAATGTCAGAGCTGAGAGCCACAGTAATATCAAAGATTTCTGGTTAGTAATACAACATTACTTAGTGTACAATATCGTCTAATGAATGACTTTATACACAGATTTGTATTATAAAGTTATACAAAAGATTTTTACGCCTTAAATACCTCTATTTATTTAATCTATAAAAGTGTATATAATATATTTAGCAAAAATGACACGTTCTTTTACCCGACATCTGATTCCGCTCCAAACTAGTTGCAACCATCACGAGTCTGCATGTAGCATATAAATATATTACCCAAAATAAGAAATGCACACAGGAATAGTAGCAGACGACAATTGTTGCAGACGATAATAGTACTAGGTGTTAAAGAAAATGAATTGTAAGGATCGGGTCGGTAGCATACACTAGTCTTCGATATTGTTGCTGGTTCTATCATTCTATCATGCTCTGCTGCTACTTAACAAACATGCTTATACACTCAGCGCAAAAAGAAACGCACATTTTTATCAAAATATGATTTCTGTGTAGATGGAACGTATGTGTGAATTATTATTAAATTATTATTGAATTGATAGCATCACACCATGTACTAATCGGTGCGGTGTTTTAAACAAGCTGTAGTTAATTATAAATCGTGAGGTTTTTAGCCCTTCATCGTTTCATTGTCGTCTGCTTTTGTTGTTTGCAAGGTCGTTTCAAAGTAAAATTCAATGTAGAATGACTTAAAGCAAATCGATACGAGTGTCAAACAGTTTGGATCCTGATCAGACGCCGCGTTACGCGGCGTCTGATCAGGATCCAAACTGTTTGCAAACGCCTTTTTGCGTCATTAAGAGGGAAATTGTTAAAAGGCAGGACAATGTTTTTTGAGTATTTATTTTCTGAACTTGTTGCAGAATTAAACAAATCTTGAGATATGGTCTTTCTATTCTAATTTTCTTCCAAAAAAGGTATCTTAATCTGCGCCTGAGCACGATGTGCGGTTTTTTTTTGCACTGAGTGTACTATAATGTATGCCTGAATTTTGTCATCTGTGTATATTTCTCGATGACTAAAAGTTCAACATTTTGCCAGAGGAAACATCGATTGTAGTGTCAAACAGTTATGATCTTGATCCGATGCAGGCAGAGTCACTCGGCATCAAGCCGGGCTTCATAAAAATACCTGCGAATACTGATGATGGTTTTAAACAGAAATACAAAGGTATGAAATGAAAGGAAAACCATGATATTAATAGATTAACAATACTTCTTTTTAAATGTTTTTGGCTGTTAAAATATACAGAGAACTTCCAACATTGAATAATATTGAGTTTTAACACCCCGGATTTCGCCTAAATCTTTTTTGTAAATTATTTAAAAACTTGTGAATATTGTCTCAGGCATATTTGGAGATTATGTATACATAAGGTCGTTGAATCTTATTAAACAAGGAATCGTGTTTCAAAAACTGCGGAATCGACAAACCTCGATGCCGCCGCGTTCTAAAGCAACACGCCACTTTCCTGGTCGGGAACTTACTCACACATAAAAGAAAGTAAAAATGGATTCTACTTATATAATGATATGGAATATCATGTTCACTTCAGAATGTAGTATTTATTCACAAGAAGTTACACATTTTCAATTCTTTTTCGTCGTTTCGTAAATAGAGGATCTTGTATAAGTGCTCATTATTTATTATTTTAAATACACGGGTTGACTAAGATAAAATGACGCGAGCCTTGGCGAACGTCATATTCATTTAAGTCGTTGAGTTTATTAAACATGATAAATAATGAGCACGAATTCGAGATTATATTTATCACATAACAAGTTTAAGCACCTATCACATTTTTGAAGCCGTACCCTGTAGACGCTCCGCTATATAGATTTTCAGCCAAAACGTTACCGTTTTACTTTAACGTCATTGCAAATAACGTCATTTGGCTTCCCGCTACATGCAGCGCTTCAGAACGATCACGTTGGGCCGGATCCCAAAAACAATATTCCACGATTGGATTTCGACATGTATATAATGGCTTTATGTCACTCCCAGATCGCAAGTTATGTGATAAACGCATTTCTCACAATTCACAGAGTTTTTATTTATTGATGGTGTTTGATAATATCAGATATTAAATGCTTTTTTGAGAGGATAAACGTCTTAATCTAAGCTTTGATTACAGAAGTTTTAAATGTTTGAAACCATAAACAATGATTACAAACGCCTGTGAAATCGGAAAAGGGAGTAAACGAAGTGGTAAAGGTAATGCGATACTGCATGAAGCCATTGTTAACCATGTCATCACCAACTTTAGCCCTTTTAACCTTTCTGATCGAGGAAATGTTGATACGAGTAATAAACAGCTGGATCCTGATCAGACGTCGAGCGGTGTTAAACCTAGATCAAAAATGTTTACAAAGCGGAAGTAAGTCGACTATGGTTTTAAGAGGGTTAACGAATAGGTATGTTGTTATATTATACAAATTTTATTTGCTTCTCTTTCCAGTTGTAGTGTTTGGTGGAATAGCAGTTCTTGTTGCTGTCCTGATAGATTTGATTGGAGGAACCTTAGTTCAGGTACTGTTGCATGCTTTGTGGAAAATGATAACCTACATGTATCTACCTACAGGAGTAAGACATTGACGATTTTCACCCTTTATATTCCGGGTAGCTGTGTATTTTATAATATCTGCAGACACTGGTCAAAGGAATCCTTAATAGATTTTCAATATACGTTTGCGCGAAAAATTGAACACGCTAAAAATTCATTTGGGGTAGAATCGCTAAAGTTGCGTCTCGCATAAAAAGCACTTATACGGTATTTGTTTCAATAATATTTTATATCCCCAACTCCAGATCTATGGTCGGGGGCATATTGTTTCTAGTCTTTCCCTTTGTTTGTCCGAAGCTTTTACATTGGCAATAACTTTTGAGCTATAAGTAATACACATACAATACATGGTATATGCGTTTTCAATATATTTAAGACATCTGGCGTAAAATTCAAGGCCTCAGAGGTCAACTATACTTGCAACCTTAACGTAAGCTATAACCATTTTAAAAAAGAAAAAGTTTATACATGATATACGGTAAACGTTGCCCATCTAAAGAGGTATATAAATATGTAGGTTTGGGTATTTTGGGTCAACGGTCAATGTCACTGAGGTGAAAAGGCAAACTATTTAAAAATGACAATACAAATTGACCCTCAAGTGATAGGGCAACACCAGTTGAATGTGTTTGGTTAAGAGATGTCAACGATGAAGGTCACAGAGGTCAAAATGGTCAATTTGTTTTAAACGGTCATAACCTTTGATTTTCAGGATATTGGGATTTCATACTTTATATATGTGTTGCAGTAATTCAGTATGAACAATTATATTTAAGACATGTCTGGTCAAAAGTAAAGGTCACGTAATGTCAATCAATATATAATTTATATATGTTGCTGTATTTAAGAGGAGTATGACTTTTTTTCAAACATGTCTGGTGAAAGTCATAGTCAAAGAGGACAGAGCTAGGGGTATAGTGTTTGACAAACATCTTATTTCGAAATATTTTATTGCCCTCTAAAATGTGCGCTAAAATCAACATAAACTATCATTTTTCAAATGTTGAATAATCAGAATGAGGCAGCTAATTGACGTTTAGTTTGAAAACGAGACATTAATTGTACCTTGTCATTTCTGTATATTTCTTTAACTTACAGGTATTTGTTAGGTGTTTGATATGCATTGAGCAAACCAAGCGCCGAGTAATGTGGTTTAAAAGGAGATAAATATATTAAATATTCAAATGTACAATGTACAATATTATTCTCTTTACCTGCTTAAGGAACACTTCATTATAAAAATATAACGAACAATTCGAACATTTATTATGTTCATGGAACTTAGAAGACAAACAGTATAAAAGTATACAATAGTGATTTCTAAACCCTGCAGGTGTATGTTTAAACTGCACACAATTTCATTAGATAATGTAAACAGTGTAAATTCTGTTTGCTAATGCCTCCATGCTACCTCAACGAGTTGTCGTTTAAATCCAGATTGACTGTATTGAAAATAACAGTTTTATTCTCATAAGTAACACAATAGATAAATGATTGACGAATTCTAAGTATTTAACCTTTCAATAGCCTTAACCCCGAGTATAATGAAGATTAGCTAATATGTTAGCTCATAATCAGACGCCACGTTACGTTAAGGATCTAAAGTGTTTGTCATGTATCTAAATACATGTAAATTCATTTCTTTATTCAAAAGACTTTATCTTCAAATTTGACAAATGAAAAGAGACGTCTATACTTTAAAATTGATGACGTAATGTCTGTGTAGGTTTTAATGAGTGACTGTAAAAGTAGAATAGCCATCAGCCTACCGTTTGTTAATTATGAAAACAATCAATGAAAAAACTTTGATCTCTTATGTGTTTTAACCCTTTAACCCATAGCCTGTTTCTAGTATTTAAGATATGTGACCTATTAAAGCAGGCTAAAAGTAAAGCAGAATGCTAGGATATAGTAAATATTTCTTATGGTACATATTTATGGCAGTATAAAATGGAACTATTTTCTTTGGCGGATGAATAAAATGAATGCGCTAAAAGTCGCTGCTATAAGGGAAAGGGTTAAAACATCCAAGATTTCTACGTTTATGTTTGACAAATAAATACGAAAGACTCAAGCTGGAAACGTAGCACAAACAATATACCCACCTCTCAAGCAGAACACACACACACAGTCATACCACACACACACACACACACACACACACACACACACACACACACACACACACACACACACACACACACACACACACACACACACACACACACACACACACACACACACATACACACACACACACACACACACACACACACACACACACACACACACACACACACACACACACACACGCAATACCATTCCTTCATCTACACACTAAATAGAAAACAACACGCAATACAAACATAAAGCAAAGTGAATATAGGAGCCCGCCTTGGTACGGTCAGTAGCAATCAATAATTAACTATAAATTAATTAATTATTAACAACCACTGGGGGTTAAACCTGGGTTTAGGGGCGCCCAACCTCACACTTATCTCCTATATTTACCTATAAAGACAAACAGTGTACATAAAATATAAACCCTGTTCCACAACCTCACAATCAAAAAGACCGCCAGCACAGTAAGTAAATACATGTAAAACATTTAGCAAAAATTCTATGACAAGATCATTAGTAACATGGGAAAGAATTAAACATTCAAGCCCGTGTTAAAAATAACCCACTATGGCAACGGTCAAATTGTACTCAAGCGACTAGTCTGTAGTTACGAGTAACTGTAAGACATGGAAGGGTCCAGGGTACGACAGAGAGGGAGAGAAAAAACAAAGCACGAAAATCCGACATAACTCTCCCGGTTAAGGACGGCTTTAAAGATACATCATCATGTAGTGCTAAGCCCTGTCTGTCGTCGCACAATCAAAGAGGAAGGCATTGTTATCAATTGTAGATTGATCGATAACCAAACGTGAAGTGCGCAGCAATATAGTTGGATCATAATCTTTTTTGAGGAAAAATCTAATACGTTTCACAAATAGGTTTTGAAAATGTTTATGTCCAAGAATCTTACGAAGTCTGTAAATCACATCACCATAAAACTCCGGATGTGAAATACCTTGCCACAGAAAAGACTTTAAGTTACATTTATACTTGTTAATGAGAGGAAGATTTCGATAAAAGAATTTAGAAAATGCTTTACGAAGTTTATGAAATCTGTACCCCTGTTTAAGAAGCTTTTCAATAATAGTTTTATTACGAATGTGGAAGTCCTCAACAGAGGTACAGGCCCTAGCAAAGCGAATAATTTGTGAAATATAAACCCCGTAAGATGTGGAACGGGGAACATCGCCATCTAGATGAGGATAATTTACAATACTAAAATCAAAATCATCTCGTGTATCGTAAATCTTAGAAGAAACAATTCCGTTATTTATAAAAAGATCCAAATCTAAAAATGGTGCCGATAAATTTGACTCGTTTGTTTTATTAAGGCGTAATTCTTTTGGGTAAATAAAAGGAAACAACGTATCAAAAAATGGGTTGTCTATATTAAAAATATCATCTAGATAGCGCGATGTATTGTTAAAGGCTTCGATCATATCTGCCTGTGTATCAGGTTTTAGACTAAGCATAAAGTCCCTCTCATAACAGTACAAAAATAGGTCTGCGACAAGGGGCGCACAGTTTGTACTCATAGGAATACCAATCACTTGGTATATGGTACTCCCAAAACGTACATAAATATTATCCAGAAGAAATGTTAGTGATTCACAGACATCGGTGCAAGTCCACATAGTGTAATGCTTAACCGTGTCATTTGTAAAAAATGCACGATCAGTATTACACGCCAGAAATAGCTTCCTTTCTCTGGCAAAAGTCTTTTCAATAAGTTGTATAAGTTTAGCTTTTATTAGATTATGAGGTAAGGTAGTATATAGTGTTGAAAAGTCATACGTACTTATATTGCAAGCTTGGTATTTTCTATATTCAAGCTTCGCCAAAATTTCATTAGAGTTTTGATAGACCAAAACAGATTAAGTCCAGAATTTTCGTAAGTCTTATCACAATACCTTTGAACATGTTCTTTGATTTTAATTAAAGACAATGTTAAAAGTTTGGAAAGCTTAGTAGTAGTACATGCACTTGAATTAGCAATAAAACGAGACTTATAAGGTGTTTTGTGGAGTTTTGGTATCCAGTACATTGTAAGAAGTTTGTGACATGTAATGTTGACATCAGCTTTTAATTGTTTACATGTATCAAGATGATCAGATACTACATTACGCTCCGTTAAATTGGTAGATATATAGGAATTGGTATTCACAAGTTCCTGGTTTAAAGCATCAACATAATGTAATCGTCATACAATTATCACATTATTGGATGCTTTGTCGGCAGGAACGAGTACATACTTGGAATGAAAGTCTTGTATGCCCTTCTTTAAGTGACGAATGTTAAATTTAGGTTTAGGTGGTAAAAGATGGTTATTGGATAAATAGAACGAAATCCGGATATCGATAATATCAAAAATTAATTATTTCCATTTTGAAAGAGCGTCATTTTCAGCATGTTCTCTTCGGCACCAGTTGGTACTATAATTATTCAAAGCTTCCGAAATATGATTACGGCAAGTATCGAAATCAGTTAAGGCAGGTAATCTAAATTTAGGTCCCTTACTCAAAAGCGCTCTGATGCGTTTATCTTTAATGATATCAAAATTGCCTGTTATTATATGACCCACTGGGGCGTAACAAAATTTAGAAGAGGTACACTCTTATGTAGCTGGTGTATTTTAGAGAATTTTAAGATCAGAAACAATTTTATTGTAGTTAAAAATTAACCCTCTTACAGATTTATTATACTTATAGCAAATAATAGGTGGTTCAAGATTTTTGAAATAATTTGGAACAGCATTCATTACATTTTTGTTTCGGAGAATACTTTGTAAATCTATATAATCAATACCTTTATTTATAAAAGGGACCTTAATGAAAAATCTTTTGTGATCGTTTAAAGAATCAATATGCGGTCTGAGAACATGCTGAGTATAACTTTGTATTAAACCTGCAGTATAATACAGAGGATCTGTGCGTAAAATTATATTATCAGCCTTGTCGTCAATCCTGCAAAGTCCGTAACTAGCCTTAGTGCAAAAAACCTTAATCAATGGCCTAGACCGCTCCATTGTTATGGAGCTTGCACTACCAGTCGCCGGGCATAATCATATGTAAAGTTACACTTGTTTTTCAGATATCAGGCAGTCTTTTAGCCTCATTTAGTGGTCCTCTGGCTGGCATGTTTTTATTTGGTGCGTTTTGTCCATTCGCGAATGCTAAGGTAAGATTATTATGACTAAATTATTGAAAAAGAATTGTGCAAGCTATAAGCAGATACCTTCCTTTAACACTTAATAATTATCACAGTGAAGTTGCTGTAATAAAAAGGTTTCGCTGTAAGTGTTTTATTGGTAAAATATCATATTCTTTACCTTATACAGACGACTAATGCGACTTTGTTCCATAGCAGGAAGCACGACTTGTCGAAACTGACCTATTTGGTATACTGGGGAGCTCTACCCTTATTCAACGATATGCTATGTCTGTATGATATATCATGACTGTTAATGAACATTTTCTATATAAATTTATTTCAGGTAAATGCTATTTGTAATAACCCTCAAGTTAGGATCCCGAATACGCACGGCATCTGGTCATGTTTCAATTGCTTTCAAGGTTGACTTCCTTCCCATATGGCGGCGAAAGGTTTAATAAATATACTATATATTTGAACAGGGTACCTTTCTCGGATCTTTGATTTCAACTGCTGTAACTTTCATAATTTGTCTCGGTCAAATGACTACCAAGGGTGCTGTTAAGAACACCAGACTACCACCTGCCCCCTCTGATTTCTGTCCTGGGTTTAACACCACAGTATTTCCTGATGACATGTTTGGTGACATCACTAATGCTACAATGATGATGATGACGTCAACAATGGGACCAGTAGATAAATATGATGTCCCAGAGCCGTGAGTAATTTCTGAACCAATCCTTATTTACCGATTCAGACGGACACCGAACACAATATTTAGAACGGTATTTTAAAATCCTCTTACTTAACCCTTTACCTCATAGCCTGTTTCTGGTTTTGAAAAACAGGTGACCACTTAAAGCAGGTTGAAAGTAAAGCAGAATGTGCCTTAAGGCACATTCTGCTTTACTTTCAGCCTGCTTTAAACTACAATCTGTAAGGCTATAGAAAATATTTGTTATGGTAATTGTTCATGAGGGTATAAACTGGGACTATTTTCTTCAGCGGAGGAATAAATTAAATACGCTAAAAGTCGCTTCTATGGGGGAAAGGGTTAATTAGCGGACAACTTTCTATTTTTATGATGTTAATGTTTCTTATGATGAAATCACATATCGTGATAAATTGAATCAACTATTTGCACCAAACTCTATATAACCGAAAAACATACATAACCTTTCTTTCTACAGCACTTTACCTTTTGAAATACTTTGCTTAGTTTTAAACTCCTCTAGAAGACAAGGTACTGAATCCAGCATTAGAAATTTTACGAAGGTATGTTTTCGTATGAAGAAAGCCCGCCTTGATCAAAGTTATTTGTTTTTGTTTCTTTACGTCAAGTTGGCAGTCGCATTCGTGTAAACTAAAATCATTATCATAACCTTTTAACCCTTTCTTAGCCGTAGTCGACGAATGTTAGACTTTGCAAACAGCTCTACACTGGTTGCAAATGTATGAATATTGGATTGTTGTACATTACTTCTGAATCTAGAGTTCGCAACAAAATAGTTTTCAAGGTGTTTTGATGTTTTGAAAAACATATAATTTATAAGGAAGACACATTTCTTTGCCAATAAATTCGGTTGTGTTTATATCAACTATTCCCATTTTAATGAGCTTGAAGTCAGATCAGATTACGAGTTACTCGGCGTCTGTTCTGCGTCTGTTCTGCGTCTGTTCTAGCTTGAAAGAGTTTGTCATTCTGGTTTCTGATGAAACATCAATATTTTCAAATACCCATCGTTTTGTGATACTCGATTCTACGAAAGCGCGTTAGTGCTTACATACCAATATTTCAAAATTAGCCACGTTTTAACTTTGAAATACGGGTACGTTCGGCTTAATCGAGATCAACTCATCAAAATTCAACTTACGAAATACGGGTGAGATTCATTTAAGCGATTCCGAAGTACCGAGTTTCGGCTGTAGTTTGCTGTGCCTCTAGTTTAGTTTAATTCCTACACTGGCAAGTTTTATCATCTGCTTTAACTATCTTATCGCAAAATATCGTTTGCATTAGAAGTGTTGTATGCACCTTTTTAAACTTAATTTAAGATGGATAAGTTGGGTTTTACGGCACCGCGACACAAAAGAGGCCATATAGCGCCGATACAAAAGAGCTGTTTTGATTGAAGAAAATGTCAATGCGAGTTTAAAACAGTTCGGATCCAAACTGCTTTTGGCGCCGTTGGCATTGAAATAGTTAAACGGACAAGAATATCATCTACTCTACTGTATTGCTTGTTTGGCTCTTAACTCATAGAGCGGTAGTAACGAGCTTACAGTGTACTAACAGTGTACCCGTGTAGAGCATATTTGTTCGATGCAAATATTGCAAACAAGATCAGAAGGCTCAGATCAGTATCTGCACCTTTTGTAACTGAAATTGTTTTTTTGAACTTCAAGGGTCAATAATTTATGTAAAGTGCCCAACGCTCTACAACAACTCCAACAATGGGCGACACATATTGCGTGTGTTGTTCGGAGGAATTTTATACAGGGGGGGGGGGGGGAATAAAATGTTGCTTACATTTGCTTACATTTGCGAACAGCTTTAATCAAGATCAGACGGCGCGTAACGCGGCGTCTTATCTGGTTTTAAACTGTTTGTCACACGACATTCTATTTCTTCTGTCAAATGTCCATTATTATGTAACCTTGAGAACAAACAGTAGACGGCAATACTTATTTTAAGCAGACGATATTGCAGCAGTTCACATAAGTGTCTTGTTTTGGGAACAGCGATAATGGTCATTGTAAGGAGGGATTGTTGTTCGGAGGGCAGTTGTAGGGAGGGAACACTGTACACTCGGGTTTACTATGATGTTGAAGGTGTTTGTTGTAGGACCGGGTTTAGCAGAATATTCATGGTATCGTACAAATGGTTTGGACCTATCGGCATTATACAAGTATTCGTCTTTGGCACGATTATCTCATACCTTACTGGTAAGAAGCTTAGTTTCTATTGCAATACAAAACTGCAAGCACACTTTCATCTACTCGTTCAACCTTTGCGACGAGTAAAAACGTCATGTAGAGTGTAGTAATGTTGAGCATAAATGCACTTTGTAAACAATGTAGATCCTGATCGGAACTTGTCACAAGAACTATAAATTTGAAGTTTCATGGGTAAATGAGATAAGCTAATATTTATTTTATCAACAGACAGAGACCGCTTTACGAAAGATGAAATTAATGCAGAAAAATGCTACAGAAATATTCCGCAATTTAGATCCTGTGCTTGACAAACACCTGTATAAAAATCTAGTGTTTATGCATTTTCTATTTAGTTGTCGAATAAAACTAGCTTGAATGGTTCTCGGTTTACTTCAGTGGCACCAATCTACGGAAATAGACGCACGCCAGCTGCTGGCGTTTGTCGAATGCACATGTTCTTTGAAAGTGGTCAATCAGTGTCTGTCAACCAGTATTCAAAATACACATAAAATGGAGAATGCGTTACCCTTTCTCGCCCATTCAAACATAGTGAAACACAAACGCCTTGTAGTAAAATGTCGAAAATGATAACACTGTAAAAGTTATGACCATTTCATCTAAGTGGCAACCACTTTGTAACGCGAAGTCTGAAGGCTCAAAACTGATTGCTGTCGACATAAGGTTTGTTTCAGCATAACGAATTTATTGGTAATTGGGGTATACAACGAAAACAAATACGTCAACAAGTGCTACACCTTTCCTGTCTATGCAACACATAATCTTTCAAAGTATTGAGCTTATTTATGGTGGCATATTCTGGGACCTGTTTCAACTTAGCTTTTCTGAAGAAACAAATCCAATTAATAGCTGACATTATTATCTAATAAGTAGAAAATTGAATATTTTCGTGAAAAACTGATAATGATCTGAACGCGTCAAAACCACTTCTAACTTATATACAACAAAACTTTTCACAAACTTATCCCGGAAAAGTCGGTGATATTCGCTGCTATTCATTGCAGAGAGTATTTGCCTTCACAGAAGAGTCAAACGAGTCCTAATAACAATTTTACACAATAAAAATTGTACACCTATGATATTCATTAAGTGTATATATGTCCTTTGTTAACGGTGTAAAGCCAGATCAAAAAGGCATTTCATTAATTGTTTTTCGTTTATCAGGTGGCTGCTTTGGGCGGGGATGAAAGTATAATAGTTTGAGCTTTCTGATTTACTATCATCTCTTTTTAAGCTGCAATCAGTCTTTTTTACAATCAATTAGCCTTCACTGTATCTACTTTTTGTATATTTAACTCATTCAACTCTTGCGACGATTAGACTCGTCCTTTACAAACAGTAAACCTAAGTGGAGTACATCTGCCCTAGGCAAACGGTGTAGACTCAGATCAGAGGGATCCTAAAGAAAACCTCGGACCAAGATCTACACTAAAGCTACAGTTTACATACTACTAATTTTAGATAATTTGTAACATTGATTTTTACTAGTCGATTACCTAAAAATATAGTTAAATATATAACTAGATGATTTCATGAAGTGACACTTTCATGACAACATTCATGTTAAGATATGTATCTGGTTATCGTGAAAAATTTTCACATTCAACTTCTGAGATAATTATCTGAAAAATAACGAAATATTTCTTGAAAACTAACAAGTTAAGTATTGATGTGAGATATCAACAGGAAATTCTCATGCTAATTAAATGGTGAACTGATATCAGATGTCTGTATGTCAGACAGTTTGGACCCAAATGAGATTCCGAGTTACTCGATATCTCATCCGGATCCAAACTGTTTATAAACGACATCAATATGCGCTACAACCTTGCAAAAGGTTAATGCTTTAATCTCATGACTATTTGTAGTTACTAAACAAGCAAATTTAGCACACAAAGAAAAGGTATGCTTGTGACCATAAATTATAAATATTTGTAACACTATGACTCTTAAATTGTGTTCCAGGGTTCACAAAACCGGAGGACATTGATAAAAGGACTGTGATGTCGTTTTACGATACACTGTTTCCGTTCTTACCCGAAGGTATCCGAAAACATCTCCGTTGTGGCTATGCTGAATTGTTCGAGTCCGTAAGTACAATTATAATATAATTGATTATCGACAACTCGAATTTGCTTGAGATAAGCATACCGATACTGTAAAGTTAAAATGTTTTAATTTTGAAATACGGGATGTTTGCCTTAACTGTTTGACTGGAATCAGTCATAAACAGGTCATTCGCCGACCGTTTATTTGTGAAGAATAACTTTGTCATTTGCAAACAATGAAGACCCAGATCAAATGACCCAAAGGAAACATCTGATTATGATCTGAACAATTTGTCATATTGCAATACATTAAAACAACATTTATCCTTTATACTCTAATACGGCATAAACTAAATTTAAAATGTAAATTGTTTATTAGACGTTTAAGGGAGAATGAGTTTTAGTGAGTTGAAAGTTTTCGATATTCCACTGTTAATTAAGGGAGCAATTCTATATCAGTGTATTCGATGTATCGAGGTTTTGACTGTAGTGATCGGATTTGTTATGTTAGAGTGAATACTTCAGAGGTACAATCAGGCTATTTGTTTGGGTGATGATATAACCCAAGTGCTACTATTTAGAATTACAATAATATGTATTGCAGCAAATCTCAGTATTTTATAGGGATTCTCAGACGGGTTTGCTCAATTTCTAGGAAGTTTCGAAATAGTCAATGGTGTGTTAGAATATCGAATAATAACGGATCATTTTGGTAGTCTTTAAAACATGTGTTTGATCAATGCATAATAAATATAATGTAAAAAGTTCATATAGGAGATTTCTACATTATTTCTGTCCCATATTATACAGTCACCTATCTTTTGACTCGTACATGTACAAAATGTTCTTTTATTTGTAGTCGCCTTATACAAAATTTTCTATGTGTATAAAGAACTATACAAAAATTGGGTTATTAAATGATATAAAAACAACAAATGGTTTGAACCTAGACGTTTAACAAATATTCAACATTTGTTGTTTTTATATGTAGATAATTCTTTTTTAACTGCTTTGCAATATGACACATTGCAATGGACATCCGTTCTTCGAAAGAAATCGCGTTTGGTTTTAAAAGTAGTGTATTTCACTGCATTGTCTTTTTTTCCCCAATATTCTAACATGACACGTGGTGTGTCACTATAACATGAAGGATGCTTATTGTGACATATCTTAGACGTTAAACAACGGTGGTGAGAAATATCGTATAGGTCTTCCCTTTTCCTCCACTGGTTTAGTTATCATAAAATGATGACGTGACATGACGTCATAAATTCTATCGTTATAATTTTCTAATGTTATTGAATTAGCCAATGAAAAATGTTGTTTGTTACCAATCAGATCTGTAAAAGCTATACCTACAAGGGAAGCAAATTGGTTGGAAAACTGCATCCAAATAGAAAATAAGCATGAAACATTTGTTTTCCTTTCGAATGATATTTTTAAGCTGGTAATGTTAGAATCAAAATAGTACCAGTTAGTTACCGATGTTAAACGGTTTGAGACAACGGTTTGTCTTTCTGATGCACATGAATTGACCATGAAGGCCGAAAGCAGGCCTGAATGGTGAACTCCTGCTTATGTCAACAACAAAACCATTATCTAAAACCGTTTAACAAACATTGAACGAACGAACATCGGCGAGGATTAAGAAAATGATTCTTATGGTGCATATTCATGATTGTAAAAACTCGAACATTTTTGTTTGGTAAAGGAATAACCAAAGGCATAAATATATGCGAAGTTATGGAGTAATATTTTAAATCATTGTTGAGTTAAGAAAAATGTTTGTTCTGTTTGCAGAAGAAAGCGTACGAAAATGGGGATTCGAAGTTCATGAAGCAAGATGTATTCGATGCTGACATCATAATAGAGCAACCTGATGCTCTTAACGAGAAACTGATGAAAGACAATGCATACGTGGGACAAGAACTAACAAACATGATTGACACCAAGGTGAAACCAGAAGTTGGAAATGGCGACCAAGTTTCCCTCTCGGACGTTCATGTTTCAACGTCCGTAGGTGATCTCAGGAGTCGTCATATTCCGATCAGAGATATGGAATTCGAGATCACAAAGGTAGTGGGAAGCGTTGACGATGTATCTGGACAAACGGAGACTGTGTTCATAGTTTTAGACAAAACACAAGAAGAACGCATACTGAAGTTTCAGGCGAAAAGCGTCGAGTTTTATATCAAACCTGACTCCCACCTAGTAGATCCAAGTGGGGAAGAGAAGGAGGAAGTTTCTAAAGAGCTGTGTGAAAGACTATGAAAATGAAAAAATCGGGTATAATAATAATAATAATAAAAACAATAATTTTACTTAAATTACTCTCAATTTTAAAAATTATTCAACCCGTTCACTGTCATGGCGTCGTCTCTTACTGCCATGACGTCATCTGCTTTAAACAATTGTCGAATTCTTTTATTTCTTAAACATGAATTTTACTAGAGACAGGATGATTCCTTGTCAAACGCAGCATTACGCTGTTTATATGAACTATGAACAACATGTTGCAATCACATCTTTTTTTAAGGCATCCTTTACAGGCTTACCTAGAAAGCTTCTTAACAGTGTCGATGCATTCAATCAATAAATAAGCATTGCAAAAAGTAAACAATGGACAAGACGTTACATAAAATAAAAAAGAAACAAACGCAATTCAATAGAATATAAAAGGTTACCATTTAAAGACAATTCTAACTGTTTATTTTGGCTGAGTGGCAAGCATGTTGGGGTTGATCTCTCTCTAAACATTTGGCAGTTGAAAATATTTTTACAGCACAATCGCGTTTATTAAATATTTGAAAGGATCAACATTTTATAAGCTGTAGTACAAGACCAACAGCCGCATCTTTGACGGAGTAGATGGTCTACATCTGTGCTGTTTGACACTCACACGTAGTTTAGCAGTGCAGTAAAACCTCTATATTACGACTTCTGATAATAAGGCTGATATACTGCATAAACGACAGGTGTCAGGTTAAAGCAAAGTGAACGTAATACAAAACGCCCTCAGACGAGTTTCTTATTTTCGTTAACCTTGCTATAGGCAGTCACCTGCCTCATACACCTAATTATTGTCCCAAATTAATGGCCATAATAGAAAGGTTTCAATTGTATATATACTATATACAATGTTTGGCCGTGTGACGAAACGTATCTGAATAGCATGAAGTGAAGACGGTGTGTTTGTCTACACTATTTTGTAAAGCATAACACTCTTTTGATGCGACTCAGATTTTAAAGATATTCATTTATAGGATCGAGCGCTATTCTTTCAAATAAACAGCATGCGTTCTAAAAGAAGTTATGATCATTACAACGAATTTAGAGCCAAATCAGATACCGAGGAACTCTTCGTCTGATCAGGGTGCAGACCGATTGACACTGAGGGTAAAAGTTATACTTTTTGTTTCCGTTGTTAATTTGCAATGGCTTCGTTTCGTTTAAACGGGAGAATATATAATGCAGTCCCGATAGCACGTGTATCTTCTACTAAAAATTAACTCTTTTTTATTCTATGTCTCCCTTTCTTAGAAAGTGATGTAAACGACTTATTGTTTAAAAGAATATGGATTATCAAACAAATTACAGCACTGTATTTGAATAACAGATAGATGTCTTATGTTGTTTTTATTGTTACAATCATTAGCATATCGCGTGTAAAGTCTGTAATATTTTCATAGCTGTTGTGACATATTCTAAACAGGGGTCCAGATGAGAGTGAATAAACTAAGTATTTCAATATTTTCTACGTTATGCCTTTTTATTTATGCTTTTCGGTGGATTACCGGAAAATAGCAGTGGATTATCACTTGGTAATCCACTGCAGTGGATTAACACCAATCGCCGTTTTCCCCGTAGGGCTCCCCAAAAATCGTAGTCAATCGTGTCTTATCGTTAAATTCCGGCAGTCCGATTTGTCGCGAACCACTCAACGGAAGAACACGAATCCAAATTCGGGAGCAACGACGTAATTCGGATGACGTCAAATCAATAAATAAGTGACGTCATCGTACCGAAAACTGTTTCGTTAATATGTTCGATGTAAACTTGGGGCTCAACACGGCGTAAATAATGTACTTTCGCTTCCACAATTGTCGAACAATTTCGTTTAAAAAGTGGCTTCAAAGCATAAATAAATAGAATAATTGTATTTTTTCGGTATAAGATCGAATTTAATCCATTGAGTGAACATCAGACTGTTATATTTTCACTCGTGGCTTCGCCACTCGTGAAAATATAACGTCTGATGTTCACTCAATGGATTAAATTTCTATCTTATACCGAAAAAAACAATTATCCTCTATATTTTCGACTTAAGACTTTAATATATGATTTAATATAAATTAATAATTACTTCTGAATTTTCTCGGTGGATTAAATTGCTTACAAATTGTACCAAGTTGTTTCTAAGAATTTGGGCATTTGGTTATGTAACTTATGACTGCGATGTATATTGAGGGACGAATGAATACTTTCTGTAAATGAGGTCCTTGCACAACTGTGATTAAAAACAATGATAACCGTTCTTCTCTTTACAGGTTCAACGTTATAAAAAGTTTGAGTTGAGTCTGAGACAATATTGCTCAAATCTGACCAATCAGATGCTTGAAAACTATCGCAGACTCAACTTAATAGCTTTATAACATGCGACCCTGGCTTAGTCTAATCTCCCGAACCTTGAGATTGTTTGTACGAAATATGTTGGTGAGAAGTTTGTCATGTAGTGTTTTGACAAAAGATAGGGTAAGCTGTAATTATATACAAACACTAAGCTACATCAGCAACTTGTAAATTTCTAAACATGTAGTTTAACCTGTATTTTAACAGTTGAGCTATAGGATATGTGTAATGTTTGAATGTCCGTAACAGAATGGAGTTTCTTACACCGCTATAAGTATTGTTTATTACAATGAATAACTTTACAAGAAATTATGATTTTAGCATAATACATTTAGTATATTGTCGCCACAAAATTGATCTGCTACATTCGTAGTAATATATGAACAGAAACTCCAATAATATGTCCTGCTGCTTATTTGTCCTCAATTTTATTACCTTCCTTTTCATTTCATCTACCAATTAAGCTATATATGTATATAAGTATATCTCTATGAGAATGGTGACCCCGAGTTCACAACGCAAGATGTTTCCGATGCGAACATTATAATAGAGCCTAGCAGTCAGAGAGCGTCAATACAAAATTGATGGGAAAAACCACCGATATGAAATTAGAACTTGCAGACCTAACTGATACCACTGATGGTCATAATACAGACACAGTTACGCCACTCTCTGCTGTTGTGGTTTCAACTTCAATAGACGATCTTAGGAGCAACCACCTGCCAATCAGATGAGATTATTAAATCAGGAAAGAGCGTTGATGATATTACTTGAAAGCTAGGGCCGATGTTTATCGTTTTGGATAAAACGAATAAAGGTCGTATACCAAGAGATCTAGAAACAACATCGACTGTACCTGCTTATATATGTAGCCACATTTGTAAAAAAGACGACTTTGACGGCTGATCGCGTTGTGAACACAATAAACGCCGCTGTTGCATGATCTAACATTGTTGTATGTTTCTTAAACATTCATTTGAATTGCCTTAAGCTTAAGTCAATAAATAAAAATCCAATTGCGTTCTATAGAATTTAAACATGAACCAATGTTTTAGCCTTCAGTGACCATATGGCATATATCTAAACTTGAAGGAGAAATAGATAATGTTTAGATTGCGACGAAATCGTGGGTACCTTTGCTGGAAACAGATTGGACTCAGATGAGACGCCGCGTTGCGTTACGCGTTATTTCATCACGATCCTAACTGTTTGACACTGACATTATTTTTAAAAGAAAGTAGCCGAACTTAATTATATTTTAAAACTTTGGCAGGAAACAATTGTTGCTTCAGATAATATAAATATGATAGCATACAAATGTTACGATTAAACCATTCGTCTGTGTGTAAACGCCAAGACAGCACGACAGGGGATGTCAATGTCATACGGTTTGTTACTAGCATACACTGGATATTTGTGTGAATCCAAAGGTAAACAGAAGGAAGTCCCTCAAGAATAATAACCTGCATATTTTCAAATTGTGACTTCATCCAAACCAACGCCTTCTTACCCTGTTGGTATATACATATATAAGCATGAGATTTTTATATTGTCGACTCTTGCTCCTTTCACATATTCCCCATAGACAATAATTGCCAGTACTCATATCCGGGTTTGAATTTCAGAAAAAAGAGGTATAAAATGACACATGATACTTGTTTGTGGCAAGAATACCATTAACCCGTACACCGCTTTACTTCGAATAAAATAGTTTTAGCAAACAGTTTGGGTCCTGGTAAGGCCTGTCTGGTCAGGATCAAAATTATTTGGCACCCAAATTTATATATTTTAAGTGAAAATACCTAAATCTTTAATTTGAAAAAGGAAGCAGACGACAACTTGTAAAAGCTGGTGACGTCATGGCAGTGAATAGGTTAATAATGTTATTGTTGTATTTGCGTACAAACAGTTTAATTTATTCATTTTGTAGTTAAAAACGTTACACTGTCATTTGAAGGACACAGGTTAGAATGCCCGGTACTTCGAGAAACGTATTGCAAACATGACATGTTTGTTATTTCTTAACAAATTAATGCCTATCCTCCGCAATCGTAGACTTTAGCAAACAATGCAGGCTATGATGAGACGCCGGAATTTGTGTTTGCACTGTTTGTTATATCATTTGAAAATACCTAATGGATTGAAAAGCACTGCATTCGCTTTAGATGATATTTTCTTTTATACATGTATGCATATCTACGATCAAATCTTCAAGCAAGCATATCGGAAGAGTTCACTACAATATAGATGTACATGCAGAGCTGAGTTAATTCTGTAGAACTAACCATACTATTAATTCCCGCAAATGTCTGGCTACGAGTGTGTAATACATAATATGTATTCAACTAGGGTTATACAATAATAGATTGTAAAATATTCTCCCACAAAACATCGTTTCATAAAGAAGAATATATATCTTTTATGTGATAGCAAACCCCGAAGATCTTTAAATTAATTTACAGCAAAACATAAAAACATTACCATCAGTTTTATAAATCGCAAATATTTCATTGATTATACGTTGCGATTTTTCTTTTTTTGCGCTCAGTACTCAGTAGTCAGCGTTTTTGTTCGATTAAGCGATTCAGAGTCAATGTGGAGTGTCAACTATATAACTCATTTGAAGAAACAATGTACCATATCACCGCAATTGTTTTCATTTGCTTTAAGACCAAACGCACATAGAAGCTTTTTTGCGGGCGAGCGGAAACGCGTTTTGATGACATAGACCTTTTCGGTATGTTCTTAAACTAGAAAATTTACATAAATGAAAATGTTGATAAATTTCATTATCTGTGTTGATATGTCAGGTGGCAGAGTGATTGATTTTTAAACAACCCAAAACTCATAGGCTCGAGTTCCATTCGATTCAAAACTTTATTTTTACAAAGTATTGTTCGATTTTATTTGTCCAATATATAGCTTGTCTAATTACGTTTAGTTTTAATGACTGGCGAGTCAACAAAATCAAAATATAAGACTTGATCGAATTATCATGCAACACATTGAAGCTGCTCAATCTTTAAAGTTTTTATTCATTTCCAAAATCGATATGTCCTATTAAATTATTAACTTAAATACAAGGCCATTAATAACTTTTACTGCATTTTAATGACATAATCTTATTTTAAGGAGAGGTAACTGTATATGAACGTCCAATTATTCCCCTTATCAACTACAGCACATCCAAAAGACAAAATTGTCTTATTTCTTCTGACTAACTGATCATCTATATTGTCGAATAGAATGAAAACATATATACATTGAACGAGTCATCAAGTGTTCATTAAAAACAGCATTTGGCAAATTTTAAATATTTGCTTACATCTATTGAATGCCTTTATTCAAAATATGTTTTGAATTTCTTGTAATAAATGTTGTAAACAACTAACTTCACGAGACTTATATTCATTAACTTTATTTATTGTAGAAAAGTAGTTTCTAGTTTTGAGTAGTATCAAAATTCAAAACGAGATCTTAAAGACAAATCGAACGGAAGATTTTGCTAATATTAGTATACATTGTTTCTTAGACTAGTATTGTTGTTCAAGCAGATTATGTGTGTCTTGCGTGTTGTTTTCTATTTAGTGTGTAGATGTAGGAATTGTATTGCGTGTGTGTGTGTGTGTGTGTGTGTTTGTTGTGGTATGACTGTGTGTGTGTGTTCTGCTTGAGAGGTGGGTGTATTGTTTGTGTTACGTTTCCTGCTTGAGTCTTTCGTATTTATTCGTAACACTTTTCAAGAGAACTACGCTCACGCACTAGTTGCCTTTAACCTCTTACGGAAAAAATTATCGCCTGCCGTAATATTGTGGTTTGTACTGTTTCTTTTGTTTTAAAATTCAACTGCAAGGCAAAAATGACAATTGGCGTACCGAAATTACTGTCCAACAGTTTGGACCTTGATTAGAATCCAACATGTCGACTGCAGTCTCTTTTCGCGGGCAAATTACTCCCCCTTTACAAGTATGTCTTTTGGAGACGCACCTAATTCTAAATAAAATATCATGTCACACATATCAGTAATTAAATATATTGCAAAATGACAAACAGTGTAGACCCTGAACTAAATAAACACTGTTTACCAAGGACAAGTGCAGTCTATAAACGTATATTGCTTGTAAGCGACGAGTATAGTCACTAGGATTTAATTAGCTAATGCGGGAAACTAAACCATCAAATGAGAAAATATTTACATAGCTCTGAACCTTCAGAATGCTTAACGTGACTCAACTATCATGTGCATCCAGTTTTTATTTGATCTGACACTAAGTAATTCGTCGTCTGATTGGATCAAAACTGTTTGACATTAGCATAGACGTTTCATCGGTCAAAACATTAATAATAAACTTAATTTTTAAATAGACGATATCACAAACACAAAAGAGTGGAAACTCTGGACAGGGACAACTTTAACATTTTCAAAACTATGTAACTATTGTCGGTTATTATGTATCTTTGTGGATCATATTACTTACTAAAATATGAGACAATCTACCTGGAAGTCTGTGTAGTGTAATACATACTGATCTAAATTAGCAAACAGCGTAGACCCTGATAAGAAGGCAACTTTAGGATCCCTCTTATCTGGGTATACACTGTTTGCAAATGTAATGAATATATTTTAAACAGGTACATGATGTTGAAAGAATTAATTGGTTAGTAACTTTGACCTATCTATTCATACAATGCTAATGTTAACAAGGGTAACGAACGCAATGGTACATAATGTACAGTGGAGAAAACGTTATTTTTTCCCGTTTAAACGCAGACGAAACGCAAACGCAAACACTAAAACATAGAAAAGTACACCTTTTTGACAATTCTGACAATTTATATTTATCTTAGTGGAAAACAGTTTGGAGCCTGATCAGACGCCGGGTTACCCGGCATCTGATCTGGCTCCAAACTATTTGCAATAGAAATAATAGTTTTAGCCTAAACGCGTTTATTGGGAAAGAATAACGTTTTCTCCACTGTAGCAATGTTGATGATTGAGTAGTCACTGACCTGTCAACCGTTTCCCATTTACTACCGCTATCTACCTGTTTAACACGTTCGCTGCAATTATTTCGCCATAACCTGTCTAGAAAATCATACTGCATATAATCGTTTTCTTTAACTTTACCGTGTGCTTTCTAATCTATATACTAGTTATTTGGAATATGGGTTTCTTACTTAAAATGCATTGATATGTGTGTCAAGCAGTCTGGATATTGATCAGACGCTACGGTATGCGGTATCGAATTAAGATCCATATTTTGTCAATGTTAGTGTTATCATACATGGTAGTGAAAAGATTAATATGGCAATTCCTCAAGTAAAAACTCCACGCATGTTTGCATCGAAACACATGTCTATGAAGGCAAAAAGATATTGTTCATACTCCGTTTGTCTTGGCGTATCGAAACCAAACTGTCTTAACCCCTTCACTGCCTTACCCCGAATACAACGGTTATTTGCAAACAGTTTGAATCCTGATTAGACGCCGCGTAACGCGGCGTCTATTCAGGATTCAGACAGTTTGACACTCAATTCAATATTTCTTAACTCAAAAAACCTAAACATTGAATTTGAAAAATCAAAGCAGACGACATTTGTTTAAAATTGATGACGTCATGGCAGTGAAGGGGTTAAAATGCCCAAAACAGTTTTACTGTCGGATCAATACAAATGCATAGTAGGGTCTTAGTACGTTGAACTTGCTTAAAGATGAACTGAAAATAAGTTCTACAACTGATTGTCAAATAATGAAGTTCTCTTAAGTTCAACATAAGCAAAGTTGAATCACTCGATTATCGAGAGACATTCCGTGTTAGTACAGTGCTCTTTTCTCACATAATTATGATTGTAAGACAATACAAATAAACTTCATATAGTTTATGACTTTGACGAACATTCAATTTATAACTCACTAAAACAATGCTTCTTGAGAACAGTTTTATCAAACTCAGTCACTGTCAAGTCCAACAACATAAACATTTGCAAACACTTTTGATCTTGATCAGACGCCGCATTTTGAAACTGGATTTCAAACTGATCGAAACTGTCTGACACTCATAGCAATGTTCTTCGTGTAAAACACGCATAACATTTATAAAAACATATACTTAAAAGAAGACGAAAATGAATGCAAACAAAAAAATGGCACTGGCAGTGCTAGACGCGTTATTACGTAATAATGGCAGGGAAAGGGTAAAACGAATTTTTGTGGGAGTGTCTTTAGCGATATCGATCTATACAAAATCTAGTAACAAATAAAATCCGACTGTCCTTCCAGCTAAATACTCGTAATGAGTTTCGAATATTAATGACCGCGTTCCAAGGTGCAAGCAAGCAGTACAGTTGAGAAGAAACAATTAGGCTTCAGCTACACAGTTGAGAAGAAACAATTAGGCTTCAGCTACAGTGGAGAATCTGTTATTCTTTCCCAATAAACGCGTTTACGCTAAAACTATTATTTGCAGTGCAAACAGTTTGGAGCCAGATCAGACGCCGGGTAACCCGGCGTCTGATCAGGCTCCAAACTGTTTGCCACCAAGATAAACAAGAATTATCAGAATTGTCCAAAAGTTGTTCTTTTCTACGTTTTAGTGCTTTGCGTTTGCGTACGTTTGCGTTTAAATGGGAAAGAATAACAGATTCTCCACTGTACTACACTTATGTCCATTGCAAACAGTTTAGACCCACGTCAGACACCCGTTAAATAGGCACCTGAGCAGGCTCTAAATTGTCTCTCACCTAGACTAAGATCAATCATTGGACATTTTTAAAAACTGAATTTTGCATAGTGTGTTGCTTTGCGCTATTGCATTTAAACAGGGTCATAAAAAGTCTCCGCAACCTACTAACGAGCCACTAGTATTGCATTTTAGCCATGTACACGACCTTTATGAATGTGTATGATTATATATAAATAGAACAGTATATAATTATCGTATTAAACATAAATGAACGTGACAAGACATTTAGATATTTGTCTGTTACCTATGAAGAAAGTTAAGGTAATCCATTTACATAGATAAAATTCACATACATGTATAAACAATTACTTCATAAAGTAGAGAGGTTTTTTTGCAGGGACCCAGAGAGAACACGTAGTTGACGCTGTGGACTATGTATCTTAATTGATTCAGGTGAGTTTATTGAGTTTTTGGAAGACAAAATACATTAAGTCTTAATTATTCATAGAACTGAAGTTCACGTTAACTGCTGGCGACTGGTTTGACGACAGGAAAATAAAAGAGGGAAATCAATTGTGATCAATTAGTTGGTATTCATTTGAATATAGATATTGTTAAATGAATATATTATAATATGCTAAAGTATTCATCTTTGCATGTTTACTAGAACGAAACTTGATCTTGGTTAGAAGTTAGCCGTTTATATAAACAAGCAACTAGTTTGATGTAAAGATCTTGTACGTTGGAGTGATTGTTTTCGTTGTTTATTTAAATAGGTATTTTCTCACCAGATGCTCGTGTAATATATTGCTATGAGTCATTTTAATACATTATATATACGTGTTAATGAGTGAGCTTCGCAAAACAAAGGCATCCATTACAGAATATAATATTTCAATAAAACTTGTAGCAATATAAAGTGACGAAAATAATATAGTTTCTATGTAAACGAGACTATACGCAAACTCAATGCTCTAAAACGTTGAAAGCGGCAATGATTTGAACGAAAGTGGGTGACTGATTTGAATCTGAGTGGCAAACAGTTTGGCACCAGATCAGAGAAACCCGGCGTCTGATATTGCGCGTAACTCTAGAAATATAATTGTTTTATTGCTAGCGCTTTTATTGGGAGCAAAAACCCTTTCTCCATTTAACATTCTTTGTTGATAAGATATGCTGATATATTATACGTTTCTGAATAATCTGTCACGTTGGTGATGTGTTTTTTAAGTTGAGATACATACGCTCAGAGAAATGTTGCAGACTGAAATGCTATACGAATTTGATTTATCTTCATCATTTTCAATAAAGATCAGCCTGGTGCCAAATAGTGTTCGACATTAACTGGAAATTCTTTCTTGAAATTAAATTCTATTTTGACAAAAATGGTATATTTGAGTAGTAACATAAGAATGCATATTTCGTTACAGTTCCCTTTAGTATACACTAACGTATAACATGTCTTCAAACTACAAGTACTTCTCGATCGCCGACTATTGCATATTTGGCGTAGCAATAGCAGTGTCATTAGGCATCGGCTTATACTATGCTTTATCCGGCGGAAAACAAAGAACGACGTCGGAATACTTCGTTGGAAATCGGAAGATGGGTTTTCTGCCCGTTGCAATTTCTCTCATGGTTTCATTTGAATCGTCAATAATGATGCTTGGGTTTCCTGCAGAGGTTAGTGAAAGCGATGTTTAATCCTTTGAAACATATATAACACTCACAAATTGTATGAAAATAGTCTGAGTTAACCCCTTCACTGCCTTAACCTGAACACAATATTTGTTTTGCAAATAGTTTGGATCATGATCAGAAGCCGCGTTATTGTTTGTGTTTGGCACTCATTTCAATATTTCTTCAGTCAGAATAGCAAAATATAAAATTTAAGAAATAAAAGCAGACGACAATTGTTCAAAATTGATGACGTCACGGCAGTGAAGGGGTTAACCAGTCACTGCCTTGTATAATGACGTAATAGCCCGTCTAACACAGTCATTGCCATTTTATCGCAATGCGTATAGTTTTAGCCTGCGTTTACTTATAAAACTTAGAATTGTTTACGTTTACAACTTTCTTAACCCCTTCACTATCATGACGTCATCCATTTTAAACATATGTCGTCTGCTTTGATTTCACAAATTCAATGTTTAGGTTTTTTGAGTTAAGAAATGTTGAAATGAGTGTCAAACCGTGAGTTTGAATATTGATTAGACGCCGCATTACGCGGCGTTTAATCAGGATTTATACTGTTTGCAAATAACCGCTGTACTTGGGGTAAGGCAGTGAAGGGATTAAGGAAAAAATGCTATTCCAACTGTTTGCAAATAAGGAATACATTTGCCTAAGGACTATTTAAGAAATACAAAATGCGTAGGTGACCACCATCGTGTATAAGATCACAGTTAGGAGTTCCAATGTGTAGTCAATAGATCACGAAACATTTAGGACGAATGATAAAATTACAAAAATCTCAACGACTAATTGCCATCTAATGCACGCTAAAACACACCTTCAATGTTTTAAATTGAATTGTAACAACACTGTTTTTAATGCAAATACTTTTTTCGGAGAATGCACCAAACCAGAAAAATTGTCATTGGCAACACTATTATTTGACTGATACAGTTGCTTTGGACAAATTTCACCAGTGTTGTTTTACGCGTACAGTGGAGAATGTGTTATTCTTTCCCAATAAACGCGTTTACGCTAAAACTATTATTTACTATACAAACAGTTTAGAGCCAGATCAGACGCCGGGTAACCCGGTGTCTGATCAGGCTCCAAACTGTTTGCCACCAAGATATAAATGAGTTATCAGAATTGTCTAAAAGTTGTTCTTTTCTACGTTTTAGTGCTTTGCGTTTGCGTACGTTTGCGTTTAAACGGGAAAGAATAACAGATTCTCCACTGTAAAGGGTAGCTCGACAGAAACACAAATTCAAAGTCGATTATGCTTCATCTTCCACTATAAAGTGTACAAACGATACCAATTACATAATGTCTGGACATTTTTATGCCTGAGTCATTGTGTTTATAGTTTTAAAAATGTGGAATTACTTTAGGCTGTGTACGCAGACGAATCGTATTGAGGTCAGATTTACTACATGTTTCCAATCATAGATTACGCGTGTGCTGCAAATGGAACAGCCGATCGTACGCCGCGTTTGCTGTTCATTTTCGCAGAGTAAAAAATGTTTCTCGGTATTGTTTGTGCATATGCTGTAGGTCCCAAGTCGTGTTACAATAGTTTAAAAAATCTTTAATTTGACATAGAAAGTTTATTTTTCATTTATTACACGAAGGGTAAAATTGCAACAGAACAAAATAATCAGTTTAGTGAATATAATTGATAAACTCTTTGCACATACTTGACATACAAGTTGATATACATTTAAAGTTACATCAATACCCAACATCTTACAATATAATGTGGCAGTTTTGGCCCCTGATGCGACAAAAAATCCCAGGGAAATGCTTCATGCTTACGGAAAACTATGATGCCATGAAGGAACTGACAGCGACTCCCCACATTCTGCAAGGTCCAATCCTTACAGCAAACCAATCGTAGGTCCATTCCTACGCACACCAGCCTCTACTGGCCGGTTCCCTGCCATAGGTCATCCTTATGGCCTTCCTTACTTACTCTGACCAATCACATAGCAGGTGCCTATGGTTGGTACAAATATTCCCAATCCATAGCGGATGCCTATGGTTGGTGCCATACCTACCAACTCATAGCGGATGCCTATGGTTGGTGTAAGCCCTACCAACTCACAGCGGATGCCTGTGGTTGGTGAAAACCCTAAAAATGGATCGGTCATCAGTCAGTTCCTTCGTACATACAATCCAATTCCCTTTACAAATCATATTAAAGCATTTCCCCGGAATTTTCTGCGCAAACAGTGACAAGATTATTTAATAGTATATGACCTAAAAACAAATTGAAATTGGTATTCACTGACGATCTCGTGCGATCCTATGTTCACATAGCCTACAGATGAATCAAACAAGTCTACGGAAGTTGAGGAAGAGTTCCAATGCTTTAAACACCAATGCTTAAGCTCATTTGCCGTGCATCACATAGTGCTGAAAGGCACATTGTCTATTGAAGTGTCAAGTAGAGTCGAAATGTTGCATAACTTGTATGTCAAGAGTAAACTCTCGTCCCATGTGAATGCATCCCTAGAATATAAAATGACAAAGCAAGCAAACAAATACTACAAATATAGTAACAAAATCATACTGCACATAATAGTATGCTGTACAGTCAAATATGCCAAGTATGTGTGACAATATTAGGATGAAGTTAGAAAATAGCAACCCAGGGCGGGTGGGTGGGTTGATTAGTAAATTTGCAATGAGCAAGATGGTGGCGCGATAAATTCCCGCGGAATGAGAGGTGTTTTGTATTTTCCACTATTTTATAAATTCAGCTAGCCGGTGCTTATATTTTCTACTACTTCAAACGGTGTTACGGTAAACAAATAATCAAGCGGAACCGTGAACGAAGCAATTTTACTAGTAATAAATCGGTCTATTTAAATCAATAGACTTTCATTATTACACGAAGGGTAAAATTGCAACAGAACAAAATAATCAGTTTAGTGAATATAATTGATAAACTCTTTGCACATACTTGACATACAAGTTGATATACATTTAAAGTTACATCAATACCCAACATCTTACAATATAATGTGGCAGTTTTGGCCCCTGATGCAACAAAAAATCCCAGGGAAATGCTTCATGCTTACGGAAAAATATGATGCCATGAAGGAACTGACAGCGACTCCCCACATTCTGCAAGGTCCAATCCTTACAGCAAACCAATCGTAGGTCCAATCCTACGCACACCAGCCTCTACTGGCCGGTTCCCTGCCATAGGTCATCCTTATGGCCTTCCTTACTTACTCTGACCAATCACATAGCAGGTGCCTATGGTTGGTACAAATATACCCAATCCATAGCGGATGCCTATGGTTGGTGCCATACCTACCAACTCATAGCCTATGATTTGATAGCCACAATTTCATACGTGATTGGCATTCTAGTGTCATGAGAAGGTTTGGAACGACGAAATCCTTCAAGCATTTTAACAACCGTCAGGCATGAAGTGTTATCTGTCAAACCGTGCAGCCTGTGCTGAAACCGAATAGCCGACAAATATGTTGTGGCAGTCTTATAAGCATAACCCATCTGAAATAGGTACGAAATAAAAGCCTCTAAATGTGCAAGAGGCACAGGCCATGTCTGCCCAAGATTATAACAGTCCCTAAAAGAAAAAAGCACTTGTAAGGCGTTTGTATATACTACTTTTGTGCTAGTTGCTATTCCTGCACTCAAAAGCTGTCTGGCTCCAACTCGAAGATGTTCCATAGAAACTCTGGTATCTGAGCTGGGTGTTGCTCTGCTTCTGGGGCCAACTGACGGAAGCGATTGAGCTGCAAACGAGACAAACTGTCAGCAATTTCATTGTGGGTCCCTGGTACATGTTCAGCTTTAAAAACTAGATTAAGTTGTAAACACTTTAAAGTTAGTGCTCGGACCAAAACCATCAAATCTGCAGATTTGGATGTCTGTTTGTTTATCACATGGACAACAGACTGGTTATCACAACAGAACAAGACCTTCTTATTTTGTAACTGCTCGCCCCAAACATAAAGCGACACTAAAATCGGAAAGTACTCTAATAGTGTGATATCCCTAGTTCGACCCTTTTCAATCCATGCAGCGGGCCAGGTTGCACATGTCCACTTCCCATGAAAGTAAGCACCGAAACCTTTGTCAGAAGCAGCAGAGCTGTCTGTAAACAAACAAATATCTGCATTAGTGGACCAAATCATATCCTGAAAAACTGAAATGCCATTGAACTCCTGAAAAAACTTCAACCACATTTTCAGGTCCAATTTCATTCCATTTGTCAACCTGATGTGGTGATGAGGACATTTAACCCCGCAAGTGGCATCGATTAAACGCCGACAAAAAGGGCGACCAGGTACAATAGCCCTACACATGAAGTTTAGTGAACCCAAAACCGACTGCAATTCCTTCAATGTCACGCTATGCTTATGATTTAGAATGCTTTGGATCTGAGACACCAATAAATGAAGTTTATCCTGTGGAATCCTAACCTGCATTAAGACTGAATCCAGTTCTAACCCTAGAAAAACCAAAACTGTGTAAGGACCTTCTGTTTTCTCTTCAGCCACGGGTACACCAAATGCTTTACAAATGTCCGAAAAGGAAGTTAATAGGCATGAACAATGAGAAGTATCTCTTCTTCCCCCAAACAGAAAATCATCGAGATATTGTTCCAGTTCCCCTACTGAGCATGAAATACGAACCACCCACTCCAAGAAATTGGCAAACATCTCAAATGTTGCACAAGAAATACTACAGCCAAAAGGAAGAGACTTGTCAAAAAAGTACTTCCCATCAAATTTAAAACCCAAGAGCCTAAAGATATCCTTCGAGACTGGTATTAAACGGAAAGCAGATTTTATATCAGATTTAGCTAGCAAAGCACCTTTTCCCAAATGTTGAACCATCTTAACAGCAGCATCAAACTTGGTATACTGTACCGAGCAGAGCTTTGGATCAATATGATCATTAACTGAATCCCCCTCGGGTAAGAAAGATGATGTATCAGTCTGAAATCTCCCGGCTCTTTTTTTTGGAACCAGACCCAAAGGCGAGACCCTGAAATTTGGAAATGGTGGCTCACTAAATGGACCCTCCACACGCCCTAAATTAACTTCTTTGGTAATTTTATCCCTGACAACCTCTGGGTATTGCTTAGCATATTTTAAATTTGTGGATTCATAAGTTTTAATAGGTCCATCGTAATGTAAAGGAAACCCAAACGAAAAGCCATTATAGATTTTCAATGCAGAAATTTGATCAGGATATGTCCTTAAAAACCTGACCATGACATCCAACTGAACTGGTGTGTTTGATAGTGTAAATTCAGTTTTGACCAAATTTGGGTTGCCTTTGACCTTGCCGATTTGGACCATTCCCCCCTCGAAATGCCTCAGAACCAAATGATCGATTTGGACCATTCCCCCTCGAAATGCCTCAGAACCAAATGATCGAGGACACCTCTGTTGTGCGTGTGAACCCCTGCAAGCTAAACAGACGTGATCATATCTGCAGGGTTTAAATGAGCAACCATGAATGGAATTGAAATCAAAGCATGGGCGTACAAATTTCCTGGTGGTAGCCGCACTGGCTGACCTAGGTGCCACAGGCACCCGAGTCAGCATATTTTGTGTAGGCTGCTGTGACAATGCAGGCACATTCATTGTTCTGGACCACGAATCAGAATGTATCACCGCCCATGATTGAGGCTGGATGGCCTGGCGCATCCTAAATCTCTCGTCATATCTACGCCAAGCAAACGTTCCACCAGACATGGTTTCTGCATCCCTGATGATCGCCATATATTACAGTAAATCACCTGCTTTCTCAGGAAAGTTCCTAATGAAAATAGCTGCAAAGATCAAGAATGCATCAGTCCATTCCCTAATATTCTGCACCATTTTCCCCTGCCCCGACTTCCATTCCAACTGTCCCTGCTCGTCAACTAAAAGTTTGGAAGTGGAGGCATGGGATTTATTTAGCAGCAGCGCCAAGTTAAAATATTCCCCAAGCCAAATTTTTTGCCATAGCTCTTTTGTGACATGCAGTGTCAAATCGTCTGCACTACTGAGTGCAGACGAAGGCATTGAAAACTCAGACTGAGATGGCACAGTGCATTGTTCATGTTGTTGAGTAGGGGATGGGAAAAGATTAGGAAAGACCTTGGTGATACCAGATACTTGGGTTTCCGTGCACAACTGCACCACCTCCGGTCCTTCACGATCACCACCTCCGATATGGCGTCCTGTTTGGGGAGTCACCTCCGGTCCCTCCGTGTCCTCAACATCACCACTGCCAATATTGCGCCTTGTAGAATACGGCGTTCTTCTTGTGGATGATCTTCGATTTGCCGGCGCTCCCCTTTTCCGCTGACGAGGCATCTTTACCGTCTTCACGATATTAATTACGTACAAATATTAGTAGAATTGATTAGTAAATTAATTGATTAGTAAATTTGCAATGATTAGTAAATTTGCAATGAGCAAGATGGTGGCGCGATAAATTCCCGCGGAATGAGAGGTGTTTTGTATTTTCCACTATTTTATAAAACCAGCTAGCCGGTGCTTATATTTTCTACTACTTCAAACGGTGTTACGGTAAACAAATAATCAAGCGGAACCGTGAACGAAGCAATTTTACTAGTAATAAATCGGTCTATTTAAATCAATAGACTTTCACTATTAAGCAGAATCTTACTCTGATATATAATATGTCTTCTTTTATACATTGCTGCCTGATATATCTAGCAATTATCTTTGTTTTAATATTACAGACTTACGTTTACGGATTGCAATATTGGATGGGGAGCTTTGGTTTCACTGTAGCTAACGTTTTAGCAATTTTCGTGTTTGTACCTCTGGTGCATCCATTGAGAATAACAAGCGCTTATGAGGTAAAACAATTACTTAACCCTTTCATCGCCAAATTTATTGTTAGGGCTTTACCCATTTACCGCCATATTGTCGTATGCTGCAATTGTGTGTGCTGCATATAAGTTTCAATGTGAAATTTAAGATAGTAAGACTTACGCAGCGTCTGTTCAGGTTAGAAAATGTTTGTAAACGTGCCTTTTGGTGTCACTGACAGTGAACTGGTTAACCCATTACCCCATAAATACGCATTTTTACGCCTCTAGTTTATTCATCTGCTCACATTTTCACAATTATGAATATGTATCTTTGTAAATATTTTCTTTTTTCTAGCAGATATTTGCTTAAAGCAGGCTTTAAGTAGTTACAGTCTACACGCGATACTACGAATCGGCACCGGGTCTCGCCATTTGTTCGTAGTATTGCATTTTCGTAGCAATGCATCTTCCGAATACGATGGGATTTCCACTTACCTCTTCGTACATGTATCTGCCATGCATCGGTCTGGTATGCCGTATGTAGGTCCTATTGACATGTGTAATAGCATTGTCGTAATTATTGTTGTAAAATAAATATATTTTATCTACTTATTCTGTTTGTGTTCAATGTGTCTTCCTTGTTAGCACACTGATATAAATCCACTGACGTTTAAATCTACATCCACATGTGTAAGTGGAATGTCGCTAAATACGGGACATGTACATGTACATTGCATCTAGAACCATGATCCGATTTTACGGAATTATATTGGGTAATGTAAAAAACAAGAAGCGATATGACCCGCTAATACACCTCTAGATAGGAGGGAGTAAACGAAATGTTTCCATTATTTTCTCCGTTATGTTTTCATCAAGTACTGCGCATAACAAACCCATTTGAAATCGCTGCTTATGAATAGTCACAACACAGAGAAAACTCCCTTTTATCTAGAGCCTGGCTGCAGATTGTACACATGCAGCAGAGAAAACATTATTCCCAATAAACGTGTTTACGCTAAAACTATAATTTCCATTGCATACAGATCAAACGGCGGGTAACCCGGCGTCTGATGAGGCTCCAAAATGTTTGCTTAAATAAATCGTGAGAAAGTAATTTTTTTTAAAGCTGTAATTTTCTACACTTTACTGCTACGCGAATGCGTAAACGGGAAAGAAAAAGGTTTTCTCCACTGGTAAGAAGAGGCAATTTAAAACACAAGCAACGAACCAATATGTTTACATTTTTATTCAGACAAACACAATTTATGCATACAAATTAAACGCAATAAATAACAGAACGCATAGCAAACATAACACAATGGATAGCAACACTAGCACGCGCCTTATTATTAACCCTTACGATGCTGTCATATGCTTCAAATATGTCGTCTTTTTTAACAAAAGAAAAGTTGATAATGAGTGACAAACAATTTTGATCCAGATCAGACGCCGAGTTGACTCCCCTCTTCCCCGTCGCCGACATTTTTTCTATCCAGTTATCCCCCGGCTGACCGGGTCCTTCACTAGATTGCTAGGAAATTGTAAATTGATAAAATTCTGAATCTCAGAATGCTGATATCAATTCACAGCGTCGTAAAATTGTCTTGCAGAATCGTCTTCGAAGTTTCAGATGTAATATTGTTAATAAACGTATGATAGCCGTAGTAAGCAGATATGATTATCAGTGTAACGGTTGCTTATTTTTATATTCTTTGCGACAATGACTTTATTCACTCTATTTACAATCACTGTGTATACCCGTACACAGGATATTGGTACCAGCGAGTCGAGAGAGTTAGCCGGTCGCTCTGCAGTTCAGGTATGTTTTTTCATGATTTATAGCATAAAATGTATATGATCAACATGTCTATGATACCGTTTTAAAGCGTGATGTTTCTGGGATACACTGGTGTCAAAACATTTCTGTTTTATTTAGAGAAACTCTCGTAAAACATATATATATGCTGCCTGGTACCGGTAAATAACGACGATTGCTGACGAAAATTTATGATATCAACTGTTTAAAACGATCCAGACTACAATCTTTTCATAAAACATTCGATCCTTTTCATAATAATTCCTGTGACTCACTAATACCACACTGTTGGGTCATACTTTTAAGAATAGAATTAAAACAAATTTGTGTCAAGTGTACGGCATATTGGTTGTGAATGAAATTTCACTGCACGGCATATTGATGTGTCACTGTACGGGGGTTTGGTACCAGGTATTTGGCCCTAAAAACGTTTTGCTCTGTCACAGCTCATCCTCGGGGTTTTACTTTCAGCCAAAGGTAGCTGAATACCGAGAACAGTCTTCCTATTTATAAATTATATACTTTTCATTGTTAATTTACTTAGAATAGATAAACTAGATCTAGAGCGAGTATACCTAAGAAGTTTAAATTGAAACAATGAATACACTTTGAACATACCGGTATTCTAATAGCTATTCACGTAATGGGACACTTTTAAGCGAACGAGTAACTGTATCGGACTTTACCTAATTCGAAGATTTCTAACACAGAGTCAATAATGATTGCGGTAAATTTATGATATCGAACTAATCCACCCACTTCTACAATATTGAAATACACGTATACAACTATAATTTCCATATGTGTTTTTCAATTTTGCACGGACATATCGTGCAGTAAGATTACTGGGTTATGCGGTATCATTTACCACAGTGCAATCAGAATAAGTTGCCCACTTTAAAGTGAGCGGTATTCAATTCAACCCAGAGTTCTTTTCTTTAGAAAACTGCCGCGGTCATGTTACACTTGCTTGTTATTCCTTATCTTGCTGAATTGTCGTCTGATTCAATAATATCGTGTGCGAAGAACCACTAAGTCCTTTGTTTCAATAAGAGTGCTAAACAGTTTGAATATGGATCAGAAGTCACGTTAAGCGGCATGAATATAGATCAGAAGTTGCGTTAAGCGGCGTCTTGTCTTGACCCAAACATTATCCAATGGGCACTTAGGGTTACGTGTATTCGAATGAAAGAGTTAAAATTGATATTTAGCACACATGTTGCTCAGCACGGACTGCACGCCTGTAATAATGAACATTAACAGTAAGTGTACAATAACAGACGTTAGAGGACAGTTTTTGGATAGCTCTGCGGGGTTGGTATATCCTTTAAAGACATCTCCGGTCATAACGCCTTGCCAGATAATTTCCTTGCATAAAACATGGGTCTTGTGGACATGCCGGTAGCAAAGAACCATTGAAGCGTCCCACGTGAGATCGTACCTTTATATTTGATAATTTGGTTAGAAATAACCATTGAAAGCCTTCTTGAGCATGAGTCTATCTGGGCCTCACGAGGTAAACTGAGATTGGTATACCCGCTGGCAGCTTATGCTGCATGCTTTTTCTCGCCTTACGAGAACAATGGGGGACTTCATCAATGAACTGAGGATATATCTTTAAACCTTTTTAGCTTGGTTTAGTTTTGCAGACGGATGAGTACTTAAATACATTTCTTTCTTTCGGTTGTAACACCAAACCAGGTAAAATGTGCGAGTTTTTTCCTTACTGCTATCTTGTCTATGGATACTCATCTAAACGTTTTATGTGAGGCCCTTACCTTAAATTTGAAAGTTTGGATAGTAAAACCCATTGAAAAAACCCTTGAGTGCGAGTATGTGAGGGCCTCTCTAGACAGCTTGAGATTGGATGCATTGGCTTTTTACACTTTACTACTGCGTTACCTGTATGTTCACACCTAGTGAGAAAAACGGGGAGGGGGTTCCATCAATTGACGGAGGAAATGTCTTTCAGGCAGGTTTAAAGTAAAGCCGAATGCGCCAAGGTAAGATGCATTTTGAGTTACTTTCAGTCTGTTTCCAGCGACCATCTGCTAGGATAAAGGAAACATGTCGTATGTTACATCTTCATTACTGTATAAAATGAAATAATTTTCAACACACGGGGGAAGAATGAACAAGAGTTGTCAGAGAGACAACAAAGCTCGCCATTGGCACACTCAAGGCCACCGAGGTCAACCACTTTTCATGCATGGAAAGGTCTTGTCCATGTACACATGTACACATACAAACCAAATATGAAAGTAACACCTCAAGGGACATAGGAATTACATGTATAAGCCTTTTTTGAAACCTAAACGTAGATTTCGAAACCTAAACCCGGGACCTAAGTTAAAGGTCAATGTCACTGGGCTGTTTGTTTGCATGCATTGAAATGTAGTGTCACTACACATGCATGCCAAATATTAAAGGAATATCTCAATGGATATATAAGTTATAGGCATTTGGAGAAACCTAAACGCAGATTTCGAAACCTTAAGCTGGATCCTTAGTTGAAAGTCAAGGTCACTGGGGTCAAACTTTTTGCATGCAAGAAAGGTTTTGTCTATATACACATGCACACGGAATATCTCAATGGGCGTAGGAGTTTAAAGGCATTTTGAGAAACTTAATGCCTATATACTTATATGAAAATGAGTTATTTGATATTTTGTTATGCCTGGCTTCAAGGTTATAAAGCTTTTGAAATATGTCTGAAATCATTCCCAAGCATTTAAGTTCACGGTCAAGGTCACAGAGATCAATTTTTTTTGCATACAAGGAAATGCCATGTTCATATACACATGCACTCTGAATATGAAAGGAATATCTCAATGGACATAGGAGTTATTGGCCATTGGGAAACTAAACACAGGTTTCGAAACCTAAACGCGGGTCCTTACTTCAAGGTCAAGGTCACTGAGGAAAATGATGTGTGTCCATGGACAGGGTTTGTCCATATACACATGCATACCCAGTATAAAAGCAATATATCAAGGGACATAGAAGTTAAGGGCATTTTTCGAAACCTAAACACAGATTTCGAAATCTAAACTTAGATAGATGGATTTTTTCAGTTTCGTCTATTATAGTTATAACTCTCCCCTCCTTTCTACATTGTTCAGGTATAATTTTAAAGTTGCACACTTTTGCGGAACAACCACGCTGGCGAAGGTATTTTAACTCCTGACATCCATGCCTCTCTATCAAGTGTGATATTACCTCAAGGAACGTTGGTAGTTGTTTCTTACAGTAGGTACATTTGTACAGGTCCATAATCTGTAAAAAAAACAAATGACAATGTACAGAATGTATACTTGTACAAACCAAACTGCCGTCGATTTCGATGTAGATTTAAGCAAGATGCCGTACACTGGATTAAATGGTTTTTGCAATATGCCGTTCACTAGCGTATCAATTTGCCGTACACCTAGCCAAATTTCATTTCGGGTTTTTTAAGCACATGCGGCAAATACAATAGTTTAAGCTTCATAAATATTGATCAAGATAGTACAAATTACTCGTATAACATGAATAATTCTCTTATGCAGTTATAAAAAAAATATTACAATGATATTTTGTCAGCAAACGTTGTTATTTACCGGTACCAGGCAGCATGTTTATACGTCTTACGAGAGTTTATCTTGGTAAAACTGAAATGTTATGACATCAGCATGTTCCAGAATCATCACACTTTGATACCGTATTATTTTCCATATTGATCTTAGACATATAATTCAGGAAATCACGAAAACATACCTGCACTGCAGAGCGATCTGCTAACAAATCCATAACTTTCTCGACTCGCTGGTACCAATATCCTGTGTACGGGTATACACAGTGACAATTGCAACAAACAAACACGCTCGTCTGCTAATCACGATATGGTGTGATTGAAAACATCTCAGATAATTACATGCATAATTATATCAAATTATGTTTTTATCATTTGCGACATATAGTTAAGCAGTGTAACTTGCTACAAACAAACACTGCCGTGTGCTGATCATAACAGGTTGGGCGGTAAAGCGTATCGGGCAGCCGAGTGTGTAAACAATGGATAATTATGCCGACGCGAGCAACGGATGTCTCTTTCGTAAGTGTGAAAAACCCCACAGGTGCGATTCGTACAAATGCATCTTTTTACTACTGTTTTTGTTTTGAAGGGACTACGAAACCTTATCGTAATAACGTGTTTTTCGTTATTTCGCATTTTCGTTATAATGCATCTTTTAACCGTTAGATAAAGAACAAAATCGGCCGGGACCTGCGTTGTTATTCGTAGTAGACCGGTATTTCGTAGAAACGAGAATCGTAGTATCGTGTGTAGACTGTACTTGTTTTAAAAACTAGAAACAGGCTATGGGGTAATATGTTAAAGTCTTCTAAGCAAGTTTTTATTTATCAATTTCATTACTTAAAACTTAAATATTCGTTAAAACAAAAGAAAACGATATCATTATTTACTAAACTAGCTTTGTTAGAACGTTCTAACCGAGTGTCTCCAGAATATAATGTTTTATAAGTTTATTAACATGAGGACTTTAAAGCCGCATTGTGTTTTTGAGAAACCTGCATAAAACGGTTGTTTGGGGTCCCATTTGAACTACGTGGGACGTGATTCTTTCACAAAAACCGGTTTTATCTAAGAAATTCGCTTTTTAAATTTTATTTATAATATTTTGGTGCTGCACAAATTAAAGAGCCTCCCTTGTGAATGGAAAGAAGGACAACTCTGTAAATACAGGGCTCCAGATAACGGAAGTATTTCGAAAACTAAAATCTTTATTTCTGCTTTTAAACCCAATGGTATTATACTCATTAAAATTGTCTCGAAGAGACGGTTTAATCAGTAGTAACACTATAGCATTCGGTGCTGAAATGAGTGAGAAAATGTTAGATTAGTTCAGATTACTCTTGATTACATCTATAGCTGGAGCACTGGAAATGACCCTGTTAACCCTTATTCTGCTGCACAGACGTCTGCTTTGACATTGTCGTCTGCAAAATGTGTTCAGTTTAGATTTATGCATTGTTTTAATTAAACAAACCTTAAGACGAGTGTCAAACAGTTTGGATCCAGATGAGACGCCGCGTTACGCGGCGTCTTTTTAGATTCAAATAGTTTGCAAACTCCTAAAAGTTACGACCAGTAGGCACAGGGTTAAGCACTATGAGATCCAATAACAACATGTACATAATTCTTCACTAGGGGTAAACGATAAAACAAACTACGGTGAATCTATACCTTGAGCTTGCTGAAAATGACTGTTTCAGCCTTGTCCGCTCTCTAACTCAAACACTACATTTTGGATCTTCACCAAACTTGCTACAAATGTTTATTAGTATAGAATCTAGGTCAGGTCCAATAACTAGCAAAATCGCATAAGGCATGTCTGAGTTATTGCCCTTGAATAATTAAAAAATGAATTTTTTAGTCATTCAACTCCAACATGCCTTGTGCGATTGTGGTAGTTAAGATGACTGACCTAGATTTTATATTAATAAACATTTTCAACAAGTTTGGTGAATATCTGTTATAAACTGTATGTGTTAGAAAGCAAAAAATGCTGAAACATTCATTTTTAATACTTAAAGGGCCAAAACTCAGACATGCCACATGAGATTTTTGTAATAATCAAACTAGACCTAATTCTTATATAATTAAATATTTTTAGCAAGTTTAGTGAATATCCGATAAAAACTGTGTGTGTTAGGGTGCAAAAATGACTGAAACAGTCATTTTTTATTAATAAAAAGGCAATAACTCAAATATACCTTATGCGATTTTAGTAGTATTCAAACTAAACCTTGATTTTATATCAATGAACATTTTCAGCAAGTTTGGTGAAGATCCAATAAAACGTATTTGTGTTAGAGAGCAAAACTTGCTGAACACAGTCATTTTTTAATACATAAAGGGAAAAACCTCAGATATGCCACATGCGATTTTAGTAATAATCAAACTATACCTATATTTTATATGAATAAATATTTTCAGCATGTTTGGTGAATATCGGATAAAAGCTGTTTGTTTTAGAGTGCAAAAATGACTGAAAAAGTCATTTTTTATTAATTAACAGGCAATAACTCAAAAATACCTTATGCGATTTTAGTAGTAATCGAACTAAACCATAAGTTTATATCAATGAACATTTTCAGCATGTTTGTGAAAGATCGGATGAAAATTAGTTGAGTTAGAGAGCGGACAAAAAAGTGTAATAGTCTAACTGACTGATGGATAGACGGGCGGAGATAGATTCGGTTGCCCCCAGTGAAGTTGTATTCGGCTGTATCACGTGATACTAAGCCGTGTGGAAATGTTTATGTCAGACGTTCTATTTTCGGTTTGTTATGATTTTAAATCGCCCTTTTTGGTGATTTAGGTCCGTCTTCATCATTTCATAGATCAGTTTGGCCCATAAGAATGTTCAAACATTATTATTAACCGTTATCGTATTTCAGGCATTGGGAAAAGGTCTGAAAACACAATGGGACTTTAATCAACAAACTCTAATCTGTCATTTACTAGTAGCCTAAACGTCAATTTTGTTCATTTCGATCTAAAATATACTCAAACTATCCTGACGATCAGAACAAAAAACAAAAGCAGAAATGCCGAGCTCATAAATATACATAATCTTTTGCGTATGATTATATATTACAAAATCGTTTTATCTATTATGCATTGTTTTGCTGGATACCTATTCCTAGAATAAAAAGTGCACGTGTGTGCGACACCTTCATCACCATAAACCGCACATAGTTATATTGGTAATTGTTGTTTGACTCCTATTAAGTCGGATGTGGAACAATTGTGTAGTATTATTTATATAACTGTATATAAATATTAAATGGCAGTTTGCGTGCTATATTTATTGTCAACCCGAGAAACAGAATGGCACCCCGCGGCGAAGCTGCCACCTAATATTTATTTCATGATACCGAGCTTATCAACCCCGGCTGGGGAATCGTCTTGTTCGTATTTTGTATAATATGTTGTGAATACCAATTTAGATCCGCCGTGTACGTATTTTTTCTGCATTCCTTCTTTCCTGCATTAAACTGATACCTTTGTAAAACTAAATATTATCATTTTAAGCGGTCGTTAAACACATTAGTTCTATAGCATTATCTTACAATCGAACTCACAATTCTGCCAAGAATTATCACAGACAGATCAATGGTTAGGAAACACTTGCACATTGGATATCGCTCATATTCAATGAACATGGTTATCTGTAAATACCGGACACTTATTTAATGCTGAAAAAGGTAAAGCAGTACGTTCCTCTAGTAACCTCTCTGTCAGGCACTTAACTGATATCAAACCGTTATAAAATGCATATATTTAATGCTGAATAAAAGTGATGCAGACATCTCTAATAGGAACTTTCTGCACAAAGTCGGTACCGCATTAAATTTGTGTACAATACTGGTAGATATTCTTTTAAGTATTAAGTATAGCCTTTAGACATATACTCGTAATTACTACAAATTACATTTTTTACATTTAAATAAAAGATAAACATATTCTATGAAACACAGTTTTCTGTATATTAGACAGACCAGTTTTTAATGCTAAATGAAAGTAAAACAGAAAGATCATATAGTTGGCTTCACCTTTTATCCTGAAAATTAAGTTCATTGACGATTTGATGCCAACATGACTTTTAATAAATTTGTAAGTAAATATAAGCTATCAACTAATCGTTTATTATACAATGGAATTAAACTTGCTATTGAAAGGGGACTTGAGGGTATCAAAATAAAAAGGGGGATTAAAAACAATTTTCCCACCTTATTCAAAAATAGTTTAAGTTACTTTAAAGGTTCAAAACCAATGCTTAAATAGAAATTCTGACACGCCGACATCGCAAGAAAAATGGAAAAAAGTTTTAGGGATAAAAATCAGTAAAAATGAATGGAAAAACATTTATTGAATTCCTTTTATTATATCAAATAATACAGACATACAGTGGTTTCAGTTTCGTATTTCACATAGACTACTTGGCACTAACTACTATCTGTTCAATATGAATTATACAGATAGCCTATTGTGTACTTTCTGTAAAAAGAAATTAGAAACTGTTGATCATTTGTTTTGGACGTGCCCTATCAGCCAACAATTAATCAAAAGCTTCTTTACCCCAAAAAGAAAGCCTTTCATAATATTAATATTGAAACAATGATATTTGGTTTTACAAAAGCACCAGATACCGTAACAATTCTTATCTTAATTCTTATTAGAATGTATATTTGCCAATACAAATACAATAAATATATACCTACAGACAAGGTGTAAAACAATACTTATATATAAGGCAGTATGTAAGCCAAACTAGCGCATTTTTAAACCTGAAAATTCAGGCACATACGTAATCTCAACATATAAAAAGAAGTAATCCGCGATGATTATGGAGGCAATAAATCTGACAAACACATGAATTTGGTGGAAAAAAGTCGACTTTTAAATCGGCTTGTTGACATCCTATCAAAGACGGAGATTTTCCGAGTTCGTTCAGCTTGCGCCAGGTAAAGATGTTTTCACAGCTCATAATTAGTGTTTTCTTCAGACTTGACGTAGTTATTTTTAAATTTGAACATTCTAAAACTTTAAAAGGGATGAGTTTTCCCTAGATCCAGCAAGAAACATTTATAGCTGTATTTATTGTGTGCAGTATACAGTAGAGAATACTTTTTTCTTTCCCGTTTAAACGCAAACGCAATGCACTAAACTGTGGAAATTTACTTTTAGAAGTTTTAACTATTATTTTTTAATCTGAGTAGCAAATAGGTTGGAGCCTGATTAAACGCTGGGTTACCTGGCGTCTGACCTGACTCCAATCTGTTTGCAATGGAAATAATAATTTTGTATACAAATGCGTTTATTGGGAAATAATAAAATATCAGTAAAGTTAGCGCAGCGGTCTCGTGCTGCACGGGAACCATACTTATCTCAAGTAGGAAAGTGCACGATGATGTAGTCGATGCTACCTTGCTTACAGTGGAGAAAATGTTATTCTTTCCCAATAAACGCGTTAACGCTTAAACCATGATTTCAATTGCAAACAGTTTGGAGTAGATCAGACACCAAACTGTTTGCCGCTCAGACTAACATGAATGGTCATAATTGTCTAAAGGTTGTCCATTTATGCGTATTATTGCGATGCGTTTGCGTTTCGTTTGCATTTAAACGGGAAAGAGTAACGTTTTCTCCACTGTTCCCTTAATGGTTATGAGCTATTATGTTCTCAAAATAACCCAGACAAGTCAGGAAAATCAGATCGATCTCGTGACTCTTATTCGACCTTGCGGAAATTCTCGGAAGCCGACACGAAGATTTGTTATGTAAACAAAAAGCTTATTTTTCAAACCATCTCGATAAGAAATCGGCACATTTATGTATGGTTCTTAAAGAAAGGGGGCATGTTTCAGGCACCTGACAACGGATTTCGCTTAGTTTTAATACATAGAACATGTTCTTATATAAGAAATTGCGCGATTTAAACATAAATTTGGGTGGTATTCTGGCGTTAAATATAACCTATTTTAGTCGATAGCTATTGGAAATGATTCTACAGATTGTTTTAATAACCAATGGGATAGCTTTAAAACGCGTTTTATAACGTAATACCCAAATCGTACTAAAATTAAAATAACAGTTATATTATATGTATAGATTTTATATGTATGACTTGACATTGATGCCTGTGTCAAAATGTGTATGCCTAATAAAGACAAAGAAGATATGATTTTGAAAACGATAAACAAAGTAACATACAATGTAAACATGCCTGGTAACAAATGTGGTTTTTTTTAATTTTTGTGTGTAAATAATTGAAAATGTAGAGACCTTGGTCAATGCAGAAGACATGTTATATTAACATGTATATGTTATACATGTATAACTATTTTGTAACTTGTGCTGGAGCATGGCTCCCCGACCCCAACACCCCTATGATGGGAACATAAATGAGGTCCTGCTTTTGACAAGGCCTGAAGAAAAACAAAAATCATTGACGAATTTTCAAGAAGCATGGAACTGCATTTGAATCCGACTAACTCGTTATACGCTCGTATCATTAGATTTCAAAATGTTCGGCACTCATTTACAACAGCAAATAGCGATGAAAAGTTGCTTTCTTATTTATAGAAGACAACATTCTTTTCAAGATATAAACCTATTGGAAGTGAACGTTTGATAATTTACGAATTAAACATCTTAAAAGGTTAAGGAAATAAAACAGTTTCAAAGCAAACTCAATATTCGCTTTTTGTTGCAGTACTTGGAACTTCGGTTTAAATCGCCCGCAGTCAGAAAGCTCGGAACCCTTCTTGGTATTATAAGTTATGTAAGTATATTATTTACAATTATCACGCTTTACTGTCATTGCTACTATGATAACTCCATAGCCTATTTTATCATCTGATCGAACTTAACCCTTTCCTCATAAAAGCGACTTTTAGCGTATTTAGTTTATTCCTCCGCAGAAGAAAATAGTTCCAGTTATACCCTCATGAACAATATCCATAAACAATATTTTATATAGCTTAGCAGATGGCAGTTTAAAGCAGGCCGAAAGTAAAGCAGAATGTGCCTTAAGGCACATTCTGCTTTACTTTCAACCTGCTTTAAGTGGTCACCTATATTTAATGTTGTAAACGGGTTATTGGGCAAAAGGTTAAAGCGGTGTTTGACCAACATTTTAACTGTTTGCAAATCTCTCTCAGTGTCGTTGTGATTGATACTGCAAGAGTTGATTCTTTTATATCACCCAATTTGATTAATCCTTGTGACGAGTAAAATCGTACCGTCTTACGTACTGTTAAAACATGTTTTTAACATTTGTTACATGGAAATTGGGTTAGGTCACATGTTCCAAAACAGTCAGCGGTAAACAGGATAATTTCTGAGAAGAGTGTACTTGTCCTATGCAATCATTGATTGTCAAGATCTGTAGAATCCCGCAAGAGTCCCCTCGTCAATGTTTGAACTGTTTGCCATTGCACCATATTGTAAACACCAACCCGAAGACGTAAAGCAACATTTGGAAATTTAATTGCAAACTGAAAATGTTCACGTGATGTTTCATGGGTGGTTGAGTTCAAGTGCTTCATCTTCAGCTTCTTTCATCAAGTTGAAATCTCTAGAAAAAATACTTAGAACAATAAGATAGCTACAATGAGATAGAGTTAACGTTTTTGTTGTACTTTTATAACTAAACATTGACACTATGAACTCTAAATAAATAAACCTACTGTCTGCAACAAGTGTCGTCTGCAGTTGTTCAAACTTTAGAGTTTTCTTAAAGTTTCCATACAAAAAGAATGGCAAACAGTTTGGATTCTGATGAGATTCAAACTGTTTGCAAAGATAATCACGATTTTGCAGTAAGCGTGCACAGAGATAAATCTGAGCATCGTGCAAATAAACAATATAATACTGCGGTAAAATGCATACGTAATTTTGTTCGGTTATAATAGTTTACACCTAATAATTTCAGACGATGTATATGGGGATTGTGCTATTTGGGCCAGCTATCGCACTAGAAGGAGGTTTGGATTAGTTTTATTTTTTTATGCGATATTCTATGTCTTTATCCCCAAAGGCATTTTAAAAGATGAACTTTTCTCAGCTAGTTCATTATATGGTTATAGCATACGATCAAAGTCGAAAGTGTTTCGTTCTTAATCGCGAAAATAAAAAAAACACTGGTGAAAAACTGTCTGTAGCAGAACATGAAAATGGGAGTGGCATTAAGCCTTTATATCAATATTGTATTCCACTAGTGACCTATCGTTTTTTGGGCTCCGACCTAACAAGTTCGTCCGCAAGCGCTGCATGTGTTTATTAAAAGTATGTGATGAATAGAATCTAACATCCATGCTTATACTTGTCATTTTTAAGGCTCGCGTCATGTTATGTTTGTCAAGAGAGGGACGATGTCGTTTTTTCTTACGTGCGTCGTAAATGCGTCACTTGTGCTCGTACGCATACTCTTTACTTGTACCAAGCATGTATATGTGTCACTGTCAATAAACAAATTTGAGGCATTATTTATCACTTACTGTGACATAATTCATATTCAAATTATTTTTACAGTGACGGGCTTTCCGCAGTGGGGATCCATATTAGCAGTGGCTTTAGCCGCAGTTATTTACACAGCTATTGTAAGTATAATATCTAGTATTGCATGTATTAAATACATTAGGATATAATGATACCAACGCAATCTTTCTAAACCATTAATCAAGCATGAAAGAGTGCAACGTATATGTATTCGGTAACTTTAATCGTTTATGTATTCCATGTGTAAGTATTGTGTATTAAAGGGAGGTAATCAGATTACTCATATGTTTGCTGTAAACCACTCTTATACAGCCCACTACCCCAATCAGTCGTATCTTGTTTGCAGTAAACCACTCTTATACAGTCAATTACCCCAATCAGTCGTATCTTGTTTGCAATAAACCACTCTTTTACAGTTCACTACCACAATCAGTCGTATCTTGTTTGCAGTAAACCACTCTTATACAGTCCACTACCCCAATCAGTCGTATCCGACTGATTGAGATAGTGGATTGTATAAAAGCGGTTTACTGCAAACATATGAGTTATATGATTACCGTGAAACTAGTTAAGCATAACTCTGAAATCAGTAGGCTAACCCTTTCCACAAATATGTTGTGTGTCAGATTGTTGCATAGCACAGGTTAAAAGTAAAGCAGAATGCATCTGCTAAAATATATGACGTTCTCTGAACGTTTCAATCGTTCAATTGTTGAGCGTTCTAGAATGAGAATGACACATCTAGCGTGTGATTAACGTGTGCCTAACGCATGAATAGCGTGTGTCTAACGCACGAGAAGCGTGTAACAGCGACCAAGTAAGATACCCCTGAAAACCATTAGCGTGTGCTAACGTGCCACTGGCGCGCGACGAACGATTCGCCAACGTTAGACGAGCGTGTTGTGCGTGTGACTAACGTGTGACTAGCGATAGAATAACGTTGTGCTGGCGTGTGATTTTTACGGTCGAACGGGAACAAAGCGCTGGACATTTTGTAGTGAATTCGGCTGTTCTTGTGATTTTGAACAGTCAGTATCAGGTCGCCAGTGAGTCGTCCACTGCAAAGCAAACGATTAGTAACAACTACGTAACGCTAGAGTAACGACTGACTAACGATAGCCGAACGCGTGCAACGCTCGGTGAACGTTAGTAAAACGTTCTACGAATTTCTTAAACGATCTTCGGCGTTTAAAATTAAACGTTTGAAGAACGCTGGTCTCGGAGAAAACTTTTGTGCATGTTCAAAACCTTTTTTTCGGACCAGCGTTCTCCGGCGATCACCGACGTTTACTAGCGTTCACACAACGCTCTTCTGGCGCTATCTCAGCGACCATGGACGACTACCAACGTTTTATCGATCGTCAGAGAACGTTGGCCAGAACGTTATGGTGTGACGGGCCCATTACCTAAGTGTGGTATTGATGCTTTCGTTACAATATCGTTTTGTAATACATTATGACCATACAACGAAATCATTTATAACAAAGTTACTAAGTTAAATGCTTGATACATGACTTTCATATCAATGATTATACATTTAAAAAAACGTGTACTACAGTTTCATAGCATTAGTATACACAGAATACATGTATCACTTATAACCATAATACTTTTACAAAATGCTAATAAGAGATTGGGAATACATTTTGTTTTGTTATATCCCATAATTTTTATGTCTAATTTCGTTATAAGTTAGTTTAACTTTATATTTTTCAAAGGGTGGTCTGAAGGCTGTTATCTGGACTGATGTATTCCAGTGTGTCGTAATGTTTGTTGGCGTCTTTGCTGTTTTAATCAAGGTAACATTGACTGTTAAACACGTATATCGTAGTTGATATACAGTGTTCCATCCCTACAACGGCCCTCCCAACAACGACTCCCTCCTTACAACGACCCTCACCACAGCTCCCTTACAGGACTAACGCTTCTATTGCTGCAATATCGTCTGCTTAACATTGTCGTTTTTCTCAAAGTGACGTAAAGATTTGACAGAAGATAAATTAATGACGCGTGACAAACAGCTTGAATCAAGACCAGACGCCGCGTAAAGCGGCGTCTGATCTTGATTTAATGTGTTTGCAGATGTAAGCCAATTTCCCTCCCTGTAACGACTCCCTCTGAACAACGCACATAATCTTTGTCTCCCATTGGGTATCATTGTAGAGAGGGAGCGCTGTAGTAGATACATAATATGTATTAGATAATTGATAAATATCTCAAATAGAATTTTACCCAAAGCCAAGCTTGAACAGTGGAGAACACCTTATTATTTCCTTATGACGGTTATTTAGCTGAAACACTTATTTCCATCCCAAACAACTTGAAGCTAGATAATAAACACCGGATAACTCAGCATGTGATAAATTTTATCTAACTCTTTCTCTGTCATGTGTCATCGTCTGCTTTAACCCTCTTACCGTAAACATATCGTCTGCATGGGAAGTGTCGTCTGCAATATTTTTAAAGTCAGATTTAGGGCTGTTTTCACTGAGGAAATGTCGATACGGGTGTCAAACAAATTGTTTGGATTCGGATCAGACGCCGCGTTATGCGGCGTCTGATCAGGATCCAAACTGTTTGCATTGTCACCTTTTGGCGCCATTGACAGTGAAAGCGTTAAGCGGGAAAGAAAGACATCTTCTCATCTGTATCAAGCGACCATAAAAATAAAGAATATAGTGGTGAAAACGTTATTATTTCCCGTTTAAACGCAAACGAAACGCAAACGCATAGCAATAAAATGGAGAAAAGGACAACTTTTTGACAAGTCTGACTTTTCATCTTTACCTGAGTGGCAAACCGTTTGGAGTCTGATCAGATGCCGGGTTACCCGGCATCTGATCTGGCTCCAAACGGTTTGCAGTGGAAATAAATGTTTTAACGTAAACGCGTTTATTGGGAAATAATAACACATTCTCCTCTGTACTACCCTTCGTGACTGATATGAGTAAATAGTGATACCCGGAATAGTCGTCGTATAATGTGGCGTCTGGTCTACGTCATCACTGTTTGCTAACGGAAACTTCTATCAAATAATGTATTAAAAAATACAACAGACGCGTCTTAAAAAATGGGCTCATCAAATATATAAGCATGGACAAATCCACTCGGTATATATCTTGTATTAATCAATCCCAGATAGATAGTTATTTAATACAAGATATATATAATTCAGAATTTAGAAGGGGTATGTTTAACGTTTATCCTTCTTTCAGAAGTTACCCGTCTTAAGAAACTGACATTTTTATTCAAGTACATATAGTGGTGTTTAATACACGACTAGTTGTATATACAGTTTAACTCTTTATCGGGAATACCGTTAAGGTATAAATATGAAATTATATCATCTCAGTTGTCTTTTAAAACTACAGATTCCTATCTTGATTCGGAACTTGTTGACCCTTTAATGTCAATTTGTTTGTTCCATGCTTTTATATTAGATCAATATTTTTTCTTTAGAATTTTAAGGAGTGACTGGTCAACATTCTCATTTTAATTTTATTTAGAAAGTCCTGCATTATGCGGCGTCTGACCTGATTCTGTACCGGTACTATTTGCCTCTGTCCCTTTTATGGGACGGTTTGTTCAAATGTAAAAGCCAACACTAAAGAAGGTTTAATAGTCTTTCCTTCATCAGTTCATCACACTTTTACCTATAACTTAACCCTTTCCACCATAGAAACGACTTTTAGCGTATTTAATTTATTCCTTCGTTGAAGAAAATATTTCCAGTTTATACCCTTATAATTTAATATTGTTTGTTTTCATTACATTTGGTAAGCTGTGATTGGCTGTAATTTTTGTTTCATAGCTCCATGAAAAAATAAAATTCAGGTCACGCCTTGTCAGGACTACTTTCCCTTAGTCCAACTGCTCTTCACAAGCGCTGCATGAAGCAGGATGCCAAATGACGTCATTGACGTCGACGTTACTACATAACAACGCCGCGTTTTGGCGGAAAATATATATGGCGGAGGGACTACAACCTACGTTTTAAAAGCGTTATAAAAGAACATTCACGCCAGATTCTCTATTTAACTACTTTCTTAAATTCAGAAGTGATATTAAATTATAAGGAATAATTCGGAATATTTATTGTATTCATGGAGGTATGAAAAAAGAACCTGGTCACACTTTTGTATGAAACCGCTTCGCGGCTTCATACAGTGTGACCAGGTTTTTTTTCCATACCTCCATGAATACAATAAGTATTCGAATTATTCCTTAAATGAACAATTACAATAACAACTATTTTATATAGCCCTACATATGGCAGTTTAAAGCAGGATGAAAGTAAAGCAGAATGTGCCTTAATGCACATTCTGCTTTACTTTCAACCTGCTTTAAGTGATCACCTCTCTTTAATATTATAAATACGTTATTTGGTAGAAGGTACATGTAAACGTTCTAATTCTCTTGACGCTGCAATATTTGTTTATACTGAACTTATATCAAAACAATAAAGTTAAATATTGTTTATAGAATACAATTTACATGGGAAAAGATATGATAAAAATTATCAAATCGAAATAGCTTAAATCGAACATGTTATTCCTTCAGTTGAATATCAATAGTTCAAGCTCGTATAAGTCGATCTTACATTTCTTTCAAAGTTCAAACGTGGCTTAAGAGAGCTCAATGTTCGCTTAAGACAGATAACCGGTTCGGAAGGTTTTCAAGCCAGTCATGAGAATAAAAACACAACGTTCAACCCTTTACCACATAGCCTATTTCTAGCTTTGAAAACAGATGAGCACTTAAAGCAGGTTGAAAGTAAAGGAGAATGCGCATTTAAGAGAATTCTGCTTTACTTTTAATCTACGTTAAGTTACTGTTTGTCGGTGTATAAAGTATATTTTGGTATATGTTAATGACGGTATATTTTGGAACTACATATATTTTAAACATTGATGGAATAAATTAAATGCTCTTGCGCTTCTATTGTGGAAAGAATTAAGACATGCGGTTGGTTAATGCAGAACAATATTAATACAGAATTTTTTTATAGGAGCTTTCTCTATTACTAGTGTCCTAATTATAGCTATGTGTACTTTTTTATTGACTAATTTGTAACCAGGTAGAATAATTGTGTAGAGCCGAGACATTTGTTCGGTATTTTCAAAGAGCTTCCGGATTGTATGAAGTTACACTATATTTTCTAAGGGAACTATCGAAATAGGCGGAGTAAAGAAGACCTGGGAAATAGCCTATGACAGAGGGAGGGTGAATTTGTTCAAGTAAGTGAAGAAAGGTTTATACATGTAGTTGAGTTAGATTCGGCACCAGACTGAAAGTTTAACGCTATGGATGATACAAAGTTAACCCTGTTACTGCAAAGCCTTATAGACACCACTTAACAACACGCTAAAGGTTAACGACTTCATTGCTTTACCCCGAGTACAACCGTTATTGGAAAATGTTTTGACACTCTTTTTAATGACTTGTTAAGGCATTTTACCTTAAAATTAAGATTGAGAAATAATCGCGGACGGCAAGGGTTAAAGGCAAATGACTTCATGGCAATGAAGCTGTTAACTTGATACTTCGACCTTGATGACATGCTTTGAAAATCAATCATTTGTTTATTGTCAAACACAATACATTTGTATGTTGTAAAATGTGTAATCCATGTACACCCGGATATTGCAATGAACACTCTCCATATGCTTGCTGCTAGATTTCATTAAACATATACCAAGGTTAACTAAAGACAGCGAAATGTTTGTCTATATAGATCTAGCAGATTGTTTCATATGAAATCAGTAAAAACAGCGAATCTTAAATAAAATTATGTTTGGCTGGTCTAATCTAACTGTTCAGCAAAATGAGCATATATTTGACCCTGTCTTCAAATATATCGCGTTATCAAAAAGGTTTACACAGTCGTAACTGTTCAGCAGGGCTGCCATTTCTCCGGATTATTCCTAAATCTCCGGATTTTTTTCTCCAGTACATGGTAGCTTAAAGCAGGCTGAAAGTAAAGCAATATGCGCCTTAAGGCGCATTCTGCTTTATTTACAACCTGCTTGAAGAAGTCGCTTGTCAATAAAACAAGAAACAGGCTATGGGGTAAAGGTACGATTCGTAAAATCGCACTTGAAAAATGCAACTTTGGCAATCTTAGGATTTTTCATGTCAACTTATGGCAGCCCTGGTTCAGGAAGTAGGATCAAATTGGAACTGGGCAAGTTATCACTCTTTCCGTGTTTTTTCTCTTCTCTCTCACAATGTCATTCATCAATTTATATTTTCAGTATGTTTTGGTTGCCACAATTATCTTACTATTTATGAAACTAACTTACAATATAACCCAACATTGAACTACTGAAAACATCATACTGTTAGTGTTACACGTAAGGAGATGGATTTATAGCTTGTTTTCAAATACTGTACTTTTTTTATGTCGTTGTACGTGTATGACATATTGGAATAAATACTGTTTAATCTAAAGATACTAGTCAGACACCGAGAATAACAGCTTCTGATTAAGGTCTGCATGGTTATCTAATGTCTACTTTTGTGGACAATAATTACTAATTAGTTTATGTTCTACTTTGCTAGTTTTGATCCTGATCCCACCGTCAGACACACGTTCTGGTGTCTCTTCGTCGGAAGTGTGATACGAGGAAGTGGATTTATATTCAACCAATCATCTGTCCAGAGAATCTGTTCCACCCCAAACATCAAGGAGGCCAGGAAGTAAGTGAAATGTCGCTCAGACTGATCTAGAACACCCCCGTTTAAATGTTCCAACTCCAATTAATGACTCCTTATCTGCTAAACAGTAATTAAAACCACCGGATTTAATTAGTTACTGCACTTTAACTCTTTCACCGTCAGTTTGTTTTTAGTATTGAAAACAGATGCGTGCTTCATCTGGCTGAAAGTAAAGTAGAATGTCCCTTTCCTTTCAGTCTTCTTTAAGCGACTATTTGCCAGGGCATAGAACTCATTTATAAAGTGGAACCACTTCTGCAGTGGAGGAACACATAAACGACATAAAGGTGTATCTATTTGTTAAAGGGTTAAACACCAGAATTATATGTCACGTGTGTGTATGGTGGTGGTGGTGGGGGGCGTTAAAATGGATCATATTTATTATTATAGTCGAAGCGAAATTCGATATGTTAACATCGCTGAAGTCCACATGTTTTAGACAAAGTAAATTACAAATGATTTGAACTACTTTTGCATATTTTGTTCACCTATTACATGCATATTTGAAAATTAGTGTCATACGTATTGTATCCTGATCAGACGCCGCGTGACGATGCGTCTGATCAGAATTCCAACTGTTTGCATACATAGACAATGTGTGACTTAAATAACCTTTTTAAATGTTGTTTGTTTCAGAGTAATGTACTATGTCACTCCAGGGTTTTTCATTACGTTTACCGTGGCATTGATAGAAGGAATTGTTGCTTATTCGTATTACCATACCAAGCGATGTGATCCTCTGTTGTCCAAACAAATAAGCAATCCAAATCAGGTAGATGAAATAAGACAAATTGGTCGACATACTTGAACATACTGTTTTTTATCCTAGCAAATGGCGGCCTAAAGCAGACAGAAAGTAAACCAGAATGCGCTTCAGAGCATTGTGCTTTACTTTTATCTGCTCTAAAGTAGTCGCCTGTCTTCAAATCAAGAAACATGCCATGGGATAAAAGGTTTACATATTAAACTTGCAGTCGGATGAAGTATTAACAGTCTGCAAGTGAAAGACTCTGATTGATTTTGATCGAATATCAGTTAAAAGTGAACACACGAATACACGGTTTGATATTCAGTTTCACCAATATATATCTTTACCTGCCCCTAGTTTTAGAGGTTAATCAAAATAATATATATTGACTTTCTAAGATTTCATTGTTACGTAGTTTTCACTTTCCAGATGTGTCTTTATCCCTTGACTGCCATGACCCCATCTGCTTTGTAAACAATTGCTGTCCGCACTTTGTTTCTAAAATCTATATCTTTGGTATTTTGACTTAAAACTTTTTTATTATTTCAATGAGTTTAAAACAGTTTGGATCTTGATCCGACACCGCAAAAAAGTCTAATAAGGCAGTGAAGAGATTAAAAATACATCGCCTACATTGATGTAAAAGTCTCACATTGAATGAGCATCACCCTTTATTTGAAGTTTATACTTTAGGAGCTACATTCTCATGTAACGGTTTTAGTATAATGCATATCAAAGTAACAAATTTGTAAAAGCAAGGACATAACTTCTTTAAAATTATTAGCTCTTTTACTTACAAGTAACTGTGTACTAAAATTGTCGTCTGTAATTTCATTTCAGATACGTTTTGAAAAATGAAACATTGCGCTGAAGAAATATTGACATGGCTTTCGACGTGGCGTCTGATCCGAATCAAACAGTTTGAAAATAAACACAAATGCGCCATTGCTAGTGAAAGTCATTAAATCCCTATTTATGATTTTTCAGATAATTCCGTACATGGTTATGGAAATCTTTGAAGGATTTAAAGGGATGCCTGGTCTTTTTATGGCATCCCTTTTCTGTGCTTCACTAAGGTAAAGTTGCTTCTGAAGCAATCAAACTCGGTTTAACTCCTTCACTGCCATGACGTCATCAGCGATGAACAATTGTCATCTGCTTTTATAAATCAAATTTAAATATTAGGTTTAAGAACTATTGAAATGAGTGACAAACAGTTTGGATCCTAAGCAGTGTCATATCAGGATCCAAACTGTTTGCAAACGACCATTGTACTCGAGGTAAGTCATCGAAGAGGATCGGATTGATTATCGGGACAAGTCAGTGAAGGGGTTAACTCTATATTTTGCCAATTGATTGCCATTGTGACGTCACAACCTGTCTACGACATTCACTGCCACAATATCGTTTTTTGCAAAAACAATCGTCTGTTTTGATATTGATCTAACTGTTTGCATAAGTGTGTAGGTTTTGTCGAGCTAAGCATTGAAAGAGTGAATTATTTACACTGTGGTTCTAAGGTTTTACTAGTTTATGAATTCAAGGTCGAATCATAATCAGCATGGCCGTCATTATTGTTTTAAAATTATATGTCATATATGCCATCGAGTACATCGTAAATGGTTCAATTGTTATTATACAATATTTATTTCTCAATTTCTGACAAACGAGTTCATCAGAACATTTTTTATCATTTCATCTTCAGCATTAAGTGCATAGAATATCAAAGTATCATGTGTGAAAGTGTTATTCTAATATTCGCATTGATAAATGAATTGTGTACACATTCCGGTTACATTTCGAGCACCCTTCGTACACACATGATATCAACCGCAAACAGTTTGAAGCCAGATCGGACTCATCGTCTGGTTAAGGGCCAAACTGTTTGCAACTCCGATTAAAAAAAACTTTACATTTTCAAAAACAAGTTTTAATTTCTTTTACAATACATAACATTGCATTACGATTTAAACGGGAACGAATGAGTTTCTTCTCACTGAGATAGTTGTTTTTTTCCAGCACGCTTTCATCTGGTCTAAGCAGTGTTTCCGCGTTGTTCTGGACGGATCTTGTCAAACCCCATGTTAAACCAATGTCAGAGCTGAGAGCCACAGTTATATCAAAGATTTCTGGTAAGTAATACAACATTAATTAGTATACTATAGCATCTAACTGATGACTTTACGCAACGATTTCCACTATAAAGTAACACAAACCATTTTCATGACATAAATTCCTCTATTCATGTAGTTTTTATCTATAAAAGTGTATTTAATATATTTAGCCAAAACGACACTTTACCCGACGTCCGATCCCACTCCAAACTGGTTGAAATTGCAAATTAATATCCTTCACGGGTCTTCATATAGCATGTAAATACATTCCCAAAGTAAGGAATTCACGCAGGAATCGTAGCAGACGACAAATTTTGTTGGCGACAATATTACTAGGTGTGCAAGATAATAAATCGTAAGGATTTGGTAGCTACTCGACACGTGTAACTAGTCTTTCAAAACAGAATAACAAAGGTGTAGAATGAAAGGAAAACCATTAGATTTAAAGTGAAAATTCTGAAAACATTGTTTCTTTTTTAATGTCTCTGATAGTAGGATTTGTTACTGTTTGAATATACAGAGAACTCCTAACATTGAATAATACTGCAAAGAGCCTGAAAACCGGATTTTGCATCAATCCCTTTTGTAAAAGACTCAAACAATTGTTAATATTGTTTCAGGCATATTTGGAGATTAACAAGATCTTTGAATTCTATTAAACAAGGAAGCTCGTTTAACAAAACGCGGAGTCGACAACCCTCGGTGTCGACGCATTTCAAATCAACAAGCCACTTTCCTGGTCCGAACATTATTTATACGCGAAAGAAAGAGAAAATAGATTCTACTTATATTATGAATATCATATTCAATTCCAAAATGTAGTATTTATTCACTTTATGTTATACATTTTCAAACCGTTTTCATTGTTTCGTTTAACACAATCATAAAATTAACCGACCTTTTATTTATTTATGGTTATTGATAATATCCGATTATCTGATATTGAGTGTTTTTTTAATGGATGAAGATTGGGTCATATTCTTGAACTAATCTCTGATTACAGATTTTTCAAGGATTTTAATTATCACAAACGTTAAATCGGATAAAGGCAGTAAAGCAAAGTCGTAGATGCGATACTCCATAAAGCCATTGTTTACCCTTTCATCACCAAATTTAGCCCTGACCAAGGAAATATTGATACGAGTGACAAACAGCTGGAATCCTAATTGGATGTCACCTAGCACGCCGTTTTATCTATATCCAAACTGTCTACAAAGCGATTATACGGCACGTAAGTCGGCTATGGTTGTCAAGCGTGTATTGTATGTTTTTCTCTACTACAAATGTGAATTGCTTCTCCTTCCAGTTGTAGTTTTCGGAGGAATAGCAGTTTTCGTTGCTGTTATGATAGATTTGATTGGAGGAACCCTTGTTCAGGTACGATCCCTTGCTTTGTGGCAATAACCATAGACACATTAGTGATTGGGGCTTCATATATTGTTTATATATTACTCTATTTATGATCCATTTAAATATAAGACAATCATGTAGAGTAAAAGATCAATGTCGCAGAGGTAAAACTGTCAAACTCATTTGTAAACTCAACGTAGCCATAACTTTAAAACTGTAGCCAATACAATGTTAATATTTGGTATATATTTTGTACATAAAAAGAAATATATAAATATGCAGGCTTTTGTATTGCGGATCAAAGGTCAAGGTCACAGATACCAAAAGGTCAAATACTTGAAATTGCAATAACATTTTACTCTCAATGATAGGGACGTCATATTTGGTATTTACAATACATTGTATTAAGTTTGCATATTGGTCTGAATAAAGAAATCGAATATATACATTTTCGGCATAACTATAACCAATACAAAGTTAATACAGTGTATATACATTGCCTATCTAAAGAGGTATACAGATACATGTATGTAGGGTTTTGACATTTCGGGTCAACGGCCACGGTCACTAAGTTTAAAGGGTCAACTATTTTAAATGACAATACGTTTTGACATGAAGTGATAGAAACTTAACATTTTATATACATATTAGTCTGAAAAAAAGAAAGTTGATTATGTTTGCTGAAGACGTGTCGAGTCAAAGATTAAGGTCACAGATGTCAAAGGGTCAATTCGTTTAAAATGGTCATATACCTTTGGGCCTCAGACGATTTGGACTTCATATTTTATTTACATTTTGCTGAAATTCACAGAAGTATATAAATCTATCTTTAGACATGTCTTGTCAAAGGTCAAGGTCACATATGTCAAAAGGTATCATTCATAGATGTTGCTGTATTGTAGAGGAATATAAATATGTATATTTCAGACTTGTCGGGTCAAAAGTCAAGGTCACAGAGGGGAAAGTTTCACTTGTCTCTAAATTAAGCGATACAATAAACATCAACTGACATTTTTTAATGTTGAATAATCAGAATGATGCAGCAAACAGAATCCTATCAGAATCCTATTCAAAAAAGGAACATAGGTTGTACTTTTCCTTTTCTGTATATTGTTTTAACGCACTTGTATATGTAAAAGGTTTGATATGTGTAAAGCAAATCAAGAGTCGAGTAATGGTGGTCTGAAAAATAGTGTAAGTATATGAAACATTGATATGAGCAAAGTACAATAAATTCTCATAATCTGCTTGGTGAAACATTTCATTATAACTATACAAAAGTAATATCTGAACACTGCAGTTTTTTGTTCATACTGCATACCGTTTGGGAAGAAATAGTAAACAGTGAGACTCCTGTTTGCTAATGCCTCCTTTTGTGGTTGAAAGATATGCTACTTCTACGAGTGGTCGCTTAAATCCAGATTGACTGTACTGTAAATTACATTTTTATTCTTACAGTACTGAACCTTATTAAATTAAATTGATAATCGCAAGCGAATTGCCATCGAATTGCCATCGAATCGGGCGCTTCAAAAATCAAATCCTACGTTTGAATATTTTTAAGCGAATCGCAAATATTGTTAATTTAATAAGGTTCAGTACTGTATAAGTAACATAATAGATACTATACATGACTGACGAATTTTCAGTGTTTAACCTCTTCACAGCAATGAATATAAGCTAACAGGTTGGTTTCTAATCAGGCGCCACATTATGTTTGGCAATTGTTTAAATATTTCTTAAGTTAAATTACCTTAACTTCAAATTTGATAATCCTAAATGCGCTACATGTACATGTGTGAAGTTGTGTGATTCTAGTTGCAATACGTAGTCTATAACCGATATTAACGCAAACTGGCTGAGGAGACGTACATACGGAAGTACGGACGGACATACGGACGGACGTTCTTACGGAAGGATACTTATGTGGCTATTTTCTATTGTTTCATTTGCGTGGCTAGCCACACAACCGACAATTTCTTTTTGCTCTAACTTGAAAAATAATGATTTGGAGGCTACCCCTAACCCTATGTCCCACAACTGGCCAGGTTAATGTCACAAGAGACGGCCAGGTTAATGTTTTTCAATTATGGGGCTAAGAGTTTTAGCCACGTAAGTACCCTCTCGTAAGCACGGACAGACGGAAAACTGTTTTTTCTTACGCACAGACGTAATACTGTGTACTGGGGTATAAATTTTCCTTCAAATACTTGTTGTTTATTCCTGAGTATGTCATTTTTTTCCAGATATCAGGCAGTCTTTTAGCCTCATTCAGTGGCCCTCTGGTTGGGATGTTTTTATTTGGTGTGTTTTGTCCATTCGCGAATGCTAAGGTAGGAATAATAGGACTAAGTTACGGTGAAAAAGAACTGCCCTATTTCCCCGTTTTAACTAAACTTAAACGCAAACAGTTCAATAAAAGGTTGAGACACATTTTGACAGATTTTATGTTTGATATTTATTTGAGGGACAAGCAATCTCGATCACCCGTCGTCGGATATGGCTCAATACGGTTAGCAGTTGCATACATGTACAATTTAATTGTTTTATTGGTAAAATATCATATTTCCTACTGTATAAAGACGAACCATGACAACTAATACTCGAACTTACTTGCATTTTCTTTTAAATTTAAACTTGACTTTCAAATGCGACTTTGTTCGACAGCAGGAAGCCCGACTATTAATATACTGGCAAGTTCTAATTCAACGAGGTCTTGCCACCGAGGTTCGTCTGTATGGCATATAACGTGAAAGAATGCATTCTATTTTAAAAAAAGATCAGTCTATTGCTATTTGTAATAAACAACTAGTTTGGATTCTAAATAAACAACGCGAAGCGCGGCATCTGACCAGGTTTCAAATATGTTCAAGACCAACTGTCCAATATGGCGGTGAAAGGTTAAATAGATATACTATATCATTGAACAGGGTACTTTCCTCGGATCTTTGATTTCAACGGCTGTAACTTTCCTTATTTGCCTCGGTCAAATGACTACCAAAGGCGCTGTTAAGAACACCAGACTACCACCTGCCCCCTCCGATTTCTGTCCTGGGTTTAACGCCACAGTATTTCCTGATGACATGTATGGTGACATCACTAATGCTACAATGATGATGATGACATCAACGATGGGACCAGTAGATAAATATGATGTCCCCGAGCCGTGAGTAATTTCTGAACCAATCGTTATTAATCGAGACTTACCTTTTTGGTGAATCTCGTGATCTTATGATAGTAACACGTTTTTGATAACTACATGTATTTAACTATATAAACTAAACCGAAACTAACAACAAAGTTTCAGGCCTTGACAAGTCCCAGCACAGCCCGTTTAGTTTTATTTAAAGCTTTCGACATGGTTCTCCACAAGAAAGTACTATATAAGCTTCATCATTATGGTGTCCATAATAACATGCTGAAGTGGACTGAGAGTTTCCTCAGGAACAAAACTCAACGAGTAATGCTCGATGCTATCTTATCTCGTCAAGCGTCAGTCATCACTTGTGTTCCCCAAGGTAAGGCCCTTGGTCCGCTCCTATTCCTGCCTACATTAGCTACTTGAATGTTTCAGTTAAACCTGTGACCTATTCGCAGACGATTCCTTGCTGTGTACGAATTTTACCTCTCAGGACAGCTGACAGGAAGACCTCAAAAAGCTTCGTGAATGGGAGAGGGACTTAATGATGGATTTCAACGTAGACAAGTGCTAGGTTCATCGTATATTCAACAAGCGTAGGAACATCGAGGCATCATACACCTCTGCTAATGATAAAGAAGGCCAAGTTCCTTTGAAGAAGTTCTCACCCTGATCTGATCTGGAACGCCAGTAGACATGGCAACAAAAAGACCAATAACACCAATGTGTTCCTCCGAAGAAACCTTGGATCCTTTCCTAGATCGACCAAAGAAGCCAGCTACAAGCCCCTAGTCCGTCCACAACTGGAGAACGCATCCGCCCTATCATACATTAACACTAAGGGCCTAGTCAACTGAGTCAATATGGTCCAACACCGTGCTGCCAGATTCGTTACTGGGAATTACCACAGAACAAGCAGCGTTGGAGCCATGTTCAGCTCGCTTAGCCGGGACAGCCTTCAGAAAAGAAAAATGGAAGCTAAGGCAACGATGATATACCGGAACGTACACGGACGTCTGGTCTTCGGTGTGCCTCCAAACCTGATGGAGCATCAACAAGAGGCCAGAACCTTGGGATTATCCCGCATGTATACCGGTCCCAGACCATGAAGGCATCATTCTACCCGACTGCGGCAACCCTGTGGAACAGACTGACAAAGAGTTTTGTAGCGGCCCCAGTCTGGGGAGGTTCAAAACTTCGATCTCGGTAGCCTTCTAGTAAACGTTTTTATTTCAATCTTATCTTGATTTAAACCTTGGACACACTATCACGAATGCACATACCATTCACTAATTTGGTGCGAGAATGCCTGAAGATTACGGCATTTTACCTTTTGTTTTACATTGCTTAGTTTTTTCTCTACTTACAGAAAAAGGACTAGATCCAAAATTTCGAAATTCACGAAGGTATATTTACGTATAAAACCCGCCCATATAAAAACTCATCGGCTCAAAACTCGCATGATATTTTCTGCTACTTGACGTGAATTTGGCGTTGCAATCGTGGATATTACATTATCATTACTTTTCGCCGTAATCAGCTTTAGGCCCATAACATTATTTTGCCCTTATTTAATCGAACCCTGGCAAGAAGTATACATGTTCTTTACAAACGATGTACCTCTGAAGAGTATACATGTATTGGTTCTTTGCAAACAGTCTAGACCAATATCAGAAGGCGCTTGAAGGAGCTCTCTGATTAGGGTGTCCATTATTTGTACATGTATTTGGTAATTTTTGAAATATCTCATGATTCCTAAAAATTTACTTCACTTGATTAGAAACTGAAATTGTCCCTTTGAAGTTTCAAGGGTAAATGAGTTAATTTCACTCGGTTTACTATGATGTTGAAGTTGTTTGTTGTAGGACCGGGTTTAGCAGAATATTCATGGTATCGTACAAATGGTTTGGACCTATTGGCATTATACAAGTATTCATCTTTGGCACGATTGTCTCATACCTTACTGGTAAGAAGCTTAGTTTATATTGCAATATAAAAACTGCAAGCAAACTTTTATTAATTCATTCAACTTAGCGACGATTATACACGGCATGCACGCCCTTTGCAAAAATGTAGGCCCTGGTTAAAATTGGAAACAGGAATGATCCATATGAAGTATTAGTGAGTTATGTTATCCTGTGTTCAATCACACCACACGTGACCGCTCAACTTTTTCAACACTAAGTCATACTTGAGGGTTATTATGTTCTTTTTGGATCTTTTATATTACCAAAATATGTTGTTTGATAGTAACTGTTCTTAATAAACAAACAGAGTAGACACTGGAACCCTCTGATCTGGGTCTACACCGTTTGCAAGTGTTAGGAGTATATTAGATTTGAAACAGGTCCATGGTGTTAAAGAGTTAATGGAGGGTAAAATTAACGCTGATGACTCCTACAGAAATGTACCGCACTTTTGCTTCCTGTATTAGATAATACCTGTATCAGGTATAGGGCCACCAAATAGACCGTAAGTGCTTCATGGTGTAGTCGAAAGAAGTCCGGCAAATAAATAGTGCCAAACTTTTTGCCTCAGAATAGCTTTTTGTCAAGAAATATGTACTGTTTTGAGCCTTTTATGTAATACATGGATGCTAGATAATAGATACAAAGACTTTCTGTCATGATAAATGGGTTTTTGGAGAAATTATGTGAGCTGAAGTGACATGTCCCTGTTTTAGCCGGTGCCTATTTCAAAATGTAGCAAAACACCAGTCATGTCACTGAAGCCATGAAAATTTTCTTATATGCCAAATGACCCCCTGTTTTCTCTGCATTTTTCACTAGTGCAAGGGTGTATCTTTGTGGGAAATATAGGGTGGCACCTTTGGTTGGAATTAAAATTGTACTTTTTGGACCTTGGAAATTACGCATTTTATATAAGTTATAAAGTCTTGGGTATAGGGCCACCAAATAGACCGGAAGTGCTTCATGGTGTAGTCGAAAGAAGTCCGGCAAAGAAATAGTGCCAAACTTTTTGCCTCAGAATAGCTTTTTGTCAAGAAATATGTACTGTTTTGAGCCTTTTATGTAATACATGGATGCTAGAGAATAGATACAAAGACTTTCTGTCATGATAGATGGGTTTTTTGAGAAATTATGTGAGCTGAAGTGACATGTCCCTGTTTTAGCCGGTGCCTATTTCTAAATGTAGCAAAACACCAGTCATGTCACTGAAGCCATGAGAATTTTCTTCTATACCACATGACCCCCTGTTTTTTCTGCATTTTTCACTTGTGCAATGGTGTATCTTTGTGGGAAATATAGGGTGGCACCTGTGGTTGGAATAAAAATTGTATTTTTTGGACCTTGGAAATGACGCATTTTATAGAAGTTATATAGGAGAGCCGTTTTGGTGGCCCAAGCCCTATCAAGCACTGCTCATTTGCCTTCTATAAAGTAGTCGCTTATTTGGTTCAAGTGCCAGTTTGGGCAAATTAAAGGTTATCAATGAAATATCTCAAAGACAAAAATGAATTACGTTTGCCTTAAGTACATATTAGGTTGACTGATTAATATGTTGCTACAGGGTACCAATCTTAGCAAGTTGACATACGCCAGCTGGAGCATTTTCAGACGCCAAGTTAACCGGCGTCTGATCAAGTACCAAACAGTTTTCTATTTGGCATACAGTTTTTAGCATAACCACGTCAATTGGTAACGAATAGCATCTTCTCCACTGTATGTTAATATATAACAACTAGGTCGTCAACACATGACACCCTTTCCTGTATTTGCGGCCGATAGTCGTGCTAAATATTGGCTAATTTACTTAAATATGTATTTGCATTTAAACGACCCTCCTGGAGAACAAATTTTCTGTTTTAAAAACAAATATGGGTCCCTTTCAAACAAGTTGTATTTCTGAAAAATGATATATTTTACATATTCTGAACAGAGTTGTTTAGGCATCTTATCCGGATCCAAACTGTTTGTAAACGACATCAATACACGCTTCAACCTTGAAAAAAATGATGAATGCTTTAATCCAATAACTATTTGTAATTACTAAATAAGCAAATTTAGTATTTATGGGGTATAGGGTTAAAGCAGGGCTTCTATGTGCGTTTGCAGTTTATCTTGTTTTAAATCCTGACGAAGCTCAGTGTCGGACCTGTTTCACTAACTTGAACATTTTCAGTGTGGACACAGATGTGAGGGGTTTTCTGGAAATTCTCAAATATGAATCTACACTAGAGACGGGGTTGGTCAGTTTGGGTTTAGATCAAGTAAATACTCTAAGAGACGTGTGTACATGTATATATATTTTTACCATCATTTGTTTCTGTTGTAACGTGTTCTTTTTATAGATCTATAGATGATATATGAATGTAAAACATTTATGGAGGGCCTCATGGGAGATTAGTCGTAGGACTAAATGAGACACCCTCGTTAAATAAAGTCATTCATTCATTCAGCCCCAAAAGAATATGTATGATTGTGACCATTAATAGTGAATATATGAAACACATTGACACTTTAATTGTGTTTTAGGGTTCACAAAGCCGGAGGACATTGATAAAAGGACTGTGATGTCGTTTTACGATACATTGTTCCCGTTCTTACCCGAAGGTATCCGAAAACATCTCCGGTGTGGCTATGCTGAATTGTTCGAGTCTGTAAGTACACACTTTACTATATTAGTCAAGTACAGCTCTTTACTCTCTTCATCTAAATGTACCAAGCCAACCGCCGATAGACTCACATGACGGGTAGGAGCTGTGCCCCAGCAGGGCCTCCCAAGCTGGATTGGTCTTACTCAGATGAGTGAAAGTGGTTTGGTGACACTATCTCTTTTTCTTACTTTGTCTGTATGTGCATCTCTCCAGTTTTTCTTGTCCGTGTCTTTTTTCTATCTTTGTCTATATTTCTCCTTATTTTTCTGTCTGTGCGCCGCTACAGAATTGTTAGTCTGTATGACAGTTCAGCGTTATGATGTAGATGTAGACACCCATACTGTAAAGTTAAAGTGTGGCGTAACCATGTTTTAATTTTGAAGTACGGGATGTTCGCTTTAACCTTTTGACTCGACCCGTTCATATACACGTCATTCACAACCCGTGTTCATGTAAAGAGTAAAGGTGTCCTTCGCAAACAATGAAGACCCAGATCAAAGGACTTCTACAGGAAACATCTGATCATGGTCTGAACGAGTTGTCATATTGCAATGCATTAAAAGACATTTATCATTAAAACTCTAAAACGGAATGAACTAAACTGGAAATTGGAAAGAACAGGTATAGTGAGTTGATTTTTTTGAAATTATTTTCGTGCAAAAAGGACAAAATTCGATATCAGTGTATTCGAGTTATCGAGGTTTTGCCGTATTGTTCGGAATTGTTAGAATTACAATAATACACATCACAGAAAAAATTATCTTAATATTTAATAGGGATTTTCAGACGGGTTTGTTAAATTTCTATGAAACAGAAGTTTCGATACAGTCAATCGTGTATTTTGGTAGTCTTAAATACAAGTGCTTGATCAATGCGTAATGAATATAATGTAGAAAGCGCCTAAATTATTAAAGGACACTGGAAATAATTTCATATAAATTAAACGCATACGAAATACAGTAAAAATATTAAAAAACAACAAATGTTGAATATTCGTTCGACGTCTGGTTTAAATCCAGACTATTTGCGATGGACATCAGTTGTTGGACAGAAATCGCCTTTGGTTTAGAAATTGGTGTATTTCACTGCATTGTCGTTTATTTTTATCCAATATTCTAACATGACACGTAGTTTTGTCACTATAAAATGGAGGATGCTCATTGTGACATATCTTGGGCGTTTAACAACGGTGGTAAAATAGATTGTATAGGCATTCCCTTTCCCTCTCGTGGTTTAGTTATCATGAATGAATGGCGTGACGTGACAACATAAATTCATTCGTTATTATTTATAAAAACGTCTAACCTTATTCCTTTACTGCGTAAAAATCATGTACATTTTAACCATTCAGATCTTGTAAAAGCCATATTTAACAAGAGAAGTAATTTGGTCGGAATACTGCATCCGCAAAGGAAAAAAGCTTGAAACATTAGTTTCCCTTTCTAATGATATATTAAAGTTGCTTATGTTAGAATCAAAATAATATCCGTTAGCTACCGTTGTTTAACGGTTTAAGATACCATCGTCATGCTCAGGAATTGACCACGAAGGCTTAAAGCATGGCAACGACCAACCGTTGTGTAAAACCGCGTTACAACGATAAACTACTACCATCTGCGAGGATAGAGAAAATATTTCGTGCGGTGCATATTCATGGCTTAAATATAGTTGAACTATTTGTGAAGGAATGAATTAAAGGTGTTTATATATCTGTCTTTATGGAGTTATATGTTAAATTTCTGTTTTCAGAAAGCGTACGAAAATGGGGATTCGAAGTTCATGAAGCAAGATGTATTCGATGCCGACATCATAATAGAACAGCCTGAGGCTCTTAATACGAAACTGACGAATGACAATACATACGTGGGACAAGAACTAACAAACATGACTGACGAAAAGGTGAAACCAGAAATTGGCCATGGAGACCAAGTTTCTCTGTCGGACGTTCATGCTTCAATGTCCGTAGGTGACCTCAGATGTCGCCATATTCCGATAAGAGATATGGAATTCGAGATCACAAAGGTAGGGGGAAGCGTTGACGATGTACATGTATCTGGCCAAACAGAGTCGGTGTTTATAGTTTTAGATAAAACACACGATGAACGCATTATGAAATTTCAGGCAAAAAGCATCGAGCTTCATATCAAACCTGACTCCCACCCAGTAGATTCAAGTGGAGAAGAGAAGGAGGAAGTTTCTAAATAGCTTTATGAAAGACTATGACAATAAAAAACAATAATTAGATCTATACCTGAATTACTCTGAATATTCTGTTGCAGTCAACCGTCCACTGTCATGGCGTCAACAACGGCATTGACGCCATCTGCTTTAAACAATTGTCTAATTATTTTATTGCTTAAATTTGAATTTTAAATGGTCAATCGCCGCATTACGTTGTTTTTGTTAAACTCTTTGCAAATAACTATTCTACTGGAGGGGTGTAAAGGAAGTGAAAAGACTAGGGAAAATCTGTTGCAATGAAATCTTATTTAAAAGCATTCTTTAATGGGCTTTATAAGGCGTACTGAAAAAATATTTTCTCAAACCTAAATGATATCCATAATTTTACGGGATGTAGCGCTATTCTTTCCAATCAACTGCATTCGTTCTTAAAGAAAGTATGTCAGAGACCGACTACCAACCGATTTACATTGAGAGTAAAATTAATCTTTTTCTGTTGCATTGGCATTTGCTGTGGTTCGTTTCAATGGGAAGATAAATCATGCAGTCCCAACTGTATGTATATCATTAACTAAATATGTACACATTTTATTCTACTGCTCTCCCACTTAGAACACATTTATGATTTAGAAAAAAATGAAAAATATTTTGATATAACAGACTTATTTCTAAAATTGATATGGATTGTCAAGATAATTACAACACTGTATTCGAATAAAGGATATATCTAGTCTTCTGTTGTTGTTTTTTTATTTTTAAAACCATTAGCATATCACGTGTATAATTGACATATAATATAACCTGTATTATAACACGTGACCGATAGGACATTTGTAATCCTTGAATGTTAGTATTGTCCGATTTTATTTACTTGTCCGAATTATTTTTAGAACAGAATAGTTCATAATGTAAAAAGATAACAGGGTAACATCGGATCTATACAGTCGTACACTTTCCAACTTGAGATAAGCACGACCCTCGTGCAGCACGAGACAGCTGCGCTAGTTTTACTGATATGTTATTTATTCTCAATAAACGTGTTTATTATTAAACTCTTATGTCAATTGCAAACAGGTTGGAGCCAGATCAGACGCCGGGTAACCCGGTGTCTGATCAGGATTCAACCTATCTGCCACCCAGATTAAAAAGATAAAACTAATTTTCTACAGTTTGTGCATTGTGTTTGCGTTTATTTTGGAAATAATGATGTCTTCTCTATTGTACATTACGCACACTAAATACAGCTTTCCGTATCCCTGGCTGATTGTACGGAAATCAACGAATACGGTGATCATTCCTTTTAAAATTTTAGAATGTTCCAATCTAAAAATAACTCTGACAGGTCAGAGGAAAATACTTATAACAATTTTGAATTTCTTACCCCACCATACTGATGTATATTTACAATGAATACACCTTTTTAATTTATGTACATGCATTCACGAAAAAGGATATTAGCATAATGATTTTAACATTTTTCTTCTAAAAATGGATCTGCTACATTCGTAGTATAAAATATGAGCTGAATATCCACGATATACCCGTTTGTTAACTTGTCCTTAACTTAAATACCCCCTTTTTTCATTCCAAATACCAAATAAGTTAGGAATACCAAATTTGGTCCTATGAACCAATGGGTAAAAATATATTCGTGACAGGCTTAGTTCTTGTTAGTTTAATACTCCAGTTTATTAATTTTGTAGACATGTCTATATTAATGTTTGTTTTGTTGTTTTTGAGGTTGGTAAGGGTTGAGATTGTTTTATAAAATAAAATTAATATTGTCCTGGTCATAAGCATTTTTGGATAATATCCATAACTTTTAAGTGGACACAAGTAACAGATTTAACTCGTATGGGTAAATAACTAAATATGATAACATGTATGGACAGGTATCAGGCCGTATGCAGTAAATTTATTTAAACATAGTTTTAACGTAACCCCTTCACTGTCAGGACGTTATCAATTTTAAACAAGTGTCGTATGCTTTTATTTCTCAAATTTAATATTTAGTTATTTTGACTTATGAAATATTGAACTGAGTGTAAAACAGTTTGTATCCTGAGCAGACGCCGCATGACGCGGCGTCTGATCAGGATTTAAACTGTTTTAAAATTACTTGTGTACTCGGGGTATGGCAGTGAAAGGGTTACGTCAAACAACAAAAAAGGTTTTACATCATTTATAAGTCAAATTTTAGCACTAGGCGTATCCACGCTAAAGCTTATTTGAAACATATTTTTTCCAGAAGCTTTTATGCTGAACTACTTATTAAAATCGCCGATTCTTATGAGTAGTCACGCCTTAGGGGATTGACCACTCATATGTTTTTTTTTTAATTTCTCCCCTTAGCCCTCTTTTAAGTATCAATGTTTCAATGTTTCAAAGTGATTGCTAGGTGCGTTTGAGTAACGAATCGGAAGGACAGCGTGTGTGTTTAAAACACAAGTAAACAACACAGGAATGATTAAAAATATATTCAATATTGAGTATTCAACGTATACAATGAACATTGAGACACATTCTAAATATTTACACAAGTTTCTTGTCTAGATGATTACAGAGGAGAGGACGTTATTCTTTCCCGTCTGAATCAAACAAAACTCAAGCGAGGAAATCGAAAGCAACTGCAGTGCAAAGCATGACCAGGGTTTTAATATTCTGACGCTATACTTTTACATGTGTCACAATTTCGAGTCTGATAAGACACCAGGTTACCCAGCGTCTGATCTTGCTCAAAATTATTTGCACAGTAATGGCAAACTGGTCTTAGCACAGACGTTTTAGGGAAAGAATAACGTCTTCTTCACTGGATGTGACTAGCTACACTACATATGTACACGACACTATAGATGAATGTGTATATGAAACATTTGTTTAAAATGTATCTTTCTATTCTTAGAATGACATTACTCACATTACCCCTTACTGCCATGACGTCATATGTTTTAAACAGATGTCGTCTGCATTTTTGTCACAATTTAATATTATTATGTTTTAAATAATAACGTTTACAAGCGGTGCCAAACCGTTTAGATCCTGATCAGACGCCGCGTTACGCGGCGTCTGATCAGGATCCAAACTGTTTGTAAATAACTATTGTACTTGAAGCAAGGCAGTGAAGGGGCTGATACTTTCAACACTGAGTAAGTGTCGTCTGCTGATCAATGGTGTCTGCCCAAGTTATGAAACTGTTTCCGGCTTCTTTATACTTCAAGATACAGGATTTCAGCTTCAAACAATCTAGGATGATCAGCTACAACGTTTAGATTTAGATCCGAAATATTTACAAATATCTTAAATACATTTATTCAGTGTTAAATGTGTGAAACAAAGTGTTTTAACCCATTTGTGCCCACGATCCCATACATGGGAAATAGGCAAACAGTGTTGATTCTGATCAGACGCCGCATTATGCGGTGTCTGATCAGAGTGTACACTGTTTGCTGATAGGAATTTCAATATAAAACAAAAAGAAATGAAAATTTTGACCAGGCATCCCTTTGATAAAAAATGGACTAATCCAATATATAAATATGGAAGAATCCACTGGGCACAAATGGGTTAATATACAAATGTTTTTAACATGTAATGAATTGTTAAGATGCTGGTTTGAACAAACATGTACACAATAGATGCTTAGCAGATGTTTTGAAAACATTCATACCACAAAGCACATTTTTTGATTTCTTTTGAAATCGGATGTTGATCTACCGTACAAAATTAAGCACTGTTAGAGTTCGATGCTAAAGGGAAGAATAAGTTAGTCGTTCCCATATTAACGAAGCTAGATGCAAGCACACTACTATAAAATGTAAAAAGTTGTAACGTTTTAAAACAAGAGGGCATGAAGGCCCTGATATCGCTCACCTGTTGTACTGAAGCTTGATAGCTTTATCTTACTGTTTCATCAGTTTTAATTTTTAATCCATTCAAATTTGTAGTATAGCATGTAAACAATTTTGGAATACAACCTCATAATTCTAGTATGGTATGATAGAGTACATCAAGGGCAGATAACTAGAGCCTAAACAATACTACAATGAAGCCTTTTCTAGCATTTCAAAGTATATCAAGGGCAGATAACTATTGCTACAATGATTAGATTTCAACAATAATTGCACTCCTTTGAGAACTTATAGGTATATACTTTGTGTGCAAGTAAAATCAAAATCATTCAAAACTGTAGTTGCAAAAGTGTAAACGCTGTTCGATATGGCATTTTCAGCAATTCAAGAGCAGACAACTCTTGACCTATAGGTTCGATTTCAACCATAATCACACTTATTTGAAATCTTATGTTCATATACAATCTGAGCAAGTTTGAAAAAGACCGGAAAAAAATGGTGGCCTCTAGAGTGTAAACACCCTTAAATATGACATTTTCAGCAATTCAAAGGTAGATAACTCTAAACCTATTGGTCTGATTTCAATCATAATCAAACTCAATCGAACTCTTATGGTCATATACAATCTGGGCAAGTTGTTTGAGATAGATTGGATAAAAAATGAGACCCCTGGAGAGTAAACACCCTTAAATATGACAATTTCAGCATTTCAAAGGTAGATAACTCTAAACCTATTGGTCTGATTTCAATCAAAATCGAACTCATACGAACTCTTATGGTTATATATACATTCTGAGCATGTTTGAGATAGATTGGATAAAACGTGTGGCCTCTAGAGCGTAAACACCCTTAAATATGACAATTTCAGCAGTTCAAAGGTAGATAACTCTCAACCTATTTGTCTGATTTCAACCAAAATCGAACTCATCGGAACTCTTATGGTTATATACAATCTGAGCATGTTTGAGATAGATTGAATAAAAATTGTGGCCTCTAGAGTGTAAACACCCTTAAATATGACAGTTTCAGCAATTCAAAGGTAGATTACTCTTGACATATCAATCAGATTTCAACCCTAATCGAACTCATCCGAACTTTTATGGTAATATACAATTTGAGCAAGTTTGAGAAAGATTGGATAAATATTATGGCCTCTAGAGTGTAAACACTAAACTTGTTGACGACGAACGACGGACGACGCACGACGGACGCCGGACATTCAAGTATTGCAAAAGCTCACCCTGAGCTAGCTCAGGTGAGCTAAAAATGAACGATTATTTTGAAGCTGAACAGCAAAGGGTTTGGAACCTGATCACGCCGGCTTATCCGGCGTATCATCTGGTTCCATACTATTTGCAATAGACTCACTACAGTCCTCATCGTATAGATAATACCTTATCAGAACTGGAAAAAGAAAAGTAAAAAAGTGCCGTAGATTTCATGTTCAGCGTTTTTTTTGTCTTTTCGAAATAGATTATTTTTAAAAGTATGTTAAACTGTTGGCCATAGTAGTAGTAGTATTCTGGTAATTTCCTCCGCTTGTTCTTCGAAGCACTCCTCACTAGGGATGATGTTGTAATTGGTGGGGCACTATTAAATTCCTTCACAGCCTATACTGACTACACTAGCATTTGCGAACAGTTCGGATCCTGATGAAGACACCAAGTTATGCGCTGTTAGAACACCAGTATTCAGTATAACTTGCAAATACATACGTGTACAGTGGAGAATCTGTTATTCTTTCCCGTTTAAACGCAAACGTACGCAAACGCAAAGCGCTAAAATGTAGAAAAGAACAACTTTTGGACAATTCTGATAATTCTTGTTTATCTTGGTGGCTGATCTGGCTCCAAACTGTTTGCACTGCAAATAATAGTTTTATCGTAAACGCGTTTATTGGGAAAGAATAACAGATTCTCCACTGTAGGTGCGTTTGTTCTCTTAGAAGTACAGTGAAACACACGTTATTCTTTCTCTGTTTAACAGAACTAAATGACATGGCAATGCTATAAAATGTATTAATTTAAAACAAATGTTTATTTATATCTAAGAGGCAAACAGTATTGAGCTTGACCAGACGCCTGGTTACATCTGATCTGGTTCCAAACTGTGTACAATGAAAGCAATTGTGCTAGCACAAACGTGTTTACTGGGAAGGAATAAGTTACAGTATTAACCTCTATATTACGACCACTAAATTGTGATTATTATTAGGGCGTTAACGATAGGTGACCGCTTAAAGCAAGGTGGCAGTGAAACAGAAAGCTCCTGTAGGAGCTTTCTGTTTCACTGCTACCTTGCTTTAAGCTGTCACCTGTTTTTAATCCAGTCAATAAACCTTCGTTTTAGTGGTGGTAATAGCGAGGTTTTACTGTATTCTCCTCTGTAATTCCATTTGCAAACAGTTATGAGACACTTCCGAGCTGTTTGTCACTTAAATTGAACATGAATATGCAGTTGTTAACAAGTTGTTATTTTATCCATTTCATTGCAATGCGTTTGAGTTTCATTTACGTTTAAACAGGCATGAATAACGTTTTCTGCACGGTATCAACGGTAATGAGTAAAACTTTCGTCACTACAAGATGTCATCTTGTAGAGTTGTAACAATTTAGTCATATGTACAATTCAAATTTCTTATAAAGTCTAATCCATTTTAACTATTTAGGTTGTTTTGCAACTCGTTCTAGAACGACGAGTAGTACAGACCCTAATCAGAGGGATCCTTATGAGCCTTCCGATATGAGTATTCTGTTTGCAATAACCAAGTGTACTATTCATAGGTACACTGTCTATTAAATGACGATGCTATTCATCTCTCTGGCTCAGTGGTTAACCCATTTGCGCCCAGTGGATTCATCACTGTTTATATATTGGATTAGTCCATATCTTATCAAAGGGATGCCTGGTCAAAATATTCATTTTCTTTTGGTTTATATTGAAATTCCTATCAACAAACAGTGTAGACTTTGATCAGACGCCGAATCATGCGGCGTCTGATCAGAGTCTACACTGTTCGCCTATGTCCCATATACATGCATGGGATCGTGGGCACCAATGGATTAAATGTATGAAATCATCTCCAGGATACGATTAGCAGTGCTCTTTGGCATGACGATGACACGTTTTCGTTTAAGATTTCAGGTGAAGCATTCACACATCAGAACCAAGTACTTCTTGCAGCGTAAACTACTCGTCACAATCGTAGTCATAGTCCCTTATACGCTTGCATAAACATAATGAAAACACCATTCCGAGAATCTGAAAATATAGTATTACATCAAAATAAAGCGTTAAGCATTTATCCCATAGAAATGGTTCTTGACGCCTTTATCTATTCCTTATAGAATTACGTATTCATTCATATGCCATGCCTTGATAAAAGCCATGGGAAGTTTTCCTGTATCCTCACAGGTAGAATAATAAGGCGAAACTTTCTTCCGACCCGGTAAGTGCATCGCTTCAAAATACAAATGGGTAGAGAAACATACAATACTTTAAAAGCTGCACTTACATGTATACATCAAAGCAACATTGAGTTGCAATAAAACTGTCATCAAACTTAAAACCTTTCACTCTCAATGGCGTCATAAAGCGCATTTGCAAACAGTTTTGATCCTGATCAGACGCCGTGTAACGCGGCGTCCGATCAGGATCAAAACTGTTTGCCACTTGTTTTGAAATAACGTTAGTTATATTACCTAAAATCTAACTTTAATGAAGCAGACTACAATATGGTGGTGAAGGGGTACATGTAAAAACTCACAATAAATTTTATCATGAAAGGGTTAAAAAGTTTTATGACCTACCTATCCTGATAAGTCTGGGCAGTGTGAATTGAAACAAAATGCAATTCAAATTGAACCCAAGTTGTACAGAGCTCAAAAGCTTCTTGTTTTGAGTACACTTGCCAAATATGAAATCTCTATAAAATGTAGTTCCGAAAATGTTATGGCAAAGGTTAAATCATGCGATGAGCAGACAAACAAACAGACACACTGCTAGCAAAAGGTATGTGTATTGATGTATAAAGACGTTTATTGTGAATGAATAAGGTATTCTGTACCTTTTTCCTATATTTATCGATTGAACTCTTCCATATAAACGTGTATGACATAAACATATAAATCAGTAAATTCCCATCAATCGATACAACTCTCAATGTAGGAGATTTGATACTTGAATAAATTTATTTAACCTATTCATGCCACAGTCGACCCAAGTCGACTTGTGAAACAGTTTAACATTTCCCCCATAGAAGCGACTTTCAGCGTATTGGGTTAATTCCTCCGCTGAAGAAATAGTTCCAGTTTATATCCTCATGAACAATTACCATAACAAATATGTTATATAGCCTAGCAGATGTAAGTTTAAAGTAGGCTGAAAGTAAAGCAGAATGTGCCTTAAGGCATATTCTGCTTTACTTTCAACCTGCTTTAATTGATCACCGGTCTTTAATGTTGTAAACAGGTTATTGGGTAAAGGGTTAAATCCTTTCCAGATGCCGCGTTTAGTCCCTCGTTCCTTTGTACATAAACTATGTTATAGGAAACCTTACCATAACAAAAAGAATCCCTGCACCAACGCCTATAAGAACTTTCAAATTGTCCACTATCATGGCGTTGAAAGCTGTAAAGCAACCCTGAAATATACAACATTCAGTATATCAATATGACATTAACGGAACCATCTTTCTTGCTATATAATTGTTGCTATAAATGTTATACGACTTTAAAACATATTAAGCACAATAAATCTTAAAGGGTCAAATAGTCATGGTCTGAATCAGACGCAGCGGTTGGCCACGGCACGGCGTTTCACAGCGTCGTTTCGTGATGTCTGATCTTGATACAAACTATTTGCAAATTCCAGTAAAATGGCAACTAGCAGGCAAAGGGGTGACACGTTACATATGTAATTGTGTTTTGCAATATTCATCGTCTCCAACTATCCATATTGTAGGTAAACGTGCATCTTTTCAAGAATTCTAAAATGACTTAAAATGATGAATTGCTGTCTACTATAATCTATCGTCTGTGAAAACTACTCAAAAAGTCATTCGTTTCTAAGTATGCTTTTATACCGAAGAAAAGTTGAAAATGAGTGTCAAATATGTGCATGACATGGCGTCTGATCTAGATCCAAGCTGCAACAATTACATGTAGCCAAGTGGTGCTTACAGTGGAGAATCTGTTATTCTTTCCCAACAAATGCGTTTACGCTAAAACTATTATTTGCAGTGCAAACAGTTTGGAGCCAGATCAGACGCCGGGTAACCCGGCGTCTGATCAGGCTCCAAACTGTTTGCCACCAAGATAAACAAGAATTATCAGAATTGTCCAAAAGTTCTTCTTTTCTACTTTTTAGTGCTTTGCGTTTGCGTACGTTTGCGTTTAAACGGGAAAGAATAACAGATTCTCCACTGTAGCACGATAAGGGTTACATGTAAACAGGCGATATGTACAATGCGTAAATACCTAAGTATAATAAACATTAATAACAGCAAAAGTTTGCTTAATCTCTAACTTTCGCTCGCCCTCTCTCTCTTTCTCTCTCAGTATCTTACCCTGTATCTCCACCTGTGTATGTATGCCTGTCTGTCAGTCTGTCTATCGTTCTCTCTCGCTCATTCTATCTCTCTCGCTCCCTCTCTCTCTCTCCCCTCTATCTCTCTCTCTCTCTGGGCGATGGATGTGTACAAACTTACCGTTGTATGAACTTGGTCATTTGCTCTCTCGGGAAATACAGGAGGGCCAAACCGAGGCATGAGGTTTACTTCAGTCCGACCTTGACATTTAGTTACATTTGGTGTGTTAATTGGGTCAGCACAACAACTTGCGGGTACATGTTCCACCTTCGACATTGACAACTCTGAAAATGATTAACCCTTTTATAACTATGTGCTGAAAGTGTCCATTATGCTAGAAAAGGCTGACCAAACGACAATGTGGTGCTTAAAGTATAACAGATCATTTCATTTGGATAAAACACATAGCGGGGACACTCATGAAACGTCGCAGCAAATTGCAGTGTCTCATCAGGGTCTTCACTATTTGCTAATATCTTCTTTTTGTGGACGATAGGTATTAAATGGATTAAAACAATACTCGTATTACGGAATGAAGAAATAAATATTCCAACAAATTGATTTATGATAAAGTAAGATTATCCAATTATGATTTGATATGGCAACGAACTCTCCTTATGTGACATGACATGAACGCTCCCTAACAGTTCATTTTAGATATACAAGTGTGGTCTAAAGATACTTCAGTTTTTGTTTCTTTAGGAGATCATTTCATATGATTCAGTAAAGAGTCCATGGTCTAAGGTTATAAAGCGTTTGAGCTGAGTCTGAGTGTGTTCTCAAGTATTTGATTGGTCAGATTTGAGCCTAGGCTCAAATCAGACCAATCAAATGATTGAGAACGACTTAAGACTCAACTGAAAAGATTTATAACATTGGAACCTGACATTGATGAGACGACGCGAATTGCGGCGTTTCATCAAAGTCCATACTTTCTGCTACTTATGTCTATTTTTGTGAACGATGCGCATTTTAATTATTCCTCTCACACTTAATGACGCCTAACAGCGCGTTTGCAAACAGTTTGGTTCCTGGTCAGACGCCGCGTATCGCGGCGTCTGATCGGGACCCAAACTGTTTGTCACTCTTATCGATAGTTGCTACCTCATAGAACCTTGAATCGAACTATTTGAAGCGTGTCTTTTAGACAGCAATACTGGAGCAGACAATAAAGCGGTGAAGGGGTAGAAATCTCCCAAATAATTTGATCATGAAAGGGTTAAAATTGGTTAAATATCGTTAAAGTCAAAACTTTAAAATACAGTTTATTTCTGATTTTTCAATTCTAATCCTGTCTTTCAAGACGATTTCAAAGAGATATAACAAGACAGGGTTAGATGGAGAAATAAATAATAATTGGGACTTTTATAATCTAAATTACTACAATATTTGTCGGACGAAGTTTTATGAAACGGGTCCCAGGTCAGCATACAAACTGCCCCATACTCATACCGATGTTTCTTCAGTAAAATTGCATAACATTTAAATTTGAGACGTGATAGCAGACGTCATTTTAAAACGCAGATGACAACCTGGAAGTGAAAGTTATAACTTTAGTTTAACCCTTTCAACCCTAAATTTATCTTGTGGGTATTTATAATACTTTTGAACTCGTCTAGTACAAGCATTTTGAACCAGTCTACTGTTACATTTTTGGTATAGCAACAAAACAAATGAAAATATTAAACAGTGCCGACTCTGATCAGAGGGCTCCTACAGGAGCCCTCAGATCAGAGTCTACACTGTTTGCATTTGTAATCAGTAAGCTCTGCAGAGGGCTGTAGGGCTGCAAGGGTTAACTATTCAATACGATCTCTAAATCCTAACTCGTCCATACTGTGAAAACTAGGGTAAGGGATGTTTTCAGTTGAGGGAGATTCAGCATTATTTATATGCAAAATTGACCAATTTTTTAAGATAAAGCAACATGCCTAAAAACGTTGAATTGCCATTCGTTAGAAAGTTAATATTTACTGCCTGGCATCAGTTATGAGGAAGGCTAAGCTCTTTTAGTAGCTTTATGAAAAGTTGGTTTCTGCATTAAACAGGCGCCTATAATTGATCTCTCGCTGCATCTTCATATACTGATTAATAAGCAAGAAAACATGTTTATGGTTGAGAAATGTATGCAATTTTTGGGAACTTCCGGATTAAGAAAGACTGGTTTTCGAATCTTACACTTTAGATATAAAACAATATACAGCGTGTACCTGATTGCTTTGTAAACCAGTCTGTATACGTCTTGTAGTATGACCATGACTCGGTAGAATTAACGCCACCGGAAATCCCACAACATTTGAACTGAAATAGACAATGATTACATCAGAAGAGAACAGAACAGAACATAATTTTATTCAACTTGTACACAATCAGGTACCTCATTAAATAACATACACTCATGCAATACAAACATACATATATAGACATTGTAGGTTATAGTAATTTATAATATAGGTCTAAACTTAAAATAATACATTTAAACTAGAAAGTACGTGAAAGGCCTTATAGGAAGCACTGTACTGTAAAAAGCACTGTGCATCTTACTGAAATATATGTACAGTAAAACCTCTCTATAACGGCCACTAAAGTGTGCTAATTTATTAGTTGTTTTTGACAGGTGACTGCTTAAAGCATGGTGACAGTAAAACAGAAAGCTCCTGTAGGAGCTTTCTGTTTTACTGTCACCTTGCTTTAAGCTGTCACCTGTCATTTAAATAACCAATTAGTCCTCGTTTTAGTGGCCGTTATAGAGAGGTTTTACTGTACTTTATCTATAACATATTTAACTAAACTAAGCTGTTACCAATTATAACATTCCTCATGTAGGAAAATGAACTATGTATCTTTGCTTATAAATGGGACGATTACTTGATTTTATGGTTGTTATAAAGATTTTGATTCATATCATATAAGAATACACTGACATAGCATACATACATTATCAAACATACAACACTTGATCTTTAAGCCCGTGAGTAAATCTTGTCTAACACTATTGGCTTGTATTATGTATTTACTTAATTTAGTCATCAACAACTCAGCTGATGTTGCACTGAAGTAAATTACAGTCAAACTTTGCTATCTCGAACAAGATTTAGTCGAACATACCCGTATTTCAAAGTTAAAACGTGGCTAAGCCACGTTTTAACTTTGAAATATGGGTATGTTCGACTGAACGGAGCATGAAATAATGCAGTTCATATGTCGATTTATCTTATAGTTCGAGTTAAGCGAGTTCGATATATCGAAGTTAAACTGTTAAACATATTCATACGCAATTGCCTTAACCTAGGTACATGCACACGTATAATTGAACTGAAATAAACATATTAACCCGTTACCTCATAGCCTGTTTCTAGTTTTGAAGACAAGAAACCACTTAAAACAGCTTGAAAGTAAAGCAGAATGCGCCTGAAGGCACATTCTGCTTTACTTTCACTCTGCTTTAAGCTAAAATCTGCTAGGCTATACAAAATGTTTATAATGGTTATTGCTTATGAGGGTATAAACTGGAACTATTTTCTACTGCAGATGAATAAATTAATACGCTAAAAGTCGCTTCTTTTGGGGAAAGGGTTAATACAAATTGAACTCAACTGATGAGGTTTCTAATACAATATACATATTCATATACAAGCGACTATACTGATGTGGCATTGAAATAAAATATACATATTCATGCATATTTGCTTAGACTGATATGGCATTGGAATGAGATATACATATTCATACACATTTAACTCAATTGATGAGATTTTTCAAATGAAATATACATAAGCATTCACCATTGGTTTAACTGACGTAGCATTCACTTATATAAACATATTAATACATTATTGCTTTAATCGACGGGGTATTGACATACAATGCAACCTCTCTATTACGACCACTATATTATGTTAATTATTAGTTGTTTAAGACAGTTGATTGCTTAAAGCAATGTGACAGTCAAACAGAAAGCCCATTTAGGAGCTTTCTGTTTGACTGTAACCTTGCTTTAAGCGGTCGCCTGTATTTTATACAATAAATTAATCTTCTTTTTAGTGGTCGTAATAGAGAGGTTTTACTGTATACATATTCATAAACCATTGGCAGAGCTGATGTAGCATTGAACTGACATACATACGAAAGCCCGGTGGTGACATTCTAATGTCCTACTTCATAGTTCCGAGTTCCTATTTCCAACTTCTGACTTCCAAGTTCCAAGTTTCGACTTGCAAGTTCAAAATTTCAAGTTCCAAGTTCCGATATTCAAGTTCCAAGGTTCGACTTCACAGTTCCACGTTCATAACTGTAATATCTGAGAGTTCTATCCGTTCTGGTGACGTCATATTTCTACGCCTTTTACTTTGTATGTACATTTTTGTGTGTATGTAAATTTAGACAGGAGTCGTGTTGGCTGTGCGTTTTTGTGTTAATTGTCTCGTTTAAATAAGGCATCTGATCAGAGTCTATACTGTTTGAAATGTCTACGAATTCTTTTAATAACAATATGTTTCCTCTCACTTCGTATCAGTTAAATGTTTTTTCAAGTCTGTTTGAATTAACCATGTAATTTGTGTACATGTAGCACATTGTGTTTATATTAGATACAGTCTGATTTGTGTTCAGCCATTCTGTAAATATGCATATGTTACAGGAATAACATGTAATCAGGGAATACCAATAAGGGATTTCACGAAAACCCTAAATCACCAAGGAAAAAGGCGTTCCGTGTGCTGACAACGAAACTCGGAAGTTGGCAGTTGGAACATGGAAGTCGGAACTTAGAACTTGGAACATGGAAGTCGGTTCTTTGAAAATGAAAGTCGGAACTTGGAACGTGGAAGTCGGAAATTGAAAGTCGGAACAAGAAGTGGGATTTTGGAACGTCGGGCGTAAAAAATATAGAACAATCATATAGCAAAATATCTTGGAAGTACATTATGTATGAATATCGCCACCGGACTTTCGTGCATACACTATTGTGTTTACTGGCGGAGAAGACGTACATTTTTAAATGCACACATGAATGCTAAAATCCTTATGTCAATTGCAATCAGTTTGGAGCCTGATCAGAAGATGGATTTCAAGGCGAGTGATAAAACCCTTACCCGTCACTCAGATTAAGATGTCACCTTCAACATTTTATAACATTGCGTTAGGGCTTAGTTTGGTTTAGAAGGAAAACTAATAACGTGATCTCAATTTTAGACAATAATGGTATGCTTCAATAAAAGACCACACATTCGAAGTGTCTTTGACTATGTTCGACTGTTAACGGCAGGTGACGGATTAAATACCTGTAAACCCTTTATGCATTATTTCTATCTTGATTTAAGGCGTTTCTTTCCTTAACCCATTTGTGCCCACGGTCCCATATATGGGACATAGGCAAACAGTGGGCACAAATAGGATAATCTGAATAGCAATCAGTTTAGAGACTGATCATACGCAAGGGTACTCGGAGTCTGATCTGATTCCAAACTGTTGATGTTGTAGCATTAAAGAGATTATTGGGGAAAAATAGCATGTTCTTCACTGTCATATAAAAAGAGTCTGACCCTTGTATTCTTACGCATCATAGCGGTTATCTCGCCTTGTCAGATTATTTGTACACGTTTATAACTGCACACAACTGATCAATTCCTTCACTGCCATGACAACCTTGTCATTTGCTTTCCGTTCTCAAATTTGTATGTATTGAAATGCGTTGCTTACCGTTTAATCCTAGTTAGACGCCGTGTTACGGGTTACGTGGCGTCTGATCAGGATCCAAATGGATTGCACATAACCGTTGTACTCGGTGAAAGGTATCGAGGTGGTTAATGTCTAGTGATGAGTAAAACAATGTTCTAATGAAGATGGTCCTTATCCTGTGCAAACAATGCAGACCCAGAGTAGTCCTCTGACCAGAGGCTGAACTGTTTGTATTTACATTGTAGAACCAATTATAAATAGTCAAATATCGACTGAGCTTAATTGTAAACTAGAATTGTCCGCTTTCATGATCAAATGTATCATGATGTTTTACACCTTCACCGCAATATTGTCGTCTGCTTCAATAAATGACAATAACTGACTGATAATTCATGTTTATCTTGGTGGAAACCAGTTTGGAGCCTGATCAGATGTCGGGTTACCCGGCGTCTGATCTGGCTCCAAACTGTTTGCATTGGAAATAATAGTTTTAGCGTAAACGCGTTTATTGGGAAAGAATAACATTTTCTCCACTGTAAAACAACATTGGTTGTACAGTGCCCTCTCTCTACAACAACACCTAATGGGAGACAAAGATTGTATGTGTTGTTCGGGAGGTGTTGTTATGGGGAGGGAAAATTAATACTGAGCATGACTTGGCTTACATTTGCAAACTGATTGAACCCAGATCAGATGCTACGTAACGCGGTGTCTGATCGGGGTTCAAACGTTTTGTAACTCGTCTTTATGTTTCTTCTATCAAAATGTCCAATACGTATCTTTAAGAAAAACAACAAGCGACAATGTTGCTGAGGATATTGCAGCAGTGAAAGCTTAGTCATAATTGTCTTGTTTGGTGGGACAGTGGCAAACATTGTCGTTAGGAGGTAAATCGTTGTAAGGAAGGTCTTATTTTTTTAGGGAGGGAATACTGTATACTGTTTGCAAATAGGCGCCATGATTACTCACTTGAAATTACAGAGTATCATTTAGTCAGTGTTAACGAAACATCCAGGAACATAAAAACACTGCTCTTCTAATGTTTTTCCTTTTGGTTTTTATTTCAATATACAATGTATTTACATTCGCCCATTCAATTCCATGGACACAAAATACGTTATATTCGTATGGATGCAATTGCTCTATGGGCGGCACTTGTGGATATATTTCGCAGAAAAGGCAAGGAGGGGCTAATGGAACTTTTCCGCGAATAAATCTTTCGAACTCAAGCAGCAGACATTTTGTGGATTTTTCAAATGTGCTTCCTAACCGATGTATGCCTTCCTATCAGCGACAACTATAAGTATCGGCTATAATTCTTCTTTATTAATGAGACAAATTTCAAGAACATTTCAATACCTTTCGTTAAAATGTTTACAATAGAACCTATTTTGTTGCGTGCGAATGAACACAGCTTCAGTAATGCGGTTATGGCTGAACCTTTCAGGGTACACATTATTCCTGCTACATGTGTAACAACCTCTTATATTAATTAAACATACATGGTTACTAATTAAATGTTCATTTAATACTAGAAAGTACAGCAAATATAATGTAAATATAAGAAATGAACTGAATATTTTCTGCGTTTAAGCGAAATAAACAACAGAAAGTGATGGGCAAATTAACCATGAATCGCTAGCGCAATTTGCCGATCAATTTCTTTTGTTTATTTCGCGAAAACGCAGAAAACATTTAGTTCATTTTTCAATTGAATGCTGTTTGTCAGCTCTATGTTGATAAAGTGGAGAATATATATTTCACATAAATATGATTGTAGTCAATTCCATATAGTGTCTGATTAGGCTCTAAACTGTGAGCCACTGAGAGAAAAAAATAAACCGTCAGAGTCCTGTTCTACATTCCATTAATAGGCGCTATGACATATTTTGTGGCGCAGTGCCGTAAAACCCAACTCATTTATCCATCCATCCATACATGTCATTGCTTTGCGGTAACGCTTCGTTTCGTCTAACCTGTAGACATTACAACATTGCTTTTACTGTTGATATCTAATCTAATAATTATATTTTCATTAAAATCAGGTCCTTAGATACTTACACTCACCAACTTTACATTCTTTTCCACTGACTATTTACATATGCATATTCACTCTGAACTATTACCATACTGATAGGGAGTTTATTACAGTGGAGAACATGTTATTAATTCCAGCTTAAACGCAAACGAAACGCAAACGCAGCGCATTAAAATTGGTAAAATGACAACTTTTTGACAATTTTGAGACTCATTTTTAACTGAGTGACAAACAGTTTTCTCTTCATAACATCACACACAATTATTATTTCATCCATGAACTTCAAACTGACTCTTCTAATCTCCATTTAAGACTAGTTCCTTCTCTTTTTTTACAGCTTAGGGCATTTTATAATATACATGTACGAGTATTGCAAACCGGCAAACAGTGAAAAACATAATTACTGTAAAACCCCACTTTTACGACCACTAAATTTGGTTAAACATTGGGGGTTAAGAACAAGTGATTGCTTAAAGCAAAGTGACAGTAAAACAGAAAGCTCATACCTTGCTTTAAGCTGCCATCTGTCTTTTATACAATCAATTAGCCTTATTTCTAGTGGTCGTAATAGAGAGGTTTTACTGTGGAGGATTCCTACAGGAAACCTCTGATTATGTTGTGTTTTATTTGCACATGACAAGTTTACTCTTCACATGCACACTTATTTTAAAAAGTATTTTTTTATTTTTGTTAATCTGTTTGAAAAAGGCGTATTTATGTATCACTACATTGTATGGGTCTAAGGGTTAACACTATTACTCCTTAGCCTGTTTCACATTTTGAAGACAGTTTATCACTTAACCCTTTCCCTCATAGAAGCGCCTTTTAGCGCAATCAGTTTATTCCTCCGCTGTAGAAAATAGTTCAAATTTATACAGTCATGAATATGTAACATAAGAAATATTGTCTTTGTTCTATTAGATGGTACATGTAGCTTAAAATAGGCTGAAAGTAAAGCAGAATGCGCCTTGTGGCGCATTCGGCTTTACTTTCAACCTGTTTAAAGTAGTCCCATATTTTCAATACTAGAAACAGGCTATGGGGTAAAGGGTTAAAGCCGGTTGAAAGTGAAGCAGAATGCGCCTTAAGGCGCATTCTGCTTTAATTTCAGCCTGTTCAAAGCTACCATCTGCTAAGATATAGAACATATTTCTTATGGAATATGTTTATGATTGTATCAATTGGAATTAATTCTTCAGAGCAGGAGTAAACTTAATGGGCTGAACGGCGCGTCTGTTAAGAAAATGTTAATCACAGATAAAGGTAATTTGCACTTTAACTTACATAAAGGACGATATAAAGCATTGGTCTGTAAATCGCGACCTGGCTAGATTTTGCAAATAGTTTTGATCCAGATCAGACGCTCCGAAACGCGGCATCCAATTTAGATTGAAACATTTTGACCTTCATGCAATAGATTATTAAGGTAAAATGGAATTACATGTTACATAATTTTTACAAACAATTGCAATTAATATAATTGTGAAGCAGACACTATCGTAAGCGGCGAAGATACTACAAGCATGTGTTTGGAAGTGACATAGATCACCGATTATAAGTATGTATCTATGAACTACATGTATTTGAACACATTCACTTTTTTCCTTATCAGCTGAAATTTGCTTCTGGTTTAAAATCTCCCCAAACAAGAGCCGCATGCTGCCCTAACTCGATCACCTGGTACCTATGGTTACGATCATGGTAATGGACTAGTAATGGTTAAGTTTTCACTTTAAGCCATCATCGGCACTTTCACCCCCACCCACTGGCGTCCATGTTTGAGCTAGAAAGATAATTTGACGAAAACTGGCAACGGTTCACCCATGATTCATTATTTGTGTAAACATATTTTTAAATCAGACCAATATGTTTTAGAGGAAAATATTTTTTTTTTTAAAGATTTTCTATACAGAAATATAACGAAAACTTGCCCCACCGACTGGTGGCCATGTTTTTTAAGATAAAAATGTGATTTTAAGAAAGCTGGTAAAGAGTCACTAATGGATCATTTGTGTAAAATTATTTTCAATTTGTACCATTAGTTTCACAAAAAAGATATTTAAAGTTTTTATCAAACAGTAACATATGGAAAATGTGCCCCACCCACTGGCGGCCATGTTTTTTAGATATCAACATTATTTTAAGAAATCTCGTAGAGGGCCACCCGTGGATCATTTGTGTGAAATTACTTTCAAATCTGATCAGCGGTTTCAGACAAGAAGATTTTTAAAGTTTTCACTACCGGTATATATCAATATAAGGACAATCTGCCCCAACCACTAGCGGTCATGCTTTTTAAGATAGGAACATTATTTTAAGAAATCTAATTGAGGGTTATCAATGGCACATTCGGGTAAAATTATTTTAAATTCGGACCGGTAGTTTTTGACAAGAATTTTTTTTAAACAAGAGCCGTATGCGGCCCTAAATCGCTCACCTTGGACCATTGATGTAAATGTAAAATATCTTAGCTGAGAATTTATAACAATATGATAGTGCCATTTGCTGAGTATATGGTGCTGTGTGCCAAATATCTAAGCTCAGGGTACTGTGGTTTCAGACAAGTTTTTATTGAAACAATATATTTTAGCTCATTTGACCTAGATGTAAATTTGTGACCCCCGGGGCAGGGTCATTTTTGACCCCAGGGACATAATTTGAACAATCTTGATCGAGGACCTGAAGGATGATGCTTTGTGCCAAATATCTAAGCATAGGGTGCTGTGGTTTCAGACAAGAAGATTTTAAAAGTTTTTATTGAAACGATTTATTTATAGCTTTTGTGACCTAGATGTGCAATAGACCGGAACCATTGGAACAATAATGGTGAAGTATCTCTAGATGCGTCACCATGCCAAATATCAAAGCCCTGGTCACGTTAGTTTCTGAGAAGAAGACATTTAAAGATTTCACTATATAACTCTATGTAAATTTGTGACCCACGGTTACCCCAGCGACATAATTTGAATAATCTTGATAAAGGACCTCAAGATGATGATGTGTGCCAAATATCTAAGCTCAGGGTACTGTGGTTTCAGACAAGAATAATTTTTATGTTTTTCTTGAAACGATATATTTTTAGTTCTTGTGACCTAGATATGCAACGGACCGGAACTTTTTGAACAACTTTGAAAGAGCATCATATCAGGATCAATCCTGCAAAGTTTGGTAAAAATCCATTCAGTAGTTTAGGAGGTGATGTCGTTTAAAGAAATTGTTGACGACGAACGAACGAACAAACGAACGACGGACGACGACGGACACAGGACACAGGACGATCAAAATAGCTCACCTTGGTACTTTGTGCGAGGTGGTGAGCCTTGGCAACCACAATTTCAAATGAATGACCTATATTTGAAGAAATCTGAGAAAGTACCTTACAAGGAACAATCCTACGAAGTTTTGAGGAAATTGGCCAAGTGGTTTCTAAGAAGAAGATCTTTAAAGAAAAAGTTTGACGACGGACGGACTGACGGACGGACATTCTTACGGGAGGATACTTATGTGGCTATTTTCTATTGTTTTCTTATGCGTGGCTAGCCATACAACAGACAATTTCTTTTTGCTCTAACTTGAAAAATAATGATCTGAAGGCTAACCCTTTCCCTAACCCTATGTCCCACAACTGGCCAGGTTAATGTCACAAGAAATGGCCAGATTAATGTCACAAGAGACGGCTAGGTTAATGTTTTTCAATTATGGGGCTAAGAGTTTTAGCCACGTAAGTACCCTCTCGTAAGCACGGATGGACGGACGGACGGACGTTCTAACGGGAGGATACTTATGTGGCTATTTTCTATTGTTTTCTTTTGGGTGGCTAGCCACACAAGCGACAATCTATCTTTGCTCTAACTTGGACAAAAATTATCTGGAGGCTAACCCTACCCCTAACCCTATGTCCAACAACTGGCCAGGTTAATGTCACAAGAGACGGCCAGGTTAATGTCACAAGAGACGGCATGTTTTTCAATTATGGGGCTAAGAATTTTAGTCACATAAGTACCCTCCCGTAAGCACGGACTGACGGACGACGACGGACGACGGACACAGGTCGATCAAACAATAACTCACCTTGGCAATTCGTGCCAGGTGAGCTTAAAAGGTACACTAACCAAAACATTTGGATCTTGATTAGACATCGAGTTACTTGGCGTCTCATCTGTTTTCTAATTATTTAGTATTAAGGTTATAACGATTTCGTTGTTAACGTGCAAATAATTGAGTAAAGGGTAAGGTCAATATCACAATTATTAGATATGCGTTTTATCATAATTTTAATACATGAAGCTTGTTTATTTAACATATTTGTGCTAAACTATACATACTCATTGAAACAATTATTACAGACGACACTGTTGAAGCAGACGATACAATGGTAGTGAAACTCGATACTTCGAACTCACTTAAATCGATCGTACCAGTATTTCATAATGTGAATTTCGATAATTCGATCTCGCTGAGGTCCAAAGTACCCGTATTTCAAAATTATAACGTGACTGAGACTCGTTTTAACTTTGAAATACGGATATGGTCGAACTAACTCAAGTTCGAAGTTTTGCATTTCGACTGTTCATCGATTTGAAACCAGTCAACTGTTATAGGCGAGTGCAGTCGACTTTTAACCCTTTCACTCTCAATGACGTCATTAAGCGCATTTGCAAACAGTTTTGATCCTGATCAGACGCCGCGTAACGCGGCGTCTGATCAGGATCAAAACTGTTTTTCACTTGTTTTGAAATAACGTCAGTTATACTGCATTAAATCTAACTTTGAAACTATGTTGCAGACAACAGTATTGAAGCAGACGACAATAGTGCGTGGAAAGGGGTAAACAACTCACGATAAATTTCATCATGGAAAGATTAAAACGACAGTAAAGCATATGATGCATTTCGACATAAAATGAATCCTATTCACTCCCCGTAGTGTGTCTGTTTAAAAACTAATGTCTGCTTTGATTTATCATATCTACAGTAAAGAAAATGTTATTCTTATCCGATGCTGGACAAATTTGGTCCTTTGTAAATAGTTTAGAGCTAGATCAGACGTCGGGTACACCGGTGTATAATTGGGTTTTCAATGTGTTTGTTTGCAACTCAGATAAAAACAAACATATGTTTAACAAAATATGACAGTTACTTCATTTCAATGTGTTTAGTTTCCCATTTAAATGGACAATAATAACGTATTTTCCAAGTACATGTTTAAAGTATCTAGGTTGAAGAAAAATCGAAGGAGTTTAGATTCTGATCAGATACCTAATTATTTGGCACCAGATCAATGTAACTCTTTGAAAATATAAGGGTACCCTAGCCAAGACAGAACATGAAATGGCACAAGTAAGCTTTAGGAAACAGCATAGACTCTGTTGAGACGCCACAATTTGCGGCGTCGCATAACGGTCTGCAATTTTTGTTTTTTGAAATATGTAATGGTCTGCTGTTTGGACAGATACATATGTCACCATCGTTTATCTTAAATGGAATATCCCAGGAAGTTCATTGCAATATCCAAGCATAAATGACAACGCAGTGTTCCACTCTTATAGATATTGCAATAAAAATAACAACCCAAAAACAGATTACCAAAACAGATACAGCTTACCCACTTTATGAGTACAGTCATGATAATCTTATTGTATGAAGAAACAAATGCTATGTGTTTTTATTTATCATGTGTTTTTGCCTTTTTACTAAATATGACTGATACGAGCGTCCTCCATTTGGATCCTAGTCAGATATCGAATAACACGGAGTCTGACCAGGATCCAAACTGTTTGTACATGCCAATTAATCCATCGGATCCGTTACACTAGAGATACACATGTTTCAGTCTTCATTTATATAAGATCTATTTGTAAATGCATCTCGAAGTTGATATTCCTGGACAGACCCAGAGCGCCTCCATTTCCTCGCAATTTCGTTCAATACACCTGGTTGGCGAATAATGTTACGCGTTCTGACATCCAGCACAAAGGTCAAGGACACTACTGCTCCGAACAATGGCGCTGTCACAGAGTGAAGCAATACAAGGGCAAATGAGTAGCCTTTCTGGCCATGGTTGTTCTCTATTGCATTGTAGATGCGATTTACGGTCGGTAGAAGAAATATAAGGAAGTATACGACTGGGTATAGCCTGAGTGTTTTGAAGTCTTCGTAAACCTCATACATGTGAGCAGTAGTAATTTCAGGTGATCTCTCTTCAGGTTTCCTCAGAATCTTGCACCATATCTGGATAATGGCGATGAAAAATATGATGTCAGAAATGCCTTTCCAGATATACCATATTCCAAAGCGCCAACCCCACTTATTTTCCAACCAACACCACACACCGGCCGGGCCATACATATGATCTGCGAATGGAAGACCGGCGAATAGAGCCGGTAGAAGCCAGCATATAGCAAGAAGATATTTCTCATATGTCCTCAAGTCTTTCTGGACCACTATTACGCAGTACAAGCTCAGCAGTATTGTCATTGATACAAGAAGTATTACCCAACCCACATATGTTATAAAAGCTGCTTGAAATATACAAAGTCCTCTAGACGAAGATGAGAAATCCGACATGATGAAGCTGATGGCGTACAGCAGTGCGGCAAGAGATAAATTTGCGATCAGTCTTTGTGTGAACTCCCGGTATTTTTTGAACAGCAATATAATGGCGAGTGTGAACAGTGATCCGAGTATGGATATACTACAAACAATCCGTTTCATGATGACCAGTATGTCACATCTTCTAGGCTCGTCTGGAAACATCTCACAATGGGCAGTGTCATTCACTGTGGTGTTCATGGTCGTCATTGTGTGCTTCTACAAATGCAAATTGTCGAGATAACTCGAACTCACTTAGTCGAACCTACCATTATGTCAAAGTAAGAACGTGGCTATGCATACAGCAAACTGCATTCAGTCTCGAGGCATATCTTAAAAATTTGGTACACAGATTTAGAATAGAGAAATCACCAGTTTTATGTAAATGATCTGGTCTACAGATTGCTAGCATCTGAGTTTCGTATCGTTTAAATGGAAGAGAATACCGGTATCCAATTTTCGCCACTGTATCTAAGAGAAAAAGAAATATATTGAAATAGTGAATATATCCTGATCTTATGGGAGTTTTCGCTTAACTTTCAATATGGTTTTTAGATTTCACTTGTACACACAGTCTTTAACGAAAATCAAATTAGTGTACGTATATTGACGAGTATAAAGAGTTGTTTAACAATACAGATTACTCCAAGTCATTCACATACACGGTTGCTTTAAAACAATGAAATATCCGTTCTACGTCACACCCAAATATATGTCCCTGTTGATCCTTCAGCATGCGGTCCGATTATCGTCTGCAATAAGTTGTCGTCTGCAATAAACCTTACGAACGATTTAGGTGCATATCCATTCACCTTTAGAAAGAAACTGTCAGAGTGTCAAACCAAATGGATCCTTACTCCGCGTCTCATCTGGATCCAAACGGTTTGCAACGGATATCACAAATTCGAGAGTAGCTCGCAGAAAGTTAAAAAACAGGGTTTATAAAATCCCGACCTCGTTCAAATCCTGATGTTGGATTTGAGCTTTATGCGTTAAGTGTACATATTGGCTTCGCTTCGTTTCATATGGTGGGACCAATCCAAATATAGTTCAGATCAGGAAGTATATATAGTATCCGCTCTGTTGGGTATTGCAAAATCCCCCCTGCTTTCAAATTACTCTTACCCCTAGATCGGCGAATGATCATGTGCTTTACCAATTTACTGCCTTGCGCCAGGTACAATGGTTACTTGCAAACATTTTGGATCATGATCAGACGCCGAATAACACGGCGCCTGATCAGGATCCAAACTTGTTGACACTCGTTTTAATAATTCTTCAGTCAAAATACCTAAAATTTAAATTTAAGAAATAAAAGGAGACAACATAATGTTTATATGACGTCTTGACAATGATGAGGTTAAAAAATAGCCCATTACCAGTTTTAATGATATAACGTCTGGTCGCGTCTAAGCTAGAATTCGCATACAGTTTGGATCTAGATCAGGCGCTGCGAAACGCGGCGTCTGATCAGAATCCAAACTATGTGTATATATGTGTAACAGAATACTGCAATAGTTAAAGATCTTTAGTGGTCGTAATAGGGAGGCTTTACTGTACATGCATATACAGTGGAGAATCTGTTATTCTTACGTCATTGGTGACGTCATACAGTGGAGAATCTGTTATTCTTTCCCGTTTAAACGCAAACGTACGCAAACGCAAAGCACTAAAACGTAGAAAAGAACAACTTTTGGACAATTCTGATAATTCTTGTTTATCTTAGTGGCAAACAGTTTGGAGCCTGATCAGACGCCGGGTTACCCGGCGTCTGATCTGGCTCCAAACTGTTTGCACTGCAAATAATAGTTTTAGCGTAAACGCGTTTATTGGGAAAGAATACCGGTAACATATTATCCACTGTACCTCGCTGTTGTTGCCTGCATTAATATTCTTAAACTATTTTTAAAGCCATTTGTAACTTTTAAGAAACATTCAACACGAGATACAGAATTCAATTCAAATTCTTTATTTCAGCTTTAAGCAAAGTACTTTGCTTCTAGCCATATAAAGCATACTCGTCGGTAGGTTTGAATGCGGTATAAGTTTTCTGCTTCAATGTATTTCTGCTTGAAAGAAACTGGAATCAGAGCAAACCGTAAAAAGAGAGAAAATACTCAAAATAAAGCAAATATGAAGCCGTTATTACCGTACAGATGACATTAAACATATGATCGGAACAAAAACATCCTCAAGAAAATCCACTGCAGTTTAGTGTTTTAGATTTTTTTGTTTATCGCCTTCTCTCTATCACCTTCTCTATTCAAACTTAATACGGAGCACATGTGTTATAACTCTTTCGCTGCCAAATTAATCGTGAAATTTCCCCATTCACTGTTGCATTGTCATCTGCATCAAGGCATCAATATTGTTGTATGAATGAAGAAGTTTCAAAACAAATGTCAAACAGTTTGGATCCTGATCAGAAGCCGCGTAACGCGGCTTCTGCTCAGGATCTAAACTATTTGCAAGGGTCATTGAGTGAAGGGTTAAACTTCGCTCTTTATATTTCGAATACATAGGATAACATAAAAAATGACTCATTTGATTTTCTAGATAGCATAAACACGTTCACTGGAAAAAAGGTTACGCCTTTTCCATTGTAGCCATATACATTATTCGAATGTTTCTGTTAACCCTTAGCCCGCCAAATAAATTGTCGTCTGCTATATTTCTCGTCTGCTTCAAGTTTCAAAGTGCTTCAAAGTTGCTCAAAATTGCTGAAAATGTTGTCCGAGTGTCAAACAGCTTGGATCCGGATGAGACGCCGAGTTACTCGGCGTCTCATCCGGATCCAAGCTGTTTGCATATGGAGCTATAGTCGTGACTGGCAGGCTAAGGGTTAATAACAAACACAACCATCACAGTCTATCATTCTTTACAGAGCTGTTTCAGCTGTCTCTCCTTTTGTTTCGTCATTTATTCCGTACATAGCCGGATATTCACGAACGGCATTACGGTTTTTCCATTTCCTTGAAATCCTGCTGACTACATCCTTTTGGAGCATCGTTCTGCATGTTGTTGCGTCTAGAGCAAAGACAACGGCTACCACTGCCCCAAAGAGTGGACCAGACAGTGTCTGAAGCAACAGGAGAGTGAAGTTATAGCTACCCCCGGTCACTGCATTATAAACCCTGTCAGCAGTAGGAAACAGGTTTATTACAAGGTACGTTACGGGGTACAGGACCATTGTTCCGGTATCTTGATACTCTAAAGCTCTTTGGTGTGCCGTGCTTGTAGAAATACGGTTCTTGGCTCTTGCTCGGAGAACATTCACTATACGCACAATCAGAATAAAAGAGACGAGTTCCGAAATACCATTCCAAATATACCAAATACCAAACCTCCATCTCCAGTCATTCCTCATCCAACACCAAACCCCAGCTGGCCCGTAAACATCATCAATGAACGGTATTCCAGCAGCTGCACCGGGTAATATCCAGCAAACCGGGATCAGCACTTTTTCATACATCTTTAAGTCTTTTCCTCGGAAAACCATGCAGTACAAATTGACCAAAATCAGCATCACGCTCAGCATGATAGTCCATGCAACATAGGTCATAAATGCTCCTTGAAACACACACAGTCCAGCACTAGATGAAGAAAAGTCTGACATCAGATAACACACGACGAACAGTAGTGATGCTAAACTCAGATTTGCGATAAGCCTCTGGTAAAACTCCTTGTACTTTTTGAAGGCCAAAATAATAAGAAGTGTTGCAATAGAGCCGAATATTGATAGTCCGCCTGATACCCGTTTGACGTATAGAAGAACTTCGCATTTTACGACGTCATACGGAAAGAGCTCACACGTGACGTCATATTGTTCTGTGACGTTATCTACTAAGTCTGAGAAATTTACCTCTGACACGGTTGCATTCATTGTTGTTTCCTTTCTGTTCAAATGTCTATGGCTAACTTAACTATAAAACATCGATCGGTTCTTTATCAATTTTAACTTTAACCCTTATCCTTTGAGGCGAGTGTTATTCTGTATTGATAAAAGTTACTTTAATTTCCGTTATTTTAACATGGTTATCGTATTCAATCCAATGTTTTGATACTTACTCTTCCTTGTATACATATTGAAAACAATAATTTATGGACAAACTTTGCAATTTCCAGGTTACTGTCTTCAGCTGGGTTTTGCTGAACACCAAAGCGTACTCAAGACACTCAAGAAGACTATCACAGTGATACAGTGGAGAATGTGTTATTCTTTCCCAATAAACGCGTTTACGCTAAAACTATTATTTACAATACAAACAGTTTGGAGCCAGATCAGACGCCGGGTAACCCGGCGTCTGATCAGGCTCCAAACTGTTTTCCACCAAGATATAAATAAGTTATCAGAATTGTCTAAAAGTTGTTCTTTTCTACGTTTTAGTGCTTTGCGTTTGCGTACGTTTGCGTTTAAACGAGAAAGAATAACAGAGTCTCCACTGTAATAGTATTATACAGCAGAGAAGTAGTTATTCTTCCAAATATTTGTGTTTGAGCCAAGCAAACAGTTTGGAGTCATATCATATATTGGGTAACCCAGCGTCTGATTTAGCTCCAAACTGTTTGCCACAATACTAAAATCAAACCGGTTTTCAACCTTTTAATTCATTGCGTTTGCATCTATATAGTTTCGTTTAAACGGAAAAGCATAACATCTCCATTGTATACTAGATGAAGGCACGTTTTGTATAATACTGAGGACAATATACTTTGTTTTCAAATAAAAGCATCTTTTAGCCAGAGAGTAAATGCCAATTAATTATACAGTACACTGTTTGCTCAGACTGGGATGGCGAGTACTTCGTGTATGTTGAGCTTTTAGCTGAAAACATCTTAACCCTTTGCCTGCTGATCGCGACTTTACTGATTTTTGCAAACAGTTTGGATCCAGATCAGACGCCGCGTGACGCGGCGTCTGATCTGGATCCAAACTGTTTGACACTCGTCTTGAGGTTTCTTTACTCAAAAATGTAAAAATCTAAATTTAACAAATTTTGCAGACGACCATTACGAAGCAGACGATATCACCGCAGGATAAGGGTTAAGAATATTTTTGCTTTAGTTTCAAATTGTCTCATGGCAAGCCGACGCCGTGTTAAGGTGGTTCGACAGCGGGCGGCCCCCATCTCGAGTTTCGGAAATGCTGATGACTTTCACCTGATCTTTGCGGCACGTGCTTATAGTAGAAAATTTGGATAAAGAAAAGTTTGAACTTATTCAGTGTCTTCTCTGTTAGCGCATTGGATACGGTGATTGACTTGCAATCCAAAGGTTCTGGGTTCGATTCCCACTCAGTTCAAAACTTTTTTTTTAACAAATTGTCTGAATTTAGTGACTAGTCCTTTCATAACGCAGTGATCAAAGGACAGGCTATGTTTAGTCACGTAATAATGAATAATATCAGATGCAAGTATAGTCAAGTGACAGCTAAATTTGTGAGTATTTATAGCATATATGACAGATGGCAGCTTAACACAGGACAAAAATAATGCTAAAAGATAGATCCTAAAGGAGCTTTTATGCATTACTTTTGTTATGCATTAAGCAGTCACTTGCCAAAGATCTACAGGCTACCGTTTTCAATGGTCCCTTATTACAGGTTTGACTTATGGTAATATTTAGAGCTGACGGCATTTTAAAGTTGAACTCAAGGAGGTTACTCGTTTTGTGTACATTTTGTCAGAATTTCAGGAAATCAAGTATAAAATGTAAATTCCACTGTAGATTTTCATTAAATTTTTGTGACTAGTAGAATTAAGTTATATCTATCTAATAAGAGTAAAATAAGTGTACGTTAAACAGCTAGATTTTTTGAAATTTGAGATTTTCAGAATTTGACTTTTTTTAAATATTGATATTTCCAGAAAATATGTCATGAAATACTTTTGTTTGCCCAATATCTTATAGTCTATGTACAGTGTACTTGAATGTACAGAAATTATTGAGTTATATCATTTTATAAAGAAACTATTCCTGTTTATCAAAAAAGGAGCTTTTCTCGACAAAAGGTCCTGTCAGAAAAAAACGGCACTGTAATTTTTTTTTATTTAACGATTTTTCACTCTCCATATGGTATATTTCAATTTAATCAAGGTTTCAAAGAATTCTGACACAGAATAAGCTGACCCGCGAACCACCTTAACACAGTGGTAGAATATCGGGGATAATGCTTTATTCATTTCATATGTATGCAGAGAAAGGTTAAATCTTAACAGCTAAATTGATTGACATTTCACCAGCATATAGTATTGCGCTCCATCATTACAACGACATCCAATGGGAGACAAAAAGTGTTCATTGTTCGGAGGGAGTCGAAAGGTTAAGGATTAAGGAACTATATGTATGATTGAAAAAATATCGACATGAGTGTCAAACCTTTTAGATCATGATCAGAAACCGGGTTATTCGGCGTTTGATGGAACCAACTTGTTTGCAAAGTCGACTAAGTCGCCAAAAGGCGGCGGTGGAAGTGAAAACTGTTTACTTTTTCTGTTATCTAATTGATTTTTTTATCCTAAAGTTCGTTGCCTTAGTGATACCCGGAAGAAGAAAGTGATAACAGTCATAACACATTGGTCAGCTGATAAAACAAATGTCAACTGTAATGTTTTTAAACATTTTACAGTCAATCGCTTCTCGGCTCTGACACTTACAAATAGATTTGATCCAGCCAAGACGTCGATTTAATCGACTTTAAATCCACATTACTGTTTGTGTCAAAATGACTTTTCTGTTAACTTGAGAAATAACTAGACTATGGTGCATATACAAAACACTGTTTAGTTACCAGTGATGGTATTTAGTTCAAGGAGAGGGTAAGACAAATGACTGCAGCTCTCCGATCTCTGTATGTCGGGAGTTAGTTACAATGGAGATGCCACTATTTTCACCTGTTTAAATGAAACTAAATACAAACACAATGCATTTAAAGGTAGACACTTACATTGTTTTGAAATGTATTTAAATCGGAATGACACATACGTACTTTCGATCCTGTTCAGACGCCTGATCACCCGGTGTCTGATGTCGCTCAAAACTGTTTGCAATGGAAAATAATTATATGAATAGAATCACGTTCAAGTTCAACTCTTTCACTGTCAATGGCGCGAATATGCGCGTTTCCAAACAGTTTGCATCCTGACCAGATTCCGCGTTACGTCATCTGATGTGGGCTCCAAACGATTTGCCATGGAATGTGCTGGATTATAATCATAAACGTGTTTATTGTAAAGGAATTTCATGCTCTCAGCTGTAACTCTTAGATCGACGATCCACCACACACTAGCTTCATAGTAAAGGTTAAAACATGCTTACATTAAACTCTCCACTGCCATGACGTCATCAATTTTAAACAACTGTCGTCTGTTTTATATTTATCTCTCAAATTTAAATCTTAGGTACATGTATGTATACCTAAGAAATATTGAAATAAGTGTCAGACAATTTGTATCCTGTTCAGGATTCAAACTGTTCGCAAATAACTATTGTACTCGGGATAAGACAATGAAGGGGTTAAAGTATTGGTCCGACAAGGTGACTATGCATGCTTACATTAAAGATTTTGTTTGACAAACAGACCATGCATGCTTACTGTTTTCTGTATGGAATCCCAGCTCTCTGTGACTTCTTTATCATCGCCGTATGCAGAATTCAGCTGGCGTCGTAACTGTTCCAAAGTCACGTCTTCTATCTGGAACAAACATGCATAGTATTGCAGAATGCTAAACATTAACCTATTGGACACTATTAACGAGTATATACGTCTTTAAAAATCAGTACCCCTGCGAAGAACACACTTGTCATATGCAAACAGTGTAGATAGTACTAGATACAGACCCGTGGGAGCCTATAAGGGACCTCTGATCATGGTCAGCATTGTGCATGTTAAACAACTTTAGTAAAGATGGAATCGATTTACTTGGAAAGTGGAAGATTCAATTTGAATCTTCAGGGGTCATTGAATTGATAGATATGCTATATAAGCGAGTTATCAGAAGTGTTCTAGATACCAATAACATCAATTTATTACATGTTTATATTCATCTTGTTGCGATAACAGTTTAACATCGAGCAGTTTTGACAATGCAAATCATGTATGCGTGCATTGGTGTGTGTGTATGCTCCGAACAATAAACTAATCTGGATTTCATTTTATTTCTATGCTACATTAAACATATTTGAATATCATAACTATTTGTACCGAACTAATAATAACCCACTACTGCTTTGATACTTACATAAAGGAGTAAAGAAGGAAGAAAAAACTGGTTAATAGTAAATACCGAAAAGAGTAGCACTTGAGCACGTCCCGTTAATTGATACAGTGGAGTAAACGTTATTCTTTCCCAATAAACGCGTTTACGCTAAAACAATATTTCCATTGCAAACAGTTTGGAGCAAGGTCAGACGCCGGGTTACCCGGCGACTGATCAGACTCCAAACTGTTTGCCACTCAGCTTAAGATAAATCGTGAGAAATGTCAAAAGTTGCAATTTCCTACATTTTACTGCTACGCGTTTGCGTTTCGTTTGCGTTTATACGAGAAAGAATAACGTTTTCTCCACTGTATACTGTTAAATGAGAGTTGCGGTCAGCTTCATTGAGCAGACATGAGGTTATCGTAATCGTGTAAGCGTAATCGATTGCAATCAATTACATTTCAAAGTAATCAATATTATTGAGGAATCAATTATTATCATTACAGTTAAGATGTTATCCTTTTCTTTTAAATGACACGCATACATAATACAGCATGAACAATTAGAAAGTGACTACATTTGAAAAGTGTTGACGATTTATGTCAATCTAGGTGGCAAACAGTTTCGAGCTTGATTAGACGTCGGGTGTCCCGGTGTTTGATCTGGTTCTCATAATTTGCAGTGAATCTTGTCCTTTAACATTAAGGCGTTTAATAAGAAAATAACGCCTTTTCCATTGTATAACAACTGATAAAACAATGAGGACAAGTTCTAAAAACATTTGTTTGACAATCGTAGCAATAACTTATAACGCAAATCACGTACAAGCATACATAATTATGCAAAAATAAGAATTTCCCAATACCAATAGCGGATTACAAACTTAAGATCAATAAGACAAATTAAGGAGGGTCTCCTAGAACATACCTTGTGACGGAATGCATATAGCAAGATGGCACCGACCAGGAAGGCGAGGAACATCAACAACAACATCAAGAAATACTGAAAAATAAAACATTAATTAAAAAAGTGTTAGGAGAATAAGATACATTAAATTACCATATTTAATGAATGTAAATCTATAACAAATTAAATAAGTGTACGATAAGATATAGCGCGGTATGTATACATCCCCGTTTAGGTAATACGCTCCTAATTAGATCAGGTCAGCAGGGTTCTTTACGAACAATCAGCTGGCGAGCATGGTCTATCGCTCTAAGTAATGTTCGAAGATCGATCCGGTTTCATTAGGGGCGTACTTCTTTAAATGAAGGTGTCTGAGACACACTGCCTACAGTGGAGAAAACGTTATTCTTTCCCAATAAACGCGTTTACGCTAAAACTATTATTTCTATTGCAAACAGTTTGGAGCCAGATCAGACACCGGGTAACCCGGCGTCTGATCAGGCTCCAAACTGTTTGCCACCAAGATAAACATGACTAATCAGAATTGTAAATAAGTGATACTTTTCTACGTTTTAGTGTTTTGCGTTTGCGTACGTTTGCGTTTAAACAGGAAAGAATAACGTTTTCTCCACTGTACCTACATGTAGTGTTGTGTTGGTAATCTCCTTTGGATAAAGTGTTTCTGATTTCCTTTTACTGGGGTCAAGGTTTAAGGCTACGGAGACCTGATAAGGTTACGTAACCCTCTGCAATTCCAAGGTGTACTCACACACCAGTTTTTGTATCTCCAGCTGATGCTCCGGACAAGGAAGACGGACTGACGGACGGACGTTCTCACAGTTGGACATTTGTTGGGTATACTTTTTGTTTAAAAGTACCCAACAGTACACTAAAATACCCAACAATAACAATAGGGCAATCACGGAATGAATGGAATCTATTGTTCTCCCTACCCAACAGAGGACCTTTCGTGCGCTCGGACACACGCACAGTTCAGTTGTTACTGTATGCACTTAAGGGTAAGCTTTTTTAGGGGCATGTCAACTGCGTTTATTTCATTATTATAGTGGTTGCCATGCCTCATCATTAATGTTCCTATGCATACGGATTTAGTAAGCAGACGAAACATGAAAATGCACCAAGGTTTAGCAATTGTATATAATTTAGAACGTCGTAAAGTGCTCGTAAATATCAATGTCTACTTCTCGTGATTACCTGGCCAGGATGAACTAATATACACTGGAGAAGACACTAGTACATGTATGCCCATTGTAAACCGTTTGGAGCTAGATCAGACACCGGGTTATTCCGCGTCGTAACATGCGCCACACTGTTTGCCACTTAGATTAAGACATATCGGCAATATTTTCTAAATTTTATAGCAATGTTTTATCGATTAGATTTTAAGTACAAAGTATTAACATATTCCCATAATGCTGTTATACTGCGTTTACTTATTACAGTAAAACCTATCTATTACGGCCACTAAATTGTGTAAATTATATTAAGACAGGCGACTGCACAAGCAAGGAGACAGAAAAACAAAAAGCTCCTTTAGGAGCTTTTTTTTGCTGTCACATTGCTTTGAAAATTGTCATCTGTCTTTTTACAAGCAATCAGCCTTATTGCCAATGGTCGTAATAGAGAGGTTTTACTGTAGACACTGAAAAGCTTGATGTCGAACTAGGGCTTTTAATATTGCTTTTAATATGTCTTTCTTTCAGTTATAATAGGCAAATGATTGTAAATAAAAATACTTCTTAAACGACATTATTTAAACGGAGTGATTTAAACATGTGTTTAGTTAAAGACGCCGAGAGCATTTCTCTAACAACAGGCATCTGTTTAATGAAGGACAAGGGACTAAGCTTTTACAGGAACTTTCTGCATTACTTTAATCTGAATCTGAAATAAGCTTCTTCATTCCTACATGTAAAACAACCCCTAAACAATATTCATTCCAGAAGCCACTAACTATCAGGTCTAGTTGTAAAATAAAACAAATTATAGGTTCATGACTACGGAAGAAAGCCATCGTCATCAGTCGTGAGATTAACCCCTTCGACGCTGGTCGTGTACTTTTATTTTTTATATTCAGATTTGAGGCATTTAAGTAATTATTATTTATATGAATTTCAACATTGTTTAAAGCCTCATCTGACACCGGGTAATTCTGCGTCTGGTCTGGATCCAAACTGTTTGCAGTTACAAGTGCATTCGAAGCAAGGCAGTGATTCAGCTTAATAACTCTTTGCATGCTAGCGGCGGATACATGTGCCACAGTGATTACTTTTGAAAATAGTTTCGATCCTGGTGAGACGCCGCGTCACTGTTTGACACTCTGACTCTGTTTTGAAAAGATTGTTGTTGTTTTTTTTAAATTCTATCTTTGTTTAGAAAGGTAGCAGATGACAATTGTGGCAGACGAAACAAATATTAAGCATGCAGAGATTTACGTTCCGGTCATTTCGGGCCACACGGTGTGTATTAGACAACATATGACTAGTTGGCTAGTTTGACCATTCTAATAAACCTTTTTTATTACCAATGGCTTTAACCTAGGTATCAATACAGAATAGTTTGGAACAGACGAGACTATTACACTGACCACATTTATGTAAAGTAATTGAATTTGTAAAATGAAACACTTGCAAACGTCAATTTTACAGCAGAAGAAAACATTAACGAAAACAAAAATGAATATTTTTGATAAATATTAAAGAAACAAAAAGACGAGTGACAAACAGTTGAATCAAGATCGCATTCCGAGTTACGTGACGTCTGATCTTGATTCATACTATTTGCAAATGTAAGCTTACATGTACATGTAGTTATGTTTATACATTAAAGGGTATTAATTTTCCCTCCCAATAACAACTCTCTCCGAACAACACAAACACTCTTTGTCTCCCATTGGGTGTCGCTGTAGAGAGAGAGAGAGAGAGAGAGAGAGAGAGAGAGGGGGGGGGGGGGTTACTGTATATTTAAATCTGAGTGGAAAACAGTTTTGCTCCAAACTGTTGGCGGATCCGAATTAACCCTTTCATTCTCAATTTGTTTGTGAGATTTTTTACCGCTTCACCGTTTTATTGTCGTCAGCTTCAATTTTGTTGTCTGCAATGTCTTTTAAAAGTGAACAAACAAGGCAGTATGACTGAAGATATTTCTAAACGAGTGTCAAATAGTTTGGATTCTGATCAGACGCTGCGTAACGCGGCGTCTGATCAGGATCCAAACTGTTTGCAAACGCGCTTTTAAGCGTATTTGATGGTGAAAGGGTTAATTTGATTGTTGCGATGGAAGGGTTTGCCAATCAACTCCACATTTTGCTCTGCTCACGATAGTATTTCTTGTGTGACATGCACGTGTAATTCAAGTCTCTTTTATTACCGATGCACTGTCATTGAAACAAGAGACTCTTTTTTCCCAATTTCACTAACAGCATAACAAATCACGACATGCGGTCATTAAACGCACAGGCCTAACATGCAGCATCATTAGACAGCTAGCAAACCCAGCCCTTAACTATTTCAATATTTATGACGCCCAAAAGCGCGTTTGCAAAGAGTTTGCATCCTGATCAGACGCCGCGTAACTGTTCGACACTCCTATTGATATTTTAAGTGTATGTTTTTGTGTATATACTATGCTGTAACCATGATGAGACTACAATAAAGAATAAAACTACTACACTGAATTCTACCTTGAAGCGATCTTGCAAACAACACAATTGAAGCATACGCCAGTGAAACGGTGAAGGGGTAAAAATCTCACGATTTATCTGGCAGAGTAAAGCTAGATAGAGTTGAAATGCTAAAACATAACCCACTCCAACTTATTTGCAAGAAAATTATATTTGGATTAGACAACGAAAAAATAGACATCTTATCCTGTCATTAGCGGATATATCGGTAAACAGTATGAAAGAAAATTTGCAAAATCCCAAAGTTAAAGCAGTATGTAGTATAACAGGATACATGGTAATCCATTTTAGCCTACCGTCTACTGAAGAATACAATAACGAACAGTGTAGATCCTAATAAGACTCCGTGTTACCCCGCATCTTATCAGGGTCTTCACTATGTGCCTTTTCATATAGATTGATATCCTTTTTGGACAAACATTGTTTATCTACAATGAAATATTCCAACAAGCATACTGGGAGGGGACATTGAACTATTCAGTCATAAATGGGCTAGACAAAATATGAAATAAATAATTAACCCCTTCACTGCCGTGACGTCATCAATTTTAAACAATTGTCGTCTGCTTTTATTTCTCAAATTTAATTTTTAGGTATTTTTATTCTAGAAATATTGAAATGAGTGTCAAACAGTTTGGATCCTGATCAGACGCCGCGTTACGCGGCGTCTGATCAGAATCTAAACTGTTTGCAAATTACTATCGTACTCGGGGTAAGGCAGTGAGGGAGTTAATAACACATCGACAAGAGTTCCTTTCTCCAAAGTAACCATGTTTTAACGCTTATCTTTCACAAACATCACCTTCTTCAAATCTGTAGCTAGGGTATGAGACCAGGTTTTATGCATTTATAACAGATAATTCTAATATACTGCAGTCAGACAGGTTGAATCCTGACCAGAGGCCGAGATTCTCAGGCTCCGATCTGGATCCAACCTCTTTGTGAATGCCAGTCAAAAGAAACGTTATTTTAATCATGACATAATCACTACCTTATCCCGAGTACAATACATTTGTGTAGTTATTTAACCCAAAACTTTGATCCTGGTCTCAGGCCGAGTAACTAGAGGTTTGATCAGGATCCACACTGTATGACACCCATTTCGATGTTATAGATACTTTAGTCTATTTACCTAATATATAAATGTGAGAGATAAAAACAGACGATATTTGTTTATAGTATATGAGGCCATGACAGTGAAGTGGGTTAAGATGCAGCAATGTAATCTGCCTGAAAAGTGTTTATTTTCTAAGTGTTCCAACATGCTGATTTACCACACGCTTGACGCTTTCAATACCGAGGTCGCATGAAGTCGAATTTGCAAACAGTTTTGGTCCAGATCAGAAGCCGAGTTTGCAAAATCGCCTTTATGCGACTTCGGCTTGACACTCGTATCGATATTTCTTAAGTCATACTACCTTTAATTTAACTTTAAAACGTATTGCAGACATCAATACTGAAGCAGACGAAAATAAAGCGGTTAAGGGTTAAATACTACACGATAAATTTGGCGCCGAATGGTTAAGCACGTATTCAAATAGTCTGAATCCTGATCAGACGCTAAACTTCTCGGTATCTGATCTGGATCAAAACTTGTTGCCACTGTTAGGTAAGTTTCACTCAGCAGGAGAAAGGCTAAGTTCGTCCATTGGGAGAGAAAAGTGTATTTTCATGTTTATTTTTCTAACTTCGTAGATCTTCTTCCTTGCATTAATTTCCATGGAGAACAAACGAACGCCTCCAATATCAGAGACAGAAACAGGACATAACATCTGCTTGTACATGTATACTTCCAGAGTATCTTAAACAGCATCACTGCCGTGACGTCACTGTTTTAAACAATTGTCGTCTGCTTTTATGCCTTACATTCAAAGTTAAAGTATTTTGACTTACAGTGGAGAAAACGTTTTTCTTTCCCAATTAACGCGTTTACGCTAAAACTATGATTACCATTGCAAACAGTTTGGAGCCTGATCAGACGCCGGGTAACCCGGCGTCTGATCAGGCTCAAAACTGTTTGCCACACAGATTAAAAAACAATAATTAGAAAAGTCAAAAAATGGTAAAAATTCCTACTTTTTGGCGATTTGCATTTGCGTTTCGTAACGAGAACTGCACTGAATAGGTTAACCCTTTCATCATCTAAATATCGTCTGCTTACATATAAAGTATGCTGTGTTTTTGCTTTGATTTAGAATTTCGATGTTTTGACTGAAGGAACAGTACGAGTTTCTAGATTGCGAGTTGTACTCGGCCTATGATCTCAATGCAAAATGACCGACAATAGTGGAGAAGACGTTCATGTTAAAACACTATATTTAAGTATGTCCATTGCAAACATTTTGGAGTCGGATAAGACGCCGAGTAACTTTGCCACTTTGGTAGACATAACTGATCAAACCTTTCAAAAAGTTGTTTTCTTTTGCATTTTAGTTTGTTTAGTCTCAATCTGTTTTAGTGTTACATGTAGCATATCTTCAAAACTAGACTATGGGTTAAAGGACTGACTCACGGTTTTGACTTTGCATTACGGACATTTTCGACACACATGAGCTTGAATAATCCAATTTAACAAGAAATGCGCTTAAGTTTGACTTAAGCGAGGGCGAATAATTATATTCGACTTTACTTCGACTACATCGTATACTCATAGTTCTTTGTAGCGTATAGTGGCTGGCTGGTTTGAAAGCAGGACTAAATATATAGCCACCCTGTTTTCCCAGAAAATCCCTATGTAAACCAATTTCTCCTACTCATCTTTTTCACTACAGTACTGTTTAATTAAGTACGTTTCTGTTTCTATTCAGAAATCTAGAACATTACGTCATATCCATAAAGTTATCTGTTTACACTTTCTGCGTCGTGTTTTGTAACATAAATGTTGTAAAACTCTCTTAAACACTTTTTGAATATTTGGAATATTTACGCTAAATAGTGTTGCTTCTTTTTTGAAGACAGGTGACCACATAAAGCAGGATGAAAAACAGGATGCGCCTTAAGACGCATTCTCGGTTACTTTCTGCCTGCTTTAAGCTAACACCTACTAGGGTAAAAAAATATTTCTTATGGTATATGTTCATGACAGTATAAAGCATAACTATTTTCATCAGTTGAGGGATAACTTAAAGACTGCAAAACATTTTTTTTTATTTTCAGATGATTTGTTTTTCATCTGAGTAGCAAACAGTCGGAGCCTACTCATACGACGGGTTACACGGCGTCTGATCTGTCATAAAAATGTTTGCAGTGCTCAAACGGTTTTAAGCAAAAACGTGTTTATTGGGAAAACTTCGTCTCAACTGTACTGCAATGGGTAGTGCTCATTATCTAGATCAGGTGTCGACTGTCTCTGTGTTTAAAACTAGCAGTGTCGAATAAAACGATGCTGAACAATGCTGTCAAAAATAGAGAACCCTCTTAAAATTAATAATGGAAACAGTGATTTACAAGCAACCTCTCAAAGAATCCCTGGTTTGTGACTTTAATTTGACAGCTTTAAGCAGAGTGAAAGACATACATCAATATCCATTATGAAGCTTTCATTTGCTTTTACGCTTTAAGTAGTCACTATTCAAGCATAGATACACCTCTTCTTACTGAGTGGTCATAATCAAGGATACCTACTGTATTGTCAGTGTCAATTTGAAAACAGATGATGTAATGCCCTTGTCTAAGTGAGCTGAAATTAAAGCAGAGTGCATTACAGTTTACGAGCCTGTGGCCCGTTTCATTAAATTTCATACGATAAAAAAACGACCCTAAGTCAAAACTGTAAAATACATTTAATTTCTGACGAAAAAGACGATTGCAAAGAGATGTCAAAAGACAGGATTAGATGGAAAAATAAACAAAAATTGAGACTTTTATAATCTGACTTACGACAACATTTGTCGAACGAAGTTTTATGAAACGGGTTCTAGGTGGTTGTGCAATCCCTTCACTGTCATGGCGTCATTTGTTGTAAACAATTGCCATCTGCTTTTATTTCTCGAATGTGATTTTACATAAGTTGATACAGTGGAGAAAACGTTATTCTTTCCCAAAAAACGCGTTTACGCTAAATCTATTATCTTCTGTGCAAACAGTTTGGAGCCAGATCAGACGCCGGGTAACTCGACGTCTGATCAGGCTCCAAACTGTTTGCCGTCAAGGTTAAAATCAATTTTTGGAATTGTCAAAAAGTTATCATTTTCTTCATTTTTCTGTTTTGCGTTTGCGTTTCTTTTGCCTTTTAACGGGAAAGAATAACGTTTTCTCCCCTGTAAAAAGTACTATCGTGCTGAGTATCAAACAGTTTGAATCGTTTACGAGGCGTCTGCTCTGATCTGGATCTCAACTATCTGCTCCAAATAACCATTGTACTCGATGTACAGTGGAGAAAACGTTATTCTTTCCCAATAAACGCGTTTACGCTGAAACTATTATTTCTATTGCAAACAGTTTGGAACCAGATCAGACGCCGGGTAACCCGGCGTCTGATCAGGCTCCAAATTGTTTGCCACTCAGATTCAAATGAAAAGTTAGAATTATAAAAATGTTGCCATTTTTTCAATTTTAGTGTGTTGCGTTTGCGTTTCGTTTGCGTTTAAACGGGAAAGAATAACGTTTTCTCCACTGTAAGGCAGCGAATGGATTACATGTAACTACAAAATTCGCGTTCGACTATTAAATTTTATTCAAATGGAAATTCTTGAACGCAGTGAACATGTAGATATCTAAAAACGACGGATGTCTTCTTAACCAATTTAGGATCCTTGAAATTGCAAATAACTATACCTAAGCGTTTGCTGGAAAATATCAGTAAACGTAGATATTCAAGGGTGATCTAAGAACACTGTTATGTTTTTCTACAATAGAACATTTTTATATGATATAGAAACAGGCGCGGACCCTGATCAGACGCCGCGTGACGCGGCGTCTCATCAGTGTCTACGCTTTTAAAAAAATATCCCCTTTAATAGACAACAGGCTGAAATCGGTGAATTCAGAAAAACAGATTGCTTTTTTTTCTTGACGTATTACATGTACGCTAAAGTACAGGGGACCGTTTTATAAAACTGCGTTTGACAAAAGTTGCCGTAAGTCAGATTATAAAAGTCTTACTAATTATTTATTTCTCTATCTAATCCTGTCTTGTGACATTTCTTTGGAATCATCTTGAAAAGAAATTAAATGTATTTGAAAGTTTTGACTTACGATCGTTTTTGTCGTGCGAAGTTGTATGAAACGGGCCCAATGAGATGACAGTATTATTACTGTCCAAGCAATTATGGTTTGGAACATGATCAGATGTCGTGTAAGTCAGTATCAAATTTGGCTCCAAACTGTTTGTAACGGACAGAAGTTCTTGGAGTAAAAACAGTTTTGGTAGGAAAGAAGTGGGTTCCAAACCCGTTGGGATTTTCTATAAACGAAATACCTGAATACCAAATTTGGAAAAGACGACATTTTAGCACTTTATGATTAACCTTTTTACATCCAAAGCCGACTTAAGTCAAACTTGCAAACAGGTTGGATGAAGAATGGACACCGCGTTACGCGGCGTCTGATCAAGATCCAAAACTGTAAAGCATTCGAATCAGTATTTCCTCGGCTTTACTGCCTGAAATATAACTTTGAAATGATATTGCAAACAACACTATTTAATCAGTCGATACTGTGGTGGCGATGGGGTAAAACACATGTAATTATGCGGTTCAAGGGTTAAATGGTGATTTACTGCAGGGCAGACATAGGACAAGCTTCGGACATGCAGGCAGGAGACAATGATAAATGATTTTGACATGTTTGACCTGTATTTTAGCTTCCGTTTAGCGGTTAATCTTTGAACTTTGTTTCATTTGTTTGAAACCACGTGGCTGGTTATTACAGGACACAAGAAAAATATAAGGCTCCTTTAAAAGCAACTCTATGAGCTTCTGCTTTACTTTGTCCTGCATAAGGCTGCTGTAACCTGAATTTAGGACTTCTTTCCTAACTAATATTTTTGAGAATCCGCATGACACAAATTCGACTGTTATCTCGTATAGTCTCGCCTATTCTCGTACTTACCGCTATCAGCATACATCTGACTTCTTTAATGGCCCCACAACATCCAAGGAAGGACAGAAGTATAATTACTGCTCCAGCAATGATTACGGCCAGAGAAACTGTCGGTAATAAGTTACTGCCAAGAATTGAAGAAAATTTGATCACTCCCGTCGTATTCTGTTTGGTGTATATGCCAAAACCTACAAGTCCCGCTCCAGCCACCTTTAACAGAGACAATATGTTGAGACAATAGTATACAGTGGAGAAAACGTTATTCTTTCCCAGTAAACGCGTTTAAGCTAAAACTATTATTTCCATTGCAAACAGTTTGGAGCCTGATTAGACGCCGGATAACCCGGCGTCTGATCAGGCTCGAAACTGTTTGTCACTCAGCTTAAAATAAATCGTGAGAAATGTCAAAAAGTAACAATTTCCTACATTTTACTGCTACGCGTTTTTGCGTTTCGTTTGCGTGTAAACGGGAAAGAATAACGTTTTCTCCACTGTAGCAGTAAATACTGGTACAGTACAACCTCTCTATCACGACCACTAAAACGAAGCCTAATTGATTTGATAAAAACAACAGGTGACAGCTTAAAGCAAGGTGACAGTAAAACAGAAAGCTCCTATAGGAAATTTCTGTTTCACTGTCAACTTACTTTAAGCAGTAAACTGTCGTAAAAATCTTAAAATCAACATTTTAGTGGGCGTAATAAAGGGGTTCTATTGTATATGTTTTTTCCAGAATAAATGCGTAGGTCATGAGGATAACGACGTTTTGTTGACGATAATGATGGTGATGTTGACGATAACGATGGTGCTTATATATTGTTAAAGATAAAAGCGATTAAATAAGTTTTAAATTATGATATTGTCATTATTGTAATTACAATTATCATAATAATAACAATAACATTGATGATACTTATAACAATAATAACAATAATGATGATGTCAATTTATTAGTACATCTTTCTTATACTGTGATGACATATCATCATCATCATCATCATCATCATTATCATCATTATAATAATCATTAAATTATACGTACATCTTTCTAATACAAATGTACTGTGATGACATATAATCATCATCATCATCACCATTCTCATCATCATAAAAATCATCAATTTATTAGTACATCTTTCTAAAACTGGTGACATCTTAACCAGTTGATACTATTATGAAGACACTGCTACACCACGCAACTGGTGATTGTAGATCTAGTGCTGGTTTTTTTTTTTCGAACGTATATTTGAGAGATAATTCGACTTTCGACATTAAACTTCATGTTATGGATGGACTTAAAAGCCTTTAGTTTAACAAATAGTAAAATGTCACCAGTTCAAACGCTGATTGATGGCTATACATACACCCGCTGACATTTAGCCAGACACTGCATGAGCAGTCAAACATGTGTTAACACTTTCATTCTCGATGACGCCATAAAGCCCATTTGCAAATAGTTTTGGTCCTGATCAGACGCCGCGTAACGCGGCGTCTGATCAGGATCAAAACTATTTGCCACTTGTTTTGAAATTACGTCAGTTACTTATACTGCCTTAAATCTAACGATATTGCAGACAACAATATTGAAGCAGACGACAATATGGCGGTGTAGGGGTTAAACTAGCTCGATGATTTTGATGATGACAAACTGTTCGTGATATTAGTATGCCAAGGATTTCTCTGATCATGATCTCCTTTATTTGTAGGTTACTGGGTTAAGCAGTTACTCTTTGATAAAACCCTAAGCTCTCTAAAGTTCTGCGCGATAAAAGGATAGTAAAAGATTGAGCGATCATCAAAAACAAATATATACATGTGTTTTCAATAATATAAGCAGAAGAATGATATAACAAATCTATACAGATGGAAGAACACCTTTCTTTAAAAACATTCTGACTTCCTTTAAACGATTGTCAAGCAGATTTTATTCTGTTCAGACACCACGTTACTTGGCCTCTGATCAAAATTTCCAATTGTTATACAAACAACCATTATTCTCGCTGTAAGGTAGTGAAGAGATTTAGCAAATGTCATAATTCAAAGAATTCAATGCTGCTCGTCCAGCTGTCAAACAATACATACTGACTGTATAGCATATTACAGCATTTCAGTATTCAAATTCCATCTTAACTAGAAACAATTTTGGTATTTTGAACCTCTTGCTTTTGAAATGTAGCAATGATTGGGTAAGCTAGATTTAAACTGCTTGCAATATATATATAGAAATGACCACAAATTCGTCACGTTTTCTAAATCGTTCACTGCCAAATTTTATCGTCTGCTTTAACCCTATCAATCGCCAAAATATTGTCTGCATTGGTAGTGTCGTGTGCAATAGTTTTACTGTCAGCTTTAGGGATGTTTGGACAGAAGAGATGTCTATACAAATTTCAGATATTTTGGATCCTGACCAGATGCCGCATAACGCGGCGTCTGATCAGGATCCAAACTGTTTGCAAAGTCGCCTTTTTGCGCCAATGGCAGTAAACGTGTTAAATAGGACAAGATATATGGCTTTGCTATAGACGACAAACAGGGCTGCCATAAGTTGACATGAAAAATCCTAAGATTTCCTAGTTGCATTTTTCAAGTGCGATTTTACGAATCGTACCTTTACCCCATAGCCGTTTTCTTGTTTTTATTGACAAGCGACTTCTTCTTAAAGCAGGTTGTAAGTAAAGCAGAATGCGCCTTAAGGCGCATTCTGCTTAACTTTTAGCCTCCTTTAAGCTACCATGTACTGGAAAATATTCGGAGATTTACGAAAATCCGGAGAAATGGCAGCCCTGGACAAAGTCTTTGTAAGAGATGAATCATGGCTATGAACTGGTTATGGCGACATTAACGAATAGTGTCTTCTCTTTAATTGATTTCCAAACAAATGGATATAAATCGATATGATGCATCTAAATACATGTACAGTCAAAACGCATGTAACAGAGGCATGAGGTAATGATATGCGAAAAATATGTATTAAGTACAAGATAGAGCTTAATGCAGCATAAAAGTAAAACAGAAAGCTCCTATAGGACCTTTCTGTTTTAGATTTATCTTCAAATAAGGATTACCTGTCTTAAGAGAATAGTGTCGTTCTTCAAAGATCTACCGATAATAACAAGTTGGACTGTGTCAGAGTTAGAACACGAGGAAATCCTAAGTCCAGTGCTAATATTTGCTTTAATAAAAAATGGAGATGTGCTTCAAAAAGTTTTTGTAAAATCTTAAACGCCAGAAAAATAATAAGTGATGTTTCGAACGCTTTGAATCCTGATCAAACACTAATTAACTCTTTCGCTGCCAAACTAATCGTGAGAATTTTACCCCTTCACTGTTTCATTGTCGTCTGCTTTAATGTTGTTGTTTGCAGGATCGTTTCAAAGTAAGATTAGATATAGTATGACTTACAACACATCGATACGAGTTTCAAACAGTTAGGTTCCTGATCGCGTTACGCGGTGTCTGACCAAGATCTTAACTATTCGCAAAGTCGCCTTTTGGCGCCATTGGCAGTGAAAGAGTTTACCCCTCTGATCTAAGAACACACTTACATTCGGATTTGGCGGGAATAATCAAATATCACGGAAATTGGAAATGTTTTAGATTTACATATATAAGAATCACAGTAATTATCCCAAGGGTCAAAGTAGGGAAGTCGAACGTACTAAAGTTTGGATTGTATCAGATCTGTTACAAGACAAGTACCCAAAACTCCAGATAAGAGGGAGTAAACTGAACAAATTGAACGTTTTCTCTCTCATTTTAGCACCAAATCCTATGGTGTAATTACTCATTAGAATCGTGTCTACGAGACGATTCTAACGAGTAGTGACACCATAGGGTTTAAAGAAGAAATAAAGAGTTTAGTTTTTGAAATACTCCCTTTATCTGTAGCCCTGAGTACCTTTAACATGCTGCATGCATGTGTGTATTTGACTGGGTACTAGGCGTGGGATATTTTAAGCGGACTATAGTTTTAATATGGAGATATTTCTACATCGTTTGGAGATAAATCTTGAAAATAAACTTTTGTCTAAAATCTGTTTTTAAAGTAAGCTTAGCAGCAAATCAATCTGTTTGATGTATATTAGTCTAGCCTTTATCCCCGACAGCCATTCAGGAAGCAATATACGTAAAGTCATTTGTTATGATTGATAACTATCATAACGATCATCAGAGTTAGCAAATAGTGTGTGCTTGGCGTCAAAAGACAATAATACTGTGGTATGTTACACAGGGCTCTACATACATGAAGCTAAATCAAAATGACCCAGTAATCCCCTGTACTCTATGATTAACCCCTTCACTGCCTTACCCCGAGTACAATTGTTATTTGCAAACAGGTTAGATCCTGATCAGACGCCGCGTAACGCGGCGTCTGATCAGGATACAAACTGTTTGACATTCATTTCAATATTTCTTGAGTCAAAATCGCTAAAATTTAATTTTGAGAAATAACAGCAGACGAGAATTGTTAAAAATTGATGACGTCACGGCAGTGAAGGGGTTAAAATGAGTTATCTGAACATAATGCTTGGTGTAGACATAAGGATAGTTCTTCATATCTCAACAGTTACTATTTATTTATTGTTGACTGTTTCGTTCACTTCTGTAGTGGACGAAACAGTCAGCAATAACAAAGTAAGTGTTGAGATTTGAAGAAAAACTATTCTAAATATGGATTTACCGACACAATGACCACATTCAAGACACAAGGATATTAGTGTGGCATCCACACACAATTTGTTCATCAAACACAAATACCAGTTACCAAAAGTGTGGAGGTTCAGTATAGCTCGGCGTGGCCATTGTACCTTATATTACAATGTGTATGCGTTTAATTTCGTACAAGCGAGAAGCAATAGCGTTTTGTCACTATATGATATCACCACCATTGAACGTACATGTGTATTCTGACCGTTCTTTGAAACAACAGAAACTTGGAATATTGCTAAAAGTCAGATATATGGGACTGTATATGTAGCACGCATGACAACCGACTGCACTATTTACTGTTATAGTACATGACACGCAATATTGAACATCTTGGCAAGAGTTACATGTAGCAGTTTAGACAGTGATCACATACAGCCTCGTATATGCAGCGGCTGATCTAGTTATATAATATTTGTAATGCACAAAGGTCAACAGTTTTAAATGAAATGCAAACAAGTTGACTCTCATCAAGATCCAAATTGTTTGACGATATATTAATGTTTTAAAGTTGATTTCCAAATGTATTCAAAACATCAGTCAAACATGGGATAAAACGCTATTTTCCCAATTTCTCATGCGTTCTGTTCCCAGAAATAATGTCCTTTGTAAACAGTTTGGAGGAAGATCAGACACCGAATTGCTTCTGGTCAAGCACTTAACCTTAATATGCCAACACTGTATATTATAGATCATGCTGACAATATGTTCATGAACATAATTATTGATCTATGACATAACATCAAATTCGGGGCTTTGAATTGTACATGTATAGTGAAATCCGCGTAAAATAACTATGTAGAAATAAAAGCGTGGGCATCGCTCGAAACAGGTGGTTGCTTAATTATGTGAAGAACATAGTAACTAGAAATGTCAAAAAGAGGCGTTACATTTGTAAGTATTACTTGCCATCCTTGTTGTGCCCTCATATATAGAATTTGCACTTTTTTATTGATCGTTTTGATACACGAACACGTTATTCTTAACGATTTGTTTAAAAAATATAACTAAGCGCAAATGCAATGCCATTCAATATACTGTATCAAATAGAAATCGTTTAAAAAGTGTTGATGAATGGCTGAAATTAAAGGTCAAACAGTGTTGATTCTGATCAGACACCGAGTCACTCGGCGTCTGGACAGGGTCAAAACTTTTCTGTCACCCGTCAAAACATTTCTACAGTCACGCTTTATGAAATTTGATTTTGAAGCAAAACTTTAGACAACAATATTAAAAAAGATGTGTCATGTCGGTGAAAGTGTTCAACAGATGATAGAATTTAGGGATGAAAGGGTTAAAGCAAAGAACACATACTCACCAGAATGACGGCATTAAACAGGAACATGGAATACTTTATCACACTTCCAAATCCCTTAACTCCCATCTTTGAAATCCTTGAAAAAACAGAAAACACCAAAAATCAATAACACATTGAAACTTGTTGCCGCAATAACTGACACCTATAATCCACTGGTCTATCTCCAAAATGATAGCCGAATAACTACTAGTCTTAACGCCATGGTGGACATGATAAATGCGAAGTACACACACTGGTAATGCTTAGCTACTCGTAGGCGTTCGTAAGTACTTACCTACTGCAGTAAGTGCAAATATCATGATTCTCCGCCATATTTTATAGGACAAATAGTCTGTATAACAGGGCTGCCATAAGTTGATAATGTTCAATTTTTCAGATGCAATTTTACTGATCGTTCCTTTACCCCATAGTCTGGTTCTTGTTTTGAAGACACATGACTGCTTAAACAGGTTGAAAGTAAAGCAGAATGCGACCTAAGGTGCATCCTGCTTTTACTATCAGACTGTTTGAGGCTACCATCTGCTAGGATAAAAACCCGAAGACTTAGGAAAAATCCGGAGAAATGGCAGCCCTGGTATAACAGATGTACTCCCTATGTACAAGGTACATTAAATGAAAACACTGTATAAACACAATGCCAACTACAATAAAACATCAGTCTGGTGTGGTTATGTAAGTATTTGAACTCCTTCATTGCCACAACTGACTATTTGCAGAATATTTACGAACAATTTGGATCCGGATCAGACGCACTGTACATGTAACCACTTGACACTTTACTTGACTTTTTTTTATCAAAATACATCAACCAAGTTTTCGGGAGTTATTGATGAAGTCACTTATAACATTGGTGCAGAATCGAATGTGAAAATAATAAAATATTAAAGCATTTAAGCTGGTGTCATTTTAGAGGACATTGGAAAACAGTGTAGACTCTTATCGGACATCGTAAAATGCGGCATCTCACCAGGGTAGGTAATGTTTATTATCAAGGACATGGTTATCAACTATTAGAAAAGATACGCGAAATTGGCTATTTCACACTCCTATAGCTCTTAACTCTTTTATCGTCCGCTTTAACAATATCACCATCGTCTGCATCCATAGAGTCGCCTGCAATAATTTGTCATGTCAGATTTAGAGCATTTTTGAGAGAAAAAATAAATATACAAGATTTAACAAGTCGCCTTATTGACCCATTGGCAGTGAAAAAGTTAACTTACCATTTCAAAGTGTACAGAAAAAAGGATTGAATGGCATATTACAGGCATTAGTAAGAAGACAATGGCAATATATCAACCCTCGCTATCATGGTCATCCATGGTAGAAATTGGTTTTGGCGTTAATGACAAATATTTGTTTCTAGCGTCTATTAAAATGGACATTGACAAACAGTTTTGATCCTTTTGAGACTCTACGTAACAATATTAACTATTGCTACTTACAGTGGAGAATATGTTATTCTTTCCCGTTTAAACGCAAACGTACGCAAACGCAAAGCACTAAAACGTAGAAAAGAACATCTTTTGGACAATTCTGATATTTCATGTTCATCTTGGTGGCAAACAGTTTGGAGCCTGAACAGACGCCGGGTTACCCGGCGTCTGATCTGGCTCCAAACTGTTTGCACTGCAAATAATAGTTTTAGCGTAAACGCGTTTATTGGGAAAGAATAACACATTCTCCACTGTATAAGGTCATGTTCTACTGTATGGACAAACACTATACATTATATCATATTTGTTTTATCTATAATGCAATACAATAGAGTTCATTGCAAATTAGACATAAATGGACTAAAGCAAAGTGAAAGCAAACCAGATACGATCCGAAATCGCATTTGCTTGTCCTCTTGCTGTATACGTTACGTGTAAAGGGCCCCCTCTGTATAACAAGTAGGTAGTGTATAATTTTCGGAGGGAGTTGTCATTGGGAGGAAAACATTAAGATTTGACTTACATTTGCAAACAGCTTAAATCCAGATTAGACGCCGCGTAATACGGCGTCTGATCTGGATTCTACCTGTTTGTCACTAGTCATTATATTTCTTCTCTCCAAATGTCTACTAATATGTAACTTTAAGAAAAAAAATAGCAGACGACAATTTAAGCAGACGTTATTGCAGCATTGAAAGGGTTAGAAATAATTGTCTTGTATGGGGAACAGTTGCAAGCGTTGTTGTAAGGGAGGCAGGGCTGCCATTTCTCCGGATTTTTCCTAAATCTTCGGATTTTTTTCTAGTACATGATAGTTTAAAGCAGGCTGAAAGGAAAGCAGAATGCGCCTTATGGCGCATTCTGCTTTACTTCCAGTCTGCTTTAAGCAGCCACGTGTCAAAAAACTAGAAACAGGCGATGGGGTAAAGGTACGGTTCGTAAAATCGCTCTTGAAAAATGTCCATTTGGAAATCTTAGGAATTTTCATGTTAACTTATGGCAGCCCTGGGGAGGGTTGTTGTTCGGATTGCCGTTGTAGAGAGGGAGCACTGTTTTCGAAAAGAATAACGTTTTCTCCATTGACACCAGTGTGACTGTAAAGCTATCGTACTGTCGGGCTATACATCTATAAGATTAGCTGTATAACTGACAACAGTTCACACTGAATGAGACGTTGTCTGTCATTAAACAGTCTACAAAGTTACATTGACAAATTTAATTACGCAGGACAGCTAGGATATTGTGGGGGAGTTTGTTATTCCTTCCCGACACATGTGTTTCTACTCCAAGAAATTATATAAACCGCATTTAGATTGGAATCAGATGAGACTACGAGAAACTCAGGTTAACCCTTTCGGGGTCAAATGTTTACCCCGTCACCGCTTCATTGTCGTTTGCTTCAGTTGTACAGTTGTCTGCAAAAATATTTTAAAGTTAGATTTAATGAAGTATGACTTAAGAAATATCGATTCGAGTGTCAAACAATTTACGCGGCGTCTGAATTGTATCCAAACTGTTTGCACAGTCGACTTAATGCAACCTCGGCGCCGAAAGGGTTAACACGTCATAAATAGTTTTAAACTATGTTTTTGTTTGAGTTTTGTTTTTCGTTTGACCATTCTCTGTTATTGGAGATTTAAGTTGACTTTGCAAACACTTTGGATCTAATCTGTAGTTACATGTAATATGTGTGTACATGATGTTTTGCTGCAGGTTTTGCGCTGTGCGTGTACAATGTACCTGTCACTTCTCCCGTACTTGTCTCTCCATTCCTTTATACAATGGAGAATCTGTTATTCTTTCCCGTTTAAACGCAAACGTACGCAAACGCACAGCGCTAAAACGTAGAAAAGAACAACTTTTGGACAATTCTGATATTTCATGTTTATCTTGGTTGCAAACAGTTTGGAGCCTGATCAGACGCCGGGTTACCCGGCGTCTGATCAGGCTCCAAACTGTTTGCACTGCAAATAATAGTTTTAGCGTAAACGCGTTTATTGGGAAAGAATAACAGATTCTCCACTGTAATTAGCCATGTCATTGTTTTCACTTACAGCCAATCTTGTATTACCCCTTGTCATGCTGAAATGTCGTCTGCTTAAAATGTATCGTTTTGGAAAATGATTTAACCTACCACGCTCACAATTTAGGCAATTGGATCTGAAGAAAATTTTGGATATTACACGTAGTGCCAAACAATTTAGATCCAGATCATACGCCGCGTGACGCGGCGTCTAATCTGGATCCAAACTGTTTGCAAAATTTTGCGAAATCGCGCTTAACATGATAGGTGTTACAGTGGAAAAAACGTTATTCTTTCCCAATAAACGCGTTTACGCTAAAACTATTATTTCTATTGCAAACAGTTTGGAGCCAGATCAGACACCGGGTTACCCGGCGTCTGATCAGGCTCCAAACTGTTTGCCACCAAGATAAACATGAATTATCAGAATTGTCCAAAAGTGATACTTTTCTACGTTTTAGTGTTTTGCGTTTGCGTACGTTTACGTTTAAACGGGAAAGAATAACGTTTTCTCCACTGTACATGTAACCCATTCACTCACATGTCGCCGTTTGCTTCAAAACATTGTCGTCTGGTTGTATGGCGTCTGATCTTGCTCCAAACTGTTTGTCACTCAGAGTTTACTTGTGAGATGGTTTAAAAAGGTACATAATTTTCTACATGTTATTGCATTTTACTTCGAACAATGTCCGCCTGACATTAAATAAAACGTGTCGCAGAGCAATTCGTTTATTTGGAGATTTTCAACAAATAAAAGACTGCTCGTGAAGAAAAAAAAGTTTTACTGAAAGCTTCATTAGAAACAAGAATATCTTTAAAAAAGATATTCGGCGGAATGAGTGGTTAAACTAATGCTATAGATGGGTGTGCAAACTTGAATGAAATTGAGGTTTTCACAGAATTGTAATATCTTGGATTGAAAAGTAAAACATTCAATTACAGTAACTTTCATGTAAAATATTGCTACTAAAGGTCTGTCCTCTACAGAATCACCAAACAATAATTTAAACCGTATCCTGCTGCTCATAAGATTAATGCATAAATCTACTGTTCTATCAATGGAGTTTCTTAAAACAAAGATGTCATAATTATCTAAAAATAGAAACATGCTGTCATAGCAATTGAAGACTCTTTGCACTAACAATTCACATTCAATTACAGTAACTTTTATTTAAAATGCAAAACTATTATGTACAGAAATTCCAAACAAAACAATTATTTAAACCGTACCCTAGCTACTGGTAGGAGATACTCACATTAATCTACTGTTCTATCACTCTTCATTCATGAATGGAGTTTCTTAGAAAAAAGATGTAATATCTTAAAATAGAAGCATGATTGCATCAGCAAAGTTAGTCTGTCTCTCTAAATTTTACACTCACTATTCCTATCCAGTAAAACTGTAATTTTGCATAGGCCAGCCTACAGGGCTCCAGATAAGAGGGAGTAAACTGAACAAATCACATTTTTCACTCATTTCAACACCAAACCCTATGATGTTACTACTCATTTTGATCCTCTCGAAGAGACGGTTCAAATGAGTAGTGACACCATATGGTTTAATGCAGAAATAAAGATTTTAAGTTTTGAAATACAACCCTTATCTGGAGCCCTGGCTACTATCCAATCAGCCCATTCAGTTTTAAGCATGTGACTTTCAACATAGATTTCTGTCCAGTTATCATTGGTTGAGAATTTGCATGATAGGTCTAAATAGAAACTATTCAGCTCCGCCGAAAAATGTTATATTTGTTTAGCCCTGCACTAAACTACAATTGTATTTTAATACTGGCAAATGATCTCTTTTGAATCGATCTCTTTTATGGTGAAATTAATTATTTTACATCGTTCACACGAAAATATACATGTAAATAAACATTGTTGCAATTAAATGTAGAAACTGACTAACAGTTTTCGAATAGGTTTTCGAGCGTCACACACGTTTGAATCCCCTCTTGCTTCAAACATTTTGCACTCGTTCTTAGTTGTTGATTAATTACTTGTAATTAATTTGCGGACTATCGTGGTTTGTGGACAGGATTAGCGTTTTAACCCACTGTTAACAAATTGAGGGCATTTTGGAAGCGGTTTAACGCAACAGTAGTTGCGAGGATATATGTGTAGTAAAATAGCCACAAAACTGTCAGAAACGACGATCAATAAACCACACTTGGCTACGAGTAGGGTAATTGTGCCATGATGTCTTACTTCTCCCCTCTATCTTAACATAGTGTCCAGAGAACATAAAACTGTCAGCTACCGTAGTGAGTGGTGGAGACGTTATTCTTTCCCGTTTGAACGAAACTAAAAACAAACGCAATTCATTAAAATGTTAATTGAAATCTCGCTATTACGACCTCTTAATTGTGTTAATTATTAGGTGTTTACGATAGGTGACTGCATAAGGCAAGGTTACAGTAAACAGAAAGCTCATTGAGGAACTTTCTGTTTTACTGTCAAAACTTGCTTTAAGTTGTAATATGTATTGTATGAAATCAATTAGCCCCGTTTAAGTGGTCGGTTACTGTAGATATATGATACTAGTTATTTCTGCCCATATAATTATCTGAATAGATCTAGTTAACAGGATGTAGCCTGATCCGACGCCAGGTTACCCGACATTTAGTCTTATTCCAGACGTTTTGTAATGGGTATACCGTTTTAGTATGATCGCTAAGCCCATTGCTTTAAAAAATATAAAATCGTACTATTTAAATTACTGGCGATTAAAATTTATTTAAATACATGAAACAAACAGTTTAGAGTCTGATCACACTTACCCTGCGTCTGATCTGGCTCCCAACTGTTTGCAATTGACCAACGAACTCTAGCAGTAATGCAATTATTTTGGAAAGAATAACGTCTTCTCCACTGTATCTAAACATAGTGTCCAGAGAACATAAAACTGTCTGTGGCGAGGTTATTACCAAATGTGACGCCGGTTTCTGTTTCTCTTACGTCCGCGTTTTTACCTCACTCAGACTGGACACAGCTGATGTACGATAACGTCAATTTATTAGGCCCCACTTAAAAGAGATTTTAAAGGTTCCATTAGTTAAGGAAAATAGTACAGCAGAAAGCGTCTGTAGGACATAGACCTACATTCATCATAGTTCTACAGTGAAGAAAACGTTATTCTTTCCCGTTTAAACGCAAACGAAAAGCAAACGAATACGCATTGAAATAAAATGTACAAAATGACCGTTTTTTGACAATTCTGAATGTTGATTTAAACCTGAATGGCAAACAGTTTGAAGCCTGATCAGACGCCGGGTTACCCGGCGTCTGATCCGGCTCCAAACTGTTTGCATGGGAAATAATAGATTTAGCGTAAACGCGTTTATTGGGAAAGAATAACATTTTCTCCACTGTATGTCATATGGACGTTTCCTGCTTAAATTCCGCCTTAACGACCTGTCTGAAAAAGCAGTGTCATTTGGGTGTTTAGCAGGTTACTGCTTCAAACAGGATAGAAGTAAAAATGTCATTTCCTTTGAGACGTAGACCACTGTTCCTGCACATGAAAATAAATGTTCGTTTTAGTGACAGCATATGTGGCTATCAAAAGCAGAGTGAAATGCAAGCACAACACTTTTATAATTATGAACTTGTTTTGCTTTACTGCCTAATATTAGCTGTATCCTATCTTAAACAATTTTAAATAAGCGTCGTTAGATAGTAGTCGTAGTAGCGAAACTTCATCATCATAACCATCAAAACTTCAGATAGTATTTTATTCAGTTTTTAAAAGGCTCTTTTTCTACGTTCAATAGAGGACATTTGCATACTGTGTAGACTGCCTTGCCATTTCATATGAAATGTTCTGTTTTATCTATGTATATCTATAATAAAATATTTCAGCAAGCGCGCAAGGACGAGTTCATTGCAATATCCAGGAATAAATGTGTTACATGTACGATCTAAATAAATAACTCGGTATAGATAAATCTCTTCAACACATCTCGATGTACCATAACGTCGTATACTGTGAAAAGTACGGAGACATCTACTTCAGTAAAAATGAACCTAAAGGTGTCGTTGATGTTGTATGAACAAACAACAGTTACTACATGTACAGTGGAGAAAACGTTATTCTTTCCCAATAAACGCGTTTACGCTAAATCGTTTATTTCCATTGCAAACAGTTTCGAGCCAGATCAGACGCCGGGAAACCCGGCGTCTGATCAGGCTCCAAACTGTTTGTCACCAAGATAAACATGAATTATCAGAATTGTCCAAAAGTTGCACTTTTCTACGTTCTAGTGCTTTGCGTTTGCGTTTCGTTTCGTTTAAACGGGAAAGAATAACGTTTTCTCCACTGTACATGTAGAAGAGGGCTCCACGGACCATACACACAGTAGTGTATCAAAGAGGCTGATATTATTAACCCAATAACCTTAGAAACTTGTCATACACACTTTCAATTTTTAATCAAAGTTTGTCCTTCATTGAATACTTAGGAATGATTTTAAAAAAAATTGCAAAATGACAAACATTATAGATTCTGATCAGAGGGCTACACTCTTTTCATAGGACATACATGTATGAACTCTTCACATGTACAGTAGGAAAAACGTTATTCTTTCCCGTTTAAACGCAAACGAAACGCAGAAACAAAGCACTAAACCGTAGTAAAGGCAACATTTGGACAATTCTGATAATTCATGTTTATGTTGGTTGCAGGCAGTTTGGAGCCGGATCAGACGCCGGGTTACCCGGCGTCTGATCCTGCTCAAAACTGTTTGCAATAGAAATAATAGTGTTAGCGTAAACGCGTTTATTGGGAAATAATAACTTTTTCTCCAGTGTACACTGGTAGCAAAGGGTGCATATATGAGTGGCTAGGGTTAAAGGAGTTAATGTCTATACCGTTTGTCAATTGTCACAGAACATGACTGCTGTGTACTGATGCTTCAAACAGTACAATCAAATATCTTATGAAGACACTCATAGATATACTTAGAAAAGACGTCCAAACGAAAGTAAGCCGATGTTGACCAGGGTCGCAAGACATGTGACGATGCATCAATATATGGCTTCGACTGGACGAAAATCTTCTCAGCTCCAGCAGCAGCAGCAACAACAACAACAACAATTTAAAACATTTTAATAGTTCATACCCAATGTTGCCGCGCATATTCTCGTTAAATAACTTAAACACACGTGGTCCTTCCAGAGTTTGTAGCTGCCATAACCCTTTAAAGAGACTAAAAAAACAAATAGTGTGATCGCAAAAATAAATAAAAGCAAATGTGTACCATTATCGTGATATGACATTAGACATTATGATCAGTATAAAACATCCTCAGGAAAAGTCACCAAATATCAGTTTTGAATTCTTTTCCATCCCTTTATCTATTCCGTCTATTAGACGGAGTAAATTAATATCGCATCGTTTTCGCACGCACAGGCATAGTCAGCAAAGATATAAGTATCGTCTTCTCCCTCACTGTACACTAAAGTAGGTTAAATCGACCGCCGATAAATGAATGGCGCGCTTGCCTCTTTAACAAGAAGTCTGACTCATTTTTTATTATCCGTCCCGCATGCCGGGGGCCGGGTTCCAATCCCATTCGAGCTAAATATTTTTTCATTGAAATCACTTTTTTTAAAAAGAATATCCTAATTTAATATTTACTTCTTTATATAAGCGTTTGTCATACATTTAAGATTTATTGTTTATACCAAATCTGGTTGCAAATCGGTTTAAATGGTAGTATCAAGTACTGCCTACTAAATACAGTAGAACCTCTCTATTACGACCAGTAAATTGTGTCAAATATAAGTTGTTTAAGACAGGTGACTGCTTAAAGCAATGTGACAGTGAAACAGAAAGCTCCTACATTGCGTTAAGCTGTCACCTGTCTTTTATACAGACAATTAGCCTTTTTTAAGTGGTCGTAATAGAGAGGTTCTACTGTACATTGCATTTATTTTACATTCAGCTAAACATGACATATTAAAAAGTATCGACCTTGATGAAAAGTCGTAACTTGCAGCGTCTGCACTGTTTGCTGGGAGATTTCTTAAGATATACAAGACTGGTCTAAAGGCACTTCAGTGTTTGTCAATACAGTATATACTTAAGAAATAATCTATGTTCTACCGTTGTTAATCGGATAATTTAACGGTTGGGAGTTGGGATGCGCACGAATTGGCCACCCAGGCCTATGGCAAGGGTCTAATCGGGTCTACTGTGGTACCTTTTTAGTTATAAAGGGGAACAATTGCATCGGACTATTTTCATGAAGAGTATCTACATGTAGTAGGAACGCCCTTCTATTGCTGTTCCATTCTACCAATTCCATAAACGTCATACCTGATAAAACGAAGCATGTTTCTAGCTTTGTTCTGAACAAAAGTGACCACTAAAAGCAGGTTGAAAGTAAAGAAGGATGTGCCTTAAGGTGCATTCTGCTATAACTTATGCCTGCTTTAAGATGCCATCTGATATTACGCCACATGCCTTTCATTGAAGGAACTGTGTTTTAACGTAGGGCGGGCACAGGAAGAGCCTACATAACGGACTATTTTCACAACATGGTATATTGTACTAGATATATCACGGTAAAGTTGTTCTTTGTTTATGGGGTCATTTCACCGAGTACGACCTGGAAAAGTCGCACGCGACCACGCGCGACCTTGATCGCAGCTCGGTTTTCCCGTAGTCGCGGGCAAAAACCGCGCGACCTACCACATTATTTTCTGCGTACGCTCTATGTTCGATGTTAGCTCGTTCGACCTTCGATGTGTACGCTCTACCTTCGCCCTATACGCTCTACAAACGCTCTATATACGCTCTACCTACGACCATCCACTCGATCTAAAGCGATCTTGACACGACCAAGACTCGTTCTGTTCGACCAGTCTGCGACATAGCCTCAATCTCCCGACGATCTATCCTCGAAAGCGCGCGACCTCGGCCGACCAAGACTTATGCCCGGCCGATCTAGCTACGTCCGAGTTGTAATGATCCCTCGATCAATAAGACTTAGATGCGATCTCGAACGTTCTAGCCTCGCTCAGACAACCAATTCTCGATCTTTTCTCGACAGAGTCTCGATCGAGCTGCGCGCATATTCGTTATGGTCGCATGGATTTGCGCGCGACCCTTTGCGATCTCAATAAAAGGTCTGGCGATCGGTGGACGACCTTCAGGTTTTGACCAGTCTCCGAAGGGAAATCATGGATCAAATCGATATGCATTTGCTATTGGTTCGGTTCGGAACAAGTCGGCAATGACAATAATGGCCTATCGCTGTTCGTAGAGTTCAGATATTTGGTCCGATTTTATCAGGGATCCTCAACATTATCTGAAGTTTTGATTGTATTTACTTTTTTTTTAAACTGAACCAAAAAAACATATCACACCATAATTGGATAAACATTTAAAAAAGCACCCAGAAAAAATACCAAAAAACTTGAATTAATACCAAAACATATTTAAGTATTCCTTTACCCAATAACCTGTTTCTAGATTTGACCACTTAAAGTAAGTTGAACGTGAAGCAGATTGCTCCTTTAGGCGTATGTGGTCACTATTGTGGGAGGAAACCGGAGTACCCGGAGAACCCCACTTGTTCGGATGGGCGGCCACTGCACCCTCTAACACTGCCGGTATCGAGCTCGAACCGCATTAGTGAGAAGCACGTGCGCTAACCACTGCACTGTCCATGCAGTTTGACTATGATATTTAGTGTTTTTTATGGGTTAGTTTGCGGGGGGGTGATTTTTTCTTTGTTTTATTTTTGTTTTCTATGGTTTTTTTGGTCTTTTTTACCCTTTCACTGCCAATATTACGGAAATACCCATCTTACACTGTCGCTGCCTTATTATAATATCGGCTTATATTTGTTACCCCCTGTAACTTTTAAAACTTCAGTGTTATACGTTTTGGACTTTGGAAACATTGATATGAGTGTCAAATAGTTTGGATTATATTCAAACACCGCATTACGCGGCATCTGATCAGGATCCAACATGTTTGCCAATGTCGATGTTGGCGGCCTAGTCAATGATAGGGTTAATCTTTTCATTTTATTCATGAATCAAAGAAACAAGCCTATAATAAAACAAGATTTATGAAACATTTTATATATTCACGCAAAAAATACATTATTTACAATATTTGCAAAGGGCTGCATTCATTTACTCATAATTACTTTATTGTTTATAGCTTAAGCGTACATAGGTCGCACCTTAATCCTTCTATCTCGATCCAATCATGTCAATATAAATAATATGGAGCGTACGGGGCTAGGAAAGGTCTGGGACAGTTCGCGTGGAGCGAGGCTTGATCGCCAAAGCGCGAAGCTAGATCATACGGATCGAGCGAGGATCGAGCAGGGGTCGAGCAGCATGATCATGCGCGCGATCAGTTCTCGCTCGAGTAGACTGAGCCTCGCTCACCCCCGCTCTAGTTTCGATCGTCCCTCGACCAATACGTTCTTTCCTCGACTATGCTCGCTCTTTCGACGCTCTCCGTGCGACTTTTAGGTCGAGGCTCGGTTTTTTGACATGTCAAAAAAACGAGCTACGATCTATTTTTCCGGGAGACCAATCCTCGACCATGTGCGACCACGGGAGACCAAGGTGCGACCAACCCTCGGTCAACCGTCGACTACGTGCGACCTGGGGTGACCAAGCTACGCTCTGAGATCGCAGCTCAGTCTTCCGGGAAGATTTCTTGGTGAAATGACCCCTTTATAGAGATGAATTCACGTGTCATGTTAGAATTTCATATAAACAAGAAAAAATAACAGACCCGGATGAAACATCGCAATTTATGTACAACGTCTTTTCAGTGTCTGCACTATATGCTTGTGCCTACTCTTATGGACTTATTTCTCTCCCTAATCTTTCGTGAGAGTTTTACCCCTTCACCGTTTCATTGTCGTCTGCTTCAATTTTGTTGTCTGCAATGTAGTTTCAAAGTTAGAAAATAAGGCAGTATGACTGAAGAAATTTCAAAACGAGTGCCAACCAATTTGGTTTGGTTCCTGGTCAGACGCCGCAAAACTGTTTGAAAACGCGCTTTTCAGCGTCATTGAGGGTTGAAAGGGTTAATGCATTAACCCTTTCCCTTATAGAAGCGACTTTTAGCGCATTCATTTTATTCATCCGCCAAAGAAATAGTTCGATTTTATACTGTCATGAATATGTACCATAATATTTTTTTCTATATCATAGCAGATAGTAACTTAAAGCAGGTGAAAGTAAAGCAGAATGCGCCCTAGGGCGCATTCTGCTTTATTTCAACCTGCTTTAAAAGGTCACACATCTTAACTACTAGAAACAGGCTATGGGGTAATCGGTTAAGGGTTAAAGCACGCAAAGTGCTTCTCTAATGGGATGTTTGCATTCGAAATAAGTCCGACCAGAAAATGACTGCAATTATGACGACTACAAATCAACAGGGTTGAGACAACGTCCGTAAATAATCGATGACGCACAGTCTATCTGGTACTTGTATGGTGGAGAAGACATTATTATTTCCAAAGTAAACGCGTTTATGCTAAAATTATTATGTTTTCAATTGCAATCAGTTTAGAGCCAGATCAGACACCGGTTTATCCGGTGTCTGATCAGGCTCCAAACTGTTTGCTACTCAGATTAAAAGGAATTGTCAAAAAACTAAAAATGTTTTATTTTCTGCATTTTTTGTGATGCGTTTGCGTTTCGTTTGTGTTTACACGGGAGAGAACAACGTCTTCACCAGTACTACATGTATGTTCGTTCCCCATCGAAGAGCCTTAAAAAGAGCTTATGCCTGGTTCTCAAGGAGATGATATGTCATGCTTTTACCACACACTGTTAAAGAACCATAGGACAACGTTCACATATATTAATACTGAAATGTGGGTGCTTAAAACAGGCTGAGAGTAAAGCCGTAGAAAGTCACTAACCGTTTGCGTTAAGAAACCACCAGTATAACATTTAAAACTTGAAAACAAGCCAGTGGAAGGGGTATGAGGGCGGTTAATAGAAAATGAATCCAACGGCCTGAATATTTTATATAAAAGAGAAAAATTAGACAATTTAGAAAGGTTGTACTTTTACTTATTATCCTAAATTAACACATTAATGCGTACCATCTACAAAAGTAGACATTAGCAAATATTGTGTAACCTGATGAGACAACATAATTTACGGCATCTCGTCAGGGTCTGCACTGTTTGATATTTCATATGAAATTGATTTGCCTAAACCTGTAACACGCTATGCATGGCTAATATAAGAGGGAGTAAACGTAATAGTTTCAGCATCTTCTCCTTTATGTTTAAAGCCATCCCTTTGGCATGACGACTGATAGGAATGGACTCTTCGATACGATTCTAATGAGTTGCTACATGTACACCATAGGGTTTTGAGCAGGCAAGCATAACGATTTTAGCTTTCATAATGCTCCCCGTATCTACACCTCTGGCTAAAGGGAAGTGGTTGTGATAATGCTGGAAAAAATAGTTTGGATCCAGATGAAACACTGGAGAACTTAACGTCTAATCTTGATCAAATCTGTTTGACAATCTGATGAATTATATTAGAGAAATTTCCAGATATACGACACATATGCATACAGGGGGAAAACGCTATTCTTTCCCAATAAACGCGTTTACGCTAAAACTATCATTCCCTTGCAAATAGTTTGGAGCCAGATAACCCGGCGTCTGATCAGGCTCCAAAGCGTCTGCCACTCTGGTGGCAATGAATAGTCAGAATTGTCAATAAATTGTTATTTTCTAGATTTTTTGCAATACGTTTGTGTATCGTTTGCGTTTAAACGAGAACGGATAAAAGCGTTTTCTCCACTGTAACTACTGAAGGCTAACGTAAACAATGTACATGTGATCGTGAGGCATGTCGTTTCCAGGTCTATCCATTAATCTGTCATGTTGAACAACTCTCATGTGCCCCTCCCACACAATAAGGCGATCCACTACAACACCCAGCCCTCACTATATTGATCAAAATCATCACAGCCATTAGCGCCTATCTTGTTAAGACATTGTTTTGCTTGTACAAAATGACCTTTCTATAGTGTAATAGATATACTGTGACGAAACATATTTTCTTTTCCTTCAGAGCTCCTTCAGATAAGTGGGTTTGTTTGTTAACGTCCGTTTTGCCATCTATGAGCAAATTGGACGTCCCAGAGAAAGGGGTGCGGATAAAGAAAACACAGGCGCAGAGAGGGATGCGGATACAGAAAACCCAGACGCGATGCCCTACTCTTATTATCGACACAGTTCTATGGCGTTTTTCGGATGCCCAGTGTTAAGCACTGATACATCGGAAGGATTTGGTCCGACTGAGATCGAACTCACGACCGCTGGAATCATAGTCGAGCGCGTTGTCACTGAACCACGTCCGCCGGAATTCTAGATAAGAGTGAGTTAAGTAAACATTGCAATATTTCAACGTAAAGACTTCACAAACTCCTATGTTGTGATATACTAAATACTAATTAGAATCGTCTCAAAGAGACTATTCTATTTAGTAGTCACATCATAGGATTTTATTCAGAAATAAGGATGGTAGCATTTAAAATACTCATCATATCAGGAGCTTTAAAGCCGCATTGTGTTTTTGAGAAACCTGCATAAAACGGTTGTTTGGGGTCCCATTTGAACTACGTGGGACGTGATTCTTTCACAAAAACCGGTTTTATCTAACAAATTCGCTTTTTAAATTTTATTTATACTATTTTGGTGCTGCACAAATTAAAGAGCCTCCCTTGTGAATATAAAGAAGGACAACTCTGTAAATACAGGGCTCCAGATAACGGAAGTATTTCGAAAACTAAAATCTTTATTTCTGCTTTTAAACCCAATGGTGTCATACTCATTAAAATTGTCTCGAAGAGACGGTTTAATCAGTAGTAACACCATAGCATTCGGTGTTGAAATGAGTGAGAAAATGTTAGATTAGTTCAGATTACTCTCGATTACATCTATAGCTGGAGCACTGGAAATGACCCTGTTAACCCTTATTCTGCTGCACAGACGTCTGCTTTGACATTGTCGTCTGCAAAATGTGATCAGTTTAGAGTTATGCATTGTTTTAATTAAACAAACCTTAAGACGAGTGTCAAACAGTTTGGATCCAGACGAGACGCCTCGTTACGCGGCGTCTTTTTAGATTCAAATAGTTTGCAAACTCCTAAAAGTTACGACCAGTAGGCACAGGGTTAAACACTATGAGATCCAATAACAACATGTACATAATTATTCACTAGGGGTAAACGATGAAACAAACTACGGTGAATCTATACCTTGAGCTTGCTGAAAATGACTGTTTCAGCCTTGTCCGCTCTCTAACTCAAACATTTCTTTTTGGATCTTCACCAAACTTGCTACAAATGTTTATTAGTATAGAATCTAGGTCAGGTTCAATAACTAGTAAAATCACATAAGGCATGTCTGAGTTATTGCCCTTGAATAATTAAAAAAATGAATTTTTTAGTCATTCAAGGGCAATAACTCCAACATGCCTTGTGCGATTTTGGTAGTTAAGATGACTGACCTAGATTTTATATTAATAAACATTTTCAACAAGTTTGGTGAATATCTGATATAAACTGCATGTGTTAGAAAGCAAAAAATGCTGAAACATTCATTTTTAATACTTAAAGGGCCAAAACTCAGACATGCCACATGCGATTTTTGTAATAATCAAACTAGACCTAAATCTTATATAATTAAATATTTTCAGCAAGTTTAGTGAATATCCGATAAAAACTGTTTAATTCTTTCCCGTGTTACTAATAATCCTGTCAGAGAATTTTGTTAGATGTTTTACATGTATTTACTTACTGTGCTGGCGGTCTTTTTGATTGTAAGGTTGTGGAACAGGGTTTATATTTTATGTACACTGTTCGTCTTTATAGGTGAATATAGGAGATAAGTGTGAGGTTGGGCGCCCCTAAACCCAGGTTTAACCCCCCCCCCCCCCCAGTGGTTGTTAATGATTAATTAATTTATAATTGATTATTGATTGCTACTGACCGTACCAAGGCGGGCTCCTATGTTCACTTAGCTTTATGTTTGTCTTGCGTGTTGTTTTCTATTTAGTGTGTAGATGAAGGAATGGTATTGCGTGTGTGTGTGTGTGTGTGTGGTTGTGTGTGTGTGTGTGTTTGTTATGGTATGGCTGTGTGTGTGTTCTGCTTTAGAGATGGGTGTATTGTTTGTGTTGCGTTTCCTGCTTGAGTCTTCCTTCGTATTTATTTGTGTTAGGGTGCAAAAATGACTGAAACAGTCATTTTTTATTAATAAAAAGACAATAACTCAAATATACCTTATGCGATTTTAGTAGTAATCCAACTAAACCTTGATTTTATATCAATGAATATTTTCAGCAAGTTTGGTGAAGATCCAGTAAAACGTATTTGTGTTAGAGAGCAAAACTTGCTGAAAACAGTCATTTTTAATACATAAAGGGCAGAAACTCAGATATGCCATATGCGATTCTAGTAATAATCAAACTATACCTAAATTTTATATGAATAAATATTTTCAGCATGTTTGGTGAATATCCGATAAAAGCTGTTTGTTTTAGAGTGCAAAAATGACTAAAAAAGTCATTTTTTATTAATTAACAGGCAATAACTCAAAAAAACCTTATGCGATTTTAGTAGTAATCGAACTAAACCTTAATTTTATATCAATGAACATTTTCAGCAAGTTTGTGAAAGATCGGATAAACATTAGTTGAGTTAGAGAGCGGACAAAAAAGTGTGATAGTCAAACTGACTGATGGATAGACGGGCGGAGATAGATTCGGTTGCCCCCAGTGAAGTTGTATTCGGCTGTATCACGTGATACTAAGCCGTGTGGAAATGTTTATGTCAGACGTTCTATTTTCGGTTTGTTATGATTTTAAATCGCCCTTTTTGGTGATTTAGGTCCGTCTTCATCAGTTCATAGATCAGTTTGGCCCATAAGAATGTTGAAACATTATTATTAACCGTTATCGTATTTCAGGCATTGAGAAAAGGTCTGAAAACACAATGGGACTTTAAGTTACCAATTTCATTTCTCTGAAACGAGTCGCAAAATAGTACATGTAATATGTAGAAAGAGGTATATTTGAAAAGGTTGTCTTTTAATCCTTTCACTTCCAGTTTTATCATCTGCTTAATCTCCTCTGTCTCTCTGTCTCTCTCTCTCTATATCTCCTTCTCTCGATCTCTCTCTCTCGTCGCCAAAGGTTTGTCTGCATTGATAATGTCGTCTGCAGTATATTTTCAAGTCAGATTTATGGCTTTTTGACGGAAGATATACATGTATGCATACGAGTGTCAAACAGCTTGGGCAAGATCAGATGCCACGCCATTGGCAGCGAAATATTAACAGTGGAGAAGACGTTATCCTTTTCCGATTGAACACAAACGAAACGTACAAGCAAAACACTAAAATACACAACATTCTATGATGAGAAATTTCTAACGATTTATTTTGATCTTGGTGATAAACAATGTGGGGCCTGATCAGTCACCGAGCCACCAGACTTCTGATCTGACTCTAAATTATTTGCAATGGCAATATAAGTTTAAGCATAATCTCGTGTTTGGGAAAGAATACTGCCTTCGCCACTTTAATTCAATTTTGAGAGTCAAACATGGTTAAACATTCTAACTCGAGAAGTCAACACACACACACAACTTGATCAGATGCATGAAAAGAATTTGTACACTTAGCCAAAAGTATGTTGTACCAAAGGTGTCGAAGGTATAGATGCTGCCTGAGCAGCATCTATGCCTTCGACCCTTTTGTACACCATAAGACAAGTGCGACCAAAGGAGTAAGTATCTGGGTCCAAATGTTTTTAACATTAACATTTGTACAAATTAACAAAATATTACAAATAACAGCTTAGTAGAAAAGTTTATCGGTTTATCTACTGTTATAGGAACAGTGCTATCAGTGCAGCATAAAGAAGCTAAGGTACTCAATAGAAGACTCATAAGTTATGACTGCTTCAGTATGAGACACACATAATCAACAAAGGTATGCCAGGAATAACTTAGTTCAGAGGCAATTTTTGATAGACTCTGAAGAGGTTTAATACGCCTCCACTTGAACTAAGAGGCTGGAATGAACAGGGTCGTGAGATCATCAGATGATAATGAAATAAACTTCACAGGAGATTTCTATCATCTGCAGTGGAGTCTTGAGTTATCATCATGAATCACAACCTCAATACAGTCAATCTAATATACAAAAAATCATATTCTACATGGCTAATGGGAAAGCTTTGATAACAGCTGTTCCTTAATACATGAAATAAATAATGCAGAAAACTCCTATAGGAGCTTTCTGCATTATTTACATCATGTATCAAGCAGTCAGCTGTTTGTGGAGATATCCATGTACTTTCAGTGAGTAGTCGTTTAATACAAGATGCACTGTGAATCCGAGTTTACTCTTTATTTATGCTCGACTTATCTTCATGTACCCCGCGGGAGAGAGAATCGTACATCAATGTAAAAAACACGGAAAATACTTCTTTTGCTCATCCAATGATATTTGAAAGAATAGCGATCAAATGAAAGAACAAGGGCAGCTTATGACATGCAATGGAATGTAGAAACTCTTTTGAATTTGTTAACGTTTAGTTTTAGTCTGAATGGCAAACCATTTCGGAGATTGGTAAGACGCAGTGTCACTCGTCGTCTGATCAGGCTCCAAACTTATTACAATGAGATTCAATTTTAACGCGTTTTTTCTGAAAAATAGTATTCTTCACAGTAGATGTCGATTGCAGAGAACGCCTAAATGCCTGACTATTGTTTATTTAGAGAGTGTTATGTTCTTGCTAATTGTTTTTGATTGTTCATATTGATTGTGTTATTGTTGTTAATTATATGATTTCTAAGAAATGCTTCTTTGAGGGCCTCGCGGTAGATTAGTCTCCTGACTAAGTGAGTTACCGTCGTAAAATAAAGTCGTTCATTCATTCATTCATTCACATATTGACTGTCGACAGAATAGTGACATGCTACAACGACATGCTAGAAATATACAATAAACAGCAGACGACATATTAAATCAGACAACAACGTTATAACAGACGACATATAACAACAGAGGCAATTACAAACAGTAGACGACAATATGACCGCAGACGCGATTATCATAACAGACGAAATACCAACAGTAATCGACATTTTGACAGCGAGAGAGATACAGTGGAGAATCTGTTATTCTTTCCCGTTTAAACGCAAACGTACGCAAACGCAAAACACTAAAACGTAGAAAAGAACAACTTTTGGACAATTCTGATAATTCTTGTTTATCTTGGTGGCAAACAGTTTGGAGCCTGATCAGACGCCGGGTTACCCGGCGTCTGATCTGGCTCCAAACTGTTTGTAATTGAAATAATAGTTTTAGCGTAAACGCGTTTATTGGGAAAGAATAACAGATTCTCTACTGTAATTATTACAGACGAATACCAACACTAGACCAACTTACAGTGGAGAAGACGTTATTGTTTCCAAATAAACGCGCTTCATGAAAATAAAAACAAACTTATGTCCGTAGCAAATAGTTTGGAGTCAGATCAAACGCCGGGTAACCCGGAGTCTGATCTGGCACCAAACTATTTGTTATTTGGATCAAAATATAGCGTTAATCATTTGCAAAAAGTTGTCATTTTCGAAATGTTGTTGCATTGTTTTTGCGTTCAGTCTCTTTTCAAATTGAAATATATGTAATGCTTTGCTCACAATTTGAAATAAAACAGCATAATGGAAGCTGGTGATTTTTACTGTTTCAAAAAGAAATATACATGTACTATGAATACTGTCAAGTCGCAATAACTCTATTTCATTAACCCGTTTGCGTAAAGTGGCTTCTTCCTTGCTTATATAATTATAGGATTAGTCCATTTTATGTAAGGGGTTCCTGGTCTTAAATTTCATTTTCGGTTTATTTTATTTTGGAATTACTATTCGCAAACAGTGTATACTCTGACCAGAGTCAATATTGTTTGCCTGAGTCCCTTGTATGGCACGCTAGTCACAAATGGTTAAGTCGAGCATATCTTTATTTAAAAGTCAATACACTTATATACGTTTTTACATTGAAATACGGATATGTTCGACTTAAGCGAGTTAGATTTATCGAGTTCACTTGTAGACATGCGGGCTCTAGATATCAAAGTGCGACAGTAAGTCACAAAAATGCCAGTCTGATTGTAACTGTTATTGCAGCTAGCGTGAATACTCGTTCATGACCACAGGGGATAATTAAAACTCTCTAATTGGAATAGCAGTCGCGTTGTGTGATTTGTTAATGATCAGCCTGGGACATACGCGTTTGATTTAAACGGCGTCAGTTTTCACGCACTAGAAATGGGTTTTCAATTGTTTCAAAACCCAAGTCCTGTCAAGTTTAAAGTTTAGCCACTGTTTCTCTCAATAGGCAGTATCAGCAAGACCCTCCTCCAATGAACTGTGGACGATGGAAGCATACATTGAAGTGATCGTAAGAGCTGGTCCGTCAACGTCAATGAATTGACACCATCGAGGATACCAGATATGCTCTCAAGGACAGCAGACACTTCCATGTAGACCAGTCTGGAGATATAAATCAGTCTCTTCCGCGACAGAAACACAACACATCCCCTACTCTTAAGTTATTTGGTCAAAGGACGCAGATATTATACTGTAACCTTTAAGTCTCCTTTACACTCTATGTGATGCGGTCTCTCATTTGAATATTTGTTAAACATACACGTATAGCATACTACATATCACCTATTTGAGATATCAAACACAACAAGGGACAGGAACACAGTAGGTGGCATATACCCTAAAAACGTTTATTGATATTGAAATGAATATTGTTTTTTGGTGCAGACCAGTAAATAAGCGCATCCTTACCAAAACCTGCCTCATTATTTAGGTCTAAAGCCAAGATTAAGATCACAGTGACCTGAAACGGACACGAGACACAATGCCGTCCTACATGTAAAATGTACTCTCACGGTAAAATAACTGGTTTGGTATTTTGATGTAGTATAGGACATATGATCCGGACACTTTTGCTAAAATTAAGGTCAAACGACACGGTCAAGGTCATGGTGACATTAAAATATTACGTGACACAGCACAACCCAGGTGTATCAACAATAGTATTGAGCCGTGCCATGACGAACTATGAATTATTGTATTGCAAACAATGTAGATCAAGACCAATTGTCGTGTCAAATACACTGTATGACATCCTCAAGCATCTGAAACTCTATAACTATTATATAAAGTATTTGGTTATGCAGACCAAACCCTATGATGACAACGGTGTTTGGTTTTGACAAAGTTGCAATGCAATAAGGCAGGTTTTGTATACATGTGTATTTTGCCTAACCGTCGTGGTAACGGAAATATTCTACGACATTTTGTTTTCTTTAACGGTGATCAACTGTTTCAGGTTAAGATCAAAGTTACAGGGTGTCTGAAAATTGATTGTAGCACTCTGCTAGCCTAAAATGTTTTCTCACACCAAATTTGATGTCCCTAGATGATGCAGTATAGAATATATTCCCGAACAGTTTTTTTCTATAATTTAGGTAAAGGTCAAGATCACAGCGACTTTAAAATGGTACGCGACATATGAATTTTCACAGATTTACTCACACCCAAAATTTGGTATCCCTGTTTGGTGTGTTTTAGGAAATATGCCCCGGATCTATTTCTTCAATAATTGAGGTCATAGGTCAAGGTAACAGTAAACTGAAAATTGTTCGCGACTCTCCACAATCCAAAGATGTACTAAGACTAGATATGGTAACTCGAGCTGATGTGTAGTAGTAAATATTATCTAAAAATGTGTTTTATATAAAGTCAAAAGTTAAGGACACAGTGACCTGAAAGTAGTATGCAATACCCTATCATCCTAAGATGTACCCATACACTAAATGTGGTATCTCTACCTGATGTGGACAAGGACATATTCTCAAACAAGTTTTCAATATAATTGAGGTCAAAGGCCAATGTCTCATTGACATAAAAATGAAGTATCACACTCCGCTGTCCTAAACACAAAACTTGGCAGTTGATGTGATATAATTATGTAGAATATATGCCGCGGACAATATCTTTACAATAAATGAGGTCAAAACTCATGGTCAAAGTTACCTAAATATGTTACGATAGGCTCAATCATATCGTGATGTACCCACATAACACATGGTACTCCTAGCTGGTGTTGTATAAGAAATGAAGGCTACACTTGACAAGCTTTTTCCAAATGGTTTAAAATTGAGGCCAAAGGTCAAGGGTACAATTACCTAAAATGTTATGGGACACTGCGCATTTCCATTATGCACTGTCTAATACGTTATTTAGGGAAATTGATTTTGTCATTATAGGGCATTCCATACAGGGTAGTAGACTTTTGAAATAAACGCGTTCATGCTATAAATAATTTTTCTTTTTTCAAACAGTTTGGTCTGATCAGACGCCGGATCAACAGGCACCTGATAAGGCTCCAATCTGTTTGCCTTCTAGATACAATGCAACCGTTACAAGTTTAATAATGTCCTTGCATAATCTTATTGCATATGCGGGAGAGAATGACGTCTTCTTTACTCTACAAACTGCCAGCGGTATATTTCCAGTATTGTCTCAAACTCAATGGCTCACTAAATCATTCTCTTTATCTGTCTCTGTTGTCTCTTAGAGCAGCAAGAGTACACCATCCCGCGGATAGTAACAGACAGTATGCATGTACGGATCCATAGGAGGAGGGGTCCAGGGACCCATGAACAATCTTTATAGGCAAAGAAGAGAAGGTACAATGAATGTGTGTTGTGCGGTGTCCCATTTAATCCGTTCACGCTCAATGACGATTTAAAGCGCGTTTGCAAACAGTTTTGATCCTGATCAGAAGCATCGTAACGATGCGTCTAATCAGGATCCAAACTGTTTGACACTCGTATCGAGCTGTTTCAGTCATACTACATTGAATCTTCATTTGAAACGACATTGCAAACAACTGTCTGCACTGCAAATAATAGTTTTAGCGTAAACGCGTTAATTGGGAAAGAATAACACATTCTCCACTGTATGCAAGGCACTAAATTGTAGAAAACAGCAGTGTCTTAAAATATTGACGATTCTATTCAATCCAAGTAGACAATCGTTTGGAGCCTGGTCCAAAAGTTATGAAGGGTTAAAGGTGAGTCTGAGAACATTCTCAAGCATTTGATTGGTTAGCTTTGAGCATAGGCGCAAATTTGACCTATCAAATACTCGAGAACGACTTCAGACTCAACTCAAACGCTTTATAACCTTGCATCCAGATCAGATGATGGGTTACCTGACGTTTGATCTGTCTCAATATTGTTGCAGATTCAATAATGTTTTCAGCATAAAAATGTCATTTTCTTTGAAAAGAATTCATTCTGTATTTCAAATGTTCTCGGTTGGGCCCCTCCGAAGTAAAGTCGCTGGATCCGCACACGGTGCGGACATGATTCATGAGATTGTTGCAAAACAAATAAGCTTACCATACTATTACGTGCACAGCACTTAGACAGAGCAACAAACGTAATTTTCTGTGAATACCTCATTCAGACTAGGCGTTTTAAAAATACCCCAGACACAAAAAAACATGCCCGCTGTCCATTTCTACTTTTATTCTTTGACCTATTTCATGCCAGTTTGAATAATTTAACCCATTTATGCCCTCAACTCTATCTGTGTGCTTACCGAGAAACGATTGTGATATAAAGACATTTCACTATTTGTCCATACAGCTTCGTATGTAGAACCTAGTGAGACAAAGCGTTACGCAGTGTCTCATCAAGGTCTACACTGTTTTCCAATGTCTTATTTAGTACACACTAGACGTTGATGCAGGAACCCGTTAATGCCTAACGTCTACAAAAGTGGACATTATCAAACAGTGCAGACCTTGATGAGTTGCTTCCTTTTGTCTATTCCTTAACGATTTGCCACCATTTCGGAAGAGGATATTTGCCACCTGGACAATGTAAAGACGCTATTTCTTCAATTTACTTATCATAACGTTCTTCTTTGTTTCCTGTAATATAATTATAATTCTAACACGACTCGAAACCTACGGCATATAGACAAAGAATACCCAGAAACGTATATTACGCCGCGATAATGAATTGCACGCGCGGCGTTTCCATCCGCTGTTCCATTTGCCCCATACGCTTTATACATAAATAGTATTTTTATAATAAAAGTCGCGTTAGAATTAAGATTTGATATTTCTTAATTCTAACACGACTCGAAACCTACGGCATACAGACAAAAAATACCGAGAAACGTATATAACGCCGCGATAATGAACTGCACGCGCTACGTTTCCATACGCTGTTCCATTTGCCCCTTACGCGTAAAACATAAACAGTATTTTTATAATAAAAGTCGCGTTAGAATTAAAATAACAAATTCGTAGGTGTTCATTACCGTGCATTAGATCACAGTAAGTCGTTGAGATGTGGGTAATTAGATCACTCGGCCTAAAGGCCTCGTGATCTAATGACTCCACATCTCAACTCCTAACTGTGATCTAATTCTTAAACAATGTGACGTCGTAAGACGGCGACGTCATTTCCCGCGTTATGTACATGTCCGCGCTAAATTGGTATTCACAACACATTTTATAAAAGACGAATAAAACGATTCCAAAGCCAGGGTTGATAAGCTCGGTGTAATAAAATAAATATTAGATGTCAGTTTGCGTGACATTCAAATTGTCAACCCTCGAAAACAAGAATGTCACCCTCGGCTACGCCTCGGGGTGACATGCTGTTTCTCGGGTTGACAATTTGAATGTCACGCAAACTGCCATCAAATATTTATGTATTATTATATGCCTTCGTATGATATCGAGCGTTTCCGCGTGTATCTGCAGAGTAAAATACAAGAGTCTGTATCAGTCACCTTGTATCAGCCACCTTGTATTTTACTCTGATGTCGCTTTCGATTTAGCGTGACGTCATTTACGTATATGTATAAGTGCCGCGTTATTCTTTGTGGTGTACAAAAAACCTTTTTCTGCTTCAAATGACTAATATTTTTTGGATTTAAACAACTATTGAATTGTTTACAATACATGTAATATCAACTATCAGTCGTGTTAGACAGGTGTTTGATTAACACAGGACATTAAGAATACAGAAACTTCCCATTCGAAGCTGTCTGCATTGCTATTGTCCTGTATGAAGCAGTCACATGCCTAATGAGTTCTGTATGCATATTTCTCTTCGAGGAAAAATAGTTAGGCTCGTTAATGTATGTTTGAGACTGAGAAATTGGCCCGATCTTTAGAGAACTCCACTTTGCCGGAGTCCAGTTTTTCGAGGTTAAACTGTTCTTTCTGACTAAATGTCAGTTTTTGATCAAATATGCCCAATCAAATGCTTGACAACCATCTCATACTCAACCCAAATGCTTTATAAACTTTAGGGGTTTCGTGACCGTTGTAGACAGCCTAGAGCTACACTAAACCCTAAAATAATCGGAATCTGATCAGGCTTCAAAGTGTCTGACAATGTATTGTTACATTATTGTGTGGCTCATTGTTGCGTGTAATAGCATTAACTCTTTTCTGCGACGTGTTGCTCGAGGCGCTTATATAGAAGACAACATAGCGACGCAATGGCGGGGGCTTCCGCACGAGTGCCAAATCTTCAGTAACATACATAAATCCTGAATATGAGGAAATTCAAAAGCACATTCATCTAAATGAATGCGGAATTAATTTTTGACTTGAAGCCTTACATCATGAATAAAACATGATGTGTAATGAACTAATTTATTGGATTGCAATGTATTGTATCATTTTGTATCGAAGAGTACTGTATAAAATTGTCTTTTGGTATGCTGTTTTATATTGCATTAAATTGTTTTGTATTGGATATCTTTTTCATATCGTTCGTTTAATAAGTTTAGTTGTTCTATATTCTAATACAGTGTTTTTTATCAAATCTAACTGCTTCGTATTGTATTGTATCGCATTGCAATGTTTTGTATTGAATTGCTTTTTAGTGATTCGTATAATAATGTATCACGCGTATGATGTATTGACTGGAACTGCATTGTATTATACTCTGTTACGATTAGTTACATGACTGTTGAAGAAATTGGTGTATAACGTAAACTGTGGCTGCTTTAAAATATATCTCTACGACTTAAAATTTACAGGTACAAATTAATATCTGCGCAGTTTTTGAAGTTATAACCCTTTCACTCTCAATGACACCTTTAAGCGCGTTTGCAAACAGTTTAGGTCCTGATCAGACGCCGTGTAATGCGGCGTCTGATCAGGATCCAATTGTTTTGACACTCTTATCGATATGTATTAAGTCATATAACCTTAAATCTAACTTTGAAACGTGTCTTGCAGACAAAGGATTATTACGGCATTGACAATGGTATGTTTCAATTACAGTGATGTACCAAAGACATCAGGATGTCTGACGTGTCATTTAGATCAGTTCTGTTAAAACCATGTTTTGGTATCTATAATTTAAATTCGTTTTCAAAAAGAAATTGCAAATAACCCAACTGAGAGATCTGCTTTAATATTGTCGGTGGAATTTTCAAGGCATACTTAACCCCTTCAGTGCCTTATGGGGCCTTCACATACACGGAATTTCTACGATTTCCTTACGGATGGCACACATCCGTAAAAGTGTACGGTTTCTTACGATATATGCCACTTTTAAGAGTGAATTAAGATGGGTTACGAGTTGTTACGGGCTATTTACGGTATCTTACGAGTTATTACGATATGTTTACGACAAAACTCCGCGTTCAATAGCAGTCACTACTGGTTTTCTCTTTCAGTTAAAGGGTCACTCAATATAAGTTTGACTGTACTTGCCCCTTCACCGCCATAGCCCGAGTACAATGATTACTTGCAAAGGGTTTGGATCCAGATCTAGTATCGCGTGACGCGGCATCTGGTCAGGATCCAAACTGCTTGACACTCAATTTTATACTCCTTAAATCAAAAAACCTGCAATTGAAATTTGAGAAATAAACGTAGACGAATTGTTCAAAGCTCGTTACGTGATGACAGTGAAGGGGCTTTATCGTAAACAATACGTAATATTACCGCCTGCAACAATTATTGCAAATTACTGTTATAATATCTTTTTTTTGACCTTTTCAGTACCAAAAAGTATTCCAATTTCAAATGTATCATCATTGGGCAACTGGCATGAAGTGAGAGAACATCGATATGACTGAAATAATAGTTCACTTAGATTTGTGTGGTCTTTTTGGCAAGATTATGCCTGTTTGGACGGAAAACCTCCACGATAATACCACGGATGACTACGAACACGTTACGGTCGGTTTACGAATCCTTGCGGACTGTTTACGGATCCTTGCGGGCTGTGTACGGATGATTACGTGTTGTTACAACCGGTTTACGATACTTAACGGATCGTTACGATTGATTTACGGACGAATAATTCCGCGGACAATCGTAAGAAAAAAATTTACACAAAAATATGGGCATCTTCTTCCACGAACTCTTACGGATCCTTGCGAGTTATTTACGGACACTTACGGATCATTTGCGGATGCTTACGATTGACTACGAGTTGGCAATCCGTAAGGAATCGTAAGAAAATATCGTGTATGTGAAGGCCCCATTAGCCCAAATGCAATTATAGTTATTTGTAAACAGTTTGGTTTATGGTCAGATGACGCATAACGCGGCGTCTTACCAGGTTCGAATCTCTGTGTCACTTATTTCAGTAATATGTATTTAGGCTTTGCCTATGGACGGAAAAAAGCAAAATTATACTAATGAAAACGGAATATTTCTATCACCAGTGTGTATCAGTTCGTTGTGTATTCCAGATCACACTCGAGGCTACGCCTCTCGTGACTGAGATCTGGATTACACAACCGACTCGAACTTTTATTTTATACCTAAATTGTTTGGGACAAGATCTATATGTTGTTAAACCAAATAATCAAATAGATCTATAAGCACCCGTGTATACAATGTTAAAAGTTAAAACTCCTCTGTACACTTATAATACAATCTGACCACCAATAATGACGTCATTATTTATATTGATGGCGTATTGGTAATCCGTTATTTTTATCGGTTCGATTGAGAAGTAGATTTTTGTAAATTACGTTCATTTAAGCGTTTAAGGGTATGGATTGAACTGTTTGAAGCTTTGTCCTTTGGAGAAAATCATTTCAAGTGAGTGTTGGGGGTTATTCATGCTTAAAATGGTTTAAAAATAGCACCGAAATCGGGAATTCCAAAACGTCACGCACAACTCTTCCTAAAAGCCGTGACGTCATCATCCAAGATGTCAGCCCCCATGTTTTGTAGTTGCCTAGTTTTGAGGAAATTATTCACGCGCAAATCAAACACTTTTCAAAGTCTGTCAGTGATTGAAAAAAATTGGAATACCTTTGAATTTATCATGCATTACTTAAGAACGAAAAAAAGGCAAGCCTTTTTTCCGTATTAAGTCAAAATACCTAAACTTTAACTTTGAGAAATAAAAGCACACGCTACTCGTTTAAAGCCCAAGACGTCATGGCAGTGAAGGGGATAAACTGTTCACCGGCATGGGCTACACCAGACTAGTTTGCCATTAGTTTGGTTCTTAGTACGGACTACAATTTAAATTCATAAGATTAAAGGATGCGATAAATAATTCAAGCGAAAATAATTGTCACAAAAGAAACATAGTTGTCTTCTTATGTGTCATATGTGTCAGTTGACGAAAAGAAATTCCACATTGGTGTTACGCACTGTGGTATTTCAAAATAAGTTTTACCCTTATATTCTAGTACAGTGTTCCCTCTCTACAAAACACCCAATTGGAGCCAAAGCTTGTGTGTGTTGTTAGGAGGGAGTTGTTATTGGGAGGACAATTCGCGGTGTCTGATCTGGATACAATCTGTTTGACACTCGTCATTATGATTTTATTCTGTCAAAGTGTCCAATATGTGGCTATGAGAAAAACAGCAGACGACAAATTTAAGTATCCGTGAAAAGGTTGGACATACCTGTAATTGGCTTGTTTGGGGAACTGCGGCTGTTCAACCTATAGCAACCCTTTGATATCAGTCTACAAGGTTTGCAAATGTAGTGAGTACTATTTTCAACAGGTCCCTGATGTTGAAAGTTAACCTGGTAAAGAATTCGAAATCGCTCCTGTTAACTTAAAAATGCACGGTATTTATTGGTTTAAACATTTGGTTTTACTCAAATCTCAGCTATACCAGTTGAACAAATGTTTTATTTTAAGAAACTATCTTTATCTCGGACTATCTTTTCCAAATAGACGTAGGGCATTGAGCTAATCACAAACTTCCAAGTATTCACTAGTCGCTTGAAATAGAAAACAATAACGAAGCATTCTAGTCAATGTTATGTGTAACAGTTATTTTACCGCTGTTCTCAATAACAAACAGTACAAATCACCTACACTGATCCATTAATACGCCTTTTACGCCTTTAATTTAGTCCTCCACTGAACAAAATAGTTCCAATTTAGGTCACTTTATATTGACACCTTCACACCAGTTGTAGATCCTGAGTGCTAAGAAGGGAAGTCATTACTACCACTTTTTAAGTCTTTGGTTTTCCTCAGCCACTGATTGAACCTTCGACCTGCATGTGGACACACTACCACTGAACTATGAAGCCATTATGTTTACTTAAGAATTGCAATATATATGGAGGTCTAAATACACTGCAGTTCTTATCTATAAAGCAGAATATTTCATATGAAAAAGCAAACAGTGCAGATGGTGAGACGTCGCGTAACGCTACGTCTCACTAGGGTCTACACTGTTTGCCGATGTCTTCTTTGGTGAACACGGAGTTTAAATAGATTAAAGAGTGATTGTTGTTTTCAATTTCCGTCATAGAAATGTATGTTTATGACAATGACTATCTATTTATCTAAATCTATTTTAAAATCTATTCATTCCGCAACTCCCTTAACGGAAATGTCCTCCTTACTTTCAGTCTACTTTCAACAATTGCTTAACATGCCTTAAATACGGAAGAAACATACGGGACAGGATATTGCAGTGTGGATTTAAAACAGAAATATACAAAAGACAGTTTCCCCTTAACCTTTTCACGTCACCATGACGTGTTAAGTAATGTACATAGTAACTGCCATATAATCGACTGCATAAGTGTAACGTCTGCCGTTAGTTAACAATAATTAGAATGTATTCTCTTCTGTCTCATAACTCGTACGTTAGTGTCCAACTGTTTTGATCCTGATCAGACGCCGCGTTAGGCGGCGTCTGCCTAGGGTCCAAAACTATTTGCAAATGTAAGTGTTGTCGAAAATTGCACAGACTTGGTTAAATATTAAACACTGGGTGCGTTTATGGTTTCTTTCTGTAAATCGATTCCATATTATCTCTGTATTATTCTTCATTGCATTAAAACCTGGCTTGTGGTCGGAACCGTTTACTCTGGAATTTAAATATTTACACCGCTGTACTTTAACGATAACAGTGTATATGCATCACATTGTAAGAAGTTCTAAAATGAGAAATTCATTTACATCGCAGTATGTTGGCATGCTTTCCTTATCCGATATCTGCTTGATTAAAACACTAAACCATTGAGCTTATTTATAGGCACCGCCTTCAGCATAGCACTTGTACAGTGGAGAAAACGTTATTATTTCCCGTTTAAACATAAAAGAAACGCAAATACGTAGAAAAGTACAACTTTTGGACAATTCTGATAATTCATGTTTATCAAGGTGGCAAACTGTTTGGAGTCTGATCAGGCACCGGGTTATCCGGCATCTGATCTTGCTCCAAAGTGTTTGCAATAGAAATAATAGTTTTAGCGTAACCACGTTTATTGGGAAAGAATAACATTTTCTCTACTGTATAGAGGTGAAGATATTATGCTAAAACAACAATTGTCATAGCAAACAGTTTGGGGCCAGATCAGATACCGGGTAGCTCGGCGTCCGATCAGGCTCCAAACTTCTTGTCCTTCACTCAGTCATATCAGAATAGATAATAAAATTGTCAAATGTTGTTCTTTTCTCCATTTTATTGCAATGAATTTGCATTTACAACTGCAATAAAAATAAAATGTGAAAAGAAAAATCTATAAAACTGCTTAAGTAACCGATGTGTGAGAGCCAAGCAGTCTCAAAATGTATAGGGAACGAAAATTAACCGTTGTTAGATTTGTCTTAAACAGCTTGCAGTAGGCATATTGTTTTAATACAACTGCATGTATTGTGTACAGGTTTTTCAAGAAGGAGAGTTTTCAGCGCTGATTCAAATGGTTGTTTAAAGAAGCCAGAAGAAAGTAAAATAGTATGCACCTATTGCTTTAAAAAGTTTCAATAGGAAGACGTTATTCATTCGACATAAATACCCTTTGGAAATGAAATGAATGGTCAACATTTTCCATGAATTGTCACTTTCTACAGTTTAGTACATTGCATTTGCTTTTCGTATCGTTTACCCACTATCTCATAGCCTGGTTCTAGGTTTGAAGACAGGTGACCACTTAAAGCAGGTTGAAAGAACAGTACTTCCTCGCTACAACGACACCAAATGGGAGACACAAATTGTGTGTGGTGATCGGATGGAGTAGTTATAGGGAGGGGAAATTAAGACTTGACTTACATTTGCTAACAGTTTGAACCCAGATCAGAAACCGCGTAACGCGGCGTCTGATCTTGATTCAAACTGTTTGTCAGTTGTGAATGTATATATATCAAAATGTCGACTTATATGTTACTTTGAGAACAACAGCAAATGTCAATGTGAAGACGATGATACTGCAGAAGTAAATACGTTAGAACATTTTCATGTTTAGGGAACCGCGGTAAGGGTTGTTGTAATGAGTTTGGGGGCGTTGTAGGGGGGGGGGGGGGGGGGGGAGTACTGTAATGCATGGTGTGCCTTATGGTACATTCTGCTTTACTTGTATATTAAGACTGCTTTAAGTTAATATCTGCTAGGATATTGAATATATTTATGATGGTGCATATACACGTTTGTAAACAATTGAATTGTTGTTGTTTTTTTTAATCAAGGAATGAATTAAAGGTGTAAATAGGCGTACATATGGGGTAATTGATAAACCGGGTAAGAATAACATCTCAAATGTACTTGTCTCTGTGCAATGCCAACATTGATGGCTCTTTGCGATGAAGAGCTTGAAATATCCTAGAAACTTTCTAGAAATGAGGCAATTAACCAGCATGATTCCAAGGAGATGTATCACATTCCGGAAATATCACTCAGTCACTATTAAAGAGTGAGATCATGTAAATTTAAAATCCCTGAAAACAACAAAATTTATTTGCCAATCCGCATTACCGGGGCATCATAAATAACCTTTAGCATAATTCCTTCCTCTAAGGGAACCAAGCTCAAAGCATTTATCAGCATTTTTCACATGATTCAGACGTTCAAACAGTTGGGTTTCAGTCATATTCTTATTATCATATATTTCTTACGGCTCTGTAATCTGTAATGTTTGGGAAAAACGGAAAAATGAGTTTCAAGATAATGGTTAGTATGACCAGGTACAAACCCCCTTCGTTTTCACTTAACCCTTTTATAATCAAAGACGCGGAAATGCGCGTTTGCAAACAGTTTGGATCCTGACCAGACGCCGCGTAACGTGGCGTCTGATCAAGATCCAAACATTTTGACACTCATTTCGAAATTTCATTAGTCACAGTGCCCCAAATCTTACTTCGAAACGATATCACAGACAGCAATATTGAATCAGACGACAATATGGCGGTAAAGGGGAACAATTCCCATGATAAATTTGATCATGAAAGGGTTAATGCGTATTAATTCTTCATTGCAAAGACGTGTTTAATATGTGAATGCCAGATCAGATGCCGAGTAACTTGGATCTGATTAGGCGTGAAATAGTTTGGCATCAGCTTATTGAAGAGAACATGCAGGTAAACGGAAATGTCACTCCTTTATTATGAGTGAACACAAACAACATCGCGTTGATTGCAATTTAAACACCTTGCAGATTAATGTGGTCTTATAGAGTGGAGAAAACGTTATTCTTTCCCAAAAACCGCGTTTACGCTTAAACTATTATTTCCATTGCAAACAGTTTGGAGCCAGATCAGACGCCGGGTAACCCGGCGTCTGATCAGGCTCCAAACTGTTTGCCACCAAGAAATTTTTTTTATCAGAATTGTCCAAAAAATGTTCTTGTCTACGTTTTAGTGTTTTGCGTTTGCGTTTCGTTTCGTTTAAACGGGCAAGAATAACAGATTCTCCACTGTAATAATTATGCATATCGCTCAGTCGGTGTTTGCAAGATTGTTTCAAAGTAAGAGTCAATTATATATTCTATTATATATTCTATATTCTTTATTATAGTCTCATCATGGTTACAACATAGTATACACAAACAAATTTTACAAAGAGTATTTTAAACCATGCCATTCTTTAAAGAATTATAAGAGACTTATCACAGTGCAAATATCACTACTACTTAATAAATTTAATTAAGACTAGTTTAAGAAATACAAATACAGTATTATATACATAATACTAAAAAGAAAGAAATATACGACCTCCATTAATGTAACGTTCTAAAAAATGAACGTTATTCTTTCCCGTTTAAACGTAAATGAAACGCAAACGCGTAGCAGTAAAATGTAGGAAATTGCAATTTTTTGACATTTCTCAGGCTTTTTTTTAAGCCGAATGACAAACAGTTTGGATCCTGGTCAGACGCCGGCGTCTGATCTGGCTCCAAACTGTTTGCAATTAAAATAATACTTTTAGCGTAAACGCGTTTATTGGGGAAGAATAACGTTTTCTCCACTGTACTGATGCTTAGTTGTCTCACAACAAGCAATTTAGTTAAAGACAAAACCACAGAGCGTAAATACTTCATATATTACACCCATACGTCATTTCTCACTTGCATTTTCAGCACGCCCTCGTAAAATAGAACATAAAGTTCCTAACAAAGTAACATGGCCCTTACACCTGTACAACACCTGCTATTCACTTCCGGAAGAGGTGCTAGCAACGTACTTATATATTGAATCCTTCACTGAATCAGTATGCTCCGTTTGCCTTATTTCTCAAACCTATATTTTACGTAAATTGACTAGAGCAAAATAGTCATGAGAGACAAACAGTGTGGATCTAGATCAGACACATCGCAAATACTCTTTGTATACTCGGCCATGGGCACCGAAATGGTTAAACCCAAAAAAACCAGTCTTCATACTGATAAAGCCATTGTATTGACTGGGAGTTCGTTTTCAAGTTTATGATTGGTCAGATTTGAGCCTAAACTTATACCTGACCAATCACATGCTTCAGAACGAACTCGCATTCAACACAAACGCTGCGCTAATCCAGGACGTTGTGTGCCTAAAAATATTGAATTTGTTTGATAGACAAAAACATCGATACGTTTGGATCCTGCTCAGATGGCTAGTGAGTTTCTCGACAAAGGATCAGAATTCAAACCTTTTTGGAATACCAATACATAATGTGTTAAGTCATAAAGGGGTTAACTACTCTGAGTAATTCATTTTTGTAGGTTAATAATTATACTCCTTAACCTTTACCACTCACAATATTATTTTTTGCGGCAAAAATATCAGCGAGTCTCAAGGGCAAACCATGTGTTACATCTTTGAATTTTGCAAATTAGATTGCCAAAGAGTAAGGATTCTTATGAGTTCTAAATATCTTTGTTTGGTTTGTTAGGAGATGTTATTACAAAGGAACAAACATTCTTTGAAATTACTGAAAATACCTTTTCTCTTTTACAAAGAACAGTCGAACATTGATAAGTCGAAATCGTATTAAAATCTAACACATTCGTATATAAAAGTTCGACAGGGTTTGAAGTATCGAGGTATGACTATAGTTCATTTATGCGAATACCACAAATGGCCCATGTGGCGGTACAAAACATTGTTTGTTATGGGTGGTTTAAGACTGTTTCTTAACTTGGAATGAGGTAAAGCAGATAGTTCCACAATACTTTGAAGTCTGGTGAAAGGCTAAATCTTCCTAATTGATTAAAAAACCGCCAGTTTCTTGGTATACAAAATCAATGTATTTGTTATGTTGGAAGACAGACTTGGATCCGTTCTCTGCATGACATTGCGTTGCATGTCGTCACCTGCTTTGAACAATTGTCATTTCCTGTTATTCATTCAATTTTAAAGTTTAGATAATATGTCTCAACCCTTTCCTCCATGGAAGCACCTTTAAATGAATATAATTTATTCCTCCATTGAAAAAGGAAGTTCCAAATTAATCAGTCATGAATATATAAAATAGGGAATATTTTCTATATTCTAGCACATGATAGCTTAAATCAGCCTGAAAGTAAAGCAGGATGCGCCTTAAGGCGTATTCTGCTTTACTTTAAACCTGATTTAAGTAGTCCCCTATCTTCAATACTAGAAAAAGGCTATCAGATAAAGGGTTAATAGATATTGAACTGGGTGTCAAACAGTTTTGATCCTGATCAGAGGTCGCGTTACGCGGAATCTGATCAGGATCAAAATGTTTGCTAAGTCGACTTTATGCGACTTCGGCGCCGAAAGGGTTAATTTAGGGCAAAAGTCCTTCAATTCTACGAGATTTCTATTTAACCATTTTTTTACATATTGTGTTGAGATGTGCCCGTCATCAGAATAATGGCTCCATGTTTACGACGTCTGATCAGGATCAAAACTGTTTGCGGGTAGCCACTAAACGTGTTACATATATGATTTGTAATACCGGGACCTTACAATATTACAGCCAAATGCATGTTTTGTGTTTTTGCGATGGCATTGAGTGATGTTTGTTTCATCTCTAGCCGTCTTATTAACGGAATATCTCAGTTCTGTGAGCTCTTAATCTACAAACCATACGGGCTAGGATCTTTAGCAGCAGCAAGGTGTAAACGGGGTGAAGCTTTATTTTGACAGGTGTACGAGATGAACATCATATCATAGGCAATAACGAGAATTGGCATATGACGTTTAACCCTTTCAACGTCAAATTTATCCTGCGGTTATTACCGCAATATTGTCGTATGCTTCAATAATGTATCTGTAATATCGTTTCAAAGTTAGATTAAAGGCAGTTTGACGGACATAATTTCCAAACGAGTGTTCACCAGTTTAGATTCTTATAAGGCACCGCGTTACGTGGCGTCAGATCAGGATCCAAACTGTTTTCAAAGACGCAGTTTGGCGACATTGACATTGAAAGCTTAACACTTTCATCACATCAGGCTATTTAGAGATACTAAGCACCAGACTGGGCACAAATTATAAGTTTTCGTAAATGGATGCCATGCTCCGAGGTTATAAAGAGTTTTAGTTGAGTCTTAGTGTGTTCTCAAGCAAATGCTTGAGAACGACTTAAGACTTAAGTAAAAAGTTTAATGACCTTGAAGCCAGGCGCCTACATTAACTCATTAACCCCTGAGACTTCCAATGGACAATTCCAGTTAACAATAAAGGTTGGTCCATTTTAAACTATTTAGGGTTGTTTTTTATAACATATTACAAAATAACAAACAGTGAAGTCTCTGATTAGAGGGCTCCTGCAGGAGCCCTCTAATCAGAGACTTCACTGTTTGCATTAGAAAGGTGTACTCCTCACAGATACACTTATGGTAAAGGACGCATATATGCGTCATTAGGGCTCAATGAGTTAATACACAACAATCACTTTAGGAAAGGGAGTTATGATTAAACAAGTGTATAAGATAACAACATGAGCTCTGTCCGGAGTCCAGCCTGTGCGTAGAAGGCAAAACAAAAAATGCACTAAAATTAAACTACATGCACTTATCTCTCGTCTCCCGGGTTTTACTTGTATAACAATCTAATTTACCTTTTTTTGTACTTAAAAAAAAAATTTTGGAGTTAAGTTCAAACGAATCTACTCTGCCTTTCGACGGAATAGAAAAGGCGGTGGAAAATATATAAAACTCTTACTGTCAGTGATTTTTCTAAAATATATTTTTATACAGATCATGTTTTCATACCATGTGTACTATAATGCCACAAATTGTTTTTTTTTATTTTTGCGAATACATCAACTGGTTTTCAGTCATGCAAACATATAGATCCGTTCATAAACTACAGTAACCGAAACAAGTGGAGACCACGCTGTTGTTTATATTGATATTAATGTCATTTATGGTTAACTCTTTCAACCCTTAAATTCTCCTCATGTTATTTATAATCCTTTTGGACTTTTCCAGTATAATTATGCATTTTGAACCAGTTCTGGTATGACAACAAGAGCCAATGAACATATCAAACACTCCTTTAGGAGCCCTCTGATCAGGGTCTACACTGTTTGCATATGTTATCAGAAATCTCTACAGAGGAATGTAGGGTTGAAAGGGTTAACAGCTTAAACTGCTTTTAGGTAATATATATACTGTTTTCAAGTAGCAGTGCTGTGTACTACAGTAAAGAAGTGACAAAGTCCCAACACTAGATGTAGGTTATACAGGCCATTACAGTAGAGGAGGTTTTATTATTTCCCAATAACCGTGTGTTCTTAAACAATAATGCCCATTACAAACAGATGGAATCCAGATCAGACGCTACTTTAAGGTGCCGTCTTAAGTTTTTCTATGTTATGGCTATTCTGTTTCGTTAAACCTGTTTTTCGTTGTAAAAATTAGAAATGATATATCACTATATACAATTCATATAACTCAAAATGAAGCTAATCTTTAACCCAAAACGGTGATGAGAAATATTGACGATTTACCAACAGTTTGGAGCATGATCAGACGCGATTGATCTACAACAACATCTAATGGGATATACAGATTGGGAATGCTGTTCAGAGGGAGTAGTTACAGGAAGGAAGCATTGATACAGTTAGAGTACATTTACAAACAGTTTGAACCCAGATTAGACGTCGCGTTACGCGGCGTCTGATCTGAGTTCAAACCGTTTGTTAGTTTTCTACACGTTTCTCCTGTCAAATGTCCAATACGTAATCGACACTTTTAAGCAGACGATATTGCAGCAGTGAGGCGTTATGGACATAATGATCTTTCAGGGAAAAGCGGTAAGCAATGTTGTAAAGAGGGAATCGTTGTTCGGAGGGTCGTTGAAGGGGGGAAGCACTGCAATACGAAACTGATTGCATTGAGAATAATTATTATAGCACGAACGTGTTTCTTGAAAAGAATGACATCTTTTCCATCGTATGTACAAAATTAACAAATTCACTGTTATGCTCCGAGTTCAATGTTATTTGGAAACAAATGTCGATCCTGATCAGACGCCGCGTTACGCGGCGTCTGATCTCGACCCAACTTGTTTGACACCCACTTCAATATTTCTTTTAAATTGATGACGTTATGGCGTTGAAGGGGTTAAACATGATGCCCACTTGTTTTATTTATATTGGTCATTAAAAGCTAAATATGCAGTAAAAGTTTATGTTATGACCTCACAAAAGATATACAAAGGCGACAGCTGCACGTATGAGAAAAGTAATGTATAAGCTGTCTGCTTAAACGTTAGCTCTGCATTTAATAGAAAGGCTATATACGTTGAACGCTGTACGCAAGTTTCATGCATCATATAAAGAACGTTTCTTACCTGTATATAGAATGATAATCCTTTCTAATAAATCCGAGATTTATAAATACAATAGTACCCCACTGAAAAGTAATTATCCCACAGGAATTGCACTATATAATGTTACATATTACACGTAACATTAGCTATACTTGCACCAATAAATTAAACACCAAACACCATGTCTACACTAATCAAGTAATCATAACCTATAGGTCTTCCAGTCCAGCCTAGCATTTTGCCAAGCGAAGTAAGTTCACATCTGTGTTCAACCACAGCACTTCTAGTATCAAGCTTTTCGGGAAAACGTTGTCATAGCAACAAACATGTAATAGGGCAGCGCGGATTTTAATGTTTTTCTTTGATATGAGCGCTGGCAATTTTTTCGCACGCAGATCGTTATTGGTTAGCTACGGAATATGAGTTTGAGTTATATATAGGGGTAAGATTATACTATTTTCAATAATAAGAAGAGATTGAACCCAGGGCAGAGAGATAGAACATGGGACGCACTTTCTCATTAAATATCCCCTGAATGCTTTATCGCGAACAGCATCTAGCCACCGTATTTCACAGCTCTTTGTGGAGGATAGTGAACATGAAAATACATGTATTTGTATATCTCGACTCACTGCACATGATGATGAAATGGTTGGATTTAGAAAAGAGTTTTATACATTGTAAAAGTCATGCAGAAAGCTCACAGACGAGATTTCTGTGCATTACTTTATTATACTTTAGACAGTGACCTGTCAAGATGTTTCTTAATTCACTTGACGATTGATTCAGCTAATTGTTACAATAACTTTGGTTTGATCCAATATACTAAGTGTCTTAAATAGATTCTCTAATAGTGTATACATAAACTTCAATCTCTAATAGTATATACCAAGATAAGACTTCGCTATAAACAGCACATCCTCGTGATCTATACTGTTCCTGTACATTTTACAGTGCTCCCTCTTCACAACGGCCCTCCCAACAACGATCCCTCCCTACAATAATGATTGCCGCTGTTCCCCAAATAACACAACTATATCCAACCTTTTCATGACTGCAATATCGTCTGTTTAAATTTGTCGTCTGCTCTTTTTCTCAAATTTACATATTGGACATTTTGACAGAAAAAAACCTATAATGATTATTGACAAACAGCTTGAATCCAGATTAGACGCTGCGTTACGCGGCCTCCGATCTGGATTCAATCTGTTTGCAAGTGTAAGCCAATTTCCCTCCCTAAAAAAAGCTCCCTCTAAACAACACACACACTCTTTCTCTCCCATTTGGGTTTGTTGTAGAGAAGTAGCACTGTATTGCAATGAACCAGTTAAACCTTTAGTCGCACTAAACCACTAAAGACAATTGTCCAGCAGTTCGAAGCAGAACAGACGACGCGTTACCAGGCTGCTGAACGAGATCCATCCTGTTTAGTACTCGTACATGTATCAACTTATTTGTTTTGAATCACATCTGTAAGAAAATCAATTTGAGTTACATTGCAGACAGCATTTTGTTCCAGAAAGGGTTACATTCATGTAGCCGGTTAAATTAAAAAATGTCGGTTTTGAGAAAATAACTATAACCCATACCATAAAATTGTTGAAATTGAGATCATATATAAGTGTTGTTTTTATCCTAAACATGAATTATTTGTAGATGAAGGAATGGTATTGCGCGCGCGCGTGTGTGTTTGTATGTGTGTGTGTGTTTGTTATGGTATGACTGTGTGTGTGTTCTGCTTGAGAGGTGGATGTATTGTTTGTGTTGCGTTTCCTGCTTGAGTATTTCGTATGTATTGACTGTTCCCCTAACACACATGAAATAACCGTTTTATTACCTAATAATATATAAAATAGAATTTCAAAAAGAACTTATAGCAAACATACAAATGAAATAAAATTATATGAGTCATTATGAGTTTTTTGCACGAAGGAATAACACGAAATTTTAAGTGCTTGCATGTTAACATCTGCACATTATTGTAAAGTTCGTGTCCGTGTTGTTTTTCGGTAAAAAGGATAACGTTCATGTGTATTACGAACTCGTCTCAATGATTATAATGTTGTTATAAATGATCATAAAGCATGAAACAACCAATGACAATTATTCAATACGGTTCCATTCCAAAGCGGCAATCCCAGATACCGGAAAACTCCTCTATGACCCTGATTTTAAAACTTCTATGCATCTTTTTCGCGCAGGGGAAACAGTTCGTCCTAGCGGTCAATAGTTAAAATTATTACCTAATGCTCTATATAACTTGTAGTTCGTTATTTTTGACTGTTTTGCTGTATTGTTCTGTCATTGCCTAATCCGGGGGCAATAGTTTTAACTATTGACCGCTCGGACGAACTGTTTCCATGCGCGAAAAAGATGCGCAGAAGTTCTAAAATCAGTGTCATTGAGAAGTTTTCCCGTACCCGGAATTGCCGTACTGTAATGAAACAGTATTGAATAATTATCATTGATTGGTGTCTGGAGGATTAATACTTTATTTCATGCTTTATCATTATATATAGCAATACTATAATCAATGAGACGAGTTCATAATACACATCAAGTTTCGTCGCTATCCTTTATACGGACAATAACACGGACTCGAACATTACAATAATGTGCGGATGTAAACATGCAAGCGCTTACAAGACGACGCTGATCAGTCATCAGACGTCTGTCAAAAACCCAAAATGTATATTTACATGTAGTAACACGGTATTTCGACACCCTGCCGGAATGCCGTGTAACGAATTTATTTCCAGTCTAGATCCAATATGAGAAAGACGACATACATAATCTGACAAATTTTTACTCAATTGACCCTAAAAGTTGACACTTGAAATTGACATTATGTCACTGAAAACTCTCTAGAGTACACAAATTTATACAGTTTAACCTCGATGTCTGGAACTCGCATAAGTAGAATTTACCTCCATTTCTACAGATAGGCCTAAATGCCATAAACCCGCTTCTTTATAAACCGCTTCTGTCGAAAATATCCGTATTTCAAGCTTAAAAGGTGGCATAGCCACTGTTCGACTGAAATAAATCCAAGAATTTATGATGACTGGAAATAATAAATCTTATTTCATTTGTACTTTGGCTAAGATTAATTCTTTTTGAAACTCTAGTTAGCACTATATAAAGTATTAGGTAATAAAACAGTTATTTCATGTGTGTTAGGGGAACAGTCAAAACTATTGTACCTCGTTATCAGGGAAGACATTTCGAAATGTTACCCTCGGCCTTTCAGGCCTCGGGCAACAGTTCGAAATGTCTTCCCTGATACCTCGGGCCAATAGTTTTGACTGTTCCCCAAACACACATGAAATAACTGAATACTATTGCCCCCGGATAAAACAATGTCAGAACAACAAAGCAAAACAGTCAAAAATAACAAATTACAAGTTATATAGAGCATTAGGTAATAAACGTTATTCATTCCTAATAACAGCTTTTATTGTAAACCATTGTCTTTTTCTAACTGTTTGCAATTCGGATTAAAATGAATATCCAGAAATAATTAACTGTTACGCGTATGAGTTTCTTTTGTATTTAAATCGGAAAGAATAAAGTCTTCTCCACTGTTTATACGTCATTAGGGTAAGACGAGATAGTACTTGGTGTTCAAACATTTTGAAAGAGAGGAACAATAAAATGGAACAAAAATATTTAACCATTTCATTTGTTTTCTCTGGAAACACCACTTACCACGTTGCTGCATTGGGAAATAAAGACAGACGGGATTTGTCAAATACATGATACAGTGGAGAATGTGTTATTTCTTCCCAATAAACGCGTTTACGCTAAAACTATTTTTTGCAGTACAAACAGTTTGGAGCCAGATCAGACGCCGGGTAACCCGGCGTCTGATCAGGCTCCAAACTGTTTGCCGCCAAGATAAACATGAAATATCAGAATTGTCCAAAAGTTGTTATTTTCTACGTTTTAGGGCTTTGCGTTTGCGTACGTTTGCGTTTAAACGGGAAAAAATAACATATTCTCCACTGTATTTAGGCACTGACTGGGTTAACCCTTTCATTATCAGATTATTTGAGAAAGTTTACCCCTTCACCGCTTTATTGTCGTCTGCGTCAGTATTGTTGTCTGCAAGACCCGTTTCAAAGTTAGATTTAAGGTTGTTTGACTTAATAAATAGCAATGAGGATGTCAAACAGTTTTGGTTCTGATCAGACGCAGCGTTACGCGCGTCTGAACAAGGCAAAAACTGTTTGCAAACGTGCCTCTATGCGTCATTGAGAGTGAAATTGTTATATCCATTGATAACAACTGTTTTTAGATTTTTTTTAAATGAAATTGTAGTTTAAACATATTTTATTTCCATATACGTCAGGAAATGGGTTCGGATCACAAGTTCTCACAACTTAAGATTCGACCACCCACTACAGTGTATCTAAACAATGGATTAATGGCAAAAACAAATGAAACATATTTGAATAGTCAAAACAAGAACTATCAAATCATGCGAGCGTCATTGAAGGTGAAAGGGTTAAACCCATTGATAACAACTGGGTTTTTTTTAAAAAAAAAAAATCAAATTGAAATTTTAGACATATTGACTAAAAAAGTATCCTGATGAGTGTCAGACAGTAACAAAACGTGGCATCATATCAAACTGGTTGCAAATAACCATTGTGCTCTGGGTATGGTAGCGGCTGGGTTAAATCTAATACTTTGAACTACTGGAATGTGTTGAAGGTTTGTATTATATTTGACCCAGATACATGCTATTATCGATAAAGCGTAACCTAATGGAATGATTTATATAAATTGTATGCATAGTACTCTTAATAGAACATCAGTATTATGGAGAAACGTCATATGAACCCAAAACACTAAGTTGCATTGCAGGGAAATAAGATAATGAACAATTATTGAAACTGTTTTAATATAATATTTCGACCTCTGCGGGCCTTTTTATTTCATTAAGGCATGTATAAGTCAAAATGTCAGATAACAGAAACAATGCGTATAGTCTTGATCGGTCGGCCTGATATCTTGAGCTTACATTTTACTGTTTTATCAAATTAAGAAATAAGTTGTCAATACTAATTTTAAACAAAACCAATATACAATGAAGGTTGACCGGCCCGACTCTCGGCTTTTAACTCATTCACCCTGATACTTTTAATGAATAATTCCGATTCCATTATAAATTATTCAGGGTTCATTTTAACAATATATTACAAAATGAAGAGCAGTACATACCCTGATCAGAGGGTTCCTCTAAGTAAATTCGACGCTTGGGTTGAATGTGTTAATAATGAACTTGGAGCAGGTTGCTATTCTAACAAGATATTTCTAATGTTCGCTAAGTAACGATCACCCCTGTTTAGGCAGGGACTTAAAATAATATGTTATCAATATTAAAGCAGATGACTTCTGTATTAGGTTAATGCCTTAACCCTTTCCCAAATAGAAGCGTTTTTAGCGCATTTAGTTTTTTTCTACACTGAAGAAAATAGTTCCATTTTTTACAGTCATTAACATGTACCAAAATAAATATTTCCTATATGATAGCTGATGGGAGCTTAAAGCAGATTGAAAGTAAAGCAGGATGCGCCTGAATGCGCATTCTGCTTTACTTTTAATCTGCTTTAAGTGGTCACATGTCTTTTAAAGCCAGAAACAGACTATAGGGTAAGGGGTTAAGGCAAATTCTGCTTTACTTTCAGTCAGTTTTAAACTACCGTATGTTTAAAATAGAATATATTTCTTATGATACATCACTGTATAAAATGGAACAATTTACTCCAGCGGAGGAATACATCGAATGCGAAAAAATGCGCTTCTATAGAAGCAATGGTTAATAGGTGACTTAAGTAGAACACGGCTTCTGGTCAGTCATAAAATGGTTTGCACTCATATCCATAGTTGTTCAGCCTAACATGCATAACTTGAACTTTTGCATACGATTTCGAACGCCACGTTTTAGCACACGTAAAAATAACGTTCAAACGTTCAAACAGAAGCAGACAACAGTTTTTCAGCAAATGATATAACCTGTGTTAATAACACATTTAACCCTAGTGACGAGTGTACTCGTTATTAACTATCAGTATGCAGTTATCGTAAGCAGAAGGCCTCTTATTATCAAGGTCAACAATGTTTGTCACTTTGCAATATATATATATATATACAGTACATGTAACATCTCTCTATTATGACCGCTCAATTGTGTTTATATTAGGTTTGTGTGACAGATGACTGCTTAAAGCAAGGTATAGGTAAACAGACATCTCCATAAGAATAGTTCTGTTTTACTGTCATCTTGAGTTCAGCTGTCAACTGTATGCAATCAATTAGCCCTCTTTATAGTGGTCGTATAAGACTGTTTCTTCTGTATTGTTAAACTCGAATTTCTAGGGTAAAAAATGGATTTGACTAGGTTGGAAATAGGACTTGTTCATTTAAAGTTTCAGGGTTGAATAAGTTAATGCTGAACTGAGTGATCATCTTCTCCTATAATCTCCATACAGCGTACAGTGGAGAAAAAAATTATTATTTCCCATTTAAACGCTAACGAAACGTAAACGCGTAGCAGTAAAATGTAGAAAATTGCAACTTTTTGACATTTCTCAGGATTTATTTAAAGCTGAGTGGCCAACAGTTTGAAGCCTGATCAGACGCCGGGTTACCCGGCGTCTGATCTGGCTCCAAACTGATTGCAATGGAAATAATAGTTTAATCGTAAACGCGTTTATTGGGAAAGACTAACGTTTACTCCATTGTACTATTGACAGTTCCCTAAAACTTGATTTACGACGGCGTGAACAATAAAGTAAAGAACCTTATTTCTATTTCATTCACAGCAAAACCAATATCTAAACTCATTTCTTAAGGCTTGCCCTGAAAGTGGCTGTATTTGAGCCATGAAGAATTGGTAGATCGTGTTGATGGACTGATTGCCTTACCAATTTGGTGAAGGAAATTGAATGGAGTGAGGTTAAATTAAAATGCCAAGTTCTCAAGGAGTTTAAATGATGCGAATGAATGGCGATGTGCATAGAAAGCACTTCGATTTTCTATTGTAGATAGGGAAACCTTAGTCTTTTCATAGTCACATGTATACAATTTAGAACTATATCGGAAATTAAATAAGTCGGCTCTTGATCCAAATTATTTGACAATTGTATATATTTTCCTTTAGTCTAAAATGTTAATGGTCTCAATAAAAAAAATCATTATATAAATGCAGATTGCACTTTTTTCAGCAAACGATGATATTGCAATGGAATCGAGAAAAAACGATTCCGTACTATAGATAGAGCAGCGGTCCCTGTGTACATATGGTGCATAAATAGATTTTCTGCTCACAGGCGATAACAGACATAACCATCCTTTGTTATGGTAACCCCCTTACATGACAACATATCGTATGCTTTAAAAGTTTCGATTGGCATTATTTTCGAACTCATCTAATATATAATATGTTTATAAGAAACCAAACTATAAGGCACAGGAAATCTTGTTTCAGAACAGAACCCGACTAAATTATAATCTGATCAGGATCCAATATGTTTGTAAATGTTAAAATGGTTTTCAATCTGATAAGATGAAGGATTTCGTATACAAATCTGTACTGGTAAATTAATAGATGTTCAATGGTAAACAACTGTTACAGAACAAAGGAATAAAATATGAGCATTAACTCTTTCCATCGCATATTTTAACCGTCTGAAATGACCCTTATCTGGAAGACAAAACATCATCTGCCAAAAATTGTCATCTGCAATTTTATGCAAAACTCAAAACTCCGAACGAGGAAATATTGATTATTTAAGAAACAGAAACTTTGAATCCTGATCAAGCGCTGTGTTACGTCTAATATGGATCCAAACTTATGAACCGTCGGTTTTAGTACCCTATGGCGGTGAAAGAGGCAAATTATTTAGCGTTTGTACTCTATGAACAGGGGTCCATTTGAAACAGTTTGGAGCAAGAGCAGACGCCGAGTACCATAATATACAGTGGAGAAAACGTTATTATTTCCCTTTTAAACGCAAACGAAACGCAAACGCAGTGCTTTAAAATGGGTAAAATGACAACTTTTTGACAATGTTGACGACTCATTTTATACTGAGTGGTAAACAGTTTGGAGCCTGGGTTATCCCACGTCTGATCTTGCTCCAAACTGTTTGAAATGGAAATAATGATTTTAGTGTTAAACGCTTTATTGGGAAAGAATAAAGTTTTCTCCACTGTAGCTGAGTAATAAGCGAATGTTAAACCAACTTTCCCTTCCTTTTTAAAAATATCTATATTTAACCCTTTGCCTGCTGGTCGCGACTTTATTGATTTTTGCAAACAGTTTAGATCCAGATCAGACGCCGCGTAACGCGGCGTCTGACCTGGATCCAAACTGTTTGACACTCGTCTTTCGGTTTATTTACTTTAAAAAATGTATAAATCTAAATTTAACAAACTTTGCAGACGACAATTTCAAAGCAGACGACATCACCGCAGGATAAGGGTTAATAGCATTTGCATTTACGTCTAATTTCCTTTTACCCTTTCACCACTGGAGTCACAAAAATAACGGAGAGGGGTAAAATAGACTCTATATCAATATGGCGCCGAAAGGGTTAAGCCATTCGTCGTCATCGGCGACTACGCTTGACTTTGCAAACAGTTTATCTCCTGATTAAACGCCGCGGTACGTACCATCCGATCATGATCCAAACTGTTTGACAATCATTCCGATATCTCTTACGTCATATTGCTTTCATTCTGGCTTTGAAACAAAAGTACAGACAACAGTATTGACCAATTGCTCCATAGTTTGTTCTGGTTTTGTAAATAGAAAACCATTTAACCCTTTCCCCTATAGAAGCGCCTTTAAGCGAATATGATGTATTCCTCCGCTAAAGAAAATAGTTCCAATTTAATCAGTCATGAATATATATTATAAAGAATAGTTTCTACATTCTAGGATATGATAGCTTAAAGCAGGCTGAAAGTAAATCAGAATGTGCCCTAGGGCACATTCTGCTTTACTTTCAGCCTGCTTTAAGTAGTCACCTATTTTCAATACTAGAAATAGGCTATCAGGTAAAGGGTTAAAGCAGGTTGAGGTAAAGCAGAATGCGCTTTCCTTTCAGTCTGCTTTTATATACTTTCTGCCAGAATATAGAAAATATTTCTTATTATAAATATTCATGACTGTATAAATTGGAACCTTTTTCTTCAGTGGAGTAATAAATTTGAGACGTAAAAAGGCGTATTAATGGGGTTAAGGGTAAAAGCAGACGATATTTTGGATACGAAGTCTTTATATCTATGGTTAAATGTAAGAATCAGCTTTACACCTTTGTATCAGTATATATTCCATAAAACCAAACCTATAAAACATTATCATATGGCTTATTTATGTAGTTTCTTAACTATTGCGTGTGGTAAACTTCAATAAAATCCGGTTACAGTTAAAACTTTGTTTCCAATCAAACCTCTTGTGCTAAACCAATTGTGTCAATGGCAAAATGTTTGGAGGCAAATCAGACGCCTGTATAACTGGCGTCTGACCAGGCTCTAAACTGTTGGCCAGATCTAGACATAAACGTATCTTTATTAACTCAAATTCTACATAATGCATAGAATATACGAGTTTACATCGGAAGCCTACTTATACAATAAATAATTTCACGTGATGATACACGTGGCATAATCTAAAATACAATTGTATCTGGGTTTAAAGAGGCCCGCAAACGGATTTAGCATTAAAAATAGTAATTTGTAATTATATGTCAAATGCTTATATAAATGGGTAAGATTTAGTTTAGGATAATAAATTCTGTTAAAAAATGCATTTCAAAAAAAAAAAAAAGAGAAGAAGCTCTGGTGGGATACGAACCCGTGACCCTCCATGCGGAGACAAACATGAAAATGAAGGAAACGCCTTTACCCACTCGACTACGAGCGCTTTCTATAAATATGGTAGCGAATTAACGTACTTCACTGGTAGCGATTGGTAGTACATTATTCGGCTCGGTTTATGTCTTAGCCCGTGTAGAGAAGCAACAACAACAACTATACCGTCTACTAGTCGCTATAGAAAAACGATGGAAAATATCTAAAAAAAACTAAGATTCGGTGACGATTCTTGAGACATTTTTTGGACTGATCATATTTTTTTAATGTCAGAAACCAAATAATGCGACAAATTTGCTTCTATTTGAATATTTTATTTTATTTGGCAAGTACACCATCCGGTTGCGAGTCCCTTTAATGCCTAACATTAATTCCTCATTACTTGAACCCTTTCGGCGCCGCAGTCGCATAATGTCGACTTTACAAATAATTTGGATCCTTATCAGACACCGCGTTACGCTCCGTCTGATCAAGATCCAAACAGTTTGACACTTGGATCGACATTTTTTAAGTTTCTTTATAAAACGTCAGTCATTATCCTATTAATGTGGCACAACTGAAAGGTATATAACTAGTACAATTATGAACATCGTTGCTTTTTCGATTGTCTTTCTTTGACATGGTCAAGCGATAGTCTGCTTTTCGGCACAATGGTTAATTCCAACAATTTGGATCCTGATCGGACACCGCGCGGTGTCTGATACAGATACAAACTGTTTGATTCTCAGTTTAATGTCCCCTAGGTGAATAAACCCATAATTTACATTTAAAAAATAAAAGCAAACGACAGCTGTTTAAAGCAAATGGTATTGTGATATAAATAAAGGAGTTAAATCAGTCGGCACTAGCAGAACAGATCAGCGTTACAGTGGAGAAAAACGTTATTCTTTCGCTTTTAAACGCAAACGAAAGACAAACGCAAAGCACTAAAATGTATAGAATGACAACGTTTTGATAATTCTGCCTCTTCGTTTAAATCTGAGTGGCAACCAGTTTGGAGCCTGATCAGACGCCGGGTTTACCGGCGTCTGATCAGGCCCCAAACTGTTTGCAATTGAAATAATTGTTTAAGAGTAAACGCGTTTATAGGGTAGAATAACGTTTTTTTTTCATTGTATGTTTAACCGGGGTAAAATGTAAAGTTGTCGTATAGTATTTTGTTTGCTTGCCGTCTAGGCTCATATAAAAGAGACGATAACTCACTGTAGAAATGAAACATGAATTCGTTTGTTAATTATTTCCCTTTCATTGAATTATTATGCAAAAAATCCTTGTTCAAGTGTTCATTGCTTTTTTTATAGAAAAAGAAATCATGAATAAATTTAACCCATTACCCCCATAAATACGCCTTTTACGCCTATAACATATTCCACCACTGAAGAAAATAGTTTATTTTTATACAGGGATGAATTGGTATCAGAAGAATTATATATTTTTCCTAGCAGATATTAGCTTAAAGCAGGCTGAAAGAAAAGCAAAATGCGCCCTAAGTCGCATTCTGCTTTACTTTCAACCTGCTTTAAGGGATCGACTTTCTTTAAAACTATAAACAGGCTACTTGTATTAGGTAATGGGTTAATCTCTTAAACCATAATCAATTTGAGTCTAGAGAAGATTCGGTTCCTAAACATTTAAAGGTTAGGGAGGATTAGCATCCAGTTGAATCCCATCATTGCTAAAACTGGACCAGCCTTTCACTACCAACGTTTTCGTGAGATTTTTACCCCTTCACCGTTTCATTGTCGTCTGCTTCAATTTTGTTGTCTGTAATATCGTTCAAAGTTAAAAAATAAGGCAGTATGACTGAAAAAAATTCAAAACGAGTGTCAAACCTTTTGGATCCTGATGAGACGCCGCGTTAGCCTCATCAGGATCCAAATTGTTTGCAAACGCGCTTAAAAGCGTCAATGAGAGCCAAACGGTTAAGTACTCGTTGTCTGCTTTTATTTCTTAAATTTGAATTAAGGTATTTTGAATGAGTTTTAACAGTATTTTATTTCAAATTAGATACAACCAGAGCTGTTATACATACAGTTTCACATAGCAATAGCGAAAATGGTAATTCACAACGGCTCTAGCGTTGCTCATTCGAAAGACATTGCTTTGATTACCTGGTGTCTGATCTGGCTCAATATTGTTTTCAATAATTGTTTTAGCTCGAATGTGTTTCTTGGGATGAACGACACCTTCCCTACTGTATAAACCAATTGTATCGTAGAATCATCTGGCAGACATCTGTCTACAACAGTCTGTCCATTCAGGCTGATTAAGGTTAATCCTTAACATGATTATCTATTTGCAAACAGTTTTGATCCAGACTAAACTGGCAGTAATATCTAATCATAACTTGTTGATACATGTAGTCATAACGATGGTTTGCTCTTCTATAGAGGCATAACAGTAGCGTGTTCAGTTACAAGTATCATTGTTTGCTGTTTAGATTAGCACTTTGTGCCGCGTGCAGAATACAGTAGAGTAACGTTATTCTTTCCAAATAACCGCGTTTAGCTTAACCTATTATTTTCATTGCAAACATTTTGGAGCCAGATCAGACGCCGGATAACCCGATGTCTGATCAAGTTCCAAACTGTTTGCCACTCAAATTTAAACTGGTAGTCAGAATTGTCAAAAAATTGTCATTTTCTATATTTTATTGCAATGCGTTTGAGTTTGAACGGAAGAATATTTCTTCGCTGTATGTCAGACTGGTAGCCAATTTGTAATCGATGGTCATCGACGGTCATCGATTAATTTACTTAACTCATCACAGTTGATTTACCCTTGTGTCATGGACACAGTAATTTTCAGAAGACCGATTTAGCAAGCTAAGAGCTAAGAAATAGCTAATCGAGATCAAACGAGAGGCCGAGCAGAGAGACAAACAAGTACAATGATCCCTATCTACAACAAGACCCAATGGCAGACACAGATTGTGTGTGTTGTTTGGAGGGAGTTGTTATAGGGGGAAATCTGCTTACATTTGCAAACAGCTTGAATCGAGATAAGACGCGGCGTAAAGCTGTTTGTCACTCGTCATTTTGGTTTGTTTTTTTGTCAAAATATCCATCTTGTGACTTACAGAAAAACAAGCAGACGAAATTGCAGCCGTGACAAAAAGTTGGGTATAAGTGTCTTGTTTAGGGAACAACAGGAAGCGTTGTTGGAAGGAGGGAATCGATATGAAACCTTTGTGGGGAGAAAGCACTGTACTGTCCAGAAAACGTTACTTATTTCGTTTAAAAGAAATTAAAAGCAAACGTAATACAATTAATAGTAACAGCTTTTTTAAATATCGGAAGATTTTTTACATTTGATCTTTAAACAGTTTGGAGCGTGATAAGAGGCCAGATTATCCAGCTTCTAATTTGGTTTACAAAAGCTCTGGCTCGAAAAGGTTTGCAATTAATATGAACATTTCAGTAGAAACACAATCATTTGGAATGAATAACATCCCCATTGTACAGTGGAGAATCTGTTATTCTTTCCCGTTTAAACGCAAACGTACGCAAACGCAAAGCACTAAAACGTAGAAAAGAACAACTTTTGGACAATTCTGATAAGTCATGTTTATCTTGGTGGCAAACAGTATGGAGCCTGATCAGACGCCGGGTTACCCGGCGTCTGATCTGGCTCCAAACTGTTTGTAAACGAAAAAATAGTTTTAGCGTAAACGCGTTTATCGGGAAAGAATAACAGATTCTCCACTGTATCTATACTGATGACCATCGCTATACATCTAGTGCCCTTGTTCAATACATAGAATATCCTCCGACTGACAAAATGAATCATTCAATGTGGCACGAATCATTAATGTAAGGTAAAAACCTCTGTATAAGGCTTAAAGCAATGTATTTTATCTGCAGATGACCATCTCTATATATCTAGCGGCTTTGTTCATACATGGCATATCCTCCTACTGAAGAAATGAATCGTTCAATGTGGCATGAAGAAATAATGTAAACCAAAAAGGCTGCGTTTTAGTGGTCGTTCTACAGATATGTTACTGTAGTGAGTACACGATGGACTGTAAGATATATATTGGATAATGTCCAAATGATTACCCTAGTTTCCAGCGTAATTTATCAAAGACTTTGCTGTACTCATAGACATTGACACATGTCGGTTCCTTTAGTTAATGATAAAACATTGGAGTTATCGGTGCGACTAGAGATTTTGAGAGATGCTAGCCCTTTCACAACGTGTTTTAGCTGTCTAAAACCTTCTTAATCCTTTCTGAAAGAAAAGGGACACCCGTTCGTTGCACACAGTGTAAATCCAATATGTAAGCCAAATACAGATTCGGACCTTGTTTATTCCTCCACTAACAGAATATCATTTTTGGTTTAAAAAAAATCTGACTGGGATCAAATTAGTAACAAATACCAGTACACGCGATGCAATGCAATGTATTTGTTTAATCGTGTATCACTGCCTTACTTCGAGTACAATGGTCAACTTAAATACATTTTAACACGGCATGATCAAGATCCAAACTGTTCAGCACTCATTTCAAAATCCAAACTGTACGGACCTTTGTCAATGTAAGAATAGTTAATACCTGTAAATATATGTATAAAAATATGCAATGCATAATTTGGTAAGGTGTGTAGGAGGATGGTTCCCCGACCCCGACACACCTATGACGGGGAAAATAAACGAGGACCTTCATTGACAATGCCTGAAAAAAGAAAAAAAAAGATCTAAACTGTTTGACACTCATTTGAATTTTTGGGTCAAAATACCTTAAATTTAAATTTGACAAATAAAAGCAGACGACAGCTTATTAGAGCTGATGACGTCATGGCAGTGAAAGGGGTTAACCCCGTGTCATCAAAGGGGTTCAACCTGTATACACTGGTAACACAGTTACTATCATAGGACACGTGGTGTTGTTGTGCAGACATGATAACGGTAGAAATAATTTATCTATCTAGTGAATATTCAATTACAACAGTCGTTGAGATATTAATAATATAATTATTCACCCCAATGGTATCGTGATGTGAATAACTCAGCTGAGGTATTTCTTGTCTTTCTACAATGTTCCCTCCCTACAACGGTCAATACAACAACGACTCCCTCTGTACAACGAACGGGGCCGCGATTCCCTAAGCAGTACAGTTGTGTCTTACGCTTTTTATTGCTGCAATATGGTCTGCTTAAATTTGCCGTCTGCTTTTTTCTCTCTCAAAGTTACATATAAGGGGACATTTTGATAAAATAAATATAATGACTACCGACAAACAGTTTGAATCCAGATCAGACGCTACGTTACTCCCTCCGAGCAACACACATAATTTGTGTCTCCCATCGGGTGTCGTTGTAGAGAGGGAGCACTCTAGTACTGTTATTTGGATGTCAAACAGTCTGGAACTTAACCAAATTGCAAAAATAGTTCACGTCTGACTGTTCAATATTGTTTTAAATGGTAATAAGTATTTATCCATTTTCCCATGAATACGTATTTCACCCCTGAATATATTCCTTCACTTAAGAAAATAGTTCCACTTTATTCATGGATATGTACCTTAAGTAATATGTTTTATATCTTAGGAGATGGTAGCTTAAGGCAGGCTGAAAGTAAGCAGAATGCTTTCAACATGCTCAATTTTGTTACCAGTCTTTAAAACTATGAATTTGGATAAAGTTCAAAAGCATTCGTTCAAAAATGTAATATCTTTACTCCCTGTAAACTGAATGAATTGTTTCCCTAAGGAATAAAAAACAGTTTAGTCGCGAGGAAATACTTGGTTGATAAATCATTAAAGTGTATGAAAAACATTCAAGCTTCTTCATATACAGTGCTCCCTCCCTACAACGGCCCTCCCAACAACGACTCCCTCCTGACAACGACCCTTACGGCTGTTCCCCAAAGAAGACAAAATGTTTAACACTTTTACTGCTGTAATATCGTCTGCTTCAAATTGTCGTCTGATGTTTTTTCTCAAAATTACATTATGATGGAATGAATATAATGACGGGTGACAAACAGTTTGGATCCAGATCAGACGCCGCGTAACGCGGCGTCTGATCTGGATTCAAGCTGTTTGCATATGTAAGCCAATTTCCCTTCCTGTAACGACTCCCTCTGAACAACGCACATAATCTGTGTCTCCCATTGAGTGTCGTTGTAGAGAGGGAGCGCTGTACATACATATATCAAATGTGTCTAGTGTTGTGTAACTCTGTTCAATTTATAAAACAAATTACAACAGTCTATAATATCGATGATAAGAGTTTTGTTTGTAAAACAAAATACATAGTTCTTCTTCGTTACGATACTACAGGGCGGCCATAAACTGGTCTTGAAATATCCTAAGATTTCCATTTCTTCTATTTTTCAAGCGCGATTACTTAAAGCAGGTTGAAAGTAAAGCAGAATGCGCATTACGGCGCATTCTGTTGTACTTTTAGCCTGCCGTAAACTACAAATTGCTAGTTTACTAATCCGAAGATTTCGGAAAATCCGGAGAAATGGCAGCACTAAGCTAGTATTTGTAACTTTACACACATCTTATATACACTCTTCAGAGAGCACAGGAATAAGACATACAATAATTATATTTGTCAGTTCTAACATATACCATCAATTGTAACTCCCAAGATAACTCTGAAATCCAGTCATCGGGTCTTCTTTTCTCATGGGATACTTTTACTGTAAGATAAATACAATTTCACAGAAAGAAGAGTTCGTGGAATTAGCTAAAGACTAGACGACCAAGTTCACGTCTACTTTACTTAGTATATTATGGTCATTTAGATGCTAATTACTGGATGATCATACCGGGAGCAGATGTGCAGAGGAGACGATGTCACTACATTGTATTTCCCTTTATAGTAGCCTTAACCCTTTACCTGATAGCATTGTTTCTAGTATTAAAGATATGTGACTACTTAAAGCAGGTTGAAAGTAAAGCAGAATGCGCCCTAAGGCGCATTCTGCTTTACTTTCAGCCTGCTTTAAGCTATTAACTGCTAGAATAAGGAAAGTATTAAATATGACACATATTCATTACGGTATAATTTGGAACTATTTTCTTCAGCGGATGAATAAAATGAATGTGCTAAAAGTCGCTTCTATAAGGGAAAGGGCTAAAGCAGACACAATGGTTTAAAGTGTAGCAAATGTCAAATTTTGAAAATTATTGACAACTTAATTACGTTCGAGTTGCAAACTAATTTGAACCTGATCAGGTTCCGAGTTACCTGACCTCTTAACTAATTTCAACATCTTCAACTTTTTTCAAATATTAGTTTTATAAACTTTTCATTACGTAACATTATAATCCCTTTGTTTGATTTAAAACATTTTTTTCTAACGGTTGTCAATTTGATGTGTACTTCTCGAATACCTACAGGAAGATTATGAGGCCACGACTTGCTTTATGTTTTGAAGCACGCAACGTCAGAAGCAAACTTTACTTTAGTCTGACCAGGATCCAAACTGTTTGCATAAAACGATTGTTATCGGAACCAGGCAGTGAATAGGGAATTAATTATGAAACAGATATTGGACTTTGCTCTTTTATTCTTTTCATGCCTTCTTCAAAAGACCACTGTACTGCAAAATAATTAAACCCATGTGAACAGATTTAGTGATGGTCCATGGACGATAAGAATTCTAACAGTTATACTGTTGAACATTTCCTTGATGCAACATAAGTCTTAGAAATAAAACCAATATGTTAATGCAATCAGTACATGTCAACTTCATGTTTGGTTTTGCATGCCTCTTTGCATGTGTGGTAGCATTTGAGCGACAATAATCTAAATTCTGTCAAGGTCTATTTAAACGCCTGTCTTTGAACTAATTACATTTTAGCAATAAGTCTTTCTTGGTTTGCGAAGAGCAGGGCTGCCATTTCTCCGGATTTTTCCTAAATCTCCGGATTTTTTCCAAGTACATGGTAGCTTAAAGCAGGCTGAAAGTAAAGCAGAGTGCGCCCTAAGGCGCATTCTGCTTTACTTACAGCCTGCTTTAAGTAGTCGCATGTCAACAAAACAAGAAAAAGGCTATGGGGTAAAGGTACTATTCGTAAAATCGCACTTGAAAAATGCAAATTTGGAAATCTTAGGATTTTTCATGTCAACTTATGGCAGCCCTGGAAGAGTACTGTATTTGTATAAATCGAGGCTCCTACTGCATGACCGGTCTATGAGAAAACAATATCTCAAAGCACTCACAACCACACTCGACTACACAAGCAATTAAAAACAGTGCTAGTCCAGGCCAAGCGCTTATAAAGTGTTTGAGTTGAGTTTGAGTGCGTTCTCAAGAATTTGATTGGTCAGATTTGGGCCGAGGCTCAAATCTGACCAATCACATGCTTAATACCGATTTCCAAGTTCCAAGTTTTATTCTTCATTTTCTCAGTATGTACAATTACATATACAAGAGAATACATTCTTTAATACCATATCAAAGCCACGTCAACACAGAGGACAACTTTTATTCAAAAGCAGTTATATGAAATCTCCCTCTAACATCAAATATTGACAATTCTTTAGGGATATATTTTCGGTTATTACCTAGTTGACACTTTCAGCCCTAGCAACGAGTATAGTCGTCATTTATAAACAGTGTACCTGTTAGGATTACACTTGTCCAATGCAAACAGTGTGAATCCTGATTAGAGGGCTCCTTAAGGAGCCCCCTAATCAGGATCAACATTATTTGTCATTCTCAAATGTATTGTTAAAATCAACCCTAAAAGGCAAAAATGGACCAGACTTATTTCGAAATTGGATTGTTCATTAAAGTTTCAGGGGTGAATGAGTTAAGCGTGGCCAGTGTTGACTGCCACTAGGTCAGTGGGTGTGTGTCTGGCGACCTCGATTTATTTCTAAGGACGCACGTGCATTCCGATTTATTTTAATTGGGTGTTGCTGTAGTCCTGAGATGTTATACGGCGTGCGTTTAAACTGCCGACCAAAGTGATCTAGTTCAAGTTTCAAAGGGAGTTTTTGTGAAATGTGATATAAATTCCTTGGCATCTCTCTATAGATCTATTTTTGGTTATAACCTAGTTTAGATCGGCTAGCGGCTGAACCGCTACATGTATGTAAATTACTGTCTCTCTGGGTCATTGGATTGTGTGTCGGTCAAGGTCGCACGTGAATTTCGGATTTTTTGTTTTGAATTGGGTGGTTGTAGAAATGTTACGGTGTGTGTTTAAGCTACCGACAAAAGTGATCTAGTTCGAAGTTCAAAGGGAATTTAGTGAAATGTGATAAAATTCATAAGAAGTATTCTGCAGAGATGGAATTTAAAGTGGATTAGTGATATAAATTTGGAGTACATGTATTATTAAGCTGCATTTAGAATGTGTGACCGCATGCCGTTTCCACCTTCTACATGTGGGTAAGTAAATCTTGATTGTTAATTAATAGCCTGAAGTAAGTAGGCATGTAGATAGTGCCGGCGTGCTAATGGCCTGTTGTTCATAAATGATATGTCAAACCTGCCAACCTTTGCCGAAAACAAAACGCAAAAACTAGCCAATTTGACCGTAATACTCTGAAATAGGTGCACTATACTTTAAAAGAAAGGTAAAAGTCGTAAAGTGTTTGTGTTTGTTGAATGGTGGTGGTGGTGGTGGGGGGGGGGGGGGGGGTCACGTGCAGAATATGAATGGGTTCTGGCTTTCGGGGGGGGGGGGGTGTAACTGAGACGGGATGGGGGGTAGCAGTGTGCGTTTAACCAAAATACGCTGTCTGAATAACTGTTGTCCCTTGCATTGTGTACATAATATTTTTGTACTATTTATGGAGACAGTAGATCTATATGTTGTTGGTTTTAATGTATAGTTCAATACAAAATTTACAAACTTATGAATGACTGCACCAAATCTCCGTTTGGTGGCGCTGTAGTATGTATTTCAGACTCAATCCAAACGTTTTACAAGCATGACCCGTCACCAGACGAAAAGTTAGGAGTTCCTTGGAACATGATCCAAACTATTTTAAACTCGTATCATTGCATATTTATTAAGTTTGTCAAAATGTATTTTCTTTTAAACGTACCCGACTTTTTAAGCAGACGGTATTGGGAATATGAAGGAGTAAGACGGCATACAACGAACTGTGGCAGTGAAAGGGCATATTTGTCAAATAGCGTATGATTGTGTGTATTTGTTTTTGGTAAAAAGACCAACTATCTGGACTCATTTAGATACGAAAGAGGAAACATCATTTAAAGTTTTTGATCGGGGGTAATATCATGTTAATTAACCCTTTCCTCCCTGAAACTTTAAATGGTCAATTCCAGTTTCCATTTTAGTCTAGTCCATTTCTGACTTTTAAGGGTTGTTTTTGTCAATGTTTGGCATTGTGACAAACAGTGAAGACCCTGATCAGAGGGCTCCTTTCGGAGCCCTCTGATCAGGGTCTTCATTGTTTGCATAGGACAAGTGTACTATTCACATGTACACTGTTTGAAAAGCACGCCTATATGCGGGACTAGGGTTCAAAGAGTTAACCCTTTCCCTGCTGGTTGCGACTTCGCTGGTGTTTGCAAACAGTTTGGATCCTGATCAGACGCCGCGTCGCGCGGCGTCTGATCTGGGTTCAAACTGTTTGACATTCGTGTTTAGTTTGCGTAATTTAAAACTGCATAAATCTTAATTTAACAAATCTTGCAGACGACAAGATCAAAACAGACGATATTACAACAGGATAACAGTGTAGATGTTAATAGAATTGCACGTTTCCTGTTTGAAAATTGTTTTATTTTCAGAAATCAATTTAATTATCCAATTATAATGATCGATGTTAGTATTGAAAACTCTTTTTCGTGCTGTTTACAGTTTAAACAGTTTGAACATATTTTATGTTCCATATGTATGTACATTAAAATGGAGTTGGGTCACAAGTTCTAACAACATTCGTGCTGCTTAAGGATACTGTGGAGATTTTGTTCTCAGACGGAGGCACCGTTCTGCGTACACAAAAAAAAACTCAAAAGAGGTATCACAAGACAAGATTAGATTTAGAAATCAGAAACTATTATATGTATATATATTAAAGTTTTGACTTACGACAGTTTTTGTCGTACTGCATTTCGGAGGACGGTCCCCTAGATTACTTTTGTCCTGCATGTATCAGTTACTTTTGTTTAGAATTCATAATGTTTTCGAAGGAACTTAATTGCTTATTGCTAGTTCGAAAGTGAAGATTAATGATAACGTGTCTGCCTAATGCTGGACAAAGTTTATGATTAAATCTCTTAAAGGAGATTTCTGCAGAGCTCTGAGTGATTTCTTAATTGCAATAATTTAGGTAAACGTGTGCATCCACTTTATTATTATAGGTTCGATTCCGCTGTTATTGTATATTTGTGAGCGATATGCCACAGAATGACCTTATTCCATTAGGTATGTTGTTGATTTATATATGATGTCGTATCTACATTTAAAGAGGCTCGCAACCGGATTTAGCATGAAAAATAGTAATTTGCAAATATATGTCAAATGCTTATATAAATGGGGTAAGATTTAGTTAAGGATAATAAATTCTGTTAAAAAATGCATTTCAAATAAAAAAGAAGAAGCTCTGGTGGGATTCGAACCCGTGACCCTCCATGCGGAGACAAAAATGAAAATGAGGAAACGCCTTTACCACCTCGGCTACCAGCACTCTCTTTATATATGGTAGCGAATTAACGTACTTCACTGGTAGCGATCGATAATACTTTATTCGGCTCGGGTTTATGTCTGAGTCCGTGTAGAGAAGCAACAACAACAACTATACCGTCAGCTGACGCTATAGAAAAACGATGGAAAATATCTAAAACAACTAAGATTCGGAGACTTTTTTTGGACTGATCATATTTTTTTAATGTCAGAAGCCAAATAATGCCATAAATTTGCTTTCATTTGAGTATTTTATTTATTTTGACAAGTACACCATCCGGTTGCGAGTCCCTTTAAAGCCAGAATATCAAATTAACAGACACGTGAACCAAATGAATACAATGTAATTCATTCGTATGCATGCTTATGTCTAGTGTTAAATCAGAGTCGTTCAATGAAATGATTGTTTCTTTAACCCTTTCCCCCATAGAAGCGACTTTTAGCGTATTAAATGTTTTCCTCCGCTGAAGAAAATAGTTCCAGTTTATACCCTTATAAACAATGACCGTAACAAAATTTCTATATAGCCTAGCAGATGATAATTTAAAGCAGGCTGAAAGTAAAGCAGAATGTGCCTTAAGGCACATTCTGCTTTACATTCAACCTGCTTTAAGTGATAACGTACAGTACTGTTTAAGCTAAAGTATACACAAAGTGCACTGCCAGTGCACTGGGTTTAAACTGACAGTGCACTGAGAGTAAACTAATTTTGCACTGACAGTGCACTGACAGTGCACTGATAGTGCACTGGGATTTCAATATCAGTTTAAACCAGGTAACTAGCAGTGCACTGGGGAATGACTACAGCTTTGAATTTAGAGCTGCAGTTTTTATTATACATGAATACCAGTTTACGCATACATGTATAATATATGTTTTTAGACCTTTTCCAATATTTAAACATTGGACAAGACTACACAGGTGTAATTTTTATGTCATGAATATTCTGCAAAAACATTGTGTAATTTAACAACCAAAATAATTTATTATTGCCTAAAATCAATTCTCCTAAAATAGGAACTCTGTCACTTTTAATCAAGCAATACAAGCAGACGGTAACTAAAAGCAGACTGAAAGTAAAGTAGAATGTGCCTTAAGGCGCATTATGATTAAATTCAACCTGCTTTAAGTCATTCAAAACTTCAAAACTAGTAACAGGCTAATAGGGGAATGGGTTAAATGTGCCAGAAACTAAAGAGAGTACATGTCCATATAACATGCTGTAATGTTGTCGTACCAGTGTTAATTCTATAAGCTGTACCTGCAGCGTTTTAACCCATTACCCAATAAACGTGACTTTTTACGCCTATAATTTATTCCTCCTCTGAAAAAAAACAACCTTTTATATGACAAAAATATTGTATGTCCTAGCAGATAGTAGCTTAAAGCAGGCTTAACGTTAAGCAGAATGCCTCTTAAGGTGCATTCTGCGTTACTTTCAACTTGCTTTAAGTGATCATCTTTCTTTCAATCTTCAAACAAGCTATGGGGTAATGGGTAAAGGAAACTAATCCGTCCCTCATCATGGATCCCCATATCACAGCTTGATACTTATACTTTCTGATAAGGGCACCCTTATCAAATTGCTTATCAATTATCACAGTAGGGTACTAATTGATAGATATGCATCAATCTAGGGGATTAAAGATAGTTGTTGCAATTAACACTTACCCTGCTGATCACGACTTGATTGTTAAGTGAAAAAAGTGGATTTAGATCAGACGCTGCATTATATTGCGTCTGATCTGGATCCAAACTGTTTTACATTCGACTCAGAGACTTTCTGAACTACAAAAAATGCACAAATCTTATTAAATATTTTGTTTGCATACAACAATATCAAAGCAGACAATATTACTGCAGTAGACGGGTTAAGCATACATCAATTTTATCTGCCGAATAAAATTATTGCAAACCTGATCAGAATGATCCTTCAGGAATATGAAATTTATTGTATTATAAAACATACATAAGAGTTCTATTTGCAAACAGTATGGATTCAGATCACACTCTATTCTACATGGAGATGTCTTTCCTATCTACCATTGCTTTGCTATACAACTGGAATAACATTTGCAAACAGTGTAGATTCAGATAAAAAACCAAATAAATTGGCATCTGACCTGTATTTAGACTGTTTCAGAAAAGCAGACAGGTTCTGCACAGTTTGTTATTTTGCAATATATTGTTAACATCAACCATAAACTATCAAAAAATGGACTAGTCTTAATCAGATATTGAAACTGTCCATAACGAGTTTCATGGTTGAATGAGTTATGTGTCAAGTGTCATAATGTCATAAGTACTTATCAAACAACATATAGTTTGGATCATGATCATGATCTGACATTTATAGTTTAGAATGAATTCATATTAAAATATTATATACTCTACAATATAATTTAACCAAATATATATATTATAAAAAATTTCTAGGCACTCTCTTCTAAATATAAATATTAATTTCAATAAATAAATCTACCCATTTTGTGTTAAATCTACAAGACCACTTCATTAGTACCCTCAATATGTTGTTTGATAAGTACTTATAACCTTTTAAATCATATTAAAATACATAATTATTAAAAAAAAATATATGGACCTATGGCATTTTTCCTCTGGCATTTTTACTTATGGCATATTTTCCGTTTTCTAATGGCATTTTTACCTCTGGCATTTTTTCCTATGGCATATTTACCTATGGCAGGTTTTCCTCTGGCATTTTTTCCTACAATCACTTTTGAGATATATTTATCCTTTAATTTCGAAATCTTAGGATTCTCCATGATCAACTTATAGCACCCCCTTATCAGATGGCAGCTTAACCCATTACCCCATAGCTTGTTTCTAGTGATATGTGACCACTAAAAGCAGGTTGAAAGTAAAGCAGAATGCGCCCTAGGCTAAGGTGCATTCTGCTTTACTTTCAGCCTGCTTTGAGCTATTATCTGCTAGAATATAGTGGTTCTCTCCTCCTGATAAATTTCACTATACAGTGTACTTTATAAGAAAGGCACACTGTGAATTGCGATATGCAACAATAAATTATGCATATTTTTCAGTTTCTTAATTTTAAGTCTCAAGTTCTGATGCAGTAATTAGCCTTTGATTTAGAGATGGCAGAAAAGAGAGTTTACTGCTCCTTTCAAACTTTTAACAATCAAGGAATAATTCATTGAAGAAGCACTGGTCTCCATTAACCCGTACCCCATAGCCTGTTTCTAGTTTTGAATACAGTTGACCACTAAAAGCAGGTTGCAAGTAAAGCAGAATGGGCCTTAAAGCAAATATCTGATAGGATATAGAATAGATTTATTTCCATCAGTGCAGGACTAAATTAAAGACGTAAAAATGTGTTTTTATGGGCTAATCGGTTAAATATCATTCAAGTTATTCAAATGAAAGTATTTATTTTGATAAATATTCATAATTGTATAAATTGAGACTATTTTCTTCACTAGGAGGAATAAATTAGAGGCATAAAAAGGCATATTTATTGGGTAATGGGTTAAAGCAGGCTGGAAGTTAAGCAGAAGGCACATTCTACTATACTTTCAAACTAAAAATGTTATGCATGGGATCTCTCTGTGTGGCTTTCTTAGCGGTTTAATCTGCCACCTTGACTAAATGATTAAATATCCCTGGAGTAGAGGGTCAAGGTGCCCCTTATCTTCAACTGTCATGTAATAAACAGTGGATTGTCTCTGTGGAAATGTTACATAATCTAACGAACTCCCAGCGGGATGGCAACAGAGTTTATTGCTTTGCTTTTTAGGATGGGCTTCATATTATTCATATTCACTTGTCGCATCGAGGAGGACTTCCAGTGAGGTAAGGTGGTGGTAAGTTCAACTGTGAAAGTGCTTTGTGACATTGTGATAGTGTTTTCTGAGTGTATTCATAAAGGAAATACTGTGGAAGAGAAGAAGGAAAAGTAAGGTAAGAGTTTAGAATTAATAATTAGGTAGAGGTATTGTAGTTGATCTAGGTTAATCTCTTAGTAGGCTTTGAGATCCAAAATCCAAAATGGCGGACCAAACCATAATGGCGTCCAGCGCCGACTGGATCACCATTAAAAATGGGAAGAAAAAAGTAAACTTGCAGGATGCACTGGACATCTGTTCACCTCAGGAAAATCCTAAGGTGACAGGCCCAGTGCGCCCTGCAGGGATCCTGGACTGGACCAAAATTAAATGGGATCAAGTCAAGGAAGGGGTGAAAATGGCTAGTACGCCTGTCATCAAGTCGGGTTGTACCCCACAAAAAAGAAACAGGTCAGCCATGTCTGACTGCTCCGGGAGTGAGTCACCGGAAATGAAGAGGCAGGGAGTGGTAACACCGTCTGCCTCATCAATTCTGGTGGCCAGACCACAACCAATGATACTGAAGCCCGTGAGGGTTGCCACCCCTAGAAAGAGGAATAGGTCGGCCCTGTCCGACTATTCTGAAAAAGAGTCTGAAACGGAGTCACCGGAAATGAAGAGGCAAGGGGTGGAGACACCTTCTGACTCGTCAATTCAGGGGACAGACAACCAATTAAGTAAAGGGGAGGAATCGGATGAAAGCTCCAAACATAATGAAACTTTCCCGGAAGCCTCCATTACTAAAGAGTTAGATAGGGCATTTGAGTCCTTAGACCGGAAGTATCCGGATGAAACCCTGCCCCATATAGAAAACAAGCAGGTGCACGACAAGGATAAGCCAAAGACACCGGTAGCTGCGATCTGGTTGGCGATTACCCTTACAGTAATCGGCAACGCAGGACGCAAAGTGCAGGGACAAGCCCTTATAAACATTGGCCGGGCCTTTATGCAGTACATAGGCCAGGATAAAATCACACAGAAAGGCATCAACCAATACAAAATAAGGGATGACCAAATGAACAAAGCTTCAAATTTTAAGTACAGGAATTGCGACATCCAGATCAATAAAACAACCTTCCCGAAAACAAACGTAAACCAAGCAAAGCCAAAGAAAACATGCATCGGAATATTCAATATAGGAAACCAAATCTGGAGATCAGTTCATGATATGGATAACTATTTGAACTTCCAAACAAACAAAATAAAGTCCGCATACAGGGGCTCGGACAAGGTTAACAACAAAAATGTCCCATCAAGCACCCTTAAAATAACCTTTGATTCTGAAACCTTACCAACCCAAATAAAAACGAGAGATGGCACAGTACACCAAATCTCACCCGCCCTTTATAACACCATACGGTGTAATAACTGCCAGATTTTTGGCCACGTCACCAGGAAATGCACGAAGGCACCAAAATGCCCCCACTGCGCTGGACCGCACAACCATTTCGGATGCAAACATAATCAACCAAAAACATGCGCCAACTGCGGCGCTAACCATGGCGCAGCTTTTAAATCATGTCCGGTCTACCTTAAATACAAATCCAACATAGCAACCAGAAACAGCCAAATCATGAAGGACCACCTTAACAGGCAAACCAAAATAACAGTGTGCAAATCACCCACCAAACAGGAGGAAACTGTCAAACTTATAACCTCCATATTAAACAAAGCCAAACAATCTATCCCATCAAACCTGGAACAACTCGTCAAAGAAGAGTTGGAACAAACAACAGAAAACAACGCCCCCTTATCTAACGAGATAAATGAACAAACACCGTTAGATAGAAACCAACCAAAATCAACACAAACAAACCCAAATACTAACGCAATCAAACCCAAAACAAACAAAACAGTGCGACCCCCACCCAGAAGACGCCCCAATACTCAAATATACAGGGCTCCATACATGTACGCTAGGGGAGGAAACCCAGCTTTCAGACCGCCACCATTTTATTATGGCAAACCCCTCCCCCCACAAGGGCCATGGGGATATGGTTATTAAAACTGTAAGAGAATAACATCAATACCAAAGAAAATTAAACAGTACAGTTAATACAATAGAACCCCCTAAATTGAAACAACTCAATATCTTGTCCTGGAACACCGGGGGGTTCACAAACCATAAAGTTGCCGAGTTACAAAAATTTGTCAGTGATAAACATATCGAAATCATCATGTTACAAGAAATTAGAAGAGACAAAAAACAAATTAAAAAATTACAAGGATATCAATACCCACCAGTAATCAAATCAAGACCGGACTCCGAATATGGAGGACTAGCAATATATGTTAAAGTAGGGATAAAATACCGAGAAATTATAACGGGAAATATAAAAAATACAGAATATCAAGGTATTACTGTATATAGACATAACAAACACTCAATTAATGTGTATAACTGCTACTTTGATACCAATAAACAGGGCCATAAGACTGAAAATTATAGAAAAATCTTTAAACATGGAGATGTTGTACTCGGTGACTTGAATTTACATCACGCAACTTGGAATCCCCCGGGTTACCATAAACAAGATGAACAAGCAAATAAGCTATTAGATTATCTTGAAACACAAAATTTAGTAATAGCAAACACGGGTGAAGCCACTCGAATGACTCTAATATCAGGACACCAAGATACCGCAATTGACCTAGCAGTTATCCCCACCCGATTAGCTCTCGAAAGTCAACTAACAACACATGAAAATACAATGTCCAGCGACCATAAACCAATCAAAATTACCCTAAAAATTGACCCAGTTTTTGAACCACCAAAATGTAAAGAAAGATGGAAGACAGAAAAAGCTGATTGGTCAGCATATCAGAAATTAGCTAATAAACAATTTAGATACCAATCAGACTCCCAAAACATCAACAACCAATTAAAGCAATTTACAAGTGAATTAAATGCAATCTCAACTAAAACAATACCCAAAAAAACCAATAGTAAAAAAGAACCTCGCCATAATGTACCATGGTGGAATGATGACTGTAAAAATGCTTACAAACGCAGGGAGAATGTCCGCAAATCATACAGGAAAAAGAAAAATGATGCAAATAAGGAGAAACTCAAAGCAACTCGCAAACAATTCAAAATAGTTATAGCAGAAGCAAAACAAAATTGGCAGGAATTTACATCAAAAATTAACCATAGAACGAATAGTAAAGAAGTCTGGGGTAAAATTAAAGCAATCAGAGGCAACAAAACCAACTCTCAGCCAGTGATTATTAAAAATGACGAAGTCAAAGTCACAGACAAAGAAAAAGCCACAGCACTGGCCGAACATTTTCAGGAAACAAGTAGCTCAGAAAAATTACCTCAAATTTTCAAAACAAAAGTAAAGAATCAGGCAGAAAAACTTATTTCTAAAGAATTAGCAGAGTGCTTTAAACAAGGAAACAAAATAGGATACAACAAAGACTTCACTCTGATAGAATTAAACACTGCTTTAGGAAAATGCTCAAATACTGCCCCTGGACCTGACCTAATAAATTATGAAATGCTTAAGAATCTACCAGAAAATGCAAAACTGAAACTGCTAGAACTATTTAACAAATCATGGGAGGAGGGGGTCTCACCAGACAGCTGGAGAGAAGCAGAAATAATACCAATTCTCAAGCCAGGCAAACCCCCTACCGACCCCGGATCATATCGCCCTATATCTCTTACATCAGCACTAACTAAAACTATGCAAAGAATGATCAAAGCCAGATTAGTACCCTTCCTTGAAAACAAAAACCTACTCCCAAACACCCAATCAGGTTGCAGACCCAACAGGTCATGCGAAGACCATTTACTGAAACTAGAGGCTGATATAAAAAAAGCTCAATATGAAGGTAAATACCTACTTGCAATGTTTCTAGATTTAAGCAACGCCTTTGATAGGTCATGGAATAAAGGCGCACTCCTAAACATGATGAATATAGGAATCCGCGGAAGAATGCTAGCTTGGTTAGCAGACTTTCTCGAAACTAGAGATATAGCGGAAAACATAAATAACACCCTATCAGATAAAACACAAATGGAAAATGGCTGTCCCCAAGGCTCAGTACTTTCCCCAATAATCTTCACAATTCTTATGAACTCTCTACATAAAGATATCAACAAACATAATGAACAGGAAGCTATTCCACAGCATAAAACCAACCTAGCCCAATTTGTAGATGATGGAGCTCTTTGGCAAAGTGCTAAAAAGCTTGAAACTCTTATTATTAAATCCCAAATAGTACTAGAAGCAGTAGAAAATTGGTCCAATAAATGGGGTTTCACAATCAACCCAAACAAAACCCAAGCAATAATCTTCAAAAGACCAAGGGCAAAACTCCCAAAAAAGCTACAGCTCCTTAAACTATGCAACAAAGAAATAAATTACAGCCCGGTCATCAAATTCCTGGGCGTGTACTATGACGAGAATCTCACATGGGATTTCCACATAAAATACGTCCTGGAAAGATGCAACAAAAATGCAAACATACTAAGAGTCTTGGTGGGCACGGACTGGGGAGCAGACAAAAAGTCACTAATGGCTATTTACCAATCGCTAATCCTAAGCATTATATCATATGGAAGCCCGGCCTATGCATCAGCATGTGACTCTAAAATAGATAGTATTCAAAAACTCCAAAATCGCTGCCTACGCATAATAACAGGAGCTCTTAAAACTACCAACATCAACTCACTTCATGCAGAAACAAATTGCCTACCAATAAAACTCTTATTTGACGCCAACAAACTGAAATACTGGGCCAGATCTAATACACTAGGTGATAAACTACCGATAAACGACGAAATAGGTCCAATGGGAATTTTTGAACATAAAAGTTTTCAAACCATCAAACCCCCATATAGTCAGTCCATATCGGATCTCTTACTAGAGCATGGACTAAGCCATACACAAGCAGTCAAACGAAAACTATACCCCCTCCAAAACATAAAACATACCCTAGATATTGACTTAGCCTTAGCTAATAAAATAAGTAAGAAATCAGACAGCCCCCAATACATGCGCAGAACTAGTGAAGACTACCTACAGAAGGAAATACCACTTTTCACCAAAGCATATACGGACGGAAGTAAAGACGATACAACAGAACGTGTGACAGGGGCTGGAATGGTTGTTATCTCCCCTGAGGAGGATATCATACACAGCTGTACAATAAAACTTAATTATCTGCTATGTATCTTCACAGCAGAACTTACGGCTATTTCACACGCACTTAACTGGGCTTATGAAAATAGCTGCAAGAAACTGGCAATTATAAGTGACAGTCTGGGAGCGTTACAATCCCTGCAATCGATGAACTCCAGACGAAGACCAGACATAATAAACGACATAGTCACCAAAAATAATGATCTTATAAATAATGGTTACCAAATCAAATACATATGGATACCGAGTCATGTGGGAATTATAGGGAACGAAAAAGCAGATGCATTAGCAAAAGAAGGCTCTTACACTGGCAGAAAGGCCACAATCAAACCCTCAGTATCAGAATTATATGCAGAAATCAAAAGCAGTATCAAGGATGCTTTCCACTACCATATCAAACAAAATATATCAAAATCTAATGTGATACATGAAAACATACCTGGAAAGCTAACTCAATATAGTGACAACAAATCTTTAGACAGAGGGTTTACTCGCCTTAGGCTAGGCTGTACCAAAATAAGCATACTACAGCGGAAAGGGTAGTGCCAAAACTGCCAATCTTGTGGGCTACCCATTGATTTAGAACATATCTTCTTTGATAATAATGAACAATGTCCAGAATTCACAGAGAATAGAAGGAAATTGCAAGAAACCCTACTAAGGTTAAACATACCTATTATTGACAGCATGACTCTAATTTACCCACCTGCTAAATACAAAAAGGAAGTCATATCAGCAGTAATAAACTTTCTCAAGGTGACGAGTCTCCACAAGTATCTGTAAAACATAACATCAGAAACAAAAACAGCCTGTTAATTCCCACCCAGACCTTAACTGTAAGGCTTATCAGCAAAATCAATAAGTAACAACAATGTAACCACATACTCCCAGACACTTCTTACGTCATGCACCCTTTTTGTGTACTGACACAGTTTGCGTAAGCTGAGTGTTAACTAAAACTATCAAATTACCCCCGACACTTCTTACATCATGCGACCTTTTTTCGTACTGATACAGCTTGCGTAGGCTGAGTGTCTAATAAAACTACCAAATTTTATCTTTACTTTTCTAAAATTTTATTTTTTACCTAAATAAAACAAATCACCCCGACGCTTCTTACATCATGCGCTAATTTGTGCACTGATACAGCTTGCGTAGGCTGAGCGTCAAATAAAAACCTAAAATTAATGTGCATTCTGCCTTGCTTTCGCCTGATTAAATATAATCTGACGGCTTACAGAAATCCAATCCAGTTAAACATCATAAATTAGTGAATAGTTGACCAGTATACAAGTTAAGGGGACTTTAAAAAAAAAAAAAAAAAAATTAAGCAGAGTGCGCATTCTGCTTTGCTTTCAAAATGCTTTATGCTACCATCTGATAGAAACAATAAAATATTTCCTGTGATACATATTCATAACTGAGCAAAACATCGATAGTCATAATAAAGACAGGTGACCACTTGAAACAGAGTGAAGGTCAGAGTGCGCATTCTGCTGTTCTTTCAAATTGCTTTATGCTACCATCTGATAGAAATAACAAAATATTCCCTGTGATACATAAATATACATAAGTTAGCAAAACATCTCTAGGCAATAAAGGCAAGTGCCCAATGGAAGCAGGATGAATGTAGAGCAGAGTGCACAATCTGCTGTGCTTTCAAATTGCTTTATGCTACCATCTGTTAAAATAATAAATATCCCCGGTGATACATATACATAAGTGAGGAAAACATCTCTAGTCATAAAAAGACAGCTGATCACCTAAGGCGGGATGGGGGTAGAGCGGGGTGCGCATTCTGCTGTGCTTTCAAATTGCTTTATACTATCATCTGAAAGGAAAATAAAATATTTCCCCATTTTCTGTGATACATACTCATCTCCAGACATAATAAAGACAGGCGACCACTAAAAGCAGGATAAAGGTTAAGCGGAGTGTGCATTTTGCTGTGCTTTCAAATTGCTTTATGCTACCAGCGGAAAAAATATAACATATTTCCGGTGATACATACTCTTCTCTAGACAATAAAGACAGGCGACCACCTGAAGCACGATGGGGGTAGAACGGGTGCGCATTCTGCGATGCTTTCAAATTGCTTTATGCTATCATCAGAATTACAACAGGTTGAAAGCAAGGCAGACAGCATAACAAATAAAAATCTCCAGACAATTCAATATTATTCAAATCATCACTTATCCATCCTCCAATACATAAATGGTCTCATATGATCTAAATGAAAATTAAAGGAAGACAAACACGGTAGGAAAGTAGTTTGTAGTAGCAGTCAACATAGGATTATATTAGCATTAGTTAAGTGTAGACCAGACAGCAATCAGCCCATTCCCTCATAGCCAATAACTAGTATTAACATAAAGGATTAACCCAACACAGTGTGAAATTAGAGCAGTTTAGACCCTAAGGCCCATGCTGCGATAATTCCAGAATGTGATAAAACCACATATGGCTGGAAGGTAATCATAAAATAATATCCTCATTCAGACGAATCTTCCTTTCCACAAAATAGAGCCAATTTCAAAATAAAATAAATAAATTAAAAGCATAAAAGGCATATATATGGGGAAATGGGCTATTCTATGTAATCTAATTACTACATGTATTATAGAGTATCATAAACCACTAACTTCATATAATCCTTTGAAACTGATGGGTTTACCAATCCCCCCCCCCCCAACCCCAAACAATTTTAAGTTCTCAGACCAGGATTCAAAATAATTGACAATATCCACTCGTATTCCAAAAAGGAAAACAGGAAAAATAACTCAATGCAGCATATACAACCTGGATCCCTGCACGCAAGGAAAAATGGTTCAATATACTGTAGAAATGCCAATTTCGCATTTAACCCATTACCCCATAGCCTGTAACAAGTACTAATTATAGGTAACCACTTAAAGCAGGTTAAGAGTAAAGCAGAAAGCGCCTGAAGTCATATACTGCTTTGCTTTCAGGCTGCTTTAAGCTACCATCTGCAAGAAAATAGGAAATAGTCGCAATGATGCATATTCATGACAGTATAAACTGGAACTAATCTCTACAGTGAATGAAACAAATCAAAGGCGTTAAAAGGCAGACCTATGGTGTAATCGGTCAATCAATAACAATTAGACAAAAGGAGAAAATGAGGGGGGGGGGGGGAATAGTTATAATCCTAGATAATAGTGTAGGCTAACCAGTCTCCCAGGCAAATCCCTCACATAACAAAAGGTAACCCAATACAACATAAACACACTCAGTTAAATTTTTTAAATAACGCTTAAAGCAGGTCAAAGGTAAAGCAGGACGCAAATTAGCAGGCATCCAGCTTTAACTTTCTGCCTACCCTAAGCTAAATATCTTATGAGATATAGAAAACATAGTGCATATGAAACAGGCGAACAACTCACTTACCATTGGATTCTACTGAGCACTAACGACCAATCAAAATCAAACCACTTTCACTTTAAAGTAGGTCAATCCGATTATGACAAGGTAAGCTCAGAAAACTTTAGAAATGACATCTGCTTTTTTGAGAACCGAGGAAAAGGCCGGGGAGACAATATCTAGTCATTCACTAACAGAATGACTGGATAGAACATTATATACCCATTGAGAATTATTTTAAAATATATATAACATACAATCTTTAGAAAATTTAACCCACTGAACCCTGAGAAGCAAATTAAAAAAACAACAAAAAAACAAAAAACAAAAAACTAATAAGTAAAACCCACAGGCACCAACGATTATCAAGCTATAATAAAGTGGGCAAGGACAAACAAAGCAGAGCTGAATCGGATGGGAATATAAGCCGATCTAGAGTTGCAATGAGAGTCCAACACGGTTGAACCCCCCCCCCCCCCCCCCCTCGCAAATCTTTACAAGCAATACGAGGGAACAGTGGGTTAAATTGTGATATTAATGATAATATTATATTTCAGGAATAGAATATCTTGTAGAAACAGGACAGAGATACCCTTTGTTCGCGATAGAGAATAAAAGCTTTTAATATAAAATGTGATACTTAATGAACCATATGTTTACCCATTGAACCAATTCACATCAAAAAGCACTATAGCAAACATCCCCTCAGGCGAGGCGGAATTAGAATATTTATAACAGATGGGGGCTCCCCTCACCACGCGAACAAAGGGTAACTCTGAAATTAGCATAAGCATAAAAGGTAGAAGACTTAACCCATTGAACCAAAAAAAAAAGTTTTTCATTTTTGTTATTGTTTTCAGCGTTCTCTTTCAGATAATCAGATCCATCAACGTATGGATACCAAATACATTTAAATAAAATAAAATGATAAAATCAGTGATTTAGGCGAGATTTTGAAAATTTGATATAATTGGAAGAAATATTTAATGATCCCATTAAACCAGAATTTGATGCGTGAAACCTAAAAGAAGGCTGAATAAACTACACCTTCTAGCAGGAAACACACATACAAATCATGTGCTAATAGCTCAATGAAACACCGAGTGGAAATCTAAAAACCAGAACACTGCGTGCAACATAGGGAACAAATCAAACCAGTACAGAACCCAACCCCATATGAGTGAGAATGGTCAACGGACCAAACTCAACAGGTACAAACGGCAATCAAGCCGTGGTCCCCAACCCCCGCCCCATAACCAATCAAACCCCCAGAACCCTTCAGAACCCCTACCCTATGAGTCTCTTTGTTGCAGGCAGTGACTTCACAAAACAACGTACCATTTCCAACAAAGTGTAAACATTAAAGATGAGCCTACTAAAAAACAAGAGCAGCAAGACATAGCCAGAAGCCAGGCATGTGTGGCGCTCGGGCTGGAGGACACTGGGGTGCACGGCTGAACAGGGGGTGGTATGAATACCACCTTACGGTCGGACATGCGCCCTGTGACTAATGGGAACGGGTCGAGCGCTGCACAGGCCAACAGGATCCGGAACCATGGTACGCACGAGTTAAAAGGGGGATTGCACTCGGACGACTGGATGGTCGAATATGAGCAAGGCTCGGGAATAGCCTGACAGGCGTCCGGTGTGAGCTCCGATTCGGACAAGGTGCATCATGGATCTGTTAACAACCAACCACTGGGAACCAGAAACAACAACACCTCCTTGACAAGACAGCATTTCCTCCTTCCAACGACCAGCGGCAACAAAAGGCCCTTCTCAGGGCCACCACTGCAAAGTCCATTCAACAATAGGCATGATGCTGACCATTGTCCCAAACCTGAGACAATGGGATGACGCATCTGATGAAGCTTATGCGGGACTATAAACCTCAGCAGAAACAACAATTAGGATGGGCTTTACATGCATGGTTTCAATAGGATGTCTTATCTATTGAGGCTGTACATTTAAAAAGAACTATATAAAATAAAAGTAATATTTGATTGCTGTTAATACAAACTTTCGGAAATAATAAGAAAATATTTCATACATTATAATAATGCACTAGTTGCAAAAAAATCAATGTCTTAAAATAAGTCCTTTATTCAGATAATTATTCTGTTGCACTTTTAGGTAAAAGCTCTATAGCCAGGTGGCTGCTTAATGCAGTATGAAAGTCATGCAGAAAGCTCCTTGAAGGTTTTCATGCGTGACTTGCAATCTACATTCCACAACCACCTGTATTAACCCATTACCCCATAAATACGCATTTTTACGCCTCTTCGTTACTGGAGAAAATAGTTCCAATTTATACAGATATGAAAATGAATGATAAGAACTATTTTCTTTATTCTAGCAGATGGTAGCGTAAGCAGACTGAAAGTTAAGCAGAATGCGCCTTAAGGCCCGCATTCTGCTTTACTTTCAACCTGCTTTAAGTGGTCACCAATTTTGAAAACTAGAATCAGGCTATGGGGTAATGGGTTACAGGCCAAACCCGTGATATAGTCGTTGAAGTGAGGATTAGCAATGCAAAAAGTGTAGATCCAGTTGGAAGGCCATTTGATGGACTCATTTGGATCCAAATTTTTTGACATTTAGTGTTTTGAAAAATAACTCCAATAAAATCCACAACGATGTTTCACTTTTTAATCAATTTCTTGATTGAACAATATTTTTACGTCTGTTAGGGTCTGCTCTGCGTTATTATATATATCCGATTCTTCACTGTTTGCTGTGTAAATAAAATCCTTTGTTTTTATATTTCAATAGAACAATCAGTCAATTATTCAGAATGGGTGGAGTATTGACCAGACAAATGGTTAATAGCCTGAACCAGTACCCTCAGCCTTAATCACAGCTGGAATCACTTTATACAAATGGTCAATGTATCTGTTGCAAATCTCTGGAGTCACAGTTCTCCAGAACTCCAAAAAGCCTTCAACAAGTTGCGCTTGATTTCGGGTTTTTTTGTTTTTCCTAATATAATGTTTCAAATTTGCCCACATATTGTCAATTGGATTTATGTCTGTTGATTCTGGAGGAGTGATCCAGTGGTTAATTCCATGTTCAGTCATGAATGATTTTTACCCCATAGCCTGTTTCTATTTTGGAAAAGAGTTGACCACTTAAGGCAGGTTGGAAGTTAAGTAGAATGCACCTTAAGGTGCATTCTGCACTACTGTCAGTCTGCTTTAAGCTATCATCTGCTAGAATATAGAAAACATATTTCTTATGATTCTTATTTGTAACAGTATAAATTAGATTTTTTTCCTTCAGTGGATAAATAAATTAAAGGCATAAAAAGGTGTATTTATTGGGTAATGGGTTTCAAGTTTTAATTTCTGTTTACCATCAATACATCATCCCCCCAAACAATGCAGAAAAAACTGCAGCTCTAAAATAAAGCTGTAGTCATTCCCCAGTGCAATGCTAGTTACCTGGTTTAAACTGATAGTGCACTATCAGTTTGTTATTGAAATCTCAGTGCACTATCAGTGCACTGTCAGTGCACTGTCAGTGCAAAATTAGTTTAGTCTCAGTGCACTGTCAATTTAAACCCAGTGCACTGGCAGTGCACTGGGGTGTATAGTTTAGCTTAAACAGTACTGTATACTTAATGTCATAAACGGGTTATTGGGTAAAGGGTTAATTGGTTTACTGTCAACGGAGCCAAAAGGCGACTCTGCAAACAGCTTGGATCGTAATCAGACGCCACGTTTGACACTCGTATCAACATTCTTTTAGTGAAAACAATCCCTAAGAAGACAAATGAAATATTGCAGACGACACTACCAGCACAGACGATATTTTGGCGGTAAAAAGGTTAAATCAGACAATAAATCTTGGCAGTAAAAGGTTTAATCATCAACTAAACAATAAAACGTTTTAACTGATTGACAACTGTGATAAATAGTACCATTTACAAAATAAAACAATATACTTTGCTAAATGTGTAAGTGTGCATTATAAGATCTAGCCAAAACTATATTAACAAAGTTTTATTCGTATATACTACAGTCCCCATTCTCTACAACAACACCAAAATTGGAGACAAAAAGTGTGAGTCTTGTTCGGAGGTTATTGTTATAGGGAGGAAAAGTGGCTTTCATTTGTACATAGATTGAATCGAGATCAGAGACCGCGTAATGCGGCGTCTGATCTGAATTCAAGCTGTTTGTCACTTGTCATTATCTTTTTTTCTGTCAAAATGTTTAATATGTGACTTTAGTAAAACAGCAGGATACAATTGTTAGCAGACGATATTGCAGCGGTGAAAAAGTTTGACATATGTGTGTGGTTTTGGGAACAGTGGCATGCGTTGTTGTACGGACTGAATCGTTGGTGGTGGAGAGGGAGCACTGTATGAAAGCATTTGAAGTAACATCCTACTGGAGCTTTCTGGGTTACATTTTGCCTATATATCGCATCTACCTGTGTTTAGAATTTGATTTTAAATGGCTGCTGTTAAAAGAAAGAAATCGGTTTGAACCATTGAATCGCTAAAGATCGTATTTACCTGATTGAATTTACTTACAAACTGGTTTGACTGATGAAGTATTGATACAAGGGCCAACAATTTGAATTCTACCCAGACGCCGTATATTTTTCCGTCTTATAAGGTCGACTTAAGTCACTTAAGGCGACGAAAGGGGTAAGCCGAATATACTGGTACATTAACCCATTCACTGCCTTACCCCGAGTACAATAGTTATTTGCAAACAGTTTGGATCCTGATCAGACGCCGCGTGACGCGGCGTCTGATCTGAATCCAAACTGTTTGACACATATTTCTTAAGTCAAAATACCGAAACATTGTTTTTTAGAAATAGAAGCAGACGATAATTGTGTACATTTGATGACGTAATGGCAGTGAAGGGGTTAAAAGTCAAACGTGGCTTAACTACATTGTAACATTTTAGTACTGGTTTGTTCGGCATAGACGATTTCAAGTTAAGTAACTCCACTCGAAAGTAATTGATGTGGCTTCTGTTTTCTCTTCAGTTAAACCGTAACGTTAACACTTTCAATGCGTTGTCAGTTACGACATAACACTGCATTGCGCTTGTGCTTGCTTTCAGTTTTATGTAAACGGAAAATAATAATATCTCCACAGCAAAATCAATATCCCCACTCTGTCTGTCTCTCTATCTGTCTGTCTGTCTGTCTATGTCTGTCTATGTCTGTATCTATCTCTCTGTCTGTCTGCTTGCTGCCTGTCTCTCTTATCTTTTCATTAGATGTAACACGTTCGCAGCTATGCATTGTCATTTCACATCACACGCTTTAGCTACCATCTTGTCGCCGACTTATTTTCCGTCTTTCCTTCCAGTAGAACTACTATACAATCTCCTACTTCCAACGCTGTAATCTCGGTCAAAATTTATCAAATCTAAATTTGAGACATAATAGGCTATAAAGAGTGTTCGGCAATCTTGTTTCAGACAATAAATTGTCAACGAAAAGGGTAATTATACTTGACAAATATTCAACCCTTTCACCACCGGAATCACATAAAGTCGATCTTGCAAACAGTTTCGATCCATGCGGCTTCTGATCAGGATCCAAACTGTTTGACAATCTTATTGATCAGTATTTTTTTTAAGTCATACTGCCTTAAATTTAAGTGTGAACGACCTTGCAGACAATACTATTGAAGCAGACGTTAACATAACGGTTAAGGGGTAAATCACTCAGGAAAAATTTGGCGCCGAAAGGGTTAGATATCACAGTCACTGTATGTCGGTAAAAGTGGCTGACACGTGTGTTAAAACATTCCTGTAAGTGAACTCTACGCTACAAGAAGACAAATTTCTTAATTACCATTTCCTGTCTCCATGGGAATATATTTCGAGACAAACATTGTTTGAATCAAGATTCTTTTGTATTAAAAACACATGAGAGTCGAATATATATGTAAAATAGAAAGACCAGAGACAAATCTTCGCAAAATTAATAACGTTTTTACTTCAGTGAGATTCTGATTGTTGTTTTATCTGAATATTGTTCACAGCTAGATGAAAGTTATTGCGATAAATTGTCAGCTTTGTGTCACCAAATACATTTTACCGCAAGCCAGAAGAATATCAATTTACTCCTAGTATATACATGCATATACAGTGCTCCCTCTCTTTCAACGACACATACATTTGTGTGTTGTTCGGAGGGAGTCGTTTAAGGGAGGGAAATTCAGACTTTAGGTTAACATTTGCATACACCGTGACTCCAGATCAGACGCCGCGTGACGCGGCGTCTGATCTGGATACAAGCTGTTTGTCGCTTGTCAGTATACGTTTTCTTTCAAGATGTGCACTTATATGTAACTTTAAGAGTCGTTGTTTGGAGGGAAGTTGTAAAGAGGGAACACTGTACAAGCTTAGTATGCATATTTCAACAAGAGTGAACTGACTACTAGAGCTAGGCAACAGAAAAAAAACATCAGATACAATCTCCTTTGTTTTCAAACATGTTTATTACGGTAGAAATAGTCTGTAACATATATGTTAATTAATTATTTCTGCAGGCCACGATCTAACGCGATGGCCGTTTTAAATAGCTGACGTATTAGGTTAATCGGTATCCATATGTGTCTCGATAAGCTTCAGACCCCCCCCCCCCCCCCCCCCAGTTGTAAACCGAAACATATAATGCGAAGGAAAAGCGCCGTTATAACTATATCTAACGATGACCATCACTATATCTAGCGCCCGTGTTCAAATCATGGGATTTGCTCCGACTGACAAAATGAATCATTCAGTGTGGCACGAAGAAATAATGTAAAGTCAGTCATATCTCCAAGCGGCAACTAATTGCCGTAGACTGCACATATCTTCAGACAAGTGGCTGCTGAGTGCACAATAGGATATTGCAGGATGCTCCAAATGAGTATTAACCCTTTGCCTGCTGGTCGCGACTCCAATGTTTTTTGTAAACAGTTTTGATCCAGATCAGACGCCGCGTTACGCGGCGTCTGATCTGGATCCAGACTGCTTGACATTCGTCTTTATGTTCACTTACTTGAAAAATATTTAAATCTAAATTTAACACATTTTGCAGACGAAAATTTAAAAGCAGACCATATCAAAGCAGGATACGGATTAAGTAACCCACCATGTTAAAGACACATAATCATTTTCTGTTTCGGTAAATAAAGGTTGACTTATTTTATTTCTTGGATAATGTCAAAATAATTAGTCTAGTTTCCAGCAGGATTGATCAAATACTTAGAATTACTCACATACATTGACACATGTTGGTTCCTTGAGTTAATGATAAAACATTGGAATTATTGGTAAGATCAGAGATAGCGAGAGGCGTCATCTATTTAATAAAAACATATTTGCCACTAAAAACATTTTTGATTATTTTTGCAAGAAACGGGATATTGCGACCGTGTAAATAGTGTAAACTGAAACATTCACCTCTTTATCCAAACACATATTCAGATTGTGTTGACGCCTTAACTATCCGAATATCTTTTGACTACTATTAACGTTTGCTTTTAATTCTGACAGATGAAAGTTTTGGACAAAATTCTAAAATTGCATCGATATGAGTGTTAGGTACTTTCGATCCTGATAAGACACAAAGTATATGTTCGTCTGATTAGGATTCAAGCTGCTGTAAAATACTATTTCACTCATCGTCAAAAGACGATGGATTTGTTTCACTATAAATGGTTAACGGGGTCCAGCCTTTTACACCGGCAACGATGATCCTATCATAGGGAACATAAATGTGACATATGGGCTTTGTAATGATAGAACTAAGTAAAACAAACAGTAAAGAAAATCAAGTACAACTGCCGTTAAGATGTAGATGGAATCGTTACTTACATGTACTCTAATGGAATTATGATCTAAATTACTCAGCCATGGATTTTCTTATATGAATTTCAAACAGTCTGGAACCTGATGAAATGACATATCCGGCTTATGACTTTTTTCTAAACTGTTAGAAATTCAAAAATGGTACTAGAGTACGAACGAGCTCGTTGGCAAAGAGGAGCATTTATTCCCTGCTATTGAATAAAACTGTTTCCCTACGAAATAAAAACAACTTAGCCGGGAGTAAGTATTATGTTTATCATACAAAACATCCACATTTCTACATATGAGCCATGCCATTAGAAAACCTGAATGATTGCATTGTAAACAGTGTAGATCAATACCAACCGCCGCGTCAAAGGGCGACGACTAGCCTTGATCTAAACTGTTTGACAATAACATGCATCTACAGCATTTTATGAAGCTGTGATATATACGGCATTTGGCAGTGAAGAACAACTCAGATGCAGAGCCTGTAATGACAGCGGTTCTTGGTCAGTACAATGGTTAAACGCTATAAGGCAGGCTTTGTCATGGCACGGCTCATACATAAAATGCATTCAACAGTTTGAGCTTTGTTCAATTTGGAAGAAGGTAATCAGTATTTGATAGATGCGATACGACACTTTGTTATGTAAATGGGGTATATAAATTGCTTCCTTACGATAAGTACTATGCTTCTAGTACTTTCACTTTATCAAACATAGAATATACATTTTTTGTATATATTACATGTAATTCTTTTCACAAAGTTCACAAAGTATCTGGCCCTCAAAGACACCTGCACAGAGAAAGGCTGGAAGTCTTTGTGTTTTCCTGTGGAGGTTGGCTGCAGAGGTTTCCTAGTGCAATCTCTGTGGCTGGGGGTTACAGGACAGGTCCGTTAACGGGCCATCTCGGTTATTGCCCGAGAAACAGAGTCTGCTTCCTTGTGGGTATGGCGGAAGAGAGATGAGCAGTGGATAGGGGGACACAGTAAAGATAAATAGCAACTTGCCACCGAGACTTGGCAGACGAGAAAGGTAGCGCAGGCTTACTATCTCCTGGCTGGAAATTGATCACTTCCAGTCGGCACACCATAGGAGGACGTCGTGGGACAGTGCCGAAACGTCTGATGAGTATGGCCCCACCTGATGAAGGAGGTAGTAGCAGCATCACGGCTGTATATGACAACTATATCTTCTGGATGTCCAGTGACTGTTGGGAAAGACCAGCTGACAACTGAGAATAGTACAATGACACCATGGAGAGACAGGTGACAGCTAGGAAAGACTGGCATAGGGGTAGACTTTCCCAGCAAGTCAGTTTACATTCTTTGCAAGAAGAACCCCGAGCAAGCTACAGAACAACGAAACAAGAAATACCCCAAGGTCGAACGAGAGTGGGGGAGGATGATCGTCCTACAAGCCAACAGTTAACGAACACGACCGATCAATCGACAACGAATCAGGACACGGACTGGTCAAGAACATGTAGTTGTTGGAAGGTGTGTAAGAATAAGGTAGGACTGAAGATTCACCGTACAAAGATGGTATGCGCAACAATCCTAAATCTGTTGCAACGCGCAAGGCAATTTGGTGAGACGGGGGAGGAGCTGGATCAGGATGAACACCACAGTGTCCAGAGCCTCCAAGCATCAGAAGAGGGTGAGGTAACCATCGGTAACGCAGAGAAGGCTAACGAAAAAACTGCGGAGGAATCTACAGAGCGGCGGAAGAAAGTGATGTGGCCCGCAAGTACAGAGAGTGCAAAGTAGAAGGCGTTCGAGGAGGAACTGAAACTAATGATGGAGAACGTTTGGAAAGGTAAAGTAGAGAGCAAGTTGCATGTCATGTCTGAGCTTATCTACACATTTGGAAAATTTGGACAACCTAAGGTTGGCGGGATTAGACGGTTACAAAAGATTTCCAGCTTAAGGGGAGAACTCAGATGGTTGAGAACCAAATTTAGGCATGCAGAGGAAGGGGAGAAACAAGGCTTGGCTGAACTGAGAGAAAGTGTACGGAAGGAGATCCAGAGTCTCCGGAGAGCAGAGAATCTGCATAAGAAAAGGCACGAGAGACGTCGAAAGAGAGCCCAGTTCACTAGCAATCCATTTCAGTTTGTGAAGCGTTTGCTCGGAGGAAAGAAGACGGGCGAACTTCAATGCACAAAAGAGGAGGCAAATAAGTACATCAACAATATGTACAGTGACAGTGACTGTCACAGGGAACTGGGCGAGTGTGACAAGTTGCTCACGCCAGATGAGCCAGAACACGACTTTGATTGCGCAGAGCCAAGGTTGCAGGAAGTCAAGGACATTGTTAGGAAAGCCAGAGCATCTTCAGCACCAGGGCCAAACGGAGTACAGTATAGAGTGTACACAAACTGCCCTAAGATCTTGCTACGGTTGTGGAAGTTGATAAAGGTTGTTTGGAGGAAAGGAGAGCTTTGCAGAGAATGGCTGAAGGCAGAGGGCTGTTTTATTCCCAAAAGAAGAGGACTCATCAACCCTAGGACAGTTCAGGACCATTTCTTTGTTGAACGTGGAAGGAAAAATACTCCTCGCTGTTCTTTCAAGAAGAATGACCTCTTATCTACTTCAGAACAAGTACATCGATACAGCTGTGCAAAAAGGAGGAGTACCCAGTGTATCAGGGTGCGTTGAGCATACCAGTGTCATCACCCAAATTATCAAGGAGACGGTCAAGAACAAAGGAAACATTGCCGTGATCTGGCTTGACCTAGCGAATGCATACGGTTCTGTTCCGCATCAGCTGATACAAACGACTCTGCAGTTGTATCATGTACCCATTCGATTTCGGCAGATGTTGCAGCATTATTTTGACGGCTTCATAATGAGATTCTGAACAAGGGAAATCACCACTGACTGGCAGAGGCTGGAAGTAGGCATCGTTACTGGATGCACAATTTCAGCGGTGCTGTTTTCCGCGGTGATGAACCTGATAGTGAAGTCAGCAGAAAAGCCATTTAAGTAACCTCAAATGTCTTCGGGGTGTATCCAACCACCAACGAGGGCATTTATGGAGTCCATATGGATTTGATGGCCCGAGATAAGAAACACAAGCCATTGCAGCAGCTCCAGTTAAGTTTAAGCAGGCCAGTATTGGCAAACTTATTGGTGGGGAGGGGTGGGGGGGGGGGGGGCACAGGGGCATTTTTTGGGGGGGGGGGGGGGCACACCCATGTGCCCCAACCCCAATCCTCGTAACTTCGGGCCTGTGTCGGGTTCAAACACATACCAGCAGACCAGGCATGATATGATGGCCGCAGATAAGAGACACAAGCCATTGCAGCAGCTCCAGTTAAGTTCAAGCAGGCCAGCTGAGGGACATGTGCCCCCGTGCCCCAAGTGGGTCTGTTCCTGTGATGTCATATGCCAATGCGACCTTCATTCCCAGCTAAATGATGAATTAATCAAAACAAAAATTGGAAGACCAGTTAATCTGGAACATGTCCTGAGTTCATGCAGGACAGCCCTGTCTGATGGCAGATATAGATGGCGTCACGACAGGGTTCTTTCTTCAATCGCCGAACACCTAGAGCAAGCACGCAAGATTCAGAAGACACCAAACAGAGGCCCATCGTTCATTTCCTTTGTCAAGGCCGGAGAAAAAGGGGCAAAGGGCAAACAGGCAAAAGGGATCCAAGGAACGGCAAATGACTGGATATTGAAAGCAGATTTGAAAAAACAGCTCAAGTTTCCACAGGAGATCACCGTGTCGAACCAGAGACCCGACATATAATAGTACTGTGGTCAGCTTCATCAAAGCAAGTTGTGATGGTGGAGCTCACAGTGCCATGGGAGGAACTCATTGAGGAGAGCTACGAACGGAAGCTCACAAAGTATCAGGCCCTCAAAGACACCTGCACAGAGAAAGGCTGGAAGTCGTGGTGTTTTCCTGTGGAGGTTGGCTGCAGAGGTTTCCCAGCGCAATCTCTGTGGCGCGCTTTCAGCAGACTGGGGGTTACAGGACAGGTCCGTAAACGGGCCATCTCGGTTATGCCCGGGAAACAGAGTCTGCTTCCTTGTGGGTATGGCGGAAGAGAGATGAGCAGTGGATAGGGGGACACAGTAAAGATAATTAGCAACTTGCCACCGAGACTTGGCAGACGAGAAAGGTAGCGCAGGCTTACTATCTCCTGGCTGGAAATTGATTATTTCCAGTCGGCACACCATAGGAGGACGTCGTGGGACAGTGCCGAAACGTCTGATGAGTATGGCACCACCTGATGAAGGAGGTAGTAGCAGCATCACGCCTGTATCTGACAACTATTCTTTTCATGCTAAAATGTTGTCAGCTTCAAAAGAAACGTCTGTATAAAATAATTTAAATGTTTGTAGCTGAGGAAACGTTAAATATGAAAGACAAACGGTTTGACAAACAGAACAAATAACGCGGCGTCTGATCTGGATTCAAGTTGTTAGATTATGTTAGCAAAGTCTTAGCATGACAAGGGTAAACTCTCCAGAGAGCGCAAACATAAGACATCTGATAATTGTCTTTGACAGTTTTAACATTTTCACATCAATCTTTATTCCCTAGAAAACATTGGAATGAAATCATCGGATGTTCTCATCTCATGAGACACTGATACTTTAAGAACAATATAATTTCACAGAAAGAAGTTTCAATGTAATCAGTTACCGACCACAGGGTTTCGGCGCGTAGGCTATGACACTACACCCCGCCCCTCCAAACTGCTACCCCCCCCCCCACACACACACACCAATGAAACTTTCGAAATGAGTCCAAATGCATCCATATGTTCAACAAACATCCTTAGCAAATGTTTAAAGAAGTTTCAAGAAGTTTCAAAAATATTGATTTTTGTTTGTATCAAGTATGTAATAAACGACCAATTTACTTATAAAGTAGCAAAAAAGTGTTTTTTTTAAATTTCCTGAAACTTCAGGAAATGTTCTTTTATGATGTTTGTTGAATGTATGGATGGATTTTAAGGTATTTTATGCACGTTTGGGCGTTGCAGATGGAAAACAGGCGGGGGTAGCAGCTGGGGGTTAGTGTCATAGCTTACGGGCCGAACGCCTATGTTACCGAATAGACGGTCAGGTTTTACTTTGACTATACATAACGTTGCCAGTACTTTGATATATGGATTGGTGTAACTTCTAGATGTCTTTTACCAAATGTGTTGACATGGTTCCAGACTGAAGCATTTCAAGATCACAGAAGCTAAAATAGATCTGAAACGATAGTCCATAGAGCTTATATATTTGATACACTATATCATGTACAGGTCCTCTATTAAGAAAATTATGCCCCAGGGGTCACAAATGGCCCCGCCTGAGAGTCACATTTTTATATAGAGTTATATATCTTTAAACTACTTCTTCTTCAAGACACAAGGGATATTACATCATTTGCATGCCTACTAATAATATTAATGTCCCTGGAATAAAAAAGGGCATACAAGTAATTACAGTTATTATATTCGTGGTCATTAATTTAGGACATTGTCAGTGAAAACGGTACAATTTGTCATAGCCCAGCTGCTACTCTGGTAGACATACTAATGTATTCTGGTTTTAGTGGTTTGCCACTCCGTTAGGAACAGATACACAAATATATATATTTATCTGACTATACCTTATTGGCCATATATTACTTTAACATCAGTGAGCCCATGAATGATTAGATATTCGAGCAGTACCGCTGTTAAATATTTTTAGAAATAAATCAATATATTAATGCAATTAGCTTAGGTGAACTTCCTGGCTTGCGTATGAAAGCGTCTTTGCATGTGTCGTGGTACTTTAGCGACTATAATCTAAATTCTGTCGATCTCAATTTGAACGTTTGTCTTTGAATTACATTGTAAATGTTTCTTTCTTGGCTTCAGAAGAGCAGGGTTCGTGTACAATTTGATGCTCCTGTTGCACGGCATACACAAGAAAAAATGTATTCACACAAACACACTCTACTACACAGGCATTTGCAAACATATCGATTCAGATTAGGGGCCTAATTATTTGAAACTCACATCGGTGCTTTTTAACTAAATACCGTATAACCTCTCTATTACGACCACTTAAAAGAAGGTTAATTGTCCGTATAAAGGACAGATGACAGCTTAAAGCAATGTGAAAGTGAAACAGAAAGTTCCTATAGGAGCTTTCTTTTTCACGTTCACATTGCTTTAAGAAGTCAACTGTCTTAAACGGCTAATATGTGACAAAATAGTGGTTGTAATAGAAAGATTCTACTGTATATCAATATGTCTTACTTTTAGATAAGAGGCTGATGACAATTTAGTAGATGGTATCATTCTAGTGACGGATACGGGCTACTGTGTAACTATGGCAGTAAAGGTCTAATTACCCCGACTCATTTAAATACGAAAACGAAACGCCAGTTATTGTTTTGCGAGAGTGTCATATAATCGAAAATTGTGAATGCACTTGCATGCAACCGTGATTGAAAGTCCGTCGGAAATCAACATGAACAATCAAACTATAGTGATCGATCTACTTTTTACGATGCTACAGTGGAAAATACGTTATTAATTCCCGTTTAAACGAAAATGACAGATTGTTTTACCTTCTGACAAATTGTATTTCATGCGAATAGCAAATCAGATGCCTGGTAAGTGGCAGCACGGCCAACGTCAGGTCAATATTGTCGGACAATATCTACACTCCAAAGCCAGAATATCCAATAGGAAAAAAGTTTGATTAAATACATTGCAAGCGGTTTGTTAAAAGACATTCGTTCAAATAAAATGATTGTTTTCTTCAAACATTGACTAAAAATAGGACACTTCAACTGCTTAAAAACCGTGAAAGATAATGACACTTGCAAAGTAAAACATTATCGTTTTGCTTAAAGTGTAATTTTGCCTTAAAAGATGCAACAATATAGATAGTCTTATTCATTGTTTCTATTCGCACTGTTTGTAAAGTGAATAGTTTTCTTTTAAAGAAATGAGTTGGAACCATTGAATATCGAACCATATATACTTTATATACCTTTAATTACGATTATTAGAGCCTTAATATTGATACAACAACATTGTTATCCTCAACAAGTACCACTGCATGCTACTTCTTATTATGATTCAAACGTTTTACAACGTCGCCGGTAAGTGGGTAAGTCGTTGCGTCAAGCCTTATGAGCATGCATGTAGCAAAAAAAAAAAAATACAATTATTTACATTATTATAAGTCTTTGATCGGTGTTGAGTGTTGACACATTAACAGTTTACTCTTTCGGACACCATTCTTTACGCACACAAAAATGACGAACTGTTGAAATCAAGATGCTGGAATGAAGGCAAAATATCAATAAAGTATATTGATTGTATACTAAAAAGTAATTCCGACTTCAGATGAGTTACAGAAAACATATTTGTGCGAAATCAGATATAGTAATCTGACAAGTAGCAGACAGTGTGTAGCCAAAGTATGTTCCATATGAGATACTGATATATGGGAGAACATGCAGCGAATCTTAGAATTGAATTGTTTCCATTTTCTATGAGAATAAAATCACTAGAATTTGGATCCAGATGAGATATCAATGCTGAACTTATTAATATGATATTTCTCTTACACATAACCCCATACTGTATGTGTACATATTAGCCGATATCCTGCATGAAAAAAGTTGAGTTGATAACATAATAAATGGTAGCAATATTCATGTATAACGAAGAGACACTTGTAGGGAAAAGACAATTTATTTTTTCCTGTGTAAACAAACCTTAATGCTAGCTTAATGCAATAAAACGAAGAAATTTGAAACATGCAACTGACAATGATAAGTTTTAATAGGCTATGCCAGAGTCTGATCTAGTCCCAAACTGTTCACAATGGATTAACAGGTTGTAGTAGACACGCGTATGCTTAGAAATAATATATTCTACCCTGTATACTAAAGATTGACAAGCCAATATCTACAATGCAATTGATTGATACATGTAAGTAAAAAGTAGTTAAACTGTATTAATTTGAGTTTGAGTCTAGACTGCATGTATGTTTTAATGCACCCAGTTCTGACTTGTTTAACTGAGATCGATAAACGTCATGGAAGATCTGAGAGCGTTTTATCGCACTTTAATTTCCTGTTTGGAGAAAACCGCTGATTTATTTATAAACGAATGACTTGTTACACTAATGCAAACATGGTAAGCTTGATAGGATTGTTAAAACCTTTTCTCTCATGCATTATATTTGCCACAATGTTTTCCTAAGCTTCATTTTATAGATTGATCAGTTTAATTTCGTTTTCAAGGATGTACGCAAAGTACAGTTATCCTTCCCTTTATCGACTCCAATAATATGTCTCACTGTCTGTTATTAAGATAGTAGAACAATTGTTTAAGGGTGTTTATTTATGCTTTTCGGTGGATTACCACGAAATAGCAGTGGATGATCACTTGGTAATCCACTGCAGTGGATTATCACCAATCGCTTTTTATTATGAATTTTCCCCGTAGGGCTCCCCAAGAATTATAGTCAATCGTGTCTTATCGTTAAATTCCGGCAGTCCGATTTGTCGCGAACTACTCACCGGAAGAGCACGAATCCAAACTCGGGAGCAACGAGTGACGTCATTATACCGCCAACTGTCACGCGCATGTGTTCGACATAAAACGTGGGGCTCAACACGGGATAAATAATGTACGTTCGCTTTCAATTTTTAAACAATTTCGTTTAAAAAGTGGCTTAAAACCATAAATAAATAGAATAACTGTGTTTTTTCAGTGTAAGATCGAATTTAATCCATTTCGTGAACATCAGACTGTTATATTTTCACTCGTGGCTTCGCCACTCGTGAAAATATAACGTCTGATGTTCACTCAATGGATTAAATTTCGATCTTACACTGAAAAAAACAGTTATCCTCTATATCAATGTCATGAATTTGGGAACTTTTCAAAGTATATGAAAACACTCTATGATGGTTTTGTATTGAAGAGCTATTTAAAATGAATGAAACAATAGAAAAAGTGTACATTTTGGTGAACAACAGTTGGCTCTACGGCCATGTAAAATTTACCCCACCCACTTCCTCTTATTTTGTCCTTTTCGAACAGCCCGCTTCAATAAAACCCATTTTAAATGAAAACAAATATGATAATTTGGGTTTGTGTTATTTATTTCCTATCTATGGTAGTATTTCTTCATACAAAAACTAATTTAAGAAAAATAAGGCACCAAATGTGAAATTTATAAAGCTCTAAATATCATCGATATGGTACTTTTTTGTAAATTTTGTAAGGGGTGATAACTCTTTTTACTTTAATAACTCAAAATTTTCAACACTGACCTTTCAATTTCTTTTCATATTTTGAACTGCCTTAGTATGGGCTTTCATCTGGTAGAATATAAGAAAAAGTTAAATACTAGAACTATTTCATTTTCAAACTTTTTTACTTTTTTTCATAAAATAAAAAAATCTAATAAAATCATGCCCTATATCAAGCATATTTTTGATATTCAAGGATCCATATTGTTCAAACCTGGTGCCTGCTTTGTCTAAATTTGGTTTATATTTGTGAACATACCACCATAGACATGAAATAAATAAAGAAAACCCAAATTAACATTTTTGTGTTGTTTTGAAATAGATTTTACTGAAACTTGTACTCTGAATGGGTAAAATTTGAAGAAAAAAAATCCAAATTGACATACCTTTTTCAAATCGCTGTAGCTCAAAAAAAAGGACACCACCATATATATTTTTTTTCATTATTTCATTCATCATAAATAGCTCTTCCAAAAAAACATTGATAGAAAAAAAGTTTAATACTTTGAAAAAAATGGCTCATGACATTGATACACCCTTAAGTGGCTATTTTAGCCTGGCGAAGAACGAAGTAAATGCAGATAGCTTCTTATAAAAAAACGTTTGCGTTACTGTTGTTCTGCAATATGCAATCACCTTTGTTTGTTTTTGAAGGTTTATTCATTTTATCTATCTATCTATCTATCTATCTATCTATCTATCTATCTATCTATCTATTTATCTATCTATCTATCTATCTATCTATCTATCTATCTATCTATCTATCTATCTATCTATACATGTATATCTATCTATCTTCTATCTATTTATTTATTTATTTATTTATGTATTTATTTTTAGAAATGAAAGAAGAAAAACCCTACGATTCTTGTGGTTTCTCAGGTTTCTCAAAAAGGGTTTTATTGTATCAAAAAAGCGTATATAGTTAGTTAACCCTTTCGCTCTCAATGGCGCTTGAAATCATGGTTTGCAAACAGTTTGGATCCTGATCATACAATACGTATCGTGGCGTCTTATCATGACCCAAACTGTTCGACACTCTAATCGTGTTTATAAAGTCATATAACCTTAAATCTAACTTTGAAACATGTCTTGCAGACAACAACACTGAAGCAGACGAAAACTAAACGGGTGAAAGGGTAAAAATCTTTCGAATAATTTGATCATGAAAAGATTAAGGAATATTGGGATAACGAAGTATCTCGTTTCATTTAAGGCCGCTTTGGTTGACCTTCGGTTTTAATTATTGCAACAACTTGCATTGAACATATTTCCTATATATTAAAATCAGCAGCGGACATCAAATCTGGTGTACGGATACATGCTGGTAAAGCAAAGTTTATCTTGTGATGTTCAGGTTACTGTTATATGTGCCGTTACCTTTGGTCTCAATTATTACAAAGTGTGTTTCGAGCATATTGCCTATACTGAATTAGAGAGTCAAAATTTGATGTCATGTAGCGTGCCATTTTTAAATGTGTATATTTACTGCTTTACAACTAACTGTTTTTTGGCACATGTCCCGTACCGTGACCCATTTCTTGTTTGACCTTATTATTAGTTAAACTATCCGAAATGATGAGTATATAACATAATAAACACCAGTTTGTTGTAGGTGTATTCCAAATATCTTTACGGGGTGTCGATTGAAGATCACATCTGCTTGTTACTCATATCGATATTTCTTCAGTAATCAGCTTCAAATGCAATTTCGAAACAAAGAGACCGCAATTTCGAAGAGACAATATTTAGTCGGTTAGAAAGTTTAATTGCACTGTTAATCTGAGAGAGGAAATGTTCAGTACTAAACAGTTTTCTTTGTAAACAATTTTGAACCTGCTCAGACGCCGTGTTTGACATTTGTGTCAGAAATAATCGTTGTGTAGTTATGAAGCCTCTTGATCATATGTGTATATTGCCAGTTGATTTATATAGAGACAGTGCGAAGATAACGCACATTGTACGTTTTTGTTCTTTGCCTAATGTAATTGTCTACGCTTTGTGCTGACTGTATACCAAAAGCTGAATTTTGTGTATTATCTCTCAAATAAGCTTTAAAGTCATTATTTTTCTGTACTGGACATTTTAAACATAATCAAAGTTTATAACTTGCTGGTGTAAAAGTAAAAGTTTGCATTTTCTTAATTATTAGGAATAATCAAATATTTAGACTAATTTATGCATATTGAAAGAACTGTTCAATGTTAGACGGTCGGTGAATATAACCTGTAGAGATATTGAACACAGGGAGATTGCTAATTCGTTCACACGACAACTCTCTCCACAAGCTATTAACGGGATAGCTTTCTTTTGATGATAGCTCGTTAGTACGTTGCTTTCAGATCATTGAGATTTGTCTGGGACCGAAAACAGTTATTATTAAAGAGAGAAAGTTTGCTACAGATCGACGATACGCCATAGAGGTTCCATGACAAGCTGGAACATTGACGTTATAGAACTGTAGTGGAACAAGGTTTGATAGTTCATCAGGGACAACGCTGAGCAATTGGTTCGAGACTATATCTCATCACAGGTTCAACAACGCCGAGCAGTCTTCTTGAGACTAGTGCTGGTGCCACAGTGTACCATCAGCTACACCAACGCTGAGCAATATCGCTCAGCATCAGTTCATCATAGTGTAGCTCAGCAGAAGTAAAGCTGAGCATACATCGGTTAACGGTCCAGCCTGCACCGTGCTCAAACAGTCTGAGAGTACGGGGATATTGTTATTAGTTTTTGGTTTTGATGGCAAAGTAGCTCATCTACTTTTAGTTAGTTTCATCCATTTTACATAGTTTTTATGTAGTTTCATGCTCAATCATCAGGATAGCCAAAGGAAAATTCATATATATTTCATATAGTCTGTATATTGTGTTCATGCCTTAACTAGTGTCCGGCTAAAGACACTGTCGCCTCATAGAACGCCCGATAAAACACACATCAAGCTTTGGGCTCTAGCATTAGGGTTAGGGTAACCGAACGTCTTGACAATTTGGGGGCTCGTCCGGGATAAGTTCTTAGGAGGTTTATACGGTTGGAACTATTAAGGTTTGATCATTAGTTTTCATGATGGATCATGACAAGTGGATAGAGGCTGGTAAACTGATGGGCTTGAGTGGCTCGGAGCTCATGACATATATTGAGAAGAAAGAACGGGATTTTCTTGATAGAGAAGAAAGTATGCTGAGACGTGAAGATGAACGTCGTAGACAAGAGTTAGAGAGCGCTGAGCAGAAGCGCAGAGATGAGGACGAACGTCGAAAGTTGGAGGCTGAGAGAGACGAACAGAAGCGTAGGGATGAAGACGAACGCCGTAGGTTAGAGGTTGAGCGAGAAGCCGAACGTCGGAGGTTGGAGGTTGAGCGAGAAGAACGAAAACACAAGAACGAAGATGAGCGACTCAAGCTTGAGATACAGCTCAAAGACAAAGAGGCCGCGTACAAACGAGAATAGCAAGAGCGGGAGCTAGAGTTGATGAAACTTCGAGCTGAGGCCGGAACTTTGAAGCATGAGACTACGAGCAAGTCGCTCAGACCAAAGTTGCCGAAGTTCGAAGAGAACAAGGATGATATGGACGCATACATCGAACGTTTTGAGCGTTTTGCCAAGAGCCAGGGATGGCATGAGAAGACGTGGGCAATTAGTCTGAGCTCATTATTGACAGGCAAAGGTCTGTTAGTATACACCAGCATGCCGCCTGAGCAAGCTGATGATTACAAAGCGCTGAAGAAGGCAGTGCTCAAAAGGTATCAGTTGACAGAAGAAGGGTTCCGAACTAAGTTTCGGGATAGCAAGCCTGAGCAAGGGGAAACTTTATTTCAGTTTATGGCTCGTATAGTTCGTTATTTCTGTAGATGGTCAGAAATGGCCGAGATAGAAGAAACATTTGAAGGGCTGATGGACTTGATAGTCCGGGAACAGTTTATCAAAACATGTTCGCCGGAGCTAGCATTGTTTTTGAAAGAAAGGATGCCGAGCTCCAGGGAAGAAGTTGTTCATCTAGCTGAGCAATACATTGAGGCTCATGGTGGGTCCATAGTGTCTAACAGGACAGCCAGAACAAGCGGCCCAGCACCTAACAGGCAACAGCCGAGACCTAATACAGCACCGAACTATAGGTCGAACACAGTGCCCAGACCTGATGCCCAGAAGAAGGTTTGTTTCTTATGCAGGAAAGAAGGTCATTTTGCACGAGACTGCAGACAGAATTCAAACCCGAGAAAGATTAGCGGGGCAGCAGTCTGCTATCCAGACCATGAAAGTCAGGGACATACGGATGGTCGACAATCTCAGAGAGATCGGAAGTTCGAAGACAGGTCTACGAACAAAGGTTCGGATGGAAACAAGATTTCAGCTCTGTGCATGTCTGTTTCCATGAACAAAAGTCATATACAAGAGTGTATACAAGACGGCGAACTTCAGCTTGCCAACGGAGAGTCGGTGTCCATCATTGCTGGTGGATGTACCGTAGATACGCTAGAGGGCGAGAGAAATTTGAAGTTGCAGAAAGGCTATGTAGGGACCAAAGAGGTGAAAGTTTTAAGAGATACCGGCTGTGAGTTAGCCGCAGTTCGGAAAGACTTGGTCGAGGATAGCCAAATGCTGGACAAGAGATATGTGATGATCACTATCGATGGCCAGGCCAAGATAGTTCCAGCAGCTTTGATAGAGGTTGATACACCATATTACAAAGGAAGCATAGAAGCAATGGTGTTGAGCTCACTCATCTGCGATTTAGTCTTGGGCAATGTAGATGGAGTATCAGATGCTCCAGACCCAAGATGGCTTGAGCAGAGTAAGTCCGAAGGACAGGGTCAAACTAGTGTGGCTGCAGCAGTTGTCACACGGGCTCAAGCTGCTAAAGAGATGAAACCTATAAGAGCGCTGAACGTGCCTAGTCAACCTTTAGATGAGGTTGACGTTGATGTGCTTCAGAGGGCACAGAAAGACGATGAGTCTTTGAAGAAGTTATGGTCATATGCTGAGAGTTTGAGCGAGCTCGAGACCAAAGGTGGTAATAAGTACCATTACACAGTGAAGAAAGATGTTTTGTATAGAGTGTTCGAGCAAGTCAAGGGACAGGGCTCAACAGAGACGAAACAAATAGTTGTTCCAACACAATTTAGAAAGCGTGTGATGAGCTTGGCTCATGAATCTATTGTGGGTGGACATTTGTCAGCAAAGAAGACCATCGACAGAATCACTACAAGTTTCCACTGGCCGGGAATAACTAGTGATGTTACGAGATTCTGCAGATCATGTGATGTTTGTCAGAAGACCATACCAAAAGGACGGGTCACAAAGGTGCCCCTTGGTGAAATGCCGATCATAGATACACCATTTCATCGAGTAGCGGTCGATTTGATAGGTCCCATCACACCAGTATCTGATAAAGGAAACAGATACATTTTGACAGTGGTAGACTATGCCACAAGATATCCTGAGGCTGTAGCATTGCCTAGGATAGAGACAGAACGGGTAGCCGAGGCGTTGCTCGACGTATTTGCACGTGTTGGATTTCCAACAGAAATTTTGAGCGATAAAGGAAGTCAATTCACGTCTGAGCTCATGGGGGAAGTCTGTAGACTCATATCGCTGAAGCAATTCTTCACTACCCCATATAACCCAAAATGTAATGGGCTATGTGAGAGGATGAACGGGGTTCTGAAAAGTATGCTGAAGAAAATGTGTCAGGAACGGCCGAAAGACTGGGACAGATACTTGTCCGCTGTTCTCTTCGCATACAGAGAAGTTCCACAGGCATCAACAGGGTTTGCGCCGTTCGAGCTAATGTATGGACGCACAGTTCGAGGTCCCATGCAAATACTGAAAGAGCTGTGGACAGAGAAAGAAACGCCTGAGGTCATGAACACATACCAATATGTGCTTGATCTTCAAAATAGGCTGGAGGATACATGTCAGATTGCTAGAGATAGTATGGCTGAAGCGCAGGTTACATACAAGCATCGTTATGATAAGGCAGCCAGGAACAGAAACCTTGAGAAGGGAGACAAAGTTTTGTTGTTGTTACCAACTTCCCACAACAAGCTCATGCTGCAGTGGAAAGGACCATTCGAGGTGGTAGAAAAGGTAAACAGGATGGACTTTCGAGTTAAAGTTGGTGACAAGATAGGGAAGTATCACATCAACCTATTGAAGAAATATGAAGAACGGCAAGACAGCGTTGTTGCTGGGATGGCGATAATAGAGGCCGAACACAGTGAAGACTATGGCGTTGTCGATGATGAAAGTTTGCTGGACTTAGCTTGTTTGAAAAGCGACGAGACATATAAAGATGTCAAGATATCAGATAGCTTATCATCTGAACAACGCCGAGACGTGGTGAATTTGCTCGAAGAGTTTCAGGATATTTTCACCGAGATACCGGGTACCACGACGCTGGCCGAGCACAAAATTGAATTGACGTCGAAGACTCCAGTAAGGGTTCGTCAATACCCCATACCATATGCTAAACGGGGTGAAATTGAAGCAGAGATTCAGAAAATCCTCGACGCAAAGGTGATTGAACCAGCGTTATCTGACTACAATTCACCTTTTGTGATGATCAAGAAGAAAGATGGGTCAAACAGATTCTGTATCGACTTCAGGAGACTGAACATGATCACAAATTTTGATACAGAGCCAATGGGTAATGTGGAAGACATCATGTCAAAGTTGAAGGAAGACAAGTACTTCACAAAGATAGACCTGGGTAAAGGCTATTGGCAAATACCGGTTGAAGACAAGTCGAAGCATTTAACTGCTTTCTCAACCTCAGATGGGAGCTACCAATTCAGGAAAATGCCGTTTGGCATGGTCAACTCGGGTAGCACTTCCAACCGAATGATGAGAAAGTTGTTGCGCAACTGCAAAGATGCGGACAACTACGTTGATGACATCCTTGGTCACACGCAGTTATGGGACCAACATCTGACCATGCTGCGGGATGTTTTCAGCCGAGTAAGACAGGCTGGTCTGACTCTCAAACCATCAAAGTGTTTGATTGGTTTTGAGAATATTGCATTCACGGGCCATGTTGTTGGGAACGGTGTAATACAGATGGAAGAGGAGAAGCTTGAAAAGATCAAGTTGGCCGAGCAACCCAAGACCAAGAAGCAAGTTCGTGCTTTTTTAGGGTTAGCTGGGTACTATAGAAAGTTCATACCAGCTTTTGCTGATGTAGCGGCTCCACTGACGGACCTTACAAAGAAAGGTCGCCCAAACAACGTGATCTGGCTGGCAGAGCACGAGCAAGCTTTCAAAACGTTGAAAGACATGCTCACAAGGTCACCAATTTTGCGACTGCCAGACTTCACAAAGCCGTTTATTCTCCAAACTGATGCTTCTGATAGCGGAGTTGGAGCAGCATTGCTGCAACAGTTTGAAGATGGCATATTCCCATTGGCGTATGCGAGCAAAAAGCTTCTCCAGCGAGAGAAGAACTACTCTGTGATTGAGAGAGAGTGCTTAGCAATAGTGTTTGGAATCAAAAAATTCCAAAAGTACTTGTATGGGACAAAGTTTGTTCTACAGACAGACCATACTCCATTATCTTACATACAGAAGTGTAAGATAGAGAGTGGCAGAATAATGCGATGGGCATTGTTCTTGCAAACCTACCAGTTCAGAGTTGAAGCAATCAAAGGCTCTGAGAACATGTGTGCTGATTATCTGAGTAGACAATAAGCTCAGCACACTTTTGTACAGATTATTTTGTAGTTAGAAAAACTTAAAGTGTTTTCTTGAGAAAGGGGCTATTGTCAGAAATAATCTTTGTGTAGTTATGAAGCCTCTTGATCATATGTGTATATTGCCAGTTGATTTATATAGAGACAGTGCGAAGATAACGCACATTGTACGTTTTTGTTCTTTGCCTAATGTAATTGTCTACGCTTTGTGCTGACTGTATACCAAAAGCTGAATTTTGTGTATTATCTCTCAAATAAGCTTTAAAGTCATTATTTTTCTGTACTGGACATTTTAAACATAATCAAAGTTTATAACTTGCTGGTGTAAAAGTAAAAGTTTGCATTTTCTTAATTATTAGGAATAATCAACTATTTAGACTAATTTATGCATATTGAAAGAACTGTTCAATGTTAGACGGTCGGTGAATATAACCTGTAGAGATATTGAACACAGGGATATTGCTAATTCGTTCACACGACAACTCTCTCCACAAGCTATTAACGGGATAGCTTTCTTTTGATGATAGCTCGTTAGTACGTTGCTTTCAGATCATTGAGATTTGTCTGGGACCGAAAACAGTTATTATTAAAGAGAGAAAGTTTGCTACAGATCGACGATACGCCATAGAGGTTCCAAGACAAGCTGGAACATTGACGTTATAGAACTGTAGTGGAACAAGGTGTGATAGTTCATCAGGGACAACGCTGAGCAATTGGTTCGAGACTATATCTCATCACAGGTTCAACAACGCCGAGCAGTCTTCTTGAGACTAGTGCTGGTGCCACAGTGTATCATCAGCTACACCAACGCTGAGCAATAGCGCTCAGCATCAGTTCATCATAGTGTAGCTCAGCAGAAGTAAAGCTGAGCATACATCGGTTAACGGTCCAGCCTGCACCGTGCTCAAACAGTCTGAGAGTACGGGGATATTGTTTATTAGTTTTTGGTTTTGATGGCAAAGTAGCTCATCTACTTTTAGTTAGTTTCATCCATTTTATATAGTTTTTATGTAGTTTCATGCTCAATCATCAGGTAAGATAGCCAAAGGAAAATTCATATATATTTCATATAGTCTGTATATTGTGTTCATGCCTTAACTAGTGTCCGGCTAAAGACACTGTCGCCTCATAGAACGCCCGATAAAACACACATCAAGCTTTGGGCTCTAGCATTAGGGTTAGGGTAACCGAACGTCTTGACAATTTGTTTAGATATTCCTACGGTCAAACTCTCATATTTCTTTTCGAAATTGCGACAAAAGCAGTAGATATAAGCGCGTTGACGGAACATTTAGGTTTCCCTGCGTGCATCCTACTTTAATCAGGGACCTTCCTACTTTACCGTAGTGCTGGGGCTAAATTGTCATCTGTTTATTAGACCCAGGTTATCCACTCTGCCAAAACCTTAGGGGAAGGAAGGTCGAATTTGTTGATCCCATGCGCCCATTAGCCGACATGATCTTCCTGAAATAATATTCTAATCTCAATATCCTTCATCATTCATCGGCGTTATATGACCTGTTTTGTGTCGCAGTGCAGTACAACCCAGCTCCTCACCATCATAACCTACTTTAATCCTTTGAATCCTAATCATGCATATACACGTCGTTTTTTACCCATTTATACACAGTGGATTCTTCTATGTTTATATATTGGATTAGTCCATTTTTTATCAAAGGGATGCCTGGTCAAAATTTTCATTTTCATTTTGTTTAATATTTAAATTTCTATCAGCAAACAGTGTAGACTCTGTTCAGACGCCGCAGAATGCGGCGTCTGATCAGAGGCTACGCTGTTTGCCTATGTCCCATATATGGGATCGTGGGCACAAATGGGTTAAATAGTGTGAATGTGAAGAGTATGGGTGTAGTATGCTGCTTGTGGAGAGCAGGATCCGAGTATTCCTTTATCTCATCAGGGTCTGCATGCTTTTCATAATGCAAACTATTGACAAAAACATGACTTGTCAATAATTAACTACAATTAATTGGGAACTGAAGTGGTCAATTTGAGGAGAGGAAAGGATAAAGTTTCCATCAGTTTAAAACATTATCAATAACGGTGGGGCCTAACTATACCTAAATTATTCATACCGGCTATAGACATGTTAAGCAAAGGTATGCCCTTATATGGCTATGCAGTAAAACCTCTCTATAAAGACCACGGGATTGTGTTAATAATAAGTGTTTCCGACAGCTGAGCAAGTTACAGTAAAACAGAAAGTTTGTTTTCTCTGTTTCACTGTTACTTTGCTTTAATTAGCTGCCACCTGTCTTTTATACAAACAATTAACGTTTATTCTTATGTTCGTACTAGAGAGGTTTTACTGTATACTATAATGGTATGTAGTAGTAAATGTCTGCTAATGATATACCTTAACGATCTGTTCATTTGCTTGATGAGCAGTGATTAAAAATGGACAGGCGATTCCGCACATTAATACCTATCTAATTGCTATATAATGAAGTGGTGCCGTAGAGTATAGACGACGTTATTTTTTCTCCATTTAACAAAATAATTATTCAAACTCAGAGAATCGACTGTTCCATTGCAACAAAGAGTTCAACCTTATAATCACCGCTTTAAATTATATTTAAATCGTTTTATAAAAATATATCGAATGCAAAGAAAAGAGAAACTGTCAGATGCTAAAATCGTTACTGATAACCATTTACCCATTTATGCCCACGATTCCATATATGGGACATAGGCAAACAGTGTAGACTTTGATCAGACGCCGCATTATGCGGCGTCTGATCATAGTCTACATTGTTTGCTGATAGGAATTTCCATATAAAACAAACTGAAATTGAAAATTTTGACCAGGCATCCCTTTGATAAAAAATAGACTTTTCCAATATATATAACATATGATTAGTACACTTGTTTATAGAAACAGTGCAGATTCAGAAAAGAGGTCTCAAATAAGCCCTCTGATTAAGGCCAGAACACATTACAATTCCCATTACAATTCAACTATGAAAAAACACTTTCCTGTGCAGACAGACATACCCCTGCACAGTGGCACCGTAAATGAGTCCTCCTATTTGTGTTGGCACTCTGTTATATATACAGTGGAGAAAACGTTATTCTTTCCCGTTTAAACGCAAACGAAACGCAAAAGCAGTGCATTAAAATAGGTAAAATGACAACTTTTTGACAGTTTTGACGGGGTTACACGGCGTCTGATCTGGCTCAAAATTGTTTGTAATAGAAATAATAGTTTTAACGTAAACGCGTTTATTGAGAAAGAATAATGTTGTCTCCACTGTATAACAAGTAAAGAAACGAGGAACAGCCAGATTCGAAAGCCGGTGTTGATTTCCAGACTAATGGTTAATCAAAGAGATTGATTTTTTACACTGTAACTCCCCATAATGTCAAGGATAATCCGACGATACGTCACAAACACATTTATAAGAAACAAGGCAAACTCAACATTAACAAATCACAGACACTATATAACCGAATAGTGTAATATTAAGAGTTCCAGGGTTTCAAGCGAATACAATGAAACCTCTTTATTACGACCACTAAAGTATGACTAATTGACTTCACGAATACAGGCGCACGTAAATATGCTTCTAAAAGAACTTTCTGTTTTATCTTCACCCTGCTTATTTAAAACAGTAGCTTGCAACAATTGACTGATCGTACTAGAGAGGATTTACATTAGCACCGTAAGGTTGACTTAGGGTCAAACTATATGATTGTTCTAACAGCAGTTATCTTGTTTAAGTTGTGTACTATAGTATTCACATCATGCAGCTGAAACAATTAAACATTCAGACGAAAGGATATGGTGTGATCTTGACTCTAAACAAGATAATATTTTTACAATCACAAAAAGACAACTCTTTTGTATACGGGAGACGAAGTCTTAACCCATTTCCCCCCATAGAAGCGTCTTTTAGCGAATATGATTTATTCCTCCGCTGAAGAAAATAGTTTCCAATTCAATCAGTCATGAATATATATTATATGGAATAGTTTCTATGTTCTAGCACATGATAGCTTAAAGCAGGCTGATAGTAAAGCAGAATGGGCCTAAAGCCGCATTCTGCTTTACTTTCAACCTGCTTTAAGTAGTCACCTATCTTCATTTCTAGTGATAGGCTACAGGTAAAGGGTAAAAACAATATGAAAGTGCAACAGGTATAATTGTAACAGAAAATTTCCGTTTTTCTGTAATCTTGTTCTATGCACGAATAAAAGGCTAAACTTAATTACAAGGTACTACATCGTATCGGCATGTATTTCAGCACAAAATATTTACATATGTGCACTAAATAATACCCACAATGTTCGTACATGTTTTCATTTCTGTGAATAATATTATATCCATCATATAGATGTATAATTAATAAAGGAATAAGACACAGTCATATTCGAAAGCCGTTCCTGATTTCAAGACTAACCATTAATAAATAAGGGTGATTGTATTTACAATGTAATTCCCAAGAGTGACACGGTTAATCCAACAATACGTCAAAAACACATTTACAAGTAACAAGATAAAAGCAGAACTGACAAGCCACAGACACTGTGTTGCCGAAATGTGTTATATGAAGTCTATACAAGGCTATACTACAGCTTTTGTACTGTGCGGGTCAAATTTAGTTCAATTTCAAGCCATAATAATCGAATATTGAAAAGTGTTCAATAAAGCCTCGCTATTACGACCATGGTGCATTTAATTGTGATAATGATTAGGTGTGTACGATTGGTGATGCTTTTAAACGAGGTGACGGTAAATCAGAAAGATCCTTTAGGCTCTCACTTGTCTTTAAAACAGTAAATTAATATTGTTTTAAGTGGTTGTAATAGAGAGGTTTTACTGTACATCGGTCCACATATCAGACAGTTGCCCATTTTGTGAGATAAAATAGGGGACTATAAAACAATTCTGGGAATCTACATAGTGGTATGGTCAATCCAACGATATGTAGAATGATTCAAAATTGACCATATAAAACGGCCACAATAAATAATATTTAAACAGTGAAGACGCTGATCAGACAACGCATAATGCGGCGTCTGATCAGCGTCTACACTGTTTGCCCATGTCCCATATATGGGATCGTGGGCATGAATGGGTTAAAGCACTATGGCAATACATATATTGTACTGTCCCCTTGCTTTAAGCTGCCACCTGTTTTTATACAAGCAATTAGCCGTCGTTTTAGTGGTCGTAATAGAGAGGTTTGTTTGTATTGAATTTACTTTGCTACAAACACAATTTATTAGTATAACGTGATCATTGGAGTTGCGCAGAATTACAGTTTTTGTTGTAGAAAGAATTTAACGCTTTGTAACTTTTGAAATTATATTATAGAAACAATCATTCTACTTGATCAACTACATCTAATAGTGGTGTGGAAATCTTCAATGATTTAGAATCTGTTTCTCATTTCTTTATTTATTACATGGGCATATGCAATACCGTTTATATTTAATTCACAACATTGTACATAGTTGAAAGGTTAACAATGATGTATATTTTAAGGGTTTGACATATTAAGAAAATGTTAAATCAGCGAGTTTTCAGCGTTAATTACAGTTGGCATTTCAAAGGTAGCTAAATTTGCTAAAAAATGTCCTTCAAAAACGGCTCTGCTTTTCTTTCAATTGTATTAAACAAACATCAACTACAAAAGCAACCATTTCATCCAGAGCAGACACTAAAATACTCTTGTAGATGTGTCTAACTCCTTAACTCGTTCAACATGAAGTGGCTCTTGCGGGTTATAATGGTTCCATTGTGGATCGTTATAGTAACCAAACCATAAGTCTGTGTAGTTAAACAAAATGAATACTGGTGTTAGTTGACAAACAGTTAGGACCCAGATCAGAAATCTCCTATAGGGACCCTCTGATCTTGGTATCTGGGTCAACACTGTTTATAAATGTAATGAATATTTTTTTATTGTGTTACAAGAGTTAACTTGTTTGAAACTCTGACTTTTAACCCCTTCAGTGCCTTACGCCGAGTACAGTTGCTATTTGCTAACAGTTTGTATTCTGATCAGACGCCGCGTTACGCGGCGTCTGATCAGGATCCAAACTGTTTGACACTCGTTTCAATATTTCTTAAGTCAAAAAACCTAAAAATTGATTTTTAGAAATAGAAGCAGACGACAATTGTTTAAATTTGATGACGTCATGGCAGTGAAGGGCTTAAACAAAAAATACAGATACTCTGGTCATCATTGCAGACAACTCATGGTGCAAACGATAATACTATATTTTGCTAAATGTTAAACATTCATTTTAGAAATGAAATCAGTGGGCAGTTTTACAGCAGAGGTTCGTTCAGAATGACCATCAGACATTTGACAGGCAAGTTATGTTTTCCCATCATGAGACAATACATTTATGTGATGTTCGAAACATCTAATAATGTGGGAGTAAACATGCAATTGTCTCGTCAGTTTCTGACACGACTGTCTGGAAAACATACAATATATAACGGTTAAACATATGTTTCGACATAAGGAAGACTTAAACTTACCCGTGAGACAACTAAAGGTCTGGTGGTAAACGTTGTTCCGTGTAAAACTACGCGTTTTTTGTTAACAACTGATTTCAATTGCAAACAGATTGAGGCTAGATCAGATGCCGATTAACTCGGCATCTGATCAAGCCTCAATCTGTTTGAAATCTCCATTAGAACAGATTGTCCAAATTCAAAACCAAATCATAGTTCCTACATTTAATTGCATGATGTTTTGTTTAACGTCTTGTTTTGACGTCTTGTTTAAGCTGGAACTGTTTTGACTTTGCCAATACAATTGTTTCAGATGTGATTGCATAGCGAAATAAAACTAATCTGACTTGCTTTCTCTAAATGGTTTGTTTTGATCAATATACTGATTAACAGCTTTAAAATACATGTTCTGTCTGTTTGGAGTTTTACACAAGACTCTATCTTCTGACAATATATTATACATGTCGAACATTCAATGAGTTTAGCTGTTGGCTATCCTAAGTGTGTTTAAGCAGAGCATTCTCCCACGAGAAAACAAACCAACGACTATACGTAGGTACATCATGTTAATCCAATTAAGAGACATGCAGTTTCCCTTATTTGTAGAAGCCAATCGTCTTATTAACATACTAGATAGATAGATAGATATATATATTTATTTCAGCACAAAATGTAACAATACATGGTAAGACATTATATTATTACACACATTGTAAAATAGATAAATAGTACATGAATGAAATAATGGACCATGACAGTCACATCATACACCAAGATAACACAAAAAAGGGAAATCCCTTATTTCCATTGTGGTCCTTATATATGATGGTACTGGCATAGAGTGGCATGAGTTATGCTATCACAGTTTAAACATACTGAATAACAAACTATATTATTTTCCACATGCTATGTAATAATCATATAATTTTCATATTTCAGACTTTGTTACATTTCATATACATGTAGTATATTCAGTTAACAATTTGCTTGCTTCATCAGAATATAGAAATATTGCAAACATATTACAGACTGTCTTGTCGTAAGCGGCTATTCTTTCAAGACGCATGGACTCTCTAGAGATAGGTTATTGCTTACACTTTATATCGCCATAATGGCGTCAACACACACATACAGTGTCATAATAGCGTCTGCTTGGAAACATATCAAATGCTTTTGTTTCCAAAGTTTAGCAGTTTAGGCAATTCGACATAAAGTATTTACGAGCATGTGTTTGTCAAGCAATTTGGATCATGATCGCACACCGCGTTACTATTTGACATTCAGTTTTCAATTATTCATCCATAAATGTAAAAAAGCAGAAACTACTTTACGATATTGGAAGGCATTACTTTTTATATATGACGCATTATTTGCTTGTTCCCTATCTTTGCATCATGGATCAACATTTATCAGGATCATTTTGGTCATTTAACTCAAATTAATTATCACGAGCTTATTAGATAATAGTTTTTTATCACATTTATAACCACAAAAACCATGGCATTAATAAATCAGCAATTTGGGCAATGATGGCCATACTCTCGTGGGCATTTATTTTTATTAAAATACATAGAAATTATTGAAAGATATCAGTATAGGAAGAATAACAAAGTAATGTACTTCAATAATTTTTATTTATCGTAACTACTATTTCAAGATTGTGTTAGTTCTTTTTTTGTCTTATCAGGAGAGGACTTTGTGTTGTGAAATATACCTGCCATTTGCCTGTTTCTAAATTTGAATGGCATTTAGTTTCAAATACTTGACTTCGAGGACCCTGATCAAACACCGACTTTTATCTTGAACCAAACATCTAGCCACCTCTAAACGAGTTAGCAATGTGAACAATAAGCATGTTGCGAGTTAAACCAACGTTGCGTTTTTATCAGGTTATACAATCTGTTCTAAACCAAAACTGTTGCACAACAGGATGTCACATACAGAAACATACTGAAACTTTGCTTGCATGAGCCTGAGCCGCATTTTCAACACAAATGGACCTGTTTAAAATATACTAATTGCTGGCTCTTATAGGAGCCGTCTGATCAGGGTCTACACTATTTCCTAATTTAAAGCAGTAGTTATTAAACTACCCATAATTCCAAGTAGACTGGTTCACATTTTGTCAATTAATAAGATCCAAAATCGGAACCTTATAACCCGAAAGAGTTAATGTTAAAAGTGTTAAGTAAAACGCTGATAACATATTCCAAATACTCTGCGAATTGCAGAAGTTTATGCAGAAACCGTTTGCGTAACCCTTAAATGTCCTTACCACGAATGAGGTCATTATTTGTAAACAGTTTGAATCTTGATTAGACACCACCTTATGCATGATCAAGATCAAACCTATTTGAAACTTATAACGAAATTATCTTAGTGAATTTACCTAAGGTCTTAACCTTACGACAATTGTTTTAAATTGATGCCGACATAGCATTAAGGAGTTAACCCATCTACTGCCAAGCCCAACTACGCTTGCATTTGCTGGATCCATATAATAAACTGTTTTACACTTATACAGTTTTGTCTTCAATAAAATAAATGTATTTTTCAGTATTTTTCAGTATGTGGCATCCTGTTGAGAAGTTGTTTTAAGTACTGGGAGCTAACAGGTGTAAGGCATACTTCAACATCTCGCAAGGTTATGAGTGGATATTCGGTATAAATTTACACAATATGTTGTACTGTAGATGCAAAATGTACTTGAAACATCTGTTAACAATACGCACTAGCAGTGAAGTTTTTGAAATTCAAGGTAAGGGTCATACTCTCTTTAACCACTTCACTGCAATAATATCGTCTGTTTAAACATCAACGTCAGCTTTAAATTGAAAAAATTAGAGTTTAAGCTGTTTCATCAAATATTCAATTGATATAAATGTCAAACAATTTGGATACTGGTCAGAGTTTATCGGTGTCTGATATGGATCCAAACTGTATGCAAATACAGGTACTCCCGCAGCCAACGTTGTTATGATGTTAAGGTAGGTAATGAGCAGGGATCATGTACCGGTAGCGTTAGATACGAATATAATTTTATAAGAAGTGGCATAAACAACGTATTTACCTGTATCCCACTAAGTTGCCCTTGTCTGATATTTGAAAACCACTTATTATATACATACCAAAACAATTATACGCCTGATCTGGTTCCTACCTGTTTGACAGTTTATTTGATTCTTTGCCGGGGCGTATAGACTTTTGTTTTATTAAAACACAGCAATGTGAAGACGAAACCGACTATGCATACTATGTTTTAGAATGGAATTCCATTAAGCAGAGAAGACGCTATGCTTTCAGAATAATCGTGTTTGTGGTTAAACAAGTACAACAAATGCACACGGTATATAGCCAGATCAGACACCAGGCTCCAAACTGTTTGCAACTCTGGTGAAACAACTCAGACATATTTTCAAAATTGATTGAATTTTTCACCATATTATTGAATTGTGTTTTCTGTTTTGATTCGTTTTAACGTATGTTCTCCTATACGATTATGCAAGATGAGAACGTGCGATAAAAAGTTTGTTTTGTCAGTAGAATGGCAAAGGTTAAATATGCATGATCCCGGAAAAGATAAGCATAATCTCTTTAGGCGGTCTGCGATTGTCATTTATTACTTGGCATGTTGGGTGTTTTATCTAGCCCACCATATTGTAACATCAGTAATGTCCCGAGTTTTTATTATTAAAATGGACCACATTTGTGTGAAAGACAGGTTACAATTTAAAACAAGATGACGTAAAATTGGAAAGCCCTGAAAGGAATAATAAAACGACTGATCTAACAAATTAACATTACTTTGAATATCTATCACCTAAACAAATACTTCTCTTATAAAAAAACATGAAATATTCTATCAGCAAACAGTGCATCCCTTATCTGGTTCTACACTATTTCAAAAGGCGTCAATATAGGCTAACGGCAGGAAAAAGGTTGAGTGATATTGTTTCCACTTTCCGCAACTTTACTCAATCACACGAGTTTACTGATCTGATTCCGAAGGGTTCACCGTTGGACACTCAAATTTAAATCGGACGTCAAAGTTTGCAAGACTCTAACAACCAGTACATTTTGTTGCTTAAACTTGTTTCTTTGTTCTGTCTAAGACAGGATGCTGCTAAACACGGTTCATCGTAAAGCAGACAACTCCTTTATTGATTTAAAAAGCATTAGTTATGCTGGAAAGTGTCAAACGAGCAATGTGTTCGTATATTTGTAAGTTTCATTTCATTCAGTAAATTGGTATTTGCAAAACTAATGTGATAACATAAACATATGTAGCCATGCAATGCGAAAACCTGTTTTATTGCATCGCAAACAGTGTTGATCAAGGATAGCGGCGACAAGCCTTAATCTAAACTGTTCGACATCAACACGCGTCAAAAGAATTTCGTGTAGCTGTATTATATACGGTAGTTTGCAATGTAGACCAAATTCCTGGAAGGACAACGGTTCATGTTCTGTACAATGTTGCAATGCTGGTTTTGTCATGATACGGCTCATTATAAAATACCATGTTTACAAAATAGATAACTTGTTATTCTAATAATATAGATGAATCTTCGATTTCGCCTCTGAACTGTGGCTGCCCCCACCGACAGGTATAACATGCACTGACTGAGCTTAGCCTCCACCATATCACTCTGTATGCTACACTGAGTTCTGTGAGTATTGGAAAACCAGGAAACTAAGGGCAGCACGTTCGTGTTCAATTGATTCTGAGTGAAAATCATCATCGCAACGTCGGATTTTGAATACGTTTGGTGTATATGTGTGTTTCTCTGTAAAGTTTGACTTCGACGTTATATTTGTATTCCTTGTAGCAGCAATGGCGGATGCTAGTAATGACAAACGGATTGTAGTGATGTGTGTGGACCAGAGTCCACAGGCAGAGTGGGCGTTTGAGTGTGAGTATTCATTTTACATTACATCTATGCATTTCAACCCCCCTACCTTCGTCAATGCTGCTATCGATATAGCATATCTATTTAACCTGTTGAGGAGACCTTATTCCTTCCCGATAAATGCTAATTCTAAGCCTTGATGTACATGTACATTCTAAACAGCTTGGAGTCAGGTCAGACTCTTAGTACTCATCGACGGATTAAATTGTTTTCTTCCCTGAATAAAGAAAACAGTGTACATTGTCATACTCTACATTGAATTGCATCTTGTTTGCATTAAATGTTGTTCAAACGGGCATGAATAACACTTTTTCAACAGTGAATGTAAATTGTAAAGTGCGTTAAATGTCATGGAAACTGACGTTCCAAGCCAAAACTACTTGGTTTGCCTTATGTTTACTGATTGAACCCTAAATGCCAGTAGATATATAGAGGATATTGAATAAGTGTGTTGTCAGTCGTGAATTTATTGAACGAGATGGATAAAATAATATGTTGCGAGCCTTTGCGAGCAACATATCATTTTATCCAACGAGTTCAATAAATTTACGACTGAAAACACACGAATTTGATATCCTATTTATCACATAACACCAAATGACACGAAAATCCGAACGGTTATACTTTCACTTTTGCCCTCGGCGCTTAGGAAAACGATTCGTCATTGGTGTTATTCGGTTTTATTCATCCGTAGATAAAAACACATATCAAACTAAAATAAAGAAAATCAACATCAATGTGTTGTGAAAAGACTTCTCTGATACCATATTCAAATTTTAAATTAATATTTAATTTTAAACTGTTCTAATTGACTAAAAATTATCATTTGACATTTAGAATCTAGTTTCGTTTTCAAAATGACATCGTTATCTCAACACGACGTCATTATCATTGTAACGTCTAAATTTGAAAAAAACAACAGTCTGCGTCACTGTTAATACTAGAGCTCTAAGTAGCCTGATTTGCAGCCTAAATTTGCGGGACTGCACGAGATAATGCTTTTAGGACACTTGGAAATGTTTTAAATCCCTAGTGGTGATCTTAGTCGGTCTAGATTCTCTTAACTGATTTAAAGTCGGCGTAGTAGTACAGTATTTTGGTGATTCGAAAATTAGTATAAATTTTATGACCAGTGGGCCGTACGATTTTTACGGACCTCTATATTTTGCACGTTTATGTGATAAATATGCGTCCACTTTGTTAGGGGTAAATGTTTCTTATGCAACCAGTGTACACCCTGATCAGATGGCTCATACAGTAGCTCTTTGACATAGGTCTACATTGTTTGTCGGTTTACATAGCTATTAATGGACAAAACTTAATAAGAAAGTGAAACTGTCCATATGACGATCCAGATTTGAATGAGTTACAGTGGAGAAAACATTATTCTTTCCCGTTTAAACGCAAACAAAACGCAAACGCGTAGCAGTAAAATGGAAAAAATTGCAACTTTTTGACATTTCTTGCTATTTATTTTAAGCTGAGTGGCAAACAGTTTTAAGCCTGATCAGACACCGGGTTACCCGGCGTCTGATCTGACTCCAAACTGTTTGCAATGACAAAAATAATTTAAGCGTAAACGCGTTTATTGGGAAATAATAACTTTTTCTCCGCTGGACGATCATTTACCAGTGAGCATATACATGTTATAAATATTTCATGCAATTAGAATCACCGATATATTAAGTACAGCGGAGAATGAATTATTCCTGACAATACATGACGGAAACACATGACAATAAAACAGAGAATACAATCATTTTTTTTTTACAATTATGACTCTGTTTTAACCAAAATAGGAAGCAGTTTGGAGTCTGATTATACGTCGGGTTACCCGGTGTTTGATAAGGCTCCAATTTGATTGCATTGGAAATAATAGTTTTAGCATAAATGCTTTTACTTTGAAGGAATTACGTCTCTCCACTGTACTGGATTATTAGAAAGTATCTTCGCTTTGTAGTGATACATGTGTAAGAATTTACCCGGATGCTTAACATCACTTCTGTTCAGAATCAGTTTGTCATGGTTTTGGTATTGATACAGCACCTGTTTGAGAGTACAGTATCGTTTACGTATATTATAGAAACTGTCCACTGCAATATTATCGTCTGCTTAAAAGTTGTCGTTTGCAGTTTTTTTAAAAACCTAATTTCATGGAAGTTTTACTTGCGAACTAGCAATTTGAGTGTCACTCAGTTTGGATCATGACCTCGCGCGGTGTCTTATCTGGATTTAAACTGTTTACACAGAAGACGATTGCGCCATTGACAATGAAATAGTTTACCCGTCCGATTCTAAGGACAGCTACACTTTCTTTTGCCTATACATGTGGCTTGGAATCAGATTAGAAACCGTCTGATCAGGAAACAATCTATTTTATATTAACGTCACTGTTCCTTTTGTCACAATGCATAAAAATATAGTTGAGGATCAAATGCAGCTAGCATCTTATAAGCAAACGACGTGATGCATTGGCGATAAAATCGCACGCGGCGTCTGATCTAGATCCAAACTGTTTGCAAAGTCGACTTTATTCGACTTTGGTAGTGAAAGAGTTAACCAATACTTAGAATATTTTTGGATGTGCACTGATTGCTAACTGCCCTCTGTGACCGCTAAACATGGATATGTGAGAGGTTTGCAGTGAGGTGAACATGGAGCGCCATTACAATGAAACTGATGACGACCTTTTCACTAGGAAAATGTCGCCAGCTTAAATCGTTCACTGTACCCACAAGTACAATGGTTATTTGCAAACAGTTTGAAGCATGGTTAGAAGTACTTTTGAGTCTGAACCGAATCCAAACTGTTTGCCACTCAGTACAATATTTCCCAAGTAAAACTACAGAAATATTGGAGAATTAAAGCAGACAGTTGTTGAAAAGTACTGGTATCATCGCAGCGAAAGGGTTTAAACCGACCCCAGTTCTAGATTTAGCAAATGTAATTCAACACGACATCGATAAAGGTGTCAAAATGATTTGGATCATAACAGTTTCTCGGCCTCTCATTTTGATAAAAAATACACATATTTAGAACACTCGTTCTTTCCAGGCATTGCACAGGTTCTGGGTTGTTTATGCAGCGACACCAGTGGGAGTTATGGGCTATATGTCATGATTGATTACCATATCTGTATTGCCTACAGAATTTCAGTCATAATAATCACTTCATTATGCTGCTTAGCCCTTTGACGCCATAAAGCGCGGATGCAAACAGTTTGGGTCCTGACCAGACACCGCGTAACGCGGCGTCTGATCAGAACCCAGACTGGTTGACACTATTATCGATATCAATTTAGCCATACAATCCTAAATCGAACTTTTAAACGTGTCTTGCTGACAACAATACTGAAGCAGACGACACAAAAGCGGCAAATGTGTAAAACTCTTCCGAATAATTTGATCATGAAAGGGTTAACTGGCAGAAACAACGCCAATACTCGCGTTACTTTCCGTAAACCAACACTGTGTGAGTCGTTTTACCCTTCTACTGCATTTATGACGTTACAACATGTCTCTCACATTTTCTGTCATAATATCGTCTGCTCGCAGATATATCGTTTGCTCTTGTTTTAATGTTTAAACGTGTAAGCAGTTTGACATAAACAGGCATTTATATGAAAGTCAAACACTTTGTTTCCTGATCAGACATCGCGTTACGTAGTGCCTAATATGGGGTTTTTGGCAGTTTTGACCAAACTCAGATGCAGAGCCTGAGATGACAATGGTGTTTGGTATGTACAATGTTGCATTGTAATAAGGCACGTTTTGTCATGGCATGGCTCATATGTAAACATTTTAGTATATATATGACCACACGACAAGGCGACATCGTATGTGGTCAAATGGATAGACTATCAAAAACATATAGATGCAAATAATTATCGTCAACTGTGCTTGTTCTCTAACAACGTATTAGATTGCAAACAGCTCAGAAGCCGATTCTCTTGCCGTTTGGAAAGGCTCCAAACTGTTTGCTACTCAGATTGAATAAAGCCAAACAAATGTTCAAGACACTGTTTTTTCTACATAATGACATGGCGACTGATCTAGATATGTCCTCCTTTAATTGTCCGATACTGTTGTTCTATATGTAGCAATCAGGCCCGTATACGACGTATAAGTTTACGTGCTTCAATGAGTATTTAAACTCATACACTGCCTTACTCTGAGTATAGCGGTATTTTGTAAACTGTAAAGCGGTGTCTGATAAGGATTCAAACTGTTTGATACTCATTTCTGTATTTCTTAAGTCAAAATACATAAACTTTAAATTTTAAACATAAAAAAGACCGCATTTGTTTGAAATTGATGCTGTCTAGCAATAACTCGGTTAATGTAATCAGCTAATAGTTCATTGCACATTAGTAAATAGATCTACGCTGAATGTCTTCAGGGCTCCAGATAAGGGTCGTTTTTCAAAAACTACAATCTTTATTTCTGAATTAAACCCTATGGTGTCACTACTCATTAGAATCGTCTCAAAGAGACGATTCTAATGAGAAGTAACACCATAGGATTTGGTGCTAAAAAGAGTGAGAAAATGTTGAATTTGTGGAAAAAACTACCTCTTATCTGGAGCCCTGTGTCTTCTTCATTACGTAATGAACAGAAACATTTACAACCTTAGATATTGACATTCCATCAGCGCCTGATGAACACATAAACACTTGCCACTAGTACCCCGTTATATCATAGATCACGGTCACAACATAAAAAGGTTTGCAGCTTACAAATGTAACGCTAAATTTAGTTAAACCGAACGCTCCTGTAAGATTTTCCTGATTTACTTCCATCGTTACATTGTATTTAGGCGTCATTTTTCTTAACAAGTATCCTACTAATCGCCATTTGCAAACACTTTCGATCCATATCAGATGCTACGAAGCCCGGTGTCTGTTCCGGATAAAAATTGGTTGACACTCAAGCTTTGGTTTCTGAAACTTAACCTTTTCATAATTATTGTTTCAATAACGATTGCAGACGACAACTATGAAGTAGGGCTGCCATTTCCCCGTATTTTCTGAAATCTTTGGATTTTTATCCTAGCAGATGAAGCTTATTGCAGGTTGAAAGTAAAGTAGAATGCGCATACAGGCGCATTCTGCTTTACTGTCCACCTGTGTAAAATAAACGCCTTTGAAAAATAGAAAAAATGAAACTTTAGGAATATTCGTGATCATTTTATGGCAGTCCTGGTAGAGCAAACACAATTGTACCAGACGGAGGGTTAACCTCTTCACTGCCTTAACCCAATTACAATGGTTATTTGCAAACAGTTTGGATCAGAATAAAAAAAATATTGATGCTCCTTTCAATGTTACATTATCTAACTTATCTTAAATAATAGTTAGCGTATTATTCTTTATAGCAGATTACATCATGGCAGTGAATGGGTTAAATGCCAAAAGCAAAACTTCCGTTTAGTCGTCGGTTCAGTGGAGGTTTTCTGTTACCAGTGCGTTTGAGCTAATGATCACCTTTCAACTAAACCGAACGGATGTTGACAGCTAATGCTCCATTAGTCAGCTCGAACTTATTTGCATATCCATATCATGAATAAACATGAGTCTACCTTTTTCATCTAGTAAAGTTTCATGACCTTCACAAAAAATGTTTTCCACCCAATTAACCCAGTTGCGTGAAGCTACAATTTTGATCGAGTAGTGTTGAAAGCTATGATTTAGATTTATTGACAGGCTCATCTAATTTCTTTAACTTTAGTAAAACTGTTCAAACATAGTGAAGCAATCATCGAATAAAGTGTGCGTCTGATTAATACTTACATGAATCTTTTCGCGTTACGACACCCTGCATTAATGTGTCGCCCACTGAAAGTTGTATTTAAATATGGCAAAATAACGTTTCCCTTAAAAAGAGTGAGGATTCCTAATCAGATCGGGCCAATGTCGTTTAATATCGGTACTCGATGGAGAGAGATCGGCCATTCTCGTCAACTGACGGTCCGTTCCAAACCATTCCAAAGTCTGGCTTAGCACGGACCGTAAGTTGATGTAAACGGCCGATAGCTGTACGCAGATTGTCGCTTTTGGTCGATCTCATTATTATTCCTCAACCTTAATCCTTTCATGATCAAATTATTGTCTTCAAGGCACGATTCAAATTTAGATTTAAGGTAGTATAACTTAATTGATATCGATAAGAATGTCAAACAGTTTGGGTTCTAATCAGACGCCGTGTTACGCGGCGTCTGTTCAGGACCCAACTGTTTGCAAACGCGCTTTATGGCGTCATTAGTTTAAACATATTTATTTCATAATGTATACAACTTATATGAACAAAACATGGATATACATTAGGATGAGAACGAAAGCAAAAGCTTATTTGGTTCTTCTCCTAGTTTATGACGTCATTAAGAGTGAAAGGGTTAATAGCAGTATTTGGAATGTTTGTTTGTTGAACGCTTTCACTACATTCGACTTTGCAAACAGTTTTGAATCTGATCGAACTCGGCGTGTCGCATAATCAATATTTCTTCAGATGGAATTTGAAAAAAATTGTATTTTGCTTAAACTTGCAGACCACAAAATAAGAAGTAATGTATTTTGTCTGCGAAATAGTTAAAACAGAGGGTGATTTTTAAGGTAAAATGATTAACCCATTTATACCCAGTGGATTCTTCCATGTTTAAATATTGGATTAGTCCAATTTTTTATCAATTGAATGCCTGGTCAAACTTTTCATTTTCATTTTTGTTTTATATTGCAATTCCTATCAGCAAACAGTGTATAATCTGATCAGACGCCGCATAATGCGGTGTCTGATCAGAGTCTACACTGTTTTCCTATGTCCTATATATGGGATCGTTGGCACAAATGGGTTAAAACATATGATCGATAACACTAGGTTTTGAATTGTGATTGTTTTATGATGCTTCTGTCGTTTCAATCTTTCTCCACCGCTATATACAACGGAGAAGATGTCATTATTTCTTTTATCAACCATACTAAATGCAGTCCTCTAGCATGAAGAAAATGACACCTCGTAATTTCAGGTATTAATTTCTACATTGCATAACACTACGTTTGGGTTTACTTTCCCTTAAAGGGACTCGCAACCGGATGGTTTACTTGTCAAAATAAAATAAAATACTCAAATAAAAGCAAATTTGTGGCATTATTTGGCTTCTGACATTAAAAAAAATGATCAGTCCAAAAAAAGTCTCAAGAATCGTCACCAAATCTTAGTTTTTTTAGATATTTTCCATCGTTTTTCTATAGCGTTAGCTAACGGTATAGTTGTTGTTGTTGCTTCTCTACACGGGCTCAGCTATAAACCCGAGCCGAATATGTACTATCAATCGCTACCAGTGGAGTACGTTAATTCGCTACTATAAAGATAGAGAGCGCCAGTAGCCGCGTGGGTAAAGGAGTTTGCCTTTTTCATGTTTGTCTCCGCATGGAGGGTCACGGGTTCGAATCCCACCAGAGATTTTTCTTTTTTCTTTTTTAAATGCATTTTTAACAGAATTTATTATCCAAAACTAAATCTTACCCATTTATATAAGCATTTGACATATATTTACAAATTACTATTTTTAATGCTAAATCCGGTTGCGAGCCTCTTTAAAGGGGAAGAATAATTTATTTTCAACTGTAGTTGTGTAACGCAAAGAGAATTGTTGTTCTATCCGTTTAATACTTAGCTTTCTAAAACTGGTATTAAATACCACTGGATTAGTTGTAATATACCTCCTGATCCCATGTTATAGTATACGGTTACCATAGAGATATAGCTTGCTTTGGTTCGGAACATTTATTTTTCATTAAATCGTCTATTAAATGAATCAAGGAAGCATCGGTACGATGTATTCATTTTGAACATAGACGATGCTATAGCAGATATGCATGCAAACCTCTGCTAAACCTAATCTTTCCTTATGGGTTGGTTAACACTTCTCATGCGGAATTGCCGCATGCGTCAAATACATCGTCTGTGAAAAAATATCTAATTCAGTTGTTATGCTTTTTCAAATTGAAGAACATTGAATATGAGTGACAAACAATTTGATCTAAACTGTTTGTGAATACATGTATTAGCAAAGTCACACTTAACTGTTAATATAGTAGAGCAGGTTCATATTTGGTTTACAAAAACATTAAAACCGTATCAAGATTTATTACTGATGTATTGAGGGACTTTATTACATTGTTGGTTCAACTCGCATTTCATACCATTTTTTGTAGCAATGAAAAAAGACATGTCAACTTTAAACACAAACGAACACTCAAGAGCTGTTTATGCATTAAGCATGTCCTGCAATAAACGCGCTCAACCCTAGCGACGACTAATCTCGCCATTTACAAACTGTATACCTGTCAATATTACTCTCATATTATACAAACGGTGTATCTCCTGAGCAGAGGTCTGCTTTGGTTTGCCATATTGCGATTGTATTGTATATTGTAATAAAAGTCCCTAAATGGTCAAAAGGGGACTCGACCTTATTGGAAATCGGCATTTTCCATTTCATGTTTCAGGAGTGAATGAGTTAAGAAGTAGTTGGTATTTACGATTTATTTTAAGATTGCCACAAACCTTATTACTATAAACTAAACTTCAATTATGTATCTCACATAAGATATTTCTAGTTTTGTATAAGCATGCCAAAATGGCAGAACTGAATTAAACCGTATGCATTAAGATACACTCGACATCAACAAAATGTAAATATGTTAGAATGCATTTGAATATTTTAACGGTGTATAATTTAAACAAACAATTACGATATGTAAACGTTAATTTCGACTTTTTAGTACAACTGTTAGGTTTTAAAATTAAGTCTTCAAAATCTTGAAAATGTCTGGAATAATTTGGTATGTATATCTTATAAAAAATCTCGTTTTAAATGATCGAAAAAGGCCAGCTGATGTCCTAACTTTTGTAATTCATATGGCAATTATTACGGTTCACGACTTATTTACAGTTGAATAAGCACAATTTAACAAATATTCTATATGAATTGAATAATTTTAATTAGTGTACCAATCATGATCAGATGATTTCCCTTCGTCTGTTCTTGCTCCAATCTGTAATTAATGGACATTGGCGTGCAAAAACAAATATCCATATGCCAGGTGACATTAGCGAGAAGATCGGGAAATTGGTTTTAACCCTTTCATAGCAAAGTTCATTCCAAATTCAAACCATTTGATGAATTCACTGAAATATATTGGTACGTATGCAAAACAGTCTGGATACTACATAGACCCCTCGTTACTTACGCTGCATCTGATCCTAGTCTAAACAGTTTGCAAAGTAGAATCTAGTCGTATATGGCGTGTGAAGGTCATGGTTAAAAAGCAAAACATATAATTTAAAAAAAACAGCAAATGATATAATAGTATTCGTCGTTCATGGTCGTAGAATTGGCTGTGCAACAATGATACAGATAGTTGGTCGAACATAATGATCATACGTACACAGAGGGAATACGTTGTTCTTTTGTGCTAAGTTGGTGCAATGTTTTTAAAGCCATTTAGAAACGTCGGAGATCGTTACCAAGCTTTTGATTGACCAAATTAGAACGGACGATCTCAGATTCTTCTCGACCGCATTGCGACCTTCGACCATCATGTCAATTGCCAGCAGTTCTGGTAAGGCTCAAAACTGTTTGCCACTCTAATAAGAATAATATTTTGAAGTAACGTTCTACATTTCTTCCGTTTACTTTTGTTAAACGGAAACAAATAACTGACTCACAAATGTAACTTACACCATCACTAAAATATATGTGGGTTTTTCAGCGACGATGCTGTATATATACTTCAGGGCTGCCATAACTTGATTTTGAAAAATCTTTTTATTTCCATGTTTTCTAGTTTTTAAGCGCGATTACTTAAAGCAGGTTAAAAGTAAAGCAGAATGGGCCTCAAGGTGCATTCTGCTTTACTTTCAACCTGTTTTATGCTACACTCTACAAGGATACAAATCCGAAGATTTCGGAAAAAGCCGGAGAAATGGCAGCTCTGATACTCGATGACTGATATGGATACGAATTGTTTTCAAAAGGTTTATGTTATATAAAACCACACTAATTTGGGGTAATGTGTTTATGAAAGGAATTTTTTTCCCATTTTAATTAATGTGTTATCGATTTGCTTATTTTCTATTCAAAACATGTATAAATAATGGAAATCATGTCTTTTTGATACCCTATCCAATTATAAAATAAACTCAGACCTGCGAATCATATCCGAGCGTATTATTGAGCCTGTTAAGTAAATATTTAATTATCTCTCGGCAGCTATTTGACTACTGTCTGCACAATTTGTTTGCAATAATTCTCAAAATTAAAATACAGTGTTCCCTCTCTACAACGACCCTCCAAACAACGATCCCCTCCTTACAACGACCTTTGTCGCAGTTAAATAAACAGGACAATTATGTTCAACCAAGTCATAGCTGCAATGCCATCTGCTAAAAACTGTCGCCTGTTGTTTTTTTCTCAAAGTTACAATGATCCTCCCTATAACGACTCCCTCCGAACACCGCACACAATGTTTGTCTCCGATTGTGTGCCGTTGAAGAGAAGGAGCACTGTACGTGCACTAGCAAGTAAATACGCATCAGCTTTTTACACAAACGGTTTGAATCCAGATGAAGCGCAAAGAAACTCGGTATCTGATCTGGATCCAAAATATTTGCAACCGTTTCGGTTGCATGCTATGGAAATATGGTATTTCAGAAAGATGTAAAAGGAACGTTTTGCATTACTTTCTAGTACGCATTAATTCAATAAACTATTTCATTTATAGTGTTTTATGCTTAAAGGACAAATCAAATGAGTAGTAACATCATAGGGTTTGTAAGAAATAAGTATTTTAGTATTTGGAATATTCACCATACCTGGAATTCTGATATACTCAGGGATAGGATCAGTCCACATTATTTGAAAAATTAAGACTAGACACCCCTTACGTCAAAAATGGACTAAACCAAAACATAAGCATATAATAATCAACTGATTATAAATGGTCAATTCCTGTTTATGGTAAAGAGACGATTTTAACGAGTAGTCATAGGGTTTGGTTGAAATATATGGATGTACATATTGGGAAATATTCACCCTACCTAACTCTGACTTGTTCAACAATTCATTATTGATCAGTGTATAGAACGACTTATTTCCTGTTTATCGTCATAAAGCCTCAACACGCAACATGTAGGGTGTAATGAGGCAATTAACTACCCTTGTATTTAACACAATTACCTTCCCCGTGCAGATAAAACTTGATGATTCATTACTTTAACGTACCAGCATGACATGTATATGTCAAGAAAACACCACGTGGAATTTCTAAGCGTTTGATGTGTACAAGAGCCGTTTTAAAACAGTTAGAGTCCCCACCCCCACCCCCTACAACGGCCCTCCGAACAACGATCCCCGTCTTACAACAATGCTTGTTTCTTTCCCCCAAACAAGACAAGTATCCCTCATTAGTTCACCTCTGCCATATCGTGGACTTCTTATTGGTTGAAATAGTTGTCTGCTTTTTTTTCTCAGAGCTTTCTATTGGCCATTTTAAAGAACTATAATGACGAAATACAAACGCGTCACGCGGCGTCTGATTTGGGTTCAAACTGTTTGCCGTCTAAGGCTATTAATTTTCCCTCCCTTTGAGCAGCACACGCCATCTTTGTCTCCCAACGGATGTTGTTGTGGTGAGGGAGCACTGTAATGTCTCTTTCGAAACGAAGTTATAGCCAATCTAAGAACCTGTAAATATTTTAACATGTTTGGTGCCAGATAAGACACTCGGCATCCGACCAGGTTGCAAACCTTTGACACTCAGAGTAACCTATTTGCTATATAACCTGTGTTTGTCGCACAACTGCATTGGATGTTAAAATACTATTTCCTTATGTAGATTCACAACCAACTCTCTTCCTATCGATTACTGTTATTGTATTTGTTCTGTCGCAACCTGGAACATAATCATGTAATTATTGCCGCATTGTAGAAACTCAGATGAGATCAAACAAGTATATATCTTTTAGCTAAGAATGGCTTTATAAAGGATACTCTATCCCTTTCCGTCAACAGAATATTTAATAAAGTTTCTAACGGAACGCGAGTTGCTTTTTTCAAATAATTTCTAATTTGGAAATATTGATGTCAATTTTGAGAGGTTTTCATATTCTATTACACAAATGAAAATGTCAAAGCCTGTTTCCTGCCATTGATTTTCTTTCGGAGATGGCTTTTTACGAGCTCATCAATTGAAGGACTGACAGTTGTAGCCAGCATAAGACGCTCGCGCCAATCGCCATAAAATTGTAATGGAATCAAAGCACTGCAGGTCCGGTATACCAAACTAAGAGCATTTGAGTGACATTTTACATTACAAACACGTTTTTAGTAGCCCGTGGACATTACATCAAATATTGAGTAATCAATCTAGCCTATTTCACAAAGGAACCTCCCAACATTTTGTTCAGATTAGGTAAAGACCCGCTGAGTTCATCATGCTGCGTATGGTTAATTTTTAATACTGGAGGCAGAAGAAAGATAAGATACTCAGCAACAGAAATATCACTCTTAGTCACCATATGTATATAACGACATCACTGAGTTTTGTTCTGTATAGTAGAAATAGCGGGAATAAACCATCTATAATATTTGTGTCCATAGTTGCTGTCATAAAGGTCGGAATCTGACCAGAGGCAGTTTACTCGTCGTCAGACCTGGCTCAAAGCAATGTTATTATGTTTACCCTTTCACTGCCACATGCAACTACCATCGACTTTGCAAACAGTTTTTAAGCCAGATCAGACGCCGCGTCGTTTTGTCCCGCAACTGGTTTTAAAACAATAGACCCGACCACAGTATCAAAACTCATTTTTGCCTAGAGTCACATAAAATGGACATTGGACGTATTATGCAGCGCCTGAATAGAGTCTACCAGGTTTATGATATTAATATTAATATAAAAAAACGAAATTGAAAATTTAGACTAGTCACCCTTACACCTAGAACGGACGGATCAAGTGTATAAGCATGGCAGAATCCACTTGGTATAAATAGTTGATAGCAGACAATAGAATAAAGAGGTTAGCACACCCGCGTTTGCCAGGAAAGAATAGCGTGTATCCCCGTGTTATAAATTATTCAAATATCGACTGAATGTATCAACGTTTCTTGGTTTGATACGAGGAATACTGATATACGAATGTTGGTAAATAGTGTATACCATGTTCAGAAGTAAGTCGTCTTCTGATCAGGTCCTTCATTGTTTGTTTTATTATTGTTATTTTCTGAAATTCCTTATTATTAATTCCAATGATTTCCCTCACAATAACATAAATAGATCATTATTCAAAAGAGTAATTGCCCATAATAAAACCATTCAATATAGAACAGGATTCATGCATATCCTGCTGTATGAGTAATGTGGCTACGTTTTATAGCTAATTATGCTAATGATTATACATTTATGACTCTTTCTGTAGCAATCACCGTACGTTGTTTATTAAACTGATACAGTGTTCCCTTCCTACAACGGCGCTCCGACCAACGATTTCCACCTTACAACAACGGCATTTATGACAACACTTTCACTTCTGCAATATCGTCTGCCTAAAATCGTCGTCTGCTGCTTTTCTCAAAGCTACATATTAGTGGACTTTTTGACAGAAGAAGTTATAATGACGAGTAAGAAACAATCGAATCCAGATCAGACGCCGCGTAACGCTAGAAGTCATCATCTTTTTTTAAATAAGTACCATCTCTTTGAATTATTGCTTATAACTATTATTTTATTTTATATGATAAATGAAAATTTAAACTAGTCTTAATACCATATATTTCATTATGTCCTTTTAATGAAACCAATCTATAGTAAAGTTTAATGTAGTTCATGTATTGTAAAACGCCTTTGTTAAAACTGGCGTTTAATCAACACCATTTTCAGTTTTAGTGATCTGGATTCAAGCTGTTTGCAAACAAATGTAGACTGAGTATAAGTTTCCACTCTAAAACATATCCCTCCCAAGAACATACATACTCTTTGTAGAGAGGTAGCACACTCTAACACACATACACACACAACGAGACAACATCTGTAGCTTACTCAACATTTTACCCAATTTGTCATAATTCCATATTGAACATCTTTATTACTATCGTCTGGAACTGGAGTACACATAGCCATTCATGCCTATTATCCTCAAATATAAACTAAGCGAACAGTGTAGACATTGACGATGCGTCTCGCGAAGGTCGGTACAGTTTGCTTTTTCATAAGAAATTATCTGCTCAAATGAGCAAACATAACACTGTCTTTAGATTATCATTGTTCATCTATAACGACTCTTTAAGCAAGCACATATGGAGCGTTTTGTGCAATTCACAGGCTCACAAACCGAGGCCTTGTCATAATAAACGATTAACTCGCTTCCTTCCTTCCTACAAAAATGTTTGAACTTAAATTCAAATATTTTCGAACAATTGCAGACACTGGTAAACACTACGTCTAATAATTATCCAAACTCTTACACATGCAAGCTTGAATCAAATACCAGAACGTTGATAGCCACTGTACTTTTCTTCATTATATTGCATTGCGCGTGCGCTTCCCTTCATTTAAACGGGATAACCTGCCGTCACATCAGTGCAATTTCTTGAAAATTTTGCTTTGAATTGCAATCAGTTTGAAGCCTCGTCAAAGGCCAATATACCCGTTGTTTCATTTGGCCTCAGACCTATTGCAAAAAACTTAAAGATGTTTACCATTGACGCATTTAATGGGTAAGCATAGCACATTGCCCACTGTATATTAGAATATGCATCAATCTATCTTTGTCATATGGAAGTAATCAGATCCAGTTGTTAATAGACATACTCCGATATTGTAGACTCACCGACTGGATTCTTAACCCCTACATTGTCGTGACGTCATCTGCTTAAAACAATTGTCGTCTACATTGAGTTCTCAAATATGAATTTTAGGCAAATCGACTAACGAAATATCGAAACGAGCGTCAAACAGTCTGGATCCCGATCAGACACCGCGTCACGCGGCGTCTGATAGTTATCCAAACTGTTTGAAAATAACCATTGTTAGACAGTAAATGGGTTAATGGAAAATCAACAACTAGTACTATGTCTGACTAAAATGATACCTTACTTAAATTACATGTCGTTATTGTTTTCAATATAGCAACTGTTGTAGAGTCCATGGAACCAGAGTATGTCAATGTATTGCTGTAAGGTATACATTATTTAAGTTATACAGAAGAGAATATTGAATTCATTTCCGTTCAAACAGCAAGAAATGACATCAAGAATGTTTTGACGATCAATATTATCTGAATGGCACACTGTAGAACCTGTTAAAACGCAAGCGTACCCGTCTCTAAGCTGTTTTCAACGAAGCTTAAAGTTTTAGTACAATGGATATTGGGAAAGAATAAAATTCTCTCTATTAATCATGTTAAAAGTTTTGCTAGTTTTGATATAATATTATCTAACACCAGAAGCGTTCAAACTGCCATGACGTCATAAATATTAAACAATTGTCGTCTGCTGTATTTTTTATTATTTAAAGCTTATGCGTTTATGAAAATGAAATGAGTATTAAACAGTGTGGATCCTGGTCAGACGACGCGTCATGTGGCGTCGGGTTAGGGGCCAAAGTGTTGGAAAATTACCATCGTCTTTAGGTTAGGCAGTGGAAGGTTTAATGTTAAGGTCGCCAATATCTACAAAATCAAACTGTCATTTCGTTAATTTTCGTTTCAATGGAAAACCCTACTCCTTTAACGTTTCAAATTCATATCTTAATGATTTAATATTGTTTGTTTTCAATACTTTTTCTTAGCTATGACTGACTGTAATGTTTTGTTCATAACCCCATAAAAGCTTTTAGGTCATGCCTTGTCGGGACTACTTTTTCTTAGTACAGCTTTACGTAACAAGCGCTGCATGAATCAGGGCGCCAAATGACGTTCTTTACGTTGACGTTACTACAACACAATGTCACGTTTTGGCGGAAAACAATACTTAAACGTAAAAGTGTAAGATATATGTACTGAGCACTCATGTCAAATTAATTAATTTCTTTCAAAATCAGTAGTGATATTAAATTATACGTAAGAAATAAATCGAATATTTATGTTGTTCATGGAGGTATAAAACAAATAATGTCACACATTTTTGTATGAAACCGCTTTAATGTTTCATACGGTACAAATGTATGACCAGGTTTTCTTTCCATACATCCATGAACACAATGCATATTCTAATAATTCCTTAAAATAAATTGATTGAATGATTGAGTTTGGTTTAACATAAACGATATAAGGGGTATTATGAACGAACACGTAGTTTTATTTCCTCAAATGCTTTAAATGTCTAGATCAAAACTGCTTTAAATTGTCAGTGAACTCCTTTAACGATTCACACCGAGAATAATGCTTAATTGAAAACAGTTCGTATCAAGATCAGACTCTGACCTTCGCGGCGTCTGATCAGGATTCAAACGCATAGACACTCCAAACGATATCAATTTACCTAAAAATGAGATTTGAAAAATAAAAGCAGGCGATAAATTTTAAAGCAGATGAGCTCATAGCAGTGAATGGTCTGATAAACATTGGGTTGTAGCGTTTTAACATTTCACTGCCAACAGCGCCGAAATACTTAAAAAAACGTTTACAAACTATATTTCAAATGCAATCAAATCATTATTTCTATTTCCAATTTAGATAAAAGGACACACAAACGCAATATATTAACACATAGAAAACGACAACATATTCTAGAAGAGGTGTTTGCGATTTCCCCTGCTATTAAATGCGAATTTATTAGATTTTGCAAATAGTTTGGATCTCTTCAAAAGTGTTGGACACTCGTGCTAAGGTTTATTGAGCTAATATGCTTTAAAAGTTTATTTTGAAAACAATCGTACACGATAATTATGCAGCAGATGAAACAGTGCTCCTCCCTACAACGACCCTCCGAACAACGATTCACTCCTTACAAGGACCATTGCCGCAGTTTCCTAAGCAGGACAAAGATGTCTTACGACTTTACTGCTGAAATATCGTCTGCCTAAGATTGTCGTCTGCTGTTTTTTTTTTTCAAAGTTACATACTCGATATTTTGACAAAACACAACTAAATGACGAGTGACAATCTTCTTTTATCCAAATCAGAGAACGCGCCACGCGTTGGCTAATGTAAGCCAATCTCCCTTTCTATAACGACTCCGTCCGAACAACGCACATAATCTTTGTCTCCCATTTGGATGTCGCTTTAGAGAGGGAGCACTGTATCGTAACAGGCGAAGTTACTATGAATATAAAAAAATCCTAAACCAGTGTTTAGACATCTCACCTATCAAAACGGGCTTTCACCACATTTAGTTTATTTCCCCACTAAAGAAAATAATTCTTATTTATACAGTCATGAACGTGTACCATAAGATAAATTTTCTTTTTCCTAGCAGATGGTAGCTTAAAGCGGACTAAACGTAAAGAAAAGTAGGTGCGTTGCATTCTGCTTTTCTTTTAACATGCTTGAAGTGCCCAGCTTACTTCGAAACTAGATACAGGCTATTGGGTAAATGTTTGGAGATTGTCTCTATATGCATGTATTATTGATGAATATCAAACAATTTGAGATCTTTATTCCAGCTAAACATGCTGTCGATAATATCAATCACATGATTATGACGTCATTACCCGCCTATTCAAGTTTAGAAATGTTGGCATTTTGTCTAAAGAAAGATATAGTGACATAGCAGTTTGATATTAATTCTTAATATTCGAGTTCTGATAATGATCCAAGATGTTTGCTAATTCTATTTGTATCGGACTAAGACAGTATAAGTTGTTTGTATAAATAAATGATAAATGTCTATTAACTCTTGTAGAAACCGCATTTACTGCTGATGAAAATACAGTGTTCTCTCTCTTCAACAACACCCAATGGAAACAAAGATGTGTGTGATTTCGAAGGAGTTGTTATAGGGAGGGGAAAAGGCTTATATTTGCAAACAGCTTAAATTCAGATCAGACGCCGCGTAACGCGGCGTCTGGTCTGGATTCAAGCTGTTTGTCACTCGTTTTTAGGTATATTCTGTCAAAATGTCCTTTATGTGACTTTGAGAAGAAACAGCAGACGACAATATAAAGCAGACAATAATGCAGCCGTGAAAAGGTTGGTGTCAATCGTCTTATTTTGGAACAGCGGCAAGCGTTGTTGTAAGGAGGTACTCTTTGTTCAGTGGACCGTTATGGGGAGGGAATACTGTATAAATAAAGAATGAATGTCCATTAATTCTTGTAGAAAGCCACATTAACAGCTGGTTAAAATAATGGGTTTTGGTTTTCAATGGAAACAGAGGGAAATGAGAACTGCCTGGAAAGGGGGATTAAGAACAAAACCTTAGGAGAAGCCCAAAGCAGACATCTTAAGAGGATTTTCTTCTCAAATATAAATTATTTTCCTGTCGGGTTTTTCGTCTGCTTAGAATCCATCGTCAGTAAACAGTGTCAAATGCATATTTGTTCATGTTTAATTTTATTTTTATTTTTTTAAAATGAATCATGAAGACTATTGCCAAACAGTTTGAATCAAGATTAGACATCCCTGATCAGATCTGGATCTCTACTGTGTGTAAACGTAAGTCAAGTCGCGATCGCCTGACAAATGGTAAAATCGGGGATTTAAGGAGTAGTGAGCTAAACAGACGAACTAAGTTAAGTCGATTAGTTAGAATTCATGCATTCTGAACAATCCATTACAAAACCGTCGGTTTCAACTGTATCAAAAATACATTAAAAGCGTAAAAATAAGTATATACGAGTTTAAAGTAAATTGTTAAGCAGGAAAGAATAACGTCTTCCTATCTGTGTAGAAAAGAAATACTACACCACTTTTTACTATTGATGAACATGCTTATATGTTTAATTTGATATTACTAACGATATGTGTATATAATTTCCCTCTAGGAAGCTAGGATATTATAGGTAAAGCCTCAAGTGTGGTCTGAGAGAATATACATCCAACGAGAACTTATACGAGACCCCAGATCCGACATTGTGGTGATATTTCTTTTATTATATAACTAAAAGTGATAGTATGTCCTTGTTTTCTTTATTGATTTTGCATAAAGGTTAATTAATCTAGCTTAACATCGGGACTATATCTTGTTCAATTTAAAAACCAAATAGTTGCATACCGTTATGGATGCTGCTACGTCTAATGTCATATACAGTAAATTTCCCTAAAATTGGCACTTAACAGAAAATGTGTTGTTGAAGCTGTAGACAAATTACTACATAATTATTATTGTTGATGCTGCTGAAAAATTATTACAAATTGTTGTCGATGCTGTAGACAAAATACTATTAATTTTTGTCGATATAATAGATAATATAATGCTTCAAGTAAGACATATATTTCCGCAACTATTCGGATGAGAGGCAAAACAGTATCGTAGGATTTGGACATTTTTGTAATAATTATAACAAAGATAGGGGGTTTGCTATAGTCGTAGCAAAGCGGTTGTTGAACGTTCTGCATTTTTGTCCTGCAATAAGCTACATCTAGGCTGGCGGACCCTGGAATACAGAGGGACCGACTGCCGACTAGTCACTATGTACAAAATCGTCCATGACTTGGTTACCCTCCCAGCATCCTCATACCTGCAGCACCCTACCCGAATGACTCGCAATATGCATCCTCTCTCTTTTCGCCAGATTAATAATCAGCAAACTACTACAAATTCTCCTTTTTTCCAGCGACCATCGTATTGTGGAATAAGTTACTTGCGCACATTGTCCTGTTGCCTGATCATGACCAGTTCAAGCAGGCAGTAGGCAGTGTGCAGCATTTCTATAAGTTAAGTAGAAGTCTTTGTTATAATCTCGTTTAACTGTATATTCTATTCTTGCTAAAAAATAACAAGACTTTAATTATATTACAACATTTTCTTCTGTCTTACTTTTACTTTTTTCTTAACTTATTAGCACAGACGCGCAGCTGCACGTAACACTCATATGAGGGTGTTGCAGTATAAACAGATAGATCCCAAGTATGTTTTATTTGACATTTGGCCAAGAAAGTGTGTTTTCAAAAATTCTTTACTTTCAGCCTGTTTAAATCTTCGTATTTTGTGTATAAATAATACATTTGTAACACGGTGATATTTTGTTAAAGTAGCCGCAATAGAAATATTGGCCAGACTTATTTTGCTCCGTCGTCAGTTCACATATGGTTTATGTTATTATAGACAACATGGTTTCTGGAGTTTTTCTTAATGATGTCTGGCAGGACTTTATTGGCATATACCTAAATGTATGGTTACAAATGTATTGAAGACGTTTTTCGTGTCCTTTAACCGGGACTAAACGAAAATACAATAAAATAAAGAAACGATCAGTTTGTTTGAATAATCTGACGATTTTATCTGGATGACGAACACTTGCAAGCATGATCAAAGGCTTTTTTACTCGATGGCTGTTTCAATACACACACACGTATTTGGAATTAATAACGTCTTCTCTAATTTGAAATTTTAGATATTCAAATAAGTATTTCATGAAAAATCGATTGTCGATTACGCTCTGGCTGTTTAAAACGTATTGCTTTTATCATTGCTACACGTATGTGAAGAACAAGTCTAAGTTTCCTCTGTCATCAGTGTTGTCTCAGCTTTGAAATGTTTTTCCAAGTCTGTAAATTGTGTTACATTTTGACCGGATAAATCCATAAACCAAAAATGGATGGTCATCTTAAAAAGCATAAACACCAATATATATTTTCCCCGCACACAAGCTATTTTCTGCCAGTTTTTTAAAAAATGAAAAAAGTTTTCGTTATTTGTATTGCTCAAACAGTACAATATCCCTATTTTGTCTACGTTACATTAACGGTTTTATAAGATCTTTATCTCTTTTAAGTACATCAAGTAACTTCTGGAATAATCTTAAACAAGATAAATTGGCAATGCCTTCACAAAACATCTGACGCAGACAAATCACACTCTTGCTCCAAGCATGAAATCGCATTAAATCATCTTTATGCGTCATGTCACGACAAAATTGCTCTCAGACATTTGAGACAGCTTACAATCGACAATAAATGATTTAAGACATTTGCCTTGGCCAATATATACATGTACTGTCGAAACTCGATACTTCGAATTAGCTTAAGTAGAACTTACCTGTATTTCATCAGTTGAATTTTACTAATTCGATAGTCCTTTAAAAGTCACACCTAATTGATTTTCAAAAGTTAAAACGTGGTATGTTCGACTAGATAGTTACTTCAATAGTAACTTCGAAAATAAGGCAAGTTTGACATTAATGAGTTCGACTGATCGAGTTTCGGCTGCAAATGTATTTTCAATGTATTCTTTCACTGTGCAAAGCGGATGGGCTCACTATCAATTTAAATAATTTCTGCAGTTAAGTAACACAGTTGACGCACTTGCTGTTTGTTAATGTCTTCTAAAGGGGATTGTTAGCATCCGTGTGATTAATGTGAATGCAATATATTTCGATCTATAGATCAACGCTTTGTTTGTCGTTTGTGCTTCATTGAACTGTAAGTTCCTAATTCGTCTGAGCTCCCAGGCATTAAATCAGTATTGACGATATGGCAAGATTTGAGCACATTATTTGGAATCGATAGCAATTTTAACTGGCATGCAATATATCATGGTACCGTCCTATTACGTCCGTCAAGTATTAGCCTTCCCTGCCTGAACCACTTATTTACCGCTTAAATCTTGACTGGAATTTTCAAACAGCTGGACCAAGATCAGACACTGAGTTACTCATCATTTGATTCGATTACAAATTTTTAACTACGGTTTGTAAATATAAAATGCATAAAAACTCTTAAAATTCCAATATCCGACGGCATGCGTCCTTAATTTTTTTGTAATACACCGAAGAACGAATCTAACGTGTAAACGAACCCAAATGGAGAAACCAATAGTTTATTGAAAATTGTTAGCGATATTTTTTGTTTGGGGCCTGATTAGATACCAGGTTACATGTCGTCTGATCGGGCTCAAAGCTGTTTTCAATTCTTATTATAGGTTTTAACATACATTGTAAATACGTGTACCTGGAAGCAAAGACACTATTAAGTGTAGGCTTATTTTAGCACATGATCATGTGACACAATCAAGACAAGTCATTTAGACGAGCTTCATTAAGGCTTACCCTTTCACTGTTATAATATTATGAGTTAAAACATTGTCATATAATCTTATTCATCAAATTTAACTCTACGGCAATGTGACCGATATAACATCGATATGACTGACAACTTGCTTAGATTATATCAAGATGCCAAGTTACTCGAGGTCAAGTAAGGATACAAGCTGTTCGTAAATACCACTGCACTGCATTCACTTAATGTGAAAGTTTTTTTAAATACTCGAAGTGGTACCATGCGTATTCCATTACATTAGGTATTTATCCAAAGCTCTGTCATAACAGCCTGAATTAAGATTTATTGCGATTTTAAATCACGCTGCACCATATAGGTATGTCTCAAAGCTCAGCATGAAAGCTGCTACATTTTAGTCATATGAAGCACTTTTACTTTATCATCAGATTATGTGACATTGTGGACAAAACCCAATTACGCAGTGAAGTGTATTCGGGTTATTTTTTTAATTAAGAGTTATTCAATTGTTTGAAAGAAGTATATTAAGACATATATGTGCGAAATTGTCTTTACAGATAGTAATCTCTAGTCATACTTAACGAGTTAATTAAACAAAATACCAAGGTGTGAACTAAATGTTTTATGATGTATTATGTAAGAATAACAGATTAACACCACGTATGGGCCTACGGACTGCTTTTATTACATAGTTAACTCCAAGTGAATAAACGAAGTATAATAACATAGAACTATCTCCTAAACTAAATTCTCTAGGAAAGCATATCGTTTCACCAGAAAAATTTGATACGGTGAAGAACAAGTGATTCAATTTAAACGGGAAATAATTACGTCTTTGCAACTGCATGGGTTCCCTATTAAGACAGAGCTTTTCCCTACGACCTCATCACATCCTGTTTCAAATCACTCTTCTAGAAAGTCTTGTCTAATTATATCAGAGTGTTGTAATAGGCGTTTATCACTCAACTCTATCAAATTATATCTTAAATCAGCCATTAGCCCATATTTCCCTGACACATTCAACCCCTTCATTGTCATGGCTACATTAGTTTTAAAACTTGGCGGCCGCTTGTTTTTCTCAAATTCAGATTTTAGAGCTAAACTCTGACCAAAAAAATACTTGAGTACGATATCAGACTCAATTCAAACGCTATATAACCTCGGTAAGAAAAGAAGTATTTCCTTTTCAGGGCTCCCAGATAAGGGAAGTATTTCAGAAATTAAAATCTTCATTTCTGCATTAAACCAAATTGTGTGACTACTTATTAGAATTGTCTCTTCGAGACGATTCTGATGAGCAGTAACACCATATGATTTGTTGCTGTAATGAGTGAAAATATGTTGGATTTATTCAGTTTACTCCCTCTTATCTAATGCATTGCCTTGGTAAGAACATCGTTTTAACCCTTGAGCCAACCTTTATCTGCTATAGATTACATTACGCTTTGGGAATGTCAGTATGAGGTGTTTTGTGTGGATTTTGAAGGAACAACAATCCTAGGATATACTATAGATCCTGAAGAAGCTTCTATGTTGCTTCGGGCTTTCATAATTAAAGTATGACTTTAGACCCATATTTGATCATTTTTCCCCACCATGGACGACTAAAGTCGAATTTGAAAACAATGTTGCTATACATCAGATCCGCTTTAAACGTTGTCTTGTCCGGGTTGACATACGTTTCAATATTTCTGCCTTTAAAACTTCACGAGTTGAAGTTTGCACATACTTGCAGACTGTAGTTTGTTTACAAGTTTTGATTCTGCGATGGAGAAATTAGCAGCCATCTAATATGAAGGTTTCTAAGCCAGTTGACAGGTTAAGAAGATATAAGTCATACACACGAGATGTACGTTCATCTTGCTGAAAGCAGCAAACTGGCTTTAAACAGTGAAAGAAATCTTTAGGTTGGTGCTCACATAGACGGGGACTAATGTATTGTCACTTTAACCCATTACCCCATAGCCTGTTTCTAGTTTTGAAAATAGGTGACTACTTAAAGCAGGTTGAAAGTAAAGCAGAATGCGCCATATGGCGCATTCTGCTTTACTTTCAGCCTGATTTAAGCTATTACCTGTAAGAATAAGGAAAGTATTAAATATGACACATATTTATTACGGTATATATTGGAACTGTTTTCTTCAGCGGATGAATATAATGCATCTGCTAAAAGTCGCTTCTATAAGGGAAAGGGATAAAGCTTTCCTTCTGCAGAAAGTCTGTTCCAAAGATATTCTTGGTTCTTTTATCATTCGTAATAGAATTAGTGGCTGGCAGAACAAGTACAGTAATTGCCTCATCCCTCCTCACCCTGATATCTGTTTGAGACAAACAAGGAACTTAACCCTTTCATCGTGAGGATTTTACCACTTCATCGTCATCGTGTCTTCTCCCTCAATACTAGTGTCTGCAATATCTTTTCAAAGTTTAGATTTAAGGCAGTATAGCTGACATAATTTCAAAACGAGAATCAAACAGTTTTGATCCTGAGCAGACGCCGCGTCACGCGGCGTCTGATCAGGATACAAACTGTTTGAAAATGCTCCCTTTATCGTTATTGGCAGTGAAAGAGTAAAACAGATATTGGAAATCGAAAAACATGTTTACCGAGCAGGTAACAAATGACTGTAAATAACATTGGCATTTTCCATTTCCTTCAGACTAAATGACCAACAATTTATGTCTGTATCGAGGAAATGTTAATTAAGTTTCGTTTAAACAAACCGATAGGCAACCTCAATGTCATGGTGTGTAAAAGATGAACAAAGGGACATTTTTATTGATTTTTATATAAAACAACATGGTAGCACTGTTCATTTCAAACTGAGTGTCATGCAATTTGGAATATGGTGATAAATGTGACCTGGGTAGTATTGTGCGCAATAGTTCTTGGAGTATAAACAATTGTTTATAAAGGTTGTCGCCCCTTAGCAAAGAATGCATGCAATGTTTAATCCCTGACTGCCATGATGTCATCGGTTGTAAACACTAGTCGTCTTATTTTAGTTCTCAAATTTCCTTATAAGATGCCGCATTTAAACTGTTTGTAATTGACCTTTGTACTCTGGATATGGCACTATGGGTCAATTTTAGACGCTCTGCATTGCATGCAACATGTTCAAAAATCCTCTCGTAAAATTAAGCCACACGTTTTGCCTTTTAAGAAAATTACCATGCGCAAAACTATTGATTCCCTTTAAGATAATTGACTTTGTTTTACTGATAATTGATAAGCCCAGCGGGTATTACAGGCAATTAACTTTTGTTTATCAACTTTGAATCAGAAAAACACTACGGATTCTTCAAATGTTCATTAATATGTACGCACTTATTTAAAGCTGGCACTTTTGAAAACAACATAGGTATCTTTCCATAGAATACATTCCTACTTTAATTTTGACATTTATTTACCTGAACGTATTTAAGTAGTGAATGTCCGCTACACCTGTATAAGACAGCTCAATGTGACTTGACTAAGGATTTTGTTTCGCGCAATATGGCGTCTGATATGGATCTAGACTGTTTGGGACTGGAGTCTATGTTTTATCAACTCCTTCACTGCCTTACCCCTAGTACAACAGTTGTTTGCAAACACTTTGGATCCTGATCATATACCGCGTAACGCAGCATCTGAGTAAGATCAAAACTGTTTGACACTTTTTGCAATACTTCTTAAGTAAATATTTCAATCGTCGGTGATGTCCAATGTGATCAAAACGACACTTTACGTCGTTCTGAATATCCATCGTTTGCATTTACAGTGCTCCCTCTCTACAACGACACCAGCTGGGAGACACATTATTTATGTGTGGTGTTCGGAGGGAGTCTGCTTTGGATTCAAGCTGTTTGCCACTCGTCATTTTATTTATTTTATTTTATCAAAATGTCCACTTTTATGTTACTGTGAGAAAAACAGCAGGCGACAAATAAAAGCAGACGGTATTGTTATAATGAATTATTTGACATAAATGTCTTGTTTGGGAAATTGCGGCAAGGGTCGTTGTAAGTAGGGAGTCGTTGCTATGAAGGTTGTTGTAAGGAGGGAGTACTTTATTTTCCAAAACCTTTAACCATCTGTGCACAGGGGAGTTATGCACATTGTCCTTCCATTAAATGAAATAAGATTGCGATCAACCCTCCCTAACTTTAAATTAACAAAAACTCCAGATTAATTACATTAGATGAAACCTGAAGCTTTCATTTGCATCGCTAGGGTTTCGGAATAATCATTTCTCATTACGAAAGTGCAAAATCTGCTGCCTAACCATGCCCTTATTAACAGCTTGAATATCAAATCAACAGTACCATTCAGCTACAGTGGAGAAAACGTTATTCTTTTCCAATAAACGCGTTTACGCTTAAACTATTATTTCCATTGCAAACAGTTTGGAGCCAGATCAGACGCCGGGTAACCCGGCGTCTGATCAGGCCCCAAACTGTTTGCCACCAAGGTAAAAAATAATTATCAAAGTTGTCAAAAAAATGTACTTGAATACGTTTTAGTGTTTTGCGTTTGCATTTCGTTTCGTTTAAACGGGAAAGAATAACAGAGTCTCTACTGTATGATAAAATGTCTAACCGAAGCGTAACGCGATGTTTGATCAGGATGTAAACTGTTTGGCACTTGTATCGATATTTCTTCAGTAATACTGCCACCGTTAATCGTAATGTGTTCCCCTTTTCACCACCATATTATCGTCTGCTTCAATATTGTCGTCTGCAACATCGTTTCAAAATTATATTTAAGGCAGTATGAGGAAATGAGTGTCAAACAGTTTGGATCCTGATCAGACGCAACGTTTGCAAATGCATATTTGGCGCGTTTTTGGCGCCTTTGACAGTGACGGGGTTATACTTACTATAAAACAAATGGGTAAACATCATTATTAAAGCAGGCACTATTTTGTCATTGAAAGAGTTGTTGTTAAATGGACTTTATTCTTAAATCAAGTTTTGAGACCGTAGAATAACTCTATATGATATTTTTATTTGAAATAGTGCTAACATTCCCTTGTTCTCTGTCCCTCTAATAAATTTTCTCCATCAAACGACGATTTAGATTAGTTGTCACGACGTAGGATATTAGGAGACAAAACTTTAGGACTGGTTCGAGGTTTTTTAGTTGATCTCCTATTACCTTGAGTCATGGGTCATCCAGTCACTGTTAATCAATGTCATGAATGTCAGGATAATAAAGACGTTGTCGTAGAAATCCGTCGTTAATGACAGATCTTAACTTTATGAGTATCGTCACGACATTCAAATATTGCAAACAGTTTGGATGTCATGTCAGTAGTGGCTTTAGAAATGCTGTGCTTGACAACGCTTTGCAGTTCTTGTGATAATTTAAAATAACGGCATTATAGTATACACCCTTACCAAGGCGCTGTCCTTCCTTCCATACGTCCGTACGTCTGCGGATGAATGGCGTTTGTTCGCAATGATATTTAAACAAATGCATTTTATGCTGCTTGAACACTTACAATGAAATATACAAAGAAACCACATGGCACGTTGTACTCACCGAAGCTGATTCTGTTCAAAAGGATGGTCATGAGGGTGCCTGCTTATTCTTCGTATTCGGTAATAGACACTAAATACACTATGTTCCCGGAAACCACGGCAGCAACGTTTGCCCGAAACATAGTGCCAATATATTCAATGCCTTCAAGTCTTGGCAGGTTTTCTGACGGCCTATTACGGTTTCTGTGACTGACCGTAGGGATAATAGACTGGTGAATCAAAGTGGCGCACTACGAGTTACCCAGTGGTTTACTAAGGAAGTAAACTGGTTCACTATCTAAGAGGGTCAGTCACGTTTCATATGTTCTTAGCAAGTTAGGACACGTTTTCAACCTTTTTGACAAGGCAAGTTATGGATGTAACGTAGCGCCTGTGAGTTTTAGAGCACATTTTTCACAAAAATAATGAACCGCCCTGTCGGTCACAGCATTTATAAACAACCCCAGACCGCGAACCGTTGTATATCGTAAGAGAAAGTAACTCACCGGAACCCGTCGTAGTTTGGGACACGCTAGGATTGAATGTGACAAAACAGAGTTTGCCGTGAGAACATTGACAAACGCGACGCAGAGTGACAAAACTTTAAAGAACCCTAAAATTCGGAAAGCAACTAATACTTGCCGGCCCTTTGCGGACCGACTCGAACTTCTGTTACGGATCATTACATTCTGTAATTTCTGTTGCGTTCTTCTCGTTTTAATACGGTCTCATTAGGATTCTAATCCGCACCGTGACTGCCGTAGCAAAAGTGTTTACATCTCGACTACTGGCTTTGTCTCACAATAATCCTATTTTGCCCACAGTGACCTGACACGGAGATGTCGTGACTGCCGGGAACATAGTGTAAAGGCAGTATTTAACTCCCTTCTAGTGACTGTATTTCTCTAATATCTTTATGACATTTTGTCAGTTTAATGCAATGTATGATAATTGGATGATACTTTAATATAGGTTATGTCGGGTAATAGGGTAGTTCAATAGGTAAAATTACAGAAAAGGGGTTTGGACACCCAGTGGGCAATATGTTTAGACCAAGTTTCTAGACAATTGCTCGAATGATCAGCTTGACAAAATCTAGGCAATATATAAATACGTTTCAGATGGTTTATAAATATCAGTAGGTCAAAGTATAGAACAAAAATCTAATATATATATAGGTGTCGTAATTTCATGAAACTAGCTCAGTAAATCATCTTGACAAATGACGTCATGAATGAATATAGGTTACAATATCGGACTAAAAAGTAGGACAGTAGGTCAAATTATAGCAATGGCTTTTTAACACATACTTTTAGCCAAAAATCAAAACATTTTCTCAGTATCATCACCTAGACAAAATCATGGTAATCCGGAAATGTGATTTATGTCAGATTAAAATGTAGGTCAGTAGGGCTAATCATGGGAAAAGCTTTTGAACACACTTGAGGCAATTTTAAAACAAAACACTTCAATAAGCATACATAAAATGATCACCTTGGCAATTTCTAAGTCATATGTGAATATGGTATATCTTTGGTCTAAAGGTAAGTCAACAGGGAAACTTATAGAAAAGGTTTCTGAATAACACTTTATTTCAAGAATAAAGCAGCTGTGTCTTAACTACTCATAATTACATTACAGGTATTTGGGTAAGTCAAGTGTACCGGTCAAATCAATATGGGGAATAATTATACAACAAAAACGATTGAAAACTGTAGCAGCTTAAGTGACGATGAATGTAAAGCATAAAGCGCATATAGAAACCCTAAACCTTTAAGTAAAAAAGCTGAGTACGCGCATGTTGCTGTGTATAAATGATGACATAGTTGAATTCCGCTTAAGCTGGTGCTGGGGGGACGTGAGCACTGTTGCATATTTCAGTATTGCTCATGAACAGACTAAATTAAACCGAATCTGCAATTTTCAGTGTTTGCTTTGTTTTCTGTGCTTTCAAAGGATCTCCCCTTATTCAGATTTATACAGTGACAGCGAGCCTGAAGGTACTTTTCCTTATGTTCACTGACACCTTTTATCCTGCCGATCGCTACATGACTGGTATTTGCAAACAGTATGGATCCAATTCAAAACTCACGTTGCGCGTCGTCTGATCTTGATGAAAACTGTTTGACACTCCATTTGAGATTTCATTCAATTAAAAACAATGTATCAATCTACATTTCACCACATTTGCAGATAATAATTCGAAAGCAGATGATATTTAACCCTTTCAAACCTACAGCCCTCTGTAGAGATTACTGATTACATATGCAAACAGTGTAGACCCTGATCAGAGGGCTCCTATAGGAGCCCTCTGATCAGGGTCTGCACTGTTTAATATTTTTATTCGTTTGTGTTGTCATATCAAATATTTAAACAGTAGACTGGTTCAAAATGCCTGTACTAGAATGGTCGAAAAGGTTAATAAATACCCACAATAGATACTTAGGGTTGAAAAGGTTAAGCAGGATAAGGGTTAAAGCAGACCTGGAAATTCACACTCGTGACATTCATGGAAATGTTAACGACCCCAGACGCGCTTCTTGAGAAGTTCCTAATCAGGTTGAAAAAAGCTAATTAGATCTTTTCCAGAGAGAACAAGCATTGGTTCCTGTTAGAAAATCAATGAAAATAAACAAAAGTAGAAGAAGGTCTAGTATTTTCCTTGACACGTCGTACATGTCCTACGGCTAGCCAGAGAAGAAAGTTAATCCGTTTATTTTCCTTAGGGTATAGTTTTTGTCATATTTAGATTTGCAGAAGAAATGGAATATCATTTCAATGCCTCATTTCTCAGGAAACCTGATAGTGCCTTTGATATGGGAAACTGTTAAATATTTGGTGAAATTACGATGCATGACTATGATGCAACAGTTGTTAAAATTAAAAAGAAAACTTTCCTTATTTTTTAAATTAAACTCCATTAGTATTGGCAATTAAAGGCAAGCTGAATACATCTCTGTTTCAAACCAAAGATAATACATGTATCTTCATTTTTTTAAAATTAAGATCATTTCCCAAAATAGTTTCAAAATAATACTATATGCAAATTTAGGTAAGTGTTTTATGCGATTCAAATATTTAATGAAGACTTAAAATTTGGCAACATTGGCTTGATTTTGCAAACAGTTTGGATCCAAAGCAGACTGCAAGAAACTAGGCGACCAATCATAATCCAAAATGTCTCACATACATGAACGGATATTAGAATGTATTGTACTTTAGTGGTCGCTTAAAAAACATTTGGTTGTACGAAAATGATACTACATTTTTTATTATAACTTTGTTCATTCCATCAAACGGCTTATGTACTAACATTTCTGATGGCCATTGCAAACTTTTCGGAGTTAGATCAGATGCCAAATTACTACTCTGAACTAGATTCAAGGTTATAAAGCATTTCAGTTGAGTCTGAAGTCTGTCGTTCTCAAGCATTTGATTGGTCCAATTTGAGCCTAGGCTCAAATCGGACCAATCAAATACTTGAGAACGGTCTCAGACTGCAAGGTTGTACAATGTGTTACTCATGTTTTAAAAAAATCCTACACAAAATCTAAAAGTACTGTTTTATATGAATGTTTTTAAAAAACAACACAATTATCCACTGCATATTAACATAATTTGAGTATACGAGCATCGTTTCATTAGTTTGAACTTCATCCTAAGATTTGTTACACGTGTTTGGTCCTTTCGGATCATTGATTCTAACGTAGTTATATTTGAAAATCGAAAGCCGCTTAAACCGGTGTTAGGGGATTGAACCGTTGAGTATTTCTAATATAGGCATTCAATTTAACCGAGTTTGCAAGTTTCCATTTTTGCTTTATTTTCGATGTTAAGAGCTTATAATATACCGATATCGAGTAATAGGCACATCATACAAAATCCGGGGCTCATTCTGTATTCTAAAGTATTACTAAATACATTTTCTCCTCAATTAAGACATCCGTTCTTTAGAAAATATCAGCGCATGTAGTTTTTGCATAAAGAAACCCCCAGGCAATCTATTGTTATATTTGAATAGAACTCTTTAAACACCAACGGCAAGATTACGCCGTGGCATTTGTCCTAGATTCTTCATGAAAGGCTTGTGGTAAATTTGTTTCAAAAAGGAAATGTAGTTTTTCATGGAAATGTTGGATAGGTTTAATATTGAAATCATATATTCTGTTCAGGAATCTTGTTACTTTATTTCTTTCAGACGACTAACAATCGGATTAGCTTTTTGCCAGTTAAAATTACTTTGCATCGGAAATTATTATTATTATTATAACCGATTTATATAGCGCTCTTTTCACACAGGAGCTGTGCGTTCAAAAGCGCTTCACATGAAATTATATAAATGTACCTACAAATCAAGAAAGACAAATAAATACATTCACAATAAAAATCACACTAAAAATGATACAATATTGAGTAGCATGGAAACATGGAAATTCTTTCAATGAAAAGAAATTATCGTATTTGAGACGAATCCGAAGTAGTTGGCACTCCGGTAGCCTCTCCGTCTATATTAATCGAAATTAATCTTTGCATCAATACGCAATTTTACAACCTATTGAAGCAGACGTTATTTTTACTCGTTGATTGCCAAAATTATCGAGATATCTTACCCTTTCACAGCTAATGGTGTGTTGTCGTCTGCTTTAAGGTTGTCAGAAAAACAGTTTCAAAGTTAGATATAAAATTCATATAGTATGACTTAAGAAATATCGATACGAGTGTCAAACACTTCCGAACCTGGGGTCTGTCTTACGAAACGTCGTACGATAAAAACGGTCGTAAGTCAAAACTTAAAAATACGCCTAATTTCTGATTTCTCCATCTAATCCTGTCTTGTGACATCTCTTTGGAATCGTCTTTTCAAGACGATTCCAAAGAAATATGACAAGACAGGATTAGATGGAGAAATAAATAATAATTGAGAATTTTAGAAACTGACATACGACAACATTTGTCGTACGACGTTCAGTAAGACAGGCCCCTGATCAGACGCCGCGTAACGAGGCGTCGCTCAGGAACCAAATTGTTTGCAACGTCGACCTAAGCGACCTCGGCGGTGAAAGGATTAGTATTGAGGATTTAATTCCTTCACTGCTGTGACGTCATCAATTTTAAACATTTGTAGCCTGCTTTCATTTCTCAAATTTAATCTTTAGGTATTTTGACGAAATATTGAAATGAGTGTCAAACAGTTTGGATCCTGATCAGACCCCACGTTTTGCAGCGTCTGATCAGGATCCAAACTGTTTGCAAATAACAAGTGCACTCGGGGTAAGGCAGTGAAGGGGTTTATCCCAAACAAACCAGATATGTGCTGTAGCGTGTTTAATAACCATTTTTGCTGTTTGGGTTAGCAGTTTGTGCCCCGTGTGAAGCAGTAGAGATAACGTTTTCCTTCCAAATAACCCCGGTTATTATTTTCATTGGAAACAGGTTGTAGCCAGATCAGACACCGGTAACCCGGCGTCAAATCAGGCTCTAAACAATTTGCCACTCAGATCAAAACTGGTAGTTTGAATTGTCAGAATGTTGTTATTTTCTATATTGCATTGCAATGCGTTTGCGTTTAAACGGAAGAATAACGTTTTCTCCACTATATTTCAGACCAGTACACAACTCGCAATCGATGGCCATCGACGGCAATCGATTTCCTTACTGAACAGATGGCTGATATGTGTCTTCTTGAAGAGTTGTTTGCTCTTATCAACAAATTCGTCCTTATTCATAGCAAAGAAAATTCCGTATGGAAAATTTCGTTTTTGATATACAAAGGTATTCTAAAGTTATTATAGTAGGTTATTTCATATCGAATAGTAAATAGTATAGGAATTTAACAGATGCCGCAAATGCTGCGTCTCATCAGGGGTATGCACTGTTTGCAATTGTCTACATTATGAACGATATGCATAAACAGGTAAGGATGGCCAGCCTTGAACTTCTCAAACAGTTATGGTCGACATAAGATGGCCAGAAACTACGATTTTGATCCAACCAGGATTCATTTTATGACATTTTCTACAAGAAAATCAAGTTAACTTATATCACTGAAAAATGCGAATCAACTCGATTTTGCATTGATCCTGATTGGACGCCTTGTTACGTGGCGTGTTGTCAGGATCCAAATATATAAACACAACATTTCGTTTTGGTAAAATAACCATTGAATCTTACTTTAAAATAATAGTGTGACTAGACAACATTTTAACCCATGTATGCCAAGGGATTATTTCATGCTTATATTTTGGTTTAGTTCATATTTGATGTAACGGACGCCTTGTCTAAAGTTTCATGTTCGTTTTGTTTTTATTAAAATTCCTATCAGCAGACAGTCTATCCCTTTAATAGAACGCTATGCATAAATTGGTTAAATGAGATGATCGTCCATTAATCAGGCATGTTTAACCCATTCACCGTCGTATCGGTCTCATGGATTCTCGGATCGAGACGAGTCCCAGCCACACGCAGAGTCCAACAAATAATCGGGTGACTATACTGTATAGAACTTTTGTAATATAGTTAAAGTTAATCTAAACATGTTGTTTAAATTGTTCCCACCAAACACCACAAAATACCTCTGTTTGTAAATATAACAACTGAAAAGGGTATGCGTGCTACATGTATGTTTACGCATTTCTTGGCATGACTAGTTTGGAGAACAAATAAGCAAATTAAATCCTACGTTTTTGACATTTGTGTAATTCTAAATAATCAATATTGTACACCAGGTTTCATCAGTGTGTTTGCCTCGGAAATGCGTGGACATTTGATTCCATGCCATTATTTCTGTGTAACCTGTTTTGCCCCTGAATTTTCAGTTTCCAATTAAGAATTGCCAGATTAAGACTACTTTGAGTTGTTTTTGCAGTACTTATATTTCAAATTGATAAACAGTGCTACCCTACCACCATGAGAGCATTATTTTATTATTTCCGTGAACATTTAGTCCAGTGATAGTATAGTGGTTTAGGCGTTGTATTCTATTGCAAATACTGACCAGGGGCCTGTTTTACTAAACAACTTTTGCGTAAGTCAAAATCGTTTAACTCTTATTTTTCGATCATAAACGTTTGCAAACAGCAAACAGCCAGATCAGAGGACACGCTAAAAGCGCGTCCTCTGATCTGGCTATTTGCTGTTTGTAGCAAGTGATAATAACAAATATAAACTAAAATTTAAAATTTTGACTTACGCAAAATTTGTGCGTAAGTAGTTTAGTGAAACGGGCCCCCGGCGTCTAATCATGTTCCATTTCGTTAAACATGACTGGCCATAGTGTTCAACCTTTCGCTGCAATGCTTTTGCATTAAGTCTTATCTAAATGAGACAGAATAACGTCTTCTCCACTGTCACATAGGAACAACTGTAATCCATTGATTTGCCAATTAACATACAAAACAGCCAATCAGATAAGATGCAATTGTCTTATCAAGTACAAACCTAATTGACCCATGTAGTAAGAAGACGTGTATTTGCAATATTCTTATGTTTCTTACTTTGAAAACAAGACGTTCCAAGCTTGTAAAATTGTAATAGAATTTATATCAGACAAACACACATGCTGTTCTCACTGTCTGGCATAAAGGTGCTGATATACAGTATAGTCTTTCCAGTTTGAACGCAAAAACGCAAACGGGTAACCCGGATTCTAATCAGACTCCAAACTGTTTGCAATGGAAATGATAGTATAAGCATACACGCGTTTATTGGGAAATATTAATGTCCAAAGTCTGTGTTTTAGGCTGACCTTCCCTCTGACGGTTGAACATAAGAGGGTTTGAATTTTAGAAGAATGCAAATTTGAAACTTTCTTCATAAACTAATTTGAAATTTAGACTCCCTCCTCCTTTAAACGTCAGTATACGATTCCAGTTCCAAAAACGTTTAGTATATGTTTTTAATATATAAGATAGTTTTACAATGTATTAAATAATGAAGACCAATAAAGACTATGATCGGATAGCTCTTGAAAGAGCCTTTTAATAGCGCTCTACACTGTTTGTAAATACAATGTTTGTAAATGATGAACATTTCCCTGTGTTATAGTGGCATACTTACTTTCGGTTTTAAGCCAAACTATTTTCGGAATATCGGTTTGAAATTCATAACAAAGACACTGGGCATAGTAAATAAGTTTTACATTATCGAACATTTACTAAAATTAAATTTCTAGCGGTAAAGTTTTAACTTCGGTATTTTATAAGTGTTCTTGCCATACAACGTCTATTTCTTCTTTGATGCCATGACAGTTATCCAAGACGACACCTTCCTAAGCATGCCAGTGCTTTAGTCTGTTGCTTATTGACCCCTTCTCTATCATGACGTCATCTACATTTGTAATTGAAAACAATTATCGACTGTTTTTACTTCTCAAATTAAAATTAACCCTTTCACCGCCAGAATCGCCTAAAGTCGAATTTGCAAACAGTTTTGATCCTGATCAGACGCCGCGTTAAGCGGCGTCTGATCAGGATCAAATCTGTTTGACACCCGTTTCGATATTTCTTATGTCATACTCTCTTAATTCTAACTTTGAAATTATATTGCAGACAATAATATTGAAGCAGACGACACAATAACGGTGTAGGGGTAAAAAACTCAAAAATAATTTGGCGGTGAAAGGGTTAAGGTAAACTGAGGTAATATCGTTATAAGTGTCAAGCAGATGGTAAACGATGCGTCTGATCATGATCCAGGCTGTTTGAAAATAACCTTAGTGTTCGGGGTCAGGCAGTGTAGGAGTTAAGTACTAACTAACAAAAATAAACGTTTAGAAATCTTGAAAAACAATACTGTTATCCCATTGGACAAAAACAAACTTTAAACACGAAGGTTCTTTATAAATACAAACACGTGGAGTATTTTGTCATTTCGTTTCCGTAACGTGTTTTACTGAAATATTTGAAGCTTGCAAAAAACCATTATCACCAACACCAGACAGATGGTTTCATCAAAGTTGTGACAAAATCAATATGTTATTTGATAGCACGCAGACTAGAATTCAACAGTCTGCATCCGTTGATATTATAAACGATTGATTTCACCATTTCACCGCAATCGGCGACTAAAGTCGTCTTTAACAGATAGTGTTGATCCAAATCAGACGTCAGGTAACACTGCGTCTGTTCTGGATACAAACTGGGTTTTACTGGTATCAATATACAATCATTCAAAACTTCCAAAATCAAATGTTGCATAACATTTTCAAATGAGAAATTTAACCAGAATATATTTAGCCTGCGAAAGGTTTAAATCAGACGGTGAAGTTTTGTGAAAGGGTGAAAGTATTGTCTTGACGCGGAATATAGTCTGGAATTTTGCAAACAAATATCTATGGCGTAATCTCTGTTGGCGAATAGGGGATATACAATTTGTACTTTCAGTCAGGGCGAGACCTCAACTAACTCGGCGTCTCCGCGGTATATGTTTTGTTCAACACTCAGATGAACCAAACAACTCTGTCGATAATAAGAATATGGCATCGCGCCCGTGATTTCTGTATCCCCTCCTCTCTTTCTATTTCTCTTTCTCTCCATCTCTCTCTGTTTATCTCTCTGTCTCTCTATGGGGCGTCCTATTAGCACACAAATGGCAGAAACGGACGTTAATAAAAAAATCAAAAGTTATAATACTGTAGAATTTAGTACCTTACATAGTAATAAAGTTGCATCGCGGTGTGGTTTGTTTGGCATACGGCGCCTTAAGTCTTTGAACTACTCAATAAACTATGCTAGGAACGCAGTTTCAATTTAGTATTTCCATGTATGCTTTTTGTTTCAACTCTAACGACGTTATTTTAAATACAAAGTAGGATAGTTGTAAATAATTATGACAGGTTGCAGTTTAAGCTATTCAGTTTCATACTCGACAATGATAACATTTGCAAACAGGAAGGTCCAGACCATTTAATCTCCAAAGTATTCGCTATTCAGAATAAGACTAAGATTAATTATTCTTTTATAAGTTGAGCCTTGTCATGACTTATTTCATGGACAACAGTGTATATCAAGGCGGTTGGTCTTGATTTACACTATATGACGCTCACATGCACATAAGGCTTTGTATGTAGCTGCATTACATTCGGTATTTAGCATTGCAGACTAACCTAGATAGAGAGCCTTGGATGACAACGGTGCTTGGTCTGTACACTTGTGCAATGCATTAAAGCTGGTACGGTCATGGCACGGCTCAATTATTTCTTGATTGCCTTTACGTTTATTTCCATGTAATTGGGATTGAAAAACGGTTATCTCCCTGAGTACTGGTGTGTGTATATAGTTGTTCTTATATGAGGGTATGCATTCTGAAATTACCAATTTATAAAATGCCGAGTTTTCTCTTACCTTCGTTGATTAAAAACCTCTATGTAATGGACCGTTGTTTGTTTTAGCGTTTTTCAATTATTGCTTGTCATAAAATGAATAATGTAGCGCTAGTTTGGAAGTATAGAGTTTCATTACAGTCTATTGCAAAGTAAAATGTCGAAAATATTGGTAAATTAAACAGTTCCATGCGGGCACGAAGGGAAAATGCGGGTAATAAAAAGTAAAACCAGCATTAAATGACTCCTGCCGATGCCACAAAGAGTGAACAATGCATGCAAATAGCGTGCACCCAGACCTGCCAGGGAGATGATAGAATGTCGGCGTATGTACAGTAAAACCTCTATATTACGACCACTAAATTGCGTTAATTATCACGTGTTTACGACAGGTGACTGCTTAAAGCAAGGTGACAGGAAAACATAACACTCCTTTAGAAGCTTTCTGTTTAACTGTCACATCGCTTTAAGCGGTCACTTCTATTATATACAATCAATTATCCTACGTTTAAGTGGTCTTAATAGAGAAGTTAAACAGTACTAAACACTTTAAATCATAATGTGACAGACCTCAAATAAGAACCAAACTCAACGAGTGTCTCAAAGACAGTCTTTAATTGTTTTTGTAGTTTGATGCTGTTAATGTTTCATTTCTTTATATTTACATTCACCCTGTAAAGTCTTTATGTAATCCTATTAAAAATATGCAGTACATCTGCCGATGATACTACAATTCTAAACTGGTTTTAGCCAGTTCGGATTTCTCCCGTGCTATTCGTGGACTTCTTCAAATAGACTACATCGGGCACTTAACACTTAGCTCCCATTGGTCGACGGTCATATGACACCAGCGGAGTGATACATACCCATAGGTCGTTGCCATCGCGTTGCTATGTGTGTAAATGGGTTGAGAAAACAACCGCGACCTGTATTTTTAGAATGTGCTTTGGCAATAGATATTCAAGTTGCACTGTTTATTTGATTGCCTTGTAAGTCTTTTCCATTCACAGAGAGAAAGTTTACTTGAAAAAAATCCTGAATTTTTAATACAGTTACAGTACATGTAGTTGAGACTACTTTCTCACCATATTTAGAAACTGGAATGGCTATTACATCGACATAACATCTATCAAACCTCTTTGACCGGTATATGATAAATTCTTATACAGAAAAACAAATCTGGCCAATAAACAAATTAAATTGACTTAGCACATGGCTTGGAGCTCTCGGCCAATCAGAGGCCTCAAAAACCTGTGAATATATCGTTTATTTTACAAAACCACGAAATAACTAACACACTGTTCACTTATTCCAAGCTTCCGTCATATCAAGGCAATTTGACGTCACAACCCTAGATCGGAGGGGAACTGCACTCGCCTGATGACGTCATATTATGTACAGTGAGACCTAAACTTTAAAGGCAATTAATAATGAAGTGTGCTTACATATAGAGCTTCAATAAGCGTTATTTATGTTGGTGTTAAAGCATGCTTAATGTCTCAAACTGCACATTGAAATAACCTTTCAATTTAAGTAAAGTATTACAAATAAAATGACTTTTTCGTCTAAAACAAAAAGTAGAAACGTAGGGTCTTCTTGTTTTCCTCGAGCCCAAGCCAGTGCTAAATAGGTTAGACCACGGTTGCGCGCGAATAAACGACATAGTTCTCGGGGGCTACGCCCCCTCGAACTATATCGTTTATTCGCTTGCAACCATGGTCTAACCTATACAAGACAGAAAATATAAATATAACTATAAGGAATAAACAACATCTCTTTGCCGCTCATGATGGTTTGACTACGTTAGCTTCGGGGGTAAATTTAACGTAAACGCCCTTCGGGCGTTAATGAAATTTACCCCCTGCGAAGCTTATGTAGTCATACCGTCATGAACGTCAAAAATATGTTGTTTATTCCTATATCATACTTTATCGTCTTATTATTGTGTGCAAGTTTGTTGTCAAATTTAATTTTGACTGCAGTTTAACAATTATTTTGCAAATGTTAGTGCAGTTACAATTGATAGTGTATTTTTGAAAGAACCCTTAATTAACAAATGGTCTCAACTATCAATAGGAACATTTATATCTATATCAAGTTTTAGGGATGAACTTGTCCTACACACAAGCACATCAGTGTGCATGTTAGTTACCGTGATTGGTAAAGGAGCAATTTTAACGAGATCAGAAATAAAGCACAAAGCTCCGACAGAGTTGTTTCAAGCAGGACAAGGGACGTTTTTTAAAACCTAACATATTTATTTCTGCCTTAAACCTAATGGTGTTACGACTCATTAGAATAGTCTCTTCAAGGCAATTATACTAAACGGTTACACCATACGCTTTTGGTGCTGAAATAATTGAAAACATGGTGGATTTATTTACTTTTCTACCTCTTATCTGGTACCTTGGTTTCAAGCATTTATCTTTCTGTAACACCTATATACCTTACAATTGTTAGTGATTTGCAATTAAGGACCCGGAAGAAATGGTTATTATTACACATCTGTGTCTGTGTCTCCACGTTTGACAATATTGTCGACAGCTTTTACGTAGTGTCTAAATCGATCTTTCGGTTGCGTTTATTTACATCCTGAAAGAAACGGATGCACAAAAATAGCATACAATGCTGAAAATAACAATGTCTGGAGTTCCTCAGGATTTAAGCCAGTTACCATAGAGTTGATACGATTAGGATTTTGATACAGACAGATGGTATATCCCTTTCACTGCCAATTTTACTATCTGTTCAAACCTTACGCAGATTAAGTATGGTTGATAAAAAGTTGTTGTCTGCAATTTTATGAAAAATGATGAAGTTTTGATTGAAGAAAATATGACACGAGTGCTATACAGTTTTGATCTCGACCTGGATAAAAACTGTTTGCAAAAGTCATTTCTTATAATCCATGGATATGAAAGGGTTAGCACGTTCCATTAAGGAAGAGTATTTCATGCATTGACTATTCCTGATAGAATGCTTCCACCATGTCAAGATCTACATAATAACATATTATTACTTAAAATGAGCATAATACTTAAAATAGGCAGAATATGAATGAGCTTTCTGCTTTACGTAAAGAAAACTTCAAGCAAAACTCTGATACTAACACTGGATACTATTCGTATTAGTATGTTTACTGTAGCTTAAGAAATTCCACTTTAGAGATATAAATAAACTGAAACATTTTACTAAATAGTCTGTGATATTAATTATGAAAGCGAAAATCACCAAGCACATACTTTGTAAAGTATCATCGCGTCATTCACGACGCGTAATTATAAGAAACAGTTGCTGAGAAAACATTCAATTAAACCTCTTCATTTATTTTAAGCACAATAGTTATTTGTGAGCTCATCTGTTCACTCGTTCTAATTCTAGTCAAAATTTACCTTAAAGTTCAATTTGAAATCTAAAAGTAGTTGTCAATAGTTTCAAGTACATCGTATCGTTTTACTCGATACTTCGAACTTGCTTAAGTCAAATTTACCCGTATTTCTAAAGTTGAATTTTGATAATTTGATCTCGCTTTAGTCGAACATACCCGTATTTCAAAGTTAAAACGTGAAGGAGTTGGCAACTCAAAAGAAGATGAATACCTGACCTTTATATATGGCCAAAGTCTATTATCGAATGGCAGTTGAACACTGTGTAACCTGTACGTTGTGTGTCTATTTGTGGTTATAACAGACACCAGACGCAGTGTATTTACAGTGGAGAAAACGTTATTCTTTCCCGTTTAAACGCAAACGAAACGCAAACGCATAGCAATAAAATGTAGGAAATAACTACTTTTTGACATTTCTAACGATTTGTTTTAATCTGAGTGGCAAACAGTTCGGAGCCTGGTCAGACGCCGGGTAACCCGGCGTCTGATCTTGCTCCAAACTCCTTACAATGGAAATAATAGCTTTAGTCTAAACGCGTTTATTTGGAAAGAATAACGTTTTCTCCACTGTATCTATCTGCTTAGATTCATTGAATCAGTATCTGGCCAATTTCAAGTATGAACCAGTTCTCATTACTATGTGAATCAGGTGCCTTTTTATCTCGCTTGTTCATAGAGCAAAATATACCATACTTTACTTACTGTGTAAGCGTGGGATTGGTCTTGAATGTGGTAATGGGCATAGGCATGGTCCAAGGTTGGCGGATTTTTGAACGAGTTGTTTTAACCCTTTCATTATCAAATTGGTTGAGAGATTGTTACCTCTCACCACTTTATTGTCGTCTGCTGTAGTATTGTTGTCTGCAAGCCAGGTTTCAAAGTTTATATATCGTTAAGAGTGTAAACAGTTTGGGGGTTAAACTTCGTATGTGTGCACTAATAATGTAGTATGTACTTAAACATCGTTCAATGATTTTTATTACACTTTCCTTAACATATGTTTATTCTCCGAAATTTCATTATGCAACTAATTATCCCAATTATGGCAATATGTAAACTCCGTAATTCATATTAGCTGATATTGGTCTCTTCGGAAAGTAGATCAGCGGTTCACACGTTACCCTTAGAACATGGAATAATGGTTGAAGTAATAGTATGTAGCCTACCATTAATCAAATTAAGTATTCATGTTTTTACAATTAAAGAGACTCGCAACCAGATATAGCATTAAAAATAGTAATTTGTAAATATGTGATAAACACTTATATAAACGGGTAAGAATTAGTTTAGGATAAGAAATTCTGTTTAAAAAATGCATTTCAATAAAAAAAACTATTGAGCTCTGGTTGGAATTGAACCCGTGACCCGGCATGGGCGGACATATGTCAAAATGAGGACACTGCTTGAGCCTCGGAACTATATTAATTCATATGTCTGGGATCGATTTAACGTATTTCAGTGGGAAGCGATGAAGAGTACATACAACTGCATAATTCGGCTCGGGTTTATGTCTTAGCCCGTGATCAATTTCTATAGCAACTGTAGACGCTATGGATAAAACGATGGAAAATAACTAAACAATTAAGATTTGAAGACATTTCTAGAGGATGTTTTAAGACTGGTCATATTTTTCCAATGCCAGATGCACGATAATGCTACCCTTTTGGTTATATTTGAGTATTTTCTTTTATTTTTGCAAATGCACCATCTGGTTGCGAGTCGCTTTAAAACAACCAATCTAATGTCAAACAGTTTGTATCCAGATCAATCACCCTTTAACTTGGGGTCTCATCTGGATCAAATTTGTTTGTTAATACCAGCCACGCTGTGCTCGACAAGATCAAGGTTTATACAGTGGAGAAAAACGTTATTCTTTCCCGTTTAAACGCAAACGAAACGCAAACGCAAAACAAAAATATGAAGAAAATAACATTTTTTTTTTACATTTCTCCATATTTATTTAAAGCTGAGTGGCAAACATGTTGGAGCCTGATCAGACGCCGGGTTACCCGGCGTCTGATCTGGCTCTAAACTGTTTTCAATGGAAATAATAGTTTAAGCGTAAATGCGTTCATTGGGAAAGAATAAGGTTTTCTCCACTGTAACCCAAGAGTACGTGTTGCACGTGCATTCTAGCTGAATTTTATAATAACAATTACTATATATTCCAACCAATTTGGTAATGCCTCGTAGCACAGGGAATATTATTCTTCGAAATGGTGGATTCATCAATAGTTATAATTTAAACACGTTAACTAACCTATATCACGCTAGATATATTTAGTCAGCTCAAGTTGTTGTATATATATATATGGATATCATATAGCTGTTTAGCTACTATATCTGTCTGGAAATGTGATCAGATTGTCAAACATATGAGGTATCGTCCAATCTGGATCAACACTGTTTGCAAATGGTATCACAAATTTCTCCGCACCGCAAACCCTCCACTCAGTACAGTTCGTCTGCTGAAACCCTTTCACTTTCAATGGCGTTTTAATATAGCACGTTTGCAAACATTTTGGGTCCTTGCATAACGCGGCGTCTGATCAGGACCCTAACTGTTTGACACTCTAATCGATATTTATTAAGCCATACAACCTTACACCTAACTTTGAAACGTGTCTTGCAGACAACAATAATAACGCAGACGACAATAAAGCGGCTAGGGGGTAAAAAATCTCCCGAATAATTTGATCATAAAAGGTTTAACGCTTAGTATTCACTGTTTCTCCGTTTGGTTTCTACGAGGCCCTCGTGTGCAATTTGCCTGACGGATCATCCCCATAAATGTTAACCCTTATCATGCCAAGCACGACTTGGTTAAAAGTTGACAACAGTTTGGATCCAAATCAGACGTTGCGTATTGCAGCGTCTGATTTGGATCCAAACTGTTCGTCACACATACTTTACTTTTCTTCATATCAAAAACCATTAAAACTAATTTTTATATATTCTAGCAGACGATATATTTGAAGCAGACGACAATTCGATATGATAAGGGGTTAAACATATTTGATCCTGATCAGACGTCGAACTTCTTTGAATTTTTTGCACTACTGTTATCCTTGTTTTTTCCCATTTCCTATACCGATTGGTTGTCATTTCTGCTTTAAGATCGGATTTTTTAAGAAACAAGAACTAGTCTACATGATTGAGTCATCAATCAAAGACAACGATAGATGTCATTTTGTCTGCTCTCTTCTCAACAATGTCACTATCAACTTGTTTACACTAGTTTCACAGGCAATGAAGTTTTAGAAGGATCTAATCAATTTTGATTATTGCAAGGAGAAGCAAATGCATATCAATTTCGTTTTAAGTTTCGCTTAGTCTCTTATCAATTTCTAACTAGACTAGTGTACATAGGTAAGGATGTTATTTATTTCCAATAATCGCGTTTGTGCTAGAACTTGCATTCAGTTTTGAGTCTGAAAAGACGTTGAAATACTCAGTTTAAGATCAGACGCCGAACTATTTAATACATATATTGTAAAAGATCGTTAGTGGTTTTTCACAAACCTGTCATTTTATACATTGCTTTTGCCTCGCTTTGCATTTGCATTTTTAAAATCAACTAAAATTTATTATTTTTACATAGTGTACGATAAAGTCAATCATTCTAAGTTATCCTTCTTAATATCGTCGTCTTTAAATGAAAAGCCAGTGTTACTGTGCGTAATAATCAACCTCTTAAGTTTTATGACTTGAAGAATCAAGGTTGATTGTTAAACAGTTTGAATTCTGATCGTACTAGATTTCGTCTCTGATATGAATCCAGACAGTTTCAAAGCACCTTTAAGATGTTTATTACAAGATTGCATCAAGATGTTTACCAATGGAACAATGTCACACTGTGTTTGCAGGAAAAACATATCGTATTTTGATTTGAAAAATTTGCAAATATCTGCCGCTTATGTTTGATAGTGACGTAAATATCATGACGCGGTAAAACATTCTACCCGCTACGGCCGAATAAATGATAATGGTTGCAAATAGTTTGGATCCAATTAATTGGGCGTCTCATCTTGGTCGACGCTTTAATGTCCTGATGAGATTGGCTGAATGTAAATGCTGTTGAATCATTTCAGAGAATCGTTTCAGTGGACAAATAATTCAGACGACAATAATGCCTGTTTAAAACTTGTACGCTGCCATCGTCGCCAAAAGGCGACTTTCAAACCAGATTCGATCCTGATCAGACCTGTTTAACACTCGTATCGACATTCAGCCATAAGTCCGACTTTAAGTATATTGCAGACAACCTTCTTATGCAGACGACATTTTAAATGTAAGAGGGTAAAAGCAGACGATAAAACTTGGCCGTGAATAGCTAAGGTAAAGCTGTCATGGGTACAGTGCAGAAAACGTTATTCTTTCCCAATAAACGCGTTTACGTTAAATCTGTAATTTCCTATGCAAACAGTTTGGAGCCAGATCAGACGACGGGTAACCCGGCGTCTGATCAGGCTCCAAACTGTTTGCCACTCAGATTAAAACAAATACTCGGAATTATAAAAAAGTTGTCTTTTTCCTACATTTTACTGCAACGCGTTTGCGTTTCGTTTGCGTTTAAACGGGAAAGAATAACGTTCTCTCCACTGTACATTGAAACATTATACATCTCGATCAGTCATCAAACTGCTGCAGGCAGAAACCAATGCTGTGATTTTATTGCTATCTCCGTTTCTATAAATATTGTTCATGTTGACCCCTTCAATGTCATGCCTTGTTTGCTTTTATTTCGCAAAGGCACAGGCTCCGAAAGTATACATTGTAGGCCTAACAAAACTGAAACATCAGAATTTGAACATTCATTTTGAAACACGCTGGTGATACAAAAATACATTTTACTATACATACATACTATACTATACATCATAGTGGATTTTATTTTTGTAATAGATTACTGAGTTCATTCAGAAAAAAGTATATTTTGACCATAGTTTTGTGGTTTTCATGTGAAAAAAAACCTAAAATCTCAGAGTTAGAAAGACGACTTTTCTAGAGCGCCACCCTTCTATCATGTTTATTAAGTTTTTTTGAAATGCTAATGGTACAACAAAGGAAATGTTATATTCAACATTTTCGTAGAAGAGTGGCACTAAGGTCATAATCAGTGAAACATTTCGGAAATATTGTAAAAGCACCATTTGAGATTTTCTGTTAGTTGGCTCTTTTAGCAACATACAGATTTCTCTATTATTTTTATTATATTTCAAATAGTATTGGGTTTCTATCATGACATGGATGTTTCTTTTCTTACACCACATAACGATATGTGACAATAAGTAAATAATTAATTGTTGTTTCATGTCAACAATCACTGCCCGAGCTCTTGCACATTGATGTTTTGCAAACTGTTTGGAGGAGTCTGATGACTCTTATTTACTCTGCGTCTGGTTAGAATTCAAATTATTTGACACATCATAGCGATATTCCTTCAATCAGCTCAGAATTTGAAAAATAAGATAACATTATTTTCTTTCATAGGTCTATAAGACTCTATACCGTGTCAGTAGAATATAGTTCCAGACGTATTCTCGGAACACTATAATATACTGTGGCGGTGGAAGCAAGAGGTGCAAATTTAAGGGATGTCACTGAATTGAAAAGAAACTTCTTCGACGTTGCTATATTCTTTAATAACTCATTGAAAAAAGTTATTTTCGCTTGCAACAATTGCCGTTCGATTCTTCACCTTTTGGTGCTTAGTGAAGTTTTCAATGATTCTATATGGGATTATTCCATTTGTTTATGTAAGGGGTGGCTAGTCTAAATTTTCATTTTCGTATTGTTTTATTTTGAAATTCCTATCAGCAAACAGAATAGAATTCATCAGATACCGCATTACGCGACGTCTGATCAGAGGCTACACTGTTTGCTTAGACCTATTTTAATGTACGCTAGACACAGATGGGTTTAACACTGTTTTGAAACTTTTATTCAGAAAATTCCTTTCATCTTGATCCAAAGTTCAAAACTGTTTGAAACTGATGGTTTTTTTAAATAGTTTAAATACAACAGACACATACGACAATATTTGAAGACAAAAATATGCATACCAATCAAAGAGTTCGGATAGTTCTTAAAAGAAGCACTAGGCTTGGTAATCAAAAAGACATCAGTATTATCGATGAAGAGCTTTCATTGCCATCTGTTGTTTCTCAATATTCCCCCGAGTAAATATAATTTAAAGTATTCGCCTATATGTACCGATAGAAATTGCGACAGGGCTACACCATAAAAAATGCAAATAGGTTTTACTGAAATTTATTTATTTATTTTCATTTCAACCTCGACAATAAACCAATTATTAAAATTTCATATTGCACATGTATGTGTATACATGTAAAAGTAACTTTTATCGGTATTGAATTAGTTTGAAATTCCAAGGACAAATATCGGAAGAGTTACGCCTTTCACTGCCTTATGCCGTGTACAATGGTTATTTGCAAACGGTTCCTGCTGAGACTCTATGTAACACGGTTGCTGATCAGGATCCAAACTGTTTGTCAACCAATTCTGTTATTTTTAAGTCAAAATACCAAACATTTAAAATTGAGTAAAAGCAATTGTTTAGATTTGATAACATCCTGGCAGTAAGTAAAGGGATTTAACTGACAGCAAAGCTGTTATTTGCTGTTTCGGTGAAAGCAAAGGGTACAAATACAGTGAAACCCCTCTAAACCGGACATGTTTGGGGACAACATAAATGTCCGGTTTAAAGGGGTTTCCGGTTTAGAGGGGTTTTAACTTGTTTCTAGTATGGAATATATCTGACCACTTAAAGCAGGTTTAAAGTAAAGCAGAATGCGCCTTAAGGCGCATTCTGCTTTACTTTCAACCTGCTTTAAGCTATCATACGCTTGAGTGTACAAAATGTTCTCTTCAGTGTAAGAAAAAGCCAAAGACGTAATAAGGCGTGCTGATGGTGTAATGGGTAAAAATAAAAAAAGGATTGGAAAAGGGACCACAGCTTTTGTCCGGTTTAGAGGGGATTCCGGTATTTAGAGGTTCCGGTTTAGAGGGGTTTCACTGTACATGCAAAAGATGTTAACCCCTTCCTTACCATATTGTCGTCTGCTTTAATATTGCTGCAATAGATAGTTTCAAAGTTAGACTTCAGGCAGTATAACTGTCGAAATTTCAAAACGACTGAAAAACAGTTTGGATCCTTATCAGACGTCGCGTAACGCGGGGTCTGATCAGGATCTAAACTGTTTGAAAACGCCTATTTCGGCGTCATTGATATTGAAAATGTTAAAGAGACTTTGTTTCTTGTTGATATATGAGATCTGTCACAAACAGTCTTTGTTTCATATATACTCATCTGCATACGTTTCCTTTCTAATACAGGAATAACAGTGCAATTGCGACGTTACAGAGACAAGTATCTGCTAGTAGATGCACTGAATCATGTCTATGTAATGGATTTTATCACTGTGAACAATCATTTGTCTTCACAGCGTATCAATCTATTGTCTTCTTTCATGCATTTCAATTTTGTTCGACGCCTGGTGGCTCTGGAGTGAGCTTACCATACGATTTGATTAACTCTGGTGGGGCCACTCAAAACAATACAGTCAAACTTCGATAGTTCAAACTAGCTAAAGAAGAACATGCCATTGTTTCAAACTTAAAAAAGAAGCAAAGCTGAGCGTGACAAATGTTAAGTTTAGGGATTTTTGGAAATATCAAGGTTAATATTTGACTAAATTCCGAAAGGCTAGCGTATTCCTGACATTCAAAACTGTCTAAAGGAATTTGTGTTTCTATGGGCATGTAAACATCCTCACCATAGCGTCGTTGCATAAGTCAAAACGTTAATCCCGTAGTTATCCTGTTTCTCAAATGATGACCATAAACCGATGATACATCGTGATGTGACCTTCAATATAGAAGTATAAAGATATTTGCCGTAAAAAGAAGAGAAATTTCGAAAATAAAAAACTAATTGATATTGAAAATTTACGAAAATGCAAACCTAAAGAATTTTGGAAGTACTTTAAGAATAATAGTAATTAGCAGCAAAGCTCGATATCGTTAGATGAGTTTTATGAATACTTCTCTACTTTAGGCTATGATATTTTTCAATGTACAAATGATGAAGCTGAGGCATTTTGTGATACCCATGATTTTAATGATAAGTCTTGCTGCTTTGAAGAACTTGACGCGCCAATCAGTTGTGAAGAAATTTTAAAGGCAGTTAAAAAACTTAAGGCTGGTAAAGCTCCTGGGCGTGATTTCCTTTTAAAGGAATATTTTATTGAAAGTGTCGACATATTAGTATCGCATTTATGTGATATTTTTATGCTATCCTTAATTCAGGTTTCTTCCCGGAAAGCTGGATGAGGGTGTCATTATACCTGTACATAAGAAAGGTAGTAAGAGTTGCGCGAATAATTATAGAGGCATTACTTTAGTCAGCTGTATGTCAAAATTATTTACCACTATACTGAACAATAGAATAGAATCCTTTTGTGTACAGAACAATTAAATTTCCGAAGCTCAGTTTGGTTTTGAAAAGGGGCATTCAACTGTTGATGCGATGTTTATACTTACTTCTATTGTACAGAAATATATAAATGAAAACAAAAGATTGTATGTGTGTTTTGTAGACCTAAAGAAATGTTTTGAAAGCATTAATAGAAATGCACTTTGGTATAAACTTTACAGGACAGGTATTCAAGGGAAATTACTGTGTATTCTTAGGGACATGTACCAGAAAGTTAAGTCGTGCGTAAAACACTGCAATAGTTATTCTGATTATTTTGAATATGCAGTCGGATTAAGACAAGGGGAGGTAATATCTCCTTCTTAGTTTCTTTATTCATGGACGACTTAGAGTTGTTTCTACAAGATGACATTAATTCAGGTTTATTGATCGATGATATTGTATTGATTCTATTGCTATTTGCGGATGATATGGCACTTTTAGCTAAAAGTGTTGCAGAACTACAAAATTATCTAGATTTATTATACACTTATTGTACTACCTGGGGCTTGGAGGTAAATACAGAGAAAACAAAAATTATGGTGTTCAGAAAAAGGGGTAAACCACGAAGAAATGAAACCTGGACTTACAATGGCAAATGAATTGATTTGGTTGATATTTTTAATTACTTGGGTACTATATTTAATTACACCGGTAACTTTTCCAAAAATCAAGAACATTTAATTGGGAAATCTTTGAAAGCACTAAATGTATTATTATATAATTGCAAAAAAGTTAAGCTAAAGCCCAAAAGTCTGTGCCAGTTGTTTGATTCCTTCGTTGGTTCTATTTTAGGATATAGCTCGGAAATATGGGGTTTCGGAAAATCAAAGGAAATAGAGAGAATTCACTTGAAATTCTGTAAGAGATTACTCGGTGTGAGGTTAAACACGAGCTCAAATGCTGTATACGGTGAATTGGGTCGTTATCCTTTATATGTATCTCGCTATGTTAGTAGTATTAAGTATTGGCTAAAATTAGCTAATAATAATGATAATATTATAATCAAATCTTTGTATCAACAAGGACTCATTGACTGTGAAGCAGGGCAAAAAAATGGTTTACGAGTGTTAAAAATATTTTGAACAATTACGGTTTTGGATTTGCATTTTATAAAGCAGATCAGTTGAATATCAAGACATTTCCTTATATTTTTAAACAGAGGGTTATAGATAGTTTTATGCAGCAGTGGCATGTTTCAGTAAATAATAGTGCTGTTTTAGACACTTACAGATATTTGAAAAGTAGTATTGATTATGAAGATTATTTGGAGATTTTACCTTATTCACTAAGATGTATTTTTGCTAGAATTAGATTGTCTTCTCATTCTCTTAGAATTCAAACTGGCAGATTTGCACAGAATAGATTAAATCGTAACGAACGAATCTGTTTATTTTGCAATGCTGGGGATAAAGAGGATGAATTCCATTTTATATGCGTCTGTCCTTGACTTGAGAGTGAAATATCTGAATTAATACTTTTTTCAAAGACCTTCAATGTTCAAATTTATTGAATTGATGAAATCAACAAATAAGCATGTTTTGTATAATTTAGTTATGTATATAAAAGAGATGCTCTTAGATTAAGACATTCTTACAATGAAACCTAACTAATGTTTTCATCCTCGTATTGTCACGTGATGTTATATGTTTGTGAATATTTATATGTGACTATGATGATATACTTTGTACAAATCTGAATAAAATTATGTTCTGTTCTGTTCTGTTCTGTTCTATAAAAAATGCCCGTTACATTCAATTTATCTACAATTTATTTAGCCATTTATTAGCTATATATGATATAATCATGCAAATTAGTGAACAATTTATATTTAGTAATGGCATTGTACGAATCCAATTACAGTATACATGTATCTAAGATAAATGTGAATAACTGGTTGGTTTTTACGCCAGAGAATACTCGTTTATAAGTCTATTTTGAATATTTTCGACGCTTATTTATTCTTTCCCATATCCAAAACTCGCTTTTGTAGTATACGGGAAACTATCCAATATCGAAACTATAGTAGGCATTCTCTCAAATAAGTATCTAGAATTAAAAACACTATTTTTACGTTTCCAAGTTAAACAAAACTAGACATACACACATTAAAATGTTAACGGTACTTTCACTCTGAATAGCAAACATTTCGGAGCCTGATCATTTGTGTGGTTTCCTGGTTCTTGTCTGGCCCGACAAATTGTAAATGACAGCCTCTTAGCCTAAACGCGATTATACGTAAAGACTAACTTCCTCTCCTTTGTAAATATCACGAGTAATCTATGGCATTTATAACAAATTGATTCTGAAAATACTCTGGAAACGTATCTTATTAGATAAAACAGAAACAATCAATTTTAAACGGTTTATCCGTGCTTGCAAACTAGCTCACCAGGGACATGTTTTCGAATTGTTTCTTTGTATAGTGGAAAATACGTTATTCTTTCCCAATAAATAGAGGATCTTGAATGAGTGCTCATTATTTATCATTTTTAATAAACGAGTTGACTAAAATGATATGACGCGAGCCTTGGCGAGCGTATTATTCATTTTAGTCAACGAGTTTATTTAAAATGATAAATAATGAGCACGAATATGAGATTCTATTTATCACATAACAATTTTAAGAGCGTATAAAACTAATTGAAGCCGTAGTTTGTAGACCCCCTGCTATATAGATTTTCCGCCAAAACGTGACGTTGTTTACGTTAACGTAATAGCAAATGACGTCATTTGGTGTCCTGCTACATGCAGCGCTTGTGGACGAACAGGCTGGGCCGGAGCCCAAAAACCGATATTCCACTAGTGGATTACGATATTTACATAATGGCTTTATGCAACTCCCAGACCGTATGTTATGTGATAAACGTTTTTATACTCATATCCCTATGTGAATTGTAAATAACTTGGAGCCGTGTACGCAGTGTCTGCTCAGGCACCAACTGTTTGCAAAAGTGCCTTTTGGCGACGTTGCCAGTAGCAGTGATAAATGGAAAATATAAAAGCTTTCTCCACTGAACTTTTCGTTTGACAAACGCTTTGTATAGATTGAATCAAAATTAGTGTGTACATACTCAGCAAGAGACTGTTACAAAATGAACAATTGAAAATGAACACGAAAACTAGCAATATCTCTTTTATATTACACTTCTTTCTAATCTATCTAATCTAATAATCATAGCTTCACTCTACAAACCCTTTAATACTACATTTGTACAGTGGTAAATACGCTATTCCTACCCATTTACGCGTTAATCTATGCGTAAGAAACGCATAGTGAACGGTTAACGAACGCTTAACGAACTGTTAACGCCTAACGATCTTAACCCGTTTAAACGCGTTAATAAACGATTATACCAGAGATGCTGCGATTGGTGCTTCAGGTATCCGTTTCACGCGGAGATTTCGGATCTTATCGACAGACACTGACCACCGCCTGTAACCAATCTATTTATGTAACCCGCCTATGCATATGCCACTCAGATATCGGGGGATTAACAGTGTATTGCCAATTAAAGATAGCAATGTTATCGGCGATACCACCTAGTGTTCTGTAATACACATGTCATAAAGTGGGTGTTTAAACCGCTGAAGCTAAGAGGTCCGTCGGCTAAGTGATGACTCTTTCATCCGGGCTCTTTTAAACGCGTAAATAAACGCATAAAGAAACGGCTAGGAAAGCCGTTTAACGAAACGGATAATAAACGCATAGTGAACGGTTAACGAAAGCGTAAGAAACGCATAGAGTGGGTAGGAATAGCGTATTTACCACTGTACATCACATTAATATGCTTCTTAGGCGCGCCGATGTAATGACGAAAAATGGTTCCCTCTAAAACGTGATTCAGGAGGACTCTTTTCTTACTGAATCACAATTCTGCGTGGGGACACTTTTCGTAATTACACCGGCTGGCCTGGATCTATACTGTTTACACACCGGCTGGCCTGGATCTATACTGTTTACAATGCAGTTTGCCTCTTTTTTCAATGTACTTGTATGTATTTATGCTGACGGAAGTTTGGATATTACAGTGTGGTTACTTTGGTTTTGGTATTTCAGGCAGCTGTAAGATAATTATCAAACAATGATTAGTATTTATGTCCGGAAACCTCTTCTATTATGGAATAATTTTAAACCGTGAAATGTTTTCTTTATAACGCTGTTGGCGCCACACGAATGCTGTTGATGAATTAACTCGCTTTGCGGAAACTTAACAATTTTGTTTCATTATTGATAGGACAAATCCGGCCTGAGAGATTCTGTACGAAACACGTTTTCGTAAAATAACATTACTGAATTTGGACTTGGGAAACATATATTCGATTTATCTATTTACCATAACAAAATCACATGTGTCGTCCGCTTAAAACCATTTGACCGCCTTAACCCCTTTAATCCTAGATATTTAAAAAAAATAGTCGGTCCTATATACTTGGTGGATATGATGCACACGTTTGATAAAAAAAGACACGGCGTTGCTAGTCAATATAGCTTAATATTCCACATGATATAGTAAACAGGGCAGCCCCTGATAAGATGCCACAAATTGCTCGTGTCTACTTTCGATCCAGATCAGAAGCCATGTAATCTGATCTGGATTCAAACTGTTTGACACTTGTGTCAATATTTCTTGTGTCATACTACCTTAATTCTAACTTTAAAAAAGTTCTTGCAGACTGCAATATTGAAGCATACGAAAATATAGCGGTGAAGGGGTAAAGCCCTTACTATTAATTCAGCGGCGGAAGGGTTAATGGTGTATTACATTCTGTTTCAAAGCATTGCCTACTCGTTTGCTCCTAATTGATTTATATCGGTCCGTATAAAGACCCCAACCCTCCCAAAACTTATCCAAACCTCCCAAAACCACTTTTAAAAGCAAGTTTTGTATAATTCTAGCAGATTGTAGCTTAAAGCAGGCTGAAAGTAAAGCAGAATGCGCCTTAAGGCGCATTCGGCTTTACTTTCAACCTGCTTTAAGACAATACTTGTCTTCAAAACCAGGAACAGGCTTTTAGGATAGTGAGTTAATATTTAGAGGTAAACTGTGTAAAGTGATCTTAAGTTTTGTTCGAGTTGTTCCCCATGAAAAGAAAAACATCGAATATTTAATTTTAAATTAACATTTATTCATTGTTTTAGCTTAAATTTGCCATTTATAAGCTCTTTTTGGTTAGATATTAAGGAATTTAAGTGGTTTGGACTGTTTTTAAGTGCTTTAGGCAGGTTTGGAGAGGTTTGGAGTGGTTTGGGGAGGTTTGGGGAGGTTTGGGGTCTTTAGACGGACCCGATTTATATCTAAGACAGTTTCAAGAAAATATCTACACGAGTTCCAAACAGTTTATATCCTTATCAGATATAGAGTTTCTGTGTCTCTGTTCTGTACCCAAACTGTTTTCACTGTAATAGTGGAAGGATTGAAATCTAATGAACATCGTATAAACTCATACTGAACCTTTCATACACCATGTTTTTGTCTTCTGCAAAATGAGTCATATGCTACAATTCTCAAACGTATATATATGTACATAGTTACATTTCTTTACAAGATATGTCACCTTAGTGCTAAAGAGTCTTACTCAGCATTCGATCTGGATCTAAACTGTTTCAGACAGTTATCATGACTTTGCCTGTAGAGTGAAGAATGATAGGACATGGAAGAGCTAGGAGCAATTTTCAATACCTCAGTCACTTTGTAAATAGCTTAAACCCTTCATTGTTAGAATGTCACCTGATTAAACAATACAGTCTGCTTTAACATATCAACATAATATTTATCACATTTTATGTTAGGAAACTTAGTTATGAGTATCAAAAGTTTGGATCCTGATCAGACGCCGAGTATCTCGGCGTCTGATCAGGATCTAAACTGTTTGCAACTGCATGTGTATTCTGAGCAAAGCGGTGCAGGGTTTAAATGAACCCATCAATCTCTAGTCCTGTTGCCTTGTCAGTCTATAGAGCAATGCCAATCACAAAGTGCGCTAAATCTCTGATTCTGTTGGCAGATCTGTCACCTCAACTAAAGCTTTCCAATATTTTTACCATACAAATCCCATAAAGTAAAGAGCCATTTGTCTGCCTTGACTCAAATTCGTCTGTTTTGAATTGTTCTGTCTGTTATTTGTACTAACAGAAAGTAGACACAGAATGCTTTGAATACAATACCGGTACATTCTATACATAAGGTGACAGTCAATAGGTTTGGATCCAAACTAGAGTCGAGTAGGAAGTCATGTTTTCATCTGGATGAAAACTATTTGCAATGTTGTATTTCACTGAAATCATGATCGGCAAGAGAATGGTTAGCGCTATCTCTCTCAATGACGTCAGACATCGCATTTGCAAATTATTGTTGATCCTTGTGCGGCGTCTGAACAGAATCAAAACTGTTTGCACTTGTTTTGAAAATACACCAGTTATACTGCCTTGAATATAAATTTGAAATGACATTGCAAAGAACAATATTGAATTAAACGACAATAGGACGGGGAAGGGGTAAAAACCTAACGATAAATTTGATTTTGAAAAGGATAATGATATTTGCCGACAGTTTTGTTATAATCAAGCCGCCGATCAAATTGGCGTCTGATCTGAAAGTCCTTTGTTTGTCACTCGTTTTTACCTGGTACCTCGTCCCTTAACTCTAGCAAAAAGCGTTTGGCCAACGCAGAATTGACTACCTTATTATTGTTTTCAACTTATGTCTGTCTTGAGCAAGAGTTTGTGTCTCAGCAAATTCTCAAACACTCATAGTTAGTGTTAGATAAAACATAACATTTTTGCAGGCACGGATAACGGGTAATTCTGAATAACGATTAAAACATCAAAATAGTTATCTTTATCTAGCGAATGTCACTGAGATGACAAACTCAACATTCTATTGCCAAACCTGGATATCTCAACATTGTATAAGTCGACCTTACCTGTGTTTCAAAATTAAAACGTGACCTTGCCTTGGCTTCAGTGAACTAAAGTTATTGATCTCCATGTGGAAAAGGACCACTTTAACTCTTTCAGCACCATTGATATGTTTAAAATATACTCATTAAATGCAAACAATTGATACCAAAATCAGAAAAGCTCCTATAGGAGCCCTCTGATCAATGTACACACTTTTGGCTAATTTATACCACCATTTATCTAAATACCCAGAATTCCAAGTATACAGGTTCATGTTTAAGAAACTAGAAAAAGCCACAAAGAAACATAATAACCTACAATATTTACATAATGTTAGAAATAACTAAACGAGTTCGAATGGTCAAGGTATGAGCAGGGCTGCCATAAGTTGATCGTGAAAAATCCTAAGATTTCTAAAAATTATATTTTTCAAGCGCAATTACTTTAAGCAGGTTGAAAGTAAAGGAGAATGTGCATAAATGTGTCTTCTGCTTTTGTTCAACCTACTTTAAGCTACCATTTGCTAGGGTAGAAATCCGAAGTTTTCGGAAATATCCGGAGAAACGGCAGCCTTGTTCGAGTGTAGGATGTCCCTTAACTACTGTCGATTCGTCCGTCGTTTTTTTAAACGAAACAATTTTAATTCAGTGCAGAAGAAAAAAAGAAAAGGAAAATAAATTGCTTTGTCTTACCCTGGAAACCTAAATAGGAAAAGTAAAAACCTGAAATTGTTTGTTTGAAAGTTAATTGGCTGTGTAATTATGTTTTATGTTTTCGCTCTGAAGTAAATTAGTAAAGAAACAGCAATCGATCCAGCTGCAAAACTTTAACGTAAGAGACAATTGCTATTGTAGTTACCTATTTTATTTTCAAAATAAAGATAATTTATGATACGAAACCAGCATAACATTTAGATCTATACAGAGTGAAAAACGTTATTCCTCTTTGTTTAAACAAAACTTAACACAGTCGCAATTAGAAAATGTATATAACATGGCAATACAATTATAACTCTTTTCAATTATAACAACACCATGGACTTGCTACCAATATTCTCATCACAATTTGACAAATAGTGTAGACCCTCTCATTGGGGTCTACACTGTTTGCTAATTAAAATCAGTATTCATTAAACTACCAAGTATTCAAACATACTGGCTAGTAGTTTGGTAACTAATTAATCTAGAACTGTTTGCAATAAACGGATTTTGGTAATGCAAGCTTTAAAACCATTTTGTGCTATTATATTTAAAACGAAATCAATATCAAATTCTATTTGGAAATATGTTTTATTTTTCAGTCAGATGTATCGAATACAACTAATATAGCCTGTTTACCTGTGTTTTCGCCACCCTTAGCTATATTTTTCGCGCATGCGCTTTCTGATGTAACATTTCTTACTTGTTTACGGATCTAATTCTTAACTGAACCTTCAATAACACGAATATTTACAAATAAAACTTGTGAAATAAATACAAATGTAAATTACTGTACCGTTTTCGAACGAGGTCATTGCTCTGGATCATCGGAATGCTTTCTTGTCAATTCGCCACCTCTAATTGGTCGTTGGATAATTAGGACAATGTAGGTTGTGTCAGAATGTTATAGTTTGTTTCATGAAATTTGAACATTGTTTAATGATTTTGAAATATTTGATTTTTTAAAAGTAAATCATAACTTTTACAACTTTACAATAAAAAAGTAACAATGGGCATATAGAGTTAAAATTACCAACATGTCCTTCGATTTGAAACTTTTTGTGAATTATTGCTATTTTACCTGTTTCTTTCGCATTTTCGGCGCTTGAAATCTTCCTTAGTGAAACTGTCCTAGTATTCGGATATCCTCGGTAGTTTTCGGACATCCTCGGTAGCCTGCTCGTGACGGAATTCTAAGTTTTGCTTAGGTGGCGAATTGACAAGAAAGTGGCGAAATGACAAGAAGCAAGGATAATTCTTTTAGTCAATTGAAAAAAAAAACATATTTATTCCAGTATTTAACTGCTTAATGCATGACGATGGTTATGCAAACGATACTTTCATGGCATTTTGCACTACATTGTACTTTTTGCCCTTCAATAAGTTACAACTTTTCTAATAGAACGACTACCATACTTATCTCTCTTATTAGAGAATTTACTGATTAATAAAACATCTGAGCATTGGCATAACTGCTTCAATATCTTAGGCAATAATACATTATTTGGAACTTAACCGCAAATGTCGTTTTCTGATAAATTCCTTTGGGTGGCTTACCATTTCACCAATCGAAACCTATTAGGACTCCGTTAAGTATTCCTGAACAGAAGTGCCTAATGTCGACATCAGCACAAATTGATTGTGTTTAAGACTGGTTAAAGCTTAAAGAAGGATAGAATCTAAACAGAAAGTCCCTAAAGACACTTTCCATTTTACTGATATTTTACTCCATAAAACGAGTGCCTCCTTATAACAACGCTTACTGCTTTTCCACAAATCAAAACAATTATGTCCAACATATTAACGACTGAAAAGTTGTCTAATTAAAATTGTTTTTCTCAAATTTACATAATCGACATTTTTATAGAAAAAATCATTAATAATGGCGTTTTATCTGGATTTAAGCTTTTTGCAAATGTGAGCGAATTTCCCTCCCTATATCGACTCCCTCCGAACAACGAACACATGTTTGTCTCCCATTGGATGCTGTTCTAAAGAGAGAGCGCTGTACTTTCACTGGTGGCTATATATAAGCAATAGTTAAATCAACAGTTTCCAATCAAAGCAAGGTACAAGTCTTTAACTAGATGTCATACTGACAGTAACTGGTTTAACTCGAAAACGAAAGTTAAAACAAACAGTCAATGTTGTGTTTATCTGCATATCTAAACTATGTATCTTATTTTATATCAAAACCACGCAATATCGCAAACTATTCTGATTTTGACCAGAGGCCAAATAAGGAAATAACTGGTGCGCCACTTGCAGTGATAATTCTTTAATTAGTTCAAATTTTAAAAGGAAAAGCATAAAACCGGACATCAATTATGAAACAAACTATAAAATTGTATTTAACGTATTCACTGCCACGATGTCCTCAACAATTGTCGTCTCCAAATTATTTGCCATTCTAATTATATATTTTGAAAGAAATGTCAAAAATGAAACATCACCCATTGGACCTGTTGCAGACGACACCTGTTGAATACGACAATAAAGCATAAGGTTAACTGCTTCACTGCCGTATCGGAATCGATTTTAAACAATTGTTGTCTGCTTTTATTTACTAAATTCAAATTTTAGGAATTTTGACTTAATATAATATTGAAATAATTGTCTAGCAGATTGGATTCCGATCAGACGCCGCGTCACGCGGCGTCTGATCAGGATCCAGTCTGTTAGCAAATAACAGTTGTACTCTTGGTAAGGTAGTAAATGTGTTAATAACATGAATCAAGCTATCACTCTTCAGTCGTTCTTGTACTTCATGCTAGGTTTACTGTTCTAATTGCTATACATCGAGTTAATACTATTGCCTTGTCAACTTGTCACTCACAGGATCTAATGCCGCTCCACTCTGCTTGCCAATCTCATGAGGTGAAGTGTTCATTTCTCTGTGCGTGACTTTACTATCGAACGTCGCTGAAGCAGGGATTATGATTTCTACGAGTATTAACCCTTAGCCTGCCACTCACGACTATAGCTCCATATGCAAACAGCTTGGATCCGGATGAGACGCCGAGTAACTCGGCGTCTCATCCGGATCCAAGCTGTTTGACACTCGGACAACATTTTCAGCAATTTTTAGCAACTTTGAAGCACTTTGAAACTTGAAGCAGACGAGAAATATAGCAGACGACAATTTATTTGGCGGGCTAAGGGTTAAGGCGTTTATGGCAGTAACATGGTTTCTTAATGTTACTCATTTGCAGCAAGAGCTCCTATATCTCTAGCCTTTTGTTTTGTCGATGGTAAAACCGCTGACAGATGCAAACCGTTTAGATCTTATTTAGACGCGGACTTACGACTGATCAAGATCAAGACTGACATGTTTATCTTAATTTAGATACAGACTTCACTTTTCATCAAACGACGCCGTGGCGGCTGTGACAGAATTGTAATCATTTGCTTTTTAAATTAATCTTTTGAGCATGGTTCTCACGTTACGTAGATATACTGTATAACCAGCAACATACATAGTTTTTACCTCTCTATTAAAACAACCATAAAATGGCCTAGTTTATTATATAATTGTCAGATGGGAGCTTAAAACAAATTAAGTAAAACAGAAAGCTCGAACTCACTTAACTCGAACTATCCGATATTTCGAAACATGATTTTGCCTCATTTCAAGCTCGGTTTTGGGAACATACCCGTGTTTCAAAGTTAAAACGAGGCTTAGCCGCGTTTTAACTTTGAGATACGGATATGTTCGACTAAACGGAGTTCTAAATATCGAAGATCGACTGTAAATTGCTGTTAGCAGTAACCTATCTTAAGCACATAAACTTGGTATCCTTTAATGGTCGTATTAAAGATGTTTTATTGTATATGAAAAACGTTTAGAGCACCATCTCAACTGGAAACAATTTGCAGCCAGATCAAATGATTGGCAACTGGCCTGTAAAGTCTGAGTATTAACATGTTTGTTATATTATATTATAGTATTTTAGTCAAAGTACCTAACATTGATATTTGTAAAAAGATCAACAGATGACAATTGTTGAAAGCAGCTGACGCTTTACCATTGATGAGGTTAAATGTGTTGACTACAGTTAATTCGCAAATTGAGATAATCTTGGTTTCGAATGTACATTATCGGTTTTTAACAGTGTCAAACCGTTGCACCCCGATCAGTGCCCGGCTATTGATTCAAATTGTCTCATATTCAGGTTTACTTGGACAAAACAGATAAAACTTTCTGCGGGATTGTATCTGCTTAGACAGTTCATACAGGTAACCTTGATTAAGATGCCAAATATCCTTTATGCATTCGTACAATTGATATTTTCACTGAAACTCAAAAAATTGTCTATGCTTCCAGAACGAATGACCATTGCAAAGCGTTTGTATTAGGATCAGGCATGGAGTGGAAATAATCTCATCAGATTTAAAATACGTTGACTCTTAAATTTAAATAAATCAAAATTTAAAAAAACAGTAAACATCTCTATTTAACGACAACTAAATTATGTTAACTATTAGGTATTTTCAAATAAACATTGTAATGTCAATCTGATAAGGATCTGCACTAAACTGTTGTTATATAAATATTAGATGGCAGTTTGCGTGCCATTCAAATTGTCCAGCTGATAAACAGAATGTCACACCGAGGCGGAGCCGAGGGTGACATTTTTGTTTTCGAGGGTTGACAATTAAAATGTCACGCATATATTGTTTTTTAATTTTACCGTGCTTATCAACCCTGGCTTTGGAATCGTCTATTTCGTGTTTTATAAAGCACAAAGCAAAGCACTCTTAATACTACAGAAAGAAAATCAAGAAACATTACAGTTACTTGCCCCTGTGTGACATTCCATAGAATGGCACATAGCAAAAGAATGTCGCATAGCTCAAACAGCAATACCATATAGTGACAGAGCTCAAGAGATTTTAGAGTTATTTGGCCCTGTGTGACATTCCAAAGAAATGTCGCATAGCAGACGAATGTCGCATAGCTCAGACATCAATGTCATAGAAGCAAGGTATAATTATTTACAATATATATTTTTAAAAGTCCCGATTTGTAAACGATGGCTAGATTTTAATTCGTATTTGGATTGCCCTTTTTAATATCGTTGATCTTTGTTGCATGCAATGAAATCGTTATCATAAGAGTACAAAAGGTTTGTAATTGTTCAGACACTCCGCTGCACCTGAGTGCTAAGTACTCGATATCGACCTGTATAGTATAATATAGAGAAGTGTTGATGCAAAAGGTATTGAAACATTGATAAAATCTGGCGACATTTCGTTTTACTGCAACGGAGAAAAGTCGTAACCGTTAAAACTAAACAAAACACAAACACAGTGCATTTAAAGATAGAAAAATACGTTTTCTTGAAAGAGTAGACGATATCTTTTAATCGGAATGTGAAACTGTTTGGAATCTGGTTAGATGCTGGGTTAGCCGAGTTATGGGTATACTCGGGTTGTTGTTTTTACCAAACAAGCTTTGATGGGGAATCATAACATGTTTACCACTGTTACCATTATGATAACCAGAAGTATCCGCATCGACAATCATTTTCAAGTGGTCACTAAGGACTTAGGAAATGACTCTTGATTCAAACCTTACAGTGCTCAAGTTTAAATTAAACCGGTCTTGTAAAAACAAAGTTTGTTCATATGACATTTGCAAAGGCCATAAGTGCCTACAGCCACGTTTTTTAATTGCAATGTTGTACTTCAAGCTTTTTTCGTCTGTAGTTTAACTGACGTAATCGCCAGTACTTCAATAGAAATAGCATTAAGTGTCTATATAAAGATCAGTGAAGAACGAAAATACAAGAAATCGATGCCAATCGTCCATAGGATGCCAGTAGCTACAACTAGGTATATCTTAATTAACTCATTCATGTCTGCATATAGCAATGATCACTTCCTATGTGCTTTCTGAAATATTTCGTTTTGGATAAGGAATAATGAAAACAAGTCCATACCTCAAAGTATTTCATATTAAACAAAGCAGTGCATACCCGCATGACACGCCGGAAATAGTTGCATCTCGGCAGGGGTCAACACAGTTTGCTAATGCCTACCTTTTTTAAGACGAGGGTCGTTAATAGGTTTACATTACATGATCGTTACAGTATGTACTCTTAGCTTTTTTTCATACAGTGGCGGACAAATAAGCGAAATGTTAAAAACGTAGAGTATGATTTAATCTAAAAATACTGACGATATTGGGAAATAATTATGTCTGCTTAACTTGTACAACAATATCAAAATTTACTTTTACCGAACGTAGCAATACACAATGTATGCAATAAATGGAAAATACGTTATTAAATAATTATTTACAAAAAAGCCGCTTTGCAAAACAATGCATTGTAGAAAAAAAAACTTTTATTGAAAATCCTGACGATTTGCTTTCATCTAAGTGGCAAATAGTTTGAAGCCTTATAAGACACCATGTTGCCCTGGGTCTTATTGGGTTCAAAACCTTGTTTTTTTTAAGTAACTGTTTCAGTGCAAACGCGTTTATTGCAGAACAAAAAGGTTTTTGCACAACTGGAACACTTTTCGTTGAAGACGCAAATCCTTCAATGTGTGTACACATTTCAATAGTTATATGCGTATATTTACTCTAAACATTATGACTATTGATTTAAGGGCATATTTGGTATCATTATGGAACACTGTGATTTCGTTTCTTTGTCAGCATCTTATTAAATCAATTGACTGTCTGTACAAATATAGTAGGGAAAAACTTTACTATTTTAAGTTTAAACTAACCGACCCGCAAACGAAACTGAACGTTGGCGATTTATTCGTATATGATAGGCAATAGGTTCGAGCAATATCTCAGGTTCTAATCTGGCTCAAAACGATGTTCATGAACATCAGGTCTTTTGGTATAATGGAATGTGTTTGTCAAGTATAGCTGTTTATCCTAGACTTAGTCAATCTCATCACAACTTAATAAGTTTGTGATATTAACCCCTTCATTGCAATGACATCATCAAGTATCCTCTGCTTTTAATTCTAAAAATATGTTGGGTATTTTTACTTTGAAGTATCTAAAGGATATTAAACAGTTTGGATCCTGATCAGACGTCGCGTGACGCGACGTCTGATCAGGATCCAAACTGTTTGCAAATTAATAGTGTGCTCAGGGCAATGCAGTGAAGGAATTAACGAAAAAAGGACCCTTGAGAAAGTACCAGCTGGCCCGTAATCTGAACGTTTGGAAGGTCAAACAGTATTACGATGCAGCTTTTGTAGTCTGCAGTATTACTCAGATTCGATTCATCAGCCACTACTTTTGGAAAATATCAATTACGCGTCAAACAATTTGGATCAAGATCAGGCACCGAGTAGCCTGGTGTCTCATCTGAATCAAAACTGATTGCAACATTCATCACAAGTTCGCCCATAGCATCTTAAGGATTGATTAAGATTGTATATTGTCAAGAATTAACCCTTTTCAATACAGTTTTCTGTAAAACTATCGTCTGCTTATATCCAAAGCATGTTTATGTATCACGAAAGAAATTCATCAGGATAGCTTACGTTAACTTATACAATAATTTTCTACTCGCATATCCAAATAGTTTTTACTTACAATGACAGTTTCGACACCCCATTGGAGTGCCTTCTTCAGACTGTGAACTTGACCAGTGGTGACATCATGAGTTTTGTCACCAACGGTGAAGTTCACAGTCTGAAGAAGGCACTCCAATGGAGTGTCGAAACTGTCATTGTAAGTAAAAACTATTTGGATATGCGAGTAGAAAATTATTGTACATGTTTATGTAGTTTGACTCAAAACAGATCAGTACTAGTGCCAAACAGTCTGAACTATAATAAGTCATGTAGTTACATGAAAAAGGTGTAAGAATATGGACTATAGTCGTTTTAAAATGCAATCAATGTCACATGTAGCAAGACTGGAATAGCGGAGAAGACATTGCTTTTTCCTGTTTCAAAGAAACTAAACGCAAATTGAATGCAATAATATGTAAATAGTCTCAACACTTTGGTAGTGTTGATGATTTATTTTAATCTGGTGTCTGGTCTGGATCCAGATTGTTTGCAATGGACATAAGGATTTAACTATTTCGCATTCAATGACGTTTAAACGCGTAACGCGGCGTCTGATCAGGATCCAAACTGTTTGAAACTCGTTTTGAAATTTCTTCAGCTATACTGCCTAATTTGATAACTTTGATACGAAATTGTAGACAACAACAAAATTGAAGCAGACGACAATGAAACGGTGAAGGAGTAAACACCTCACGAACAATTTGGTAACGAAAGGGTTAGGCATGGGTTAGGCATAAAGGCTTATATTTTGGGAAAATGGCGTTCTTGTGAATGTAAAGGTTAAACTGAGATTCTGCCAATTGCAGCTTGTCTAGTATTTACAATCAGAGTTATTCGACGTCTGGTCCATGATATAAATGTAGTATACCTTTTTGTAAGTATATGTATTGTAAAAGCAGCTCCCTTCACTTCCTTACCCCGAGTACAATGGTTATTCGCAAACAGTTTGGCATCTGAGCTGCAAGGTCACGCTTACAAACACTGTACATTGTAAAAGTGCTCCGATACGCCACCTTTAGGATATTTCATACTTTAAATATAAATCAATTTTCTTTTTTATAATTTCAATCAACCGAAGAAAATTCCATTTCGCTTTAATGTACTAGTTAAAACATAGCAACTGCGACTAGGGATAGAAATACCAATTATGATTACAATAAAATGAGTGTCACTGTTACATATGCATACAGCTACGTATGTTTCAGTAATAATTCAAGCACACTTTTGGAGAAAACGCTTGCTGCCAAACAAGATTTGAACATTCTTAATTTATATTTAATGTTTTAATATGGAGAGTATATCCTATTTCGTTGTTTTAGCAACATGATATAAGTGTGGCCCGGGTAATTTAAACACTGTACAAAATAGAAGGGATTGTTCGCTTCTAGTACATTATTAACGTTTCTTCAACATATTTGATGTTCTAATTGCCTATGCCTGCAGCACATTTTCTACTCACAAATCTCATTTGTAAAATTATTTTCTCACATAACTACCCTTGTTATCTATAGCGAACAACGATTACGAATATCCTTATCTTCAACATGTGTAAGATCACTTTGATGACGTCACTATAACATCACTATTTATAACGGCGTTTTGACGTCGCCGGGGTTAAAAAAAAAGTGCCTATTGCTTTGAAATATAGCTTAAATCGTTGGATATGTGAGAAAAATAATCTGTCACTCGTCGATGTTTAAGACAAGTTGATCTCAAACTCGTCTAGAATAGAAAAGTTATTAAGCTCGCCAAGGCTCGCTTAATAACATTTCAATTCTAGACTCGTTTGAGATCAGCTTGTCTTAAACATCGACTCATGACAGATCCTTTATGTCTTTTGGAAGATGATCATTATAAGAATTATATGCAGTGTACCTACACATACATTCTTTTTATAGCTTAATACGTTTTAGTTTCATTTCAATTAGTACAATGTAGTTGCCATATTAACCGTTTATATTGCATTCAGGCAATTTAAAACACATTTGTCCGTTGCTTGGCAACAACAGGAAACATAGAGAAAACATGTTGACCAGTGCTACTGAAAGATATGGATTTGTTCTGTCATACAAAAGATGTAAAAACCTTTTTTACTACCATATAATGCAATATGGAAAACAATATATTTAAAGCCTCAACTAAACAATGTGTTTTTTTCTTTCGTGCGTCAATATAATTTAATGAACTTTAATATGGCACATCAGTACATAATGGTGTGTGAAAGTCCATGATTACACGCAATGACGCATTGTCTCTTTTCACCCTGTACCCATTTGAAATTTAATACGATACAAATGCATGTTGTAAATCCTACTCTGTAATTACAACTATACAGTGCAATTATATATATGGTGGTTTAGGTTATATACCGATGAAAACTTCAAATTGACATTTCCATTTCAGTCCAGCTCATCCCTTGACTATTAAGGATATTTTTCAATCAATTGCTAGACGACAAAAAGTATTACCCTGATGAGAGAGCGCCATTACGAGCCCTCTGAAGTTGGTCTAAACTATTCATTATGGGCAGAATAAGGATTTAAGTGATGACGTAATTTTGTTTATTTTCCTCTTTTAACGATTGGATTGTATATGTTTTGTTTAATCTCCGAAAATAACTATAATGCGATCACTAATATAGGAAACTTGTTAGCATTAAACCCTTACTGTGCTAAGCGCGATTTGAGCTATCATTGCAAACAGCGTTACGCCGCGTCTGATCTGGATACAAGTTGTTTGTTACACAAGTAAATATTTTTTTAAGTTTTAAGAAATTCAAATATAGTTTTTAAAAATTCGCAGACAATGTATTTAAAAAGTCAATAATTAAACATGACAAGGGTTAAGGTAGGCGATTATTAAAGCACAATAGAAATAAAACTAAAATCTCCTAAAGGAGCATTTCATTTTACTTTTATATTGCTTTAAGCTGTCACATGTCTTTGACCCTTTCACTCTCATTGACTCTTAAAAGCGCGTTTGCGTCTGATGAGGATCCAAACTGTTTGACACTCTTATCGATATTTATTAACTCATACAATCTTAAATCTAACTTTGAAACTTGTCTTGCAGACAACAATACTGAAGCAGACGACAATAAAGCGGTGATGGGGTTAATATCTCCCGAATAATTTGATCATGAAAGGGTTGATACCATTTTTTAGAGTCACAGAGACGGTTTAATGTAACTATGTTCTTTATCTTTTGAGTTTCGTATGATTACTTTGTCAGAAACTGTCGCGCGATTGACTGTTAACCATTAAGAGCAATTTTGCTATTATTTGCAAACAGCTTTGATCAAGATCAGACGCCGATCAATAAGATGTCTGATCTGGATCCAAACTGCTTGAAACAACGTTGAAGTTTTTTATTTTAGCCATTTAAAAGCCTAAAATCTAGGTGTTGGTGCTTTCGAAGACGGCATTGCAGAAGCAGACGATAATCCATCCTTTTAACGTTGGTTAACAATAAAACACGTTTGTGTGCAAATATTTGTGCTATTTATGGAATCCAAAACCCATTTCTGGGTTTAATTTGAAAATCTATATAAACAACTGATAATGGATTTCAAATGCGAACGTGAAATTCATCTGAAAACGTATGACAATAATACTACACGAAAACAGATTTCTCTACCATGATAACATTTCAAAATCGATTTAAACATTTCACTGTCTTACCTGAGTACAATAGTTATGTGCAATCAGAGTGGACCCTGATCAGACGCCGCGGGACCCGACGTCTGATCAGAATCCAAACTGTTTGCAAATCATTTCAATTTTTCTTAAGTCAAATTATCTAAATTTTAAATTTGAGCGGTAAAAGTAGACGGCAATTGTTTACAAATGCTGAGGTCACTGAAGTGAAGAGTTAAAGTTGCATTATTTAATGTCCTATGAGTACTGAGTTTAGCATTCAATTCATGGACGATGTGGGCAGATTTGTTAAATAAGCCCGGCCAACAGTTTGGATTCAGATGAGACGCCGAATACCTTTGTACCTTAATCAATGTGTGTTAACGCAGCATAGAAACAGTGCAAGACGTCAATATAGTAACATTATAACTATTGTGGTAGACATTCGTTCTTCTCAAACATAAGTATGGCCCCATCTAAACATGATAATATGCATTGCAAGCTTTACAGTTTTACAAGTAATACACAAATAAATACGAAAGACTCAAGCAGGAAACGCAACACAAACAATACACCCACCTCTCAAGCAGAACACACACACAGTCATACCATAACAAACACACACATAAACACACACGCAAGCCCATTCCCTCATCTACACACAAGCCGTCTATTATTACAGTTATAGCCCGATTTGTGTTTAGCGCTCACTCTTTTGAACACTGCTTACCTCCTTCACCCCTGAACTTCAAATGAAACTCATCAGGCTTTTATTGAGTTTGTCTTATTTATTTATTATTTAGAGGCGAGTTCTTTAACAAAATACATAAAAAAAATACAAACTGTGCAGACCCTGATCAGAGGAGCCGTCGTCTGATCCAAGTCTTCTCTATTTGCATAGGACAATTGATTGTACGCTGCGCATGCACTCTGTAAATGACGATAATACTCGTCGCAAAGGTTTACTGTCTAAATGAAGAATAACAGTGGAGCAATCTCTTTCTCTTTCGGGCTGCATTAAAGTTTAGCTTGTCCTAAAACCTGCTAAATGATTGCAGTTAACATGGCCGATTGACACAAATTTAACTGTATAGTTTGCAAGAACAATGTCGTATTAATCACAAGTCTGTTCTGGCAGTCTTTCAGGTTCAGTATTGAAAACAAAACATCGGATATACCGTTATTGGATAAAACAATAACTTGTATTCCGCTACAATTATAGACCTGTGAGATTTATCGGTCTTTGGCCATAACAGGAAGACAAATAACGATGCTATGCATGAAGACTTGGTCGTGCTATATGATATGCAATCGTCTTAAGTAGACGATATCATTGCTACATGTAGTCATAAATCATTGATTGGTCGTATCAATAATCTAATTGCATTTCGTACAAGCATTCTGGTTCAGGAAGTATTTAATTGGAAACCAAATTATCTCTTAATTTCAGTAGTCACACGAACCCGTCATTAGCGCCAGTCATAAAAACGAGAAGTAGAAACAATGATCAACTGGGAACCGTTTCATAAAACTTCGTATGACAAACGTTGTCATAAGTCAAAACTTTAAAATACGTTTCATTTCTGATTTCTCTATTTAATCATGTCTTAGGATATCTCCTTGGAATCGTCTTTTCAAGACAATTCCAAAAAGATGTCACAAGACAGGATAAGATGGAGAAAAAACATAATAATGGATACTTTTATAATCTGACCTACGACAACATTTGTCGTACGAAGTTTCATGAATATTTCCACACAATGAATTATAATTCTGCATTAAAATAACTAAACGTAAAGTAAGAGAAATCTAGCTCAAGCAAGGATATTCATATAATGTATCAGTAAACATGTATGCAAGTCATTTGTGAGCATGTAGTTCATTCAGCTGTCAATGGGGGGAAATATACATATAATCAAAATGAAACAAATGTACAAGTTTCCAAATGACTTACCTTCTATTACAAAAGATTATGCTCAATAAATGCTTATGTCCCCAGTGGTTATCCTGACCAAATATAATGTAATGTTTCTAAGTCCAATTAAGGTTGAGGGAAAAGGGTCCTGTTGGAATGGTCCAACGCAACAAGTCTTTTGGCATGCAACCAATGTACAAACCGATTGTAATGCTACACAAAATATTTAAATAGAAAACCCTAGAAATCCCTTATAACATAATTTATTCCAAATTAGGTCAAGGTCAAATCAAGGTTGGACAATATCTGACTATTGGGAATGGTCCAAGGAAACCACTGTATATGCATCCTTACATTGTATAAAAGGGTGTATATTCTGTAAGAAATGGTAAAATCTGCTTTATGTTGAATGGACTGACACAAACATACAGATGCACAGGTCAATCACTATATGCCTTCGAAATCAATTGATGGCGGGGTCATAAAAATATATTTTAATCAACTTACCTTTGATTTCAATTCAATAACATGGATGAAGCTGCTGCTGAAATGGCTCTATCCCGAACTCATGGCTACCATCAGCATCTGCTTAATCCATCTAGGCATACTAGCCAAATGTGCAGCTTCCATATGCGGAACTATGTTCCAACATGCAGTATTCATTAAGACGCACAAGTATGAGAAGCATCCAGATGAAAGGTGTAATAAACACTATGTTTTAAGTACACAACATCAATGGTCATCCCACAGGGCACACCAATTCAAAATATCAGCTTTCTAACTCATCCATCCATCCTAAGTGCAAAACAAGTGAAATTTTGACTAAATTTAAACTTTATTTTTTCAATTTTAACTTCTCAACATCAATGTTCAACCCACAGGGCACCTCCATTCAAAATATCAGCTTCCTAATGGAAATATTTCATGAAGTATTAGTGCATAACAACACTTACCCCAAAACTTTAACCATGAGAAATCAGCCGAAAAACCTAAGTCCACAAAAGGTGACATTTTGACTAATTTTAAACTTTTTTTTAAAATTTTAACTTCACAACATCAATGTTCAACCCACAGGGCACCTCCATTCTAAATATCGTCTTCACAGACCCCCGTGACCCACTTTGTTACCGAGGTATCACTTTAGCTCCGGTCATGTACAAATTGTACTGCACTGTTTTGAATCATAGAATATCACGATGGATCGAGTCAGAAAGCATATTAAACGATGAGCAGAACGGTTTTAGATCTAAGAGGAGTACTATCGACCATCTATCTACTTTACCATCAATTGTTGAAACCAGAATAAAAAAGAAGCAGTCTACCTTTGCGGCCTTTATCGACTTTAAGAAAGCTTATGACTCGATTGATCGTGATATACAGGGTTTATATTTTATGTACACTGTTCGTCTTTATAGGTGAATATAGGAGATAAGTGTGAGGTTGGGCGCCCCTAAACCCAGGTTTAACCCCCCAGTGGTTGTTAATGGTTAATTTATAATTAATTATTGATTGCTGCTGACCGTACCAAGGCGGGCTCCTATGTTCACTTTGCTTTATGTTTGTCTTGCGTATTGTTTTCTGTTTGGTGTGTGGGATTGCGTGTGTGTGTGTTTGGTGTGTGTGTGTGTGTGTGTTTGTTATGGTATGGCTGTGTGTGTGTTCTGCTTTAGAGGTGGGTGTATTGTTTGTGTTGCGTTTTCAACTTGAGTCTTCTTTCGTATTTATTTATGTCATGGGGTTGAAAGGGAAAATGTTGAATGCAGTCAAATCTTTATATGCTTCTGTAAAATCCTGTGTTAGGGTAAATAACATGTGCACTGAGTGGTTCGATGTTGCAGTCGGATTAAGACAGGGTTGTTGTGTTTCTCCGAACATTTTTAATTGTTTTATTGACGATCTTGCCACGTTGACAAAGGGTCTGGGAATTGGGGTTGATGTTGGAAACGGAGAGAAACATTGTATTTTAATGTACGCTGATGATGTAGTATTATTAACCGAAAATGAACATGATTTACAACGTCTATTAGATGCGTTATCTGATTAGAGTAAGGCCAATAAGATGAATATAAATTGTAAGAAAAGTAATGTAGTACATTTTAGACCACATTCAGTTAACCGAACTGCTTCTATATTCAGCTGCGGAAATGATATTGTTAGTATATGTGATAAATATGTATATCTTGGTTTACACCTTAGTGAACACATGGACTATAATATAATGGCTAAATTTGTTCCTCATGCTGCTGGTAGAGCGTTGGGGCTATTAATAGTCAAGTATAAGAATGCTTAGGGTCTATCATATAACGTTTTTACCAAACTATTTGATTCCATGGTATGGCCAGTTATTAGTTATGGGGCTGCTATTTGGGGTACGAAAACGTTTTCTTGTATGGACGCGGTCCTTAACCGTGCAATGAGGTTTTATCTTGGTACTGGTAGATATACACCAAATGCAGCAATCATTGGAGATATGGGATGGGATCCTGCTATAGTAGACAGCTTAATTATGTTTGTGCTTTTGGGGCAAGATGTGTCAATATGGAAGATAATAGAACGAATAAGCGTGTTTTTAAATATTGTGCTGGTAAAGTTACCCAAACATGTAAAAATTGGTTTCATAGAGTATTTGAAATTTTAAAATGTTATAATTTAAACAAGTATACACTCATTGAAAATAGTATTTGTAAACATGTATTTGTAAATGATATAAAAAGAGCGGCACTAGAACGTTTTAAAGGCCAATGGAGTGACACCGTGAACACAGAACAATCTAGAACTGGCTATGGAGGTAACAAATTAAGAACTTATAAACTTTTTAAGCAAATTTTGGTACTGAAAACTATGTTAAAATGATAATACCAACAAAACACAGGTCAGCTTTAAGTAAATTTCGCTCAGGTGTCGCTCCATTGCGCATAGAGACGGGAAGATTCGAAAGGTTGGCCGAAGAACACAGGATTTGTCCATTTTGTGAAAACTGTGTGGAAAATGAATTTCATGTTATAATGAAATCTTGTACTTATAATGATATAAGAAATGATATTTTTACCAAGGCTTCTGAAGTTGACACTCTTTTTAACACTAAAAATGATATAGATAAGTTTGTTTTTATATTTTCTAATGAAAATTTAATACGCACTATTGCCAAATCCTGCCATCTTATTTTAAACAGACGTAGAGGTCTGCTATATAACAATGTATAAACTGGGATACTTGATTTGTGATGCACTTTGTATATTATAATGATATCCTAATGGAAATATTTCATGAAGTATTAGTGCATAACAACACTTACCCCAAAACTTTAACCACTAAAAACCAACGCCGACGCCAAAACTTGGTAATTGAGGTTGGATGGATTAGTTGGGTTTCACGGCACTGCTTCACAAAATTGATCATAATTATAGCACCGACGAATGATGAACAATGGTGAGATTAAATGATGATGACTTCAAGAAAATGATTTAGGCTTATACGGTATAATTCGTTGCGATGCAGCGAATTTGATTAAAACCGCCGACCTGTCCTCATTTTAGATATTGGCAGAGGGAAACATCTCTACCACAAAAACAAAAAAATCCCCTATGACATTTAGTCTCAGACCCACGACAAGGTACGTAGGAAGGTCGATGGGCCATTGAGGTTGTATCTAAGATACCTAACCTGTCAAATCACAGTATAAGCCGCGTACCGTAATGGGCTTAAGTATTGTGACAGGTCTGAGCAAATATTGTACACCCAGATCACACTGCCCTCTCTTCTAACCAGGGTCCAAGGTTATAAAGCTGTTCAGTTGAGTCTAATGGCTCGAACGCTTTATAATCTTGGACCCTGGTTACACTATTTGACATTTAGTGTGCATATTTAGGAAGAATTACTACGTGGTAAAAGCAACCAGCTCAAAAGTAAGGCTAAGTACAGCAGTTACAAATGTAAACAGGGTGCGCCGAGTTTTAGGATTTTACCATAGTTACACGTAAACGGTTTATTTAATGAGACCAATGAATAACCTAAACAGACACATAACTTACAAGTAGTTCAAAACTGTCAAAAAAACAGGTAAACTCCTTCACTGCCTTCCCCGAGTACAATAGTTATTTGCAAATAGTTTAGATCCTGATCAGACGCCGCATCCAAACTGGTTGACAGTCATTTCAATATTTGTAAAGTCAAATTACCTAAATTTGAATTTGAGAAATAAAAGCAGACGACAATTGTTTAAAGTTGATGACGTCGTGGCAGTGAAGGGGTTAACCCTTAGCCCGCCAAATAAATTGTCGTCTGCTATATTTCTCGTCTGCTTCAAGTTTCAAAGTGCTTTAAAGTTGCTCAAAATTGCTGAAAATGTTGTCAGAGTGTCAAACAGCTTGGATCCGGATGAGACGCCGAGTTACTCGGCGTCTCATCCGGATCCAAGCTGTTTGCATATGGAGCTATAGTCGTGCGTGGCAGGCTAAGGGTTAAATAGACCAAATACTTTTGTAACTGTCTCCTATTTCTAGCTTGTTTTACCTTGCGTATGTGTATGCGCTTTTGGTGGAAGTAAAAAGGGAATAGAAATTTTTCCGCATCTCGCCGTTACACCCAGATCCAAACTGGCTGACACTCAGAATTAAATTGCTACAGTACTAAGAAACACGAACCAATGTACAAAAGAAGGTACATCTGCAACATTTTCAAAGCTTACTATAATTTTCTTGCGCGTGATAGGTCAGAAATGAAACACATTAGAGCACAAATCGTGTGAAAGGATATTGGACTGCTGTTATATAAGATGGGAAATGACTACAGACAGAGACAACTGGAAAATGATCACTTTGACGTTTCTCACAGATCTAACTGACGATTCCGGAAATCCGGGGATAAATGAAGACGATGATAAACGAGCAGATCGCATGTTTTCATGTTTTTATTGTATTGCCTGTCCTAGTTGGTAATCATACAAAATCAGGTTTGAGGTTTTTGTTCTGTTTTAGAAAACACTAGTAGTTTTTATCTAGGACAAAAGCAAACAAGCGAATTTCTCTAAATTCTCTTATCCCTTAGCCCTAGTGCAACTGGTTATTTGCAAACAGTTTTGATCCTGATCAAACACGGTGTAAATGCGGGATCTGATCAGGATCCAATCTGTTTGACACTCATTTCAATATTTCAATTCAAGATGCCTAAACTTTAAAATGGAGACATAAAAGCAGACGATATTGACGTGAAGGGGCTTATTCTTTGCAAGCTAGCGGCCACATCGTTTTAACCTTGCATATAGTGTGTATGGATGCAGGAGAGACCGCGCACCTTAACCTTTAATTCTTGCCTTCTTTTATGGTCTGTTTTTAACCGTTTACCGCCAAAATATTGTCTGCATTGGTAGTGTCGCCTAAAATATTTTGAGAATCAATTTTAGGGCTGTTTTGACTGAAGAAATGTCAAAACAAGTGTTTAACAGTTTGGATCCTGATCAGCGCGGCGTCAGATCAGGATCCAAACTGTTTACAATGTGTCGCATTTTCCCCCATTGTTGGTGAAAGAGTTAAGCAGTTTCTGATCAGTATCCATACTCTTTGACATTCTGGTCATACAATGTACTTTGAAAAGAAGTCTTTAGAAATCATATACAGTGAAACCCCTCTAAACCGGAACCTCTAAATACCGGAATCCTCACTAAACCGGACAAAAGCTTTGGTCCCGTTTCCAATCCTTTTTATTTTTACCCATTACACCATCAACACGCCTTATTACGTCTTTCGTTTTTTCTTACACTGAAGAAAATAGTTTGTACATTCTAGCAGATGATAGCTTAAAGCAGGTTGAAAGTAAAGCAGAATGCGCCTTAAGGCGCATTCTGCTTTACTTTCAACCTGCTTTAAGTGGTCAGCTATCTTCCATACTAGAAACAAGTTAAAACCCCTCTAAACCGGAAACCCCTTTAAACCGGACATTTTTGTTGTCCCCACACATGTCCGGTTTAGAGGGGTTTTACTGTAATAAGAAACAGTAGCAAACATATGATGTCGGCGACAAATTGCTCTATTTACATTTTCAGAATAACACTTATTTCTAGAAGTGATGTTAGTGCTAAGAGTACAAATCTGAAATACGTGTACCGATTTAAAGAATGTTTTATCGTGACTTTATCTGCCATGACGTTATCTGAATTAAACAATTACCAATGCTTTAAACAACATGCATTTGCCTTGAGATCATTTCTCGAATTTAATTGTTAGGTTTATTTACTAATGTTAACTCGTAAAAAGTGTAAAAGCTCCGATTAGAATCAAACCTATTTGCAAATACAATGTACAGTGGAGAATCTGTTATTCTTTCCCGTTTAAACGCAAACGTACGCAAACGCACAGCGCTAAAACGTAGAAAAGAACAACTTTTGGACAATTCTGATATTTCATGTTTATCTTGGTGGCAAACAGTTTGGAGCCTGATCAGACGCCGGGTTACCCGGCGTCTGATCTGGCTCCAAACTGTTTGCACTGCAAATAATAGTTTTAGCGTAAACGCGTTTATTGGGAAAGAATAACACATTCTCCACTGTAACCATAGTACTCGGGATAATCCATAAAAAAAGGTTTAGCGATATTTGACGTTGTTTTATTGAAGGATGGTCATACACTGCCCTGGGTACCCTGCTCACTACATGTACATTTTCCACCACTAAGAACTAATAATAGAAATTTGATTGTTAGAACTTGGAGTGATGTACAGAGGGGACAAGCATCTTTTCAAGTAAAAAACCCGCAAACATTTAAAATAAAAAGTTTCTTATGAAAATGTTGATCATTCATTGATGTCATGTCTGACACTTCAAGAAATGCGCGGATAAATGACGACGATGATAAACGAGCACGTTGCATGCTTCTCTAGTTTCTGTAGTGTCCGTCCTTTAGAGATAAATAATTACATCTTCGGTGCTTTTGAACTAAAACATGTGTATCCTCTGCCGACAAGGCATCTGGTCAGACCCCTGAAGCATATAAGAAGTATGCGGTGTGGCATTCTTTTCAAAGAAATGTAATCACAGTGTCCAGATGAGAATACAACGTAATGCATTTGTTTTCCAACATTCGTCTGTAGAGGGCGGAATGTTCATTAACGCACATAATGGCGAGATATTCGATACAGTAATGATTGATCCAGGCAATTCAATTTAATGCTTTACACTTCATCATTTAAAGCTCCAACATTTGAAAAAATATCAAAACTCATATGAGTAAAGGAAAAATAATGAAGTGCCGCCTTTTCGACCTCTAGTATCTTTTAGAATAATGTGAAAACTATTCAGATTAATGACATCCAAAGCAGCCTGGTCGAGATTTTCATACATTTTTCTTCTTTCCACACAAGTTAGACATAGACAAGACAATAGACATAGACATAGACATAGACATAGACAAGACATAGACATAGACAAGACATAGACAAATTTTATTTTACGTCGGTTATTTGTAACATTGTAACATAAGCCTAGAAGGGCTTATTTTCCGACAAACATATGAAAAATCAACATTAATTAACATTTGTAAAGCACATCATGCAAACAAGTATCACATTTTACATAATAAAAGCATGCACATTAAGAACAAGATAAAACTTGAGATAATGTCTAGATCGTGTACACCAAGATCGGGCTCCCGGCAAGTTGTGATAACAAGCGCGAACTGGAGCCATGTTATTCCAAACTGTTTGGAGGTGCGATGTATTCCTCTGAAAGAAAACGCATTACAGTGAATGATCGAACTAATATTGTCCAAACTTGATTATTCGAACTCGCGTTAGCAAAGTTTAAACTTTGAAAAACGGGTATGTTCGACATAAGTGAGATCGAGTTATCGAAATTGAACTTATGAAAAAGAGTTCGATTTATTCGAAGTATCGAGTTTCGACTGTACTTAGTGGTTTAATTCTATGTATTTTTCAAAAGTTTTGTCAGCTTCAGAGTCATAATTATGTAAAGTTTATAAGTTAACTCTTGAAGAAAAATGGACCTGTGTGATACACTATGGTTCATTTTAATCCTCATAGATGTAGGAAACGATCTGGAACAAAACCGGTGACAGACGTAGTAAGCAAGCAACATCATCTTGATAATCTCTGGTGATTAAACAATGTCGGTAGGTTTAGTTTGTTTGAGACATAATATGAATAAGGTAATGTTAATGTCCAGTTTATTTACTCTTACAGTGGAGAAGACACTGTTCTTTCCCGTATAAACGCAAACGCAAATCACTCAAATGCAGAAAAATCTACGAATAGGAACTTCTTACGATTAACTTTGATCTGAGTGGCAAACCCGGCGTCTTGTTTGGTTCCAAATTGTTTGCAAAGAAAATAATAGTTTTAGCGAAAACGCTATTATTTGGAAAGAATAAGGTTTTATCTACTGTAAATGGTGCCCTAGTATTAAACCCTTCTACAAGTAAAGTGCAAGATAAAACTGAAACATAACAAACGAAACATAAACTCTACGGTGAAAGGGAAATTCTCTACGCTGCTTTTCAACATAAAAGTCTACTATTGAAATACAAGCCTTATCTGGAACTCGGCATTAACCACTTTACTTCCGTGACGTCATTAGGTATAAACAATTAGATCTATATCGCCTGTTTTTTATTTCTCAATTTTAGATTATAACAACACTGACTAAGGGCATATCGTAATTAGTGATTAACATTTTGAATCCTGATCAGACGTCGCTGGACGCGGCGTATGGTTAGGATCCAAAAAACATTTGAAATAACAATTTACCCAGGGTATTGGACTGAATGTTTTAATTGACACAGGTTTTGATATTGCATTTGCTGCTGGAAGGGACATTAAACATCATTTATACGTTGTAAGTGGTACATGTGAATAGTATTGTCATGGTGATGAGAAAAATGTGTTTCAGTAATCAAATAGACGGCTGTTGATTAGTTGTACAAAATACGTGACTATATGCATGTTTTAGGTGCTGAGCTTTTAGTTATGCTAATGACGAATAATCTCACAGCTTCATTCTGCAAGACTCGCTATCTTTTTGACATTTGCAATCGAACTCCGATATCTCGACTCGCTTAAATCGAACATACCCGTATTTCAAAGTTAAAACGTGGCTTAGCCACGTTTTAACTTTGAAATATGGGTATGTTTGACCTAACCGAGCATGAAACAATGCCGTTCATGTGTCGAACTATCCGGATAGTTCGAGTTAAGCGAGTTCGATATATCGAAGTTCGACTGAATACTGAGAGTAAATAAGAGGTCACACCTCTGGAGGTTTAGACGAATGTTTTGGATCAATAGATTTGTTCGAGTTTCAGGAACTTTCAAATTTATTAACTCTTTTACTGCCAAATTGTATCGTCTGCTTTAACCCCATAACGCCAACATATAGTCTGCATCGGTAGTGTCGTTTGCAATATTTTTTAAAGTTAGCTTTATAGCTGTTTTGACTAAAGAAATATGAATACGAGTGTCAAACTGTTTGGATGCTGATCAGATGCCGCGTAACGCGACGTCTGATCAGGATATCAATGGTTTGTTAAATCACCTTTTGATGCCATTGAAAGATTTAAGGAGTCGTTGTTTTGGAGGAAGCATAGTAAATTCGTCTGTTCGATTATAATAATACATGTAATTAAGTAATAGCCTATAAGGTTTTATTTTCGTTATCACTCAATTGAATTTCTTTTATCATTTTTAAAGACGTATTGCCACTAAAATCAATTACAGTTTTACTCTTCGGTTTAGGTCTTAAACATTTCGTGAGAAGTTTTTAATGACAATTGCAACTTACGGAATGATAGGGTAAAAAATACAATGTTCTGGACAAGCGACACTGTCTGATTTAGTCTAGTTTTACCCTTTCACTGCCTTTCCTTCGGTACAGGGTTGTTATTGCAAACAGTTCAATGGCGTGTTCAGTTCCCAATGTATGCTGTTAAATTTAACAGTTTCTGCCCCGTGTGCAGCGCACAGAGTACAGTAGAAAAACGTTATTGTTTCCAAATAACCAAGGTTACGCTTAAACTATTATTTAAATTGCATACAGTTTGGAGCCAGACCAGACGCCGAGTAACCCCGCGTCTGATCAGGCTCCAAATGGTTTGCCACTCAGATTAAAACTGGTAGTCTGAATTGTCAAAATGTTGTCATTTTCTATATTTCATTGCGATGCGTTTGTGTTTGAACGAAAGAATTACGTTTTTCTCCGTTGTATTTCAGAACGGTCGCCAACTCGCATTCGATGGCCATCGATTTCTTTACTGAACACGCTGCTGATTGCAATCAAACACCGAATTTTATCAAGAAACAAACCATTTGACATTCAGTACGATAGTACATTATTATATTTTCATGAACCATACTGTTGGACACTCATTTCGATATTACCTTTGTCAATTTATATTTCAGAAATGAAAACAGATTGCAACTGTTTAAAGCAGGTGACATTATGGCATTTAAGGAGTTTAGTAGTTTCATGTCTTAACACTCACCGAAAACAAATATTTAAGTGGTCCTGATAGTGTGATTTTACGATTTGAGTATAGATGTTTTTTTAAAAGCAAGTAACGTTGGTTATAACAATATTTCTATACATTGTTGCAATCCGTAGATATCGTGTTCTAAGAATTGAGAATGATATAATTGACAGCTTATTGGCATAAAGCGGTTTGAATTTTTTCATCTTCCAATGATGTATTAGTTGTGGTGTTGAACATGTCAGAGCAGTTTCCATATAATTAATCATTAAATAGGTAATGCAGTGATATTATTCTTTAACAGTGTCTCTCTTAGCTTGTTGTCCTAACTGAATAAAAAGATCTTCAGTGTAGATTGGACGAAATTGTTTGAAACACTTTCAACATGGTATCCGTTCGCCATTTTCAGCGTTCTTTAGGCATGCTTATCACTAAGCCAAATGCATACGAATAATATAGAATAATACAGGCATCTAGAGTATTATTAATACAAGACCTAGATCCATACATTACACTAAACGGCCCCAGAACCAGTACCGAGTTTCTAACATTTGCTTGTTTCAGTCTAACACATCCATGTTGCAAGGTTGCATCGCAATTTAACTACTTTCAACTTTTACAAACAGATAGAATACGGCTCGACCTGGATTGAAATGGCTTGCCCATTGTCTTTATGTTTCTTCTGTCAAAATGTCCAATACATTATTTTAAGCAAACAATATTGCAGCAGTACAAGCGTTAGCCATAATTATCTTGTTTGGGGTACAGCGGCAAGTTTTGTTGTCTTTGTTGGGAGGGCCGTTGTAGGAGGAAGCACTGTACAATACTTATATTCAAATAGTTTAGACCCTGACTAGACGCCGAGAATAGACGCCAATTAACCAGGGGCCCGTTTTACTAAACTACTTTCGCAATTTTTTTGCGTAAGTAAAAATTCTAAATTTTAATTTATATGTTTTATTATCAATTGCTTCAAACAGCAAATAGCCAGATCAGAGGACGCGCTTTTAGCGCGTCCTCTGATCTGGCTATTTGCTGTTTGCAAACGTTTATGATAGAAAAATAAGAGTTAAACGAGTTTGACTTACGCACAAATTTTGCGTAAGTTGTTTAGTAAAACGGGCCCCAGGTGTATAATCAGGCTCCAAATTGTTTGCCACTCAGATAAAAACAAACAGCTACAAATGACAAACAATTGATATTTTCTACGTTTTATTGCAATACGCGTGCGTTTCGTTTCGTTTAAACGGAAAAGAATAACGTCTTCTCTACTGTTCATGTGCCTTTCTCTGAACACAAATTCGTTTGAACTATCTTGAATCGTTATATTTCCGATCAAATCTTCTCTGAAATGTTTAATATTTTTTTCTATACAGCTCATTTGAATTTGTATGAACATTGAAATGAGAGTTTTAATTATTTTTTCAAAATTCGTATCACCAGCGTGCAGAAACTTTACCCTTTCATTATCAAATTTACCGTGAGGTTTTTATCCCTTCACCGCCATATTGTCGATTGCTTTAATATTGCTGTCTGCAATATCGTTTTTAAGTTAGATTTAAGGCAGTACAATTGACGAAATTACTAAACAAGTGGCAAACAGTTTCGATCCTGATCAAACGCCCCGTCACGCGGCGTCTGATCAGGATCAAAACTGTTTGCAAGTGCGCTTTATGACGTCATTTGGGAGTGAAAAGGTTAAGATATCAGAAACTAACCCTTTACGTTAACGGAATGGTTCTACAGCTGAAGTGGTGGTCGCAACATGTCTCTTGAAAGCTTTACGAGGATTTGCAAACGTCTTAGTTCCTTGTCGTAGATACTTGTGACTAAGCCCTTTCATTGCCGTGCAAGAATACAAACAGTTTTTGTTCATAACAGATGCCGAGTAACTTGACGCCAGGTCAAGACAAAGCCTATTTGTAACTGATACAGAAGTACCGGGATAGTATAAATGAATTGTTGTATACATGTACCAGGGTCCCCTCTCGGACATCGTATGACAAATAAATACGAAAGACTCAAGCAGGAAACGTAACACAAACAATACACCCACCTCTCAAGCAGAACACACACACACAGTCATACCACAACAAACACACACACACACACACACACGCGCGCAATACAATTCCTACATCTACGCACTAAATAGAAAACAACACGCAAGAAAAACATAAAGCAAAGTGAATATAGGAGCCCGCCTTGGTACGGTCAGTAGCAATCAATAATTAACTATAAATTAATTAACCATTAACAACCACTGGGGGGGTTAAACCTGGGTTTAGGGGCGCCCAACCTCACACTTATCTCCTATATGCACCTATAAAGACGAACAGTGTACATAAAATATAAACACTGTCGTCGTGAGTCAGATTCTAAAATTCTCAATAAGTATTCAATTCTCCATCTAATTTTGACCTTTGACATTTCTTTGGATTCGTCTTTTGAAGACTATTCTAAAGTGATTTCCAAAGACATGATTACATGGGGAAATAAGAAATATGATGTTTAGCAACGTTTTTGGCGTACGACGTTTCCATAGACGGGCCCCTGATAGATAATGGACGACTATTTGCATGCAGACAATAAACGTGTAACGGGTTAATAACCTCCATCTGATGGAGTTTTCGTGGTATTAAATCACAAGCCTTCTTATCATAGTCTAGAAGTGTGACAGGTTATTTGCATGTTGTTAAATAAGACACAAACCCTTTGAACCCTAATCCCGCATATAGGCGTCCTTTTCAAACAGTATACATGTTTAAAGTGCACATGTCCTATGCAAATAGTGAATACCCTGATCAGAGGAGCCCTCTGATCAGGGTATTCACTGTTTGTCACAATGCAAAACATTGACAAAAACAACCCTTAAAAGTCAAAAATGGACTAGATTAAATTGGAAACTGGGATTGTCCATTTGAAGTTTCAGGGAGGAAAGGGTTAAAAACAGTGCATAACTAGGCCTTTCGCTGTATGGGTTCCGCGGCGTCTTTTCACCAACTGCTTTGTTTTCGATGGCAGATGATATTTTCTGATTTACAAGTAAAGTTCTACTATTACGACTACACAATCGCTACTACATGTTTTTGGTTATAAACTTAAAGCAGAATGCGAGCATAGCAGACAATCCCAGGATGAGGCGTTCAACCAAAACATACAGCGGAGAAGATGTTATTCTTTCCCGAACAAACGAAACTAAACGCTGACACAGTGCAATAAGCTGTAAACAGGGACAACTTCTTGATTACTTTTATGATCTGTTTTTAACCCTTTTCTGGCTAGCGTCCCTAACTCTTTCGCTGCCAATTAAATTGTGAGATTTGTACCCCTTCACCCTTTCAATGCCGTCTGCTTCAATTTGGTTGTTTGCAAGATCTTTTCAAAGTAAGATTCAAAGCAATCTGGCTTAAAACGTATCGACACGAGTGTTAAACGAATTGGACCCTGATCCGTTTCGCGGCATCTGATTAGGATCCAACTTGTTTGCAAAATCCAATGTTGGCGCCGCTGGCAGTAAAAGAGTTAAGGGAAATAGGTAAACAGTTAAGATTCTGATCAGACGTCACACTAAAATTCAATATATAAATCGAACCGAAAATGTACATTTAGATCAGCCAATCCTTATATTAATTAATCTAATATATAAGCATGTAATAATCCACAGGGCGCATATTGCAATTGGATGCCGAACAGTTTAGAGTATAATCAGATGTTGAGTTACGCGGAATCTTATCAGTTCCCAAACAACTTTCAAATTGACATAACTGTTAAACCACTAACACGTTTACTTGGCAATAACCATCGTCCTACTGTCATAGCTTTGCTGTACTTTTTGTGTTTTTGTGATTTAGCACTTGTCAAACAGTGTAGAACTTGATGCATCGATTTATAAACAGCGGCACGTGTTGTATCAAGGTATGTATACACGGCTCGCAATGTCCGAAGACCTGTTTAAACACGACTCGGTTCAAGCGAGATTGTAAGCAAGATTATAATTTATCGATGTGATATGTTTCCTATGGCGTATTATAAGTTTTCACAAGATACGAGTACACAGGGAAAACAAGTAAAGATAGATCACTCGCTCGTAATTATGCTTACACAAAAGAGAACAATAGTGAGGTCCCATTTAAACGAGTATAAATTAAAAGGCAGTGTGACAATATTACAGGTTTTTAAAATATATACATACACAATTAATAAAACAAAATTAAAATATCTTTGTGTTACATTTGAAGACTAATCTTACGCCGACGTGTTACCCGGTTTTATACAATTTGCAACGAACATATCTTAGAGACACAAAGGTTAAGTTAGCAGTTAACCCTTTCCCCCATAGAAGCGCCTTTTAGCGAATAGAATTTATTCTTCCGCTGAAGAAAATAGTTCCAATTCAATCAGTCACGAATATATATTATAGGGAATATTTTCTATATTCAAGCACATGATAGCTTAAAGCAGGCTGAACGTAAAGCAGAATGCGCCTGAGGGCGCATTCTGCTTTACGTTCAACCTGCTTTAAGTAGTCACATATTTTCAATACTAGAAATAGGCTATCAGGTAAAGGGTTAAAACGGTAATCCATTTGTATGCAATACCACTTTGTGATTCATCAACTTCAGTCTAGTAGAAGATGTATTTGTTCCAGGACCGTAATTAATACGCTAGCTGATTCGTCTTTAAGCTTTAAACTTCTCATTCACTGCCATATGTTAATACAGTCTGCAGCTTGACACCTGCTTTTATATTCCAACGGTAAAGTCAAACCTCTCTATTACGACCACTAAAACGATGGCTAGTTGATTATATGAAATACAGGTGACAGCTTAAACCAATGTGACAATAAAACAGAAAACTCCGAATATTTTGTCTGTATATTTCGAACAATATTTGGCATAAGGAACACACTAACGCCAAACAGTTTGGAATGCAGCCAGATGTCGAGTCAATCAATTTTTAATCAGGATCCAAACTGTGTGCAAATATCAGTACACTTAAGTCTTGGAATTGTGCATTGAAGGGGTAAACACCAAAAAGGGCATTCCTTTGTTGACCTTAACCACCAAATTTTGTTTTAACAATCGCCATAATTTAGATATATAGGCTCAATCATGTTTCCAGTACAGAACCGTATTTCCCTTTTAGACTATTCTCCTTGCAAGCATAGTACAATGAAATGCAGAGAATATTATTTCTTTTAATAAAATCAGATTGATACATGTAAACAGTTATGAGCCTGCTAAAACGCCGAATGACTGTTTGCAATGAACACCAGGTCTATGAAGTATATTTATGTACAGGCGCGTTTGGTGGATTAGAGAGTTGCGTTTACATGTACGCATTGGGCCTGTTGATAAGATGTACTGTTTCCACAAATATCTTAAGAACAAGCAATTCATCAGGCACAGACTGGTAGGGGAATTATCCTGTTTCAGCACCGTAATTGGCACGCCAGCTGACCCAGGTAATTCAATTGTCGAATGCCACAAACAATGTTAACATTTCTTCTGCCAATAGTCATACACCTTCTCGTATTTAGGTTGTTTAGTGAAGACATCAGAATTATATTTTAACCCTTTCACTGCCATAATAACGTAAAAACTCGTATAACGAAGTTATTGCCCGTGATATCGTCTGTTAAAACTGAATGTTCTTCTGCTTTTATTTTGATGATTAATAATTATTTGTCTGTTGTGACTTAAGAAAAGATGTACGTGTATGTCAGACTGTTTGGATCCTGATCAGACGCCGCATAATGCGGCGTCTGATCTAGATCCAAACTGTTTGGATACGTTAGTGTTATACAGCCTCACATCCAAAGTGTTAAATTAGCCTTTTGATTGTTTGGTAAGACATAGTTGTTCTTAACAAAATCTTATTTATTGCGAAAGAATAACGTCTTTTGTATTATAGATGATAATTATGTATATCCATCTGTATAGGCTTATGCTGTATTTTCCCCTGCAAATTAGTTGGAACATGCAAGACGAATAACTTCATTTCCACGATATGATGTCTGAATACTGAGAAGGATCAAATATATAACGAAGCTTGTTACAGTTTAACCTCTAAATATCGAAAGTTTCGACAAAAGATAGTATGCTTAGAAACCGTTTTATACAATTAAACGGTCGCTTAGATTATGTCAGAGCTTAACACAGTACACCAATACTGTTAGGACCATTCTGTATTACTGTTGTCTTGTATTTAAGAAATGAACTGATTTTTTTCGGCTTTCAAGCGAAATGAACGACAGAAACTTATCGGCAAATTCCATGAATTTCTTATATTTACAATATACGTATTTGCTGTAACTTCTAACATTAAATAAACATTTTGTCAGTACGCATGTATGTTTAATCCATATTAGAGGACGATAACACGAATAATGTGTACCCTATAAGGAACAGCCATGACCGATTTACTGAATCTGTGTACATTCGAAAGCAGAAAAAATAAGTTCCATTGTCAACAACTTGACAGTTTGGCGCGAAAAATGCTGATTTATGACGTCATTAGAAGTGACGTAATTTTAAAGTAGGATAAATATATCGGGATTTTATTGTCATAAAGAAACGCAGATATAGGCCGCTGTTTATAAGGTAGATTCTTATGTCAATTTTCTTGCATTTTATCTCATTTATAACGAAGAATATTAGTCGGGAATCATGGTTTCCACTAGTAGGAAGGCATAGATCGGTTAAGAACAAATTTTGAAAACATCCGCCAAATGTTTGCTGCCCCAAGTTCCAAAGATTAATTCGCGAATGAAAACTGCATATGCCCCGCATCCCCTTCGAAACTTTTCCACAAGTCCCGCCCTCTCGAAAATTGGTGTTTATTTGAAATGAACACACTTTTTGTCAATGGAATTGAATGGGGCGATTGTAAATATTTGCAATTTAAAGCCTAGTCACGCATAGCAATGTACCTGTAAACTAGTGTAAAGAAAACAGTTGTCCTATACAAACAGTGAAAACCCAGATCAAATAGTTGCTAGAGGAGCCCTCTGATCAGGGGTCTGCACTATTTGTTATATTACAATACATTAACCAAAACAACCCAAAATGGTCAAACATGGACTAAACTAAATTGAAAACTGGCAATGACTATTTGAAATTGAAAGGAAATAAGGATAGTATAATATTTGTTTTAAATCGAGAAACATGTCCGATATTTAAAAGAATTGTGGTTTTATATGAGTGTTTTGAGGCATTAACTCCTAGGGACACGTATACGCCTCATTGATAAACAGTGTTCTAGTGAAAAATACACATGTCCTATGCAAACAGAGTTGACCAAGACCAGATGGCTCCTATATGACACATTTGATCAGGACATTTGCCAGTGTCTAAGGTTATAAAGCTTTGAGTTGAGTCTGAAATTGTTCTCAAGCATTTAATTGGTCAGACAGAATGATTCCGGACTCACGCAAAAGCTTTATAACATTGGGATCTGTAGTTGTCCATTTGAAGCTTCAGGAAAAAATGAATGACCAGGGGCCCGTTTCATAAAACATCTTACTACACTTGTTGTGGTAAGTCAAAACTTTAAAATACATTTAATCTCTGATTTCTCTATCTAATCCTGTCTTGTAACATCATTTTGGAATCGTCTTTTCAAGACGATTCCAAAAAGATGTCACAAGACAGGATTAGATGGAGAAATAAAAAGAAATTGATACTTTTATATTCTGACTTACGACAAAATTTGTCGTAAGAAGTTTTATGAAACGGGCCCCTGATTTCCATTTGTATGGAGTCCATTCCGGTAATTTAGAAATTCGGTTTGCAGATATTGTACTGTATTTAACCTGTGCTGTCACATAATTTAAGTGCTGGCGCCATTTGCAATATCGGTATGCAAATAACGGAAAACAATAGCTCAGGATAGCGACAATGTGTTTATATAATTATGCAAATGGTAAGTCTACGAGGAAAGGCAATTCTGCCTGTGTTTCTTGTGGTAAAGTAAACTGTGGTTAATGGAAAGGGAAACAAAGTCGATATGTATGTTGACAATCATATATCTCAAGACAACTCTCTCTAAGATTTACAAATGGCGTGATTGATGGAAAGCTTTAGATAGTGTATATACCAGCTGTTACAGTGTGTTGAATTAGTTGGTATTTATTTAAACTCATTCAACCTTGGAACTTCATCGAACTTTAAAGTTTTCAATTAAGTGTAGTCCTTGTATGACTATTTAGGGTTGTTGTCTGCAATATTTTAAAAAAAGTGGCAAACAGTTCAAGCCCAGGGGCCCGTTTCACAAAACTTCGTACGACAAAAATGATCGTAAGTCAGATTATAAAAGTCTCAATAATTGTTTATTTCTCCAATTAATCCTGTCTTGCGACATCTTTTTGGAATCGTCTTTTCGAGACGATTCCAAAAAGATGTCACAAGACAGAATTAAATAGAGAAATCAGATATTAAATGTATTTTAAAGTTTTGACTTACGACGGTTTTTGTCGTACGAAGTTTTATGAAACGGGCCCCTGATCATAGGGATCCTCTAGGTATACACTGTATGTGTAGGACAACTGTACTAATTACTGGTACATTGTTTGTGAAGTACGAATATACTCGTCGCTTGGGTTTAGTGACTTAATGAAACTAAACGCATATATGAGATGCACTAAATGTAGGAAACGTTTAGACCTACCATTTAATACAGCACAATCAAAATACAAAAGGCTCATTCAGAAGTTTTCTGCATATCAATTTTCCCTAATTAGTCTGCCATATGTCTTAGAAGCATTTTGTGCGTATTCAATAATAGTATATGACATTGTAAAATTGTTTAAGAACGACATCTGTATCCTGTTTCAAGATATGTTTCTGCTTACAGTAGGTGCCTGGTTTTAACCATTTCACTGTCAATGACACAAAAATGCTTGACACTCGTTTCTAAATTCCGTCAGTCACATTGCCTTTAATATAACTTTGAAACAATATTGTAGACACAATAGTGAAGCTGTCGACAATGTGGCGGTGAAGGGGAAAATAATCTCTATTAATTTGACAGTGAACGGATGAATGGCTTGCGGCTGATTTTAGTCGTTAATTCAAGTATATTCTTATGTTTAAGAAGTCTGATTTTTCAGAGGTAACTGTATTTAATTTGATTTGTGTGAAAGAAACGACTTCTTTCTTTATTGAATCTAAACAAAACGTTATGTAATAAAATGACGATCTTTTTTAAATTTCTAACAGTTTGTGGCCTGGTTAAACTGTTTGCAATGGAGTATCAGCACGCTTTATGTCGGACTGTAGGCAAATGTAGTCACTTATTACTATGAAGGGGCTATGACACGTGGTTGCTTAAGCCAGTCTAGTGGTTTGCTTTTATTTCTTAGATTTCTTTCATATGTAACCTGTTTCGAACCGAATCAGTTAACCCCTTAATCGCCATAGGCGACTGAAGTCGAATTTGCAAACAGTTTGATCCAGATCAGACGCCGGTCAATACTTCTTCTGTCAGAACTTTAAATTTAAAGTTTTTTCATAGAGTTGCAGACGAAAGATTTAATAAGGCGACATTTTGTCTTCAGATCGATTCAAAGGTCATGCAGTGGAGAAAACATTTTTTCTATCTCGTTCGATCGCAAATGAAACGCAAACACATACAAATGAAAAACAGAAAAACAGTTTGACGATTCATTTTGATCTTACTGCCTAACAATTTGGAGCCTGATCAGACACTGGGTAACCAGTCGTCTGGTCTGGTGTCAAACTGTTTGCAATGGAAATAAAAGATTTAGCATAAACGCGTTTATTGGGAACGAATAACGTATTCTAGACTGTAATACAGATATGTACGGTAGGTATGTAATTCGGGAGTACACTGTCTTTTTTCTGTGACAAACTACAGTACCAGTGTGACATATTGGCATTAAACAAAGCTAGGCTGCAATACATAGCGACTGCACGCCAACTTCAGTTTAGCAGTTGTTTCATATATACAACAATGGCATAACATTAGTTTAACCCTTTCCCTTATAGCAGCGACTTTTAGCGCATTCATTTTATTCATCCGCCAAAGAAAATAGTTCCAAATGAAACAGTCATGAAAATGCACCTTAAAAAATATTTCTATATCCTATCAAATGGTTGCTTAATGCAGGCTGAAAGTAAAGCAGAATGCGCCTTAAGGCGCATTCTGCTTTACTTTCAACCTGCTTTAAGTAGTCACCTATCTTCAAAACTAGCAATATGCTATTGGGTAAAGGGTTAAGTAAACTACCCAGTTTTAACAACCTCGTATAATGTCCAACTGTGTCATATCCGGGCACATTTAAAGGAAACATGATGGTGTATGCAGACACAGGAGTTATATACTCTCTCTATGTGCCTACTGGAATATTTCATTACAAATATAAAAGAGTGGTCTGGAGACACTGTTGTGTTTGTTTATATATATATATCAGTTCATATGAAGTAGCAAACAGTGCAAACTCTGGTGAGACGACCCGAATTGCAGCGTCTCCAGAAACATGAAAAAGCATAAAAAGGAAAATGCTCCTGTATACGTTTTCAGGCGCCAAGCATAGGGAAAATGAAAGTGAATACACATACAATGTATATCTTATGCTCGGCAAGAACTGAAGTGTATGTATATAACTTGTGACACACACTATATCTACTGTAATAATATTTGACATAATTTACAACTGTTTCATCATACTCATGTCATTATGATGCTGACACTATTAAAGTGATAGTTATTAATGTTTTATTTATATGATGACGTATTTTCATCGGAAGCTCACTACGAGCCGCAATGCTCACCATCTGACAGAATACTCGCATATAACCTGAATGAACTGCAAAATGCCGGAAATAGACATCAATTCCTGTTTAAAAAGGCTTAAGAGCGCCTAGATGTCTGAGACAAATGATCATTTGACATTGTACGTGATTTGAAGCAAATGCTTAAAAGCTGACATGCTTATGAAAGTTGTTTCCAGTTTTAACCTTCTCTAAGCTAAATCCGACTATTCTAACATTTGCAAACTGTAGCTCGGTGTCTGATCAGGGTCGTATTCGTTTGGCATTTCTATGTAGTCTTTTTTATTTCATAAACCCGTTTACTGCCTAACCCCTAGAACAATGGATATTTGCAAACAGTTTTGATATCGATAATTCGCTTCGTCGTTTGACATTTTATGGGAATCCAATTGTTTTGTCACTTATCACGATATTATCTTTGCAAATTTACCGAAATCTTTTTATTTGAGAAATTAAAAGGAAATTTGACCATGAAATTATTTATTACAATTTAGTTCCATTCCCGGAGACAACGATTTGAAGCAGACACTATTTCGTAAAGGTAAAAATTCTAAATAGTATGTTGATGTTATGAAACTTTTATATTTATATAAAGCAAGCGTTCAAACGTGTATAGTACAGCAGACTATGCCACAAATCGAAGCCCACCACTCCAAAAATTGAATAATGCACTACAAACGAGCTACATGTACGATGTGAATATGCTCGTTTAATAGGTAAGACAGTGTATAATGGTGGGGAAGTGGGAAGTATGGTTATTGCTAATTGCTGTGAAAGGTATATGGTTAAAAAGGGCACTAACATCTTACGAGGACAGCTTTCGATTATTCGAATCGTATTTTTTGCATAATATATTATGCTTCTGGTGAAATGAAATAACATGTTGTTTGATAAAAAGTTAAATAAAATACGTGGATAATAATTGAATATTTGCTTTGTAAACAATAACAGAAATACGGGACCCGTATTTGTTCGACTAGGGCAAGCCGGTAGTATCGGATCAAGCTTTGTTTCTGCTACTGTGGGTTTCTGTGAAATAACAATGTAGCTGAAACATTCAGGTGAGTTTGATTCTCCTAGGTTTTACTGTTTTCAATGGTACAGTATTGGAATATGTTAATTGGAATAATTCCTAAATAGCCACTGCATGTACTTTAGTGCGCATATTCGAACAGTGGAATAGACGTTATTCTTTTCAAATGAACGCATTTATAATAATGTATACAGAACCGAATATGCTGGGTTACCCAGTGACTGATCTGGCTCTCAACTGTTTGTCACTAATATTTTGTCAGGTTTTAAAAAAAGACCTGTCATTGTTACATAGTATTGCTTTGCGTTTGCGTTTAGTTTCACCTTCTCCACTGGCTGTATCAGGTTCGTCCATTGCAATAATGTTGCCTTCTTTCTATAACTGTCAAAAGTCGATTGATCTGGCATTTTCAAATATTTTTTTATGCAGATGAACTGACTAATAAATCGGTTTCTGATCTGGATTCAAAACTTTTTTTTATATAAGGTTCTTCAGCCAACGTGTCGAATTCGAAACGAAGAAAATTGCAGATGACCGTTTTAAGCAGAGAAAAAACATGTATAACATTGCGCTAGCTAATACTGTCGTCTGTAAATTGTTATCAAACAAAACGAAGAATGTTACAAATTCAGATTTGAAAGCACAGGCAAAATTTCAAACGTTTCTTGACCCCGTTCCTTGACTTTTGATGTCGATCAAGACTGGTTGTACATATACAGAGTTATCGTACTTAGAAGTGAAACGTTGAACACCTTCACTGTCATGATGGCATCTGCTTAAACAATAGTCACCTGATTTTGTTTTCTTAAATCAAATATTTGGTAAATTTATAAAAGTATTACTTTAATGAGTGCCAAACAATTCGGATATGCAGCGCCTGATCAACGTCCGAAGTGTTTGTAACTTTTCAGTGCAATCAAGGTAAGGCAGAAAAGGGGTTAAGTTATATATCTCAATTAAATGTCAGATTTTGTTTATTGTTGACCGTTTATATTTTGACATTTAAAATCCGTCATAACTGATATTTGAACACAGTGTAACATTAAACCAATATCTAATAGAATATACAATTCATACCGAAAAATGTTTTAAAACCTGACAACTGAATATCAAAATCCCTAAGCTATTACTGAGACAAACCATTTAAACTTTAGGCTCCGGTCTTCTAGAATTTCCGTAAAACTATTATACATTTCAATAACCTTAGTTTAAAAATGTAAGATGCCAATCCATTTAAACTTTATGTTTTAATCTTTTGAATTAAATAACCTTAAATAAAACTGATAAATTGTTTGAATCTTTATTTAATCTTATTCCGGACTGCACTCTTATATATTCAGTAAAGAGACATGTACATATGAGGCCTAAGTATACGATTTTAAAGTGCTTACGTTTTGTTTCAATTCAATCGTTTCATTTTGATCATCTCATTCTTTATTTTCCATGTTTTAAGGGACATTTCGTGTCATTGTTCAAGGGTTTAAATATTTAGCTGATGGCATTTTTATCCAATTAATGTCGAGATAATGGCGCTAATTAGTCACATTACTAACATTAAGTTAAATACTAAGTTGAGGAAATAGTTATTCTTTCCCATTATAAAGACAACTGATTATAAAAGGTATGCAATGTAGAATTTGACAGCTATTTATATGTTCTATTTTCCTTTTAGTAGCAAAAGAGTGATCAGACATTGACTTAGTTGGCGTTTGGCCTGGATCAGAACCGTTTGCCATGAAGACCGACACTTACATTTAACCCATCCACTGTCTTACCCTGAGCAGAATGATTACTTACAAACAATTTGAATCCTGGTCAGACGCCGTGTCTGATCAAAATCAAAACTGTTTGATACTCACATCAAAGTTACATTCATCAGAATCTTTAATATATCTAAGTAAAAGCAGACGGCACATATTAAAAGTGGATGACGTTATGGTAGTGAGGAATTATTTGACTATATTTTGTCTGGTACACCATTCTGAAGAGATCATTGGGGAGAGATTTCTTCTAGCACCCGTTTCTGAGGTGATCATTGAAGAGAGAATTGGGCTGTATTTTTCTGGCACCCGTTTCTGAAGCGATCATTGACGAGAGACGTGACAGTATTTCTTCTGGCACCCGTTTCTGAAGCGATCATTGACGAGAGACGTGACAGTATTTCTTCTAGCACCCGTTTCTGAAGCGATCATTGACGAGAGACGTGACAGTATTTCTTCTAGCACCCGTTTCTGAAGCGATCATTGACTAGAGACGTGACAGTATTTCTTCTAGCACCCGTTTCTGAAGCGATTATTTACGAGAGACATGACAGTATTTCTTCTAGCAGCTGTTTCTGAAGCGATCATTGACGAGAGACGTGACAGTATTTCTTCTAGCACCCGTTTCTGAGGAGATCATTTAAGAGAGGTTTGGCTGTATTGCTACTGGTACCCGTTTTTAAAGCAATCATCGACTAGAAACGAGATGGGTCTCTAAATAATTTATTCACTGGCATGTTGCCTTTTAATTAAATCAAGATAGACTATTGATCAGTATAGAGTTGAATAAAGATCTGCACTAAAGAGCCAGCCGCTTGAACACAACTACTTACAATGTTTATTGTCCGTGTTCAAGGAAGGAAGCTGCTTAAAACAAGATGAAACTAAAGCAGATACCTTCCAACCATATATTCCTAACACAGGCATTCCAAGGCAATCTAGCTTTTGTTGTTTAACTCGTTACCTCATAGCCTGTATCTAGTGTTTTAAAGACATACTACTACTTGAAGCAAGTTGATAGTTAGGAATACGCGGTACGGCGCATCCCTGTTTTAAGCTACCATCTGCTACGATATAGAAACTATATCTTATGGTTCATGTTCATGACTGTATAAATTGGTACTATTTTATCTTCGATGGAGGAATAAACTTTCTACGCTAAAAGACTCTTCTAACGTGGAAAGTAAGCAAAGTTGCTCAAGATTTTAAGCAGGTTAATCACGATTTAACTTAACCGTAAGATCGATGGGTGTTTTTTACAAACTGAATATAGAGATTGAAGCAAATGTAAAAACACAACCATGCATAATAGCATTTCAAATTACATTTGGATATTTTATAGTGATAAAAAATGATATCTTCTTAACGAACCGTTTCAGCAACGACTGATTAAATAACAGCATTACAGCATAACCACATGCATTTGAAATGCACAATTACCTATAAATAGGCAGCATTCTACATTCGTTTACCGGTATTAAAGTATTTAACGGTGCCGTATCATCATAATCATTAATTAATCATTTTACCCATAAAGCCCATTCAGTCTAAACTACAGTCATGAATGTTGTCTAATTGCAATTCAGGAAAGAGAATGAATAATTTATCAGACCCTGGTGTAGTTAAAATACCTCTTGCTACCTGGATGATTTCAATAAAACATTTTATTGCGTTTGTCGAAATGTAGCATCACACTTTGAGGAGAGTTCATATAATCATTCTCTGTTTTCGTTTACAAGTTTTAACAGTAAAACTGTAGATCCTTATGAGACGCCTTATTTCGCAACATATTATCAGGTTCTACACTGTTTGCATGCATTCGTGTTTCGTGACGTGCGATCATTGATGGAAAGAAAAGCTATTTTAGATTGCTTGTCTTAGGTCTTGGTAAGAATTCCTTAGAACTGTTGTAATGCAACAATTAGTCGAAGTCAAAGTTCATCTTTTGCGTATAGTTTTAAATACATGTATATTCGAATCTCTGTGAAAACTGCCCCTGGTCAAAGTTCATAAGTTTGCATTCTTTATAAAACAGTGAATGCTTACAAATGTCTTAGGTCATAGATTTGAATGTCTTCAGGCCACGCAATACTGCACTCTGTCATAGGGTATACGTTTGTTGTCTGTATAATATACATGAACATTGTAACAGGTCATACGTTAGAAATTATTCCGACCGCTGTAGTATCGCCATTCATCATAGGTTATAAATTGACTGCATGTGTAATACTTCATAACTGCCATAGGTTATAGGCCATACTATTAGAGCGTCTTTATATGGCTGCAATACGGCCATTTGCCAAAGATAATACATTCGCATTTTTGTAATGTTTCACAAATGTCATAGGTTAGAATGTATTTGTACTCCTGGGGCCCGTTTTACTAAACAACTTACGCAAAAATTTTGCGTAAGTCAAAATCGTTTAACTCTTATTTTTCGATCATAAACGTTTGCAAACAGCAAATAGCCAGACCAGAGGACGCGCTAAAAGCGCGTCCTCTGATCTGGCTATTTGCTATTTGTAGCAAGTGATAATAAAAAATATAAATTAAAATTTAAAATTTTGATTTACGCAAAAATGTTGCGTAAGTAGTTTAGTAAAACGGGCCCCTGCAATGCTGTATTATATCACAGGTCGTAATGTTTCTTTAAGGAATACTTTAAAACTACCATAGGTAATACGTTGAAATATCTTCAGAATGTTGGTAAACTGTCATAGCCCCTAAATTTATATATTTTAGTAAACCTGCATACGGAGAGATGAAATAAACTGGGTTTTCGGTTATCGGTGTTCATTCTTTATTCTAACATGGCACGTGAATTTACCGTGATATATCAGTATGATAAACAATGACCGGAAACTGATATAAAACGATGTGAAAATAGTCCGGAGATTATTTCATAAGTTAACACTGATTTAAATATAAGTTCAATAGATCAGATCGCCAATCGACATTGTTCCCTAAAGACATCCCTAGATGACCTTTCGATCATTACGCCTTGCCAGACAATTTCCTTGCAAAAATTATGGATCTTATGGACATGTCGCTAGCAAAGTATCATTGAAGCTTCTCGTGTGAGACTCTTTACCTTTATATTTGATATTTTGGGTAGAAATAACCATTGAAAATCACTAGAGCATGAGTAAAATCTGGACCTCACCAGGTAAACTGAGATTGTGGTGCACATGCTTTGACAGTTACATTGACTCCTCCAGAACAATGGGGTGGTGGTCCCTCAATGGACTAAGGAAAAGTCTTTAAACTAACAGTCCCTACGTCAGGGATCACTGAAAAATATCGATTTATAAATAGACAGACTGCCTGGTTCCCGCATTCACTGCGCTCTATAATCTCCTGGCTGATACGCGTGGAATTCTGTGCATAAAGTCTTGAGAGCGAATACGTTAAGCAAGTTTAATAAGTCACGTAGTATTGGTCACCTGCAATCATAAATAACCTCTGATATATTGTGTTTGGGACTTTGGGACCGAGCGTATAAGAAGTGGTTATGGCTGGGAAAACTAGAGGCATTGCATTGATTTGTATGGATGGGAGCGACCATTCGATGTTTGCATTTGAATGTAAGTACATATATCAGATTGTGTTATCAGCTCAAATGTTTTGTGTTTTTCTGAATTATTGAATGGATTTTCGTTTCGGTAAGCGGTAAAGGTGGTAGATAAATTGCGTTTGGTCAATTATTCCTAGATACTATTAATGGACTAAACCGACAACACTTAGTCCTCAAAACAGCGTGAGATCGAACTGTAGTTTTCTTTATCACGCAAACCAACATGTTGTCGAGACTAATAAAGTATTATCGCAATGGTGATTAACATGATTCTTCACATAAGTTAAACGTTATTATAGAAAAATGGCCTTCTTAAACTCGCTCATATGGTTAACTCAAATTTTGAAAATATATTTTCTTTAAAGTGTTTAAATCCTCCCCCGATATTCTTTCAAAATACCGTCTGATATATTTTGCTGACATCTGTTTGTTTAGAAAGTAACCGTTTTATAAGCATGCTTGTGAAAATGAGTCATTGTCAATTTTGCGGGTAAATATTGCTTTTTTGCGGACCAGCTATTGCACCCCTCTCGACCAATCAAAGAAGCCTTTTTGAGTTGGGTATATAATATTACTTATTCTACCGAACATAATTTGTTTGCAATTGCTTGAACCCTATTCGTATATGCAAGTAACTTCTCATTTAAAGGATGATAGGTAGGAAAGGAGAAAACTCGAAATGTCTTCGTTGTCACAATATACGAGCGTACATTGCATCATGTTAAAAAAAGGACAACAAGATAAACGCAGATGATGCAATGATGCTCTTAATTGTTTGATAAGATGGTATCCTTTCAATGTCTTTTTTATTGTCTGCTTGAAACTTTACATCTCTAAATTGGCGTCTGCTTGAATGCTGTAGTTTGCAATATTGTTTCAACGTTTGCTTTTATTCTTTTACTGTCAACGGCGCCAAAAAGCGATTTTGCGCACAGTTTCAATCCTGACATTCTTACACGGAGTCTGATCAGGATTCAAACAGTTTGCCACTCGTATCGACATTTTTCAGTTAAAAAGCAATAAAGCGGACTTTAAGATATTGCAGACGACACTGCCAATGCAGATGGTAAGTGGGTTAAACCAAACTAAAAACTTGGAAGTGAAAAAATAAAGGTAATTTGCCTGAAGAAGTATCAATCTGATTGTCATACAGTGGAGATTGTCGGTAATTCAGTTGAGGTAATCCTGGGTCTATGTTCATATGCAACATCTAAACGGTTTGCAAAGTTGACTGTAGTGGCACATGATGGTGGAATATTGATATTTAGCTATATTGACAAACAAAATCAAATCAATGTGTGTTGCATCCATAATTGATTTAAGTTCTTCCAACCAGCAAACCAGGATCGTTTATCTAACCTTTCTAAACATGGATTGATAAGCACCTAGGAAAAATGGCTCAGAGTCTAATTTTAATGCATTATTAATATCTCTTCTACATTAAAAACGTGTGACTATGGATGGCAACATTTTGACACTATATATTGATATTGCCAAACAAAATCGACTGAAAAAAGGAAAGTAACCATGTAGGATATGAATATCTCACCGGACGGTCGAAAATAACTCAGACCCAAGGACCAGATAAGTTGTAGATGTTTTACCGTGTTCAATTCAGCTATCGAAACGCTAAATATAGCCCCAAGTATAACGACGATCATACCCGGCTATCACTTGACCTAAACCCTTTTTTCAATAACTGGACATGATTTATTGTTTTTATTGAATCCATGCACGGTGATCCTTCATTTACAAACGTTCCATGTCTCTCTATATTGGTCGATTATAACAGAGTAAGATACAAGGAAATTTATATCGTATCCTATTGAGTGTTGCATAATTGTGACATGACTAACATTTACAAACACTTTGGATCCAGAGTGTATGCCATTTCACGCGGTATCGAATCAGAATTCGACTTGGTTGTCACTCATATCGATGGTTTAGATCAAATTGCCTGCAATCTTCATTTGAGAAACACAAGCAGTCGACAATAGCCTATGTTGAACCTTATATGTCACAAAAACTTATATGTCACAATTATGACGTATACGTGCGAATTCAGCACATGGGGGTTGCGACAGCCACGTATATGTCACAATGTGACTTTTTGATAGGGTTGACATTAGAACCGTATATGTCACAAATTTGCGAATTTTTCACAACGGGACTTTTTGATAGGATTGACATTAGAAACGTATAAATGTTTGTTTATTATAGTGTCATTGTTTATTATAGTGTCTACCCTAGCGAAGTAGGGTCAGTCACATTTGTGACGTATACGTTTTGTGATATATAAGGCTCTAACAAAACGTATATGTCATAATGTGACTTTTTGATAGGGTAGACAGTAGAAACGTATAAAAGTTTGCTTATTATAATGTTTAAAACAATACTCTCCGTGTTGTTTGGTTGAGTACTGTATAATCCATGGCCGCGGTACACCTTTAGTTCATAAACATAAAGCTGTCCAAGAATTACACTATAGACCCCTAGCCAAATGGTTTCAAAGCGATTGGACAATCCCTACCAGCAAGATCCACCAGACAGGCACAAGGTCAATGGTACAACTCCAGAACTGCCATTTAGACCCACAGCATCCACAGCCCAGAGGTAGCAGTCATTGGTTAACTACTTTCTTCTAATAACAGATATTAAAGAAGTGTGTTTTCAGACGTTAGTTTGAATGCCGCAATTAAGCTCGCATCTCTGATGTCTGATGGTAGTGTTCCAGAGATTTGGGGCTGCATGCATGAAAACTTCTATCTCCAAACTTCACCAAATGACTTCTCGGCACAACCAGCGATACTGATTTACTTACAGACCGCAACTCTCTGTCTGGTATATACACGTCCAGCATACTAACAATGTACCTTGGAGAATCATTGCACATGGCTTTGTATGTGATTGTCAGAATTTTTAATTCAACTCTGTGTTGAACTGGAAGCCAGTGAAGCTCCTTCAAGACTGGAGTGATGTGATTGTACCGAGGAGTCCTGGTTATGATGCGGGCTGTATTTTGCACACGCTGTGGTTTTCGTAGTGAGTTTTGGGAATCCCATATAGCATCATAGATCACAATCATCATCGACATCTTCTTCTTCTACTTCTTCTTCTTCTTCTTTTTCTTCTTCTTCTCCTTCTCAATGAACGACGAAAGAAGAGCGAGGTCTCTCAAGCATCGCTGTCTTAATTGCTCCAAAGTAATACACAGTTTACATTGCCATGCGAGGGTTAAAACATTAGGTATGAAAGAGAAGTTATTTGACTGAAACGAGATACAGTTTTCAGATATAGTATGGAAGTTTTCCAGATAATTATATACTGAAAAGAGCATCTCCCATAGGTTCCTGCCGGAGTATCCCTAAAGACCCCTTAATAAACAAACTTTTATACTGTCGACCCTATCAAAAAGTCACGTTGTGACATATACGTTTTTGTTAGAGCCTTATATGTCACAAAACGTATACGTCACAAATGTGACAACCCTACTTCACTATAATAAACAAACAATTATATGTGTCTAATGTCAATCCTATCAAAATATCACGTTGTGAAAAATTCGCAATTTTGTGACATATACGGTTCTAATGCAACCCTATCAAAAAGTCACGTTGTGACATATACGTGGCTGTCGCAACCCTCATTGTGATGAATTCGCACGTATACATCACAATTGTGACGTTTACGTTTTGTGACATATAAGGTTCTCTTCGTAGAGCCTTATATGTCACAAAACGTATACGTCACAATTGTGACATATAAGTTTTGTGACATATAAGGTTCAACAAGTGTAAGCAGACGGTAAGCAGCAAGAGGATTGTAAAGGTTTGATAATGTGCCTTAAATTTACAAATGGGTGTCTGTGTAGAGTGGTGGAAGCGTTATTCTTTCCATTTTAACCCTTTCCCTGATAGAAGCGCCTTTTAGCGCATTTGATTTATTCCTCCGCTGAAGAAAATAGTTCCAATTTAATCAGTCATGAATATATATTATAGGGAATATTTTCTATATTCTAGCACATGATAGCTTAAAGCAGGCTGAAAGTAAAGCAGAATGCACCTTAATGCGCATTCTGCTTGACTTTCAACCTGCTTTAAGTAGTCACCTATCTTCAATAATATAAATATGCTATCGGGTAAAGGGTTAAACAACGACAACACTGCTTTTTATCCCTGCATCTAATCAGTTTGTAGTTGACATCAGCTTGAGTGTTTTCAACAATGGGGACGAAATGGTTAACCACGCATACAAAATGTAATGTTACGTCGTTAGATCACCCCTTCACTGCCATGACGTCATCGATTTTAAACAAATGTCGTCTGTTTTTATTTCTTAAATTAAATATTTAATTATTTTGACTTATGAAATATTGAAATGAGTGTAAAACAGTTTGTATCCTGCTTAGACGCGGCGTTACGCGGCGTCTGATCAGGATCCAAGCTGTTGTCAAATTACTAGTATACTCGGGGTAAGGCAGTGAAGGGGTTAAGTTTAGATGCATTTCAAAAGAAGATATATGAACAAATAAAAACTTAACTGAAATAATACTTATGCAGAAACTCAACAAATTGTCTTCAGTATATCATTAATTCTTAACATTTTCAATATGTTCTTGCAGTTTACTTGTTGTGAATATGCATTATAGCAGTGACCTGTCTCCATAATACTTGTTTTTAATACTCGTAAGAAATGCTGTGTCGTCGCATTATAACCTTTACTTTGGTCTCACATGGAACTCAGTATCTAAAATGTTCATCTTATCGGGAAGTGTATTCGCTACATTGTTGTTGTATAGACACTGTTTGTTGAATGTGAATATAATATATATTTGTAAAGTGTGATGCTTCACTAAAAATGCTTTATTATTCAAGTTTCCGTGTGGATCAAGACGTTATGTTATTGTAGTATTCGCCAGATATGTTCGAGTTAAATACCATTGGGCACTGGTCCGGACCTGATGACGGAACATACTTATATTGCGTTTGAAAATCGTTACTTCTCTATATTGATCGAAGGAAAAAATACAAGAAGACGAACTAACTGTCTCTAGATCTCTATCTAAATCATGGACTGGTTTCATTAGCAACAGAATTGTTTTCCGAATAGCAGTGCTTGTGCATACTGCAAGAGAGAAAGAGGTTCTGCATCAAATTTGGTTTTGGTTTTCGATGCATTTATAAACAATACCTTTATCTGCTGTTAGTTCGTAAAATCAGATTCACAAAACCCTTTTGAAGCAGATGGCAATATTTTTCAGGAATATTGTTTTTAGACACTGAAAAAGAGTTAACCATTGTGGCCAAACAATTGCCATTTAGCTTATCTACATATGAGGGAAATTTGTATCTAATTATTTTGTTGAACATAATTATGCGGCGAAACAAATTAGGGTAAAAGTAAAACAGAAAGCTCATAAAGTTATTTTCTGTTTTACTTTCCTCATGCTTTAAGTAGCCTGATGTCTAAACATAATTGTATATAGAAGATGTGCATGTTGTGAAATATGCATGTGGCTATAGTGAATAAGTTAAGATAAAGTTATATAGGTCCTACAAATCTAGAATTGAGAACGTTTATCAAATTACCACATAACCTGTTTCTACTTGTGTAGACAGGCGACTATTTAAAATAGGTTGGAAGTAAAACAGAATGCGCCTAAAGTTTAAGAGGCGCATTGGGCTTTACTTCCAGTCTGTTTTAAGCTACCATCTGCTAGAAAATAGTTCTAGTGATATTCATGACTGTATATTTTGGAACTGTTTTATGGAGGAATAAAGAAAGGGCGTAAAAAGGGGTATTTATGGGGTAATAGGTTAAACTGAAAGAGAATGTCGTTTACATTGATGTTTGTATTTCACCCTTTCGCTGTCAGGCTCTATAATACTAACACATGCAAACAAACAGAACCCCCATAAGACGCTGCATAACGCGGCTTCTTGTAAGGAGACACTCATATCAATGTTGTTTAAGTTAAAATCGCTTAAATTTCTAAATTTTATAAATAATGATAGACGACAAATTTGAGCAGACGATATTATGTCAACGACTGTGTTAGAGTTATTTTTACGTCATAATGGCAGCTAAAAATGGTTAACTGTTAGCTGTGGACTCGCCGACGTTCCTCAAAAGTTTTCATGTTTTGAAACCTAAAAACAATTCGCATGACTCGCTTGTAACACATTTGCCTGTATTCTTGGCGCCTAGGGGAATGTTTCTTGTTATTGTAAATATTCGAAAACAATTTATTATTTTAACCAAGACTAGAGAAAGTGAAGTATTTATTTGAGTTTATCGCCATTATTTAAATTTTATTCTCTTCCAAGACGTTTTGTGTTCTTTATTGCAATTGGTACTGTTCTAAGTATCGTCAAAATCGATGAACACACGATAAATGTACAGGATGTATGCTAAGTGTGGCAAAAGCGATAGGAAATTGGTAAAAGCGAAACGAAATTGACATTGAGATAAAACGTAACAATAGTTTGGCAATTACATTGACAGCTCCAGATTTCTATTTGACCTTTTATCTCGCCATACAAGAATGCTTACCACTTTATAACCTTACCCCGCGTACAGTAATTATTTACGAACAGTTTCACTCTTGATCGTAAAGCGGCGTCTAATCAGGATTTAAACTGTTTCACACTCGTTTCAATACAAAATACATAAAATCTAATTTTCAAAAAATAAAAGTAGACGATGATTGTTAAACATTGATGACGTCATGGCAGTGAAGGGGTTAATAATATTAATAATAATAATAATAGCTTTTTGTGTCTCTCTCTTCATTCCGATTGAACGTATTAACACTTTGAATGCTTACTTATTTTGTTGTCTGCTACAATTCTGGTCTGTTTCTATTTGAAATAACGTTTGTCAAAATACAATCAGAGAGTTTATAGGTTTAGAACTTGATGTATCTGGGATTCTGAATAGGCTCCAAACTGTTTGCCACAATCATAAATGTTTTCAAGATTCTGTCTGTCTGTGTTTTTATTGCATTTTGCTTGCGTTAAAGTTCCCCCAAACGGAAGAGAAGGACGTATATCCACTGTTTCGTACTTGCGTTTGTTATTAAACTTGTGCAAAATACCATTAATTCATTGCCCCCATAGCCTGTTTCTAATGTTGAAGGAAGGTGACCACTTAAAGCAGATTTAAAGTAAAGCATAAAACGCCTTAAGGACGCATTCTGCTCTATGTTTAGTCTGCTTTAAGCTATCATCTGCTAGGGGATATAGAAAATGATTCTTATATTCACGACACTTCATCTTTTAGCCTGTATACATCAATTGCTTCAACTCATTCATTAGATGCAAACTTCAAGTTACCGGTATACATGTATGTTTATTAATTTCGAATCAAACGAGTTCGATACGAAGACACATACTTTTTATCCTGATCAAGTGCCAAATAAATCGGCGTCTTATTGAAATCAAGTATGTTTGTTTATCAAATTCCGAATTGAAGAATACGATTTATGTGTGTTATATGCTAAAAGCATATTCGGGAATGAAATGATATACTAAATGTTTTCTTCAAAAAGAACGACACTGGCTGCATATCTATAAATCTTCATTAGAATGCATGTGCGGCTTTTATTGATTGAATATACAGTGATCCCTCTCTACAACAACACCCAATGGAAGACACAGATTGTGTGTGTTGTTTGGAGGGAGTCATTATAGGGAGGTAGAGTAAAGACTTGGCTTACATTTGCATACAGCTTGAATCCAGATCAGACGCCGCGCGTCTGATCTGGATTCAAACTATTTGTCACTCGTCATTTAACTTATTCAAAATGTCCACTAATATGTAAATTGAGAAAAAACAGCAGACGGCAATTTTAAGCGGACGGCATTGCAGTCGTAAAAGCATTAGACATAATTATCCTGTTTAGGGAACTTCGGCAAGGGTTGTTGTAAGGAGGGAGTCGTTGTTTCGAGGGCCGTTGTAGGGAGGGGACACTGTAAATATATGACGACATGCACATATGAGATTCTATTATAGATATAATTCAAGGGCGATGTAAAGATACGGCAGTGTGTATCCATGCGGCAGACAATTTCATAAGTTTGAAAAAGCATAAACGCGGCGTCTCTTCAGAGTCTACACTTTTTACAGATGTCCTTTTTGAAGATCCTAGACTTAACCCAATTGCCCAATTAATACTTTTTACGCCTTTCATTCAATCCTTAATGAAAGAAAACAGTTCTATTTTATACAGCCATGAATATACAACAGAAGAAATAGTTTCTCTATCGTAGCAGATGGTTGCTTAAAACAGGATATAGGTACTTTACTTCCAGCCTTCTTTAAGTAGTCACCTGTCTTCGAAACAAGAACCATGCTATGGGGTTATCGAGTTATGGACTAAATGACTTAAGCGTATATGTAAAAGTATATTTCTGGATAAACTAAACGCTTCCTTTGAACAGAAATAGCGTTTGCTGCTTTATCTATAATTCTTCATCGAAATGACTGATCCGTTTCCATTTGTTGAATATAAAGATACGGCATGCACATTGCAGCTTTTAACTGCTTCAATATCGAAATATCGTCGACCTTCAACTTATCAGCTATAACTTCTTGAAGTACTATTTTAAGCATTTCTACTGAAGAAACATGGATATGAGTGACAAAGACATATGATCATAATCAGACACTGAGAAACTCAAAGTCTGATCTTGATCCAAACTGTTCACAAAATTCTAGTCGGACTTTTCAGTGATAATGTTAAGAGTGTAATTGATAGAAATATTATCCGATGAAATCCTGGATGCGCAGTCAGATACGTCGCATTGTCCATGATGGTGCTCCTATTGAAATGAAAAAGGATTCTGCTGACGAATTAAAGACCAACATCCCCTGTGACACAAGATCGCGCAAAGATGGTGTGTTTCCATTATTGACGATTTGTACTTGAACGTTTAACCTTAGCTTGATGTATTTCAATTATTGAAGATATGTTCTTAAACGCTGCATAATTTTCTAAATGTGTTTATACTTTGTCTTTCAAAATATGATAAGACAGTCAAACTGTGTATTCCAGTCAAGACGTCAACTTAATTGGAAACAAACTGTTTGCAACATTTATCACATATTTAGCTTACTAAATGTTAACCACCAAGAGCAACTACATCGTCTACGGGTATATGAACGCCATGTTACGCGGCATTAGGTCAATCACATTGATATTTCCAATGATACCAAAGGACACAAAGGTCAATATTCAAACAGATGGGTGATGGATGAGTTGGGTTTTACGGCACTGCGACACAATATAGGTCATATAGCGCCCAACTTTATATATTCAAACAGACATCTACAAATGGTTTGACTGAAGAAAGTTGAATGATTTTGATTTCTTCACAGACATCCGCAAATGGTTTGACTGAAAAAAGTGAAATGCATTTAATTTCGATACTTGACGGACATTTAACAGGCTTCCAATTTTGCTGTGTTTGAACTAGCTCTAAATTGTGTGTTGCTCATGATGTTGTTTTTTTGTATGACTTAAAAAGCTTACTTTGAAGTTTTGTTTGTTTGTTGTAATTTTAAAAAAATATAGAACTGTTATCTTCTACATTTAGTTACATCGCGCCCGGTCCTCACCTCGTTTAAACTTGAAACACTATCATGTCAGTCAAAATATCAGCAATACTAACAAAGTAATAAAGTCGTCATATTCTGTCTATCATAGATCGTTCCATTCATCAAATGACTATTAATCCAGTGAGGGCGTACAATTATTTCAGGAAGAAATGCACAAGACTTTCACAGGGAAGTAGTACTCGGTTATAAATGTTGAGGTACCATATACTTTCACATTTTAACGAAACTAACTGAGCTGTACCATACGAAAACCTGTCTTATTGCATTGCAAACAGTGTTGATCAAGGCCAACCGCCGCGTCAAAGACGCTGTGGCTGGTCTTGAACTACACTGGTTGTTACCCAAATGTATCTGCAGTGTAGACTAAACTCGAATAACAGAGCCTGGGATGACAACGATACTTGGTCTGGACAACGTCGCAATGCATTAAGGCTGATTTGTCCTGGCACGGCTCAAATGCAAGTGTAATGCAACAGTAGAAAGTTAAAAGATTATTGGGAAACGTTGACCATATCTATTTACCTGAGTTTCAAACTGTCTTGCACTTGATTAGATGCCGGTTTCCGTTTGGTGTTTGGTTTGACGGGCAACAATAACAGTATCCCATTGAATTTGCCTCACCCGCATGAGTTCGAATCTCGACCATGATCATTCTACATAATATCATTGAAATATCCTTTATAACATAAATATTTTACTTTTACTAATGTTTATGCGCCTGACATCTATTTACAAAATAGTTCAGACCAAATCTGGTTTTCAGCCTCTTTAAAAATATCAATGTGCTCTTACTTGTTACTTGGTTTTATATGCTCTCGAATCAATATCAACTTATCTCATGAATGAAATATGCAAATACTTGAAAGCCTTTTTTCCCGACCTTTCGAGAAAATGTGTAAACGGTGTTAAAGCGGTGTAATGTAAAGACGATTTCTGATGACGTTACTATAACCAATGTCATGTTTTGGCGGAAAAAAGTAAAGACAAACTGCAATTATTTCGTTATTTGTATCATGTTTTAATGATTTAAATGGGAGAACAAAATCCACCATTCGTTTTGTTGATGTAGTCCTGATAGGAATTTTCCCCCTCGGGTCAGAAAATGCACGCAAGGACTCGACAAGCTTCATCCCTGCATGGTTTTTTACCCTGGGGCGGGGGATCCTATCCTAAAGATGGATTCTTTTAATCCCCGTTCTGCTTAAGTTCTTTACCCAGTTTAGCAAATTGAAACGTGTAATCTATTGACGAGTCGTAAATAAAGGGATGTCACGTGTCATCGCCGTATGCCATTGCAGCGCGCGTTGCAAACAGTTTGGATTCTGATCAGACACTAAGTGGCGCGGTGTCTGATCAGGATCTTAACATTTCGACAACCAATTCGATATTTCTTAAGTTATTTTGCTTTTAATCTAGGCTTGGAATAAAAGTGAAAACCAGCAGACCATATTGTGGCAGTAAAAGGTTAAATCAGGCGACAAAGCTTAGCGATGGAAGGGTTAGTTTAATCAAATTATCTTATACGGTTTGGAAGAAGGAATCAGGTCCATTACCATAATTACAACAGCTGATAAAATAACACTTTCTTGTACAAACTTTATCGCAATGTGGTGATCATCGATAGTAAAGTGTCATTATCTAGAGCAAGGGTCGTTCTTCTAAATCAAACCCCTTCATCGATACATGGATTCAAAGTCAACTTTACACACATTTTGGATCCAGACCAGACACCGCATCACACGACGTCTGATCAAGATCTAAACTGTTTGTTACTCATATCAAAATTTCTTTACTGAAATCTTCCATATTTCACGTTACTGAGCATATTATCTGGATTCAAACTGTGTGCTAAAAGTCGGTTTCAGTCATTTATGCCGGTGACATTATTGCTGTGTACATGTACAGTGTTCCCTCTCTACAACGGCCCTCCCAACAACGACTCCCTCCCTACAACGACCTTTGGTGCAGTTCCCTTAAACGTACAATTATGTGTTACGCTTTACTGCTGCAATAACGTCTGCTTAAATTTGTCGTCTGCTGTGACATAATGGACATTTTGATCGGGAGAAATTTAATGACCAGTGACAAAGAGCTTGAATCCAGATCAGACGCCGCGTAACGCGGCGTCTGATCTGGATTTAAGCTGTTTGCAAATGTAGCCAATTTCCCTCCCTATAACGACTCCCTCCGAACAACGTACACACTGTTTGTCTCCCGTTGGATGTCGTTGTAGAGAGGGAGCACTGTATATCACAACAAGCTCTGGCGGTTGTATCTTACTCTTCAGTCTGTAGAAAAAATGAATAATTACCCTTTTTAATAAATATTAGCTTCTATACCAATTCTATGCTACTTTACACTAAAGTATGTATATTCATTTAGATATTTATATGTTTACAATGACGATAGTTTTCGTATATAAAGGCGTCGGGCCCCGCTAAAAATAAGTGCAATGTTACTTTTATTGGTCATCCTATGTTATAAGATTACTTTATATTATGTATCCTACTTTGAATCATTAGATATACATGAATTATGCAAAACTATACTAGTCTATTTTTTCTATGAGCTTATTAATAAAATATGCCTGGATAAAACAGAATTAAACTGAATCATTTATAAGGAGAAAAACGAGGGTTATTAACAGCGCCAGACTTTGTATCGTGTAGCACATATATAACGTGGCATGGGAGGGAGAGAGACTGAAGTTGACTAACAGAGTGACATGAATACTGAGGTAGATATAAGACAGAGAGAGAGAGATAGGAACAGTGACAGGCAGAGGGCGGAAGAGCGGGAGAAAGAGAGAGGGGAGAGAGGTAGAGAAACAGAGAAAGGCGGAACAAACATACATGTATATATACAGACAGACAGGCAAACATACAAACAGGAAGGCAGACAGACAGAAGTAAAGAAAACAGAATTACAGAGACAGTGAATGAAGAAACACACACGCACAGAGAGAAAGAGAGAATGTTACTCTGCGTCTTGTCAGACGATGTAGAAATGCGTATGGTATCGAAGCATGTCAACAAACTCTTGGTATGATCTGATAGATTGTAACACTTTTTGGATTTGTGTCAATCTGTTGGCTTCGATCTGTTTGTCTACCATAGGGCCACTGCAATCCTGAGGCTAATGACATTCAGATCGATGTGATGCATTTGTTTAGTGTAATCAGTGGCTCAGCGAAAAGACGACGTGAGGTCAGAGTGCCAGCGTCATCCGTTGGCAAGGCGCCCTAAAGGCTTTCAAACCATTTAAACGCTGAATAAATATCGTCTGCACAAAATGTCGTCTGCTGTGGTTCTGAATTTGACATATTCTCGTTTGAAAAAAGTTTGGATCAAGAGTGATTTGGCGTCTGATCTTGATCCAAACTATTTGCAATAGTCTAAAACATTGTTTTTTCAAAACTGCAGACACATAATATCAAGGCATTAGGGTACATGTACAATGACGTTATTCTTTTCCGTTTAAACAAAAATGAAAGGATGTGCAATAAAGTAGATGAAAATTACATTTTTTCACAACTCTGACTTTTCATTTTAAAAAAAATTAAGTGGCAAACAGTTTGGAGCCTGATCAGTCGCCCAGTTTCCGGCGTTTGATATGGCTACAATATGTTTGCAATGAGATTAATACCCAGTATATTCAACTTAAACGCGTTTATTCGGAAATAATAACGTCTTCTGCACTGTAACTAGAGATGTGCTCTGTAAAACACATAATTATGATGTTTCCCTTGTTGCACGTACTGTACATGTATACGCAAAATTGTTCAACCGGCCGTAATCGAAGCATGTATGAACCTTGACGAAAAGTTCATATGTAATATTATTCGATGTGCAATGAGAAAACCTAACTAATTGCATTGCAAACAGTGCATATTAATGCCAGCCGCCACGGCAAATACGCGACAATTGGCCTTGATATACACTGTTTGACATCCACATGCATCTAAAGCATTTATGTAGCTGTAATATATACGATATGTGGCAGTGTATACCAAACTAAGATAAAGAGCTTGGGGTGAAAACGGTGCTTGGTCTGTACAATGTTGCAATTCAATAAGCTTTTCTTATAACACGGCTCATTTGTAGAAAGACCCTGCTTCACTCCTTTCGCATGCTGATTTGAATAAGAAGAACTTAATTCGTAGCATATGACAGAAGTAAATATGACGCCAAACATTTGAAGAGTTAATATATACCATACGTTAAGGAAGATTTGAACTTTCCATTTCTGAAAACAATAAACATAGGCCGATTGTTGTTAGAGATATTCTTTGATACGATGCCAACTACAGACATCAACTGATAATTCCAAATGAATATATGTCATTAAGTTGACCTATACGATTGATTAAAACAACCGTCCTTTTCCATGATCATGACAAACAATAACCCTTCATTCATTTAATACTAAAAGTGTTGGGTGCCATTTGACCAATATTTGGAAACAGTTTGGATCCCGATTAGGTGTCTAGTCAGGTTTTAAACTGTCGCTCTCGAATTAATGTTCCTAAGGTGAAAATGCCTAAATTCCAAACTTAAGAAATAAAACCAGGTAGTTTTAAGCAAACTGTATCACTGCAGAGACTGTGTAAAAGGAAAACACTGGCATCTTGTCAGCTGCAACGCATTGCTTACTTACAATGAAACTTGCGCTTGTTTTCTTTGCAGCGATTTTAGTACAAGGGTTTAAATTGAGAAAAAAACTCACAGTGAGCCTTAAAGGTTTTTGTAAATGGCTGACAGACATGGCTACAAACACGTGAAGATTGGTTTAGGAAAAGGATTTATGTTAAAAATGCATTTCAAAGAAATACCGGTAATTAATTAGCTTCGTCGGTATCAAATTCGTGCGGAGAAGGCAAAACACGATACGACTAACGTTTACTGACGCTTTAGCCACTTCGACCATAGGAGGACTGTTATCTGATGGTATTGTTTATCCTATTTCAAAGTGTACGTAACGCAGTTAAAAACATAGATCTACTCCGTCTCAGCTCTGAGTAGAAAAAGCGATGGGAAAAGTATTAAAATCTAAGATTCATTGATTCTTCTTGAGAATGGTTTTATGCAAATCATATTTGTTTAACCCCTTCACTGCCGTGACGTCATAAATGTTAAACAATTGTCGTCTGCTTTTATTTCTTAATAATTAGTTTTTGCTATTATGACTGAAGAAATATTGAAATGAGTGCCAAACAGTTTGGATCCTGATCAGACGCCGCAAACTGTTTGCATTGAAAATGTTGTGCTCGGGGTAAGGCAGTGAAGGTGTTAATGCCATTTGCACGATAATGTCAAACATTTGCTTCTGTTTTTGTCTTTTCTTTTTTCTGCAAATACTCCTTTTGGGTTTCTGTCTTTTTGAACCATACAACCCATAAAACAGACAAAACCTAACACTAATCATCGCTTTAAACTTATTATTATAATAAACTTACACTTCGTAAATAATTTGACTCACAAACTTTACAAACTAATTAACTTTAAAGGAAACTGGAATATTAAGCCTATCACACATTCTTTTTAAATGCAAAGAAAGTTAACTATTTACATCCATATCGATTTCCGCTTCCCTCAAACATTCAGTTGTTCGAAGTTTAATGTTAAAACCTGTGGCCCGTTTTACTAAACAACTTACGCAAAATTTTTGCGTAAGTCAAAATCGTTTAACTCTTATTTTTCGATCATAAACATTTGCAAACAGTAAATAGCCAGATCAGAGGACTTGCTAAAAGCGCGTCCTCTGATCTGGCTATTTGCTGTTTGTAGCAAGTGATAACAAAAAATATAAATTAAAATTTAAAATTTTGACTTACGCAAAAATTGTAGTTTGGTAAAAAAGTAGTTTAGTAAAACGGGCCCCTGGACACGCTATTTCACCATGATGTATAAAAAAATGAGAAATACAATCACCTGTTTTAATGATAAGAACATTATTCGTTACGAGTTATTTCTTCTATATAATTAACAAAACAATGTCTCAAGTGTTCACATTTTTTATTCTGATTTAATCTCCAAGGAAATCGTTTGCTTCACAATTTCGATAAATAACATTTTATCATTTTTTTGTAGAAAGGACTTCGATATAAATCCAAATATCTCTTGCAGGAGCTTTCTGCTTTATTCTCAACCTGCTTTCTACCTTTTGGGAAGCAAAGTATATATATATATATTCTTTATTTCTGTCTCATCATGGTTACATATAATAATACATACATATAAAAGGCTTATTCTAAAATACCATGCCATTCAGAATTATATTATAGGAGACTATTAAGGGCTGAGTGTTTGACATCAGCCCCCATGTTAAAATAACAGTAGCATACATTCTTGCTCAGTTTTATTCTTAGGTCTTTACAGTTAAAGCATGTGTACAATGGTTCTTAATTAAAACAGGGTAAAATCATTGATCCCATTCAGTGCCAAGCTTGACACAATCGTTTGCAAAAAATTGGATTCTCTTCAGCTCCGTATGGTGCGCCGTTGGTCAATTTCAAAATTGACTGACATTCGTATCTGACATTTAAAAATTTGGATATAAATCCAAACGAAGTTATTTCAAGCAGACGAGATTATGTCATTGACTGATTATGACGTCATAATGGAAGTGAAACTTTGTATTTGGAAATATTTTGTGAAAAAGCGTTACAGTTGAGAAAATGCTATTCTTTCCCGTCTAAACGCAAACAAACGCGTAGCAGTACATGTAGGAAATTGTAACTTTTAGACATTTCTCATGATTAATTTTAAGATGAGTGGCAAATAGTTTGGAGCCTGATCAGACGCCGGGTCACCCGGCGTCTGATCTGGCTCCAAACTGTTTGCAATGGAAATCCTAATTTTAGCGTAAACGCATTTATTGGGAAAGGATAACTTTCTCCACTGTACTATGAAGAAAAGGAGTAGAATCATTTGGTCGGAACACTGGTGGTTAACAAGATAGTGCCAACATGTCTATATGATGTTCATTTAAATCTTAAATGCATATTGTCTACAAAGTGGACATTAGCAAACAGTGTTTACTTTAATAAAACGGCGCGTAACGCGACGTCTCATCATGGTCTTCACGGTTTGCAATTTCATTTGAAAGTATCTGCTGTATGGAAAACACTGCAGCTTATGTATGACGAGCCTTTAATATCTGTGATGAAATCTGTGGTGAAACCTTCCAACAAGTATATAGGAAGAGTTCATTGCAATATTCAAGCATAAATAGGTGAACTGTTTCAAAATCCCTATTTCTTTGACGCAATTGCACTTCTTTATGCACCATTTCTGCATATCTAATTTTAACTCTCCTTGGAATGCATTTGAATCCATTTAGAAGATGTCATTCGCAGACTAAAACGCTAACAAGGTGCATAATTAGTAGTTTGTGGTGTACGAGGGTTGTTCGAAAAGTTTTGATACTGGATCAATAACGTCAATATAATGAGTGCAAAATGCATGTGTGATATATCATTTTAAAGATCCATTCTTTTCCGACACGGTGATATCATGCACGATAAGATCGCATTACCCGATCAGCCTTAACATGAACCTAAATTACCCCTCCTCGAGGACACTGGACCTTTTTTGTGTATATTTGAGTTAATTTTCTAAACACAATTTGATACTATAATTATTATTACGGCTTTATCATTTTGAATAAGTTTATGAAATTTTCTGTCAAATACAATAAGACAATTATGCAAACACTAAACAGTTTTAAATGTTATTATTACATAAAATATTAAAAATAGAGCTAATTCTAAACAAGTACCGAAAATATAATAAATAAAAGGATCTCCTGTTATGTATAAAAGTAGTTACGGAAACTACAAACTCATGTTTTATTATTAAACCAGGCTATAATTGAAGCCATTGAAAAATGGTTTCATGTTTTAAAATCAAAATGTAGATATACTGATCTAGAGCATTTTCATAGCGTTCGAAAAAACATGTCAACTTTTGTCATAAGCAAAATAAGAAATGTTGATTTTGAAAATATGAGATTTAAGACAGTTGACCCTTTCAATACAAATAAAATTTTATTTACATTAAAATTTAGACATAAACTGATATATTTCCAAAAAATCTTGAAATTGTACCCTTTAAGAAGTTATTACGTCAAAATGTTATGTCTGAAAAGTGCTATGTTGCAGTGTCCTCGAGTAGGGGTCATTTAGGTTCATGTTGTGACTCATCGAGTTACAGTGGTAAATACGCTATTCCTACCCATTTACGCGTTAATCTATGCGTAAGAAACGCATAGTGAACTGTTAACGAACGCTTAACGAACGGTTAACGTCTAACGATCTTAATGCATTTAAACGCGTTAATAAACGATTATACCAGAGATGTTGCGATTGGTGCGTCAGTTATCCGTTTTACGCGGAAATTTCGGATCTTATTGAATTGTGCGAAGATAATTAAACCATGCATTTATGTTGATCATATTCCATAGTATCGTTACCCTGCTATCAAAAAAAGTGCTGCGCCAACCGTGTACATGCAGATGTAGATTAAAGTATAACACAATTAGTTTAAAAGAGCTAGCCGCATTAATCTGCCATCAATCAATTATCGGGGGATTAACAGTTTATTGCCAGTTAAAGAAAGCAATGTTATCGGCGATACCATCTAATGTTCTGTAAAACACACGTCATAAAGTGGATGTGTAAACCGCTGAAGCTAAGGGGTCCGTCGGCTAAGTGATGACCCTTTCATCCGGGCTCTTTTAAACGCGTAAAGAAACGCGTAAAGAAACGGCTAGGAAACGCGTTTAACAAAACGGATAATAAACGCGTAAGAAACGCGAAAAGTGGGTAGGAATAGCGTATTTACCACTGTATGTGATCTTATTGTGCATTATACCATCGTGTAGGCGAAGAATTGCTCTTTAAAATGATATATCACACATGCATTTTGCACTCATTATATTGAAGTTATTGATCCAGTATCAAAACTATTTGAACACCCCTCGTACAGTTCGGAAGACGTTTTTCTTTCAAATTTACTATATGACTTCTGACTGTAAATATCCACGTTCCAATAAACATGTCTATTTAATATCAACAGAACCGTTATGAGTAGTAATGCATATAAGGAATTAGACTCATTTTGGCCTGCCAGAATAAAGACTGGTAAATATCGATATTTATTCTCACATTTGTAATTTAAGCATTTCTAAAATAAAATAAAATAAATAACAACAGAAACTTAGGTAATCGAGTCAACCAGATTGGATTCTAATCAGACTCTGGCGTCAGATCCAACTCAAATGTGTTTGAACTCTGGTCAAGGCAAATAAGAGGTATATTGGACTTAATTCTCTAGATAGAATCAACAAAGAACAGTTTAACCGCGATGATTCGAATGACTTACATGTAAGTCGAACTTCTCTGTATGTCTTGAGGTTTTCTTTGAGAAAATATTGCCAGAGTGTTAATCGGATTTTACTTAAATTATCAATAGTTTGGGGAACCTTTCAATTTTATACAGTTCCTTATATTGTTTTCAATTTAATTCCGTTTAAACGGGAATGAATCCTGTTTTCAACACAGTAGCAACACCGGATTTAATGGTTTTCAAGATGTCTTTGGAATCACGACAGGGCTTTCATACAACGTCTAGCAGTTTGTTGGACTTGAATGTGTACTAAATGAGTTTTTCACTCTCTTTTCAGGGTATGCCAAAAACTTCCACCGATCAGAAAACAGAGTGGTTGCTGTCCACTGTCCAGAAACATTCACAAATGTCACCATGATGAGTAAGTACCAGTACAAACATTCTCATTGCACAACATTACAGTGGAGAAAACGTTATTCTTTCCCGTTTAAACGAAACGAAACGCAAACACGTAACAATAAAATGTAGAAAATGACAAGTTGCTGATAATTCTTATTAACCATTTTAAGCTGATTAGCAAACAGTTTGGAGCCTAACCAGACGCCGGGTAACCCGGCGTCTGATCTGGCTCTAAACAGTTTGCATTTAAAATAATAGTTTTAGCGTAAACGCGTTTATTAGGTAAGAATAACGTTTTCTCCACTGTACAAACATACCAATAATTCCCTTCATTGCCATGGCTACATCTGCCTGAAGCAATAATTTAGCCTGTTTTTATTTATCACATTTGAATTAAAGGCATCGTAATGAGTATCAACAGTTTCAACTCCCGTTATGCGGCGTCTTATCAGGATAAAACTGTTTGAGAATAACCATTGAAGTGTAAGTACCAACAAATCGGTGTAAATACGCTTTATGACGCTTTATGACGTCATTGAGAGTGAAAGGGTTATATATTGTAGTACGATCGTGCTGTAGTACAGAAACCAAGAAACAATTGACATTGAACTAATAAGCGGTGCATTATGTATGGTGTGCAGAAAGTGTCATCTTACTTGAAACATATTTTCTGAACTATTAAGAATATCATTTAGAGAATATGGCTGTTTGGTTGTGGTCGAGGACGACGTATCAAGAGTACAGACAATGCGTACAACCCGTATAGTAAATCCAGTGACGTACATCTACGGACTATCTCTTGCTATATGGTTCTTCTAACAATAGTCATGTGCTGTAAGGTTTCCTCGATGGTACCTAACCTCTGTTATCAGATTGTTTCCTCGTTTGCCTCCGTATGTCAGTGTATGGAAATCAATAGCACTAAATGTTTGAACACGCAAGCAACTATTGGCACTTCTATTGGCACCTCTTTAGACACTGTCCCCTACATTCAATTACTTTCAAGTAGTTACTGTCACAAATTATTAATTCTTTCCGGAGACATAGAATTAAAACCAGGACCTGAAATGGAAACTCAGCAAATTCTTCATGCCATAGCTCAGTCAAATGCGCAAGTGAGCTTCCAGATCGATCAAGTTAGGAGCGAGATAGCAGCAGCAAGGTCGGAAATCATGGCTGTGAGAACTGACGTTGTGCAGGTGAAAGAAAATATCGCAAATATTGAAACTAAACAAAATGAATTCGATGTGAAAATTTCTGAATTTGAGAAGCAATTTGAAAACCTGCATTATGAAACGAAGGTGAATCACAGTGATATATCAGAGTTGGCTATGCATTATGAACGGAAATGTGAGCAAATTGATAGGCTTGAGAGGCAACTGATACATTTTGAGTCTGATGGTCTAAAGCTTAATATGAGAGTATTTGGTTTGGCAGAAACCGGAAACGAAACTGCGGAAAACTTGATTAAAGAAGTGACTGAAAATATTATTAGTGTTGCAGTTCCTGTCACCTCACCGGACGGCTCTTCGGGCGGAGTAACCCAAGCCGAGGAATCATCCGACGAGGGTACGGAAGAAAGTCACATTCAATTTGCTAAAAGAGTTGGTTCTTTACGGGAAGGTGCAACACGGATGGTGTTGGTTACATTTAAGTCCTTTGATGTCAAGATGAAAGTATTTAAAGCACGTGAAGCTTTGCGTGACAAAGGTATAAGAGTGTCGAATGACCTTTGCTACACGCAAAGAGATCAGCTTAAGGAGCTCAGTCGGCATGGTAAAACGGGCTATTTCAAAGGTGGTAAACTTTTTATTCGCCCAGATAGAAAACGAAAAGGTAATACTGGTTTTGATGATAGGCGGTTTTACAGGCAGGGACGCAGAACAAAATGAGACGAACAAAATGCAGCTGGCGCGATGGAAGTTGTGAATGGTGACACTGACGCTAATGTTGATATTGATTAGGACAATGGTCAACGCTCTTCGTGTACCAGGGACACATTAAATATTATTACATGGAATATCAGTGGTTTGAAAGACAAATTAAATGATACTGAATTCATTGATTATCTGAAATCTTTTGATATTATATGTATGCTTGGCTACACGCTTTTTCCGTGGAAGCGATAATTTCATCAGTAGGTAGTGGTATCACATGACGACTCAAAGGCACGTGATACCCACTGACTTCTTCTCAGTGTGTTGATGAAGGCTTTGTGATAAAGCCGAAATATCCAAGGTATGAAAAATTGCTCTGAGTTAATGGACTATTTGCTAGTATGGACAATCCAGAGCAAGAGAACAATTTACATTGTTGTATTTAGTCCTTGTATTTCTTTTGCTGGTTCAATCGTTTCAGATTTGTAATACGCAATGTGTTTTGAACCCACGCCAAGATAGTTTATAATTATAGTAATTTCGAACATTAATGTTAAATTTGAGTTCACAGCTGATTATATTTTCGAATGGGAGTATTGGATTAAAAAAGTAACAAGCCTCAACATTTGCATCATAGAGAAAATCAAGGCTTAGACTACTAGAATCTATAGTTAAAGTCCCATTGTGTTTTCAGACATTTATTTAATGTCCGAAATACATTAACGGTTAATAATAATGCTTGAACATTCTGATGGGCCAAACTGATCTATGAAATGTTGAAGACAGACCTAAATCACCAAAAAGGCGATTTAAAACCATAACAAACCGAAAGTAGAACGTCTGACATAAACATTTACCACACGGATTACTACTAAAATGGTATGAGGCATGTCGGAGTAATTGCTCTTTAATTATTAAAAAATGACTGTTTCAGCCTTTTTTGCTCTCTAACACAGATATTTTTTTTAAAAATTATAAATAAAAATTAAAAAGCGAATTTCTTAGATAAAGCCGGTTTTTGTGAAAGAATCACGTCCCATGTAGTTCAAATGGGACCCCAAACAACCGTTTTATTCAGGTTTCTCAAAAACACAATGCGGCTTTAAATTTCGAAAATCATCCATCTCGATTTCAGTTCAATTGACAATTCCATTGCATCGTATTGTTGTTTCCGTTTTTATTTGAACTGGAACGAATGTCATTTTAACCTATTTGTGCCGACGATCCCATGTATGGCACATAGGCAAACAGTGTAGACTCTGATCAGACGCCGCGTTATGCGGCGTCTGATCAGAGTATACACTGTTTGCTGAAAGGAATTTCGATATAAAACAAAAAGGAAATGAAAAGTTTGACCAGGCATCCCTTTGATAAAAAATCCAACATTAAACATGGAAGCATCCACTGGGTATAAATGGGTTAAATACAGTCTTGAATATTATGCCATTTTTTGTAATTGTGTTTCAGGTCCATCAAAGGTGTCAGAGATGATCAAAGAATGCAATGACAAGCTGGATTGTTTGAAGTCCAAGTTCTTAGCAAAGTTAAACGAACACGGGGTACGTACTGTACATAGGACGTTATTTTCCCAAACATCGCAGTTATGTTAAAACTACTATTTCCATTGCAAATAATTTATATGAGATGCCGGTTATCCCGATGCCAGATCAGGTTTCAAACTGTTTGCAACTAAAACAAAAGTTTTGAGTCAAAATGTCAAACCCTCTTAGGAAAATAACAGCTTCCCTTACACTGTTTGTATAGTCTTTATCAATTAAACAAATACTGAAATTCATATTTATTCAAAATTCCTTAATTAATTATCCATGCCCAAGAGCAATAACACATTATTTACAATAATACCTTTATGTTATTGATTTGAACCGTGTCATGACAAAACAAGCCTTATTGTATTGCAACAGTGTACTATTGTATTGCACCGTTGTCAGCACAGACGCTGTATTTGAGTTTGGTCTATACTGCCAAATACCGTATATAAGACAGTCACATAAAATGCTTTGATGTACGTGGGTGTCAATAGTGTAGATCAAGACATTAATTTACACTGTTATCAATGCAATAAGGCAGATTTTCCCCACGACACGATCCGTTTGTTTTATGTTAAATGTTGTATTTTCTATAGCTTAATTTATTCTATCAATATCCAATTAGTATCCATATCCAAAGTCGAGAAACTCGCCGTCTGATTAGGATCCAAACCGTTTTACCCTAGTATCATTGTCTCTTCAGTTGGAATGCAAACAATGTGTTCAAACAGAATTGAGACAACATATTGTCAATGAAAGGATAAATGATTGTAGGTTTAAATAAAGGTAGGTAGAGTAATAGAGTATTGTAAATACAGTGTTGAAACAGTTTTTTCAGTTTAAACGAAACTCAAAACACGTGCTCTGCAAGAACATATAAAAAGTGATAGGATTTTGATAATGCTGATCATTTGTTTATGTTATAAACAGTTTGAAGCCTGGCCAGATGCGAAGTCAATTGGTGTCTGACCTGGGTCCAAACTGTCTTCAATGTACATACAAATAACATTAACAGGATTTGGACTCTTCGTGTCAGTTTAGCTTGATTAAAGTGGGATGCCATTTAATAGGAGAGTTAACAGTCCGAGACTGTAGTTTTATATTATATGAAGCCTTAGCAAAACGTTCTTGGACGATTCGATGAATAGTTTATCATGAACCCTTGCGGTGCCATATTTATCGTGAGATGTTACCCCTTCCCCGCTTTATTGTCGTCTGCTTCAATACTGTCTTCTGCAAGAGCATTTCAAAGTTTGATTTAAAGTAGTATTCACTGGTAGTAATGAGTGTCCAACAGCTTGGATCCTGATGAGACGCCGCGTATCGCGTCGTCTGATCTGGATCCAAACTGTTTGCAAATTCGACATTATGCGACTTCAACGCCGAAAGGGTTAACCGTCTGCACGTTATCGGTAAATGCAAACAGGTTTGCTGTACATCTTCTTTTGAGGTGTGCTTTAACTCAATTACCCCTGAGATTTAAAATGGACATTTCAAGGTTCCAGTTGATATTATTATTATTATACCAGATTTATATAGCGCTCTTTTCACACAGGGGTTGTGCGTTCAAATATATTCACAGTATAATACATAATACAAGAGTGCACACTCTGATCACAGGGTTCATGGAGGAGCTCTCTGAGCAGGGTTAACACTATTTGCATCTGACAAATGCTCTCCGCAAGTGGTCGCTGTTTGTAAATGACGAGTAACTCGTCGCTAGGGTGGAAAGTGTTAAACAAAAGGCTCTACTTTTAATATTCTCATTTAATCACTACGATATAGTCTACTAAAAACAGTTCCCTACTCAAGCTACAGTTCCGAAAAGGTTGATTTCTATGTCCGTTGCACGGTTCTGATGTTTGCCATTCAATATTAACACAAATCGACTTCATAATCATTTCATTTTCAAATCAGCCATTTCTTACATTTTTTGCATTGGATTTCGTTAAAATAGGGAAAAATGACCACATCTCGTCTGTGTAAGAGTTTACCATATCAATGTCATGGCCTTCTTTCTTTTTTATGTGGCATCCATTCTTAGATTGGAAAGAAACCCTATGCGGTACTATAATCATCTGAAACCCTAACTTAATCGGGGAACTGTATCGATTTATCTTGTTTTATCGTGTAATAAGAATACAATTGTACATAAAAGCTGATATATTGGATTCAATTTACTATCCCATGCTTGTAACAGAATAATCTGTCTTCACGCCTATCGACTTCACTTGTCCACCAACTACAGTAGGTAATACGTTATTCTTTCCAATGTAAACGCGTTGAGGCGAAAACTTTCTGTTTATTGCAAACCGTTTGTAGCCAGATTACACACCTGTATCAACCTTAGATGTAATAAAAACAGGAATTGTTATACTTATTACAAAAACCTGTTGATATTATATCTAAGGTTGACATAATCAACAGGAAATGTAATAAAATTTTAAAAATTATATCTTTTGACAAATCGGTTGGATGAAGATCACGTGTTTATGGCCAACACCCTATAACTCTATACATGTAGTTCACTAAAACATCATTTTTCATCATTCCATCATTCAAATATCGACCAAGAGCGATTTATAACAATACCTGTTGTCTTGATTATAACAAACCCTGTTGAAATCTCAATTTCAGGTGGCATAGTCAACAGGAAATGTTATACAATTTAGAGTGATTTTGACAAAGTAATTGGATCAATATCAGATTTGTCTTTAAGTCGCCCCGTACTTCATTCTCAGTGTTGTTATACTTTCTGGTCCTTTGGAATCATTGATTTCAGCGCATTTACAGTTGAAAGTTGAATTCCGCTTAAGCTGGTGCTAGGGGGCGTGAGTACTGTTGCATATTTTTGTATTGCTCATGAACAGACTCAATTAAACCGAGTCTGCAATTTTCAGTATTTACTTTGTTTTCTGTGCTTTCGAAGGATCTCCCCTTATTCAGAAGTTATATGATTCACAACCGCAGATGTTAAGTGATTGTGTGGCGGCTGTAAAAAGTCGCCCCGTACTTCATTCTCAGTGTTGTTATACTTTCTGGTCCTTTGGAATCATTGATTTCAGCGCATTTACAGTCGAAAGTTGAATTCCGCTTAAGCTGGTGCTAGGGGCGTGAGCACTGTTGCATATTTTAGTATTGCTCATGAACAGACTCAATTAAACCGAGTCTGCAATTTTCAGTATTTGCTAAATGTTTTCTGTGCTTTCAAAGGATTTCCCCTTATTCAGAACTTAACATGAGCTACAACGCTGTTATTAACGAAGAACCTCTTACATTTCTTCAGATTACTCAAGTATGTGGCAAAACCCATTTTGTACAAGACCTTTCGTCCAAAGCTTAATAGAAAAGGGTGAGGGGTTATACGTTGACTATCCAAAGTTAATAACAGCGTTGAAGCTCATGTTAAGACAAATCTGATATTGATCCAATTACTTTGTCACAATTACTCTAAATTTATAACATTTCCTGTTGACTATAATCCCATAACTTCGTCAAATGCGATGGTGGAAGTATTCATCACCTTAAGTAATAGTTCGAGTTCAATTTACCTGTAATATTAATTTAATAAAAAAAAGAAGACGACAATGGTTTAAATCTAATGACGTCATAGCAGTGAGTGATGACGTCAGGGCAGTGAATGGGTTAACTATATTCTAACCATATCTTATTGCAGATGCTGGGAGAGTTTCAAGCCATTGGTTTAGACGGAGATATGAAACCAGGCCATGCCATTGTGGACTTTGCAGAGAAATCCAAAGCTACCTTCATTGTGACGGGCACGAGAGGCATGGGCAAGCTGCGTCGTACGGTGATGGGTAGTGTTAGCGATTATATTGTTCACCATTCACCGTGTCCTGTATTAGTGTGTCGTCACAAGGAGAAACATGAGAAACATGAAAAACATTAAGAACTTCTGTGCGGAAGCAAGACAATCGACCAAGTGGCAAAACAAACTACATGTATAAGGAAATATTTCCGTTGTTATTTTTTCCTATGCTTGAAATGTTGGTCAAGAAATTACTAACTTTATCAAAAGTACAGACAAAATGTAACGTTATACAATATCAAATACAATTGAGAAGACATTATGTTCCGGTACACACGTTCGTGCTTTAACCCTTTCCCTTATAGAAGCGACTTTTAGCCCATTCATTTTATTCATCCGCTGAAGAAAATAGTTCCAAATTATACCGTAATGAATATGTGTCATATTTAATACTTTCCTTATTCTAGCAGTTAATAGCTTAAAGCAGGCTGAAAGTAAAGCAGAATGCGCCTTTGGGCGCATTCTGCTTTACTTTCAACCTGCTTTAAGTAGTCACATATCTTCAATACTAGAAACAATGCTATCAGGTAAAGGGTTAACAACTGTGTTCTTTGCAAACAGTTTGGAGTCAGATTATATGCCGAGTTACTTTGAATCTGATCAAACTCCAAAGTGTTTGCTAAACACCTTTGTACATTCAAATGCATAGCGTTTCGTTTAAGCAGAATTTAACCGTTTCACTCTCAATGACGCCTTAAAGCGCGTTTGTAAACAGTGTGATCAGGCTCCACACTGTCTGACACTCTTATCGATATTTATTAAGTCATACAACCTTGAATCTAACATTGAAACGTGTCTGGTAGAATAATATTGAAGTTGACGACAATAAAGCGGTGAAGGGGTATAAATCTCCCGAATAATTTGATCATGAAGGGGCTAAAGAGTAACGTATGTAAGCAACAGTCGGTTTATACTGTAAACGACTTGAGGTATGGTAATGTGGGTATTCAATAGTGAATGCATTTAAAATTCTAATGATACAAGTTTGAATTTCAGAATACAAAGTACAAATATGCTGGTGTTTTCCCTTTAGTAACTAAATCATCATTTACAAAACGTTAACATCTTCACTGCCGTGACGTCATCTGTTTCAAATAATGGTCGTCTGCTCTAATGATTTTATTTGCAAATTAAACTGACCGAAATAGTATCGTATGAGTGTCAAACAGTTTTGTACCTGATCATACGCCGCATGTTGCGGCGTCTATTCATAATGGCCACTGTACATGTACTAGTTATATAAAGCCAGGGCTGCCATATGTTGACATAAAAAATCCTAAGATTTCAAAATTTGTATTTTTCAAGTGCGATTTTAAGAATCGTACCTTTACCCTATCGCTTGTGTCTTGTTTCGTTGACACGAAGCTGCTTAGAGCAGGCTGGAAGTAAAGCAGAATGCGCCTTAAGGCGCATTCTGCTTTACTTTCAGCCTACTTTAATTACCATGTACTAGAAAAAAATCCGAAGATTTAGGAAAAATCCGGAAAAATGGCAGCCCTGTAAAGCGGCGAATAGAAAACGATCCATATCAGATAGCTAGAGTAACTTGACACCACGTTCGGCTTCTGTTCATCTCTTTCAATGCCAACGTCGCCAAAAGGTTGATTTGTAAACCGTTTTGATCCTGATCAGACGTCGCGTGACGCGGCGTCCGATCAAGATCCAAACTATTCGAAACTCGTATTGACATTTCTTTAGTCAAAACAACCCTAGACTGACTTTAAAAATATTGCAGACGACACTCTCAATGCAGACGATAGTTTAGGCGATAAGGGGTTAAATAAGAAGATAAAACTTTACAGTGAAAGAGTTCTCAATTGCAGAGCCAAAAAGACAAACGGTGTCTGCCTAAAAGTAATTCGGACACGACAATTTAGAAACAGATGGTATTGCAGCAGGGAATAGATTTACATTTTCACCGCCAATGTTTCAGTGGCATTGCAAATAGTTTTCAGTAACCCAAAATGCAATACAACAGTATTCAATTTAAACATGTCCAAATTATTAATTTCAAAAGATATACACGACGTTTTTAAAACAGACGATAACCTCTATATTAGAGTCATGTTTTCCTACGGTCACAACACACACAATCTCCCAATTACTTCTGACGGTTTCGACAACTTCTGTGGACATCTTCAGCATGAAGATAGGTCATATCAACTCTCAAGAGTATGCGACCCGATTTTTGCCACCGAACGTGGCGGAAATTGACCAACATGACTGACGGCGTGCGACATTGGCATTCTGAACAGGACTACAGCAGTGGCCGAAATGTATTTAGTGGTCGAAAGGGAATTTAATGTGTTGTGAACAGTGGAAAACATTATTCTAACCAACACAATGAATGCATTCAATGATAGGCTATGACGACAGCGTACATATATGTGTTCAAGACAGCGTTCTTGCATGGAAAGAATCAACAACAAATACAGTGGAGAATGTGTTATTCTTTCCCAATAAACGCGTTTACGCTAAAACTATTATTTGCAGTGCAAACAGTTTGGAGCCAGATCGGACGCCGGGTAACCCGGCGTCTGATCAGGCTCCAAACTGTTTGCCACCAAGATAAACATGAAATATCAGAATTGTCCAAAAGTTGTTCTTTTCTACGTTTAGCGCTTTGCGTACGTTTGCGTTTAAACGGGAAAGAATAACAGATTCTCCTATGTACACAACACCTTACTGACGCATTTATCCCTTTTACCGCCAAATGCGATGACAGTCTACTTTGCCAACAGTTTGTATCCTGATCAGACGCCGCGTTACGCTCGTATCAATACTTCTACACTGAAATCTTCAAATGATTGAATAAAAGGTTGAATTTGGCGATCAAAGGGTTATTGCTTATGGTCTTCATTTGCTTTCGGTGTGACTACATGTATTTTGATCAGTGCTCTCCATGTATTTGATCTTAAGCACTCTATGGGATGGTGATTCGTGAGATTTCTTCTGCTGCAACTATAAGAGTTGACTTATCTACTGCGTTGTTTAGAAAATACAATTGGATTGTCATACAGTTAGTATACAGATGAGATGCTGAGTTACTCGGCGTCTTGTCCGAATCTAACGTGTTTGCAAACTGTTTAAAACAAAATCGCCCATATGGTGCTGAAGACTAAACATGACGTAAAACTGAACTGATGGATGTGCGTGTATGTGTTTTCAGACTTATCAATAACTTTAGACATGTAACGAAACCAATAGGTCACTTTGGCCTTGAAATAGTGTTTACCATGATAAACCGATAAAGGGAAAAACGGCGAAGATTCCAAGAATTAACCCTTTCATGCTCAAACTATTAGGGAGATTTTTACCCCTACACCGTTTTATTGTCGTCAGCTTCAATATTGTTGTCTGCAATATCGTTTAAAGTTAAATGTATGGCAGTATGACTGAAGAAATTTCAAAGCGAGTGTCAAACAGTTTGGATCCTGGTCAGACGCAGCGTTAAGCGGCGTCGGATCAGGATCCAAACTGTTTGCAACCGCGCTTTTAAGCGTCATTGAGATTGAAAGGGTTAAATACGTTCCGATGCGATGGATTATCATCGTTTTACACTGATTGCATTGTTCAGAGTCATTTTGGTCACGGAATAGCTGATATATCAAACAATCACATTTCTACATACGAGTACAATGAAGAGAACGCTATTCTTTCCCGTTTTAACCAAACATAAACGCAAAGCAATGCTTTAGAATATAGAATAGTACGTAAATGACATAGACATAATCTACACATGATCTACATGCTGCGGCTGATCTACACATAGCACCAAATTGAGTATAATGGAAGTTATTGATAAACGCGTTTATTTCGGGAAATAATAATATCTTCCTAGTTGTACAAGAACCGGAATTTGATTTATGTTGATGACGCAGCTTTGATGAGTTCTATAGAAGCATAGTATGTTTAGTGTTGTTAATTTGGAATTGTTCATTAGTGATTTGTAGAGTGACCGTGGTTATTATATTAGTACATATACAGTGGAGGAAACGTTATTCTTTCCAAATAAGCGCGTTTACGCTAAAACTTCTATTTCCATTGCAAACAGTTGGAGTCAGATCAGACGCCGGGTAACCCGGCGTCTGATCAGGCTTTAAACTGTCTGCCACCCAGGTTAAATTAAATCCTGAGAAATTTCAAAAAGTTGCAATTTACAGTTTACTGCTACGCGTTTGCGTTTCGTTTAAACGGGAACGAATAACGTTTTATCCACTGTATATACATGTACGATAAGCCTTTCTTTGCCAAACAGAAGTTTCCCTACACTAGTTTAACACTAACACTGTGGGACAGCATGCCTTTGCCAACAGTTTGAATCCTGATCAGGATTCAAACTGTTTGACACTAGTTTCGAAATTCAGTCGGTCAGATTGTCTTCATTTAGCTTTAAGACGATATTGCAGACATCAATATTGAAGCAGACAACCATGTAGCGATTAAGGGTTACAGTGGAGAATGTGTTATTCCTTCCCAATAAACGCGTTTACGCTAAAACGTATATTTCTATTGCAAACAGTTTGGAGCCAGATCAGACGCCGGTTACCCGGCGTCTGATCAGGCTCCAAACTGTTTGCCCCTCAAATCAAAATGAATTGTAAGATATTTCTATAAAATCACACTTTCTACGTTTTAGGGCAATGCGTTCGCGTTTCGGTTGCGTTTAAACGGGGAAGAATAACAGATTTTCCACTGTAGTAAGGATGCGAGCAGATCATTCTTTCAGCCATGTCAAAAACCCATGGGAACAAATGGCATGTACTTTATAGAATAAATATACATTATATTCTTTGATTTCTTTCTTTTGTTAGAATAAATATTCATCGATAGAACAGTGGGTAAAACGTTATGCTTTGCCGTATAAACTAAATAATAAAACAGACTGGATACAGAATGTGTGTCTATAGTTATGAGCAATAGATAGATATTGGCGAAAAATTAAGATTTTGGAAGTCAAACAGTTTGGAGCCTGGTCAAACTTCCAAACATTTGCAACGGATTTTAAGCTTAGGTGTTAAACGGAGTTTAGCGGGGAAGAATAGCGTTTCATCCTATATACAGTGGAGAAAACGTTATTCTTTCCCTTTAAACGTAAACTTTTTGGCAATTCTGGCTATTCATTATCACCTGAGTGGCAAACAGTTTGGACCCTGATCAGACGCCGGTTTACCCGGCGTCTGATCTGGCTACAAACTGTTTGCAAGGGAAATAATAGTTTTAGCGTAAACGCGTTAATTGGGAAAGAATAACGCCTTCTCCCCTGTAAACACAGACTATGTCACTGATATATAGGTGTGGTTTGAAGTATAGATCTACAATGTATATGTACATGTATGCATGAATGTATGTAATTTATATAGTCCAGTGAGCTTCTCTGTATAATGTCAATAAAACTGGAACGTGCTTGTATGTTGCTCTTTTAATAAATATCCTTGAATCATGCTCTGACTTATTTGACCTGAATACAATGGTTATTTGCGAACAGTTTTGACCCAGATCAGACGCTAAGTTCCATTGGCAACGTTTATTTATTTTTTGCAAATATTTGACAACAATAAATGGATAAAAAATTAAATTTATTTTTATCACTGTGTTAACGCGAGTTTAATATAAATTAGTATTTCCATTTCAAAGAGTTTGGAGCCAGACCAGAAGCCGAGCGATTAGGCGTCTACTCCGACTCCAGGCTGGTTTAATCGCCTCTCAGATTTCAATACATCACCAACTCTTTTAATGAAATTAACCAATCTGTGCCAGCATCCTATAGCATAAACATAGACAGACAGTGTAGACTCTGATCAGACGCCGCATTATGCGGCGTCTGATCAGAGTCTCCACTGTTTGCTGATAGGAATTTCAATATAAAACGAAAGGGAAATGAAAATTTAGACATAGCCAATACACACCGTATTAGCATGGAATAATCAGCTGGTTGGCATAAATAGGCCAAAAGTCATTTTCTACATTTCATGGCATTGCGTTTTCAATGTATTCGTTTGAATGGTAAAAATAACATCCCCTGAGCTCCAACATCACTATACGCCAAATGTACACTGGCACGATATTTTTGTTTTGGAAATACAACGCAAAAGTAAATGTTACAATGAAGAAGGCGTAGCTCGCTCCCAATAAACGCGTATACGCTAAATACATCATTTCCATTGCAAACAGTTTGGAGCCAGATCAGACGCCGGGTAACCCGGCGTCTGATCATGCTCCAATATGTTTTCCATCCAGATTAAAATGACCAGAGTTGTCAAAAATTGTCATTTTCACCCATTTTATTGCATTGCGGTTCGTTTGCGTTCAAATGGGAAAGACTAACGTGTTCTCCACTGTAACGCTTTCTACGCTAACGCAATCACCTACTATAATATTGACTGTTTAGCAGTATCGCTTACTTTTTATGACATTTGGAATGTATGCGTTTTTATACATCAGAAACAATTGTATGAGTGCCAAACATGTTGGATCCTGATCAGGATCTAGTCTATTTGTTAATGTGAATGCTGCCGGGTTTGGAAGTGAGAAGGTTAAAATTATTACTCCCATTTACCCCCTTTCTGTTAGGCGTTATTCGCTCCCAATAAACGCGTTTACGCAAAAACAATTAAAACCAGAGCAAACGTTTTGGAGCCAAATCAGAGTCAAAACTTTTTGCAATTGAGAAGAAACATAATTGGTCAGACGTTTTAAAACGTTGTTATTTTCTACATTTCGATGCATTGAGTTTTCGTTTCGTTTTATTTAACCCTTTCACCGCCAAAGTCGCCTAAAGTCGAATATGCAAACAGTGTTGATCCTGATCAGACGCCGCGAGACGCGGCGTCTGATCAGGATTAAAACTGTTTGACACTCGTTTCGATATTTCTTATGTCATTCTCTCTTAAATCTAACTTTGAAATTATATTGCAGACAACAATATTGAAGCAGACGACACAATAATGGTGTAGGGGTAAAAAAAAGACTCAAAAATAAGTCGAAAGGGTTAAAACGGGAAGTAATAACGTCTGTTCCACTGCATAATGTGATAAACAGTACAGTTCCCTTAATCCAATGCCATATCTCCTTCCTGCATATCAAACAAGCAAACCAGAGTTGTCTCTCTTATTGAACTTACCGTATATTTTAACCTTCGCGAAGCGGATTGTTACATTTTGCATCACAATGTAGATCTAGTGAACCTTAAATTGTATTACTGTTTCAACATTTTAAATGTAAGGAACTGTTTGATATGCATACTTATGTCTCTTGAGAGATACTAGTATTGTTTTTGTCTGGGTTGTCTGTCCGTCTCTCTGTCAGACATATTGTCCAGACGATAACTCCTGTTCTGCTAATGTTAGTGAAATGAAATTTCATACATGGAACGAGCTTGAAGAGAGTACGTGCCGTTTACAAGGACCATAACGCTGGCATCATTATTTTTATGTTATTCCCCTTTTTCAATTTTCTTGTCCGCAAAATAACTCCAATTGATGCTAGTGATGATTTTCATATATGGAAAAAGGTTTGATGAGTAAAATCCCCTTTGTCATATTTTCTTGTCCTCATTATAACTCAAGTTCTGCTGATGCTAGTAAAATGAAATTTCATATACGGAAAAAGCCTGAATACAAGAAGTGTCATGCATAATAACCATATCGTTTTTCGTTACATTTAAGCGGTAAATAGTAACGTCTTCTAAACTCAACTGTTTCGTACATTACAAAATATATCAGAAAAGACTCCTTTACTTGCATTACATTTCACATTCTGCACCTTCTGCATGTTGTGGACGAATTGAAACTGCTGCAAACAGTTTGGATTGAGATGACAAGACGAGTAACTCGGTGTCTCATCTCGATCCAAACTGCGCGACACAATGACGATATTGTACGAGAGAAAATACCTTACGTTGTAGGCGACAAAAGTTGCAGGTGACAATTGCAAAGCGGAGAATATTTTCTGTCATGGTTTCATGTGGACAGCCATTATATCTTGACTTATTTACAAGTATAAATGATTTTGTTGAATATCCATTAACCCTTTACCTAATAGAAACGCCTTTTAGTGCACCCCGTTTAATCCTCCGCGGAAGAAAATAATTCCAATCTATACAGTCATGAATATGTATCAGAATGAAAATTTTCTTAATTCTTGCAGGTGGTAACTTAAAGCAGGCTGAAAGGAAAGCAGAATGCGCCTTAGGGCGCATTCTGCTTTACTCGCAACCTTCTTTAAGTAGTCAGCTATTTTCAAAACTAGACACAGGCTATAGGGTAAATAGTTAAGGTAACATAGAGGCGATTCACGATGAGTGCTCTATTTCTACATAATATATTACGGGAACATGGATATGGTGCGACTATGAGCCTTGGGGTAAGCTTTGAACTCGAACCTATGGCGGTACTGGGGCTAACTGAATTTTAATCATTGACCATAACCACTTGGTCATTGAGAAAACTATTGGTCTTGTATAAACCAGTTAACACACTTAATGACCATAAATATTACTACTCCAGTTAACTTGACATCATGACAAGTTAATGTTTGCAACACTCGGTCACTGCTAAATGCTTCGAATGTCGTCAGCTATAATTCAGAAATTGACTGTATCCTCTTTATATTTATAGAATCAGGGACCGAGTGCCAAACAGTATAGATCCTGACCCAGGTTCCACGTTTACAAAGATATATAATACAGCGTGTCGGTGTAACTGTAAAATTGTAACTGCCGACCGGTGTTAAACAAACTCATGACCAAAGTAGTAAACTGACCAGGTGAGAATGTGGAAATACGGTGACCATATATCACTGACGGAAGTCCTAACCTAAATTAAAACACGATGATGACGTCATTCTATTGTCCTAGCAGTACTGTCGTTTTCAATACTGGACGGGTATCAATAGTGTATTCTCGCTTACCGTACCGTATTTGTGCACGAGCAGTCCAATATTACTAATATTGGACTGCACGTGCACAAATACGGTACGGTAAGAAAGCTAATATTGTACTACACACTAATATTGTATTGCTAGGCATGGCTTGTGAGACACACAAAATATACAGTAAAACCTCTCTGTTTTGACCAATAAACTGTGTGTGAACTACAGTGGATAAAACGTTACTCTTTGCCAATAAACGCGTTTACGCTAAAACTATTATTTCCTTGCAAACAGATTGAAGCCTGATCGAACGCCGGGTAACCCGGCGTCTGATCAGGCCTCAAACTGTTTGCCACTCAGATTAAAAAACAATAATAAAAAATGCCAAAAAATGGTAATTTCCTACATTTTAGCGATTTGTGTTTGCGTTTCGTTTGCCTTTAACGCGAAAGAATAACGTTTTCTGAGAAAACTTTTCTCCACTGTATAGTGGAGGAGATCTTATTATTTCCCGTTTAAACGCAAAGGAAACGCAAACGCATTGCGTGAAAATGGAGAAAATGACAGCTTGTTGACAATTCTGACTACTTATTTAAATCTGAGCCTAGTCAGACGCCGGAAAACTCGGAATCTGGTCTGGCTCTAGAATTGGAAATAATAGTTTAAACGTAAACGCGTGTATTTAGAAAGAATAACGTCTTCTCCACTGTACTTATTGAGTGTTTTAAACAGGTGACTGCTTAAAGTAAAGTGACATTAAAACTATAAGCTCCTACAGGAGCTTTCTATTTTGCTCTCATCTTGCTTTAAGCTGTCAACTGACTGCTATACAATCAATTAGCCGTATTTATTTTAGTGGTCGTAAAAGAGAGGGTTTACTGTAGCTCAGCACATTATTACATTTTTTGGGGTGAATCATGCACTTAGTGATACAAGCATCAAACTTGGCACACTTGCACTTCTATCTGTAGTATTTCATAAAAGCCCGTTAGCCACTTGAAAAAATCAAAATGGCGGCCATTTTTCAAGATGGCCGCCATGACAGGTTCCAAAATACAGTTTTGTTGCTAATATTTGACATATATGGCCGTTCTTTACAGTTTTGGTGTCTAAGTATATGTTTTAAAGTATAAGAAAAATAATTAAGTCAATTTCAAAGTGTTTTGAAACTTACTTTATCATGTAATGGCAAATTTGTGACAAAAATACATACTTTTTTCCAAGATGGCCACTATTTTTGGTTCAAATTTACGATTCTCTTTCTTACATTTGACGCATATTGCCATGGTTTTACGCTTTTGAGTCAAAATATATTTTTACAGCAGAAGGAAGCTAATTTTGTCAGCATCAGACTGCTGTGTTTGCACAATAACACATTTTTGACAAAAGACAGTCTATTTTTAAAAATTTACTTAATTGCGTAATGACAAATTTGTTGAGTTTGTTTGCATATGTTTGCCAACATAGTCTCTAATGTAGAATATATTTTCTTACATCTGGTTTATATGACGATTTGTCATATTTTGGTGTCAAAGAATATTTTAAACAGGATGAGAAAACTATTCATGGAAGCCTCCGGTCGGCTAGAAACTCATATCATTGTCTAATGACCTATTTTAGCTACACATATATTTTTTACTCCGTAGCTGACCAAAGCTTGTTGTCTGTTGTTATGTGACTGCTTATGCTGAATGTAGGTGCTGTTTCCTCACATTTACAATTTCATTTATCTGAACAATGGTTGCCCAAACTATACTACTTTATCTGACACTGCAATTACCATACAATATTCTACCTTTCAAGTAAACTGTAAAGTCTTGAATATGTTTCTTTTTTCTCAATTTAAATATAATTGCATTTAGAAAACAAACATAATTCCTTTAATTATCTACCATAACATTTAATCCCTGTACCAACAACAAACATCATGCTAATTCTGGAGATCATTTAACCACTTTGTAACTTCTTACCAGAAAAAGTACATGTATATGTAAGATGTCATGACACTAGTTAAACTGATTTTCACAACAGAGAAAGAGGCCATTTTACACCAATAAATATGGATTAAGCGTCTTTTGCATGAAACAGAAATACTTTGGCTTATAAGTTTTAGATATTTGTCTGTATAGTAGGTTAAATTCAACAAAATTTATCCTTTAATGTTTCATCCTGGACAGCTTGAATTTTTGCACAAACAACATCTTCGTTAAGTTTGGTATATGTACACCAGATGTTCACTGTTAATAAAGAAAGGCTGCGCCATGACAACATTTATAGTTTTTATTTTGCTTGAAGACGCCTAGCATCTAAAATACTTGTTGAATAAGTTAATATATGAAAAAGATGAATGACCATAAGCGTGATGAAAACAATAAGGAGAAATATCAGAACCAGTATGGATAGTGTGTTTTTCTTTTACGTAAGACAACCGTTCTTATATATGGTGATTGACCAATCAAAAAAGCAAATCAAAACCATTATCAAAGATGAAGGCAGTGTGGACTCCTTTCAATAAAATCAGATTTAAGCAATGTTAAGAAATATACTTTACACGAAAAGTCTGGTCTCTTCTCCAAATTAAGTCAATACATGCAACCATTTGAGAGTATGACCCTTAAAACTCCGCATGAATCGTTTTGAAGAATATCCATTCCTGAGTGTGGTGTAAAAGTTGTAACGTTTCTGTTCTGTATACATAGGGTCGGATGTATAGTCTACCTATTCTGACAACAGACTTTTAAAAGCGATATGATGTGATACATAGTCACAGGTAGTATACGTTTCTTGTGGTACATTGCATAAAGACAGAACGTTTCAGCTGTTTGCTAAAGCTATTTGATGTGGACACATAATACTGCTAATATCATATTTGAGATTGATCTCTGTGTAATCTTCAACAACATGTTAAGAAATTATACAATGTTAACATGACGAAGTGTGTGCACAAATGTTTATGCATGAAATGCAAGTCATAACCGGAGACCACAACACTCCCATGTTAAAAGCTAATGACATAACATTCCATGTCGATGTGGATTTCAAATGCTAATTCAAACTCTCTTGTTCTACAGAAAGTGTTGGTTGCAATTGGTCAACGGTCAAACATGAGCTAGTTTTACGCCAAATTTCCATATAAGAAAGAGAAAAGGCTGCATAGAATACATAAACTGAAAGATATGGTGCATGTGCAAAGTCCAGTCTATAATCATAAATCATAATGTACAAGCAATACAATTTTGAAATCATTGCATCATTTATGCCAAGTCATCAAGTCATGGGATAAGATTATTGTGTTTGATTGGACATGTTAGCTTGATGGTATAGATCTTAAGGTGCAGTTCCTAAAGGTCAAGCCCCTCTGTTTGAACATGCCAAATGTTCTGCATACCAAATACATGTAGCTTGTGTCATGATGGAAATATCTCATAGAGTTGGACTGAAAGATACATTGCTGATACATTGGACAACCCTGTTACCTAGTGATATGATTGAAAATACCCGATTAAACATAGATACTATTAAAGTAAACGGTTTGCAGTGACAGATGCAAGTATTTACGATGTGGCCTTCCTTGTTCAGATTAATATACCGCTATTAAGAAATGTGAAAATAAACACCTACATAAGTATATATAAGCGAGTATACACCAACTCCAGCATGTACACTAAGAAATTACTGCTAAAATAGTCATAAACCACATAATTATATGCCATTAAAATAAGTCATTGGTTTAAACATATTTATTTCAATAATTTACATAGAGGATATTGTATGAGTGTTCATTATTTATCATTTTTAATAAACGAGTTGACTAAAATAATATGACGCGAGCCTTGGCGAGCGTCATATTCATTTTAGTCAACGAGTTTATTAAAAATGATAAATAATGAACACGAATGTGATATTCTATTTATCATATTACAAGTCTAAGCACCTATTAAATTGATTTGAAGCCGTAGTTTGTAGAGCCGCTATATAGATTTTCCGCCAAACGTTACGTTGTTTACGTTAACGTCATAGTAAATGACGTCATTTGGCACCCCGCTACATACAGCGCTTATGGACGAACAAGTTAGACCGGAGCCCAAAAACGATATTCCACTAGTGGATTACGATATTTATACAATCGCTTTATGCAACTCCCAGACCGCAAATTATGTGATAAATGTATTTTACAAACATACAACAAAGTTTAGGATTGAAACGAAAGAAAAACAGCTTATTGTGTTTCTCACTTAAAATAAAGTCATTACCGATTCCTAATAAAGTAAATGATCACATACTCTTATCATGATGCTTTGACACCAAAAGTATGACAGAAGTATATAGAAAAGATCAGAAAGTATATTAATAACTATTGCAAGAAGTAACGACCATCTGTGAGCAAAAAACTCTTATTTTGTCTAGATTGGTAATTGTGCAATAAAATTAGTTTCAATTCAGAAAGAAGTTGTCTGAATTAGCTTCCTCATACTTAATGACATCTATGTTAACACAAAAAACATAAATTTTGATCAAATTTAAGAAACTATTTTGCTTATACCAATATAAAATGGTGGCTATTTTGAAAACAAACGATGTAAATTTGCCATTTTGCATTAAAGTAAACTTCTGTTCAGCGCTTGAGGTTGACTGAATTGGCTTCCTTATGCTTAAAATCAATTTTTGGGTGAAATTTGGTCAAACATGTCAAATGTTAGAAAAAAAGTTGTTCAACGATCATAGTCCATTATAAAAGCTCCTCAGAGCTTATGTTAATTGTATATGTATTGCCGACTCAAAAATAAACCTTATCAATTGTTATCTTTACGAGAACCAAAAATGGCAGCCATCTTAAATAAATGGAGGCCACTTTGAATTTATACGTGGCTAACGGCTTTTGTTTAAAGTAGGGTCATACCAGTATACATACCAAATTTGATGCGTGTATCACCAAGTTCGTGATTTTGTTTTAGCATTGATGTGTACAGATTTATGTAGTTGTTATGTGAAAAATAGCATCTTCAGACAAAAGCAATTGAAAACAATATCATTAAATAACATGACAGAAGGTAAAGTGAGTGAATAATCTATAAAAACAGTGTGAATTTGGTTTTTACCTTGACACACACTTTGTTTTTGTACAGTTTTGCTATAATACGATTAAATAAACTTCTTACAAGTCTATGGATCACAAAATTAGCTTCTATATGCTTGAAAACATATAATTAGACACCAAAAGTATGAAAATCGGTCAAATATATCCGATGTTAGAGATAAAACTGTATAATAGAACTGGAAATGGCGGCCATCTTGAAAAATGGCCGCCATTTTGAATTTTTACGTGGCTAACGTTTTTTTTGTTGAAAGTAGGGGCATACCAGTATACCTACCAAATTTGATGCTTGTATCACCAAGTGCATGATTTTTGTAATAATGTGCCCAGCTACTGTATTTTAGCAGTGTCATGACAAAACCAGACTTACATGTATTGTAGATTAAGACCAAATACGGCTTCAAAGACGCGATGACTGTTCAAGATATACGCTGTTTGACACTTACAAGCATCTTCAAGATTTTAAACAGTTTTATATTATACAATATGTGGCAGTGTGTAGCAAACTCAATTTCAGAGCCTAAGCCGACAGTCTTTCTCGAAAGACCCTGGAACGTTATCCTTTCACGTTCATCATAGTGTTTTTCAACATTTTCAGCGAAACCAGGGTTTATCATTTTTACACTATTTTTCAGTAGCAAGTTTCGCAAGTTTTGACTGTTTTGCATTTACTATGGGATATAAGCAAGTGAATTTGGACGATAGATTTATCACGCGTCCTGATTATTTGGACTAGTCTAGAGGCGACAAAGTATTCGAAATGCTCGACACTGTTAGCCTACATTGCGAATAGGAGAAAACAACTACATTATATTTTGTAATTGTCATTAAACAGAAAAAAACGTTCAAAATTGCAAATCTTTGTCCCGGCTTACGGGGATATGAACAACATTTGCTGATCACATTGTCAGCAGTGCAGACCAAGAATGGAACAAGCACTTAAACTTTCCCAAGCGGCATTTAAGCATGATATACACTATTATCAAATTGAACATTTGTCCCACTTGTGACCCTGACAACGGTCAAAACCCTTATACTACATGTACTATAATCGACTAAAACAAGCATTTAGTAACAGTTTAGCTTCTCATAAGAAGCAACTACAGTGGAGAATCTGTTATTCTTTCCCAATAAACGCGTTTACGCTAAAACTATTATTTGCAGTGCAAACAGTTTGGAGCCAGATCAGACGCCGGGTAACCCGGCGTCTGATCAGGCTCCAAACTGTTTGCCACCAAGATAAACATGTTTTATCAGAATTGTCCAAAAGTTGTTATTTTCTACGTTTTAGTGCTTTGCGTTTGCGTACGTTTGCGTTTAAACGGGAAAGAATAACAGATTCTCCACTGTATATCTGACAAGAACATGCTGTTCAATACGTTTCTGCTGTTTCTCTAAACCAATTATTGCGTGAATGTTTATCATTTGTTATTTGAATGGCAAATTAAGTTTGCTGTCGCTACAAACCAAAAACAAAAATCACAGTTATGAACGTGAAATGGTAAAAATTGCAAAATGAAGGGTCTGTCTAGAAGGAACTCTTTCGTTCAAGAACTTATCAAAAGGTGAATATTTAAGCAGATGCCATTTTTTGTAAAGTAGACGGTATTTGAGCCGAAAAAGGGTTACGATTCTGACAAACCGTGCGACTGTGTAGGGTCTACACAGTTTGAGAAGCATAAATTGGGTTTCCCTTTGTGGATATACTAATTTCCTATACACTAATATCCAATTCACTGTAAAATTTTCCAATATGTTAATATCCAGAAAATGTGAATACCTCGTCTACACGTTCCGACATTTTTATTGGCAATGAGTGCACGACACGCGACGGTGTAAGTGAAGCAATCCAATATTACCGAGACGAAGGGCACGTGCAAATCAAGGCCATCGTATACCACAGGGCTGATCACCCGTGTAAAGGATAAGGGATCAATAGGGTTATATTTTAAACTGACGAATTTGCTTTTATTTTAAGAAGAAAATATTAAACTAGGTTTGAATATATAAACGTACGGCTTTCATTGAAATATCTGCTGTTTTCAGAAACGTGTTTTAAGTAAGATATAAACCTCAAACGATCCAGTATGTAAAATATTGTACTGTGTTCGGCGCTACGCGCCTCACACAGTACAATATTTTACATACTGGATCGTTATCGTCTTATATCCTATACTGAGAAGAGAAGACACTCAGACCAGCTTGTGTTCTGTGGTTACAGTGGTGAAGACGTTATTCTTTCCCGTTAAAGCGCAAACGAAACGCAAACGCAATGCATTGCAATAAAATCAAGAAAAGGATAATTTTTCGACAAGTTTTGCTTTTCATGTTGATCTGAGTGACAAACTGTTTGGAGCCTGATCAGACGCCGGGTAACCCGGCGTCTGATCTGGCTCCAAACTGTTTGCAAGGGAAATGAAAGTTTTAGCGTAAACGCGTTAATTGGGAAAGAATAACGTTTTCTCCACTGTATTCCCCAATTCGGCGTTACATGCTATATGTATGTTATATTGGTGTATAGGTCGTTTGCAGTTCAAAAAAACACGATAATTTTTAAATATCTCCATAACAAGAAAACGGAGACAAATGGAATTTTGCATAGATTTATGATATACCTATACCAACTCTGACAAAAAAGAAATATTTTTTTCTCTTCGTAATAAAAAAGTTTTATTCATAACTTCTATATAAAGTTTACACTTCTAAGGGACATTTTTCCGAAGGGTGATTTCAAGTTATTCAACAGCCTATCTTTCACGACCCGGCAACGCCTCACCGTTAAGCCATCGCATACCATAGCAGTTTACAACTAACCGAACGAGGCCCTGACTTGGGTACGTTAAACGTATTAACCGACCATACTGTCATTTGCGCACATGTTAGATCCTAATCGGACACCGGAGCCATTTCGTATCTGAATAGGATCCGAACCATGTGCCACTCATACGAAAGTTTTATCAACAAAACGCATAATAACTAAATGCGATAAATAGCAGAACGACATGTTCATACCAGACGATCTACACCAACTTACCATTATCAAATTTTCAACAGAATGTTTCCATTTCAGTTCGAAAACCTTTATTATTTTATCGCTTAAAGAAAACGTAATGTAAACGTAAGTGCAATACAATTCGAACATTGATACATATTAAGCTCCAGATAAGGGGAGTATTTCCATAACTAAATCTTTATTTCTGAATTAAGCCCTATGGTGTGACTATTCATTAGAACCGTCTTTCTTCGAGTAGTCACACCGTAGGAGTTGGTGCTGAACTGGGTGAGAAAATGTTGGACTTGTTCAAGTTTCTCTCTCTTATATGGAGCTCTGTAATTATGTAGAATTGTTAGAGCTTCGGTTTGAAAAGTAATTGTTATTCTCTTTATTCCTGGTGAAGAGTTCGTGGATTTAGGCATAGTAAAAATGTAATGGATTATGGGGCCTCACAATTAATTGTGCACAACTAAACAACCAATATTAGCACGGGATTCACCTTTCAGACAGAAGCAACTTGCACGGGATTTTACCTGGGGATATTCTCCAATATAAACAAACGTGATCAAGGTAATAGCCAAAAACACCCCACGTAATTGACCATTTTCAGCGACACAAAATTTATATAAAACTAAGAAGAAAAGTTTTTAGTTAGACTTTTAAAAATTCTGAATTTCCTTGTCAGAGTTGGTATAGACGCATCATAAGTGTATGCAAAATTCAATTTAAGTACGTCCATTAGTTTTAAAATTATCTAAGATTTATCGTGTTTTTTTGAACTGCAAACGACCTATAAACACTTCTCGATTCTTGCGATGTAAAAGGTTACTTAAATTTAAACAAGAGGTACATGTAAACTGTTATTATTTTCCATAAAAGTAGTTTATACTCAAAGAAGGGGGTAACTCGGCGTCTGACTTTGCTACCAACTGTTTGACATTCAGATTTAAAAAATAATGTTAGTTTGAAAATAAAACAAAAGTGTTTTGCGTTTTGAAAGTTGAATATGAAACATAACACTAATGCACTGTAGTACATTGCCATCGATTAAAACAATAAGTTTATCAGTATTATCTTCTTTGTATAAGATTGATAAGTATACACGCATCAGATATAATCTAATCAGACATGTTCAACTTCCCTAAATCAAGATGACACCGTTTCAGATCTGCCCTAAGCATTGCATTGTATCAGCCTGAGTTGCAACCTGTCAATCTTAATTCATCAGTACGATTTGCTGCTGACTCAGAACATGGTTCGCTATTTGTGTACAAAGGAAATAAAAAATTGAATTTTATTAAATTGAAAATCCAAAAGAACGATTGATTGGGTGTCATTTGACGAGGAATGTATTCAGTTGATGTGCGTTCTTTTGGATAGCTGCGATGTTAAACGATTATCAGATACATGCTCATACATGTAGGTAAAACCTTTTATCTGATACCATTTGATACTCCAACAATGGATGTTCATTGAAAACAGTTCGGGGCTAGATCAGGAACCGAATTTAACCCGGCGTCTGATCTTGCTCCATACTGTTGTGTTTGAAACTTAGATTTTAATGTATCATCAACATTTTTCAAAACTAACAGTTTCTGCACAAAGATTTATAGCATCACTGAGTGGGATTCGATTCGTCATAGTTTATCTCCCCGTGTAAACAACGTTATGTTGAAAGGTTACAATGGAGAAAACGTTATTCTTTCCCAATAAACGCGTTTACGCTAAAACTATTATTTCTATTACAAACAGTTTGGAGCCAGATCAGACGCCGGGTAACCCGGCGCCTGATCAGACTCCAAACTGTTTGCCGTCCAGGTTAAAATGGTCAAGAAGTTGTAATTTTCTTCATTTTACGGCTATGCGTTTGCGTTTCGTTTGCGTTTAAACGGGAAAGAATAACAGATTCTCCACTGTACTAAACATCAATAAATCTATTTCTGTTTAACAGCTACTGACCTTGATCGGCCAGGTCTATTGAGACCGATTTCCCATTGGCTATTTCAATATTCCTTTTAGGAGCGACTATTTAGCTATCGAGGACCACGTTATCAATAAATAGGTCAGTTCATTTTCTCTATTTAAGTAGTTTAATTGCAACTTGAAGGCTTAGCGCTTTAAACAGCCGAATTTTACCGTCTGCTGCATCCCTTTCATTAACAAAATATCGTCTGATTTAGAACTGCTGTATGCACATCTGTTTCAATGTTGTGGCTTAAGAAATAGATAAATTTCTGAAAACATAAATAATGTTGAGTAAATGTAAAATTGTCAGACAATTTCGTTTAAGGATACAACATGTACACATACACTCTTTCCTTTTCATATTATTGTATGCTTAAAAGGTTGTCTGTATTTACGAATTTTCAGTCTTAGATTTCTAGGATCTAATTCAAAACATTAACTTTAAGCTTCCATGTTCTAGAAAACAAATTCCGAAGATTTAGGAAAAATCCGGATAAATGGCAGCCCTGAAATGCTAGAGTGGTCGCCATTGGCAGTGGGAGAGTTAATTGTTCATGCTAATGAAACAAAGACAATCACGTCACGGTGACCTGGTTGTTGTATTAGTGTGTACAGTGGATAAAACGTTATTCTTTCCCAATAAACGCGTTTACGCTAAAACTATAAGTTGTCATTGCAAATAGTTTGGAGCCAGATCAGACGCCGAGTAACCCGGCGTCTGATCAGGCTTCAAACTGTTTGCCCCTCAGATAAAAATGAAAAGTCAGAATTGTCAAAAAGTTGTTCTTTTCTACATTTTAGTGTTTTGCGTTTGCGTTTCGTTTGCGTTTAACGGGAAAAAATAACGTTTTCTCCACTGTATCTGCATGAAAGGTATGACACCTCGTATCTCTTTGAACGCTTAGTAAAGTATGTCGTCTGCGACACTTGTCGTCTGCTACTATTCTAAAAATAGAAATTTCTACAATTTTCTTTCAAAATAGTATCGGAGTGTCAAACAGTTTGGATCCTGGTGAGACGCCGAGTTAACTCGGCGTCTCATCTGGATCCAAACTGTTTACAAAGGTAATCCCGATTTCGTGGAAAGTGTTCAGAGAGTGAAAGGGCTGATATTGACTTTACTGAAATGCAATACTGTATACTGGGTTAACATGTTTGAACTTTTCAGTTTATCTACAACCCAAATATTTCTAAACTTGACAGTGTATACTTCATGGAATAAGAGAAAGGACCTGCTATAAACAATGCCGCCTGTGTTGACATTATTTCGAATTGGACTCTGAGGTAAGGTACATATTTATAGCTAGTCGATAGTCATTAACCCAAGCTTTACTAGTCCAAATCTGTCGTCTGCTTTGACTTCTGAATTCATCGTCTGTTTTAACCCATTACTCAATAGCATGTTTCTAGTTATGAAAACAGGTGACCACTAAAGCAGATTGAAAGAAAAGCAGAATGCGTTTTAAGCTCATTCTGCTTTTCTTTCAGCCTGCTTAAAGCTACCAGCTCCTAGAATATAGAACTTATTTCAAATGTTAAATATTCCCTACTGTATAAAATGGAACTATTTTCTTCAGAGGAGGGATAAATTAAAAGCGTGAAATCGTGTTTATTGGGTAATGGGTTAAAACTGTCTCCGCTATGATATAGTCTGCTTTAACCATTTTACCGCCATATGCTACATTCTACTTAATTCCACTTTGCAAACAGTGAATCCCGATCAGACACTGCGTAACGCGGCGACTGATCGGGATTTAATTTGTTTGGCATTAAAGTCAATACTTCGTCAGTTAAAACTTCTTAACTTTGCATGTTGCAGAAGATTGCAGACTACACATTTTTAACACACGATTTGTGTCCGCGAAAGGATTGTGAAAAGGGTTAATACGTGTGTCTGCAAATGTTGATGTATGACAATTTGACTTGATAAACACTCATATGAATGTAAAACAAGATTGATCCTGATCAGACACTGCCTTATTCAACACATGATCAGGATTGAAGCTGTTTGGTAATGTGAATGTATTTGTCAATAGTGTCAGGGAGAGTATAAATTTTGCGAGTTTGAACCTTTTAGAAGACTTCATGCACAATACCCACGAGAAATGCATTTATAAGTATGAGCTGCATAATGTATACAAGTTATGTGGAATACACAGTTATAGCTATTAAATAATTAGAACTCTAGTCAGTTTATATATACTTCTCTGTAACGTTTGATAAACGCAACTTTAAATTCCATGTCAGTGCTCTTTACGTAACTATGTAGATATTAAAGTGTACATGTGTATTGATGGCTATGAATATGCCTAGATGTATGCTATTTTATGCCGAATCTGTATCTAAATAGTAGGTAATAGATGGTTTGTGACACAGTATTTCAGGAGATTGATCAGTGGTGCAAGAAAGCTTCTTCGCGAGTTTTCGGCAGTTTTATCCTTGTATTTTCGCTGAATGATTTTGGTGACATATATAATACTTGTTTTTTAACCTAGAAATGTGTCCGGTCTTCGGAAATCCTCGGATCATTTAAGCCTTTCAGATTTTTAGATTTGGGATTTTAAGTTATACTACATGTATATAGCTAAACCATATGCGAGCCAATGTTGTGTCCATTCAGATTTTTTTTATTCATGGATACTCTGAAAAACGATGGATATGCACTGGTTTATAAGATACCTTTAGCAGTCGGCAGTTTCAAACAAGCAATTTTAATCGCTGGAAATTGTATAATCTAATCTAGCTGTTACAACTGTAATTTCTACTACTGAGATTAGACCTACAAAGTACACTTGTGTATAGATTAACACATATCAGCGGTAAGTGAGTTTTTACACATTATAGAAAAAAGTCAATGTCAACCCTTAGGGTGTTGATCAGGATTTAGCTAATACCAGTAGCGGCGTCTGCTCAGTATCCGAACTGTTTGTCACTCGTGTGGATAATTATTCAGTCAAAATATCTACATTCTAATTTTGAGAAATTAAAGCAGATGACAGTTTAGAAGCAGATTATAAGACAGCAACCGAAATATAAACCATTTGTATGCCAGTATGACGATGTTTCTTGCATTTGATCTGTGTTTAGATCCAGATTAAATGCGGAGAAATTCGGTATACGATCGAGATCCAAACTGTATGATATCGTATTGACATTGTTTCATTTAAATTAATATTAAAACAAACTTTGTTCAATAACTGGAGATAGTTTCGAAACAGGTGATAAATCCAGTCACGGTGCTTTAAAACCATAAACGGATTACCTGAAGAGTTAATCATACTACGTGACTTTAATTAATCCTTTCACTGCCATTATAACGGATATACCCGTCTTACAGTCTCTGATATACTGTTGTTTGCTTATAATTTTCGTCTGCTTTCACTTATAAAGTTTGGAAATTGTATGCGTTTTTGACTGAAATACTGACTTTGAGTGTCAAACAGCATGGATCCTACTGAGACGCCGCTTTACACGACGTCTGATCAGAATCCGAACCTTTTTGCAAATGTCAGCGTCATCGGCCTTGACAGAGACATACTTAACTCATTCACCCCTGAAACTTTTAATGGAAAGTTCCATTTTCCAATAAAGTTTAGTCCATTTATGTCAAGTTTGGGGTGTTTTCTGCAATATATTGCAAATTGACAAACAGTGCAGACCCTGATCAGAGGGCTCCTGCAGGAGCCCTCTGATCAGGGTCTACACTGTTTGCATAGGACATGTGCAATTCTCACAGGTACACTGTTTGTATATGACGAGTATACTCGTCGCTAGGGCTGAATGTGCTTATCTTCAGCATGTCACTCAGTATGCCTTCAGATTTGTCGTGTGCAACATTTCTTATGGTTGATTTATTTGTCAACGTGTCTAACAGATAACTTGGATCCACATGAGGCACCTAGTAACTCGGCGTCTCATATGGATCCAGACTTTTTGCGAGAGTTATCAAAATTGTCCTATTGCGTACAAAGGTCAAATGATAAATACCTTCATCGCCAAATTTCACTATAAATGACACCAAAAGGCGCGCTTGCAAACAATTTGGACCCTGATCAGATACCGCGTAACGTGGCGTCAGGTCAGGATCCAAACTGTTTGACACGCGTTTTGGTATTTTTACAGTCATACTGCCTTAAATTAAACTTTGAAACGATATTGCAGACAGCAATATTAAAAACAGACGACAATATGGCGATGAAGGGGTCAAAAATCTCACGATACTAGTTGATCATGAAAGAGTTAACACTTTCGCAGATAAAATATCATCTCCTTAATTTTTTCATATATAAATTTACTAATTATTCAAAATTTTGAAGTTATTTTGACAGACGAAATATTGATACACGTTCTAAACAGCATGCTCTGATCACTGGTCAATCTTCGTTTGCAATGTCGACTTTAGTTGCCTGTGATGGTGAAACGGTTACAGCAACAATGTCACTAGTTTCATGAAGTTTATACACACATAGAACACATGATAACATGACCAGGGCGGTCAAAATCAATGCTTATCATCGATTGTTTAGACAAGACTTAAGCGCCATCGAAGCGTAACTAATGAAGGTTTATCGTAATGTACAAGAGTTTCAAGGAACCCATGAAGTAAATATTACGCCTTTCATAGAAGGAAATGTGTTTTACATGTAACGTATGGCGGGCATAGGAAGAGCCTGCATAACGGACTATTTTCATAGCGTTGTTAATCGTACTAGATATACCAGGGGTTTTTTTTCTTTGTTTATAGAGACGAATTCACCTGTCGTGTTAGAATATTTGATACAGTGGAGAACACGTTATTCTTTCCAAATAAACGCGTTTACGCTAAAACTAATATTTCTATTACAAACAGTTTGGAGCCAGATCAGACGCCGGGTAACCCGGCGTCTGATCAGGCTCCAAACTGTTTGCCGTCCAGGTTAAAATCAACATTCCGAATGGTCAAGAAGTTGTAATTTTCTTCATTTTACTGCTATACGTTTGCGTTTCGTTTGCGTTTAAACGGGAAAGAATAACAGATTCTCCACTGTAATGACCCTACCCCCAGTATTCCAGAGTCAGCACATATCTACATGGGCTAATAAACGCCTGATTTTAAAAGAATTTCAACTGAAACCAGTCCCTGCTGTGTTGTATCAATGATTGTGTATACTAAGTTGCTAACAGTCTATTAACTTGTCTGTACAAACAGAGGTGTCTGTTTGAACACTGATAAACATGTGTCATTTAATTGAAAACTACGTTGCCCATTTTGCTACAGTCAAACTTGAATTAAGCAGCCATTCCATTAACTTATTAACTGACAATACGTAATCAACATTAAACAGTTGTCATATGCTTTTATTGGTCACATTTGAGCTAAGTGTCAACAGTCTGGATCCTGATCAGACGTCGCGTAACGCGGCGTTTAACCAACTTTAAAGTGTTTTTGACATACTGTGCTACAAGCTTTTCGTGGATTTTGATAGTATTGTACATAGATCATTGCTATAAGACTCAACGGAAAGTTAAAAATGGAGATAGACTATTGTAATACTGGCGATAACTTCAAATACAAATCTTAGATAAACAAATAGTTTGCACTAGGAGATAGCCCTTGAAAATGGCTTTACCGTGGTAAATATAACACTATTTGGTTACAAAATGGACATAGAACGTTTTAAGACTCACACGACAAAATGTATTAGGGACGAGGTATTAAATAGGAGAAACATCGCGGCTATTTCTCAAATACGATACCTGTCTATCATTCTGAAAAACATAGTCACTCGTATACTCGTCCTTTACAAGTAATGAACATGTAAACAGATACAACATTTGTTGTCCTGTGCAACAGTGTAGACCTAGAAAAGCGGACGCAGGTATCAGGATCTGCCCTATTTGTCATTCAGAAAAATCTATTTCTGAAACTACCACATGGTCTAGACTTTATTTTGAACTGGAGTTGTCTATTAAATGTTTGAGAGATCGATCACAAATGTAGAATCTGCTTTTCATCCCTGAAACATCTAATGGATAATTCCACTTTTCATTTAAGTCTAATCCATGTTTGACCCTTACGGTTCATTTTAACAATATACTAGTACTGCAAATTGGCAAATAGTGCATATCCTGACTGGAGTACTGTTGTACATTTGTAAGAGTAATCTGATTAGGGTATACACTGTTTGCATAGTACAAGAGTGTACTAGTCACAGATATACTATTTGTACATGACGAGTATTCTCATTGCTAAAGTTCAATGTGTTAAAACAAGTATTGCTGAAAAACAACCCTTTCTGCATGTATAACACGAATTTAAGTATTGTACGAGAACTTGCTTCAGTGTTAAATACAAGTGGCTACTTTAAGCATATTGAAAATAAAGCAGAGATATCCAAAAGGACACTTCTGATTTACTTTCAGTCTGCTTTAAGCACTCGTCTGTCAAGATGAAGAATCCTTTTTCTATGGTGCTATATTGTGAGATGGTAGGGGTTAGACACATAATTACAGTGGAGAAAGCGTTATTCTTTCCCAATAAACGCGTTTACGCTAAAACTATTATTTCCATGCAAACAGTTTGAAGCCAGATCAGACGCCGGGTAACCCGACGTCTGATCAGGCTTCAAACTGTTTGCCACTCAGCTTAAAACAAATACTGAGAAATGTCAAAAAGTTGCAATTTCCTACATTTTACTGCTACGCGTTTGCGTTTCGTTTGCGTTAAAACGGGGAAGAATAACGTTTTCCCCCACTGTACCATAATCAGTAGATAAACGCGTCGGACATAGTTTGGTAACACATTCATAATAGTTGACAAAAAGGACTATCGCTGTACGAAGAATACCTATATTGACCCACAATTAGAGACTTACCACCTTAACCTATTGTCCCCTGAACATTTAAATGAAAAGTTCCTGTTCCAAAATAAGTCCAGTCCATTTTTTACATTTAGGGATGTTTGCAACAATTTATTGCAATCGGACGAACAGTTTGCATAAAAAAGTGCTCTTTCTGATCAGTGTCTACATTGTTTGCATAAAAAAGTGCTCTTTTCACAGGTACACTGTTTGTATATGACACATACACGTGGTATATGTACTAGGGTTCAATGAGCTCAGCGATGTGACTATAAAGGTTTTTTTTTCTAATTTCTCTTTAAACGACACTAAGTTTTGGGGGATTTAAAAAAATTAATCTGTCAATAATCAAATAAATATTACCTTTGCTAAAATATCAAAATCAAAGCATATTCTGAGATAAAACCCCATGTTTGCCAATTTACCATCCGGTTATTAGCAGCAAATTATACTGATAAATTCAGATTGACAGATTGCAACTTTGCCCAGGGCAGATCTGCATTGTGTCATCCTGGTTTCAAGGAAATTGAAACGTGTGATTAGATTATATACGTGCAGCATTACACTTTGGCGATATATTAAGCAGATACATGTAACTCTAACATATACTGACATGATATTTATTGTTTTGTTCTTGTGGTAGGACGCTGTATACGGCTACAGTGGAGGCTTGAAGGAATTACTGAACTGTATGAAACTTTGAACAAAATGTCAACGCTGTGCAATTAAGTTGGATTTTTATAAAAACTTTTGGTCAACCATTGTAAAGTAATGAATATTAAAAAAAGTTTGGATCCGAGTCAGTCGCCGAGTTACTGTTTACAGTGAACATTCCTTTTGGAGAATAAACGGATATGTTTATAGTGGACTGATATAACGTAGACATCGTTGACAACCGTCATTGACAGTTTATGTATAGTATTAATAGTTTGCAGTACATGTAGAGTGATTCTCATAAATACTGACATATAGAATGTGTGCACGAGATCAACATCATGTAATCAATCATTTTCTTACAGAAAACCGTCTAATCAGCGACCATTCAGATAAGCTTAATTCTTTTTGTTTTGTTTCATTAACCCTCATTCTGTCGACCCCGACTTGAATGTTACTGGTAGACATTTTGGATGCAGATCATACGCCACGTAACTTGGCGTATGACCTGGAGACAAAGCTTTTGACACCTGTCTATAAGTTTCGTTCATTAAAGATGTAGCAATCTTAAAGCTTAGTGAACTTTTTTACAGACGACAATTTCAAAGCAGATGATAGTATGACAAGATAAGAGTTAATATAAGAATCTACCATTCTTTCTTGCATGTTTGCTTCTCAAGATAAGTTACACTGTACTTGTCAATTTACAATACAGTTCTGCTCTGTCGACAACAAATATCAATAATCACTTATAGGGTTATGACAGGTGAAATCTTATAGCATGAAAGTAGAGAAGAATTAACATATAGGAACTTACTTAATTGTTTTCAATCTGCTATAAGTTTTCACTTGTCATAAACAATGGTACTTTACATGCACTCTGCAGCATATTGTCTGTTTTTAATTTTGAAGACAAATGGCCATTTATTTAAGCGAGTTGATAATAACGCAGAATGTGCCTATTGGGTCGTTCTACTCTATTGTCAGCATACCTTAAGCTATCAACTGCTAGGGGTAACTGAAACTGTTTCTGATGCAGCATATTCGTGACTGTATACATATGAACTATTTTTGTCGGTAGAGGAATAAACTAAAGGCGTCCAATGGCGTGTAAATTAAGTACTGGGCTAAGTACAATGTAATGTGTCAAAATATTCCATCGACGAGTGACTATCTAAAAACTGATTGTTTTACTAAGGCTGAGCTTATCCAGTGCTCTCGTGCAACAACATCCAAAGGGAGACAAATATTAAATGTGTTGTTCGGGGGGAATTGTTCTAGGAAGGGAAATTGAAATACATTTTTAAATAGCTTGAATCCATATCATACGCCGCATAACGCGGCGTCTGATCTGGATTCAAGCTGTTTGTCACTTGTCATTAGTCAAAATGTCCAATATGTCACTTTGAGAAAAACAGCAGACAACAATTTAAAGCAGACAATATTGCAGCTGTGAAAAGGTTGGACATAATTTGTTGTTTAGGAAACAACCGTAAGCGTTGTTGTAAGGAGGAAATATTGTACCAAAATGAAATTCTCTGTGATAAGAAGAACTACTGTGTATACTACAAGGTGACATTGTTCAATAACTGTTTGTTTCAGAGGAACTCGGCCAGATGAATGATGGGTTATTTGACCTTGTTTTTCACCGGTGTTCTTGTTCCAACCATACTCGCAGGTAGGACTGGTTTATGTTTACGTTTATGATGATGAAATAATTTTTAGGAACTGAATGTTAAATCTTAAGTGCCAAGATGAGCTATTGTGTTTGCGATGTGTCCGTCATCCCGCGTCCGTCACCAACATCTTATTTCAAACAACATATCCTCAAAAGGATGTTCTTTAGGTAATCACATGTCAAAATAGCTAAAAAATGTTCTTGTCAGAAACTACTGATCAGAACTACACAAATGATTCATGTGTGACACTCTTCAAGATATCTTGAAAAACATTTCGTAGCTTTGAACATCGCCGCCAGTGGGAGGTGCACTTTATTGTGAGTTCTTGTGACCACTTAAAAATTAAACGTCTAGTTTGAAATCACTAGCCGTATCTTACAAAAATAGTAATTGAGTGACCCTCTACGGGATTGAAACAAATATGTTTCCTAGAATTTAAAACAACTTTGAGTAAGCAAGGATTGCCTAATTATGGCTTCTTTGAAATAGTAAAACGAAGTACCCATGGGCTACCAGGTAAGCGATGCAGGGTGATCATAGTGCTCGTTTTGTTTAGTATCATGTTCATCTTGAGAATCAAAAAGTATAATAACGTGCATTGAATGAGAATAACTCTTTCTAAATTAGAGCACAGAAATTCTGATTTGTATTCTAACTTTCAGAAAAGTATGTGACAGTGTCCCCGGCTGACTGTACCTCGCTGATCAACATCGACACAGAAAAGACCGTTACCATTTCCTATATAGGAGCCAGTATCCAATGGTGTCAGTATCTAATGTACACAGAAGAAAGTAATATAGACTTGTGTGCACAGTTCACCTCTGCTGATATAGGCTGTTCAATCAGTGTCCAGTACTCAGGGGGTACATACTACCCTGATAGTCCAGATGAGGTAAATACAGTGAAGTAAACGTTATTATTTCCCAATAAACGCGTTTACGCTTAAACTATTATTTCCATTGCAAACAGTTTGGAGCCAGATCAGACGCCGGGTATCCGGCGTCTGATCAGGCTCCAAACTGTTTGTCACCAAGATAAAAAATAATTATCTGAATTGTCCAAAGAATGTACTTGGCTACGTATTAGTGTTTTGCGTTTGCGTTTTGTTTCGTTTAAACGGGAAAGAATAACAGATTCTCTACTGTAGTACATTGTTCTAAATACTGTCTTTATCCCTTATAGAGAAGTCATCTAGCTTCGACTCAGGGTAAGAATGAGTCTGAGTTCGTTCTTAAACATTTGATGGTCAGATTTTATGCATGAGGACGAACCCAGAATCGACTCAAACTATTTATAACCTTAGGGACGGGTGACATCATCTACCGGTGTACTTGATATATGAAGGCAGTTAATGTTATACAGAAATATGCGACCAACTTTTTCATTATGTATACTTTTAAAAAACAATTACCTGTACTTAATTTTCAAAGTGTAGTTTTATTATTAAGAGACGCAGAATGAAATTTGGATGACTTTAATGTTTACATGACGGGCCTATGGGTCGCTGACGCTATGGTACCTTCTATCGGTGTATACGCCAATTTTATATCCATTACCAAGAGTATTGTTTAGCGGTAAAATGCGTTTATTCTAATAATGTTCATGAAACAGCATCATCACACTTATTCGCGAACGATAAATAGAATACACGAACTCAATAAATTAGTACTTTTAAATACCAGTCAAACATCACTGTAAATTACGTTGAGAAAAGGGCAAAACATCTGGCTTTACAGGGCTGCCATTTCTCCGGATTTTTCCTAAATCTCCGGATTTGTTTTCTAGTACATGGTTGCTTAAAGTAGGCTGAAAGTAAAGCAAAATGCGCCTTAGGGCGCATTCTGCTTTACTCCCAGTCTGCTTTAAGCAGCCACGTGTCAACAAAACTAGACACAGGCGATGGGGTAAAGGTACGATTCGTAAAATCGCACTTGAAAAATGTAAATTGGGAAATCTTAGGATTTTTTATGTCAACTTATGGCAGCCCTGCAGCAGGATGTGGTATCTGAAACAAACTTGAGCAGGAAGTTTTGTGTGTTCACAAGACTGTTAGTCGGAATGTTTTTACTGAAATACACCGGTAGATGACACATACGGGTTGATGGTTTGTGCACTATTAGAGATCTCAATTATAGAGGTGTTCTTTCTAGAAACTCTCCGGAGTTTTTATCTCTTCACTGTATTTTGACGTAATAATCACGGCTAACAGAGTCGCTACACAAATATAATTTGCTTATAGTTTTCGTTTGCCTATACTATGTTATGCGTTTTTGACTAACGGAACATTTATATTAGTGTCAAACCGTTTGGATCCTGATCAAACCACAATAATTGTTACGCGGCGTCTGTTCAGGATTCCAACTGTTTGCAAATGTCAGTGTTGACGCACTTCTATCCAAAGTTCTTATATTTTTGATAAATTAATATAAATCGTTTAGGCATTTGACTTTTAAAATTGGTTCCTTGTTTCAGGAATACTCTTGTACTGCGAAGCCGGACAACGAATGGTGTACATCACGTGGTCTGTTATATGTAACGTTTGTCCAGAACGGGACTGCGGTGTCTTCTAATGTCCAGCTTAGCATATATAGCAAAGAAGGTAAGCCGAATAGCGCACGATACGGTAGCGTTTGATAGGGGAGAAGACGTTATTCGTTCCCAATAAACCCATTAAACTTATGGTAAAATATTATGTCAATTGCAAACAGTTTGGAGCCTGATCAGACGCCGGGTGACCCGGCGTCTGATTAGGTTCCGAACTGTATGCTATGCAGATTATAACTTTTACTTAATGTTATCTAAAAGTTTCGTTTTCCTCATAACATTGTATTGGGTTTCAGTGAATTTTGAAAAGGTGCTGGTTGGACATTCACACATATTCTAAAAGAACGGTTTAGTCCTTAAGCTTAATCTTATTTCACACAAGTTGATTCCACTGAACAGATTTTACGAAAACTAGAAAACTCATAAATACTGCAGTGTTAAAAAGAAGCTGTTGTTGAAGCAACATAACATTTTTCAAATCTCCTGGAAAACTATAGTGTTCCAACATTACATAATGTTTTATATGTTTAGTTGAATCTGGGTTAGTTCTACATATTAAACGTTATTACATAACAGATGTATGTGTTTTCTAGATTTTGACCTGGGTTGTTGCACATAAATAACAATATCACGTAAACTACAGTGTTAACTGTGGTGGGCAATTGTAAAATCATGGAATTTTTCAAACTAGCAATCCTATGACGGGACAATGCCTGAAAAATATACCCAGATGTGTTGTAGTTTGATATCCAATAGTGTAGCAAACATTTTGCGATAGTTAATTTTCTAGGTTTTCTGATTCTGAAATTGGCCACTTTTTTGAGAATGAGTGTTTAACCCCTTCACTGCCTTACCCCGAGTACATTAGTTATTTGCAAACAGTTTTGATCCTGATCAGACGCCGCATAACGCAGCGTCTGAACAGAATCCAAACTGTTTCACACTGGTTTCATTATTTCTTAAGTCAAAATACCTAAAAAATATTTTTTTTAGAAATAGAAGCAGACGACAAGTGTTTAAATTTGATGACGTCATGGCAGTGAAGGAGTTAATAGCATATATCTCCATTATATCACATGCAACCCAGCGGAATATGAATTCGAAACATTTTATCAAGGTTAAACGGTTGAAATACCCGTGTCCTGAACTACACATGAAACACATTCAAACTAGTTGCTTAAATGAAAAGAAGCTTTCAAGGCTGTACAATACGAACCTACAAAACAGACATTAAAGGAATTTGATTAGTTTCATTGTGTTATACTATAAAATTGCTGGTCTGCCATCAAATATAAACGAAGTGAGTATTTAGTGCACGTGACTGCTTAAAGAAGTACAGGGAAACTTGTGTTACAGTGGAGAATCTGTTATTCTTTCCCAATAAACGCGTTTACGCTAAAACTATTATTTGCAGTGCAAACAGTTTGGAGCCAGATCAGACACTGGGTAACCCGGCGTCTGATCAGGCTCCAAACTGTTTGCCACCAAGATAAACATGAAATATTAGAATTGTCCAAAAGTTGTTCTTTTCTACGTTTTAGCGCTTTGCGTTTGCGTACGTTTGCGTTTAAACGGGAAAGAATAACAGATTCTCCACTGTAAGCGGCCATAAACATGTATTTCTTTCCCGGTTTGTTTAATACAATTCTTAATTAATACAAATATTTCAATAGGACCATTTTTCTTTAATTATGTTCTGCAATTAGAAGTCACTTGACACTATAGATACGTATGATTCTTCGAAGAATTTTACCACTGTTGAGAAGAGTTTCACTTGATACAGTCATGAATTTGTAGAGCTAGTATAAGAATTATGTTCTATATAATATTATAATATTTTCAAAAAGAATACAACGCCAACACGATTATGACTATTTAATTGCTCTCTTTTTTTGTGTATATATATAAGACGGTTTACTAAAGCAGGTTAAATGTAAAGCAGAATGCGCCTTACTGCGCATTCTGTTTTACTTTCAACCTGCTTTAATTGACCAAGTGTCTTCAAAACTTGAAACAGGCTATGGGTTTGAAAATTCAGCTACAACCTTACTAAGTAAATAAGGCTGGGCCATTCCTAAAACATGTCTGTGAAGATATGCAATAGTTCTATATTGATAGTCAACGTTCTACACTCCTACAGGTACGGAACAAACCCAGACTGACAGGGCTTTGGTTACAGGTATAGTTGTTGGCAGTGTGGTGTTCGTTCTGGCTTGTTTAGCCAGTGTCGGCTACTGTTGCTTTGTGCGAAAGTTTTCCAATCACAAAAGGTTTCATCGCAATCGCCATAAACCAAAAGGTAGGTGCATGTAAGGTTTAGATTATAATTGAAATATATACTACTCAAAGTTTGCTCAGGATCGAAAGTATGGAACCTATGAAGGTGTACACCCCTTGACCCTTAGCAAATTTTGAGTAGTGTATAATACATTAACAATTTCATGATAAATTTATCGTGACGTCTTTGCCCCCACACCGCCATATTGTCGTCTGCTTCAATGTCGTCGTTTGTATATAGAGATTCCAGGCAGAGTGATTGACGAAATTCAAAACGAGATTTTGCAAGCTGTTTTGAGCGGCTTCTAGTCAGGACTGAAGCTGTTTGCAAACTTTCGTTTTAGCGTCATTGACAGATTTTAACCCATTCATCGTCATTTGAATGTTTGTTTTAAGCCTTTCAGAGACAAACATCGTCTGCTAAGATCTGCCATTTGCAAATTAGGTCAAATTCAATTAGGTTTTTTTTTTGTAAAAAAAAATGTTAAAAAATGTTAATACAATTGTTAAACATGGAAAACAGTTTGGATCCGAATCAGACGCCGTTTTTTTGTTTCTTTGTATTGATTTGTATATGATGTAAAATGCGGCGTCTGGTCAGGATCTAAACTGTTTGCAAAGTCGCCCTTTGGCGCCGTTGGCAGTGCAATAGTTAAACGTATCAGAGCTCAAAGATCACTGATCAAAACTTATTCTATCTGCTTCGTGTTTTGTCAAATCGTGAAACAATAAGGTTTCGACGATTTGTAGTATTTATTTTATTCATTTTCTATGAATTCATATGATTATTAATTATCTTTTTCATTCTTTGTTTAGCTGTTCCAACAGAAGATGTTCAGCTCTCCGGTTTAGGATCTAGATGAGACTCGGAACAGACGGGCAATTCATCTGAATCTTAACAGTTTGTGACAGCTATCACAAGTTCGCATGTAGCAGACAGAAGATAAAACTAACACTTCTTTAATTTTCGCCTATAATGTTATACATGTAATAAATCATTGGCACTTGATTTGAAGCTTATCGTAACCTGTTATTTGAGATATTTTGTGATTCTGTGATATTTTAAAATGTTTGACAACAGGCGAACTATTTGAGTCTTGACCATGGAAATACGATCTGTTCAAGAAACAAGACTCTGAAGACAGACCGAAGGTTATAAAGCGTTGGAGTTGAGTCTGAGATCGTTCTCAAGTATTGGAATGGTCGGATGTGAGCTTCTGTATGAAATTACTTTTTTGTACAGCGCTTTGGGAAGAATGGCACCCGTCCCGGCCCATCCCGTCCCGCCCCAACCCACACTGTACTTTTCCATACAATAGTTTACACATCTTGCCTTTTATCCTTTCATGATCAAGTTATTCGGGAAGTTTTGTCCCCTTCTTCGCCATAATGTCGTCTGTTTCAATATTGCTGTCTGATCAGTTCAAAACTATTTGCCACTTAGATTAAAATGAATAGTCAGATTTGTCAAAAATTGTCATTTCCACCCATTTTAGCTCAATGCGTTTGTGTTTTGTTTGCGTTTAAACGGGAGAGTTACGTCTTCTTTGCTGTTACTGCAACGTTGCTATGCTATTTTAATCTGTTGTTGAAAATATGTAAGTGATAGACTAACTTAACTTGGAATTAAGATACAGTGGAGAAACCGTTATTCTTTCCCGTTTAAACGCAAACGGAATGCAAACGCAGTGCATTCAAATGGGTAAAAGGACAACTTTTTGACAATTTTGACAACTCATTTTATACCGAGTTGCAAACAGTTTGGAGCCTGATCAGACGCCGGGTTACCCGGCGTATGATCTGGCTCCAAACTGTTTGCATTGAACATACTTTTAGTGTAATCGCGTTTATTGGGAAAGAATAACGTTTTCTACACTGTAATACAATTCAAGTCTTAATATGTTGCTGATGGGAACAGGCTAGAAATGTTTCTGCGTCTTTGTGTTAATACAGAGGGCAGCTTAATTCATTTTGAACACACTAACTCATAAATTTAGACAAAAGAAAAGCAAATCGCTCCTAAAGAATATGACTGCTTTGCTTCTTTTTAGCATAAATCTCATTTCTGCCATGAAGTAATCTATTTTAATCAATTATCGTGAGCTTTTATTTCTCATATTTTAATTTAGGATGAATAAAGTACTATCACAATGAGTGTCAAACGACTACGATCTTGATCAGACGCCGAGTTATTATGCGAATGATAAGGATCCAAACTGTTTGTAAATAACTATTGGTCTCGGAGTAAGGCGGTGATAGGGCTAAAATTAGCCCCTTCACTGCAACCACGAGTATAATGATTATTTGCAAATTGTTTTGAGCCTAATCAGACGCCGCTTTACGCGACCAGTAACTGTTTGACACATATTTCAATATTCCTCAAGTCAAAATATATCTACCTAAAACTTTTATTCGAGAAAAAAAAAGATGACAATTGTTTAAAATTGATGACGACATAGCAGTGACGTCATTAGAGATCATGGGGCCCGTTCTATAAAGTTTCGTACGACATTTGTTGTCGTAAGTCAGATTATAAAAGTCTCAATAATTATTTATTTCTCCATCTAATCCTGTCTTGTGACATCTTTTTGGAAAGACGATTCCACAGAGATATCACAAGACAAAGTTATAAATTAAAAGAGACTTTAGAAATTAAATGCTTTATTTTTTAAAGTTTTGACTTACGACCATTTTTGTCCTACAAAGTTTTAAGAAACGGGCCCCAGTATTTTGACAATTGAATACTTTTATATTCAATTATTGTATATATTATGTTTCAATTAAAGTGTAAACAATTCAATATTCTGTTTTTACTCTGTAATACCTATATTTCTGTTCATTTCTTTGCCTATTGTGTATAGGTTTAGAATTTGTTTAGATTTTCCGAAAAGTAGAATATGACAGAAATATTTAATAGACACAAACAACAGCCAATTGAAGGTCCCAGTACCACTCAACTTACGACACTGAATCCAGGGCTGCCATAAGTTCATCATAAAAATCCAAAGATTTCAAGTGTTCGATTTTTCAGACGCAATTTTACTAATCGTACCTTTACCTCATAGTCTGTTTCTTGTTTTGAAGACACATGACTGCTTAAACAGGCTGAAAGTAAAACAGAATGCGCCTTGAGGCGCATTCTGCTTTACTTTCAGCCTGTTTCAAGCTACGATCTGCTAGGGTAAAAGTCCGAATACTTAAGAAAATCCGGAGAAATGGCAGCTCTGTGAATCTACTAGCTTTACCTTTATGTTTCAAATATAATTAAAATGACCCTATAATTTGTAGCAATATAATATCAAACCATTTGTGCACATGACCCTGTAGATACCTCTGATCAGAGTATACACTGTTTGTTGATAGGAGTTTCGTTATGAAACAAAACGAAAAGGGCAATTTAGACCAGCAACCCCTTAGATAAACAAGAAGATATTGAAGGCCCAAATATCGCTCATCTGTTGTAATAGAGTCTGGTAGCTTTACCTTTGCATTTCACCCATATTAATCTAAATCAATTCAAAATTGTAGACTAAGGAGTGAGAACCATATTTGAATACGACATACCGTACTCTAGTATAGTCAATTACCTTCAATAAGGGCAGATAACTCTTGACACAATGACCTGGTTTCAACAATAATTGTACTTTTTCAAGAACTTAAATATATTGTATGCAAGTATAATCAAAATCCATCAAAAACTGTAGCTCCTAGAGTGTAAACACTATTAAATATGCCCTTTTCAAAGCATCAAGGGCAGATAACTCTCGACCGATTCAAACGACTTCAACAATAACTAAACAATAGTGCGTAAATAATACTAAAATCAAGCCTGTACAAGCATTTCAAAGTGTAACAAGGGCATATAACTCTTACCACAATTATCAAAATTCAACAATAATTGCACCCTTTAAGGGCTAATAGAAATGTACATTGTGTGCAAGTATGTTAAAAATCCATTGAAAACTGTAGTTGCAAGAGTGTAAACACTGTTAGATATATAACATGGCCTTGTCAACACATCAATGGCAGATAACTCTTGACCTATTGGTCCGATATCAACCAATATGAACTCATCTGAGACCCTATACTAACATACTATCTGAGCAAGTTTGAGGAAGATTGGATAAATTGTAATCACTAGAGTGAAACATTTCTAGAGTTGACATTTTCAACACGTCAAGGGCAAATAACCCATGGCCTAATTGTCCGATTTAAGCAATAACCGATCTCATCCGAGAATTATAGGTATATACAATCTGGGCACTTTTGAGACAGATTTGGTAACAAAAAGGTGTAACCTCTAGATTGTAAACACTGTTAAATATGACATTTTCAACACTTCCGAGGGACATTCAAGGATTGCAAATCAAAGAACTAAAATAGAATTACCTAGAATATATAAGCATGGTAGAATCCTTAAGGAGCCTTCTGTTTTACTATCACTTTGCATTAAGCTGTCACCGGTCTTCTATATAAACAATTAGCCTTCGGTTTAGTGGTCGTAATAGGGTGTCTTTACTATACAGTTACCTACAGACAAACAACAAAGAACCTCGATGTGCCCTTTTTGATGTGTTCACTGAACACCTTCTACGCTGGGAAAAAAATCTGCTTAGATAGAAGGTGAAGGGGTTCAGGTTAATTGATGACCACTCGTTTTCCAGCGTATAGTTTTGTGCTCTTAAAATACTATATTATTCCAGAGCTTCTGAAATAATAATATCTTTTTGGACATAAATCAAAATAAATTTCTCTCAATTCAAGTTTTATTAATGATAAAATTCCAAGACTTGTAAATTACTAAACTCTTACTAAACACAACAATTGCATATTATGTTATAAATAGTATATAAATAAACATTAAACATGTAAATAGAAACAGCACTGCGGTATGTTAAGTGGGAAATATATTGTCTTTCCAATTAATTTTTTTATACTAAAACACGTTTGCCCATTGCAAACAGGTTGGAACCCAATAAAACACCAAGTAACTTGGCGTCTGATCAAACTCAAAACCAGTTTCCACTCTCACTAAGATAGAGTGTTTAGATTTCCTGAATAATTTCACTTTATACATTTAATGGCACTGCATTTACCTTCGCCTGGACGGTCAACATCTCCACCACTGCATGTTAACCCTTCCCCTCATAGCAGCGCCTTTTACCGAATATGATTTATCCCTGCGCTAATGAAAATAGTTCTCATTTAATCAGTCATGAATTTATTTCATAGGGAATTTTTCTATATTCTAGGACATGAAAGCTTAAAGCAGGATAAAAGTAAAGCAGAATGCGCCTTCGGGCGCATTCTGTTTTACTTTCAACCTGCTTTAAGTAGTCACCTATCTTCAATACTGTAACTGGGCTATCAGGTAAAGGGTTAAGCATCAGTAAAGTCAAATCAGATTTACACACTGCAGTCAACCCTCAATAACTAGAACTTGCTGTAGCTAAGTTGACCAACATTTACCTGCTGTTATTTGATACGTGGTTAACCCTTTAATGATCAAATTTATCCTGAGGTTTTACCCCTTCACCGCCATACTGTCGTATGCTTCAATATTGTTGTTTGCAATATCGATTTAAAGTTACATTTAAGAGAGTACAACTAACGTTATTTCAAATCAAGTGGCAAGCAGTTTGATCCTGATCAGAAGCCGCATTAAGCGACGTCTGATCAGGATCACAACTGTTTGCAAATGCGCTTTTTGACGTAATTTATAGTGAAGAGATTAGGCGAGTTTCAATTTTCGAGGTTCAAATGAAATTGGAATATTTCTCATCTTTTAAGGCAACAAACTATACTGTAAAAACATATTGTATAATATAGATAAACAGTAGACTAAATATCTAAAGAAAACACTTAGTAGTTGTAAAAATGTATCACCGGATTTTACAGCAGAATTTAATCTAAGACGTAATGCTCCATGTAAAGGCAAATACTAGAAAATACTGACTAGTTTTGGTTTAAAACACCAATAGGAAAAATTATGATTTTATTTGTTTGTTGTTGTATTTAAAGCCGCATTGTGCTTTTGAGAAACCTGCATAAAACGGTTGTTTGGGGTCCCATTTGAACTACGTGGGACGTGATTCTTTCACAAAAACCGGTTTTATCTAAGCAATTCGCTTTTTAAATTTTATTTATAATATTTTTGTGCTAGCACCAATTAAAAAGCCTCCCTTGTGAATGGAAAGAAGGACAACTCTGTAAATACAGGGCTCCAGATAACGGAAGTATTTCGAAAACTTAAATCTTTATTTCTGCTTTTAAACCCAATGGTGTCATACTCATTTAAAGTGTCTCGAATAGACGGTTTAATCAGTAGTAACACCATATAATTCGGTGCTGAAATGAGTGAGAAAATGTTAGATTGGTTCAGATTACTCTCGCTTACATGTTTAGCTGGAGCATCTGGATAACCCTTATTCTGCTGCACAGACGTCTGCTTCGACATTGTCGTCTGCAAAATGTGTTCAGTTTAGATGTATTCATTGTTTTAATTAAACAAACCTTAAGACGAGTGTCAAATAGTTTGGATCCAGATGAGACGCCACGTTACGCGACGTCTTTTTAGAATCAAATAGTTTGTAAACTCCGTAAAGTAGGCACAGGGTTAAACACTATGAGATTCAATAACAACGTGTACATATCTTTCACTGTGGGTAAACGGTCAAATAAACTATAGAGAATGTATACATTGAGCTTGCTGAAAATGACTGTTTCAGCCTTGTCCGCTCTCTAACTCAAACATTTCTTTTTGGATCTTCACCAAACTTGCTACAAATGTTTATTAGTATAGAATCTAGGTCAGGTTCAATAACTAGCAAAATCGCATAAGGCATGTCTGAGTTATTGCTGAAAAATGCTGAAACAGTCATTTTTTAATACATAAAGGGCAAAAACTCAGATATGCTACATGCGATTTTTGTAATAATCAAACTAAACCTAAATTTTATATACTTAAACATTTTCAGCAAGTTTAATGAATATCCGATAAAAACTGTATGTGTTAGAGTGCAAAAAGTGACTGAAACCGTCATTTTTCATTAGTAAACAGGCAATAACTTAGATATACCTTATGCGCTTTTAGTAGTAATCATACTAAACCTTGATATTATATCAATAAATATTTTCAGCAAATTTGGTGAAGATCCAATAAAACGTATTTGTGTTAGAGAGCAAACCTTGCTGAAAACAGTCATTTTTTAATACATAAAGGGCAAAAACTTAGGTATGCCACATGCGATTTTAGTAATAATCAAACTAGACCTGAATTTTATATGAATAAATATTTTCAGCATGTTTGGTGAATATCCAATAAAAACTGTTTGTTTTAGAGTGCAAAAATGACTGAAACAGTCATTTTTTTATAAATTAACAGGCAATAACTCAAAAACACCTTATGCGATTTTAGTAGTAATCAAACTAAACCTTGATTTTATATCAATGAACATTTTCAGCAAGTTTGTGGAAGATCGGATAGTGTGATAGTCTAACTGACTGATGGATCGACCGTCGAAGGTAATTGCGGTTGCACACGGTGATGTTGACTCCGGCTGTATCACGTGATACTAAGCCGTGTGGTAAGGTTTATGGCAGACGCTCTATTTTCGGTTTGTAATGATTTTAAATCGCCCTTTTTGGTGATTTAGGTCCGTCTTCATCATTTCATAGATCAGTTTGGCCCATTAGAATGTTCAAACATTATTATTAACCGTTATTGTATTTCAGACATTATGAAAAGGTCTGAAAACACAATGGGACTTTAAAGAATACACAACAACAAATAAACTCAATACAATGAAAACAATCTATACATGTAGTTGTCATGAGTTGGATTAAAACTCAGGCTAAACTAAACTAAAATCATTTAGTAGACGTGTCTCCCGACTTCAAGTACATATACTATTTATTTTTGAATAGGTATATATTGCATTCTATATATATATTTATGTGGTTTCTTATATGTATTGCTTTTCATTACTGGTGTGACACATAGAATTCTACCAAGAGATGTGAGTCTGTCTTTATAAACCAAGAACATTTACACTATGCTAATTTATGCAATAATTCACACCGTGAAAATAGACACATGGTGCCACAGTAACAACATCAACTGGAATACCGAAAGTCCTCAACGTAATTACAATCGGTTACTTCATCAATTTTATATCATATTCTAAAATTAATCAGTGTAAAAAGAAGTAATGTTAGAATGGACACAATCGTCGTTCCATTGATGGCTTCTGACACGCTGCAAATTAACTACGCGGGGCCTTGGCTTTAGTGGTTAATTTGCTGCGCTACGTAACCCAAAACAGTGGTACAGTGGAGAATCTGTTATTCTTTCCCGTTTAAACGCAAACGAAACGCAAATGCATAGCAGTAAAATGAAGAAAATTACAACTCCTTGACCATTCTGAATGTTGCTTTTAACCTGGGCGGCAAACAGTTTGGAGTCTGATCTGGCTCCAAACTGTTTGTAATAATAATAATAGTTTTAGCGTAAACGCGTTTATTGGGAAAGAATAACGTTTTCTCCACTGTTATGAGGCAAATGATCGAACAATGAAACAGTTGTAGACGAGGAAAAGCATAATTTTAAGGGTTTGGGAAAAACCAAAACATTAAAAATACATGCAATCCTGTGATTAGGCTTACTTTTATGTCAATGATCAAATGTTAGTGCGCTTTTCACAATAATATCATAGTTTTCTTTTACCAAGAATATTTGCCATCTGGTTTTCACCTCTTTACCCGTAGACAACTGTGGTTTGCAGCTGTTCTAAAATTAGAAGATTTGATGCTTCTTTTCAAAATAGTGTCAATCGTGTTAAACAGCATGCCTGATTAGACGCTGAGCAACTAAGTACATCATCTTGATCCCAAAAGGTTGCAAGATAATTATAAATAATGGAATGATGTCAATACTGCTCATCCACACACATTGGCATTTACATCTAAACATATAACTAAAGCTTTGCTGATAGTGTGTCAATAGTTAAAATGAATGACAAACATAACAATTCAATACAACTAATCTAATATCTAAAATTGCATGGCATTCAAGTCACTCAGAGGTAGGAATTTAATTAATTTTCATCTAGAATTATTTACTCGACCATGCTGAAAATACAAATGGGTTATCCGTTCTTTAGAAATACCCAGTTAATGGTGAATATTGAGGAGTATGTACCCATAGTAATTTAAAGCATGACAAACTGTACACCCCGATCAAAAAGGGATCCCTAAGGCACTCTTCCATTGTGCCTATACTGTTTGCAAGTGATGTGCATAGTGAGTTTTTGCATAGTTAGGTTCAAACAATGTAACGAAGTTTGAGTTGAGTCGGAGATAGTTATCAGGCATTTGATTGATCAGATTTGAGCCTTTGCTAGAAAAAGCTCAAATTTGACCAATCAAATGCATTTAAACGATAAAAAAAACTCTTCTAAAACGCTTTATAACCGTTTACCCAGGTGCATCAACAAGTACATTGCCCTCATTTACTTGTACTCATTTTGTTATTAAGGTAGACGGTGAACAAGGCAAGCTGAAATATTCAGCACATATTTTCCAATGTAAAAAACAATAATGCAAATTACCTATCGTTTAAGGATACAGTGTGCCCTCTCTACAACGGCCCTCCTTACAACGGTTCCCTCCTTACAACGACCTTTGTAGCAGTTCCCTAAACAGGACAATTATGTATAACATTTTTACTGTTGCAATATCGTCCGCTTAAATTGTCCTCTGCTTTTTTTCCTAAAGCTACATATATACATGTAAGTGGGCATTTTGATAGATAATGACGGTTGACAAACAGCTTGAATCCAGATCAGACGCCGCTGTTTGCAAATGTAAGCCAAGTCTTAATTTTCCCTCTCTATAACGACTCCCTCTGAACAACACACACAATCTGAATCTGTGTCTACCAGTGGGTGTCGTTGTAGAGAGGGAGCGCTGTAAATATAAAGCTACTTTTACTTAAAATTATTGAATTATAGTCGTCTGCAACAACATTCGGCTGTTTCTGTTCTAAAATAAAAACATAAATTAATTATTTTCAAAACTGGGTCATAGTAGCAAACAGTTTGTATCCTGATGAGACGCCGTAATAGCAGCCTCTCATCTGCATGACCCAAACTGTGTGCAAGTGTAATCATGATTCGCTGTAGCATGCAAAGGGTTAAGATTCTTAGAAAGTTGCTGGACTAATAAATATGTCTAACACTCTACTATGGTTGATATAATATGATATAAACAGTAAAGTCTGAACCCACATCATCAGCAGCAATACAAACTAGCAGTACAGAACCCCTCCCCCCTAATTACAACCACTAAACTATGCTAATCATTCGGTGCTTACGACAGTTGACTGCTTAAATCGAAGTGTCAGTTAAACAGAAAACACCTACACGAGCTCTCTGTTTTACTGTCATCTTGCTGTTGAAAAGGTGTCACCTGTTATACAATTAATAAGTCTAAATTTTAGAAGGCGTAATAAAGTATGTTTAATGTATAGAGAATTATAAAAATTGGTTACTGATGGTAATGCAGAAAGCTCCGTAAGGTTTGATTTTGGATTTTATGGCACTGCGACACAATATACGTCACATAGCACCGATGTGTATGCATGTAATAAAAGCATTAGTATGTAGGCGTGGAAATTTGATTGAGTCTAACCACTCTGCACTGGTGGCAGTGAGTGGATTATATCTCACCAATCCTACTAGGGAATGTGTGTGTATGTATTGGATACACGAGTGAGTGGGTGCCACAGTTTGGTCAAGTCTTGTTGCACTGGGTGGATTATATCTCCCCAATCATACTGGGGACTGTGTGTGTATGTATACAGTAGAACTTCTCTATAACGACCACTTAAATGAATGATAATTGGCTGCATAAAAGACAGGTGACAGCTTCAAGCAATGTGGAAGTGAAACAGAAAGTTGTAGGAGCTTTCTGTTTCACTTTCACATTGTTTAAGCAGTTTACCTGTCTAATACGACTGATATTTGACACAATTTAGTGGTCGTAATAGAGATAGTCTACTGTATAGTGAATGCATGCGTGTGTGGGTGACGAGAACACAGTTTGAACGAGTCTTACTACTTGGCAGTGGTAGGCAGTGAGTGAACTCTACCTACTGCTGCGTTTACACTCAGCCACGATTGCTGCGATGTCCACGATTGACAGAATCGTGGTGAGCGTAGGGGGTCGTGGGATCGAATCTTGGTGATCGTGAGGGAGCTTAAAAAGAATAAAAAGCCTTTGAGTATGAGTACGTTAGGTCTCTCAAGACAGAATGAGATGGTTTTATCATATTTTGCACACGTGTCGCATGGTTTTACAGGGTTTTTCTTCTGTTGAGAACAATGAAGGATCATACACAGGCACAATACATGTAGTAATTTCTGAAAGTTCAGTTACTATTTTCCCAATTCGTGGATTTTGTTTATACGTAACCATTGTCTAACCCGGCAGATCCTAGATATATATATTCTCTTCGGCGTTCTACAGCCGCTCTCTTCTAACTTTTCCTGTTCTGGCCCTTATTTCTGCGTCCCAGGCTCCTTTTTGGAGCTATTTTATGTGTACATGTATAGATAACAACTGTAAGTTCAGCATCTTCTTCCATCTTCGATTCATACCGGTAGCTCGTTCCTCTTTAGAGTCTCGTGAGAAAATAAGAGGTTGTTGTTGGTGTTCTTGATAAGATGTAGCTTCCCATCAAGCATTTTCAGATTCGTCATCCCAATGGCACCAGAGTTTGACACTAGCATCCAGAGAATGAGTGGATGGACCATGCCACCTTTTCATACCCCAGTCGTGCTCAAAACGCATTACTTTGGTGAAATCGTTGCCATAAATCGCAGGAGAGCTCAACAGAACTTTTTATCGTGATAGATCTCAACAGAACGTGATGAAACGTGATAGTGTATCGTGGTTACCGTAAGAGAGCTTGAGAGAACGTGGTGAAATCGTGGCAGGTCTTCATAAGAATCGTGTTTGGTTTGTAATAAACCGCTACAAAAGGCAACAAGATGTGCAGAGAGCGTAAGAAAGCGTGATATAGCGTAGAAAAAGAAAATAAATCGTGAAGCTCTGCGTTTTTTTTCTAAATCGTGGACATCGTAGCTATCGTGGCTGAGTGTAAACGCAGCATTACCAACAGTTCTACTAGCTGCGCTCCAAGAGGAGCTGTCTGCCTTTAAGAACTATCTGCATTACTTTTGTCCTGCATTTTATAATCACCGTTAAACAAGCCTGCCAGATTATCTTCCTTTAAATGAATCTTAAGACGGGTTTTCAGCAATGAGATAAAGGCGGTACATGTCTAAATACTATGAGTTTAACATGTCTCACACTTTACCACTTGAACGAATAACATCAAACAATGCAGTGTAATTTAAGCTGAATGGTGTTAAAATACCGTATTTTATTGGTTGACAAAGATTGTAAAGCACTGTAAAGCAGTATCTAACATGTATTCACCCCCAAACATGGGTTCAGAAACCCAACTTGTGTTAACAAATCATAAATGTGAAACCTTTCACACGTCATATAGGGCCATTAGGTCAACCTTGCAATCAGGGTCCAACTGTTTTACACTTGTATTAAATATTCCAAACTTTGAATTTGGCATACCTAGACTTGCGAAAGTGTTAAATCAGATGGTTTAATTTGGCTGTGAAAAGGGTTAAATAAAAGTATTGTTTTGGACTACCTAACAGTCTAACAATATATCAGCAACAACTATAAAACAACGAAGTTCACTATAAATACGTTGTCTCCTAGCGTTGGGTCTTGATGAAGTTACACCCCGGTTACACAGAGCCATCGGTGAAAGATCGTTTTTTTTTTTTTCGCCAAACTAGGGAAGGGACCGATGAAAACCTATTTCCTACCGACATCACCTATTGGCCACCTGTTTTCCACCTATTAATAGCTATTAGGTAAAGATGAGTTTCGTCTAGGAAAAATCACCGACTGGGAATTTTAAACGTGTTTAAAATTCTCGATCGGTGAAAATATTTTACAAATAACCGATTGACAACCTGTCTACTACCGATATCACCGACGAATCACCGATAAACCACCGATAAAGCACCGATTAACTGATACTTACAACCGATGAAAACAGATGAGAATTAAAAGGCGGGATCTCGTCGGTTTTCATCGGTTGTTAGTGGCAGTTCAATAGGTGATCAATAGATGATCAATCGTATGCCGCCAGCATTTCATCGGTGTTTTATCGGTATTCATCGATTATTGATTGGTTGTTGGGCACTTTTAATTGAATTTCATGAGCCGCCCATCGGAGGCGGGGTGGCGTTTGACCGTTTGAATAATTAATCATCACCGATACTCGGTTACACAGAAAGCCTGAAATTAAATCACTTATGACAACCGATCAAAACAGCAAATAATTAGACCGATTGGGTACCGATTTAAGCCCGACCGTCTGTATAACCGGGGCATTACTTTGCATTCCATCAGGATCCACACTGTTTGCAAATGGCATCAATGTATATAAGCAAAAGATAGGTTAAGGCAAAAAATAAATGTCTCCAAAAACAAACTTGTTTTCAGCAAAATACCCTGAAGGCAACAAGAATTATTCATAAAAGTACAATATTTACTACAGATAATAGAAAATATAATATCTAAACATGCATATTGGCAAGCTCAGTTAAAAGTGTTATGTAATTTGTACAGTCCAATCGCTTGTTTGAATATATCCATCGTGGTGGATAATTGCAATATATGTGATGTTGCAATAATACAAATAAACTGTAGAAATACTGATAAGTTTGACTTTAAAATACCAAAGTTCGACTGTATATTTAAATGAAAGGAGGAAAACGATTTGCTGTTTCAGTTTACCCTTTACTACATTGACATTTCAAGTTTTGACGACACATGACCACTTATAGCTGGTTGAAAATAAACAGAATGTATCTTAAGGCGCAGTCTGTCTTACTTTAAGCCTCTTTTAAGCTACTGGTATTGTGGCCATGCAAACTCACTGACGTGAATAGCCGTTTTCAAACGTGCATACTGGTTGTCATGTGACTATACTAATTATCATTATTTGTATGCTGATGTTTCCTGCATTGCATCACTTATGCTTGATGAAATAAAGGTTTAAAAGTTGAAAGTCTTCCTACACTGCCATCTCAGTTGACGGGGTAAATAGATGGTGGGTCTATTTGGGAACTGGTCATTTCGTGCCCAAGTCATTTCGTACCCAAGACATTTCGTACCCACATCTTGGTCACATCGTACCCAAATTGAACTCATAGTCATTTCGTACCCAAGCCATTTCGTACCCATTACCTTGGTCATTTCGTACCCATATAATTAATCTACCCCACACTAACATTTACCGGGGTTTTATAGACTGTCATGTAAACAAATATTTAACTGGTGAAAATAGGCAGTAGGAGTCCCGTTTAAAACCCAAAAAAACTTTAAAAAGGAAAAAAAAAACACATTTTGGGGGGCTTTTTTAACGTGGTCATTTCGTACCCACGAATTCAAATTCAACTATGAAGTACAAGCTCAGATATTGTATAAAACAGTTTTATGTGAACTATAGCGCAGTTGTCTTCAAATCATGTGCATTACAAAGCTGTCTGACAAAGAATGTAGAATAATCTATGCCTAAATGCAATACAATTGCTTTTTCGAAACTCGATTTTTATCAATATTTTGTCTAATCTACATGGAACGTGTATTTCTAATTCACAAATCTCACTCTAAGTTTTTTTGTTTTTTGTTTGTTTTGTTTTGCTTTCTATTGAAAAACCGAAACGTAATTTTATATATCTTTAAGTGTGCCGCGAGTTGTTAATAACCGTGTCAAAATCCTTTAATCGACAGCATTGTCGCACGTCGACCCGTGCCTTATGATTAAGATTGTGTTTTGATAACAGTTAAGTATATCTGATTCGGCATGGGCCAATTTCACACCTGATATTGCAAGGTTATCGGCGGGGGGCAACAACAAATCGTACTTGAATTATTCAACACTTCTTTAATAAGTTTCAGAGAGTTTCAACATTTCTTATCCACTGATTTGACGAGATTAAAGGCGCTTCTTTTAACACATACAGTGATAGGAATGTTTAGTTTAAAATCTTTATTTAATTTAAGACGGTTAATTGAGGCAAATATCGATAAGATGGCATTTCAAAGCAACAACATTCAAATTCAAAAAAGGCATCTATCAATCCTTATACACATAAATGCTACCAGAAATAATAATTAATAACTGTTATAGTGTTTATTCGTTGAAAATGTTCACCAAAATTATTGAATTATGAAATTTGATGGGTTTTTATATATAGGTACGAATTGACCATGTACGTGGGTACGAATTAACCATGATATAGGGATTTGGATGGGGTGTTTATATATGGGTACGAAGTGACCACGTACGTGGGTACGAAATGACCATGATAGTGGGTACGAAATGTCTTGGGTACGAAATGGTTTGGGTACGAAATGACCAAGATGTGGGTAGGAAATGTCTTGGGTACGAAATGACTTGGGTACGAAATGACTTGTATCCGTCTATTTCATATGCCAGCGTATGGCGGTGGCGGGTCGTCTATTTCAGACATCTGGTATTGTTCTGGTAGCGGAGGTGCTGTAACAGAAAATCAAAACAGATATTTGTGAACAACACATATTATTATAAACATTGCTTACACAATTCTTTCATAGGTTTTGTTGAAGAATAGGTTGTTGCTTAAAGCAGGTCAAAAGTACAACAGGAAGCTTACATAAGCGCTTTTTGCTGTTGCTTTCCGTTAGTTTTTAGCCATTTGATGTGCATTCAATTGTCCCCGTCATTTAATAAATTAATCGGCTTTATTTTCAGCCTGCTTTAAGTCGTCACCTGTCTTTAAAACTAGAAACAAACTAAGGAGTAAAGTGTTATACCCACTGGTGAACTCTGTCTGTTAAAGTAGTCACCTATCAGGGTGGATAACGAGAACCCATCGGGGCCTCTGTGGTCTAGTGGTATAGTCACTGACTTACATCACTTAACTCCTCATCACTGTGGGTTCGAATCCCGGTCTGGGCTTTCGGAATATTCATTTGGGGAAGCCTTCAAGTTAGCTAGCGAGAGGGGAGGTCGGTGGTTCTACCCATTGCTGATTTGTTCATAAAACAGAGCATAAAGGGCTTATGGGGGTCTTCTTTCTCCTGTTATTAGCTGGACGTTGCGATATAGTAACACGTAAATACGTAAAATCGTAATAAATCCAAATATAAGAATCCATCATTTCTGAAACATTTATGCTAGAATTGTCTTTAAACGATTCACACGGGGGCAATGCTTGATTACAAGTAATAGAGTATAGAGTAGGTCTCTTTGAGGCAACTCACTACACAATATACGAAAGTGGGAGAAAAGTGGTTTCATTTGATTACCAAGACAAGATATAAACATAGATAAATATATTTCTATTAGGGAACAGGTAAACTGATACGGTTTCTTTCAAGAAATAATATAAATAAGAGACTATAGATATAAACGTTTTAGCACGAGACAGATAGACATTGTACCTGAGGCCTCAGCTGCTTTGTCCGGAGGAAAGTGAATAATTGCTTTTTCTGGAGGGTAATCACTTCCATAGTTTTGTGAGGTAGACGGGTAACCATCTCCATAGTCACGTGCTTGTGCTGGTTGGTACCCTTGTGATGATGACTGGTACCCTGGCTGTCCCTGTGGTGTAGACTGGCACCAAGTTCCATAGGCTGGTGGTTGTGGTAGCTGGTGCTCTTGAGGTGATTGTTGGTACCCTAGATACTCTTCTGGCTGGAGAGGCGCTTGAACTTGGTAAGTTTCTGTACAATAAGTATTGTGTTATTTTAGTACGTGTTAGCAGGCTATAAATACAAAGTGATGATGATGTAGTTCCAAAGTTATACCCATGGTTACATTCTCTTTTCCAGTGTGACGTCATACCCTCTTTGTTTACACTCAGCGAGCACGCGCACTCGGGGACAACAAACCCGAAACCTACATAATTTGGTGCAGCAGGGTGTTTAATCCCATTTTTTTACGCATTATTATCTGCATAGGTCCTATGAATACTACGAAGGTTTTACAAAAGTTGCAAAGGCGCGATTTTACCGAAAATTAAAATTAATTTTTTCTCCGAGTAAGAGCGACACCATCCGAATGAAGGACCGAGAGTATGCGTATGACATTAAATACCCGGATGACTGGAAAAGAGAATACAGCCTGTTTTACCTACACGGTGTCTTATCTCGGTTAACCCGGTCCACCGACAAACACAGTGACAGTGAGAACGGGGCTTAACTTGTCGCTGTATATATGTCAGTCAGCTGATACTGATCACTTGGGTGAAAAGTAATACTAAAATAGGCCTAAACGAGCAATAAGTAATAGGCAAAAACAAGCAACGAAGTCTTATAGGAAAAAACAAGCAACGAAATACAAAGTTTGAATAAGTTCTTAGTAAAAAGAAGCCTAAAACGTGACCAAAAACAATTGAAAAAGTTATGGAGCTTGTCACATTTCATATTTGAGGTGATAAAGAAATCCATGTTTTTTTTTAATCTAATCCATAAAGAAATAACAGTTACATAACGCTCGTTGGAAGTAAAATTAAGCTTGAAAAGCAAAAAAGGGCTTACATGTACATGTACCTCTTAAGTATCAAATATAGAATTATAGGGTTTGTTGATGTTTGAAAGTCAGATGAAAATGAACACTTGGGTGAAGTTACAAATTGATTCAGGCATAAGCGATAAGGATATATTCAGTTAAAGTGTGTTGCCGAAAAACTTCACCCTGAGAGCCAAGGCGACGCCAACGATAGTGGCAGTACAACAACTCTTCTTATTCTTCAAATAGTCGAGCTTTAACTATTATAAACCAGTTTTTAAACAAAAAGGTCGGTTTAACAGAGATCTATAACTAAAAACCGTACCTGCAATCGCACTTGGTTGCTGTGGCGAGCGATACGCAGTGCAGGCAGAACGTCTCCGTCTTTTACGTACACACCTAACAATGAGTCCGGTACAAAAGATCAGTAACACGCTGATCACAACTGCAGTCATTGACGCCCCAACTTTAATCGCCAAGTCCTCCATGTCGTCATTACCAGATGAATCATCTCTCTTAAAAAAGTCATCCTTGTCGTCACTACCAGTTGGATCATCTCTCTTAAAAACGTCATCCATGTCGTCAATACCAGATGGATCATCTCTCTTAAAAAATGATGCTGCAGAAAGACAAGAATTCTGTAGAATGCCATGTCCTGTTGAAGCAAAAGCAAGACGAATGTTGGTTCTTGGGTTTTCGCAGTTAGTAGTTAAAAACTCAACACTGGAGTTAAATATGTAAGTCACCGCAGAAAATGCAGCACATTAGAGAGCTCTATATAAATGTAAATAAAAGCCCAAGGTCTCTAAGGCGTTCACCAGAGTACACAGTTTCAAGATTTTACTAGACTTATCACTAAATGTGTTAATACCCCCACACTCCAATTGTCACAAGAAGCGGATGTGTCAGGACAATGTTGATGTGTGTACTATATATGAATTAGAGAGTCCAAAAGCTTTGCCTGTCATATGATATACAGACCTACTTTTTGACCTGACATAACTCATATTCATACATTACCTAGATTTTGTCTAGATGAATTTTTTAGCAAGGATTAAGAAATTTGGACTAAACATATTACCACTAAAGTTACCAGAAGTTATGAATATTTACTACATAACCTGTGTCAAGATGATCATTCTGAGAAAGTTTTATGAACGATGGCTAAAAAATGAATTCAAGGGTGTTTAGAAGCTTTTTCTGTGTCGACCTACTGACTTATTTTTTCATCTTTTGTAATCCATTTCCATACATAGCCTAGGATTTTGTCAAGATGACCATTTTAGATATGATTAAAAAAAGATGGGTTAAAAATATGGCCCCTGGATTGGCCAAAATAAGTTATCGTAATTTGACCTACTTTATGACCCGACATTACCTATACTAAAGTATGACCTAAACGTTATCATTGGCATGACACAAATAAAAGCTCATACAGATATAACGAAAATCACAAGTTCTAGAAGGCTCTTTCGTATTTTATTCGATATCATTGAACACGGAAAAAACCACAACCTCTGGCAGCCATGTTTTTTGACGCGTCAAAAATCTTTGAACAACTTTTAAAGCTATCAATTGAGAAGTGTTTTGGTGACAATCAAGTCGAAATGACCGATGATTAAATGAGAAGAAGATGTTTCTAGATAGTGTGCACAGTTGCCATGGCAACAAGACCATTGGCCCCAACCACTTTCTTTGAAAAACTTTTGAAGCTGAAACCAACAACATGTGTTTGACCAAGTTTTAGTTAAACTAGCGATATTGTTTTAAGAGAAGCCATTTTCAATTGTTGACGGACGAACAGGCCATATTTCGCTTACTTGAAAATAGCTGACAAAATGGAGACAATGTTTTATGTCCCGGGGTGTGGTCCATTTTTTTACCCTAGGGGCATAATTTAAACAAGCTTGATAAAGGACCTGTAGATGATGATATGTGCCTAATGTCATAACTCAGGGTACTTGGGTTTCAGATAAGAAAATACTTTCCGTTTCCATTGAACAATCTATTTTAGCCCCTGTTACCTAGATATACAACAGGCCAAAACCATTTAAACAATGTTGGTAAAGGACATCTAGAAGTATCACAATGCCAAATATCACTATATACATGTAACTCTATGTAAAACTGTGACCCTGGGGCTGAACCAATTTTGACCCCAGTGGCATAATTTGAATTAGTTTGATAGAGGACCTGTAGATGGTGCTATGTGCTGAATATCTAAGCTCTGTGTACTAGGGTGTTAGACTACACGATTTTTTTAAGTTGTTTAGCTCTTGTGGCCTAGATATTCAATAGACCAAAACCGTTTCAACAATATTGGTGAAGTACCTTTAGAATTGTCACCATGCCAAATATCAAAGCTCTGGTTATATTTGTTTCAAAGGAGAAGATGTTTCAATATTTTTCCTCAGTCCATTGATGGACTACCCCTATTGATAGGTGTGAATTTAACTGTCAAAGCATGCATCACAAGCTATACCAATCACAGTTTCCCTGTTGAGGCCCAGATTATACTCAAGCTCTCGTGATTTTCAATGGTTAAACCACAACGATTACTTTCAAATTTAAAGGTCGGGTCTCACATGAGAAGCTTTAATGGTTCTTTGCTACCGACATGTCCACAAGACAAGGAAGTTGCCTGGCAAGGCGTTATGATCAAAAGGTCTTCAGAAGATGTCTTTAAAAGGTTTACGGTAGAACACTATGTAAAACTGTGACCCTGGGGCGGGCCCAAATTTGACCACCGGGGCATAATTTGAACAATCTTGATAGAGGAACTGTAAATGATGATATGTGCCAAATACCTAAGCTCTGGTCCTTGTACATTTTGACAATAAGTTTTTTAAAATTTTCATTGAAAATTATCTATTTGATCTCCTGTGACTTAAATATGCAACATACTGGAACCATTTGTACAAAATTGATAAAAATCATCTAGAAATGACACCATACTTTTTTACATATTTTTTTTCAGAGGAGAAGACGTTTGAAAACTTCACTATGTAACTGTTCGTAAATCTGTGACCCCCGTGGCAGGGCCAATAATGACCAAAGGGCATTTTTAACATTCTTGATAGAGGACCTGTAGATGATGTCTTGTACCAAATATCTAAGTTCTGGCCTTTGCAGTTTTTGACAAGTATTTTTTTAAGATTTCCTTGAAAACATTTAGTGTTAGCTCCTGTGACCTAGATATGCAACAGACTGAAACCATTTGAACACAATTGGTAAAGGCTATCTAGAAGTGGCACCATGCCTAATATCAAAACTCTGGACATATTAGTTTCAGAGTAGAAGACGTTTGAAAATTTAACTCACTAACTCTATATGAAGTGTGAACCCTTAGGGCGGGCCAATTTTGACCCCATGGGCACAATTTGAACAAACTTGATAGAGAACCTGTAGATGACGATATGTGCCAAACATCTAAGCTCTGGTCCTTGCGGTCTTTGACAAGAATATCTTTTATAATTTCCTTATTTTTTGAACTTTGGTTGCCATGGCAACGAGAGTTCTGTACTATTTTTTATTATTTGAAGAAATTTGAAATGGCTTGACCCAAGGAGTGTAATGATATAAATAAATATCATTTGACACGCATGAAATTGTAATGGTGTATTATAAATATATACGGTTGTGTGACCAAGATGCCTGGTCCGTGCAAGCAAATTAATCACTGTCCATGGGACACGCACCTCCGTTCAGGTTGAGGTCAAAGCTGTCAATCTGACAGGTCGTGCTGGTTCCGACAATTAAGCAGGTTATTATAAATACTGAAGGAAAATTGAGATCAGGGACATTATGGAGAGTCCAGTAGACTAGAGAACCAGACCAGGCAAGCTCGGTACGCATTGTGGCGTGATGCCATGTATTAAAGTATCTAACTGGAAGTACTGGAGTTGAGTTGTCACTAGTAGGCCATATCACCACACCTACGAATTTGGAGCCGTGGACCAAAATTATACGATCACAAGGCCAGAGGAAAACGTGAGTACTGTTGAAACTCTTTGTGTTTAGAAATGACAGATCAGAATATTTCAAAATTGTTGCAAAATGTTTAAGTCTTCAAATGCTTGCAGTATTACAGAGAGCATATTAATTTTCACGGGAATGTAAAAATTGTTAAAAGGCTAGGTTAGCAAATTAAAAACATGGTATTGTTTTGGAATAAATTGGAAACAGCTCAAATTAAGAGATTTTCAAACAAAAGAAATTATTAGCGATTATGCGAAAGTACTTAAGTAAAAAGTTTTAAGAATGAACGCGAAAACAACGGGAACATATTGTGTTGAATTGAGTCAAAAGGTTAGAGAGATAGATAAACTCAAAACAGAAATTAAATGGAGATTAGCAAAGTGTTTAAATGTGTAGAACTATAGCAGACATTTATCTAGCATTTTGCTGAATAAAGTTTAAAGCGGAAATAAAATATGTATCAGAGAGCTATGAAATTACGATCACCTCTTGCGGCTACAGGTCTAAATAACAGAGCTTGGGTAGGCTATTTAGTAAAAATAAGCAGATACATGTAATTAGAAAAATGTCAAGTTATCGGCAGGAAAGAGTTTGAAGTTAGCAAAAGAACCAAAATTTAAAGAATAATTATTAATTGTGAAACGCGGTATAATAAAAAGAAGTTTGCAGCGTGATTGTTTAACTAAATAAAGATATGAAAAATAAATCAGAAAATTATAAAAATGCGGTCATTTTTGCGGCCAACTGGCAAACTGTTAGAAGTTAAGCTAAAGACACTTGCATACAGCACAACTGTATTTTGATCAGAAAGAGAACTGAAAAGGAGAAAAACAGGTCGGGTTAGACAATTTCGACTTATTGTACTCAAATTAAAGTAATTTTGCATATGGTAGGTTACTGTAGAATAAGATTTAAGAACATTAATCTGTTTAAGATGAAGAAAACATATACATGTACAAAAAGGTAGGATCATGAATATGGAAATCTATGAAATACCGAGATGGTAAAATAAAGGGGGTTAAAACAGGGGTTGAGACGGAATGCCGTCAGAAACATGTACACAATAAGAACAGAAAACATTTTCAGAGTCAAAATGTAGTCAGCTATAAATAGGGAAAATCTGTCAGATAGATCGGTAAAAGTTAAGGAGAAAAGTCAAATAATCACGGTTACCTGTAATTGAATTGACAGGTGAAACATGCAATTGCTTATAAATAAATGCAGGAAGTACTTGTCAACTGAGGTAATCTAGCAAATACTGATAGACTGTCAATAGTTTGACTGTTCTGCAGAGGTAAGGCACATACAATAGGAAATTTAATGTAGTTTAAAGTAGGTCTTACCATGTTAGGTAATGAACGCACGCATATATGGCCGGGAGTAAATATGTCTGGTTTGTAACAACCGTCCGAGAAGGACAGTACTAAAAAGTAGTTAATATGGTGTTTTACGCACGAATACTATGGTTCACCATTTACGCTATACGCTTCGAGAAGAAGTAACTAACAAGTTCGTTTTTAGCAATTTCCTGTCACAACTGTGACTAGGTACCGTGTAGGTTGGGAAATATGCTAACCTGTGGTTAACAGTAAAAGCGACATACGCCTTTTATATATTATAGGCCTTAGAAAAAGCAGAGAAATAACCTTTGCTTGGGCCTGGGGGCTGATATTCAGACTTTCGCTCATACGGCAAGTGACCTTTATGCGTGAAGTCATTGGCTTTTCATGTGTATTCCTCTGTAACTGTTAAACATTGAGTGTGATTATAAAGTAAAGCAATAAAATATGACAAGCAATCTATAAAAAGGGCGCAAACGAAAATACTGGTAAATACGTTATAGTAAGTAGGTTACAGGTAAAAATTGCATAAGTTATGTACTTCATAGACAAAATATAGTTAAAGCAAGGGCACCTGTCAAATAGACTTCCGTAGTGGACTGGAAATGGCATATAATTATGTAAAGCAATATAGCTGACATTCGACAAGTTGGCTGGGGGTATATGAAACGACATGGGATATGTCATAAAAAGTGACATGCAGTACAGGTAAAATGTGTACCAAATACACAACACTACATTAATCAACGGTCAACATAGGATAAAAACACTTAAATAACTCATGTACGTGCTTAACCAATTAACCGTGACAAACAAACATTGCCATACTAATTAACAATAAAAAGGTCATTATTATATAGTATTGTAGTTACATGTAACTATACTGAATATTAGTTAAAATTTGTGGAAACAATAGGAAGTTCTCGGTGGTATAGCAAATGTTTCAAGACAGAAAGTATCTTTATTAATAATGAGAGTATCTTTATTAATAATGAGAGTAATTACTAGGAATAGGTTGTATTATTATTGATCTGTTTGGAATGCACAAAGTGGGTTTACACAGTCCTCGAGATGGTGGCCAGCAACATGGCGTGTTTGAATAAGACATTCAAAGGCTGATTATCCTTGACACCACATAGAAAATGGAAGGAATTTAGCGGAGAAATAATCTCTCTGGCTATGGTACTCGTTCTATTTGAGTTGGGGACGAACTGTGAGATTCATTAGAGTGCAACCAGTGATGTATTAATATGTACACAGGTGTGTATATACCGGAGACTAAGTAAATGTCTGACAATATGCAATCAACGCAAAGGAGTGGACAACTCTATCAGACCTTTATTACGGAGACTACCGGCTGTTTCAACTGTATTTTGGAAGTTGGATAAAACTTTCGGAACAAGATATCAGATTTCCGACTGGACTTAAACTTAACTATGGATATTAGCAGACATTCAGCGGACAATACCTACAGCTGGACTTAAACTTAACTATGGATATTAGCAGACATTCAGCGGACGATACCTACACCTGGACCTAAGTTATCTAGTGACTTTAACAGTGAATTACAAATATTAACGATTAACAGTTTTGGAATGGATAGGGAGGGGTAAAATAGTATTTGGTAAATAATATTGTTGTATTTGGTAAATTTGGTAAATAGTAATTGTTGTATTTTGCCGTAGTTATAGTTTATCGTAGTTTTTTTTTGTATGATAATATAGTTAGGAATTTGTCTATATTGCCGTACCAGGTGCGGTTATAATATAATAAATTTCGATCATTATATTGTGAGGAGGGAAGGTGTAATGATATAAATAAATATCATTTGACACGCATGAAATTGTAATGGTGTATTATAAATATATACGGTTGTGTGACCAAGATGCCTGGTCCGTGCAAGCAAATTAATCACTGTCCATGGGACACGCACCTCCGTTCAGGTTGAGGTCAAAGCTGTCAATCTGACAGGTCGTGCGTGTTCCGACAATTAAGCAGGTTATTATAAATACTGAAGGAAAATTGAGATCAGGGACATTATGGAGAGTCCAGTAGACTAGAGAACCAGACCAGGCAAGCTCGGTACGCATTGTGGCGTGATGCCATGTATTAAAGTATCTAACTGGAAGTACTGGAGTTGAGTTGTCACTAGTAGGCCATATCACCACAGGAGTATTTCTGTAATGTTTGGTTGAAATCTGTCCAGCGGTATAGGAGGAGATATCATTTGAAGAAACTGTTAACGACGACGCACGACAGACGACTGACGACAGACGACAGACGACGAGGGACGACGGATACAAGGCCATCAAAATAGCTCACCTTGGACCTCTGGCTCAGGTGAGCTAAAATGTCAACCTTTGAATTTGGATAAATAAAAGGTGAGTACAGGGAGTCAACTCATAATAATTGTCTCTCTTATACAATACACATCAGTATTATTGTTAATACAATGTATTGTTAATAATTCAATGTTTGAAGCGTGTCTATTTTTTCCGATGATAGCTAAGGAAAGATATCATTTGTATATTATGTAATCTATGATTCATGCCATATGACTACATTTACTTTGTTTAAATATTCAATTTACAAACCATGACTGTCCTTTGAGCAACATTGATATAGATCTAGCTAGACGTCGGATTTTATTTCCTTTCGCTCTCTTTATTTCACTTCTCTTCTGTAGTCTTTTTTATCTTAAATAGTCACATTCATTTCTATAGAATTTAGGTACATGTACATGCAATTGTTCTTGAACTGTAGGTTTATATTGTAGGGGGTCAGATCTAATATTGTTATAACATGTGACCAAATCCCAAGTCCATGCTTATATGAGGGAATAAAAAGTTTTTTAAACTTCAAACCAAATATGAGAGCTGTAGATCGTAGGAACGGTGATTTATTTATGGGAAATTAGTTGGTCTATCGACAGTAGACCTGGCCAACCCACATGTTCAAATCAATAAACTAACTTAAGTCAGAAGTGAATGGTAACTACTTACATTCTTTAGCATATATTTTCAACTCCACATTTCCTATTCCTGAGCTGCCATAATCCCGTACAAAGGCTATATTTATTGTATTTAATGGCGAACACCAGTCACTGTAAATAGTATACCTATAGTCATATTTCTGAAAACAGAAAACCAAAAGCATTAGATCTCATAGACATATGAGCTGTAAAAGAATGTTTCTTACAGAATGAAAGGTGGATAATCAATATGCAGACTGGAAGCAACACTGTAAGCTTCTACAAGAAATCCTTTATATTTGCTGAATATTTAATACTCAAACAAGATTAATTCAGGGTGATAAATACAGGTGGCAGTTTTTGAAAACTAGACTGTGTGTACAACCTGAACTCCATCCCTCCCCTAACATGATTGACTAAAAATGCAAACACTTAATAGATCTAAAGCTGACCTAATGGAGCCTTCACATACACATATTTATCTACGATTCCTTACATATGGCACATATCCGAAAAGGAAGTTAATTGGTATGAATTACGTTAGCGTGAATACGTGTTGTTACGAGTTGTTACAATTTATTTACAGTTTCTTGCGAGTTATTCAGATGTATTTACGGCTAAACTCTACATTTTCTTGACCAATTTTAGGCATTATTTAGCATTCACCTGCATTTTACTACTTCGAAGCTTTTCATAGAAAGTTCACTGAATAATAGTTTTACTGTACTAAATCGTAGAACGATAAGTTATATTGCTGCCTGCAGTAATAGTCGTGTGCTACTCTAACTAATATATGATTTTTCTAAAACTAGAGTCTCAACTTGAATACGTTCTGATGATACGTCGTATCTCGCGGCGTCTAATCTGAATATTAACTGCTTGCAAATGTTAGGTTTACGTGTTGTTGCAAACAGTTTACGATACTTACGGATTGTTAAGGTCTTTACGAGTTTTCTACAAACAATCAATCCGTGTACATTCGGAGACGATTTTTGACATATCAATAGCATGCATCCCTCCTTACAGATAATTACGTGTGTCTTCGAATCTGGACGAGTTGTTGCGAGTGATCTACGAATGAATACGATTGAGTAGGAAATGTCCTTGTATGTGAATAAACCTTAATATTTACCAGTTACTTACCGGTATTTAGGCTTCCATATTTTTTTGACAAAATTGTACGCAAAACATTTTGTGAGATCATTCGATAATGCACATCTAAGGAGGGAAGATAATCAGATTTCCGTTACAAGTTAACGATAATTGTAGACAAAACATGCAACTATCGTTGGAAATTTTCCGCGATGTGCTAGATGTAACCCGAATAAATACGAGCAACTTACAAGCCTGTACGGTTTCTTGTGAGCGATGTTTTGTAGTTAACGTCCTGTTGTGACCTGTTTTATGAAACTTAAGGATTGTTACGAGTACTGTACGGAAAAATTAAATCAGTAGACAATTATTAGACATTTTAAATAAAAATGCGCTTCTCCTTACATTTAACCTTAGGAGTATATTTGCTAGTTATTTTCGGACACCAGCGGATCATTAACGGACGATTACGATTGACTACGAATTTGCAATCCGTAAGTACTCGTTACAAAAAACATGTATATGAAGGACCGAAATCATAAAATGGGAAGATCATTTAATTTTGGATACCGATAAGAAAATGGTTCTTGTGCACTGCACACCCTTGACTCATCTTGATCAGTTTACAAAGTGTTAACGCGTTACATTTTGCTTTTATCGAGATATCATCAGGACAAACTGGAACTTAAAATGAGAAAAGAGGTGATGCTAGAGTTGTGGTTCTTGTGTTCTGCAATTCCTCCAGTCATCCTTTATCGCATCCTTCAATATTTACATGTAACATTAAAGTCTTCAAGATATATACTGCTAACAAAACAGTGTGACTGACAGACGGAAAGACGGGCGGATATACAATCAGGAGCCATGTACTCAGAACATTTGTCCTATGTGGCTATTTCTTTTTCTTTTTTCTTTTTTTCGCGTGGCTAGCAAGATAACACAAATTTCCTTTGATCTAACTTTGAAATGGAAAGATCAAGAAACTTATTCTAACTCTATTCTCACTAATGACTAAGTTAATATCGCAAGAAATGGCCATGCAAATGTCACAAGAAATGGCCATGCCATTGTTTCTTACTGATGTAGCTAGATATTTTGGCCACACAAGATTTCTGAGATGGGAAGGATTTCCAAATCGGCAGCAATAAGCTCCTGAGGTTTTGGTGGCATAAACACAACCACAGAGTAAACAGTTATACAGTATTACCTTAGCTGGAAAGTACTCGTTGAAACATGCTGGATTTACAATCACTTTGGTATCGCAGGCTATATTGAATTTCATGACAGACACGCACACTTTGTGAAACGGGTTATTTTTCTTGAAATCATATTTGTAAGGGGGTCTGTCAAGACGTGGTCCTAAGTATTTTAGAATAATTGTCTCCTCATTACCTATATTCTGGTGGCCACCACATTTGTAGCTGGAAACTTCAATGGTCTTGACTGGAAAATAAATAAACAACAAACTACGGTTCACCCTCCTCATAGTGACTGTCTTGGTTAGAAACATAGGACAGATGACTCCTTTAAGGCCTTTCACATACGGAAGTCGGTCTTACGGGCGAGCGGATATGCGTCTTGACGACATAGACTTTTTCCGCTCGTGCTTATACTAGAAAAATTATATAAAGGAAATGTTGATACGATTTAGTATAATCCTTCATAGCGCAGTCAATAGAGTGATTGACTACCAATTCAAAGGTCATAGGTTCGAGACCCATCCGATCCAAATATGTTTTTGAAATGTCCGATTTATTGACTTGTCCATCCATAACGCAGTGATCAAGGGACATATTATATTTAGTCTTCGTTACTTAGAATTAGTATGTTAAATACGGTCCAATTATTATGTCCACTTACATGTACATTTTAGTTTAATGACTTACAAGTCAATAAAATCGGTATACATGTATACCGATTTGATCGAACTATAAAGCAACATATTGAAGCTTATCAATATTTCAACCTTTTCAAGATCGATATTGCCCATTATTATTATGTTTAAACAATATAATTAACCTTGTATGCAAATCAATGAATAAATAATAATGCATTTTATTGACAGAGTTTTAATTTTAAGGTAGGTAACTGTTTCTCACCTTCAAATATCCCACATTTTAATAAGAAAATCTGTTATTACAACAAATCCTGACTGTATTTTTTTCTAATTTTTTCAGACTAACTATTTCATCAACCATATATTTGAATAAAATATAAACAAACATACATTGAATGAGTCAGTTTTTTGCAATTCAATTTTTTAGCATTTTGCACAATTTAAATAGCTGAAAGTCTTTCTGAACACCAGTTTTTAGTTTTTCTTGTAATGAATGTTGTGGACTACTTATTGGGCGAGATTTATAGTCATTAGCTTTATTTATTTTTGAGAAAAATAAAATCATCAAAGTTCCAGGTTTTTGTCAGAAAAAGAGACATTAAAGACAAACCACACGATAAATTTACCTATATTTTCACACAATGTTTCTTAGGCTATTCTTCATGTAAAGTTTCATAACACCTTGAATGGAAAATAAGCACACCTGCGAAGTACCTTAACCTAGTACATAATAGCCTTTCTATAGTTTTAATGAAAAACGACCACTTAAAGCACATTTAAAGGAAAAGCTTAAAGCGCATTCTTCTTTACTTTCAGCCTCTCAAAAATTTCATCTGCTAGAATATAGACAAGTTATTCAAATGATACATATTCACGAGTCACGACCGTATTAAAATGAACATTTCTTTTTTATGGAGAAAGAAATTAAATGCGTTAATATGCTATGGAAGCGGAAAAGATCCTTGAGAAACATTCTACTTCATTTTTTGACTTACTTTAAGGCTTCTTCCATAGCTTGTATTCAAAATTAAAGACATGTGGTTGCTTAAATCAGACTAAAAGCATCCAAAGGCTTATCTATTGGTAATTGTTTAGACCAACAACTGTGTGTAACACATTAACTCTATCACTGCTAACAGCGCCAAAAGGCGACTTTGCAGACAGTTTGGATCCTGTGTCTGATCAGGTTCAAACTGTTTGACACTCGTATCAACATTTCTTCAACCAAACTAGCCCTAAATCTGACTTTTAAAATTAATGCAGACGATATTTTAGAGATACGAGGGTTAAAGAAGACGATAAAACCTGGAAGGGAAAGATTTAATGAATACTATTTTGTGGTACTTATATGGAGCATTAGACAGAATAATTCCAATGAGTTTCTGTGGTCAAAGGGTTTAAATTAATCTTCAATCGGAGAAATTAAATACAGGTGAGTTTCATTGACAAATTTGCAAGTATTGTACAAACAGACTGTTAACCCTTTCCCCCCTAAATACGCCTTTTTGCGCCCCTTATTTATTTCTCCCCTGAAGAAAATATTTCCAATTTATACAGTCATGAATATGAATGATAGTAAATAGTTTCTATATCCTAGCATATGGTAGCTTAAAACAGGCTCAAGGCGCATTCTGCTTTACTTTCAACCTGTCACATGTCTTCAAAACAAGAAACAGGCTATGGGGTAATAGGTTAAAACAGCAGCACCAATACGTGTTACACTTTGAGAATGTTTCAAAATGTTACAAAACCTACCTGACACATTTTGATGGCAACTAACTCATTCATAGAGAAAATACATAAGGCTGTACATAAAAATGTGCAGGTTAAACCTATAGGCGCATTCAATTTAAATTTTGTCTCGCTTTAGGTTACTTGGTGTACCTTGATTTAACCAATTTTCCCTATAGCTAGTTCTCAGTATTGAAAACCGATAGTGGCTTAAAGATGGCTGAAAGTAACACAGAATATAGGAACATTTTGTTTCATTTCAGTCTGCTTTAAGCTACCATCTAGAATCTACCATGATATGGGAATATTTTAATATAACGGTGTATCCTCTTGTCAATTCGCCACTTTCATGTCAATTCGCCACCTAAGCAAAACTTAGAATTCCGTCATGAGCAGGCTATCGAGGATGTTCGAAAACTACAGAGGATATCTGAATACTAGGACAGTTTCACGCAGGAAGATTTTAAGAGCCGAACATGCGAAAGAAACAGATAAAATGACAACCATTCACAAAATGTTTCCAATCAAAAGACATGTTGGTAATTTTAATTCTAGCTGTCCGTTGTTAAATATTTCCAAATCATTAAAAAATGTTCAAGTTTCATGAAACAAGCTATAACATGCTGACAGAGCCTACATTGACCTAATTATCGAACGACCAGTCAGAGGTGGCGAATTGACAAGAAAGCATCCCGGTGATCCAGAGCAATGACCTCGTTCGAAAACGGTACAGTTATTTACACTCTGTATCTATATCACATGCTTTATTTGTATATATTCGTGTTATTGAAGGTTCAGTTCAGAATTAGATCCGTGAACAAGTAAGAAATGTTACATCAGATAGGCGCATGCGCGTAAAAATATAGCTAAGGGTAGCGAAAACACAGGTAACCAGGTTATACCTATAATCATGATTGTATAAAATGGAACTATTTTCTTTACTTGAGGATTAAATTAAATGGGTAAAACGGTGTTTCTATTGGGTACCAAGTTATTTCAGAACAGTCCGTGAATTCGCATTAGAGGGCATTACCAAGACAGGCTTGCAGTGTTCTAAAGTCCTAATCAGGACCTCTATATGCACTATAAATCTGAATAAGGGGAGATCCTTTAAAAGCACAGAAAACAAAGCAAATACTGAAAATTGCAGATTCGGTTTAATTGAGTCTGTATATGAGCAATACTGAAATATGCAACAGTGCTCACGCCCCCTAGCACCAGCTTAAGCGGAATTAATTTTTCAACTTTAAATGCCCTGAAATCAATGATTCCAAAGGACCAGAAAGTATTACAACACTGAGAATGAAGTACTATGCCCGTTTTATGAAAAGTCGTACGAAAAGTATTGTTGGACGTCAGATTCTTAAATTCTTCATCTAATCATGTCTTGTGACATCCCGTTGAAATCGTCTTCAAAAGACGATTCCAAAGAGATGTCACAAACCAGATTTACATGGAGAAATAAGATATGTTAAGACTGACGACAGTTTTTGTCGTACGACGTTTCATAAAACGGGCCCCTGATGTGGAAGAAACCCTCGCAATGGAAACTATGTGCAGGAACGAGAAACCCCATCAATGGCACTTCAGAGTAGGAAACTGTAATGTTGATTTTATTCAATTGTTTTTATTATCTTTTATATAAGTTTTAAAATAGTAATGAAATCCTTCTTAACTGTTATCTTTTTACCAAGATGACAAATACTTACCAGCAGATGCATAAGCCACAACTGTGGCTATTTCTATAGCAAGAACCAAGAGCATCATTTTCAGCTCATACGGATTTAAACTGCAAATAGAACAAATAAAATCCATTTATGGCTAGAACCAAGAGCATCTCTTCAGACTTGAACTGCAAATATAATAAATACACTCAAACTTCAATATCTCAAACCAGTTTAAGTCACTCTTATCTGTAGTTCAAGGGCTGAAATTTGACAAAACGAGTTCGCGTTAGTCCAACAAACCAGTATTTCAATGTGAAAACATAGATTGTTGACAAAAACGAGATCGAAATACTAAGGTTAGACTGTACAGTATTGCTAAATCACCGGCGAAAGGTGAGCCAATACACAAAATCGATCAAAGCTGAATGAAAGTTTTCAAAGTGTAAAGAAGATATGAATTGGTCACTTGTGACCTTATTACCAACATGGATACGATTCAACAAAGGCAATCATTGTCAGAGGATGCGGCTAGCATTGCACAAAACTGTTTGAGTTACAGAGCGGACAGGGCTATAATAGTCACATTTCTAGTAATTCAAAGGGTGACAACATTGCATTCCTTATGCAATGCAACTGCTTTTCATCCATATGGCCGAAGGTTTTACATATATATTAACATGTAAAGTTCGTGTGTGTAAGGTCGGATGAAAACTATTTAAAGTGGGATATAAGGAAAGCTTAAATGAATTCTTTTCAGTAGTTCAATGCGCATTCTCATGACATGCCGTACAAAGCTGGTTAACGAACTTGGATATTACACCTGTAAACACTGCAAGTTTGTATAAGGTCGTCTTAAACTATAAGAGTAAGAGAACGGGCAAGGCTAAACATGTGACATTATCCTGACACATCTTGTGCGATTTTCCGGCTTACATTGGCCAAGAATTCAGACTCTTAAATAATTCCTTAAAATGTTTACGGTAGTGTGAAAGATATTGGACCAAACACCTGACCTAATGTGTAACTTTGCACAGAGGCCATACTTGTAGAGTATCTCTCATTTATGAATCATCATGTGTGATACACAAGCGCTTTTCGTATTACATAAGAGAAATAGTGACAATACTAACACGAATAATGTATTTTCCAATTCAGGGTCGGATATCGAGTGAAATTTTCAGAAAGAAAGGAATGTGTTATTCAATAGCATACACGATTCCGACCTTGAGAGGCTAATAGAGGTCAGTATTATCAATGGGCACAAATGGCAAAAATATCATTAGTATAAGTGAAGGTTAATGTATAAGCAACTCATGTAATATTAGTTATTACAAGGTGTCAACTATGAAAAGTTGGTAAATGGGGGAAAGTTATTCCACAATATGTTAAAATTATATATACATGTATTAAATAATTGCACATTGGGATACTACATGGCCCGAGTTAAAGTGAAAACAGTGTATCATATAATTGCATTACGTACCCGGTCGAATAATGCATAACAATTGTCCGAAGAGATGCGGCCAGGCCAGTTATTACGTTGAGCATCCACACACCATCTAAAACATAATATTGTTAAGTCAACAATGGTGTTTTGTTACAATATGACTGGAAAAATCGATTTACTAATCGATTTCGCTATTAAATGTATGTAACAATACAATTTAACATAATGCACAAACACGTAGATACAATGGCGATATTTTGCATATATCATTGAATACAAATACATTTGTACAGCGACACATAGTCAATCTCGAATTAAGCGTCCGTGCAAAAGGTGGCGATCTAGTTGACTTGTATACATGCGGCAGCCTAATGCAGGACAGAATAACTGCAGCCAGCACATTTTTGCAGTACCTCTGTCATACTGGGGGAGTGGCCGCCCAAGACAGTCCGGCTATACCGCCATTATCTACCATTATCAGTGACGCTTCCACATGTATTTGCAAGTACTCGTATATACCATTACAAAGATTATATAATGATATTCAAACACACAATATTTTAACTCCTTCCCTGCCAGATTTTATTCTGATGGAAATAATTGCCAAATGCAATGTTTTGACTAATCAATATTCGTTTTTGAAATTTTGAATAGAAGTGATACGTTAATAAGTTCTTTACAAGGTGTCGTTTAAAGAAATGTAAACGACGAACGGACGGACAGATACACAAACGACGACGGACATAGCGCTACATAAATAGCTCACATTGGCACTATGTGCCAGATGAGCTAAAATGTGACAGTGTGCATTTTGATTAAAATGCTCTTTCAGAAGAGAACTCTGATCTTGGTCTACACTGTTTGCAAATGGTGAATATTATTTGTTCCAACATGCAAGGATTTAATGACAATGATTTTGGCTAAATGTATGGTTATTACAGTATTCAGAAGCCTTTTTTAAGATTTGACATTGTGACCTACTTTTTGACCTGACATAATCCATATTCGATCTTAACTTGTATTTTATCAAGATGGTCATTTTGACTACGTGTGATAACGATTGAACTAAAAGTGTGGATACCTGAGTGTTCAAAAGTTTTTTCTAACATTTGACCTAGTGGCTTACTTTTTTACCCAACATAACCAATATTTAAACTTGATCTAGATTTAGTCAAGACACAACACGATCACAATAGCTCACCGAACACTACGTGCTCAGGTGAGCTAAAGTATATTGGATATGCAAAGGCGAAAGTACGAAATTACCATAACCCGATACGTTATTGCAGCTATACTATGAGTACAACATGCACAGTGCTTACTGGCACAAGAAGGTAAGTAGATAATATCTAATGGATATTCATCGTGATTTCAGATCCAATAAATCAATTCAATACAGAAACTTCATTTGTAGTCATTTGAAGAGGTTATAAGTGACATACAAAAATGATGGAGATGTACATCTCCCGTGCCCCAATTGTGTTGATCTTTTGCTTATTACATAATTATTGGGCAAAAAAAACTTGAGCCGTCATCTGGCTTTTTTTCTTTTTCATTTGCGGTAATATTTGCGGTAAAATGTGAGCATGCTTATAGCGGCATTGCAGTTTATTTCAGTTCTGAGATGGTTGGAATTATCGATCTATATGTATTTACTTTCTGTATTTTGTGTTGATGTAGTCTGCAAAAGCATTTGAAGTTGCTTTATCTGTACTTTCTTTCATAATTAATCTTCAGAATTGTAAAAGTTTTGAACCTAGATGATAGGCTATAGAATTTATATCTTTGTTCAGTTAACCCATTGTATGCTTGGTAATATTTGGCCGCCATTGTTGTTGTTGTTGTTGTTGTATCTTTCCCGCCTGTATAGACGAACCTCGATGACAAGTCTTCGAGTAGAACTAGTTGATCCGCCACCAATTATGAATCATCCAATCACCTTCACCAATTATTTTACACTATTTTCACTTTTGTATGTACACTTAGTTAATTCTTAGTCTACTATTGCTGCTGCTGAAATTATTTACTAACATACCGCTGTGCCTCTGTCAATCTTTCTACCCCTGCCTTTTCTCCTTCTAGGCATAATACTTTCTAGCATCCTATATCTTGCAGTATGAAGTGAGTAGACTAATCTTCTACTATGAAATTCAATTGTTTTAATACTGGATAATCTACCTTTAATATGTGTGCAGTCAAGTATGATTCTTACACGCTCAGTTCTGTCAAGTTCCAGGAAGTCACTTTTCATGATATTAGAATATTCCTCTTTAATCTCATTTAAAATAGGGGACCTTATGGTGTGGAGAATTTCACACTCTAGCAGAAAGTGTTTCATATCTTCTGGTGCAGCTCCACATAGTTGGCATGTTGGGTCTACATCCACCTGGTTAAATGCATGTCTGTTGGCTTGCAGTATATAAGTTCCTGTTACACATTTTATCTTTATTGGAAGTCTGCTGATTTCTCGAGTTGAGTTTCCTTTGGTTTGTATATTACTGTGTATTTTCCCTGGAGTATACTGGTGGTTCATGAAGATTAAGGTTCTGTAGGTTTTTGCGATGCTAGTGATATGTTTTTGGAAGGATCCTGATACTTGTTTATAGACTACTCGTTTCCATTCGGTCTTGGTTGGAGTATCATCCAGATGCTCGACTATGTCGCCTAGATCATATTTCCAGAACAGCTTCGTTTTTAAAATGTCGTCTGAAGTGGGTATAACTCAAATATTTTCAAACTATTTTAGCATTTTCTGATAGAGTATTGACTAAGCTGCAAACGTTTTGATTTCAGATCAGGCCCCACAATGTGAGGGCCTGATCTGAGATAACTATTTGCCTAAAGGTACACCTAAAAGTGTATCCCGCGAAAAATGGGTTAAATGGGTAACTGATGTCGGTTTGGCGATTTTTTGTGATGTTTTCAACGTTAGGGCGAAAGTCTGTAAACGTATATAAAAGAAACAAACTGGGAAAAGATAAACACGGTTTATCAAACTTTTGTGAGAAGAGTAGATCTACAGTCGCATGTGTCTTAAGCGGTCCTTTAAAATACAATTAACTTGTAGTCTTTATATGTTTTATTGTGCAAAATACATACCTGTCTTTCAACATTATATCATACATGTTTAAACGAGTAATGGTGGGCAGTCATTCTAATTGATAACAAACCTGTAAACTATTTAAAAAGCTGCACATACATGTTTTGTATAGATTATTTCATCTTTATTCTTCCTCTTCAGGAAACTTAGTTCCAGCCTATACAAAACATTCCTATACACGTGTTAATGGTAGATTGAATCTTACATCCAGCTAAAAGTAAGACAGAACACGTATTATGGCACATTCCGCTTCACTTCAAACTGCTCTAAGTATTCAATTTTCTTCAACACTAAAACAATCTAGGACTAAATAGTCAATGTTCGGGAAAACCCCGTTCGTAGCCGGGTCTTTACTCCACACCCATTTTAACACTAATGGATTTATTCTTTTACTGCAGAAAATGATTCCAGCATATGCAGTCATGTCTGTGAATCATAAAATGTTCTCAATTCTCTAGCTGATGGTAGTCTTAAGCTTGACACTTTAAGTGTTAATGTTCAGGGAAAACAAACGTTTGTTGACCGATTAACCCATTAATCCGTAGATACGAATCCTAATAATTTTTTCCTTTGCAGAAATATTTACTAGACAGAGTGTACTGTTATGAAAATGTAGCATAACAAGTATTCTCTATGATATAGATAGCGGACGGAAGCCATGATATTTAAGGATCTGGAAACATTAATGCAAATTGACATATTTTAGGGAAACTAGATACCCACAGGCAATATGTGGAGCTCGTTGGCCGTTCACCGATCGTACATGCAAAAGTATGATAGAGCAGATCCTTATCAGGGAGCTCCTATATTATGATGATTATTTTCTTAGGAAATCATTATTTTCGGCCATTTCAACTTGGTCTTTCGGGGATTCTCTCTTAAAAAGATGAAAAAATAAGAAAATTTTCAATTGGCTAAAGTTTACTATAGAATTTTCTAAACATTTTAGAAACCTGTTACCCTCTCTGAACTCGTTAGAATTTTCTACGATGAAAGCACGATCGTTTATAAGCTACAATTATTGTCCCGGAATAGTTTGAATACATTATTCATTGAATAAAATAGCTTATGGACCTACAGATACGTTCAGAGGAGACTTTTGAGCCGACGTTTTTGTTCGAGAGATTTCGTGAATTGGTCCACTTCAGGGTGGCATAACGTCATTACAAACGATTGAAATACTGTTGAGACGTTATTTCCTACGGTCTTCTTCATCGCGAGAACGTGGAAAAGATCGATATATATTCAATATATATATATGACTACCTTGCTATCTTCCGCTTCCCGTCATAATAAACAAATGTCCATTTCGATCGTTTATGTACCGAAACTAGCGCAATTACATAATTAGTTCCACAATTATAACTATCGAACTGAATGCCGTTGTTCAATAGGGAACGAGTCGGACTAGTATGTCTTGGGTAGCAGGTTCGAACTACACATGTGACGATCTTTGTTTATCTTTTTAAATAATTATCATTATTTTCAAAGATTCGTTTCTTTAAATGCAAATAATTGCTTAACCCTTTAACTGTTTTTTTGTCACCGTTTCATTGTCGTCTGCTTCAATTTTGTTGTCTGCAATATCATTTAAAGTTAATTTTAAAACAGTTTGTCTGACAATACTTCAATACGAGTGCTAAACAGTTTGGATCCCGACAAGACGTCTAATCAAGATTCAAACTGTTTGAAAACACGCCTTTAGACGCCATTGACAGTGAAAGTGTTAAAGCATGCTGAAGGTAAAATAAAAATCTCCAATTAGAATGTTTCCTTCTTATTACAAGTCTGCTTTAACACTTATTATTCTACGCGCGACTTGGTTTAAAGTTGCGAACAGTTTATATCTAGATCAGACGCCGAGTTAAGCGGCATCTGATTTGGATCCAAACTTGTTTGCGTCATATTCAAATTTACTTAAGTTTTAAAGAAAAACATTGATTATGTGTTATTTTGTCTGCAAATGATGTGTTTGCAGCGGATGACAATTCGTCATGACAAGGGTTAAACAGCAACAGGACATTTTCCATAAAGATTTTCCAATATCGAGAAATAGTAGAAACATGAAAGTCATTTCTAAAACTATCAACAAATATTTAGAAATATATTTGGTAAATGATAATTTACAAATGTAAAAGGAAGCAAACCTGCAAACTACACCGCAAATAAGCAGCCATTTCTAAGTATTAGTGTGCGTAAATAATGATGTTTATTTCAGTCGGGAAAGTCCTTTGTAACGGCGTATTTGATTCTAAGATTTTTTTTCTATATGTAAATAATAAAAGTTTGACAATAATTTTACTTGGCGAAATCGTAGAGTTAAACCAAAGTACTTACACTGTTTCAAAATACGGGTCTAGTACCAGCAGGGGAATTTCAATTTGATGATTATGGGACATCACAATAGTGTTATCGACCACAGTAACATTATCAAACATATCCCATTGATTAAACCAGATTTATTGCATGACTAAAATATGTAGAACAACCACAGTCGTCATCCCTAGCTTTGCAACTGAGCTAGTTGTACACATCTGAAATACTGTAAATAGTACTGTCAAACAAACTAATGCAGATGCCACTGTGTAACAAACAGTGTGGATACTCAGTCTGATCAGTTGCCGCGTTGTTGATATGTTGTCTGGTCTAGACCGGTATAATTTGCAATACAATAATACTTGTTGAACCATGGCACGGCTCATATGTATCGTGTCAGCAAAGGATAGTGCTTTACAGAAGCGCGTTTAACACATTCACTCCTGAAACTTCCAATGGACAATTCAAATTAAATATATTCTATTTTTGCCTATTTAGAGTTGATTTTAACAATATTTTTTTATATTGCAAACTGGCAAACAGTGCAGACCAATATCAGAGGGTTCCTAAGGAGCCCTCTGATTTCGACCTGCACTGTTTGCTTTGGACAATTGTACTTGTCACATGTACACTATTTGTTAATGACGAGTATACTTGCCGTTAGTGTTGAATGTGTTAATTAAGATGGATAAACAGTTACCTACAGACAAACAGCTAGACCCTTATTGTGTCATATTAGGTGTGTCCCTTAAACCTATACTATCCTGGAAACAAACATCTCGGTAGAGGGTGGAGGGGTCCGTGTTAATTGGTGACCACTCTGTTTCAAGTATATAGCTTTGCGGTTTTTTTACAACAAAAAATACAATCATATATGCCAGAACATCTGAAACAGTAGTATTATTTTGAACATACCGTAAAGCCAAAACCAATATTCAAAATTCATTTTTTATTCATAGTATTCCAAGACTTGTAAAATGCTAATCTCTGAACACAACAATTGCATATTGTGTTATAAATATTATATAAATATTGGGTTTGTTCTTTGAACACATACTATCCTGGAAAATAACATCTCGGTAGAGGGTGCAGGGGTCCGTGCTGATTGGTGACCACTCTTTTTCAAGTATATAGCTTTGCGTTTTAAACAATTAAAAAAATCATATATGCCAGAACATCTGAAACAGTAGTATTACTTATAACATTAAGTTTAAGCCAATTTTTGAAATTCATGTTTTATTCATCATAAAATTCCATGACATGTAAATTGATAATCTCTTAACACAACAATTGCATATTATGTGATAAATATCATATAGCTAAACACTACACATGTAAAAAAGTAACATCATTGTGGCATGTTCAGTGGAAAAGATATGTTCCCTCCCATTCAATTTGTTTACATGTATACTAAAACAAGTATGCCCATTAATTACAAACATGTTGGAGTCCAAAAGGACATCAATAAACGTGACGTCTAATCAAGCTCGAATCCATTTGCCACTCTCATTAATATAGAGTGTTTAGTTTTTCAAAAATAGTGTCATTTTCTACATTTGATCGCACTACATTTAGCTTCGCCTGGACGGGAAAAGATTATACCACCACCACTGCATACCTTACATTAGCAAAGTCAGATCAGATTATCTACCAAGCTAAACCCAACTATACAATCAAACCTCAACAACTAAAGCTTGCTTCGGTTGAGTTGAGTTTTACGGCATCGCGACACAAAGAATGTCATATAGCGCCGACTGCTTTTGTCAAACTGATCTATATTTCATCTGATGTTATTTGATATCTCTAGCTTGCTTTCGTCAAACATATCTGTATTTCAAACTGAACACGTGGCTAATTTAATTTTGAAATACGAGTCTGTTGGACTTAAGCGCGTTTGGATTATCGAGATTCAACTGTATTTGGAATATTTCTCATCTTTTACTAATGCCACTATACACACAAATTGTATAATATAAATAAACACTCGAACATCTAACTATCTAAAGAAAACTCTAAGTAGTTGTATAAAATGTATCACCGGATTTCACAGCAGAATGCACTCCAAAAAGTAATGCAACATGTAAAGGCAAAGACTAGAAAATACTGATATGAAAAAGGAACATGATGTAAGCGGGGGGGTTGTTTTGGTTGGTTTTTTGGGTGTGTTTGAAGGAAATACAAACAAACACTTTCATTTCAAGACGATTCCAAAGATATGTCACAAGATAGGATTAGATGGAGAAATCGGAAGTAAGATGCATTTAACAGTTTTAACTTACGACCGTTTTTGTCGTACGACGTTTCATAAGACGGACCCTAGATCTCTTAACACTGGTTTAACACGCAAACAGTGATACACATATTAATTCTTAAAACAGTTGTAGTTGCATTTTAAGGGATTGGATCATAGCGCTTAAAAGTTCTGATGGCCTGTCAGTTTACTGTTTAAGTAGCAGGTCAGCATCACTCTATTTAGCATCCAACACCACCTTCCGTTACCGCATTTGTTCCACGCAGAATACTTTAGACTGGGTTTATTATCTCCCGCACTCCTGTTACGTAGTACTGACAATTTGAAACGGTAAACCTTTAGTAAACACTTGTTAATTGCCACTCGGGATAAGTACACAGTTCTCAATAGTTGATATATTAAATTATAAATAATAGTCTGAATCGACATCTTCAGCAGCAATACGAACAAGCAGTACAGAAAATCCTCTCTATAACAGCCACTAAACTGTGTTGATTATTCGGTGCTTACGACAGTTGACTGCTTAAATCAAGGTGTCAGTAAAACAGAAAATTCGTTCAGGAACTCTCTCTTTTACTTGCACCTTGCTTTTAAAAGCTGTCACCTGTCTTTTATACAATTAATTACCATTCGTTTTAGTAGTCGTAATATTGAACCATTACTGTATAGAGAATTATAAAGATTGGTTACCGATTCATGCAGGACAATGGAGATGCAGAAAGCTCCATAAGGTTTGATTTTACAACACTGCTACACAAAATTGATCATATAGCGCCGATGTGTATGCATGTAGTCAATGCATGAGTGTATAGGTTTGGTGGAGTCTTATCACTCTTCACTGGTGCAGTGGATGGTCTCTATCTCAACAAATCCTAATGAGGCTATGTGTGTATGTTTGTAATGAATACACCAGTGAGCGGGTGACATAGTTTGGTGGAGTATTACCGCTTGGTAGGTTAGTGGGTAAAATATGTTTCCCAACCAATCCTACTAGCTGCGCTCCATAATGAGCGTTCTGCCTTTAAGAGCTATCTGCATTACTTTTGTCCTGCCACGGTTAATAAGCCTGCCAGATAAGTTTCGTTCAAGTGAGAAATGTGATAAAGTTGTACATGTATCAACTTTTTCACTGCCAAAAAGCGACTTGGCAAACAGTTTTGATCCTGATCAAAACTGTTTGAAATCGTATCGACATTTTTAAAGTCAAAAAAGCCCCAAAGCTGACTTTAAAACTATTGCAGACGACACTGCCAATGCAGACGATATTTTGGTGGTAGGAGTGTTAAAACAGACGATAAAACTTGGCAGGGAAGGAGTTCATTCTATGTGTTTTACAATTAATCACTTTAAAGAAGCAATGTCACACAATATAGAGCACAAGCAGACTGTTGTTAAAATACCGTATTTCATTAATCCCTTCGCTGCCTTACCCCGAGTACAGCGGTTATTTGCAAACAGTTTGAATCCTGATTAGACGCCGCATAACGCGGCGTCTAATCAAGATTCAAACTGTTTGACACTCATTTCAATATTGTTTGAGTTAAAAAATGTAAACATTAAATTTGAGAAATCAAAGCAGACGACAAGTTTTTAACATTGATGAAATCATTGCAGTGAAGGGGTTAACCTTTATCGTGCTAAGCGCGACTGTGCAAAATATTGCAAACAGTTTGGGTCCAGAATAGAAGCCGCGTAACGTAACGTCTTATTTTGGGTCCATACTGTTTCACACTCATATTGAAACTTTATATAAGTTTAATAGCGATTTTAATATTGTTATTTCTCTACACATTTGAAGCAGGAGACAATTCAGTATTATTTGTGTTAATTTGGCTATGAAAAGGGATAAAAAGTCTAGATTTGGATGACCGAACAAATGTTTAGCAACAACTATGAAACAATGAAGTTCATTATAAACACGTGGTGTCAAACAGCTTGAATTCGGATGAAATAATTTGAGTTACTTGACATCCATTCAGTATCCAAACTGTTTACAACTTTCACCAATGTATATAATACACAAGAGATGGATTAAGGCAAAAGTTAAATGTCTCTAAAAACAAAACATATGTATTGTCTTCTGCCAAAATACCCTGAAGGCAGAAAACAGTCTTCAAAGAAAATACAAAATTTACTATAGCTAATAGAAAATATATATTGTCTAAACATGGATATTGGCAAACACAGACACACGTTTGTATAGAAAGTTCTTTTTTCACTACTTGAATAAATAATTTACCTTCGACAGTTTCGACATCTACTGATGTCTGATCGGCTATTTTCGGCCTTATTCGTCAGTTTCCGGCTTCGTGGACTTTCCCGAATCTACAACCCTGTGTTCGTCGTTTTCACTTACTACTTACTTACTAAATCCTGATTTCATTTGTCATCTGCTGCGGGTGTCCCAGCATCTGGGGTAGGCAGCAGGCGGCTAGTTTTTCTGATAATTGATCTCCAAGCAGCTCTGTCAAGTGGATTTACATCAACAAGGTTGCATACATTAATGTCAGCCTTCACACAATCTGACCAAGTCTTTCTTGGTCTCCCACGCACTCTTTGTCTTTGAACCTCCATATTGGTGATGAACTGTATTGACGATGAGGATCGAACGACATGTCCGTACCATCTGAGACGCCTAGAGCGTAAGGCAGCTGTCACCTCCTGTACCCCCAGCCTGGTACACAGCACATCTAACGGGATGTTGGCATGGGGCTTAGCACCATAGATCCATCGAACCATCGATCTATCATTTCTGCGGAGTCGCTGTAGGTCTGGGGCTGTCGGAGCCCATGTTTCGCTACCATGAAGAAGAGCAGAGCGGACACAGCTGTTAAATACTTTCCCACGGTTTGTGAGGGACATGTGTATGGATGTCAATATTGTCCGAAGTTTCTTGAATTTACCCCAGGCACTACAACATCTGGTTATTATGGCAAGCGAGCAACCACAAAGCCGGAAACTGAGGAACAAGGCCGACGATAGCTGATCGTCGCAGTGCGATTCTTGAGAAAGACATAAGAAGATGTCGAAACTGTCGGAGGTAAATAATTTATTCCAGTAGTGAAAAACAACTTTCTATACAAATGGGTTTGACCTACTAAATGAACACATTCAAGGGACACAGACAAACGTGTTATTTAATTTATACAGTCGACCTTTGATATCAGAAAATCGCATATTTGAGCATTTCAATAGTGATGGATCATTTAAACATATGCGATATCGCAATAATGAAATTAAACTGTATAAATACCGATAAGTTTGACTTAAGCGAGTTTAAAATACCTAAGTTCGACTGTTTATTTTAATAAAATATCAATAAGGAGTAAAATGATTTACTGTTTCCTATTACTCTTTACTCTATTGACTGTTTCAGCCAGTTGAAGGTAGAGCAGAATGTATCTTAGGCGCATTCTGCTTTACTTTCAGCCTATTGTACGCTACCATTTAAAAAGAAATTATTTCTAATGGTATGATTCTCATGTGCTTCGAACTTGTAATGAAGCCATGCAACTTGTACAATCTATCAATATCACGTATGTGAAAAGCCGATTTCCACGTGCATTCTGGTTGTAATATGACTTTTATTATTATTATTATTTGTATGCTGATGTTTCCTGCATTGCAGAACTTATGCTAGTTGAAATTAAAACTGAAAAACGTTGAAAGTCTCCCTACACCGCCATCTGACTTGCATGGGTAAATAGATGGTGGGTCTATTTCATATGCCAGGGTATGGCGGTGGCTTCCTCTATTTCAGACATCTGGTACTGCTCTGGTAGCGGAGGTGCTGTAACAGAAAACAAAAAATCAAAAACAGATACATGTATTGGTGAACAACGCAGATAATAGTAAACGTTGCTTACACCTTCCCTTCATAGGGGTTTTGTTGAAGTATTACAAATATGTTGTTGCTTAAAGCAGGTCAAAGTAAAACGGAAGCTTCTATCAGAGCTTTCTGGTTTTACTTTCAGTCAGTTTGTAGCGATTTGGTATGCCATCAATTACCACCTTTATTTAATCAACCAATTTACTTTACGTTTAGTCTGCTTTAAGTGGCCACTTGTTTCCAAAACTAGAAAAAAATAAGGGCTTATGGGTTAAACCCATTGGTGAATAGTTTGTCTGTTTTAAGTAGCTATAACCTATCGGGGTGGATTATACAAATCCATCGGAGCCTCTGTGGTCTAGTGGTGTAGTCAATGACTTGTATTTAATATTAAGATCCTAACCACTGTGGGTTCAAATCCCGGTCTGGGCTTTCGGAATTTTCATGTGGGGAAGTCTTCCAGTTGGATGTCGGTGGTTCTACCCAGTTGCAGATTTGTGCCTAAAACAATGCATAAAGGGATTCTAGAGTATTCCTCTACCTGTAATTAACTGGACGTCGCGGTATGAAAATACTGATAAAGCGACGTCAAATCATAACAAATCCAAACATAGGAATCCATCATAAATAAAAAATGTAGAAAAGAAATGTCTCCCCGGCGGTCAGAAGATTCCCGCGGGGACAATGCTCGATTAAACATGATAGAGTATAGAGCTAGCCTCTATTAGGCAAACCCCTAGACAATAAATGAAATTTGGAGAAAAAAGGTTTCATTAGATTATCAAGACAGGATATAAACATATCTGAATAGATTTCTATTAGGGAACATGTAAAATGATAAATTCTTTAAAAGAAAATGATAAATAAGAGACAATAAAAAGAAAAAGTATTTTAGCACCAGATTGATAGACATTGTACCTGAGGCATTAGCTGATTTGTCCGGAGGAGAGTGAATAATTGCTTTTTCTGGAGGGTAATCACTTCCATAGTCTTGTGAGGTAGACGGGTAACCATCTCCATAGTCGCGTGCTTGTGCTGGTTGGTACCCTTGTGATGATGACTGATACCCTGGCTGTTCCTGTGGTAAAGACTGACACCAAGTTCCATAGGCTGGTGGTTGTGAAGGCTGGTGCTCTTGGAGTGGAAGTTGGTACCCTAGATAATCTTCTGGCTGAAGAGGCGCTTGGTAAGTTTCTGTTCAATAAGTATTGTGTTAGTTCAACATTTTTGAGTACGTGTTAGTAGGCTATAAATACAAAGCGATGATGATGTAGTTCCAAAGCTATTCCCATGGTTAAATTCAGCATGTTATACTTAAAAGGTGTTGAACTTTTCCTGATATGTCCCATACTGTACTTAAGGCTCAAGGGCTTTCGGAGTAGAGTAGGCATGCAAATTAGCAAAGCTAACACTGGTAGTTTCATAGCACATTATTGCTTTACTTAAAGTAAGCATATTTTACTTCTTTATGACCTAGGCCTTTTTCTGAGATGACACAAGTTCTATTGATCAAAATTGAAGGGGTCAGTGCAAGATGGTACCTAAGTCCATTTTCTTAAAAGTGGAGAAAATCACATTTTTGTGAAATTTTGGGTTAAGTGTGAAACAATTTAAAATATTTCAAACATTAATGAGATACCATTTATATGTAAAACTATTGAAATTATTGGCATGTTGAAGTGTTTATAACCGATTTATTGTCAAAATACTGTTTTTATCAATTATGTTTAGGCAAAAAGGGACCTAAGTCCAATATATATAGGCATTTCTCTCTCTTTTCATACGACTGTTGCGGTTAATTGATAAATTTTACAAAAAAAATTCTAATTTCTGTAGCTAAAATCCATTAATTAAGTTATAAATACTTACCAGTATTTTCCCAAACACTCGAAATCCAAGCAGTTAGTTTAGGTGTGTATCCACCATGTGCACCATGTATTTATGTGCATATGCAACAAAGGTCCTAAATCCATTATGGAGTTAGCACTTTTGTAATATCTTTTTTACAAAAACCATTTTTTCTGTATCAACGTTAAAATTACACATGTTTGGAATGTAAACATATTATGGAGAAAGTTGAATTCATGCTACAATCGACCTAACTCAAAAATTAAAAAAAAATGGACTTAGGTACCATCTTGTACCGACCCCTTCAATTGTTTATTATGTTAAGGATTTAATTCAGCCTATCTACTCTCTAAATGACCTTGATCTTTGCATGACATGACTAAACATGTACTGGCATCAAGGGCTTCTCAGGTTGAGTACACATGCCTATGTACAGTTTATAAAAAGTTTTACAAATAATTTAAACCGTGTGATTTGTGGCCAACAAAGACGTAAACATGTCAAAGTTTAACTTGTACGAAAACATGTAAAACATTTAAAAAAAAATGTTACTGTAAGATGGAAATGCCCCGATTTGATGCTTTAACCTTTGACATTTGGATCAGATGTAGACAAAGTCAAACTAGAATGTGTTTTGGAGAAAAACGTATGTCAAATTCGACACCACATAAACATCTTCCCATGTCAGTTGTAAATGTGTAAAAGTTTTAAGCAAATCCGTCCAGGAGTGAAGGAGGAGTTAGCTACACACACTTTAGTTTGCACCAAAAGTGACCCATATACTATGTGTCTTAAAAAGACAATGGGCCTTAATTTTTTTCAAAAAGTTGCAGCTCAAATTCGAAACCCCATGAATATCTTCTCATATCAGTAGTTTGGAGCAAATTCTTCCAGAGTGTAGGAGAAGTTAGCTGCACAAGATTTGGGGTAAGAGTTAGGTACCTTTGTTTGCACTACAAGTGACCCCTATACTACTTGCTTGAAAAAATTAAAGAAAACAGTAAACAAGATGTGTTTGTGAAAGACTGTGCCCCCTGATATGACCAAACATTGTCAACGACATTGACCTTTTCGTAACATGATCCAACTTGTACTGAGCTCGAATGGCTTATTGAGTGTAGTACACATATTCAATAAGAAGTCTCTATCACATTAAGAGCCCCGATTATGGCCAAGATTAAATTCACCATATTTGATTTCTAAATTACATTGACCTTTTAGAGACATGATCCAAGTTTGACTAAGCTCAAACACATCTGGGTTGAAAACACATGCCAAGTACGAATTCATTATCATATGTATTTCTAAAGTTATGGACAGAGTATAATTGATTATAGCTGACCTTTTAATGACCCTAACCTTTGTTGGACATGACCCAAGTTATACTGACTTAATAGTTATAACAGTGAGTTATAATACCAAACATGCAGTATATATGACATGTAGTTCTCAAGTTACATCCAGGGGTAAAGTTCTTAACTTGTACATAAATATCAATTAAAAGCAGAAAGAGGCAAAAAAAACAAGCTACTTCATACAAATTCTGAATAAATTCTTAGTACAAAGAAACATAACCCGTAAAACATTAAACACAATTTAATAACACTCATTGAAAGTAAAATAAAAGCATAAGTCGTAAAAAGGGCATACCTCGTAAGTATCACATAAAGGAGTATGGTACTTGCTGATGTCTGTAGGTCAGAAGACACCACATACTTTGGTGAAGTGTCAAATTGATTCAGGCATGGGCGATAAAGATATTTTCAGTTAAATTATGCTGCAGAAAAACTTTACGCTGAGAGCAAAGGCGACGCCAACGACAGTGGCAGTACAACAGCCCTTCTTATTCTTCAAATAGTCGAGCTTAAACTATTATTAACCAATTTTTTTCTCAGTCCTAAAGGATCGGTTTAACAGAGATCTATAACTAAATAACATACCTGTGATAGCAATTGGTTGCTGTGGCGAGCGATACGCAGCACGTCTCCGTCTTCTACGACATCTCATAATCATTACGGTATTAGTAAAGATTATTAACCCGATGATTACTACCACAGCAAATACCGCCGCCACTTGAAGCACTGTAACCTTTATGCCGTCATCAGATGCATCAGTCTCAAAAAATGATGCTGCAGAAAGACAAGAATTCTTAAGAATAACATGTCCCATCGAAACAAAGAAATAAAATCAAGACGAATGTTGGTGGGATTGTCACAATAAGTAGTTATAAATCTTAACACTGGAGTTAAATATTTTAGGTTTCCTCAGAAAAAGGCAGCACCTCAGAGCGCCTCTACCATCTCCTCTTAATAAAATGTTTATGTAAAAAACAAATGTTGAATACAGATAGTAGGTTAAAGCAAGATTAATGTACAGCGGAAAACTCCTAAAGGACATTTTCTACTTGACTTTCATCTTGCTTTAAGCTTCACCATTCCGAAAACACAGTTGGTAAAGGGTTATTCAGTATTGTATTGCCTCCTTTGTTGTGGCGTGACACAAGAAAATTACTCAATTGGTCTAATTAGACATTCAATGTATAGCAGTACTTATAACTACCTTACTGTTACCCATTTTTGCAACAACACTGTCAACACTGTCAACATGTCACCAGACTTCGAAATAACCAGGGACTGGCGGACGTAGTCGAGGGGTAAGGCACCCGCTTACGACGTCAGGGGTTGCGAGTTCGATCCCCCGCCGGACCAAGTCTTTCGGATGAGACTTTATAAACCGAGGTCCGATGTATGAGTGATTTACACTTGGCATCTAAAAGAACCAGGGGACTCTTTCGATAATACGAGTAGGGCATCGCGCCCGGGGTCTCTGTATCCGCTCCCCTCTCTCTGGGGCGTCCAGTTAGCCCATAGATGGTAGAAATGGACGTTAACAAACAAACTGTATAAACCAGATAACCATGAATTTCAAATACTAGTTTCCAATTGAATCAATTCAACCCTATATTTCAACTTCTTTTTAGAGTCTGAAAGAGCCACTTATAACAAGGTTACATAACGGACAAAAACGTTGAAAAAAGATAAGCATATATAAATAAATACGAAAGAAGACTCAGGCAGGAAACGCAACACAAACAATACACCCATCTCTAAAGCAGAACACACACACAGCCATACCATAACAAACACACACACACACACACACACACACACGCAATACCATTCCTTCATCTACACACTAAATAGAAAACAACACGCAAGACAAACATAAAGCTAAGTGAATATAGGAGCCCGCCTTGGTACGGTCAGTAGCAATCAATAATCAATTATAAATTAATTAATTATTAACAACCACTGGGGGGTTAAACCTGGGTTTAGGGGCGCCCAACCTCACACTTATCTCCTATATTCACCTTGACCAAAAATGTACCTTTGAAAAATACACTTGTCTTTTGAAAACAATGCACTCCCTGACCTAAGGGCTCCTGCAGGGGCCCTCAGATCAGGGTCTTCACTGTTTGTCATTTTGCAATATATTTTAACCAAAATAAAACCTAAATTGTCTAAAAATGGACCAGCCTTTATTTGTAAACTGGAATTGTCCATTGTAAGTTTCAGGGGCAGATAAGTTAATAGAGACTCTCATCTGGTCAACCATTATGGCCACAGCAAATACTGTAAAACACCCAATATTTAGAACTATCATTGTAGGTGATGAATACCCTCGCCGTATGCCTTATGATATTCATACAAGAGGGCCATTGGCCCTTTATCGCTCACATGAGTAAAAGTTTCAGAGATGTTTAATATTTTATTATGTAATTCTATGCAAAAGTGTGAACCTTGGGTGGAGCTATATTTGACCAAAGAGGCATAATTTGATTGACTGATTGAGTCGGGGTTTACAGCACGGCGAAACAAGAAATAGTCTTATGCTAACGAGGCATAATTTGAACAATCACAATAGAGGACCTATTGATGACGCTATGTGCCAAATCTTTAAGCTGTGAACATTATTTCAGACAAAAAGTTACACCATATCGAATGTAAAAGCTCTGACCATGTAAGTATCAGAGTAGATAATGTTTGAAGATTTCATTATATTACTTCATGTAAAACTGTTACCCCAAGGACAGGGCCTTATATGACCCCAGGAGCATAATTTGAATAATCTTGTTAGAAGACCTGTACACGGTGCTATGTGCCAAATATCACAGCTCTGACCCTTGTAGTGTTGGAAAAGATGTTTGAATAATTTATTGTAAAACTGTGATCGTGTAGATGATGCTATGTACTGAATATCTAAGCTCTGTGTATTGTAGTTTAAGACAAGAATATATTGGAAGTTTTCATTGGAAAATCATTTTTAACTTATGCAGCACACGGAATCATTTCAGCAGCATTGGTAAAGAACCTATAGAAGTTACAACATGCTTACTACAAGTTCTGGCTACATTTGTTTCACAAGATGTTTGAAGACTTCACTTTATAAATGTTTGTAAAACTGTGTATCATGGGACGTCGCCATTTTGTACCCAAAGGAATTCTTTTAGCAAACTTGGATAAGGTTTTGCACCAGAAGATTTTTTAAAGTTTTATCAATTGTTTCTCTTTGGTTACGATTGAAACCAGAATTATACACAAAATCAAAATATTTGGACAAGTTTTGTAGAGCCTCACTCATGTAACATTTCTATTCAGTTTGGTTGAAATTGGTCAAGCGGTAGAGGAGTTGTCATTTGAAAAATAATTGTTAACGATGACGGACAGCACAAACCGGACAACGGACGACGACGGACACAGGAAAATCACGATTGCTAACCTTGCGCCTTTGGCCCAGGATAGCTACAAACAAAAACTGTTAAGTGACCTTAATTCCATGGATGCATTGGGCAAGGTTCAAATAAAATTATGTCATGTATCTCTACCCTTCTTTTCTCACTTTGCAGGTGGGCTAGATCATTGTTTGTTACTATGACTAGCTCATAACAGCTGTTTGGCAATCCTTATGTGGCATTGCATTAATCAGCACCATTGGGGTTAAAATAGATCTTAAGATTTTAAGTAAGGGAAATGACAGAAATACCCTAAAACTTGAGATGGACCACAAGCTTCGTTCAAAGAGTAAAATGAAATCGAGAATTGTACGGTGGGTTCTAAACTTATGTGTGGATTTTTAGAATGCAATGATCTGCAGTTCAAACAGCGATTTATTTTTTTATTGTTGGTTATCTCACATGATCGAGTATACGCGTTACGTCGCGTTCTAATGTGACGTCATTGAGGTCAGTTGAGGTTAGGACTTGAAAGTTTAACGTATATGAAGGAGCAATTTGTCGATTTGATAGCGTTTGTAATTCCGAGTTGTCATCTAAAGTGTACCATCCATAAATTCCAAAGCGAGCTAAATTAGTGCAACCTTCATACAGTAGCTGCTGTTTGTTACAATTGGATATCGAATTGAACAAAACCTTGCAAGTCCGTTAATTGACTCGTTTTAGAGTCCTTTTAAGCGAGGAAATAATCAAGCACTGTTTTTGGTAAACACCGGAGATTCTTTTCCCTCGGTTATTCTGTTGCTGTAACAAACTCGCTAAAGCTCGTTTCTGACTGGGAACAGACCAACTTTGGGTAAAGAAGCCCTGGTATTACCAAATTCAACGCTCGATTCCATTACTCTCGTTTTCTCGAATCACACAGTACTGGAGAAGTTGTTTATCCGGTCAAGCAGGGGCAGAATTATGTAATTCTTTGATAAGCAAGAAAGAAAATTTCGCCATGAACATCTACATTTGATTCCGTATGTATATAAAAAATCATTTCAGTTGGTTCAGAAAGTGTAGATGTGGTACGAATCAAAAGATTTTATAAGTCCAATTAGGAGACATAGTGCTATTATTCTTTTTTTTAGATTAGTTGAACTACCGACAGACGTCATGACCAACCCACATGTGCGAATCATTAAACCAACTTAAGTTAAATGTTGGGAATAACTACTTACATTCTTTAGCATATATTTTCAACTCGACATTTCCCATTCGTGATCTGCCATTATAATCCCGTACAAAAGCTACATTTATTGTCTTGGAGGGGGAACACCAGTCACTGTTAATATTAGACCTACAGTCATATTCCTGAAAAACAAAAAACCAACAGCATAAGAAGTCATACATAGTTGAGCTGTAAAAGAACGTTTCCTGCAAAATGAATTGTGGATTATCAATGCATGCTTGAAGCAAAGTTGAAATGAAGTATGAAGGACCCATAAAGAAATACACTTGATGTATGTCCCAGGTGTCATAAAAAGGAGAGATCATTTAATTTTGGATATTGATAAGGAAATGTTTCTTGTTCATAGCACAACCATGTCTCATCTTTATCAGTAAACACAATGTTAACGAGTTGCATTTTTTTAATATCGAGATAGCATTCGGACAAAACTGGACTTAAAAAATGAGAAACGCGCAGATGACAGAGTTATGATTTTTGTGTGCTGCAATTCCTCTAGTCATCCTTTAATGTTTAAAGTTACATTAAAGTATTAATGAGATGTGCTGCGAACAAACAAGTGTGACTGACAGACGGAAAGACGGGCAGATATACAATCAGAAGTCATGTACTCAGAACATTTGTCTTATGTGACTTTTTCCTTAGATCTTTTTGTGTGGCTAGTAAGATAGTACAAGTTTCTCTCTGCTCTAACTTTGGAATGGAAATATCAAAACACTAATCCTAACCCTAACCCAATACTTACTAATGACTCATTTAATGTCACAAGAAATGACCATGCAATTGTCACAAGAGATGAACATGACAATGTTTTCACTAATGTGGCTAGATATTTTGGTCACACAAGTATCGATGTATGAGATTTGAAGGACGGACAAATCGGCAACAATAAGCTTTCCAAGCTCTATGTGTGGTGGTGGGGGAGAGGTTGTACAGTATTACCTTATCTGGAGTTAAATCCGTGAAAATTCCTGGATTTAAAACCACTTTGGTATCGCAGGCTATCTCGAATTTGGTGACAGACACGCACATTTCGTGGAACGGTTTATCTGTCTCGATATCATATTTGCAAGGGGGTCTGTTCAGACGTGGTCCTAAGTATTTTAGAATAATCGTCTCCTCATCATCTATGTTCAGGTCCCCACCACAATTGTAGCTGGAAACTTCAATGGTCTTGACTGGAAAATAAATAAACAACAAACTACAATGCACCCTCCGCATAGTAACTGGTACAAAACCTAGATCTACCTGACACAACATTTGATGGCAATTACTTCTCTTATAGAGAAAATACATAAGAATTTACAAAAAACTCTCTAACAGGAAACTGGTAGCTTAAACCTTCAGGAATATTCGACTCACCGGCGGTAGTGGTCCAATGGTTAACACATTGGACTACGGTACCAGGGGTCGTGAGTTCGATCCCCCGCCGTACCAGCGGTCTGACTAGGGGATTTTTTCTGAATCCCCGATGATGTACAGGAATGTTCTTGAGCAAGACATGTACCGCGAATTGCTCCTCTCCACCCAGGGGTTAAAATGGGTACCTGTGAAGGGTCTGAGTCGGTACTGCGGCTGCCTTTGACTGCGCCATATGTTAGCAGTGCTCAATATTGTAGGCAAGATGGCTCGATGATCAGGGGAGTATATGTACAGTCGGCTGAGCGGTCATTCGGACTGAAAGTAGACTTTAACTTGGTATATTACTTTTTTTTATATTTACTTAAATTTCGTCTTGCTTTAAGTTATTTGGTGTGCCTGGATTTAACCTTTTCGCCCATAGCCTGTATTGAAACAAGATGGTGGCTTAAAGATGGCTGAAAATAAAGCAGAATGAAGGAAAAATTTGTTTCACTTTTAGTCTGCTTTAAGCTACCATCTACCAGGATATAGGAATATGAATGGTGTATACGTATAATTATGAATGTAGAAGTGAAATTGAATTTTTTATTTGCGGATTGAATTAAAGGGGTAAAATGGTGTATCTATGGGGTAACAAGTTATCTCAAAACAGTCCGTAAATTCGCATTTGAGGGCATTATCAAGACAGGCTTGTAGCGTTCTAGGGCCATCATAAAGAATTTTATGAAACTTATGAGTAGGAACGAGAAGCCCTACCAATGGCACTTATGCGTGCGAAAATATGATGTGGTTGTTGATTTTATTCAATTATTTATACTATCCTTTATTTAAGTTTTAAAGAAATCCCTCTTAAAGACTTTTCTTCAGTCCAATGATGGGCTAGCCCCCCCCCCCCCCCCCCCCCCCTTTGTCTCGGTAGTTGTGAATTTAACTGTCATAGCATGCAGCACATGCTATACCAATCTCAATTTACCTCGTGAGGCCCAGATTGTACTCATGCTTTAGTGATTTTCAATGGGTTTTTCTAACCAAACTATCAAATGTAAAGGTTGGGTCTCACGCGAGAAGCACCAATGGTTCTTTGCTACGGACATGTCCACAAGATCCATGATTTTTGCATGGAAATTGTCTGGCAAGGCGTTATGATAGAAAGGTCGTCAAGAGATGTCTTTAACTGTTCTATTTTTACCAAGATGAAAAATTCTTACCAGCAGATGCATAAGCCACAATTGTGGCTATTTTTATGGCTAGAACCAAGAGCATCTCCTCAGACTTGAACTGCAAATATAATAAATACACTCAAACTTCAATATCTCAAACCAGTTTAAGTCACTCTTATCTGTAGTTCAAGGGCTGAAATTTGACAAAACGAGTTCGTGTTAGTCCAACAAACCAGTATTTCAATGTGAAAACATAGATTGTTGACAAAAACGAGATCGAAATACCAAGGTTAGACTGTATAGTATTGCTGAATCACCGGCGAATGGTGAGCCAATACACAAAATCTATTAAAGCTGAATGAAAGTTTTCAAGGGGTAAAGGGGATTAGTCAGTTGTGACCTTATTGCCAACATGAATAACATTCAACAAATGCAAACATTGTCAGGGAATGTGGCTAAGATCGCATGAAACTATTTGAATTACAAAGCAGACAGAGCTATAATGGTATACTTTCTAGTAATTTAAAGGGTTTGAAAATTGCATACCTAATGCAATGCAACTCTTATTCAGCCATATAGCCAATATTTTACACATATACAAACATTTTATGTGTGTTTGTGTAAGGTATGATGAAACTATTGAGCGTAGGATATCCGGAAAGCTTTAAACCGAAAACGTTCAGTAGTACACGGCGTATTCTCCTGACATGCCTTACACACTGTATAGCCTAGGCGGATTTTGGAGAATTCTGACCTCACTAGGCATTTCGTGTTAAAAATTGGCAAACACTTGTTTTTACATAATTTGAGTGTGCTGAATCCAAATATGCCGTTTGACAAGCTGTATGTTCAGTTTAAAGGTCAAAATGGCGGAAAACAAAATGGCCGCCGAAAACTCTATTTGTAACCCCAATAAACTGAGACAATAACCCCAATAAACTGAGACTCTCAGGCACAGAAGATATCATCTCATTATCATTAATTATAAACTCTTTATACAATGGATGTGTCATAATGTCAGATTTCAACTTGAAGGCAACATATACCATCCCCAGGAATAAGTCATCGCCATGGTTATAAACATGCCATAGGGATTACACTTCGGTGTCATATGTGACTAAACCGTAATTTAATGAAGGTTCAAACTTTAAAGACACAAGCAATGTTTGTTAATGCCCAGAATTGTGATGAAATCATGATCTTCTTTGACATGGGAAACTAGCTTCTCCTTCAAAGAGGTTCTTCTGCCTTTGAAAGAAGCAGAAACTTCTACACCCGCAGTTTCTTTTAATGAGCAAAATCTCTTCCATATATCGGACACCTGTAGTACAAGTGCATTTTTAGTTCCAAAACAAGCCACTGCATAGCTACGACGTCATTGACTGATTGTTATTTTGTCTGTTGAATTTTACGAAACACCAAACATTGATTTTCCCTTTTGATGCAATGAGATCGTTTACTCCGGCCTGACGGATACTAAGAGTTTAGTCAAAGTTTGAAGCTTCGAGAATCTGTTCGCTCTTTTTGAATGTTGTTACAAATGACAGCTTGCTTTTTTGCATGACTATTCTGGCAAAAATTTCATGCCTTCCAGTTCATGACAGACCAAATAAAATATTAGATGTTCTAGAGACGTATATTAGCTGTTGCTTTGCGACAGTGTTACTCCACCTGCTTCGCCATTGTCTGCCTCAGCAAGTCTTGAGATATGACTCTTACTCGTGTTTCGTGCCACACCAAGACATGACTAGCACTAGAACTTGATAAAATTCGGTCAATTGCGACTCGATTATTTGGATCTATAAAGTTTTGCCTTGAATTGACAGCATCTACTAGCGACGAAATCCCATTTTCTGTTGGCTTTAGTAGCTTGTCTTTCTTTTCCGTTTGGCAAATAAGTCACATTCTGAGTTCGTTGAGAACGACATAAAACTTTTTGATGCACATTTTCGTTGTAATTCACGTACTGTGGCGTTATTTGACGGAATTTGATGAAATAAAAAGTAGATATTGATAAATTAATCATTTCCCGAGGGCACCACAAGAGAATATCGGCGATCTAGTCTATTTTAGCATCAGTTTAAGCCGATAGTTAATACTAGGTGTTGGAGTGCGCTGTTTACCTTGTATATATAATAGAAGTCTAGTAAAAAAAAATTTTTTTTTTTTTTAATAGATCTAGATGTATGTGTCAAGTACCTGTGCGCCCAGATGCGGATGGACAGAATGATATTAAGATTCCAACGAGAGCACCGCAAACGGGTGCTGGACGCTCGACTTTCATATACTTGAGACGGCTATATTTTTCAAACTTAAAGAATGTGTATGGGTGTTTAATGCCCTATTGATCATAGAATTTTGTAAGCAACAACAACTTAAACATACTTGGACAGTCTACATTCCACTTAAAGTAAACTATAAGTCAAAAGAAGGACAATATCTTTGCCTGCTTTACCTGCCTTGTTGTAATGCGTTGCCCTTTTGAAACTAAACAAGTATTCAAATATATTGGAAGTTTGAAATTAATAACTTTCTACGGTTACTGAATAATTTCATATACAAATTCTTAGTCAAACAAGGGCAATAACTCTGCAATGACAAATCCCATGGTTATCTGCTGTGTTGAAAGGTGATGCCCTTTTGAAACTGAACAAGCATTAAAAGTTTCAAGTTAATACCTATGGTAATTATTGAGAAATTTCAATTTACAAGTTTTATGTAAATAAAAACAAGGGCAATAACTCTGGAATGGCAAATCCCCGGTCACCTTTCTTGTTTGAATGAGTTGCCCTTTTGTTATAACACAAGTATTTAAAGTTTCAAGTTAAAACCTTTGACAGTTATTAAGATATTTCAATTTACAAGTTTTAAGTAAATAAATCAAGGGCAATTACTCTGGAATCACAAATCACAGAGTAACCTACCTTGTTGTAATGAGTTGTCCTTTTGATACTTAACAGGTATTTAAAGTTTCAAGTTAATATCTTTCATAGTTATTTAGATATGTTAATTTACAATTTTTAAGTAAAATAAAACATGGGCCATAACTCTGTAATGACAAATCCCTGGATTACCTGCCTGGTTGTAATGAGTTGCCCTTTTGATACTAAACAAGTATTCAAAGTTTCAAATGGATACCTTTGATAGTTATTGAGATATGTTAATTTATATTTTTTAAGTAAATAAAACAGGGGCAATAACTCTGGAATGGCAAATCCTAGGGTTACCTGCCTTGTTGTAATGAGTTGCTCTTTGGATACTTAATAACTATTCAAAGTTTCAAATGGATACCCCTGATAGTTATTGAGATATGTTAATTTATAATATTTAAGTAAATAAAACAAGGGCAATAACTCTGAAATGACAAATCACAGGGTTACCTGCCTTGTTGAAATGAGTTGCCCTTTTGATACTTAACAACTATTCAAAGTTTCAAATGGATACCTTTGATAGTTATTGAGATATGTTAATTTATAATTTTTAAGTAAATAAAATAGGGGCAATAACTCTGAATTGACAAATCCCAGGGTTACCTGCCTTGTTGTAATGAGTTGCCCTTTTGATACTAAACAACTATTCCAAGTTTCAAATGGATACCTATGATAGTTATTGAGATATATTAATTTATAATTTTTAAGTAAATAAAACAAGGGCAATAACTCTGAAATGACAAATCCCAGGGTTACCTGTCTTGTTGTAATGAGTTGCCAGTATAATACTGAACAACTATTCCAAGTTTCAAATGGATACCTTTGATAGTTATTGAGAAATAGACTCTTACAAAAACCTTAAGCAAAAAACTTAACCGACGCAGACGCTGACGCAGACGCTGACGCAGACGCAGACGCAGACGCTGACGCAGACGCAGACGCAGACGACAGGGTGACGACAATAGCTCGACTTTTTGAAAAAGTCGAGCTAAAAATAATGTTGCAGAATTTACGCTCTTTTGTCCGCTAATAAAATTATCATCGTGTTGACCATGTCCCTAAGCAGCCTAACACAGTATAATTTTAGGGGGTTACAAATAGAGTTTTCGGCGGCCATTTTGTATTTCCGCCATTTTGACCTTAAATACTAAAGATAGAGCTTGACAAATAAAATATTTGAATTCAACGCACCGAAATTATTTAAAAACAACTGTTTGCCAACTTTTAACACGAGATGTCTACGACTTCATTATTATTTACAAGTTTAGGGGGTTACAAATAGAGATTTCGGTGGCCATTTTGTTTTCCGCCATTTTGACCTTTAATACTGAAAACAGAGCTTATCAAATGGCATATTCGGATTCCACAGACTCAAATTATGTCAAAATAACTGTTCGCTACATTTTCACACGAAAATGCCTAATACTCTTTGATTATTTACAAGTTTAGGGGGTTACAAAAAGAATTTCGGCGGCCATTTTGTTTTCCGCCATTTTGACCTAAAATACTAAAAACAGAGCTTCGCAAATGACATATTAAAATTTAGCACACCCAAATTTTGTACAAACAACTGTTTGCCAACGTTTAACACGAAATGCTTACTACTCTTTGATTATTCACAAGTTTAGAGGGGTTAAAATAGAGGTTTTAGCGGCCATTTTGTTTTCCGCCATTTTGACCTTAAATACTGAAAATAGAGCTTGTCAAACGGCATATTTGGATTCAGCACACCCAACTTATGTAAAAACAACTGTTTGCCAACTTTTAACACGAAATGCCTACTACTCTTTTATTATTCACAATTTCTAGAAATCCGACTAGTCTAGTAGCAGCTGGTAAAATAACTTGGTTTCTACACCTGTGAACATTTTCAGCAAATTGGTATAAGGTCGACTTAAAACTGTTTAGAGTAAAAGAACGGACAAGCCACATATTAACAGTTTTGAGTATTTCAATGGGCATTATCCTGACATGTCTTGTGCGATTTACCTGGTCATCAACCTTGGCCAAGAATTCAGACCCGTAAATAATTCAGAAATATTGTTGAAGGTTGGACATGATGACCTAATGTGTGACTCTAGACTGCCTTTTTCATTATAAGATTTTGCACAGAGGCTATATTTGTAGAGTGTCTCTCATTTATGTATCATCATGTGTGACACCAAAGTCCTTTTCGTATTAATATCATTTCAATACGAAAGGTGTCTCTTCTGTATGTATCGCCATAAATGACACTAAATTGCACTTCTAATAAAAATGACCTTTCAAAAAGGTCACACTTATACAGTTTCTCTCCTGTATGTATTGGTATACATGTGTACTATTCTTGTGAGTAAATGACTTTTCACACGTATCGTACTTTTAAGGTGGCTATATCCTGTATGTATCCCCAGGTGTCTTGTTAAAGTATCTTTCATTTTAAATGATCTCAAACAGCGGTCACACTTGTGACATATCTCTCCTCTATGCTTTTTCGTAAAGCGATCGGTCTGTGCAATTACATTTTTCCTTGGACACTTGGTTGGAATGAAGAAACCTTCTAAACTTATATCCGTTTCGACGGCCCATGATTTAAAACCCTGGACACGGATTGATACGCAATGAAAAATAAGTAAATGTGTTAGTTGATTTTGATGATTAAAGTTAGAGGCGACGAGAGTCGCTTATGTACTTATCACAAGCTATGAGAGGCCCTTCTGTATATTCACTGATGTATGTGACCAGGGACTAACCTGTACGTTGGTTACTAAACACGACGATGGCGCTTCTTTACCATAAAGGCTTTAATTAATATAACGGCACATGCCGATTTAACCGGCGATAAAATTACCAGCTAGCATTCGGGGTAGTTTCTTTCGCTACTCATTATGCATGTAACTTTAGTCAATTTACCTTAAACTTTAACCAATTCCAATCAATCCTTTCAATGCCTCAATACTATTTGCAATTAGTATTGAGCATTGCGTAACGTGGCGTGTGATCTGGTTCCAAGGTTATAAAGCGTTGTAGTTCAGTCTGAGTGTGTTCCCAAGCATTTGATTGGTCAGATTTGAGCCTAGGCTTAAATCTGACCAATCAGAAACTTGGTAAAGAGTTTAGACTGAAGTCTAAAGCTTTGTAACCTCGGAGCCAGATCTCAACCTGTTATCATTATTTACATTCTTATTTTTAACAAGAGCCGTAAACGGCCCTAAATCGTTCACCTGGAACCGTTGATGTAAATGTAACATATCTTGGAAAGCTGAGAAATCATGACAATATGATTGTGCCAATTGCTGATTGGATGATGCTGAGTGCCAAATAGCTAAGCTCAGGGTACTGTGGTTTCAGAATAGAATTTAAAAGTTTGTATTTAAAAAAAATCCTTTTTAAGCTCATATGACCTAGTTATGCAACGGACCGGAACCATTTGAACAATATTGGTAAACTACCTCTAGAAGTTACACCATGCCAAATATCAAAGCTCTAGCCATATTCGTTTCAGAGCAGAAGAGGTTTGAAGATTTCACTATATAACTCTATGTAAATTTGTGACCCCGGGGGGCGGGGCCATTTTTGACCACAGGGACATAATTTGAACAATCTTGATAGAGGACCTGTAGATGATGCTTTGTGCAAAATATCTAAGCTCAGGGTACTGTGGTTTCAGAGAAGATTTTTTAACTTTTATTAAAAAATCTATTTTTAGCTCCTTTGACCAAGTTATGCAACGGACCGGAACCATTTGAACAATATTGGTACGGTACCTTTAGAAGTTACACCATGCCAAATATCAAAGCTCTAGCTATATTAGTTTCAGAGCAGAAGAGGTTTGAAGATTTCACTATATAACTCTATGTAAATTTGTGACCCCCGGAGCGGGCCATTTTTGACCCCAGGGACATTATTTGCATAATCTTGATAGAGGACCTGTAGATGATGCTTTGTGCAACATATCTAAGCTCAGGGTACTGTGGTTTGAGAGAAAAAAAAAATAAGTTTTTATTGAAACGATCCATTTTTAGCTCCTGTGACCTAGATATGCAACGGATCAGAAATATTTGAACAACTTTCAAAGAGGACTATATAAGGATCATTCCTGCCAAGTTTGATTAAAATCCACACAGTAGTTTAGGAGAAGATGTCGTTGTAAAGAAATTGTTGACGACGGACGAAGAACGAACGGACAACGACGGACACAGGACACAGGACGATCAAAATAGCTCACATTGGCACTTTGTGCCAGGCGAGCTAAAAATAGTCAATATATCAAACATTTAATTTTGCAAAATAAATAAATCCCTTTGAATTAACTTCTTGATTGCACAAGGGTTATTTGCAAAACATTTTGATACTCGGCAAACGCTGCGTAATGCAGTCTATAATCAGATACCAAACTGTTAGATACATATTTACTTTGTGAAATAAAAACATACATCTTTTGTTGTTTAAGAAAGTTTGGCGTTTATTTTGCCCAATCATCAAATGAGCAGAAAGCGTGTAAGCAGACGAAAGTTATCTCAAGTGGACAGGATTACTAACTGGTAATCTCAGATCATTATGACATAAGAGAAATACGTGACAATATCAATATGAGTAAAGTATTTCCCATTCAATGTCGTATATCGAATGAGATTTCAGAATGTGTTATTCAATTGCATACACGATTCCGACCGTGATGGGCTAAAAGAGCCCCGTATTATCAATGGTCACAAAAAGCTAATAATTATATCATTAGTAAAAGTGAAAAGTAAATGCATGAGCAATTTATGTTATATTGAGTTATTACAGATAAAGGAGATGAGTATTCCGGTTTTGTTTCAAATTCTTATAATGAAATTAGGGATAATAATAACGAAAAGTTCCAACTATGAAAGGTTAGTAAATGAGGAAAGTGTTTACATAATTATTTAATATGTCACAATATGTTAAATTATATATATGAAGTAATTGCACATTGGGATACTACATGATCCGAGCTAAAGTGAAAATATTGTATCAGATAATTGCATTACGTACCCTGTCGAATTGAGCATAACAGTTGTCAGACGATATGAGGCCAGGCCTGTTTATACGTTGAGCATCCACACACCATCTAAAATATAATACTTTTGAGTCAACAATGGTGTTCTGTTTAAACAATTTGACTGGAAAATCGGTTTACTAATCAATTTTGCTATTTAATGTACAATGTATGTAACAATACAATTAAACATAATACACAAACACGTGGATATAAAGGCGATATTCTGCATATATCACGGAAAACAAATACATTTGTACAGCGACACATACAGTCAATCTAGAGTTTAGCAGCCACGCAAAAAGTTGCCATCTGGTTGACTTTTATACATGCGACAGCGTAATGCAGGACGGAATCACTGCAGCAGCACATTTGTGCAGTTCCTCTGTCATACTGCATGAGTCCGACTTGACCGCAACTATCGGCCATATCACTGACGCTTCCACGTGTACTTGCTAGTACTCGTATATACAGAGACAACACAAATACAAAGACTTGACTTATTGACCTACTTTTTCACTCTAAAACTGTGCCTCCTAGAGTCTTCACAAGCCTTTTCTAAGACTTAACCTCGTGACCTACATGTACTTATTGACCAAACACGATCTACGTATATTCGAGATGGCCTTAGAGCTTGTCATGATAGTCATTCTGACCAAGATTGATTATGATTGGGTTAACATTATGGCTACTGAAGTGTGCACACGCTTTTTAAGGTTTGACCTAGTGACCTTTTTTTACCAAACATGACCAATATTCGAACTTGACCTAGTATAGCTTTTCGTCTGACCAAGTTTGATAAAGACTCCGCTAAAATCGTGGCTTCTGGGATGTTTACAAGCTTTTTCTAAGATTCAACCTAGTGACCTACTGTTTTACCAATATTCGAACACTTGACCTAGATTTTGTCAAATTGTTATTCTGAACAAATGTGATAATGATTTGGGCTAAAACTATGGTTACTAGAGTGTACACAGGCCGTTGTTAAGATTTGACCTGGTGACCTACTTTTTGATCTCATATAACCAGACATGGGGTAATTGAAATTGACAATTTAATAAATTAATAATTAATTATCAAAAGTGAAGTAATTGGAGATAATTGTTAATTGAGAAATATATCAAATACTTTAATTGTAATAAAATCATTACTTTTCAAAAAAGTGGGTAATTGTTAATTGGATTTCAATTACTTTTCAATTAACCCTGCACAATACGTACATGATTTGGAACAATAACATTCTGAGCGCATATTTCAAACAAGATAAGCCTATTTATACAATTTCTAAGCATGTTCAGGTTAGTTTTGAAGATTAAATTCATTTTAGTTTAAACATTTAATTTCATATCTTAAAACTGACATGATTGAAAACACTTATAATAATGAAAAGGATTAGATTAAAGGCTTATTGGGATCTTCTCCATATTGTCAATAACCTGCCAATAACCTACAAGTATAAATGTTGCAAATGTGGTAATGCTTAAACAGCTGTAATTCTCAGATTAATAAAACATGATTTGTTTTTAAAAAAAAGTGTTAAAAGATATGCATGTTGTTGATATAGCTTCATCATGGATGGACATAAATCCTTATTAGCTGCAACAATACATGCCCACTGAGGAAATACCTAATATTTTAGCTAACTCTTATTCTCAATTGTAAAAATCGAATTGCTTAACCCTTATCGAATAGATTTTGGAAACACATGTGTAAACTATGCATTCATTTCACTTGAAAAGTCAGTTTATATACAGATCAAGTCACACAAAGATCTCAACAGTTTCAAATTCAGTTATTTGTGGAAGTATTAGACATAAATGCAAGTGTTTTCTTGAAGACTACAGAACGGCAACTTTGCTGTCAAAATTCACTAAAGGTGCATTGGGTTAAAGGTCATTCATCAAGTCTTGCCTGTTTAAGAAATGTGATAGTTGTATTCTATACACAAAGCTAGTTTTCACACATTGGGCACTGGGCAGTCCAAGTGACTCATTAAGTGTTACTGTTGTCATCTGCCGATAGTGTCAGGGATAAGGGGAGTATTTGGAAGGTTAAAATCTTTATGCCTACTCAAAACCCTAAAGTGCATAGGAATTCACATTGGAATTGTTCTATTGAGATGATTCTAATGAATAGTCTCACAATTGGGTTTGGTTTAAACATAAATAGAAAATGCTGGAAATATTAAGTGTACACCCCCTTATGTGTGGCCCTGCCAGGATGTGACATCTGCTTTGAAAACTAAACACTTAATTTTTGACAATTTCATAACAAAGCCTATTAGCTCGTTATAAACAGGTTTGATCCTGATCAGCTTCAGAATAACCCAAAGTCTGATCTGTTTCCACACTGGTTTCATAATTATACATGGTTGTGATTGGCAGTAACATTTTCCAATGCATAGGATTGTGCTAAATAGTAAATAGAGCAAACACTTATCAGAGGGCACCTTCAAAATACTCCGATCTGGGTCTATATTGTTTGCAAAGAACTAATAAACTGTCCAAGATCAGGTAGTGTAACAGTGAAACGTAATTGTAAATTTAATTAATTAATCAGGTAAAGTAATTTAATTGTATCATTACTTTTTGAAAAACAGTAATTTAATTGGTAATTTATTTGCATTTTATTCAACTAATTGGTAATTTAATTAATTACTTTGCTAAGTAATTGACCCCATGTCTGCATATAACCCATAGTCGAGTTTGACCTGTATTTTGTCAAGACGGTCATTCTGACTAAGTTTGATAAAGGTTCAGCTAAAATTGTGGCTACTAGAGTGTTCAAAACATTTTCTAAAATTTGACCTAGTGACCTACTTTTTGGCACCACATGGCACAACCCATATTCAAACTTGACCTAGATTTTGTGAAAAGACACAGCATGATCATGATAGTTCACCGAACATTACGTGCCTAGATGTGCTAAAACATAAAGGATACGCAAAGGCGAGAGGCCGAATGTACGAAATTACCATAGCCCGATACGCTATTGCAGCTATTTAGTACAACATACATGTGCTCAATCATGGCACCAGTAAGCTAAGTAGACAAGCTCTAATGGTTATTCATCGAAATTTCAGATCCAATAAGTCGATTTTATACTTACTTTACTTATATTCATTTGAACAGGTTATCAGTGTCATAGCAAAATGATGGAGATGTACACATCTATCGTGCCCCAGTTTTGTTGATATTTTGCTTATTACAGAATTATTGGGCAAAATAAAACTTGAGCTGTCATCTGACTTTATTTTTTTTATTTGCGGTAATATTTGCGGTAAAAATGGGGTGTGGGTAAAATACTGACGGAATCTACTGACGAGTTAAAACAAGAACAAAACGCTGACCAGTTAAGTTATATAGGCTTTTCTCGATTCTACTGACGACATGAAATGAGAACGAATATCACTGACACTATGTAAACGTATAGGAAAGTGGCTGACCACAATGGATATGAATAAATTAGAACATTATTTGAAGTTATTAAAATCAAAATATCTAATATATCTAATATAAATTATAGATTAAATATCTGTCAAAAAAAAAAATTTTAAAATTTAAAAAAAAATTTAAATCAAGGTTTAAGAAGTTAAATGGGTTTTTTTGGGGTTTTTTTGTTTGTTATATAAACACATAAATTTAAAAATTAATTTAAAATTTAAAAATTAAAATTTTTTTTTTTTTTTTTTAATATTTATCTAGATAAAGATATAGAATTATAGATTCCATATTAATTTATAAGTGTATAACAAATTCTATAAAAGTTTGAAATAGCTGAAAACGGAGTTGCTGACCAGTTGAAACAAGAACAAAACACTGACCAGTTAACTTATATAGGCTTTTCTCGATGCTACTGACGACATGAAATGAGAACGAATATCACTGACACTATGTAAATGTATTGGAAAGTGGCTGACCACAATGGATCTGAATAAATTAGAACATTGTACGCGAGTGTAATTGAAGTTATTAAAATCAAAATATCTAATATAATTATAGATTAAATATCTGTCAAAAATTTTTTTTAAAAATTTAAAAAAAAAATTAAATCAAGGTTTAAGAAGTTAAATGGTTTTTTTTTGTTATTTATTTGTTATATAAACACATGAATTCAAAAATTAATTTAAAATTTAAAAATTTAAAATAATTTTTTTTATTTTAATATTTATCTAGATAAAGATCTGGAATTATAGATTCCATATTAATTTATAAGTGTATAACAAATTTTATAATAGTTTGAAATAGCTGAAAACAGAGTTGCTGACCAGTTGAAACAAGATCAAAACACTGACCAGTTAACTTATATAGGCTTTTCTCGGTTCTACTGACGACATGAAATGAGAACGAATATCACTGACGCTATGTAAACGTATGGGAAAGTGGCTGACCACAATGGATCATTTTATGCGAGTAGAAGTGTTACTCGAGTTTTATTTCAGTGATTTATTATTGTTAACTTAATAGAATAATATCTTTCATTTATTAATGCGTAGGTTAGAAAAGAATAAATATTTTTACGATTTAATTATTGATCTATATAAAGATCTAATACATTTATTAATAAATGTTGACAATTATTTTATTACTTACAAAATTAAAGTGGAATTTTTAAAATTATAAGCCAAATTTTAATAAAGTGGGAAAAGGTATAAAGTTGTGGTTAACACTCACATATCATATGAGATACATTCGCCATTGAAGTGTAGATCTACATCAATTTAAAATTAAATAGAATCACCAAAGAATTTATATTTAAAGATTGAATTTGATCATGTTTAAAATGACGTTCCAGATCATCGAATTCCTTGGCGTTTGATCAGGTATTAACTTGTACTAATCTAAAGGTCGATAATACTTTAATATAGTGTTTGATATTGAAAGGTAAAGGCATTCCTATATTAAAGGTTACCGTTAATTGTCGGCTCTTTTCTTTGATGTAATTACCACTTAATTAATGATTAATTTATTTGGAAACTTGTCGCAGTTTGTAGTGTAGGCTCGAGCGTAATCAATTAAAAATATTATTATGCTTGTCATTTAACTGTAATATTCAACATCAATAAACAATTAATGACAAACAGTGAAGCTCTTGTTCCTGTCGGAATAGTAGTTTATTTCAGTACCGAGATCTTTGGAACTATAGATCTATCTGTTTTCTGCCCTTATATGTAAGTGTCGTCTACAAAAGCATTCGAAGTTGCTTTATCTGTATTTTCGTAATCGTTGCTCAGGAAACTGAATAGGGCTGGTGTCGGTTTTGCGAGTTTTTTCTGATATTTTCTAAGTTAGGGCGAACATTTATATTGATCTACATATATAAAAGGAAAGAAACTGGGAACAGATGAACAAGATTTCTCAACATTCTGTGAGAAGAGTTTATCTGCAGTCGCACTTTTATTCATAATTATATATGCAATAATTAAAATATGCATATGTATGTTTTATATTGCAAAGTACATACCTGTCTCTCAGCATCATACAGAACATATTAAAACGAGTAATGACCGGTAGTTCTAACTGATAACTAGAACCTGCAAAGTATATAAAATTCTGCACAGCCTTTACATACATTTTCTTTATTCTAGTAAATGGCAGATTTAAGTTTAAAACCAGCTAAAAGTAAGACACAGCACGTAATTATGGCGGCTCGCTTCATTTTAAACTACTTTGAACAAGTATTCAACTTTCTTCAACACCAAAACAAGCTAGATCAAATGGCCAATGCTCCACGTTTGTAACCCGACCTTTACTCCATACGCATTTCAACACTTCCGGATTTATTCTTCCACTGCAAAAAAAATTATAGCTGATGCAGTCATGTCTGCAAATCATACATTTTCTCTATACTCTAGCTGATGGTAGTCTAAAGCTTGAAACTTAAAGCAAAGCCGTTAGTGGTAAACTATACTCAACATTGGAAACTAGTTGTGGAGTAAAAGGTCACTGTTTAGGGCAAACACAAAGTTTTAACCGATTAACCCATTAATCCATCGAAACGAATTCTAATATTTTTTTCTCCGCTGCAGGAAAAAGTTCCTGGACAAACTGTACTATTATAAATATTTAGCATAACAAATATTCTCTCTATTATAGAACGCGGCTAATATTTAAGGAATGGAAACCATGCAGCAAATTGACATATTCTATGGACACTAGATGCCCACAGGCAACATGTCGACCCCGTTGGCCGCTCATTAATCTTACATACAACAGTTAAAAAGAGGAGATCCTTAACAGGTAGCTCCTATAGGAATGCCTATTCTGGGTCTACTTTACAAAAGCATTAATCAATATGAATATCAAAAGGGGTAATTATAAGCATAAACTGTGTTCGTGAAATCTGAGTAACATTTATAGTATTAAACTTTGATTATCTCAATTTAATGATTAAAGCATAAAGGTCATTATGATTTATATTTTTGTTTCTTTTTCAAATGAGGTGTTCAATTATTTACATATGAGTACATTTTGACAACTATGTCGAGCTGACCGCAAGCCGGACAATCCAAAAACAAAAACATGTTTTTGACCTTTGACCTCTAAGTATGACCTTGACCGTTCAGCTGCTGGTATGGTTTTTGCGCGCGACACGCCGTACCTTCCAGACATACATGTTTGGCTATATATTTCACAATCAGTCAATTGAGTTTCGTTTAGAGTCCGGGTGGATGACGCACGGACGCACTAACATACATCCAACATATGAGGACATTGTGACGAGCTGACCGCATGTTACTAATTGATTTGGCTGTTGTCGACTTTGGAATGTCTGTTTTTATAAAGTCAGTTTGGCGTCACATCAAACGCCAATAGAATTTGCTTCCGATTTGAATTCAACCTGATTTTTATAACATTTATAACAAATATAAAACACTATTATTGTGGCTAATAAGGAGAACAATGTGACAATTGATAAGATTAATTTCAAACTGTAAATGTCTATGCCATGTACAATGTTCAAACGCATTGCACACACATCAGTACATTTATTTGTAATTCATTTCTTTGCCATTTTTTTTTAAAATTAACATTACTGAACAATAGTCAAATATACATGTACCATTATATATACTAAACAAATATATAGATGTTTTGATTTAACAAAGGTGTAGACCAAGAAACAGCACTACGTATGAGACACGCTGTAGTCTCTGTCTTCACAGTTTGTTTAGCCATTAATTAATATTAATTTTCTATCGAAACTGCTCATACTTTTATGTGTGCGTGTTTTAAGACTTCTCGGCTTTTCATTTCCGAAAAAGAGAACTGATGCATTAAATTGATTTATCTAAGATCTATCATATTATTAATATGCCCGTTTATATTATTTTATCATACATCAATTTATAATAGATATGTAGCTTTTGATCCGAATCCAATATCAGACATTTACCACTTAAAGTTCAATTATATTAATAATATCAATAACGGATATTGTTTGTATTCCAAACTACTGACCAGGTCTACACTTCTAAATCGATTTCACACAGGGCCGAGTTTATTATAGGTTAATGAAACGGGATGCCGAAACAACCCACCATTTTGTCGAAACGACATACCTCTAAAGCGAGACCGAAATGAGCAAGGGCCGAAAAAACTCGTTACCGTTTGAATGCTAGTGCAAGTTCTAGCGTACAGAAACATTATATTTCAAATTTATTTTAACAACTTTTCGTACAACCCTTGCAATTTTAATATCTAGATTTAAGTGTTTTATCTACCAGTACCAGCAGTGCAATATGCTTTTCATGAGAGACAGCACAATAGATTATCGACCGTCGCAACATTATCATAGCCTCTTGATTAAACCAGATTTAACGCATGGCTAAATGTGTAGACAAAAACAGTCGTCATCCGTAGGTTTGCATCTATGGAATTCCATATACGACAGCCAACTTCTTACTGTCAACTGCCAACTGTCTACTCTTTACTGCTTACTTCCAACTACTTATTACCAACTGCTTACTACCAACTGCCCACAGGCAAATGCGTACTGTATGCATACTTGATGACGGGTATAAAACCGAAGCCCCGAACCAGGAACCGTGGCCCCTATGAACTGTTACTGAAATAAGCTTGTCGTTTCCTAGGTTATTTTTTTCTCCTCTTTTCCAAATTTATAAGTGCTATCAATCAATAATTGATGGAAATCCACCACGATTCCACGACGCATTGATATATGCAGATGCACTTGTAGTTCGAAATGCGGCACCTAAAAACATTCAGGAGCATCATTGTTTACTCCTATCCAAACATTTGACAACAAATGCACAATATTTTGTTTATCTCGCTATGGAGTTCCATGTACAACAGCCAACTTCTTACTGTCAACTGCCAACTGCTTATTGTCTACTTTTTACTGCCAACTGCTTAATTACTGCCAACTACTAACTGTCGGCTAAAACAAGGTATTTGGCACACCAGTGTCCCACTTGGATCAAAAAATGAACTTTAATGTAGCATTTTGAAATTTAGAGCATCAAAAAGTTAAAGCTTTGACCACGCATATCAAATCTTGTTTTAAGTTTGCAGCTTCTACAAATGTATTTTTGTAGAGGTTTTAAAGTATACGTCACCTAAATGTTACGGACACTACATCAGGCATATAACAACACTAATTTTCTTCAAAACATAACATATTTATTGATTTAAACACATAACTTCAAACATGGAATGTAAATAAAATAACTGAAATGAAATATAGTTGAATTCAAATTCAAAACTGAATTTCTTTTAATTTTAATACGTACAGGCGCAAAACTTCAAAAAAATGAACTTGCAACGTATCACCTAACATTTGTCATCCTACAAACCCAATGTTAAAATCACATCTATTTGCTAGTACAAGGACTTAGTTTTATATTCCAGTCACTTTTCAATGTTCAAAATGTGTTCAATTATTTTCTTTGGACATACAATTATCTCAAACCACTTTTGTTACGGACACTACAATTCCAAACTGTACCGTTAAGCTACAATGCCAAACTATTTGTGTTTTCACATAAGGGTAACCCTTACATTGTCTAATTCACTTGTTTGAAACTTAAAAGGCCCCTTTTGTTTACAATTTCAGGGTTTAAAGTGTCCCTATGGTATTGTCAATCAGCTCTTACGACAAAGTCACTTGTTTGTTTAGGCCATGTGCACAAACCCCCTGATTTTTTCATGTATTTAAGCCAACACTCCTCTTCATATATATTTGTAACTTCTGCCACATAAACACATAATGGGTCCTTCTTTGGTTTCAAATCAAAAGCAAAAAAATCCCCAGAGCTGTAACTTTTGGACTGTTGAAGTTGCTGTGTGGTATTTTTTGCTGTTTACTGTTTCTTAGCGGTTTCTGTTTCCTGTGGTTATATCATCTTATTCCTATTCTGAAGCAGGTGTTTATGCTGAAGGCCTAGTTTTGATGGTCTTCATTCACCCTCTGATTGTCCTTTGACTTGCATGTACCTGTAATGGCAAGTTTTCTCTTTTCCCCAGTGACCTTGACCTCAAACTTAGGGCCCGCTTTTTGCTTTCGAAATCTGTGTTTAGGTTTTAAAAAATGCTTATACGAGGGCTGTCCCAAAACATCGTAGACTTTCGTAATAAAATTGATATTTATAACAGCAGAGACAAACGCTCGTCATGGTTTATAAACATAGGGATTAAGTAAGTCTGTGTGAATTTTTAACGCACTATCTTAGAAATTGGCTAGCGCAGAGTAGTTTGAAATATACTACCCGTGCAACCCCGGCGCACACCATAGTTACGTAATGACGTTATCGACGTCAACGTTACTCTTTTTCAAAATATTTGCCGTGATGAGCGATGCATTCGCTGTTTCACACAACCGGTTAATTTGTCATATACGCTGACGAACAATGCCTTTCTTCATTCCTCACAAAACTCTCAATGTTTCTTGTTTCAGCTTCTCAAAGTTTTCAAACTTAAGTCATAGTAACTGAGATTTCAGGCATATAAATACGACGAAATCTGATAGGGCTATGTCAGTGATGTATGGCACATGTTCATGCTTTCGAAAAACCCACCACGGCAATTTTGAATTGTGTATACTGGGAAGTGTGGCACCGAACGTTATCCTGGTGGAATATGATGCTTTCAACTTGAAAGTCAATGTTGTCAATGATCCCTCTGGTCTCTTCTTTCGTATCGCAATGCGGCATGCGAAAGATATGTGGGATGAATTTGTTGAGAAATGCCTGCTCTCTCGTCTTTCTTTTTTCTGCACTTAGCAAGCGAACCATTCACCTAGTATAGCCTTTCAAGATGTTTAGTTTCTCAAGCAAAATCCGATATAAAGACGAGTTGCTGACCCGACGTATCACCACAAGATGCTGATCACCATTGATGACGCTTCTCACGTTTTTCTACAATGAAGTCGTCAATTCATATCGGCCGTCCCGTCTTTGTAAACTAATTTTCAATCCATCCTTCTGAAAAACGCTTTTGCTGTTTGAAGATAAGAGAACAAGATGCTGATTTATACTTTTCTGATGATTGTAGTTGTTTAAACGTCTGTGTCGGGGTCATATTTAACCTAACACAGTATTCTGTAACATTTTGCTGCGCCGCACTTTCCTTTGACGTCGTCATTTCTAGCGTTTTCAGAACACAGTACCATTCGCGATAACTCTATCGATGTTTTCAAAATACCGCTACCTTAATGATATTTTCCAGGATGACGTCACACATAGCAACGTAAACGTTCATGACGCAATTTCGCGCGAATTCAAGCTCAAAGTTGCATTGTAGGAGGTTTAAGATGCACATCTCTAAATCTACCTGTAAGATTTTTGCGTGCGCCGCACATTCTAACCAGCAATTTATATTTGCTAATAAATAAGGGTCAAGTTTGTTAATGAGTCTCATTCTTTTTTCTACAAATGTGAAAATGTTTGAAATAGCATCAGTAAAAAAATCATAGAAATAATACGTCGTGTTCTTCAAAAAAAATATTTGTCCACGGTGTTTTGGGACAACCCTCGTAAATGCTATGACTCTTGACGTCTTGTTTTTATAGTTTTGAGTATATGGACAAGGCCTTTTCATGAACACAAAAAGTTCTGACCCTTATGACCTTGACCTCAGACTCTGTCTTTAAGATTCCAAATGTGCCTTCGGCGAGCTTTATTGTATCTCTGACAACTCCATTCTTTCTAAGAGCAGCTTGTACATTAAATTTTGTACTTCAGGATCTGAAGATGCCATCAGGTTAATCTGTAGTATTTTCTTCTGTCTTAGTCAGTCTTCTTCAGCCCTGAATATTTTTTAGGGTTTTCTGTTTTCTGACAATTTCTTCTCATCTTAACTCTCAGTGTAGTATTCGCATTTTTCTTCTCAGCTTCCACTTCAAGTACAATTTCTTAACAGCAGATCTAGTTTGTCCCAGTGATGAACTCTTGCTCTGATCTGCAAAATATATTTAAGATATATTGCCATTTAAATCGTTAATCGATTATTTCATAATAATAATTTCATGATTAGACCCAATTGAAAAATGCAGCACTATATGCTATCAACTTAAAGTAATAAACTGTGCAGATACAGATCAAACCTGGGCTCTTTATCCTTTACTCCATAGCCTGTTTCTAGTATTGATGACAGGTGACTACTTAAAGCAGTTTGAAAGTAAAGCAGAATGTTCCTTGAGGTGCATGCTGCTGTACTTTCAGCCTGCTTTAAGCTACCATTTACTAGAATAAAGAAAATGTTGTTTTTTTATAATATATATTTATGACTGTAGAAAATGGAACAATTTTTTTCAGTGAAGGAACAAATGAAAAAAATTTGAAATGTGTATCTTTGGAGTAATGGGTTAAAATAGTTCTTTGATGTTGGATCTATAATCATTTTTCATAAATTGTTTAGGCTTAGATTCTGGGGCCCTTTCAAGATCTCAATAATGTGAGTCTATATTCTATACAATTGCACTATCTCGTAACCTTTGACCACACAGTTGCACACACTTCTTTTACTTGCAAGCAGTATAAGTTTTGATTAGAAGGATCTAAACAAGAGCTCCCTGAACCTTTACATTTAGTTATTTTCAAATTTCTCATACATGTTAAGCATTATAACATTTGCACTACAGATCTGACTGAACAGAATTATATTTTAGAAGAATTCATAAATGTTGTCAAACACAGATCATCATGAGTTGGGTTATGTGTGCTTTAGACCATTTGTTTCTGTAGAACCAAGTCAAAATTGTCTGTAAGTGTATAACCTGGTCAAATGGCTTAGATAATGAAAGAAACAGATGTGTAAATACTTAAATAGATTGCCTTCAATAAATTAAATAGATCATGTAGTGTCCGTAACATTTTTGACAAGAAGAAATAAGTTTAGGAAAGACATGATTGCTGTGAATCAAACAGACACTAAGGTTTTAAATATGTTGTTTAAAAGGCCTATATGACTTGATACAAGGAACACAATTCTATTTGATGTAATACATGAGTCAAAAAATTCTTTCAGATTATTTGCATCACTAAATTTGACTTAAATGGTGTTTGAAATATAAGAGAGAAAGATAATGATCACTTATATTGGGTTAATTGCAACATTTGTTTTGTTTGGGAACATTATTTAAAAAAGTCAGATGTAACAATTGAGCGTTGGGCTACTTGAGCATGGTTACACAGAAATGCCTGTAATATGTTACGGACACTACATTTTATCAACAAGCAATGCTTTAAGTCTTTATTACATACCTTTGCCATCATTTGGACTCAAATTGTTGGTTTTGTCCATTACTCAGGACTTCTTTCTTTCAGTTTGACATGATAGAAGACTATTTCAGCCCTTTCTTGTTAAACTGGGCACTGGTCTGGTGAACTGGAAAATTTCTTGGAAGCACACCCCTCTTTCGATTGCAATATAACATCTTACTATTGTTGCATCAAACAAGATTTTCTTGTATTTTCCAAGAGTATTTAAGTGATGGAATAATCCATAACAAAACTTATTGCTCTGCAAAGCAGCAAAACTAAGAAAAAAGCTCTTGAAGTTTGATATGATGAATTATCAGTTTAAGTGTACATGTACAATTTTTGTAGTGTCCGTAACACTAAAATCACGAAAACAACTATCTTTCAGATCAAGGAAATCTTTAATATTTTAGCTTTTGCATACAAACCTTCATAGAAATAATATTTGGAAATTTAAAATGTCTAATGTAAATACAAATTGACTTTCTAAACCCACTGTTACGGACACTACAGAAAATTCATTTTCCGCTTTTCCGCATTCGACTGCTAAAATTTTATAAATGCAAAGTGCAAATTCAAAGATATTTCGGTATTTCAAACTTTGATTACAAATGAGTCATTTTAAACACTAACCTCCAGTTTATTGACAATATAGCAGTTCTTTACAGACATATAACAAAGCATACCCTCTGTGAATCTGATGATAAGCCAAATCACCTATTTCAGTTATACGGTCATAACTTTCTTAATATACTGTCTATTTTCATCATCCACCTATAAAAACTTAGTAAACAAATACATCTATGAGACTGTCTTAATTACAGCTGATTTTAAGGTGGTTAAAATATTGTATTCTGAGCTCAAAATTAAAATTTATTGAAGTGGGACAGCATAACGCTTGAAAATGGCCATTTTGGGGGCATATCTGTTACAATATCTCAACAACGGAGTTAGATATTGACTTAAAATTTTGAGGCTATCAAGATTGGTCATAGCTTCAAATATTGAATGCAAGAAAAGCATTGGCTCTCTATTCAGTTACTTTCAGTCATCATATAACATCATTTTTACTCTACTGTGCCAAATACCTTGTTTTAGCCGTGACATACGTTTTCATACCTGTACGATACTCCATGTTTTACTTCCAATACGGCAGCTTTTTGGTCCAATGTGAAGTTTTGTTGCCGTAGCGGGCGGTATTTTACCAGAAGATCCTCCATTTTTAATCCCTATACATGAATTTTGAATAACTGACAGGAAGCAGTTGGCAGTAAGCAGCTAGCAGTTGGCTTCGTATATGGAATGATTATCGACCGTCGCAACATTATCATAGCCTCTTGATTAAACCAGATTTAACGCATGGCTAAATGTGTAGACAAAAACAGTCGTCATCCGTAGGTTTGCATCTGAGCTTGGTGTATACTACTTAAATACCGTTTACAGTACTGTCAAACAAAATAATACATAAGTTTTGTGTATAAAACAGTGTATATACCGGTACACAGTTTGGTCAGTTTCCGTGTTGTTAATATGTTGTCTTGTCTAGACCTACGTCATTTGCAATACAATAAGTCTGGTTGTACCACGGCACGGCTCATATATGTATGTATCATGTCAGCAAACTGAGCAAAGGATGGTGATATAACATAACATAACATAATTTTATTGGCTCAAACATTTTTACAATGTTTCTTGCCATTTGAAGGCAAAACAAGATGAACATATTTACAGAGAAGCAATATATCACTGCAATACCGTATACTGGAGTAAGGCAGTATAATATAAACAGTTAACATTTCTTTCATGTAACCGTCATTCAAATGTTAAATATTTATCTCATTTCAAATCAGTTTAGATTTCAATAGGCTTTTTGAATACGTGTTGGCTATTATCTTTCTTGTCAAACATTTCAATAGTGAAACAACTAGTAGCAAATAGTGCACATCCAGACCAGACGACTGCCATAGTCGATCGATCTGGCACTACACTATTTACTATATTCTCTAAACATAACTAAGATGAAATGGATCAAAGATGTGTACACAATGTATATGGAAACATATTAATGTACATACAACATAATAGTCGAAGTTATTCCCTTAATCTTTTAGCAAAATAGACATATTTTGATAAATTAAAAAGAATATTTCTGCTTTTACTTTCCATCAATTGATTAAATTTTGTTAAAGTTGGCCATCTACAATATCTGGGTTTTAAGTACTTTTTTCTCAAGTCATTGTAAAAAGGACAAACTAGGGTAAAATGGTACTCATTCTCTACAATATTCATGTTACAATATATACATTTTCTTTCCTGTCTTGGTAAATTTTCAAATCGACCTATTTCGATTCTTAATTGATGTGACGATATTCTAAGCCTTGTTAATGCTATTCTATATTTCTTTTCGTGTATTTTATCAAGATAATTTTCAAAAACCATGTCATGTTTGAATCCTGAGTATGATGTTAGTCTCGGTGAGTTATTTATTTCTGAATACCATTTTTGTTTATACATGTCAATTATTCTCTGTTCTATTTGATGAAAACTTATGTTTAATAGATCTTGCTCTAACCAAATATAAAGTAAACCATGAGTTTCTAATACGTTTTTGAGTTGATATGCCCAATTTAACCCTCCATAATTTATACCATTGTCAGTATCCGATCGTAACATATTGTAAACACGTTTAACTAAGAGGTTTTCTCCCAATTTAATTATTTTTAACCAGTATTTTATTATATATAGAATTCGCATAATGTGCATTGGATAACGTCCTAATTCGCCATACAAAGCAACAAGATTGGTGGATTTTCTAACATAAAGAACTTTTCTGCAGAATTTCGTATGAACAATTTCTATATTTTTACCATGGTGAAAACCCCACACCTCAGAACTATAATTAAGTACTGGAGCAACGAGAGCATTGACTAGTTTGTTTTTCTCTGAGGTAGGTAATTCCGTAGTATTGTAAATTAAAAATAGTTTGTACAAGGCTGAAGATGCATGTTCTGCTATACATTTTTGCGTTCTATACCAGTTGGCATTTTTTAAAAAAGTATACACCTAAATATCTAAAAGATTCAACTAATTCTATTTCCTGTCCTTTTAAGTAAAATTTATGTGACGAAGGGCGAGATCCTTTTTCAAATATCATAACTTTTGTTTTATTTATATTAATAGTTAAACCCCAAGTATGACAATATTTTTGTACATCATTTAACATTGATTGTAGGGATTGGGCTGAAGAACTGAACAATACTTGGTCATCTGCAAACATTAGAATGAATAACTTTAGATCTTCAATCGAAAATATATCTTCTATATCTGTGTTTATACTTTCAACAATATCATTTACGAACATCATAAAACTTATCGGTGAGCTGTGGTCCCCTTGTTTTACCCCCGAATTTAAGTGCACCCACTCTGTTGACATTCCTTCGTTGTGTTTTATACAAGCTCTAACAGACATGTACATATATTTTATTGCTTTTACAAATTTTCCACTAACCTTTTGCGCTAATAATTTTTTAAACATAAAGGATCTATTTATACGATCAAAACATTGTTTGTAGTCTAAAAATGCTGCATAAACTTTTTTACCCATGGATAATGCCTTTGTAATTATTGAATGGAAGACGAAAATACAATCAACGGTGCTTTTATGCTTTTGGAACCCAAACTGGCATTTTGTAATTTTATCATACTTTTCTGTCCATGTATTTAATCTATTAAGTAGGAGCTGTGAATACACTTTTGCTAGAATATTACTTAGAGTGATACCTCTGTAATTACATGGGATGTCAGCATCGCCACCTTTAAATATAGGCACAATGATCCCCTAACCCCATCTGTCGGGATATTCTGCGTTTAAAAAAAGTTTATTGTAAAATTTAAGTAATAATTGTGATATTATCTCGTAGGAAACCTTAATTATTTCTGCACTTATTTTATCTGGGCCTGTAGCTTTATTATTCTTTTGTTGAAAAACAGCTTTCTGCAACTCAATTTCTGTGAATTCTGCATCAAGCTCTGTATCTGCTGTATCTGGGTAATCTGTAATCCCATCGCCTGTATAATTTTCCTGTATTTCATATAAATCTTTGAAATGTTTAACTAAATCTTCCTCTTTTAAATTTGTAGATTGGGGTGTCTTTTTATAAGTTTTTCTTATTGATTGCCAAAATTTTCTAGGCTGCCGTATACAGAAGCGCGTTTAATCAAGATGGATGTACTGTTACTTACAGACAAACAGCTAGACCCTTGACGTGTCCTAGTGAATGTATTGTTTGAACACATACTATCCTAGAAACAACCATCTCGGTAGAGGGTGAAGGGGTCCGTGTTAATTGGTGACCACTCTTTGTACATTATATAGCTTTGCGTTCTCTAAAAAATACAATCATTTGAAACAGTAGTAGTATTTTGAACATAAAGCCAAAACCAATTTTAAAGATTCAAGTTTTATTCATGATAGTATTCCATGACTTGTAAATTGCTAATTTCTTAACACAACAATTGCATATTATGTTATAAATATATTATAAATAAACATTACACATGTAAAAAGTAACAGCATTGTGGCATGTTGTAGACAGATATTGTCTTTCCAATTAAATTTGTTTACATGTATACTAAAACAAGTACAGTAAAACCTCGCTATTACGACCACTAAAACGAAGGTTAATTGATTGTTTAATAGACAGGTGACAGCTTAAAGCAAGGTGGCAGTGAAACAGAAAGCTCCTTTAGGAGCTTTCTGTTTCACTGTCACCTTGCTTTAATCGGTCACCTATCGTAAACACCCTAATAATTAACATAATTTAGTGGTCGTAATAGAGAGGTTTTACTGTATGCCCAGTGCATACAGGTTGGAAGCCAATAAGACACCAAGTAAAATGGCGTCTAATTAAGCTCGAAACCATTTGCAACTCTCATTAATATAGAGTGTTTAGATTTTCAAAATATTGTCATTTTCTACATTCGATCGCACTACATTTAGCTTTGGACGGGGAAAGATAATATCGCCAATACAACATACTGTGCATCAGCAAAGTCAGAGCTGGGGCCCGATTTATAAAACTTCGTACCACAAATGTTGTCGTTAGTCGGATTATATTAAAGTCTCATTTATCATTTATTTCTCCATCTAATCCTGTCTTACGACATCTCTTTGGAATCGTCTTAAACAGACGATTCCAAAACGATGTCACAAGACAGGATTGGATAGAGGAATTAGAAATTAAATGTATTTTAAAGTGTTGACTTACAACCGTTTTGTCGTACGAAGTTTTATGAAACGGAAACCAGATTCTCTACCAAGCTAAAACCAACTATACAATCAAACCTCGATAACTAAAACGTGCTTTAGTCAAACTGATCAATATTTCATCTATTGATATCTTATATCTCCAGCTCGCTTAAGTCAAATACATCCGTATATCAAAGTTAACAAGTGGTTAAGCGATGTTTTAACTTTGAAATACGATTCTGTTGGACGTGAGCGAGTTTGAATAATCGAGGTTCAACTGTAAATATAATATTTCTCATCTATTACGGCATCTAATGCCACTGTACACACATGTTGTATAACATAAATAAACACTCGAATATCTAACTATCTAAAGAAACACACTAAATAGTTGTAAAATGATATCACCGGATTTCACAGCAGAAGGCGATCTCAGAAGTAATGCTACATGTATAGGCAAAGACTAGAATTCACTGACTAGCTTTGGTATGTAAAAAGGAACATGATATATGTTTTTAAAACAACAAACTTAATACAAAGAAACAATATAAGCGTCATGATTTGGATTCAAACCCGAAAATTTCAGGCTAAATCAAATTAAGAAAGTATAGCAGACTACATCTACTTTTCATTTTTGAGCAAGTATAGTTATATTGCAGTCTAACTATTCTCATGTGATTGTTTATGTGTATTGCTTTTCATTATTGGTGTTATTTATATGATTCTAACATTGCATGTGAGTTTGTCTTTATACACCAAGAATATTTTCACCATGCTATATTCTGCAATAATTCACAGTAATGACATCAATCAGAATATCAAACGTCCTAATGTAAATAAAAGTGTTAGTTTTAAACAATTTTATAGTATATTCTACAAATAATCAGTGAACATAGAAATTATATAAGCAGTAATGTGTGAAGTGAAATAACCTTGGTTCTATAGTAGGTTTGGTCACGCTGAAAATTAACTACGCGAGGCCTTGGCTCTCGAGGTTAAATTACTGCGCTTCAGAGTTCTCCAAACAGTGGTATATGAGGCAAACGATGGAACAATGGCAGTTTCTTAAAACAGTAACATACTTTTAAGGGTTTGCAAAAATGACCAAATCATCAAAAATACATGCAATCCAATGATATTTCCTAGGTGCTCTTTAATGTCAATGATCAACTTTTAATGTCCCTTGCAAAAAAGTTTTTTCAACCAGATTATGTATAAGTTGCCATCTGGTTGTCAACTCTTAACCTATATACAGTTGTGGTCTGCAGCTGTTCTAAAATTAGAAGTTTTTAATAATTCTTTTCGAAAGAGTGTCAAATGTGTTAGACAGCAATCCTGATTAGATGCTGAGTTACTAAGCATACTATCTTGATCCCAATAGTTTGCAAGATAATTAAAAAATATTATAATTTATATATCAATAATACTCATCAACAAATGTGCATTTACAGCTTGAAATGTAATTATGGTTTTGCTGATAGTGTGTCAAGAGTTAACCAGAACGGGTATTCAAAGATTGCGAAGCTAACCTCCGGCAAAGAACAGACTTAAAAGCAAATCTTTAACGTTGAACTTAAAGGTCAAGGTCAAAGGTCTAGGTCACCAATCTGCAAGGCATCGTGGTAAACTCTTTGAGGCGCATCAGCATATGAAGTTTCGTGACCGTAGGTGCAGTCGTTTCATCTGAACACTCTTAACCCTTTCCGTAATAGAAGCGCCTTATGATTTATTCATCCGCTGAAGAAAATAGTTCCAATTTAATCAGTAATGAATATGTATTATAGGGAATATTTTCTATATTATAACACATGATAGCTTAAAGCAGGCTGAAAGTAAAGCAGAATTCGCCCTAAGGCGCATTCTGCTTTACTTTCAACCTGCTTTAAGTACTCACCTATCTTAAGTAAAAGAAATGGGCTATCAGGTAAAGGGTTATTGTAGTATGATTTAAAACATATCGATACGAGTGTCAAACAGTTTGGGTCCTGATCAAACCCCGCGATCAGGATCAAAGCTGTTTGCAAAGTCGCCTTTTGGCGACGTTGGCAGTGAAAGAGTTAACACCATCAATTAATACTCAATTTTGATACTTGAATAGAGGAGTAGACAAAAGCTATCCCCTGTATTTAACACCATCAATTAATACTCCTTTGTGATACTTATGTGAAGGAGTAAACAGAAGCTATCACCTGTACTTAACACCATCAATTAATACTCCTTTGTGATACTTATGTGAAGGAGTAAACAGAAGCTATCACCTGTATTTAACACCATCAATTAATACTCCTTTGTGATACTTATGTGAAGGAGTAAACAGAAGCTATCACCTGTACTTAACACCATCAATTAATACTCCTTTGTGATACTTATGTGAAGGAGTAAACAGAAGCTATCACCTGTACTTAACACCATCAATTAATACTCCTTTGTGATACTTATGTGGAAGAGTAAACAGAAGATATCACCTGTATTTAACACCATCAATTAATACTCCTTTGTGATACTTATGTGAAGGAGTAAACAGAAGCTATCACCTGTATTTAACACCATCAATTAATACTCCTTTGTGATACTTATGTGAAGGAGTAAACAGAAGCTATCACCTGTACTTAACACCATCAATTAATACTCCTTTGTGATACTTATGTGAAGGAGTAAACAGAAGCTATCACCTGTATTTAACACCATCAATTAATACTCCTTTGTGATACTTATGTGAAGGAGTAAACAGAAGCTATCACCTGTACTTAACACCATCAATTAATACTCCTTTGTGATACTTATGTGAAGGAGTAAACAGAAGCTATCACCTGTACTTAACACCATCAATTAATACTCCTTTGTGATACTTATGTGGAAGAGTAAACAGAAGATATCACCTGTATGTAACACCATCAATTAATACTCCTTTGTGATACTTATGTGAAGGAGTAAACAGAAGCTATCACCTGTACTTAACACCATCAATTAATACTCCTTTGTGATACTTATGTGGAGGAGTAAACAGAAGCTATCACCTCTATTTAACACCATTGTGATATGTTCTTATGTGGAAGAGTAGACAAAAACATCTAATGGCACTTCTGCGGAGGAAATGGTTAAACTGATTTGCAGTTATTAGGTATTTAAATACGGGTGAGCTTCATCGACTCATTTTGAGGAAAGCATTAAATGTAAAAGCTAAGAAATATGTTAACATTATCAAAACAGACAGTTAAATTAGCGCTAGCAGGCCTTACAATTCAGTAACGTCACAAATTATTACAAAATCAGCCTGATAAAACGTTTTATGACAATTAACTCTTTCCTAACGCAGAGACATGCGGATTTACATAACACACTTTATTTAAAATCCCTTTCCTACTGTACATAACTATCAGTAAAAAGCATCTACAGTATAACCTCTCTATTACTTCCACTAAAAAGATGACTTCTTGAAAACCACAGCAAGGTGAATGTAAAATAGAAAGCTCCTAAATGAGCTTTCTGTTATACGTGCATTTGCTTAAAGCAGTCACCCGCCTTAAACACCGGATAATCAACACAATATAATGGTCGTAATAGAGAGGTGGTATTGTATATCAACCTAAAGAAGCGTATTCCTATATTAAAAGATAGGCGACAGAATAAGCCAGATGAAAAAAACAAAAGAAAGCTCCTACAGGGGCATTCAGCTTTATTTTCTCCTTGGTTTAAGCTTCTGTCTGTACCTGGATTTAACCCTTTTCTCTGTAACTAGTTCTCAGTATTGAAACCAGATGGTTGCTAAAGCTGGCTGAAAATTAAGCAACATGAATAAACATTTTGATTCACTTCTTCCAGTCTACTTTAGGCTACAATCTGTCAGGATGTGGGAACCTGTATGGTGTAAAATGTATATGGTTATGACTGTATAAATGACCTATTCAGTGGAGGAATAAAGTAAAGGCGTAAACTGGTTTATCTATGTGGTTACGGGTTAAAACAATCCGTGAAGATAGGTTTGTAGGATCGTAAAAAACACCCCTATGTCACCCCTTATGTGGAGGTACAGTAAACGTAATATATGGCATTTTTGTGGAGAAACGACAAAACGCCCTTCAGGGCACTTATGTGGGGGGAATTGTATCTGGTTGTCTATTTTATTCAATTCCTTATACTTATTATTTTATATCAGTATTAAAATCGTAAAGCAATCCCGCTTAGCTATTGTCTATTTGCTAAGATGATAAATACTTACCAGCAGATACATAAGCCACAACTGTGGCTATTTCTATGGCTAGAACCAAAAGCATCATTCCAGCTTCTAAGGATTTGAACTGCAAATAGAACAAATACTATCAAACTTTTATATCTCAAACTTGCTCAACCGATTTCCCCATAAAAGCACCTTTTTACACTTTAAATATATTCCTACTCTGAAGTCAAGATATGATTCGCGGAGATACCCATAAGTCCCGCTTCCTCTGCGAAAGATATCCACAAGTCCCGCCCCTAGATCAATTGCGTATAAACGACTTAAACGTCACGTGTTTTAATGGAATTGAAAGGGGCGAATGTAAATATATTCTAGCAGATCGTGGCTTAAAGCCGATGAATATAAACAAAGAGTGTTTTCTGTTTTACTTTCAATCTGGTTTACTTGGTCATCTGTCTTCAAAACTATAAACAGGCTATGGGTTAAAGGATTAGCGCGACCCTATATGCATTTCAACTGCGGAATTTTAAAAGAAAAATGAGTTCGCTTATGTCAAACAAACCAGCATTTCATAGTTAAAACATGGCTTGTTTGACAAACGCGAGGTCGAGATAATAAGGTAAAACTGAACTTGGTCCAATGTTATAAAGCTTTTGAGTTGAGTTTGAAATTGTTTTCAAGCATTTGATTGGTCAGATGTATGAGTTTGAAATAGTTTTCAAGCATTTGATTGGTCAAGTTTAAGTTTTGTTGCTGAAGAAAAAGAACTCTTGTTTTAGATATCTTCATTAAATTCCAACTTATGGCCAGGGTCAAGGTTAAAAAGCGTTTGAGCTGAGTCTGAGTGTGTTCTCAAGCATTTGATTGATCAGATTTGAGCCTAGGCTTGAGAACGACTTAAGACTCAACTGAAACTCTTTATAACCTTGGACCCTGTTTTGCAGGAAGCTTTTTATAGCTTTCTTCCACAAGTTGTCAACATCTATCATCTCAACTAATACATTGACTGACAAATTAAGACAACTGTTCCTCAGAAAAGAGTGTAGCCTCATATCAGACAGGTCCTATAAGAAAATAGTAAAGATTCTGATCAGATAGTTCCTTCCTGATCAAGGTTATGGTCCAAGGTTATAAAGCTTTTCGGTTGAGTCTAAAGTCGTTGTTCTCAAGCATTTGATCGGTTAGATTTGAGCTTAGGCTCAAATCTGATCAATAAAATGCTTGGGAACACACTCAGACTCAGCTCAAAAGCTTTATTACCTTGGATCCTGTAGTTGTTTTTAAAAGAAATCATAAATATTATTTACGTTCTCAAGAATGCTGCGAATGTTCTTACTGACGTACGTTTGTAAACAAAATATAAATCGACAAACTCAAACCACGAAATTTTACGATTTAATTCCGAGTTCAATATTTTCATTTGTAAACAAGAACGGTGTAACAGTAAGTAACAAATGAGTCGATGTGTTTTGTCAGTGAAATTCGTTTGTCAAGAGCTCCTGGAGTTGAGTACACATGCTATCTATGACGTCTATATCACATGTACATGTAGTTCCAACTTTTGTCAAATGTTACAATCAGTCTATTTGACCTTTTAGTAACCTGTCAATGACCTTGACCTTTTCCGGTTGTGGCCCAAGTTGTTCTGAATTGAACAGTTTATTTTGGTTGAGCATGTCTGTTCTGGTCATATAAAAAATTGGTCCATTTGACCTCTAAGTGGCCTTGACCTTTGCCATGCATGGCCCAAGTTATACTAAGGTGAAGAGCTTCTTGAATTGTGAACACATGCCAATTTTGAAGTATTTATCACAAATGATTCCGAAGTTCTGGCCTAATTTAAATATCAGCCCGTTTGACCTCTAAATGACTCGACCTCTGCTTGGTATGACCTAAGTTGTACTGAATTGAAGCGCTTCCTAAGTTAAGTACACATGCCAAATATGAAGTGTCTACCACATGTAGTTCTTAAGTAACGGACAAGGTTAAAGTTGTGGACAGACGGAGAAAGAAACAGACCAACAGACTGACCAAAAACAATATGCCCCGACTAAGTCGTGCGGGGATATAAAAACAAAACAAAATGGAAAAGCCATTGAAAATGACTTTTGACGTATATAACAATATATTTGAACTGTCTTACTTTGTATTTGCAAAAATGTTAAATCAATTAAAAAACCATTTTTTCATTAACAAAACACAGTTCTGTAAATCTAGTTTCAACCGAAACAGCGTGGTCTATATCTAATAATGAGAGATCATTTGTGTAAGCAATCTCGTAGCGCAGTCGGTAGAGCACTCTCCTTGAATATCTATTTAGACCAGCATTATCACATGTCCAACCAATGATTATAGATCAGAAATCTAGGTTTAAGGGCACCTGCTTAAAACATATGGTCTGGCTTGGCAGAGAGGGGAGGGATGGATATGAGTGCAGGCTGGTCTATTTACTTTTACATGTGTTTTACTGAAGATGAGTTATGAGTGCAAAGTTAGTTTAGATGTAGAGGCTGTAACAAACTGCAATGCTATGACACAGTGTTTCAATTTTTAGATATGACATCTGTTAAAGTATGTTTGTTTCAAGAAACTAAACTCCGTGAACTTCGTGAATGAAGTTTGATAAAGATTTATAGAACAGTAGAGTAACCCTTTCACTCTCAATGACGCTTAAAGTCGCGTTTGCAATCAGTTTGGATCCTGATCAGACGCCGCGTAACGCGGCGTCTGATCAGGATTCAAACTGTTTGACACTCGTTTTGAAATTTCTTTAGTCATACTGCCTTATTTTTAAACTTTGAAACGACATGGCAGACAAAAAGATTGAAGCAGACGACACTAAAACGGTGAAGGGGTAAAAATCTCATACAAATGTTGGCAGTGAAAGGATTAATGCGAGAATCTCCGATCAGCAGTACAATATGTGATTTAAATTATTGTTTGGCATCTCTGTAGATGATAGCTTTTTAGTACTTATGCTATCTTTAACATAAAGTATTACTATAATTTAAATCCAAGGTAGATCTATTGCAATTCTTTGAAAACCTCAATTCCATACATTGCGCACTCAGCTGTAGCATTACTTCCATCACGCACTCCGCTGAGATAGTTTTTGTTATTACTGAAAATCCGGTTATCCAGCGGTACGTAAATATGGCAATTAATTTTACAAGAGGGGCGAGTAGGAATTTCTGTTTCGGGGTATCAATGTACTATCATTGCATTAGCAGCATTACAGAGTATATACGCACGGAGAAGAAACCACCAGGTCCGAGAGTTATCTTGTCGTCCAAATCGACCATTCAGCGTACAACCTGTTGCGATTGATAAACTGCTCGAGCAAAAGAAGACGACATTCAGTTACAAAAACTTCAATAAATTCCTTAATTTTATTCCGACTTTTTAAATTACAAGGGTATTGATAGAAAGCCTAAACATTTATCTGCCGGATTTATCGAATGCCGTCTAATTTTGCGCGAGCAGTTTAACAATCACGACGGGTACGCCAAATGGCTGATATGGACGATAAGTCATCTTTTGGATATAAATATACCTACAAGAGACCTTCCTAACTTGCTGTGCCAAGGAAGGCAGATTGGGGCTCATCCCTAGTGCTGCTTTGCAGCGAATGGGATTAGTCAAAATCATCTTCCTGAAAGCATCATCATCTCATCTCACCATCCCTCGCCATGCATAGGTGATATATGAATAATGTGCCGTAGTGCCGTAAAACCCAACTCCACCATCCATTCTATTAAAATTACTAGATTTTGTTCTTGAAATAAAAAAGATACAGTGGCCTAAAGGACGTATGTAAAATATACAAAGAACTCTTGTCTATAATTGGATCAGTTTTAATTCAGAAGTGTGAGAGTATAGACTACTCCAAAAAAAACTATTTTTAAAAATATATATTACCCGAAATAACAACAACATTGTATTTCAACAGAATCAATTTTGAGTGAAAACAAATACGAATCTGCATTTCTATATAGCCTTAATAACAGCACATCGGCTATACCACCATCCTAATTTGTTTACGGCTTCACGCAACTGGGGATTACTTTAAAAGTAATCAACTCAAATATGGCTCAGTGCAAAAGATAAGTATCCCATGAGGTATCTGTATTAAATTCAGAAGGAATAACATCACAGTAAATGCTCTCCTATAAAAACCAAACAATCATAGGAAACTCGCCCTATTGTTTTCGGACATCTCGCATTTCGTTTATCGGCCAATTCATTTGGTATTACCTCTTTAACCCGCCCTTATTATAATTTAACTCTGTTCTCGTTATGGCAGAAAGATGATATCTTGCCTTTCTTGACCATTATTATGAAAATCGGGTGAAAAGTGAGGTTTTTATATAGATTTAACTAACAGTATAGGTAAACATTACACACGAATGCCGTCGATTGAGCGTACTGAATTATCGATTGATTGGGCGCTAACGTGTTTATAGGTATAGGATGCCCGACGGGTATCCATACGTATTTACTCCGTGGCAGCATTGATATTGTTTTCCCAAAACGGGATCGTCGCTAAATCTGGGTGAAAGTAAGAACATATATTTAAGAAATAGTAAATCCATACCAGTGTTTCATCCGGTGCAATAAAACACTGGTAGGGGTCGAGATGCGTAGTCATTAAATCACAAGGCCGGAGGCCGAGTGATTAAATAATCAGAATCTCAACAGTTACACGTGTTTTATTGCACGATAAAACACAGGCATGATTTAATTTATTATTTCGAATCTAACACTTCAATTTAACCACAATTTACACCGACGCAACGGCGCTGCGCGTCTTGAGGTACGTATTTTCGAAGTCATACTACGTCATATTTAACCCTTTACCTCATAGCCTGTTTCTGGTTTTTTTAAGCAGGTGACTACTTAAAGCAGCTTTAAGCAAACATCTGCTAGGCTATATAAAGTATTTGTAATGGTAATTGTTCATGAGGTATAAACTGGAACTAATTTCCTCAGCGGAGGAATAAATTAAATTCGCTTCTATTGGGCAAAGGGTTAACCGTTATGTACAGCGCGTGCGTGTTTCGTTGAGAATTTAAACGCAGATGCGTTTCTTCTTTGTTTATATAGGGGTGTGCGCGAGGTGTGTTAGAATAGAATATAAAACTAAATAGGCTACGTTCCTGTTCAAAGTGTGTAAACGCTCAGCATGCATCAAAAAGGCTTCTGGTGTCAGGAATCAATCTTTAGCTCATTTCAGTATTTTAGCATTATTTATTTTTACAATGGACATATGAGTCAATGTGTGTAGTAAATCAAGTTTTTAGAAAGTTTATTATTGATTTGACAGCTATTTAGGTTCGATTGATAGCTTTGATTCGTTGTTAGTATAGACATTACTTTAATACAGAATCAGCTATTTAGAATGACCCCTGATCTCGAGTACATATGACAGTCATGTAAAATAATTTCTTAACTTCAATGAACTGTTGGATAGACCCAATTACAAATGCTGCTATATGTGCGTTGGTCTCCTTTTTAAAGGAGGCAAAACTTGTTTGTGTGTGCCTGGCCTGGCCTAGTAATCGAAGCTAGGCAGGGAACCAGACTAAATGCGAAATCGAACGTCATCATGCATTCAGGAAACAATAAGTCGATTAGAAACTAATTGCGTTCATTTTTAAGAGATTATAAATGCCATACCTAAATGATGGAGAGCTACATCTATTGTATCCCGGCTTTATCGATTTTTTGCATAATTATTGGTCGTATTCGAATCATCGAGTTTGTGGTCAACGAAAAGTGGGCGGAGCAAACGCGCGAAGATTTACTGATGTCAACGATTTTGACCCGACTCGAATAGAAATTGTAGTCAACGAAAACTTTGTACTTCCGGACGAATATGGTTAAAGTTATAATCTGGAAAATCCGGCTTGAAAAATTGAAATCTTAGGAGTTTTGTATCAACTTATGGCAAGCCTGGTAATATGCACGTGTGTGCTGTATCTGCATTTGTGCTTTAATCCTAACAATGCTGGAGCTCGTTTCGTGAAAATTCGTACGACAAAAACGGTCGTAACTCAATACCTTGAAATACATTTAATTTCCTATTTCTCTATCCGATCCTTTCTTGTAACATCTCTTTACAAGACGATTCCAAAGCGATGTCAGAACAGAACAGAACAGAACATACTTTATTCAACTTGTACACAATCAGGTACCTCGTTACATAACATACAATCATACAATACAAAACATACATGCATGGTCAATGTGGAAACAGTATAGGTCTTTTAACAAAATTTAGTTAGAACGTACATAGAAAGCACTGTAGAATAGTAGTAGTAGTAGTATATCTTTAATACCTCCAATGATGGAGAGCTACATAATAATACAAACAGTGAAAACATAACATAGAAAGACAGAATAAATCAATGTTGACAGAAATATTATGTACAGTTTAAATTGCGGTAGACATCTAATTTATAATTTTGTATTGAGGTCACATGCACAGATACATCTACACAGCAGTAAAAGCTATTATAGAGTAAGAGTGCATGGTTTAAATTGAACAAAATCAAACATAAAGAGATAGTGGATACTAATATTAGACATCTATATATATACATGACAAATTTACATACTCGTGGATACACCCCCAACCCCAACCCCAACCCCAACACACACACATACCATAACAAGTGACAAGTGACAAAATTTGCCGAAATGAAACATAAGGAACATCGTTATCACTTGGAATGAATAATATGAATGAAAAATCAGTGATAGTGCGCATGATAAGTCTTGTCAAAATAAAGGCAAGACGAACCAAGCCACTAGAAGACTGACCGGAGAGTTTATATTACGGTGAATACGGTTATGGCCATTGTATAACATGCATTACCAATGAAGTAAAAACAATTATTGTGCAATATAGGTTATACAATCGCAATAGCTATGAATTCATGATAAAATAAATCTCATTTATGAATAATAACATATCCACCTATGTATGCATGTTAACAACAAAATAGTCATGGCAGCCATTACAGTAAAACCTCAGCGACCGAAAAATGTCAAATGATGATCGGTAAGACAGACTGCATCTCAACACAGGATGAGAACACAACCGAGAGAACTTCTGGGAGATTTCTTGGATAGTTTCACCGTGCATTAAGAAATACGAATCATCAAAATGTCCAAGTTTTACTTACTGGTATTTCGCTCCTAATAGGTTTTACCGCACCAAGCAAAAAAAAAAAAAAAAGTTTTTTTTTTTTTTTTTTTATACATTCAGTGGGTTGACTACCTTCAACACTCTGTCTGAAATCAGACAAGTTATCGTTTTCTCTCTCTTTTTCTTTAACTAATATATTATTATTATCTCGACTTTACCATGGCATGAAGAAGTTTTAGCTATGTATTTTATCTGATATATTTTTAATAACGTTATTGTAAAAAAAATATATATTTTTTTTTTATATATTTTACATTCTTGTGTTGGAGAATGAACATTGCAATTGTAATTAATGCGGATACATACAACATTTGATACATTCAAGTTTGTGACATAATTTCTGACTCATGCATTTGGCAATACAGTGACATACATACACACATACTTAACCCTTTAACATATAAGCACCTTTACGAACATTCGGTTTATTCTTCCGGAACAGAAAATAGTTCCAATCCACGCAGTCATGAACATATAGCATAGGATATGGTAACTAAAGACAGGCCGAAAGTAAAGCAGAAAGTGTCTTAAGATCTGACTCCAGTTTTACGCAAAATATATTGTAAACAATGTAGACCCAGATCCGGTGGCTAAACCGAAAGCCCCCAGATCTGGATAAGCAGCGTTTGCACATACATGTATATATATAATATATATCCATATATAACTATAAGCCTGAGAGTAAATCTCTTCTTACATTATTGGCTTGTACAATATATTTGCATAAGTTTATCAGTACGACTTTGCTTTTTGACTTAAGCAATTCTGTAAATTTATACATACTTGGGCGTTGATGGAAATGATGTTTAATAAATTTGCTACGAAGATTGTTAAACGCTGAACACTTTAAAACAAAGTGAAACTCATCTTCTAAATCATTGCTATCACATAACTGACAGGATTAGATGGAGAAATAAATATGATAATTGAGACTTTTATAATCTGACTTACGACAACATTTCGTCACCAAAAGGGCTCATCAACATTTTTCACAGTTTTGAGATATAGCCCTCTGAAGTTTAGAAGTGTCCTAAAAATCCATTTTTACATTTACAGACTAAATGTACCACACACTTATAGTATATATGGATATTTATTTGTGTTTTGAAAAGGATTAAAAATAAAGACCATTTTAAATCGACTCGCCACCAGATGGTGCATTAAAAATAGTAATTTGTAAATATGTGTCAAACGCTTATATAAATGGTAAAGAATTAGTTTAGGATAAGAAATTCTGTTTAAAAAAAATGTATTTCAATAAAAAAAATACTGGTCTCTGGTGGGATTCGAACCCGGGGCCCGGCATTGGCGGACAGAAGGCAAAATAGGGAAACCGCTTAGACCAATGGACCATGGAACTATCCGTTTATCTCGGATCGATTTAACGTATTTCAATGTGTAGCGATCGAAAGTGCATACAACTTCGTATTCGGCTCGGGTTTATGCCTGAGCCCGTGTAGAGAAGCAACAACAACAACTATACCGTCTACTAGTCGGTATAGAAAAACGATGGAAATATCTAAAAATCTAAGATTCGGTGACGATTCTTGAAACCTTTTTTGGACTGATCATATTTTTTTAATGTCAGAAGCCAAATAATGCCACAAATTTGCTTTTATTTGAGTATTTTATTTTATTTTATTTTGACAAGTACACCATCCGGTTGCGAGTCCCTTTAAGAGATATTTTGATAATTTTGTTGATAAGCCCTTTTGGCTTAGGATATTTGTCGATTTCAACGTAGAATATTTACAGCCAAAAGGGCTCATCAGATTTTGTTTGTTTCTACTACAACAGGTAAAATGAATAAATAAGTGATCTAAAGCACTGACAAAGTCATATTAACCTTTATTTCAACAGTTAATCAACTAACTAGTATTTAAAGTAGTATTTTCCCAAAAAATTTCATATATTAGACCCCCCCCCCCCCCCCCCCCCAAAAATTGAATAAATCAAAAAAATCAAAAAAAAAATCTGGGTGTGTAGATCTACTGTTTTCTATTTCTCTTTAACTTACCACTAGACATACATGGGTGAAACGTTTACATAAACATTCATTTAACTGTCATCTATACCATCTGACTCTGTATCTGAGAGGTTAGTCGGCCGTAAATCAAAACATTAAAAAACTTCTTATTTTTCAATTTAATCACGTCTCGCGACATCTCTTTGGAAATGTCTTGAAATGACAACTGCAAAGAGATGTCACAAGAGAAGATCAGATGGAGAAATGAATAATAATTGAGAAATTTATAACCTGAATTACGACAGTATTTGTCTAAAAAAGTCTTTTCGTCAGACGGGATCCAGATATTTCGCTGACTTTATTTAGGAATCTGAACGTTACCAGAAACCAGTCAGCACTAACAGTCTAGCACCATCAACAACACTGCAGCTAAGATTAAAATTCAAAGACCCGCACATGGACTTGTCCAGTTAAAATTGTGAAAAGCGGTACAAATGAACATACACTTTATTAAACGTGCAATTGTGTAATGCATGACTAAAGTAATGCAGATGGCTCTTGGGCGTTTGGTAAGTTCTTCATTGATTTTCGTATTATGATCCTACTAAGGAACAATTTGCCTATAACTGTTTCATCCTTTTATCGAGTGACAGCAGTACACATGGTTGACTGTGTATTGGCAGTTGCACCTCGCTAAATATAATAGGACTTCAATTTGAATAGGGTTTGGGGTCATTTTAAAGACAAATGGTTGTTTAATGCACATACATGGCAGTATAGAAAGCTTCTTAGATAATTCCTATTACTTCTATCGGATGGAGTCGGTATAGGGAGAGAACTTGGCTTACATTTGCAAACAGCTTGAATCCAGATCAGACGCCGCGTTACGCGACGTCTGATCTGGATTCAAGCTGTTTGTCACTCGCCATTCAGTTTTTTTTTTTGCTGTCAAACTGTCCATTGCAACTTTGAGAAAAAACAGCATTATGACAATTTCAGGCAGACGATATTGCAGTCGGTAATAGGTTTGACATACTGGTATTGTATGGGGAAGAGCAGCGAGCGTTGTTGTAGGGAGGGAATCGTTGTTGTGAGGGCTGTTGTAGGGAGGGAACACTGTAATTATATTTTCTTGGCAAGATCTTGATTGTAGGTATTTCTCCACGTTTATGATGGTATTTATGTTGAACACTGCACAGGGACATGTAGATGCTAATGAGAGACAATATCTAAAACCCTGATCAAACGCAGCGCATTACGCGTGTGGTCCTAATCAGGGATTACATAGTTGTCCCTCAATAAGCCACCATTTCACACATGAAGTTATATGTAGAAATTAATATATTTTTACTTTTCATGAGCAAAGGGAAAATTGACAATATTATCAATTCTATCTTGACACGTTATTTCGTCACCATAAAAGCAGAGCAATCTGACCGTGGTATATAATAAGATATACCACGGTTGTTATGTTACGTTATAAAATATAATGGTAAATGACGTATTGGGGCATTTCTTTCTTGAACTATGCCCATCAATTTGTCAAGATCGGTGACATATCAACTAGTTCATGGTAAAACCGAAATAATCGATGTTCTACTGTGGTAAATCGTCCAATATATCACATTCGATAATTCAAATATGCGCCATGTAACCAGTCAGGCTATACGAGTTTAAAACAGTTTGGATCTAGGATCAGACCCCGCATCTTGCGCCAATCCAGATTGTTCACATGAGCATTGCGGTACAATATATACAAGTGTGTATCAAGCAAAATATGTTTGTCCAAGATCTTTTGGTAGGTACTTAAGTATTTGAATAATAATTTAGGAGACAAAAAACAATATTTTAATAGGCATAAAACGATCGTCAATTTGCCCCTCGAATCCGCTTACCAAAGAAGCCTTGCTCGATTTCTCTTCCCGAGGTAGCTTTCCCGCAAATCTTTGATTTTTCCTTATTTCTATTGCGTTTTCCAGAACCAGTTGCATACAATTCGATTATATCTCCATTTAACTGCTCATTTTACTGGCAATGTACCTTAACAGGTACGCAAACCTTGAATTAATTTTACCGAGAAATTGGTTTCGCTGAACACAGTAGCCCTTCGTCTTGCGCTCTCTCCAGCCAGTTTTCCACCGATCTAGCAAAACACCGTATTTAATCCGCGATAAAGGTGGGCACGATCAAAGCTTACTACTTTCTCGCTCGAATTGGCCGGGTCTCGTCACATTTGCATGGCAAATAAAATACTTACAGCTTTTTTAAAAGTCGAATCGAAGGTAAACACGTCTTGGCACAGTAGCTTTTATGACGTCAAAGTCACGTGGTATTACCACACACTGTCTTAGGCTCTGGCCAAATTTGTGAAAAACAATTTTTCTGTAATAAGAAATCTTAAAAGGGTGTTATTGTGTGTTTCAGAATGATGGTACATGATGCAGGTCCATGATGTGACATCATACTAGCTGGTACACCAATGGCTAATAAGCTAACCTGATAGAGACCGTTTAGCATTTTAATTGAATTGAATTTATCTGTGTTAAAGTGACTCTTAACATCTTTTAAGACGGCTGGTTTTAATGGCAAACAATCAATAATGGTAATGACAGGATTAGCAGCTTTTCTCATAGACTATACTGAATTTTATTATTTCTTATAAGTTATAACGATTTTTAAATCGTTAATTATATAGTCGGTTATAAAAGCTCTAAATTAATTCAGAGCTTATGACGTTACGTCTATTTACAGGTCTTGCAAATTATCTTATCTTATCTGGTAAGCTATTTGTTTGAACTGTCCTTTCCTCTATAGCGGTTAGAGTAATAGATGCACCGCACGTTTTGTCAAGATATATTCTGCCAGAGGAATGCGGGTCAAAACGGCCCAAAACTAAAACGGACCAGGGTCAAAACGGCCCAGATCCAAAACGGCCCGGGTCAAAACGGCCCAGGTCAAAACGGCCCAACTCGTGAATGTAATATACTGTATTATGATTATTATATGATTATTGAAAATAATTTTTTAATTATTTACATATAACTTGAAAAAATTAAACATAGATTAGAAGAACTGGATGGAGTAAGTACATGTATGTTTTTTTCATTGGATGGGTAACCCAACGTATCTAAACTAGTTGTCACTCAGTTTAAAATGAGTATACAAAATTGTCACAAAATTGTCAGATCTTTTCTGTTCTGTTTTATTTATTTTATACTAAATCTGCTATGCGACGATACTTTTTATGTTGATTTAAAGAAATACTTTGGATAATGGTTGGAAACAGATCTATATGTTAAGTTAACTCCTTTAACTACCACGATGCCATCTGCTTTAAACAAGTATCAGCTTCAATTTCTTTAGTTTCTTTTATGTGTTTTAAAATCAGGTGTTTTTTCGATCTTGATCAGAACCTGCTTTACAGATCTGATGAGAATCAGAACTGTTGGCAAATACCCAGTGTACCTGAGGCAAGGCAGTGAGGTGTTAATATAACAAACTGTCACAACAGCAGGTCAAAGAGCAAAGAATAACACATTTAATGCAATCAAACAATTATGTACAGTAGTCGCGTGTCTCTAGCGTTACACTTTTGCGTTTAAGCAGAATCGATGTCTGCTTTCATTTCGCAAGTTTCTGTTACGTATTTTGACAGTTGGCGTATTAAAATGAATACCCTTATATGTTTACCATAAAAAGTTACTCGTTTCATCTAAATAAAGCCGGCTTTGCAAACAGTTTGGATCCAGCTAAAGTTAAACAGATATAATAGTTTACACATAGATGCAGATTAATATTTATGTATAATGCTTAAGTATCCACCTGCCTTAAACACCCAGTAATGAATAGTTTAGTAGTCATGTCTGTAATGTGCAAAACTCTAATAACCATTGCAAACAGTTTGGATCCAGATGAAACGCCACCTCACTATACAGCTCACCAGGATTCATTCTTACTTTCATTCGTAAACCTATCAATCTAGTAGATTTTGTCTTCGTAATCATTAATTATATTGTTGTACACATCGTTTTCTCTATCCATTAACGCAATTTTCACCAACAATATAGGCGATTATTTAACTTCCGAATCCGGGTCAAAACGGCCCAAAAGTGGGTCGTTTTGACCTGGGCCGTTTTGACCCGGGCCGTTATCGTTCTGGGCCGTTTTGACCCGTCACCCTGCCAGAGTTACTTCCCTTGTACATATCAAATGTCTTGTCAAGATATAGTTCCTCATGATTTTGCCAGAGTTACTTCCCTTATACATAAAACTGTCATTTGCTTTACATCAGGAAGAATGTTGTCTTTGTTGGGCGGATGTGTATTTTCTAGGTTAAAAATTATCCAAACTTAGTGAGACTGTGGAAATATTTTAGGCTCTTTCGGGGACTATGACTATGGAGTCTAAATACGGAAACATTGCATGATCAACAGAGCTGCGTAGGTAAAATGCGAAGTGGATATCGTCTTCTAATTTAGGAAGTAGATCTAGATACTGGATAGCAATGCCAAAGGGTTTTTAACACGTTACCCCATAGCCTGTTTCTAGTTTTAAAGGGGCTCGCAACCGGATTTAGCATTAAAAATAGTAATTTGTAAATATATGTCAAATGCTTATATAAATGGGTAAGATTTAGTTTAGGATAATAAATTCTGTTAAAAATGCATTTAAAAGAAAAGAAGAAGCTCTGGTGGGATTCGAACCCGTGACCCTCCATGCGGAGACAAACATGACAAAAAAGGAAGCACCTTTATCCACACGGCTACTTGCGCTCTCTATCTATATGGTAGCGAATTAACATACTTCACTGGTAGCGATTGATATACATTATTTGGCTCGGGTTTATGTCTGAGCCCGTGTAGAGAAGCAACAACAACAACTATACCGTCAGCTGACGCTATAGAAAAATGATGGAAAATATCTAAAAAAAACTAAGCTTCGGTGACGATTCTTGAGACTTTTTTTGGACTGATCATATTTTTTTTAATGTCAGAAGCCAAATAATGCCACAAATTTGCTTTTATTTGAGTATTTTATTTTATTTTGACAAGTATACCATCCGGTTGCGAGTCCCTTTAAAGACAGGTGACCACTTAAAGCAGGTTGAAAGTAAAGCAGCATGCGCATTCTGCTTTACTTCCAGCCTGCTTTAAGTAGCAATGCCAAAGGATTTTTTTATATAAAAAAAACACAACAATTTCTGGGATATTGTGTGGTTAATGGGTAGATATTGACCTAAACATGTATAAAAGAAACAAACAATGATGTTTAAAAAAAATATATATATGTTAAAGAACAACACTTAACATAAAACTTTATTAAAAGGAAAAAATAAAATGACACAATTTTTGCCTCATGTTGGTTTGGAAGCCATTGAGTCATGCATATTAATGAGATCCCGATGATCACGTCCCTTTTCAGCATTTGGCATTGCTACAATGTACTTTAAGCTATTATCTGCCAGAATATAGAAAATATTTTACGCAGTGACTATGTTTACGACGAGTCGTAAAGATAACCGAGATTCTATTTTTACATCAAAAATAATTTCCGGTTCCGCTTTCGCATAAAAAAATTTTTTGCTGAAATTAAACACTGACGTAAAAATAACAGCCGTCGTACAGATAATTCCACGATCGTCGTAACTATAAGTAATGGTTATAAGGGATAAAAAGAAGAAAAAAACCACTTGACGTAAAAATAACAACTGTCGTAAAGATAACCACGAGCATCGTAACATACATATATAAATTACATATTTTGTCATAGTATTAACACCATCCTAAAATTAACAATCAAGATCGTCGTAACAATAAGAATGGGCACAAACAAAAAGTTTAAAAATTCGCAACTTCCTTAAAATTGTTGTGTTCTAAAACCACTTTATTAAAAGAATTTACCAAGAAGAAATGCATTTTCACACCATTGTTGACTGTGTAGGAGATAGTAACTTGTTCACGGAATGGTCTTGAGAGTGGCGTAAAAATAACCAATTTAATTGTGATGTGGGTTACCCATTTTGCATTGGTCAACATATCTTTTTTTCTTCGTAAAGAAGTTATGAATCTTTAAACTTTTTCGTCAAAGTTAGTCAATACTTAAAGCACGGAGTACTAAGACCGGTAAGTATTCCATGCTTTAAGTTACAACGATCGCGTTTATTTTAACGACAGTGATTTTACTAAGTCAGAAACATTAACATGTGCGCATGCGTGACCTGAAGTATTTTTTGAAGTAAACATAGAATTTGTGCTATATTTACGACTCATCGTAACATAGCCACTGCGAATATTTTATGTAACATATTCCCGAGTCGACTGTTTAAAGTGGGACTATTTTCTTCAGTGGTGGAATAAATTAAAGGCATAATAAGGTGCATTTATAGGCTAATGGGTAAAAGAAAAAAATCCTGGGATATTTTGTGGTTTTTGGATACATCATGATCTTGACCTAAACTAGTCCTTCTAGAAAGACCCTGTGTTTCGAATTTTATCATTTCATGTTTATCATGTTGTTTTTTTACATTTTTTAGTTTCAGCTCAACCAGGGTCTTTCACTAATATGTCATTTTCCGATAGCAAGTTACGCGCAAAATTGAGCCGCGACTTCAAACACAATTTTCTCTTAATTTGAACTTTGTCTGCACACAGTTTGTGCTGTAGTACAATTTATGCCTTTGTATTCAATATTTTTACAAAAAATATAATGACAACGTAACCTTAGCGTCTTATTCCTTCCTTTAAATCCGAACACTACACGTTTTTTCCAAAGCTCAGCCATTGTGGTAGTCAGGTCCACTGATGTTTGATTATTTTTCGTATTGGAGACAGGGAACCAGACTACCTTTGTTGAACAAAGGTCATGTATAAAACACAAGAATACCATTTTCCGTTTCCGGTTTAAACGAAAATCGGCTCGCTGGCTCCCAGTCCATTTTAATTTTTGTTTTCGTTTGTTTTTTCACTCTCATTACATTTACCGGAAGTTGTTCACTGGAAGTTGAAGATTCAAATCTTATTCTCTCTGATTTCTCTCACTCAACTGAGTAAAGTTGTGAAATAAAGCAGAAAAAGGTTAGGGAATTATTTTCTTCTGTGCAGAATACTATTTAAAAAATAATGTTTGACCTTAAAATAGACTTTAGTTCGCCTTACTGACATTGTTAGTGTTAACGCGATATCTGTTTTATTGCTATGGGGAATTGAGCAAATGAATTTGGACCCCAGATTCATCAAGGGTCCTCATTATTTGGACTAGACCTAAACATGTATAAACCACACCAAAACATAATGTTATCACATGTGTATGTTAAAAGAAAACGCCATATTTTTTACTAGTCATAAATATTGTTTTTGTCACTTATGTAGAGGTCTAGAGGAGTAGGTAGCACTCCAGTGGAAGTATGGGTTAAGGCATTCTACTCTAGCGAAGAGAATACTCATCATTTTAAACAGACATGTACACAAAAAGTACACAAGTTTGTCATATACAAACAGTGTAGACCCCGATCAGAGCCCTCTGATCAGGGTCTGAACTGTTTGTAATTTTACAATACATTGTTAAAATTAACACTAAAAAATCACAAATATACTTTACCTATTATGTGAAATTGGAATTGGTCATCTAAAGTTTCAGGTGTGGAATATGTTATGTGGTATCAGATGTATATTTTTACACCTTTGTTTTATTGTTACAGAGCTGAAAAATGCTTGTTCAAGTTGTTGTGATACTACTGAGCTTTGTGTTGACTGCCGCTGAAAATGTTACAGGTATGATGCATGCATGTAAAAGATATGATTTTTTTCTTGGTTGTTTATGCTATAACCCTTAGCCCGCCAAATAAATTGTTGTCTGCTATATTTCTCGTCTGCTTCAAGTTTCAAAGTGCTTCAAAGTTGCTGAAAATGTTGTCCGAGTGTCAAACAGCTTGGATCCGGATCCAAGCTGTTTGCAAATGGAGCTATAGTCGTGAGTGGCAGGCTAAGGGTTAAATAAAAAATGAGTGGGATAAATACAATTCAATTCATAAATTGCATTAGCAATTTGTGGTTGATTTCCTGATCATTTTCTGCCCTTTTAATTCATATTAACACTGGAAAAAAATCCTTTCTTAACCTCCAGGATTGAAGATAGGTGTCAAAGTATTGCAAAACGACAAAAGTGCAGAGCCTGATCACTGATCAGAGAGCTCCCTTAGGAGCCATCTGATCTGGGTCTTCACTATTTGAATAGAATAAGTGTACATTATGTAGGTACACTTTTTGCAAAGGACCCATATATGAATGGCTTAGAGTTAAAGGTTTATAATTATTTCACCCTCTATATAGGGAGGGGGAGACATATTTGATGTTGTGCATTCTGTCCATCCATCTGTCTGAAATAGTGTGCAGTTAACTCCTTCTACACTTATGGAAGGATTTACTTCCAAACTTTAACAGATAAATTAACCCATTTCCACATCAATAAATAGTTCCAATTCATACAATTAAGAATATGTATGATAATAAATATTTTCTATATTCTAGCTAATGGTAGCTTAAAGAAGGCTGAAAGTAAAGCAGAATGTGCCCTAAGGCACATTCTGCTTTACTTTCAACCTGCTTTAAATGGCAACCTATATTTAATACTTGAAACAGGCTATGGGGTAACGGGTTAACCATTTGTATGGTAAGATGTTCATGTGGTTTGGAATTTGGGGCTGCAACCAATTTGATAAAAGTTATGGCCATTTGAACTTTTCCCTACATGGAATACATAAGGGGGAAATCTTGTGCAGCTAAATCCTCCTACACTACTGAAGGGGTTGGCTCCAATTTTTCACAGATGAACAACTTATATGGGAAGATGTTCATGTGGTTTTAGACTTTTGGCTGCAACCTTTTAACAAAAGTTATGGCGCTTTAAGTATTTTCCCACATACTGTTTACATACAGAATATCAGGATAAAATCTTTTGCAGCTTACTTCTCCATTTTTGAAGGGATTTGCTCCAAACTTTCACAGACAATTCACTTTTATATGAAAGTGATCATGCTGTTGTCAATTTGGGATGGAAGCATTTTGCCAGATATGATGCTTTGAAATTTTTCATATTTGTAAAGAATATAAAGGGAAAACTTGTGTGTAGTTAACTAATCATTAACTACTTGTATGTGAACTTGTTTTTGTTGTTTGATATTATGGTTGTGACCAATTAATATTTGTGGAATAGGGGTATACGGGGGAAACATATGTTTTTTACTAAAAACAAAATCTAGTTATTTCATGGGGCCTCCGTGGCCTAGTGGTATAGTCACTGTGACTTACATCACTAAGCTCCTCACCGCTGTGAGTTCGAATCCCAGTAGGGTCGTTCGGATTTTTCATGTGGGGAAGCCTTCCAGCTGGCTTGCGGAAGGTCGGTGGTTCTACCCAGTTGCCGATTTGTGTCTGAAACAGTGCATAAAAGACTTCTGGGGTCTTCCTCCACCTGTAATTAGCTGGACGTCACGATATGACTGAAATACTGTTGAAAGCGACGTAAAATCAAAACAAATCAAATCAAATCTACTTATTTCAATTTATTTTCAGATGTAACAGTCAACAGGGATACATGTTTCGATATCATGGAAATAACTAGTGAGATGTCCGTGAGACTGATATATACATTTGACCCCTCTGTTGATGAACACTGCTGGTTTCAGTTTAAAAATAACGGGTACAAGAAGAAAGTTTGTATTCACCTGGAGAAATTCATAGTACCAAGACCATGTTACATTCAGTTACAGTACAGAGAATGGGAACCAGATAGTGAGCCTTCCAGGGTAGGTATTTGTTTTAACTCCATAGCTTGTTTTCAATATCAAAGACAGATGAGATTGTTGCGTAAAGCAGGCTGAAAATTAAGCAGAATGCTCCTTTACCCTTTACCCCATAGCCTGTTTCTATTGTTTAAAACAGGTAATCACTTAAAGCAGGTTGAAAGTAAAGCAGAATGTGCCTTAAGGCACATTCTGCTTTACTTTCAACCTGCTTTAAGCTACCATTTGCTAAAATAAAGAAACTATTTCTTATGGTACACATTCATAACTGTATAAATTGGATTTGTTTTTTTTCAGTGGAGGAATAAATTGAATGCGCTTCTATGGGGGAAAGGGTTAAGGAGCATTCTTCTTTACTTTTAACCTGCTTGATGCCACCATCTGATAGAATAAAGAAAAATCATGACTATTGAGGTATAAATCAAAGGCATAAAAAGTGGTGTTGGGAATTGATCTGAAACTCTTTAGTCGATTAATCGGTGTATTGAGTTGACTGATTAATTTATTTATTGGTTCAATTTAGCATCTCATAGAAATTTTGAAATAGAGTACTCAGAGTTAACCCATAAATATGTTTTTTACACCTCTAATCAATCTTACATTACGAAAAGTAGTCCTGAACTAGGTACTTCTGGCAATGAATCTTTAACGACATTTCACATTTATTTCAAGATAAAAACTTGTAGCAGGCTGAAAGTAAAAGCATAATGGTCTGTTAATCTAGAAACTGGTTATGGGTTAAAGGAAAATGCCCCACAAAGTCGTCAAAAGGCCTACAAAATGCTTACTCTTCTTCTAATGAGTGGTTGGTCAATACAACATTGACTTCAGCGCTCCCTCCCTACAACAACACCCAACGGGAGACAAAAAATATATGAGTTGTTCGGAGGGAGTCGTTAAAGGGAGATAAATTTGCAAACAGCTTGAATCCAGATCAGACGCCGCGTAATGCGGCATCTGATCTGGATTCAAGCTGTTTGTCACTCGTAATTAAGTTTCTTCCTGTCAAAATTTCCATTATGTAACTTGGAGAAAAACAGCAGACGACAATTTTAAGCAGACAACATTGAAGCCGTGAATAGGTTGGACATGATTGTTCTGTTTAGGGAACTACTACAAGGGTCGTTGTAAGGAGGGAGTCGTTGTTGGGAGGGCCGTTGTAGAGAGTGATCATTGTATATTGTTTTGTTTGGTGTAACTTCAGGTGTATGACTGCCATTATAACCTTGTAGCCGATACAACTAAGCAAACCTGGTGCTCTGACAAAAATGTGATCTTTGTAACATTCAAAAGAAGTGCTATAGAGCGATCCAAAATTGAAGGCTCTGGTGTCCGGCTCAAAGTGTACAGGCCACGTAAGTTTCATGTGTTGTTGTACAAAAATAAAATCATGTTGAACTCGCTCACCCCTAAAACTTCAAATGGACAATTCCAGTTTCCAATTCAATCAAGTCCATTTCTGATTATTTAGGGTAGTTGTTTGTCAATATATTGTATGACAAACAGTACAGACCCTGATCAGAAGGCTCCTTCTTTGCATGGGACAAGTGTACTCTTGATATGTACATTGTTTGCAAAGGTTGCATATAAACCTGACCATGGTTCAAAGGATTAACTCTCTCACTCCTGACAGTTTTAATGGACAGTTCCAGTTTCCAATTAAGTCTAATCATAATTTGGATTTAAGGTTATTTGTTTAGCTTGCCGAACGAATGTCCAGGAGAGCTTAACCCTTTCCCCCAATAGAAGCGCCTTTTAGCGCATATGATTTATTCCTCCGCTGAAGAAAATAGTTCCAATTTAATCAGACATGAGTATATAGTTTAGATTATATTTTCTATATTCTAGCCCATGGAAGCTTACAGCAGGCTGAAAGTAAAGCAGAATGTGCCTAAAGGCGCATTTTGCTTTACTTTCAACCTGCTTTAAGTGGTCACCCATCTTCAATACTAGAACTAGGCTATGGGGTAATGGGTTAAGTTTAAACATATTTTATTTCAATATATTTCTTACAACATTTGATTCGGCTCTTCCCCTCATTTAACTCTGTGACCTTGACTTTGAACTTAGGGCCACTATTTAGGTTTCAAAATCTGCATTTAGGTTTTGAAAAATGCTTATAGGTACTCCTATGTTCATTGAGGTATTGCTTTCATATTTGATATGCATGTGTATATGAACGAGAACTTAATATGCACAAAAAAGTCCCCTGTAAGCTTGACCTTGAACTTTTGGCCCGTGTTTAGGTTTTGGAGTCTGCGTTTAGGTTTTTAAAAATGCTTTCATAATTATTTGTTATGCATGAGTATACACTGAAAGAATTTGACGCCTTGACCTCAGACTCTGCTTTTATGTTTCAATATGTGCTGCTGGCAAGCTTTGTTGTCTCTCTGACAACTCTTGTTGCAGTATACAGTGAAACCCCTCTAAACCGGACATGATTGGGGACAAGATAAATTTCCGGTTTAAAGGAGTTTCCAGTTTAGAGGGGTTTCAGGTTTAGAGGGGTTTTAACCCATAGCTTGTGCCTAGTATGGAAGAAAGCTGATCACTTAAAGCAGGTTGAAAGTAAAGCAGAATGCGCCTTAAGGCGCATTCTGCTTTACTTTCAACCTGCTTTAAGCTATTACCTGCTAGAGTATAGAAATTATTTCTGATTATACATATTTAGTGTACGAATAAATCAAGGTCGCAAATAGGCATATTTATGGTGTAATGGGTTAAAATAAAGAAGGATTTGAAACGGGACCAACGTTTTTGTCTGGTTTAGAGAGAGTTCCGGTATTTAGAGATTCCGGTTTAGAGGGGTTTCACTGTATTACAAAATGACAAACAGTACAAACCCAGATCAGTTGTGTGATTGTTCACAGTTACTGATTGTAAAGGATGAGAACATTAATGGCTATGGTTCAATCAGTTAACCCTTTCCCCCATAGAAGCACCTTTTAGAATATTTGATTTATTCCTTCACCAGAGAAAATAGTTCAATTGAATACGACTGTAAGAAATTTTTCTATATTCTAGCAGATGGTAGCTTAAAGCAGGCTGAAAGTAAAGCAGAATGCACCTTCAGGTGCATTCTGCTTTACTTTCAACCTGCTTTATGTGTTCACCTGTTTTCAAAACTAGAAACAGGCCATCCTGTAAAGGGTTAACACTTGCTATGCTGATTTCAAATAAACTTGACCTGATTTCTAAATAACTGCCAGTTTGCATTGATTCGTGAGCGGTATGTCACACAAATTATCTTGCTATATGCAACCACCTGACTAAAACATCTTAACTCATTGAGTGGGCATAATGGAGAGGCTTTACTCACTGTATTTGTAATTAAACTTTCATTTCATTGAAAATTGTTTTTGTGCATTTGCAGATTCCGATGATCTGAACTATTATGAGAAGAACAAGTATAAGATAATTGGGATAGTAGGTGGACTATCAGTGGTGTTCCTAATTATAGGAGTGATATCAGTGGTATGTTGCAGAACCAATAAAATGGAGAGAAGAAGGAGCTACCAATCATCTCATAGCTCGCAGCCAGTCAACGGTTAGTACAGTAATATGGTGATACAATGTAGTCAAAGAAGTGATTACCAGGGCTCAATATAACGGGCGTATTTCAAAAACAAAAATATTTGTTTCTGCATTAAATCCTATGGTGTCACTACTCATTAGAATCGTCTCTCAGAGATGATTCTAATGAATAGTTACACCATATGATTTGGTGCTGAAATGAGTGAGAATATGTTTGATTTGTTCAGTTAACTCCCTCTTATCTGGAGCCAACCATCTAATCGAAGGCAGTTTATATAGTCGTGTCATGAAATGTATTACATGTATGTACAGTGTAATCAGAGTCTTGATAATCTGATTTTCTGAGTTCTTGCCCTGACCCCTTTGATTAAATGCTTCATTTATTTACCTGCCTAATCCGAGCATGCATCATGATACTTTCTACGTCAATATCTTCTTAATTGATATCTTATGACTGCTAGTGCTTTAAGATACAATAGCAACATCCCAAATTCTGTGTAGGAAACAGGGCTCCAGATAAGGGGAGTATTTCAAAAACTTAAATCTCTATTTCTGCTTTAAACCCTATGATGTCACTACTCATTAGAATCGTCTCAAAGAGACGATTTTAATGAGTAGTTACACCAAAGGATTTGGTGCTGAAATGAGTGAGAAAATGTTGAATTTGTTAAGTCTTATCTGGAGCCCTGGGGATTGATGTTGGAACAGATACTTTTAAGACTATCCTGCATTATTAACTGCCGTTGTTCTATAGGCTTTACTGTATTGGTTTAGTTCAGCTTTATTTATGCTATTTTTCAGCCCAGTTCACGTCAACATCCTCTCAGCAGTGTCAGACTACAGAACACTTTGATACAGGTCCTATGGTGCAGTTTTCAGGTACAGGTATCTTTCAACTCTTACAATGCTAGCGGTGAAGTCATGATAACCTTTTGATACAGTTTGGATCCTGATGAGACACTGTGTTATGCGTGCTAGCAGTGAAGTCATGATAACCTTTGCAAATAGTTTGGATCCTGATGAGACACTGTGTTATGCGTGCTAGCAGTGAAGTCATGATAACCTTTGCAAACAGTTTGGATCCTGATGAGACACTGTGTTATGCGTGCTAGCAGTGAAGTCATGATAACCTTTGCAAACAGTTTGGATCCTAATGAGACACTGTGTTATGCGTGCTAGCAGTGAAGTCATGATAACCTTTGCAAACAGTTTGGATCCTGATGAGACACTGTGTTATGCGTGCTAGCAGTGAAGTCATGATAACCTTTGCAAACAGTTTGGATCCTAATGAGACACTGTGTTATGCGTGCTAGCAGTGAAGTCATGATAACCTTTGCAAATAGTTTGGATCCTGATGAGACACTGTGTTATGCGTGCTAGCAGTGAAGTCATGATAACCTTTGCAAACAGTTTGGATCCTAATGAGACACTGTGTTATGCGTGCTAGCAGTGAAGTCATGATAACCTTTGCAAACAGTTTGGATCCTGATGAGACACTGTGTTATGCGTGCTAGCAGTGAAGTCATGATAACCTTTGCAAACAGTTTGGATCCTAATGAGACACTGTGTTATGCGTGCTAGCAGTGAAGTCATGATAACCTTTGCAAACAGTTTGGATCCTGATGAGACACTGTGTTATGCATGCTAGCAGTGAAGTCATGATAACCTTTGCAAACAGTTTGGATCCTAATGAGACACTGTGTTATGCGTGCTAGCAGTGAAGTCATGATAACCTTTGCAAACAGTTTGGATCCTAATGAGACACTGTGTTATGCGTGCTAGCAGTGAAGTCATGATAACCTTTGCAAACAGTTTGGATCCTGATGAGACACTGTGTTATGCGTGCTAGCAGTGAAGTCAGGATAACCTTTGCAAACAGTTTGGATCCTAATGAGACGCCGCATAACGCGGCGTCTCATCAGGATCCAAACTGTTTGACACTCTGACCTTGTTTTGAAAAGAAATTTTGAAAAAATTATTTTTTAAAGCAGAAGCAGACAATTGTAGCAGACATAGAAGCCTGTTGGGGAGATCTATAACATTTTCTTGGTGATTCAAGGCTAAAAAACCTAATAAATTTCTCATGTCGGGCAAATATTATGAAAGTTTTGTATTTTTGAATTTAAATGACATGACAAATTTTCCTTATGGTGGGAAAAGAAGCTGAGAACATTGCAAACAGTGTTGACCAAGATTTGGTCAGAAAGTCTGATGTCAGGGCTAAATATTGATTAAATATTTTCTGCTTTTTCAGGTCCACAACGATTTCATGTGGGAGATGAGCCTCCACCTTACTCAGGTTAGAATAGATCACATCAACTGGATAGTTTCTAACATACTGCACAGTATTTGATAATTCAAGCTCTTTTTAAAAGTAACTGGGTCCATGCTTATAAAGCGTTTGAGTTGAGTCTAAAACTGTTCTCAAGCATTTGATTGGTCAGATTTGAGCTTTGGCTCAAATCTGACCAATCTGATGCTTCAGAATGCACTCAGACTCAACTCAAATGCTTTATAAGCGCTGGGCCTGTACTTCAAATTTAATCCATTAAACCCTACAAACTAGTTACGCCTCCTTTGCAAACAGCATACTCCTGAATAGTACATTTGTTGTATGCAAATAATGTAGACTCTTCTAATGAGTAGTATCACCATAGGATTAAATGCAGAAATAAAAAAAATTTTTTTTGAAATACTCCCTTGATCTGGAGCTCTGTTTGACTCTGTTGCTCAAACAGTATAAATTCTAGACCAACTCAAATTGGGATGCAGGGGCCCATTTTATGAAACGCCTTTCGACAAATATGGTCATAAGCCAGATTCTAAAATTATCAATAATTATTTTGTTCTCTATCTTATACTGTCTTTTTACATTTCTTTGCAATCGTCTTGAAAAGACAATTCCAAAGAGATGTCAAAAGACAGAATTAGACGGAGAAATCAGAAGTACGCTGTATTTTCAAGTTTTGACTTACGACCGTATCAAGTTTAAATGTGTAAACTGATTGGCAATGCTGAGACAAGCCAGACATTCATTTCTTGAATTTTCTTTAGCATTGATCATCAAGTAACATTTCTTCAGAAATATTAATGAGCTTGGTGTGTTCTCTTTTCAGAGGTCATTAAAGAAAGCATGGAAGAGGCTCCCCCACCTTACCCAGGCAAATGACACCCAGCTAAAACAATGAAATTTATGCACACACACACCCGGTGGTGGATTTATAGACTGCCGTGCCTTTCCATATCAGAATCAGAATGCCAGATACAACGGAGAAGACATTACTGTTTACCGTTTAACCCATTACCCCATAGACTGTTTCTAGTTTTGGACCCTGGTGACCACTTAAAGCTGGTTAAAAGTAAAGCAGAATGCATTTTAAGGTGCATTTTGCTTCACTGTAAGTCTGCTTTAAGCTACCATTTGCTAAAATATAGAAAATATTTCTTATGCTGCATATGCATGACTGTATAAACTGGAACTATTTTCTATAGCCGAAGAAAAAATGATATGCATATCTATGGAGTAAAAGATTAAATAGGTAGGATCATCAAATAGTTGGGAGTAAATAGGTTCTTTTGCCCCTTCACTGTCTTACCGATAGTGCAATGTTAATTGCAAATAGTCTGGATCTAGATCAGGTGCCAAGTAATGTGATATCTGATCAGGATTCAAACTGTTTGACACTCTCTACTGTATTACTTTAACCCTTTCCCCCATAGAAGCGACTTTTAGCGCATTTAATTTATTCCTCCGACGAAGAAAAGAGTTCCAGTTTATACCCTCATGAACAATTACCGTAACAAATATTTTATATAGCCTAACAGATGGTAGTTTAAAGCAGGCTGAAAGTAAAGCAAAAGGCACATTCTGCTTTACTTTCAACCTGCTTTAAGTGGTCCCCTGTCTTCAAAACAAGAAACAGGCTATCAGGTAAAGGGTTAAGTCAATTTACCTGAACTTTAAATTTGAGAGTAATAAAGGTTATGTAGTGTCTTACCTTGATCCCAACTGTTTCCAAATATTCAGTGTCCTATAGGTAAGGCAGAGAAGAGGTTATGAAATTGATATACATTTGAAAGAAATATTTTGCTAACAAAAGGCATCTTGATCACATTCCACATAAAAATGAAGGACCACAGAACATTATCACCTCAATGGATTTATGTATGGGACAAAATTGAAAGAGCAAAACATTAGATTTTGCTTTCTTTGTTTGATTTATCAGAGTTCCAGATAAAAGGAGTGTTTCGAAATCTAATATCTTGATATCTCCATTAACTCATTGATATATGCGTCCTTTACCAAAAGTGTAGCTGTGAAGAGTACACTTGTCTAATGCAAACAGTGAAGTCACTGATTAGAGGGCTCCTTCAGGAGCGCTCTAATCAGGGACTTCACTGTTTGTCATTTTACAATACATATTATTAAAAACTACCCTAAATCATCTAAAATGGACCAGCCTTTATTGTAAACTGGAATTTTCCATTAGACGTTTCAGGGGATAATGAGTTAAGCCCTATGGTTTAACAATTCATTAGAATCGTCTCTTCAAGACAATTCTTATGAGTATTTACACCATTTGGTGCTGAAATTAGTGAGAAAATGTTGGATTTGTTCAGTTTACTACCTCTTATCTGGAGCCCTGTTCATTATATGCATTTTCATAATCATCTAACCAAAACTGGCAAAACATGTTAAATACATTCAATACATGTATATATATTCAGATTATATCTAATAATCAACATTCAACTTGGAAGCATCAACATGAAAGATATGTTGTTAATTACATGTATGTGATGCCAGGGGCCCATTTCATAACAACTTAGTACGACAAGAACGGTCGTAAGTCAAAACTTTAAAATACATTTAATTTCTGATTTCTCTATCTTATCCTGTCTTTTGACATCTCTTTTGAATCGTCTTGAAAAGATGATTTCAAACGGATGTCACAAGACAGCATTAGATGGAGAGATAAATAATAATTGGGACTTTTATCATCTAAATTATGACAACATTAGTTGTACTAAGTTTTATGAAACAGCCCTAGGTGTTGTAGTTATCTCTTACAATGCAAGCCATTTCATTGTTAATTTCAAAGTTACAGTTTATTTGTATTAGGCAACTACAGAATTAAGAAGCATGTTAATCTTAGAAGACAGGACTGCTTTATGCAGGGCAAAAGTAATGCAGAAATCTCCTGTCTCTTTCATCCCTGTATTCCAATTTCCAATGGAGACTTCCATTGATTGCTGTTTAGGGCCGCTTGTTACATTACAGTAAAACCTCTCCATTATGACCACTAAATTGTGTTAATTATTAGGTGTTTACGACCGGTGACTGCTTAAGTAGCTTTCTGTTTTACTGTCACATTGCTTTAAGATGTCACCTGCCTTTTTAACAATGAATTAACGTTGGTTTTAGTGGTCAAAATAGAGAGGTTGTACTGTATAATACAAAATGTATAAGTGCAGACCCTTGATCAAAAACAAGAGGATTTTTCAAAAGTACACTAGACTTGTAAATAATGCATTAACACATGAGATGTTATTGGGCTAAACTTTCACTTTTACCAATCCCCTATAGCCTGTTTCAAGCTTTGAAGACAGATGACCACTTAAAGCACTTAAAGCCTTATGGCATATTCAGCTTTACTTTCAGCCTGCTTTAAGCTACCATCTGTTAAAATATAGAACATATTTCTTATGGTGCATATTCATGATTGTATAGAAAAGAACTTATTTTCTTCAAGGAGGCGTAAAAAGGCATATTGATGGGGGGGAGGGGGGGTGAAATATCCTTAAGACTATAAATGTATGTTTTTCTGTAATTGCTTAATACATTAAAACCCTTCAATACCACCTCTAAATATAAGATTAATTAATGGTATGCATGGAGTTCATCATTTTGACATATCAGGTTGGGACCCTTGTCACAGGTTGTTGTCTGACCCAAACATATGAGTTGTATGTATATTTGATGTCAAACTTTTAATTCATTCTCTACTGTTGAGGATACAGTCAATACTTGTATACAGCAGACACTGAAGAAACTGTATATACAGTAGTTCTAACCTCTCCATTATGACCACTACATTATGTTAATTATTAGGTGTTTATGACAGGTGATGGTTTAAAGCAAGGTGACAGTAAAACAGAAAGCTCCTTTTGGAGCTTTCTGTTTTACTGTCACCTTGCTTTAAGCTGTCAACAGTCTTTTATACAATCATTTAGCCTTCTTTTAGTGGTGCTATTAGAGGGTTTTACTGTACATGTATGTTGTCTTCAGGGCATATGGCAGGTAACTGCAGGGTAACAGTAATGCAGGTATTTCCAAAAGAAGCTTTCTGCATTACTTTCACCCAGCATTAAGCTGCTCTTTGTATGTAAAGTCTGCTTATCTTCTTAACCCTTTCCCTTATAGGAGCGACTTTTAGCGCATTCATTTTATTCATCCGCCAAAGAAAATAGTTCCATTTTATACTGTCATGAATTTGTACCATAAGAATTTTTTTCTATATCCTAGCAGAGAGTAACTTAAAGCACGCTGAAAGTAAAGCAGAATGCGCCTTATGGCGCATTCTGCTTTACTTTTAGCCTGCTTTAATAGGTCACATATCTTAAATACTAGAAACAGGCTATGGGTTAAAGGGTTAATTTGGAGGTTGCTTAATCCATTACCCCATAGCCTTTTTCTAAAAAATAGGTGACACCTTAAAGCAGGTTGAAAGTAAAGCAGAATGCGCCCTAGGGAGATTTTCAACCTGCTTTAAGCTACCATCTGCTAATACATGTATATAGAAAATAGTTCTTATCATACATATTCATAACTGTATAAACAGGAAATATTTTGCTCAGAAGAGAAATAAATGAAATGCCTATTGATGGGGTAACGGTTAATTAATGTTTGACTCTACTCCACTAAAGCATTAATTTCTTGTAAAGTATTCCATGTGCAAAGTTCAATTTGCAGTTGGTCACAGAGATAGGGGTAGGTCATATTTAGTACAGAGCAGAGCTCAAGGTAAGGGGCCTATTTCCCAGCTACAACCTGTTGATCGGGAATTAGCTTAATTACATTGACTTGTATTTGAGAGCTTTCATAGAGACTCCATATTAACTTCTGTTTTAACATATACAGTACATGTATGATCACTTGTGTTGAGTGGTTGTAAAATTTATTCCTTGCTAGAATCCTTTTGTCTGAACCAAACCCTATGGTGTGACTACTCACTAGAATTGTCTTGAAGAGATTATTCTAATGAGTAGTTACACTTTAACACTTTACCCCATAGCCTGTTTTGAAGACAGGTGACCATTTCACCCAGGTTTAAGCTACCGTCTGTTAGGATGTAGAAAATATTTCTTATGATACATATTCATGACTGTATTAATTAGATCTATTTTTTTCATTGGAGGAATTAATAAAAGGCGCAAAATGGCATATTTATTGGGTAATTGGTTAAGTAACGGAGAAAATGTTGGAAATATATTGTTAAATAAGAGTCCCTGTTTAGAGGTTTTAGCACACAACTTGGGCATAGCAATTTACAAACATGTCATGGTTATGTTAATATTTTTATGAGTTTGGGCTTTTTTATAGAATATTCATGTTATTTGGCCTTTGAGCATTACTCACCCAATTTTAATTTCTTGCCCTCTTTTTATACTCATGTATTCTGTGTTTTATATATGTTGCTTGGAATCTCATGGTCCCATTAATTAATGTTTATATTTACATGTATTTAAATACTTAACCCTTCAAATGCCAATAGCATATATTCTAATATTTCAAAGTACATCAAGGGCAGATAACTCTTGCTGCAATTATCAAATTTCAACAATAACTGCACTCCTTCAGGAACTTATAGATATACATATTTTGTGCAAGTATAAACGAAATCTATTGAAAATAGTGTAAACTCTTTCAACACTAAGTAACTTTTGTGTGAAATTACGATCAATTGTGGATATTTTTAGTTACCTAAACATAAACCAGTCTTCTGTTAATTCTGGGTAGTTAAATAAATAATGCTTTAATTTTGCAAACAGCATACTCCCTGGTCAGAGGGCTCCTATATGAAGGAATAAGTTAAATACGCTAAAAATCGCTTCTATGGGGGAAGGGGTTAAGTCATAAGAGTCGATATGCATCTATTGAATGGTTGATAATACTGATTTCATTTTAATATGTATGTTTTTGTATGCTGTACATTCTTTATGTTATCTCACAGGATTATGTTAAATCGCTTCATTTGTTAATTTCATTATTTGTTGAGTATAAACACTTTGATACTAAATGTGATATTTTTGTAGTTTTTGTGACTTCTTTAAGAAATCTGTTCACTAGTCTATCTTGTCCATTTTTTCAATAAATGTAAACAATGGAAAGCTTTTATCTCTTTATTCTTCCTTTTCCCAATACCAGTACAGTACAATGCAGTTCGTTTCTTGATAGGTAGATTTTTAGCTCACCTGAGCTAGCTCAGGGTGAGCTTTTGCAATCCTTGAATGTCCGGCGTCCGTCGTGCGGTGTGCGTCGTCCGTCGTGCGTCATCAACAAATTTAGTGTTTACACTCTAGAGGCCACAATATTTATCCAATCTTTCTCAAACTTGCTCACATTGTATATTACCATAAGAGTTCGAATGAGTTCGATTATGGTTGAAATCGGAATAATAGGTCAAGATTTATCTACCTTTGAATTGCTGAAAATGCCATATTTAACTGTTTACATTCTAGAGGCCACAATAATTAGGGCCCCACCGAGAGGTGGGTGCCCTATAGTAATCGCCTTGTCCGTCAGTCCGTCAGTCAGTCAGTCTGTCTGTCAGTCAGTCTGTCACACTTTTCCTTGTCCGCTCTCTAAGTCTAGTAATTTTTATCCAATCTTTACCAAACTTGCTGAAAATGTGTATTAGTATAATATCTAGGCCAAGTTCGATAATTACCCAAATCCCATAAAGCATGTTGGAGTTATTGTTCTTGAATTATTAAAAAATGGCTGTTTCAACCTTGTCCGCTCTCTAACTCAAGTAATTTTTATCCAATCTTCACCAAACTTGCTGAAAATGTGTATTAGTATAATATCTAGGCCAAGTTTGATAATTACCCAAATCCCATAAAGCATGTTGGAGTTATTGCCATTGAATTATTAAAAAATGGCTGTTTCAACCTTGTCCGCTCTCTAACTCAAGTAGTTTTTATCCAATCTTCACCAAACTTGCTGAGAATGAGTATTGGTATAAAATCTAGGCCAAGTTCGATAATTACCCAAATTGCATAAGGCATGTTTGAGTTATTGCCCTTGAATTATTAAAAAAAGGCTTTTTTTAAGCCTTGTCCGCTCTCTAACTTGAGTAGTTATTATCCAATCTTCACCAAACTTAATGAAATTGTGTATTAGTATAAAATCTAGGCCAAGTTTGATAATTTCTCAAATCGCATAAAGCATGATGGAGTAATTGTCCTTGAATTATTAAAAAATGACTGTTTCAGCCTTGTCCGCTCTCAAACTCGAGTAGTTTTTATCAAATCTTCACCAAACTTAATGAAAATGTGTATTGGTATAAAATCTAGGCCAAGTTCGATAATTACCCAAATCGCATAAGGCATGTTGGAGTTATTGCCCTTGAATTATTAAAAAATGGCTGTTTCAGCTTTGTCCGCTCTCTAACTTGAGTAGTTTTTATCCAATCTTCACCAAACTTAATGAAATTGTGTATTAGTATAAAATCTAGGCCAAGTTTGATAATTTCTCAAATCGCATAAAGCATGATGGAGTAATTGTCCTTGAATTATTAAAAAATGACTGTTTCAGCCTTGTCCGCTCTCAAACTCGAGTAGTTTTTATCGAATCTTCACAAAACTTTATGAAAATGTGTACTGGTATAAAATCTAGGCCAAGTTGGATAATCACCCAAATTGCATAAGGCATGTTGGAGTTATACCCCTTGAATTATTAAAAAATGGCTGTTTCAGCCTTGTCCACTTTCTAACAAAAATATTTTGTATTGGATATTCATCAAACTTACTGAAAATGTTTATTGGTATATAATCTAGGTCAAGTATGATAATTACCCAAATCGCCTAAGGCACATTAGAGTTATTGTCCTTCAATTATTAAAAGATAGCTGTTTAAGCCTTGTCCGCTCCCTTACTGAAACAACTGTTTCTATCTGATATTCACTAAACTTGCTGAAAATGTTTATTGGTATGAAATCTAAGCCAAGTTCGATAACTACTCAAATCGCATAAGGCAATTCAGAGTTATTGTCCTTGAAGTATAAAAAGAGGACTGTTTCAGCCTTGTCCGCTTTTTTAACACAAACATTTTATATTGGATATTTACAAAACTTGCTGAAAATGTTTATTAGTATCAAATCTGCAGTTTTATCTTGTGCCTTTCTCCTCCTGACTCCTTTTGTGGGGTCCTTTCTGACTGGTCAGTATTCTAGTTACCCAACCTTTCTCAAACTTGCTCAGATTGTATATTACCATAAGAGTTCGATTATGTTTGAAATCGGACCAATAGGTCAAGAGTTATCTACCTTTGAATTTCCGAAAATGCCATATTTAACAGTGTTTACACTCTAGAGGCTACAGTATTTATCAAATCTTTATCAAACTTGCCCAGATTGTATATTACCATAAGAGTTCGAATGAGTTCGATTATGGTTGAAATCGGATCAATAGGTCAAGAGTTATATACCTTTGAACTGCTGAAAATGCCATATTTAACAGTGTTTACACTCTAGAGGCCACAATTTTTATCCAATGTTTCTCAAACTTGCTCAGATTGTATATGACTATAAGAGTTCATATAAGTAAGATTATGGTTGAACTCGAGGTATTAGGTCGAAAGTAATCTACCTTTGAATTGCTGAAAATGCCATATTTAAGGGTGTTTACACTCTTGAGGCCACAATATTTACCCAATCTTTCTTAAACTTGCTCAGATTGTATATGACAATAAGAGTTCGAATAAGTGCAATTATGGTTGCAATCGGACTAATAGGTCAAGAGTTATTTGCCCTTGAATTGCTGAAAATGCCATATCTAACAGCGTTTACACTCTTGCAACTACAGTTTTTAATGGATTTTGATTATACTTGCACACGAAGTATATATCTACAAGTTCTCGAAGAAGTGCAATTATTGTTGAAATCTAATCATTGTGGCAATAGTTATGTGCCCTTGATAAAATTTGAAATGCTAGAAAAGGCTTCATTTCAGTATTGTTTAGGCTCTTAAGTTACCTGCCCTTGATGTACTTTACTATACTAGAATTATGAGGTTGTATTCCAAAATTGTTTACATGCTATACTACAAATTTGAATGGATTTAGATCAAACGGGTGAAACAGAAAGGTAAAGCTAGCAGGCGTCAGTACAACAGGTGAGCGATATCAGGGCCTTCAGGCCCTCTTGTTATGTCCCTGTCACACCAAAATGTTGGGAGGGAACGTATGGATTTGCCTATGTCCGTCCCAAAAACTGGTGGCAGGCATATCTCTAAGTATTTTAACACAAACTTGAAACTTCATGAATATATTGTTCAGGCCATGAACCTGTGCATCTGAGTACAGTGAAATCTCTCTATTACGACCACTACAAGGAAAGCTAATTGACTGTATAAAAGACAGGTGACAGCTTAAAACAAGGTGACAGTAAAACAGAAAGCTCCACCAGGAGCTTTCTGTTGTACTGTCATCTTGCTTTAAGCAGTCACCTGGCGTAAACACTAATAATGAACACAATTTAGTGGTCGTAATAGAGAAGTTTTACTGCATTTTTATCCAACCACAATTAACATTGACAGAGTTATATGGGTCTTGGTTTTGTTTGTGTAGCCCATAAAACTTCAAAGATATGGACTAAAGACTTGCATGAAACTTGGTGGATATATTTATTCCGGACATGAACCTTTATATGGGTATATTCACCCATCAACATTTATTATCTACAGCGATATGGACCGTAGGGTGATTACTATCAGCATGCTCTGAATCAGTATAAATAAGACCAGATCAAAGTGCTGACAACACGCCTGTGGCATACAGTAAAACCTCTCTATTATGACAATTAATAAGAAAGCTAATTGATTTCATAAAAGACAGGTGACAGCTTAAAGCAAGGTGAACTATAACAGAAAGCTCCTGAAGGAGCTTTCTGTTTTATGTTCACTTGCTTCAGGGCGGCCATAAGTTGACATGAAAAATCCTAAGATTTCCAAATTTGCATTTTTCAAGCGCGATTTTACGAATTGTACCTTTACCCCATAGCCTTTTTCTTGTTTTGTTGACATGTGGCTACTTAAAGCAGGCTGTAAGTTACTTTCAGCCTGCTTTAAGCTACCATGTACTGGGGAAAATCCGGAGAAATGGCAGCCCTGTTGCTTTAAGCAGCCATCTGCATTGGACACCTTATATATACAGTGGAGAATCTGTTATTCTTTCCCAATAAACGCGTTTACGATAAAAACTATTATTTGCAGTGCAAACAGTTTGGAGCCAGACCAGACGCCGGGTAACACGGCGTCTGATCAGGCTCCAAACTGTTTGCCACCAAGATAAACATTAAATATCAGAATTGTCCAAAAGTTGTTCTTTTCTACGTTTTAGTGCTTTGCGTTTGCGTACGTTTGCGTTTAAACGGGAAAGAATAACAGATTCTCCACTGTAGGCCTACAACAATTAAGTGGTTGTAATAAAGCGGTATTAATATATTTAGAAACACAATCATAAGTATGTGGTTTTAAAACTGTAGGAAGAGTTAGAGGGATAAAAATGTACCATTGCATGAACCTCATATCCAAAATCTGACAAAGTTCAGCATGCTGTATTTCTGTGAAACATTAAAGCAGATCACAATTCTGATCACATATGTGAAAATATTCTGCAAAATTATAAGATCGTAGCTTAAAGCATGTAGGAGGAGTGAGTCAGACAAAGTATGCACCCTATATGTGGAGAACGGACGGGCAGACAGTGGTTAAACGGTATGACTGCGACTTATCGTCGCGTGCACAGGTACTTGACCCATAGATCTAGATCAATTACCCAAACAAATTATAAATTTAAAGTCTTTATAATAGAAGTCTAGTAAAAAGAAAATTGTAATATATCTAGATCTATGTGTCAAGTACCTTTTTCTCGTGGCATGAAAATGTTGTCTGCAACATTTCTTAATGCTGATTTATCGGTATTTTCTTACAGAATATACACCAATCATCATAATAGCAAACAGTTTTAACCCAGAACTGATATACAACATGTTTTACATTTTGCCGTAGCGTGTAGATAGTTAAAACATAAATGATATACGCGGATAACTGTCACCAAGAAAAGTGTAAGTGTTCCCCCTCTTCAACGACTCCCTCCTTAAACGACATTTACCGCATTTCCCCAAACAGTAAATTATCAAAGATATGTGGCATGTTGGGTCATTTAAATACATGTATAATCAATGTGCAGTGTAATTAGTGTTCCTTATTTGATGTCATGTTTTACCCGTTACCGCATAGCCTGTTTCTAGAATTAATGATATGTGACCACTTTCCGCAGGTGCAAAGTAAAGCAGAATGCGCCTAAAAGCGCATTCTGCTTTACTTTGAACTTGCAGTAAGTGGTCACATTCTACTCTTCTTTCAGTCTGCTTTGAGATAATTAGGGTAGTTTTACGATGTTATTCAAAATATTTACATTCGCCCCGCACTGTCCTTATATAACACTATTCTAAACAGAGACTTGCATATTTCAATGTACGGTCATTTAAAATCCAGTTCTAGCCGGTTGGTTTAGGGGCGGAGCTATACTGATCACTTTCAAATAGATACAGAAGTCCATATGGTAGGCGTGGTTTTAACGCGGAGTAATCAAGTATAGTATACCTTACCTACGTACGCTCCTTCTTTATCTTTGTACAAGCTACCGGTCACTATTATACGATAGTGCCCGGTAATAGTGACCGCTAAGAAATGTTGACGTCATATGATGCTGCTACTGAGGAACCGCTCGTTGCTTGCTTGTTTACTTTTAGTGTTTCACCCGAATTAATCTATAAAGACTTGCGCAATGTTGGGGGTTTAGGGCACACTTATGTCTCTCTAAATTTATTATAAATTTTTAATAATTTACAACAGAATAAACCTAATTTTTGGCAATTTTGTAAAATATAGTATTTTCGGTTTTTAACAGACAGCGTACATGTTTTAACTTTCAAATAATAAGAATAGAATAAAAAAAATACAATGTTTGATTAAAATAAATCAATACTGCTAAATTTGAGTTAAAGGGAGGTAAACAAAAAAACAGCATATTTTGTATAAAAAGAGGCTCCCCAGATTTCAGTTACAAAATTTTGTAGCGGGGGTTACTTGGGCGTGTACATTGTATCTGGTGGATAATCAATAAGTCCTAAACCGGGTGGCTCGGTACTCAAGTGGTTAGAGTGCTGGCACGGTAAGCCGAGAGACACTGGGTTTGAGTCCCGGTCGGGCCACGATTTTTTCACTCAGTCCTGTTACAATTTATTAACCACTATCTAGATCTAATGTTAGATAGATCTAGTATTTAGATCTACCTCACTATACCCACATACAAATGTTTTTCAATAGATCTATTGAACAGCCGCTTCTGGTTCATTACTGGTAGTTAAAAGCAGCACTGATAGTTAAAAGCAGTATATATAGATCTACTGGTAGTTAAAAGCAGTGCGTAATTAGCCTAAAAAGATAAAAAAAAAAAAAAAAGCCAAGCCATGCTGTGATTATTATGAGTAACTGTTGTTGTTTTCTGTTAGAATTAAATCTAGATTCTAGATCTACATTTGATTGTTTTAACTGTAATGATTTGTTCTATGAACATGTTGAATAAAATTGCAGTAGTTAAAGTATCCCGATTGTTGGTGTTGACGTTACAATATTTCGTATACATGTATGGTGCGCCGACTTCTTTCATCTTTCTTTCTTTATTCGTTTTTACGTCTCTTTCCCCCCGGGGTACTCTCTTATAGAGATCTAACCCATGGTCGGGGGAAACAAGATCTACTTGTCTTTATTAATTTTCAAACAAAAGTTAACTCAAAACTCTTTAAATATTTTTAGAAAATTAAATATTATTTACTTTTGATACAATTGTTCTATTAGAAGTTGTTTCGTAAATTTTTTTATAGCATTATCTCCAAAATTCATTAAGAAAAGTGAAAATATCTAGAATCTAGTAAGAGTGAATTAAAGGGAGGTAATAGCGGAACGTCATTAGATACTGCTGAAAACAGTTTTGATCCAAATCAGATGTGCGGTATACTATAAGAAATAGTACAGCCCACTTCGGGCCTCCTTGCATTATAGTGACCTCCCAGTCAGCCCCAAAATAGTTTACGGCCCTCAGCCTTCGGCTTCGGGCCGTAAACTATTTTGGGGCTGACTGGTCGGTCACTATAATGCAAGAAGGCCCTCAGCGGGCTGTACTATTTCTTATATGGCGTGTGAGTAAATCGGGTTAAAACACGCGACCTAAAGTTAAGATGCTTATAATACAAATATTTCCTAACTTTGTGTGCTTTTAAATGTCTCAAAAGGGGTTATAAACATATTAAGGAAGTTTACCGGTTAAAAGTCTAAATTTATCCAGTAATTATAATATGTGATTGGGACTACTTTCAGTCCATATATAGAGATCGTTACTACGATTAGCAACGCATAGCAACGGGAAGAGTGTCTATTAGTACGGGTATGTATATTTCTCAGTTCACAATGGAATATAAATATAAAAAATAAATTGCGTTCTTCCGTTTTTCATGAGATGATGGAACGTCAATCCTTTTACTAGCAAAGTTAAGCGAGAAGCCCTTCGGGCTTCACGCACTTTGCTAGTAAAAGCATTAAAGTTCCATCAGCTCATGAATACCGGAAGTACGCAATTCATTTCTTAAATGACAGTCTCTCCTATAAAAAACTTGGCCTACACTGTTACCATAAGGTCAAAGTGTAATCTTCACTTGTACACTGTTTTAAATGACGAGTATACTCGTAACTAGGATCCAGCGGATAAAACATGCTGCAGCTAAATGCAGGACAAAATTAAAGCAGTATGCACTTATACATGTACATGCTTTCTGCTTTACTGTAGTTCTGTATCAGCGTTGACAGTGACAGCGTAATGACCAGTTCAATGTGCAATTGTCAAAGTTTTAAGTTTCAATTAAGCTTAGTCATTTTGGCAGGTAATCAAATGAAACTAATGTTATTCTTACAATTAGCTGTAACTCCCTTAGCCCATATGCCCCCCTAGTGATGCGTATACTTGTGAACCTGTAAAGGGTACACTTTTTCTATGGAAACAGTGTAGAACTTCATGAGCCCCTCTTATCAGGGTCTACACGGTTACTCATTTTGTAATATATTACAAAAACAACCATTTACAGTAAAAATTAAAATGGACTAGACTTAATTTGGAAATAAAACTATCAGTAATGTACCTAGTTGCTCGTAAGTGTGAATTATTCAACCCTTTAGGTGCCAAATTATTCGGGAGATTTTACCCCTTCACCGCTTAATTGTCGTCTGCTTCAGTTGATGTCTGCAAGAACTTTTCAAAGTTAGATTTAAGGCTGTATGACTTATAAAATGTCGATAAGAGTGTCAAACAGTCTGGATCCTTATCAGACGCCGCGTTACGCGGCGTCTGATTTGGATCCAAACTGTTTGCAAAATCGACTTTATGCGAATATGGCACTGATAGGGTTAATCGCACCCTTCATAGAAACTCGTGTTCTTTAGATTGCTTCTATGATTTCCTTATAACATGACATAGGAACATTTCCTCCATTCTGGCTGGAAACTTCTTAAATAAGACTCGAAGTAAGGCAGACATCTCAAGGATGTGTTTTCCTAATTTCAGTTTGTTTTGAACAACTAATGGTTTATCAAGAAAATGTAAATACATTTAACACTTTACCACCATAGCCTGTTTCCAGTTTTGAAGACAGGGGGCTATTTAAAGCAGGCTGAAAGTAAAGCAGTTCTGTGCATAAGGTACAGTCGGCTTTACTTATAACTTGTTTTAAGCTACCATCTGCTAGAATATAGAAACTATTTCTTATGTAACATGTTCATATCTGTTAAAGTGGGACTATTTTCTTTAGTTGGGAAATAAATTTAAGGCGTATCGTTTATATAGTAATTGGTTAAACGTTTCTAATAGTGATATGTTTATGACCTAAATTTACACAATATAATTGATTGCCCTGCGCCATATTTTCTTTTAGAATGTGGAAATACAGTTAATCTTCTCGTTAACGTCCACTAAATTCAGTTTAGTGGTTGGTATTTATGGCAGATGGTTGCTTAAAGTAAGATGGAAGTAAGCAGAAAGTTACTTAAGGAAATTTCTGTTTTACTTTCGACTTGCTTTAAGCTGTCATCTTCTTTCGATGAGTATTCCTTCGAGTGGTCGTAACAGAGAGGCTAAGATACTTATAAGGAAAAGACATAAGTAAAACAATTGAAATTATACATATTTTAATATGGAAGACAGTGGATATCTTACATTGTATTTATACATGTTTTCATATTACATGACCTGGAAACTATAGTGGAGAAAACATTATTCTTTCTCAATAAACGCGTTTACACTAAAACTATTATTTCCATTGCAAACAGTTTGGAGCCAGATCAGACGCCGGGTAACCCGGCGTCTGAGCAGGCTCCAAACTGTTTGCCACTCGTATAAACATGATTAATCAGATTTGTCAAAAGTTGTTACTATGTATTTTTATTGCAATGTGTTTGCGTTTAGACGGGGAAGAATAATGTTTTTCTCCACTGTATTTATTAAAGCACATTAAAAAGCACTCGAGCTAGTAATTTGTGGACAATTCAGTGTGGATGACGTTCTTCTAATCCAATAAACGATTTTGTACTATAATCTGCAGTCGAAACTCGCTACTACGAACTCGTACCAGTATTTAATAAATTTCGATCAGTCGATATCGTTTAAGACGAACATACCCTTATTTCAAAGAATGCTAAATCACGTTTTAACTTTGAAATGTGGTTATGCTCGAACTAACGAGGGTTCGAAGTATCGATTGTCGACTGTATCTCCAATATCCATTGCAAACAGTTTGTGCCAGATCAGACACCGAGTAACTTAGCAGCTGATAAGGCTCCAAACTGTTTGCTACTTTGATTTGAAGAAATTGGCATTTTCATATACCCATCATTTTCTATATTCTATTCCATTTTGTTAGCATTTGTTTCTGTTTAAATGGGAAAGAACACCGTCTTCTCCACTGTAATTGTTTCTTTCTAGTCGTATTTTATTGTTTCCAAAGTCTTTCCAGCGAACGTCAATATACAATAACAACAGGTTTAACAACCCCTTCATAAATAACAACAGTATGACAAAATCACTTTTGTCAAGAATCACTTATTGCAGAGATTGTGATGTTGGGTATGAGGACGGATACAAGAACGGTGGGTATTGTAACTGGCGTCCATTTTGTGACGTCATCATCTGTGGCGGAGATGTCCTCATTGAATACGGAGATGTTGTTGTAACTGGGAATGATGGAGGGGAGAATTGTTGCTGTGACATTTGACTGTGTTGTGTCGTCGGCTGATAGCGCGCCATATTGTTGTTAACAAACGGTTGGTTCCCATTTGGACTTCCGGGTCCTTGCATCCACGGCATGTTGAAGTACCCTTGGAAGGCATTGGGTGGAGATGTTCTCATCATTGGGTTTGTTGGCATGATACCGTATGGAGTAACAGGTGACAGCATTGGGGACATGGGGAAGAAGTGAGGCTGTGGCATGGTGGTCATGTTGTCGTTAACACGTCGGCGCCATCTTGCTCTCTTGTTCTGGAACCAGATCTGAAATAGCAAAAATGTCATATAATTTCGCATTTAAGATGATAATAATGAGCAATTCCAGTTCCCAATTTACCCCTTCACTGCCGTGACGTCATCAGTTCTAAACAATTGTCGTCTGCTTTTATTGCTTAAATTTTAATATTTCCTATTTTGACTGAAGAAATATTGAAATCTGATAAGACGCCGCGTAACGCGGCGTCTGATCAGGATCCAAACCGTTTGAAATGACATGTTGTGCTCAGGGTAAGGCAGTGAAGGGGTTAGGTCTGTTTTTTTTTACTTTTATTGGTTGTTTTTAATAATTCGTTGTATGAATGGCAACCAGTGCAGATCATGTTCGGAGGACTCCTTTCGGAGGCCTCTGCTCGAGTCTACACTGTTTACATAAGACACGTGTTCAAGGACAAGAATACAGTTTTCGTAGCTAAGACTCAATGAATTAAATTTGTGTGATTATATATGGACAGAGTAACCGGATACAGTTCGTAGAATCGTAGCATAATTTACTGACCAACCATCTGTTCATGAATACATTTGTGTTATGCTAAACTTGGAAATATTTTACTTATGCGATACGAGTGTAGATCCAAATGTATTGCAATGTCACTCGGCCTGTAAATGGATCCAAACAATTTAATTTTGAGAATTGCATATATCTGCAGACAACAAACTCAACCCGTACAGGTTTATCCCGTTAGCCCATATTCTTTTTCTAGTTTGAAGACAGGCGAACACTTAAAGCATGTTTAAGTAAAGCATTTTGTTTTAATTTCAGCCTGCTTAAAGCTACTGTGTGCTAGAAAACATTTCTCAGAGTACATACCCGTGTATACTGTGGAACTAGTTCCTTCGGTGTAGGAATAAATGGGTAAACCCCGTTTTATGGAGTAATTGGTTATGTGGAGTTACAGGTTGAAACGGTACAAGTTCGAAATGCTCACCTTGATCTTGTTCTCGGGGACACCGAGGTCTTTTCCAATCTGTTCCATCATTTCAGAGTCAGGGTAGGGATTTTCATGGAAGATCTTCAACAAGGTTTGAATCTGGTCTGGTGTGTAGTTGGTTCGGGCCTTTTTCTTTGGAGGTTCTGATTCTGTGACGTCAGGGCTGGCTACGCGCTCACTTCCGGAACCAGGTGATGAATTGTTAGAGCTTGCTGGTGACGTCACTGCACCGTAAGACTGTGGTGAGGAGGAATCCTGGGTAGATATGGAGGAATCAGTAGTGTTTGGGAGGTCGCTTGTCCTCAAGTGTTCCTGGTTGTCACTCTCCACATCAATAATGGAGTCTTCTGAAAAAGGCAAGTTGATTAATGAATAAAATGTATCAGAGCTGGCAATGTACATAACGATTTTCATGCTGAACAAATTGGTTGTTTGTTCTTCTTGTTGTTTTTAAAGTTTCATTGCGAAGAAATTGCCTTATACAGTGTTATGTTTTAATAGATATATGGAACTGTATTCGTAGTGTCCTTCCTATTGACTTTGGAAGTCAATCCGAGTTAATCTGAGTGTCTAATAGTTTGTGGAGTGAGAGAGCTGGGGGCAAACTGTTTGCAAAAAGTCTTCAATATACATGTATACGCCATTAGCACGAGAAGGTTTAATACTACATGTATAAAAATAATATATGTAAAGATGTCAATGTTAAATAAACGTTAGGAAATGAAGAAAAGATTAACAAGAATCAAAGCTGCGACAGCGTTAATATAGATCTTGTTTTGTCGCCAAACACTATCGCCTCTTTTACAGACAAGATATCATATCGCCTGCTTGTCTTTGTCTTCTGCAATTTTATGCGTAATTCATTTTTCTTGAAGTTTTGACTGAATAAATACTGAAAACTAGTGACAAACAGACTGAATCCAGACCAGACGCCGCGTTACGTTGCGTCACGATCTTTATCCATTGTTGAAAGTAATATATTGATATTTGAAATGAATTTTTTTTGTCACTCACCTTCTGCGTTTGTTTTCCCACTGTTGTTTCCATTCAATTCCTGTCCCTTGTTGAAATACCCAGGCAAGTCATATGAGGGGAAGACAGATCGGAACAGCTCACTTGGCTGCTGCTTTCCAGCTGGCGTAGACTCTGAGAGCATGCGCGTTATGTTGTGAGTGATACTTCCGGTTCCTGGCAGTACAGGAGAAACGCAACTGTGTTTCTTCAGTTGATTCTCTTTCTCTGGTGTGAATGCTTGGGGTTGAATGAGCATTGGCTGGACCACAGCTGAATTCTTCCTAGGGTACAACTCGTCCAGGTAGAAGTTGCTGCCATAGTGATTCTGCTGCTGCTGTTCTTGTGGCTTTGACAGCGGCTCACGGTTACCAATCGTCTGCAAAACCTGCATAGATAAATGTATATGTATATTCATTATTCAATAAGTACATCACTGCGATATAACATGAACTTTATTTTCATTCCTCAGTAAAAAAAAAAACCTCTTGAAATATTTATTAAATGTAGGTATACTGAAGAATATACAGTCGAAACTCGATAATTCGAAATGGCGTTAGTTCGAACAAATCTTGTATCAAAGTAAAAACGTGGCTTATCCACGTTTTAACTTTGAAATACGTGTATGTTCGACTTTTGCGAGATATATCGAAAATGAATACCTGCTGGTATGCTCGATTTAATCGAGTTCGAAGTATCGGATTTCGACTGTATTAATCCTTACTTCCTCAAATGATTGAAATCGATGTAGACCATGTAAACACCTTTTTTAAACTACCCCCTAGGCTATCATTGCAGTTAGTTAGTTTCTTTATTTCCTCCAATACTGAAGAGTTCAAGCATACAAACAGACAACATATTTACATAGCAATCAGAAATAAATATATACATGCAAAAATATGCAAAATAATAATATATATGAATATTGTAATGAGATAATACTCACATCTTGACATGTCGACCACATCAAATATCCAAGAAATTCGAGACATGTCGACAGTGAAGATCGTGACTAACTCATTCATCCCCAATACTTTAAATGGATGAATCCAGATTCTAAATTAAATCTAGATAAAGCTAGATCTGGTTGTTTTCTGCAGTTTGTTGCAAAATGACCAACAGTGCAGATCCTGATCCGAGGACTCAATTATGAGCTTTTTACCTGGGTCTACAATGTCTGCCTAAGACAAGTGTACTCTTAAAATACACACTGATTGTAAATGACGACTATAACCGTCGCTAGGGTTAAGTGTTCAAAACAAAATGATATGACATTGTGTTGACATGAAAAGTTATCACCATGAGCAGGGCTACCATAAGTTGCTCATAAAAATCTTAAGATTTCCAAAATTTTCAGCGCGATTTTAGGAATCAGTTCTTTTCACCCTTTCGCTGACAGGCTCTTTACACAAACATGAGACTATATCTCGTAATTATGCAAACAGTTCAGGTCCAGACCAGACGCCGCGTAACCGTTTTTGACACCCCTACCAATGTTTTCTAAGCAAGCAAAAAAATGGCTCCTTTGCTGCCTTATCCTAAATACAATTGTCATTTTATACAGTTTAGCTCCTGGTCAGACGCCTAGTAACACTGGCCCATTGCGACTTTACTTCAGTCAATTTCCGTAAGATTTAAATTTGAGGAACGAAGGCAGATGCTTTAAGCAGATAACGAAACGGCAGTGGAGTGTTTTATCTTTGTTGGCCAAAAGTAAAAGGAGTTATTTGCTTTACTTTGTGCAGCCACGAATGAAGAACAACGTTGTTCTTCATTCGTGGTGCAGCATTAAACAGTCACCTGTATTACGATAGTGTCATACTTCTTAACCCACTACTCCATAAATACGCCCTTTAACACTTCTCATTATTTCTACACTAATGAAAAGTGCCACCCAGCTACAGATTCTTAAATTAAAATATGAAACACAGAAGACATTTCAAGCATATTTCCTGGTGGTTAGCTGAAAACAGGTTAAAAGTAAAGCAGAATGCTCCTTAAGGAGCATTCTGCTTTACTTTCAACATGTTTTAAGTATAAATCTATCTCTGTATACTGACAGCCCCTCTCACGACTGTGACAGTGGCCACGTGCCTCCAAAACAAGAAATAGGCTATTGGGTAAACGGTTCACGAGCAGTCACCTACATAATTTTTTTTACTATTTCAGTGTTTTGGATCTTTTCAAAATTCATCATAATTATACAACCTAGCCTGATAACCATGTTGATCACTTATATTGTGTATGTGTGAACTGTATCAACCTCTTGTTTCGTACTTTGTATGACTGAGTGAATAAAGTTCTGTTCTGTTCTACATGTATAAGTTGAGTATATGTTGACTTACGTTTTCATGCATGTTTCCAGTTGTTTGTAACTTCTTGGCTTGGATTATCTCTGTATCTTGCGCTAACAGGTTACAACAGATTGTGATGGCTTGGAGACGATTAGTGGGTTTTATATAGCAAAAGTTGGTAGAACTGTCAGACACAGCTCAACTCCTTCTGATAGTTTGTACCCGCAAACAAATGCAAACAAATTGTGACGAGCAATTTGAGGCGAGACGAGCTGAACTCCTCTCACTCGGATTGTCCCTTCAAAGGTGTTTAAAAGGTCTTATTATTCGCACATTGTCCCTTGATCGAGTTTGATGGTTGGAGAATATGCCGTGCGTGCAAACTTCACGTCTCACTGATTGACGTCACGGGCACATCGTGAGGCCTGAGTCAATCAATTCAACGTGATCGATAATCGATATCGGTGTCTAGATGATGATGTTTGATAGATTTCATCGAAAAGTTAACGAAAGAATAATATTGTGTTGATGGGTCTATTATTCAGAGTTGCGATTTAATGTTTCTGACACGAATTAGTACTGTTTTTGAGATTGAAAACACACTTTTGGCAGGCGTCAATTGACATAACGGGGAAAACACTGTTAGTTGCAGTTAGGGGAATATACGTAATTTATATATCATGAATTGGAAATAAAACTCCTGGACAAAAGATTTTAGTCAAAAGACACACTTTTGGAATCCCAATAATCTATAATAAAATATTGTAAGAATCTAAAAGAACATAACCCATATTTATAGATCCCAATAAACGCGTTAACTAATGCTGTAATACTTTAACCCAATGCAAATAGTTTGGAGCCAGAGCAGACGCCTGGTAACCCGTCATTTGATATGGCTCCAAACTCTTTGCAACTATTTCAGAAAGCTGTCAGTTCTTTTGCGTTCAATTTGACACCTTTGGAAACAGAGCTATTTTTTTAATTGGCCTTATCAGACGCCACATTAATTGTTTGCAAAGTCGCATTTTGGCGACGTTGGTACAGTGGAGAATCTGTTATTCTTTCCCAATAAACGCGTTTACGATAAAACTATTATTTGCAGTGCAAACAGTTTGGAGCCAGATCAGACGCCGGGTTACCCGGCGTCTGATCAGGCTCCGAACTGTTTGCCACCAAGATAAACAAGAATTATCAGAATTTTCCAAAAGTTGTTCTTTTCTACGTTTTAGTGTTTTGCGTTTGCGTACGTTTGCGTTTAAACGGGAAAGAATAACAGATTCTCCACTGTAGTGAAAGCGTTAAGGCAATTTCAAAGTTGTAAGTTTCCATTTCAGCTTAGTCATTTTGGCAGTTCATCAAATGAAACCAAGGTGTTTTTCTTACAAGTATCGTGTAACGTGATACTTGCGAACCTGTAAAGGATACAGCTTTTCTATGCAAACAGTGTAGAACCTATCAAATTGCATCTTCATGAGCCCCTCTTATCAGGGTCTACACGGTTATTCATTTTGTAATATATTACAAAAACAACCATATACAGTAAAAATTAAAATGGACTAGACTTAATTTGGAATTTAGAATCAACTATCAGTAATATACCTAGTTGCTCGTAAGTATGAATTGTTCAACCCTTTTGGTGCCAAATTTTTCGGGAGATTTTACCTCTCCGCCGCTTTATTGTCGTCTGCTTCAGTTGATGTCTGAAAGAACGTTTCAAAGTTAGATTTAATGTGTATGACTTATATGATGTCGATAAGAGTGTCAAACAGTCTGATCTGGATCCAAACTCTTTGCAAAATCGACTTTATGCGACTATGGCGCTGAAAGGGTTAATCGCACCCTTCATAGAAAGATCTGGATTCAAGCTGTTTGTCACTCGCCATTATGCTTTTTCTGCCAAAAATGTCCATTATGTACTTTTTAGAAAAACAGCAGACGACAGTGTCAAGCAGACGACATTGCAGCCATGAATATGTTGGACATAATTGTCTTGTTTAGGGAATTACGACACGGGTCTTTGTAAGGAGGGGGTCGTTGGGAGGGCCGTTGAAGGGAGGGAGTGCTGTAACACGACATGGGAACACTTCCTCCAGTCTGGCTGGTAGCTGCTTAAATAAGACTGAAAGTAAAGCAGACATCTCAAGGAGATGTTGCCTTAATTTCAGTTTGTTTTGAACAGCTAATAGTTTTATCAAGAAAAGGTTCATACATTTGACACTTTACCCCATAGCCTGTTATGGTTTGAAGACAGGGGACCACTTAAAGCAGGTTAAGAGTAAAGCAGTTCTGTACATTGGGTACATTCTGCTTTACTTAAAACTTGCTTTAAGCTACCATCTGCTAGAATATTGAAGCTATTTCTTATGGTAGAAATTTATAACTGTAAAAGTGGGACTATTTTCATCAGTTTGGGAATAACTTTAAGGCGTACCGTATTTATGGGGTAATGGGGTAAACATTTCTAATAGTGATGATTTATGACCTAAATTTACACAATATAATTGATTGCCCTGCGCCATATTTTCTTTTAGAATGTGGAAATGCAGTTAATCTTCTCGTTAACGTCCACTAAATTCAGTTTAGTGTTTGGTTTTTATGGCAGAAGGTTGCTTAAAGTAAGATGGAAGTAAGCAGAAAGTTACTTAAGGAACTTTCTGTTTTACTTTCGACTTGCTTTAAGCTGTCATCTTCTTTCGATGAGTATTCCTTTTAGTGGTCGTAACAGAGAGGCTAAGATACTTATAAGGAAAAGACATAAGTAAAACAATTGAAATTATACATATTTTAATATGGAAGACAGTGGATATCTTACATTGTATTTATACATGTTTACATATTACATGACCTGGAAATTCTAGTGGAGAAAACATTATTCTTTCTCAATAAACGCCTTTACACTAAAACTATTATTTCCATTGCAAACAGTTTGGAGCCAGATCAGACGCCGGGTAACCCGGCGTCTGATCAGGTTCCAAACTGTTTGCCACTCGTATAAAAATGATTAATCAGATTTGTCAAAAGTTGTTCTCATGTATATTTTATTACAATGTGTTTGCGTTTAAACGGGAAAAAATAATGTTTTTCTCCACTGTATGTATTAAAGCACATTAAAAAGCACTCGAGCTAGTAATTTGTGGCCAATTCAGTGTGGATGACGTTCTTCTAATCCAATAAACGTGTTTACAAGTACTGAATAACTGCAGTCGAAACTCGAAACTTCCAACTCGTTTCAGTATTTAATAAGTTGAATTTCGATAAGTCGATCTCGTTTAAGTCGAGAATGCTAAGCCACGTTTAACTTTGAAATATGGATATGCTCGAACTAACGAGAGTTCGAGGTATCGAGTTTCGACTGTATCTCCATTATAAACAGTTTGTGCCAGATCAGACGCTGAGTTACAAGGCAGATGATAAGGCTCCAAACTGTTTGCTACTTTGATTTGGAGAAATTGGCATTTTCATATACCCATTATTGTCTATATTCTATTCCATTTTGTTAGCATTTGTTTCCGTTTAAATGGGAAAGAACAATGTCTTCTCCGCTGTAATTGTTTCTTTCTAGTCGTATTTTATTGTTTCCAAAGTCTTTCCAGCGAACGTCAATATACAATAACAACAGGTTTAACAACCCCTTCATAAATAACAACAGTATGACAAAATCACTTTTGTCAAAAATCACTTATTGTAGAGATTGTGATGTCGGGTATGAGGACGGATACATGAACGGTGGATATTGTAGCTGACGTCCATTCTGTGATGTCATCATCTGTGGCGGAGATGTCCTCATTGAATACGGAGATGTTGTTGTAACTGGGAATGATGGAGGGGAGAATTGTTGCTGTGGCATTTGACTATGTTGTGTCGTCGGCTGATAGCGCGCCATATTGTTGTTAACAAATGGCTGGTTCCCGTTTGGACTTCCGGGTCCTTGCATCCAAGGCATATTGAAGTATCCTGGGAAGGCATTGGGTGGAGATGTTCTCATCATTGGGTTTGTTGGCATGATACCGTATGGAGTGACAGGTGACAGCATTGGGGACATGGGGAAGAAGTGAGGCTGTGGCATGGTGGTCATGTTGTCGTTAACACGTCGGCGCCATCTTGCTCTCTTGTTCTGGAACCAGATCTGAAATAGCAAAAATGTCATATTATTTCACATTTAAGACAAATGAACAATTCCCAAGTAAGTCTGTTTTTACTATTAAGGGTTATTTTAACAATTCATTGCAAAATGGCAAACAGTGCAGATCGTGATCCGAAGACTCCTTTCGGAAGCCTTTGCTCATAGTCTATGTACTGTTTGCATTAAACACGGTACACGTATACAGTACTCGTAGCTAAGACTCAATGAATTAAATTCGTGTGATTATATATGGACAGAGTAAGCGGATAAAGTTCGTAGAATCGTAGTACAATTTATTGACCAACCATTTGTTCCTACATTTGTGTTATGCTTAACTAGGAAATATTTTACTTATGTGATACGGTTGTAGATCCAAATGTATTGCAATGTCACTCGGCCTGTAAATGGATCCAAACAATTTAATTTTGAGAATTGCATATTTCTGCAGACAACAAACACAACCCGTGCAGGTTTACCCCGTTAGCCCATATTCTTTTTCTAGTTTGAAGACAGACGAACACTTAAGCATGTTGAAGTTAAGCAGACTGTGCCTTAGGGCGCATTCTGCTTTAATTTCAGCATGCTTTAAGCTACCATCTGTTAAAAAACATTTCTCACAGTGACTACTTATGTATACTGCGGAACTAATTTATTCAGTGGAGGAATAAATTAAAGGTTTAAAAAGCTGTTATTGGGGTAATTGGTTATGTGGAGTTACAGCTTGAAACGGTACAAGTTCGAAATGCTCACCTTGATCTTGTTCTCGGGAACACTGAGGTCTTTTCCAATCTGTTCCATCATTTCAGAGTCAGGGTAGGGATTTTCATGGAAGATCTTCAACAAGGTTTGAATCTGGTCGGGTGTATAGTTGGTTCGTGCCTTTTTCTTTGGAGGTTCCGATTCCGTGACGTCGGGACTGGCTACGCGCTCACTTCCGGAACCAGGCGATGAGTTGTTAGAGCTTGCTGGTGACGTCACTGCACCGGAAGACTGTGGTGAGGAGGAATCCTGGGTAGATATGGAGGAATCAGTAGTGTTTGGAAGGTCGCTTGTCCTCAAGTGTTCCTGGTTGTCACTCTCCACATCAATAATGGAGTCTTCTAAAAAAGGCAAGTTGGAAAATAAATAAATAAAATATATCAGAGTTGGCAATGTACATAACGATTTCCATGCTGAACAAATTGGTTGTTTGTTCTTCTTGTTGTTTTTAAAGTTTCATTGCGAAGAAATTGCCTTATGCTGTGTTCGAATGCTGTTTTAATAGATATCTGGAACTGTATTGTCCTTCCTATTGTCTTTGGAAGTCAATCCGAGTTAATCTGAGTGTCTAATAGTTTGTGGAGAGAGAGAGCTGGGGACAAACTGTTTGCAAAAAGTCTTCAATATACATGTATACGCCATTAGCACGAGAAGGTTTAATACTATGTATATGTACATATGTCAATGTTAAATAAACGTTAGGAAATGAAGAAAAGATTAACAAGAATCAAAGCTGCGACAGCGTTAATATAGATCTTGTTTTGTCGCCAAACACTATCGCCTCTTTTACAGACAAGATATAATATCGCCTGTTTATCTTTGTCTTCTGCAATTTTATGCTAATTCATTTTTCTTGAAGTTTTGACTGAATAAATACTGAAAACTAGTGACAAACAGATTGAATTCAGACCAGACGCCGCGTTACGTTGCGCACGATCTTTATCCATTGTTGAAAAATATATTGATATTTGAATTATGATTTTTTTTGTCACTCACCTTCTGCGTTTGTTTTCCCACTGTTGTTTCCATTCAATTCCTGTCCCTTGTTGAAATACCCAGGCAAGTCATATGAGGGGAAGACAGATCGGAACAGCTCACTTGGCTGCTGCTTTCCAGCTGGCGTAGACTCTGAGAGCATGCGCGTTATGTTGTGAGTGATACTTCCGGTTCCTGGCAGTACAGGAGAAACGCAACTGTGTTTCTTCAGCTGGTTCTCTTTCTCTGGTGTGAATGCTTGGGGTTGGATGAGCATTGGCTGCACCACTGCTGAATTCTTCCTAGGGTACAACTCGTCCAGGTAGAAGTTGCTGCCATAGTGATTCTGCTGCTGCTGTTCTTGTGGCTTTGACAGCGGCTCACGGTTACCAATCGTCTGCAACACCTGCATAGATAAATGGATAAATATATTATTCAATAGTTTGTTCTTTAAAAATTGTTTAACCCTTTCTCTATAGATCTAGCTTGTTTTATGACAAGTGGTTGCTTAAAGTAGACTGTTCAAAAGTAAAGCAGAAAGCATTACGGTCTGCTTTGAGCAACCAGTTGTCATGAACAGAACATGAAGCAGTGACAACGTTCCATGGCTCTTTAACGTTGTATTGTATTGGCATGAAAAGGTAACTGTTTGAGGAATAAGTAAATGCACCAAGAAGCACTTCTCTGTGGGGGAAATGTTAACATTGTACATGTATAACTCATTCACCCCTGAAATATTTAGTGAAAAATTCAAAATACGGGTAGTCCATTTTTGACTATTTAGGGATGATTTTAACAATATATTTCAAAATGACAAACAGTGTAGACCCTGATCAGAGGACTCCTTAAGGAGCCCACCGATCAGAGTTTACACTGTTTGCACATGACAACTGTAATCCTCACAGGTATACTGTTTGTAAATGACGACTAAACTCGTCACTAGGGTTGAATGTGATAACTGATAAGTGTTGCATTTGAGAAAACGTTATTGTATACAATAAACTAGTTTGTACTTAAAACAATGTTAATTGCAAACAGTTTGGAGCCAGGTCTGAAGTCCGATAACCCTGTACCTGATCATGCTCCAAACGGTTTACCACTGTAAATTTGAAATTCTTCAACATTTTAGCATACGATTTTATGCAATTTATTGCATTGTTGTTTCGTTTAGTCTCATTTAAACGGCAAAATATAACGTATTCACGGCTATTAGTGTCGGTCTATTTTTTGCAGTCCAACTTATTTAAGCTGAACACACTATGATACAGTGTTCTTTGCCCTTTCGTGATCAAATTTATGGTGAGGTTGTTATATCTACCCCTACACTGCCACAGTGTCGTCTGCTTCAATATTGATATCTGAATTAAGGTTGTTGTGACTTAAGAATTGTTGATATTCATGTCAAACCGTCTACAAATGCGCCTTTTAGCTCATTGATTGTATAGATATAAAGATGACACTTTGGCTCCTTTACTGCGTTGCTCTAAATACAATTATCATTTGTATACAGTTTGGATCCCGATCAGACGCCGAGTAACACTGTCCCATTGCGATTTTACTGAAGACAATTTACATAAGATTTAAATTTTGAGGAATGAAAGCAGATGCTTAAAGCTGCAGTGAATGGGATTTATCTATATGTTGGCCAAAAGTAATAGGAGTTATTTGCTTTACTTTGTGCAGCATTAAACAGTCACGTTTTTACGATAGTGTCATACTTCTTAACCCATTACTCCCTAAATACACCCTATAACACTTGTTATTATTTCTACACTAATGAAAAGTGTCCCCAGCTAGAGATTCTTAAATATTAAACACAGAAGACATTTCAAGCATATTTCCTGGTGGTAGCTCAAAACAGGTTAATAGTCAAGCAGAATGCTCCTAAAGGTCATTCTGCTTTACTTTCAACTTGTAAGGGCTACGCGTCTTACACTAAAACATAGATAAAGATCCAAGATCTCGATTGAGCCAAGACGAGTCACCGACTTACTAAAGGCTATCAAGGAAAGGTAACTAAAGGTAACTAAATGTTTTAGTATAAATCTATCTCTGTAAACTGACGACCCCTCTCACGACTGTGACCACATGTCTCCAAAACAAGAAAATGGCTATTTGGTAAACGGTTCACGAGCAGTCACCTCCATAAAAAGGTACATGTATAAGTTGAGTATAAGTTGACTTACGTTTTCATGCATGTTTCCAGTTGTTTGTAACTTCTTGGCTTGGATTCTCTCTGTATCTTGTGCTAACAGGTTACAACAGATTATGATGGCTTGGAGACGATTAGTGGGTTTTATATAGCAAAAGTTGGTAGAACTGTCAGACACAGCTCAACTCCTTCTGATAGTTTGTACCCGCAAACAAATGCAAACAAATTGTGACGAGCAATTTGAGGCGAGACGAGCTGAACTCCTCTCACTCGGATTGTCCCTTCAAAGGTGTTTAATAGGTCTTATTATTCGCACATTGTCCCTTGATCGAGTTTGATGGTTGGAGAATATGCCGTGCGTGCAAACTTCACGCCTCACTGATTGACGTCACGGGCACATCGTGAGGCCTGAGTCAATCAATTCAACGTGATCGATAATCGATATCGGTGTCTAGATGATGATGTTTGATAGATTTCATCGAAAAGTTAACGAAAGAATAATATTGTGTTGATGGGTCTATTATTTAGAGTTGCGATTTAATGTTTCTGACACCAATAAGTACTGTTTTTGAGATGGAAAACACGATTGTGGCAGGCGTCAATTGACATAACGGGAAAACACTGTTAGTTGCAATTAGGGGAATATACGCAATTTATATATCATGAATCGGAAATAAAACTCATGAACAAAAATATCTAATTTAAGTCAAAAGACACAATTTTGGAATCCAAATAGCGTCAATTCACATAACGGGGAAAACACTATTAATTGAGTGAATAAAGTTCTGTTCTGTTCTGCTCTGCAAATAGGGGAAAGGGTGTAATTAATATCTCTTGAATTGGAAATAAAACTCCTGAGAAAAAAAAAATTTGGAATCCCAATTATTGGGATTCCAAAAGTGTGTCTTTTGACTAAAAACTGTAGATTATTGAATAATCTATACTGGAATCATAAAAGAACATAATCCATATTTGTATACTTTTAGTTTTGTATACGAGGACGCTATAAATCCTATCCAAATAAACGTGTTAACTAATGCTATAATACTTAACCCTTTTCCCCATAGAAGCCTCTTTTAGCACATTTAATTTATTCCTCCACTGAAGAAAATAGTTCTAATTAAAACAGTCATAAACATGTACCAAAAAGATATTTTTTCTATATCCTAGCAGATGGTAGCTTAAATCAGACTGAAAGTAAAGTAGAATGTGCCTTCAGGCACATTCTGCTTTACTTTCAACCTGCTTTAAGTGGTCATCTATTTTTAAAACTAGAATCGGGCTATGGGGTAATGGGTAAACCCTAATGCAAAAAGTTTGGAGCCAGAGCAGACGCCTGGTAACCCGGCTTCTGATATGGCTCCAAACTGTTTGAAACTATTTGAGAAAGTTGTCCGTTTCTTTTGCGTTTAATTTGTCAAAGTTTTCAACACTTAGTAACCCTAGTGGGTTATTAGGTTCCCTTGTGGATCTTTTTAGTTTACCAAACCACAAACCGGTCTACTTAGAATTCTGGGTAGTGTAATTAATATTGCTCTAAATTAGCCAACAGTGCAGACTCTGATCAGAGGGTCTCTATAGGAGCCATCTGAACTGGGTCTATGTTTGCAAAACTGTAATACTTATGTTTTAAGAAAGTCTGTGTTGTTGAAATAAAGCGAGAAAGAATGACGGCTCTGTGTTTATACTATCAGGTAACGACTTAGACAATATTTGAACCAGGATCTAACTGTTTGCAAATAACTAGTGTAGATTCTACACGGGGTAAGACGGTGAAGGAATTAATACATGTAGGGAATTAATCAATTCTGTAACATCGAACATGGGGAAAACTCAACTCATATCAAATAAATGTGTTTGTTGTATATCAAATATTTCATTGCAGTCCATTTGGAGTAACTCAGCGTTTGGCCAGGCTCGAAACTGTTTGCAACTGAGAGTGAAAACCCTTCACTGCCTTATTCAGAGTACAATAGTTACAGTGGAGAAAACGTTATTCTTTCCCAATAAACGCGTTTACGCTAAAACTATTATTTCCGTTGCTAACAGTTTGGAGCCAGATCAGACGCCGGGTAACCCGGCGTCTGACCAGGCTCCAAACTGTTTGTCACTCAGCTGAAAATAAATCGTGGGAAATGTCAGAAAGTTGTAATTTCCTACATTTCACTGCTAGGCGTTTGCATTTCGTTTGCGTTTAAACGGGAAAGAATAACGTTTTCTCCCCTATATTTCCAAACAGGGTGGATCCTGATTAGACGCCGCATGATCCTGCGTCTGATCAACTTTCAACTTTTTGACACTCATTAGGATATTATTTTGGTCACCTTACCAAAAAATTAAATTTGAGAAATGAAAGCAGACGACAATTGTTTAAAGCTGATTACGTCATTGGGCGTCAAAACTTTTCAAGAACCTGTCCTTGTCTACTTTACATCAGTTGCCGCATTCAAACTGGAAATAGGTTTTGTTTCTTCCAAAAGTATAACCTTTCACTCCACTGTATAGATACCCATTTTCACGCCTTTAATTTATTCCTCCACTGAAGAAAATAATAAGAAATAATTTCTATTTTCTACTAGATGGCAGTGTAAAGCAGATTGAAATTAAAGCAGAATGCGCTTTTTAGGCGCGTTCTCCATTTCTTTCAACCTGCTTTAAGTGGTCAGATATCTTTAATACTAGAAACATGCTATGGATCGAGTAAAGGGTTAAACGAATATATAAATATAAATGTATAACTGCCTCTAGCTCTCACTCATTCTTAGCTATTGTCATGTCACATCCCATTCCCGCCAACATGAAGGAATAAAAAAAGAAGAAGAAGAACGTTTATTTGGATTAAATTATAAAGTTCCTCATCATATATACAATACATATAATAATAGTGGAACATATTTTATTCTTTACCGTTTAATTTATCAAGTCAAGTGTCTATTAATGGGGACATTGGCAAACAGTGTAGACCCGGATGAGACGTCTCATCAGAGTCTGCACTGTTTGCTAATGCATATGAAATGTTCTGCTGTATTAACCCTTTCCCCCATAGAAGCGACTTTTAGCGTATCCAATTTATTCCTGCGCTGAAGAAAATAGTTCCAGTTTATACCCTCATGAACAATTACCATAACAAATATTTTTATATAGCCTAGTAGATGGTAGTTTAAAGCAGGCTGAAAGTAAAGCAGAATGTGCCCTAAGGCACATTCTGCTTTACGTTCAACCTGCTTTAAGTGATCATCCGTATTTAATGTTATAAACGGGTTATTGGGTAAAGGGTTAAAAACTAGTACAGTGTCCGTACATTACCTTTATATATCTATAATGAAAGCAAGTACATAGGGAGAGTTCATTGCAATATTGAAGCATACATGGTTAAAAGACACGAAACGGAAACGCAATGTAGAAAATGATGATAAGTTTGTTTTATTCACACTAGTTCCATATTGGCTTAAAAGCCATTGAGGAAGATACCTCAACAAATAGTGTGTTTTAGAGGCATAGAGGGATCTCCTTTTAGAGGGTGGGTGGATTGAATGAGTTTGGGTATTTCATATTTTTTTCGAAATTGAAATTGTTTGACCATTATCTGATGAATAAAGTATGTTACAATGAATAAGACGTTTTACTCTCCGGTCTAACCGCTACACTGTCATACCTCACGTACCGTGAATAGTTACTTAGATCTACGTATACATACGCGGCGTCTGACCAGGCTACAGACTGCTTGACACTAATTTCAATATGCATTACAACTCAAAATACTTAAATTTAAATTTTAAGCATAAAACGTACGACCTTTGTTGGAATTGATGACGTCATGGCAGTGAAGGGGTTAAACAAACTTAAACGTACGCCTAATTCTTTGAAATGAAGAAAAGATCTTTGAAAACTTTTTGCAACCTCTGACGATTTGTTGTATCTGGATTACCCGGTGTCTGGTTTTACTCGAAACTGTTTACAACGGATTCCATTGCTTTAGTTTAAACACGTTTCTCAAATTTAAATATTGGACATGTTGACAGAAAAAACATAATGACGAGTGACGAACAGCTTGAATGCATAATTTTTCCTATATAGAAATGCATATTCCAAATTTTAAAAATAAGAGCAGAAATCTAAAGATTTCGGGCAAATGCAGGTCCGGAGAGGGGCCTCCGTGGCCTAGTGGTACATGTATAGTCACTGTGACTAAAACTGTTTTTAAGTTTTTAAGTTGTTTACCCCTTCACCGTTTCATTGTCGTCTGCTTCAATTTTGTTGACTGATATGTCGTTTCAAAGTTTAAAACTAAGGCAGTATGACTGAAGATATTTCAAAACGAGTGTCAAACAGTTTGGATCCTGGTCAGACGCCGCGTTACGTGTCGTCTGACCAGGACCAAGATGGTTTGCATACGCTATATACATTGACTGTGAAAGAACCTACTTGTTCATCCCTAAAACGTCCAGAGGTCAAGACAGTCCAGTCTCTGAATAAGTATATTCTACTTTGGCTATTTATTGTTGTTTTCAGTATATCTTCAAATGACAAACAGTGCAAACCCTGGCAGAAGGGTTCCTATATACATGTAGGACAAGACTTAGTGTAATCTTCACAGATACATGTACGACACATAAACCCGTCTATAGAGCTATGGTCCAATAAGTTAAGCAGACGTTTTTGTTTGGCTGAAAGGGTAGAAAATATGAATAGTCAGCATCGAGTTGTTTTTTGTATTCACCGCAATGTTCCTGGAGCACTTCCGGGTTCCAAAGATGACCTATTAGTTATTACCCAATAAGCAACGCTGCTTCCTCGTCTCTGTGGTAACAAACACTTGAACTTTCTCCTTAACTCTTTCTGCCATGTTTTATCGTCTGCTTCAACACTCTTATCGTCGAAATACCGTCTGCATCGGTAGTGTCGTCTGCAATATTTCAAAGTCAGATTTAGGCCTGTTTTGACCTAAGAAATGTCGATATGAGTGTCAAACAGTTTGGATCCTGATCAGACGCCGCGTTACGCGGCGTCTGGTCAGGATCCAAAACAGTTTGCAAAGTCGCCTTTTGGCGCCATTGGCAGTGAAATAGTTTAATACATTTGTAGTATTTTCAAACCGTGGCAGTTTTGTTCCAGATCATACGCCGGGTATAATTCGGCATCTAATCCAGATTCAAACTAGCTGCCCGACGTTCGTTTCTTTCTATAATTGTCTCCGTATATAGAAAATAAATGAAAATGAGATTGAAAACAAAAGCGGGGTACATTGCTGTTGCAGAAGAGATTATGACACGATGAGGAATAAAATATAACTTCTGATTGGATAATCATTAATCAACGTAACATGCGTTTGATGATATATACTTTCCTGTTGTCGTCACAAATACAGTAAAACCCCTCTATAACGACCACTAAATTAATCATATGGTGTTCACGAGGGGTGACTGCTTAAAGCAATGTGTCAGTAAAACAGAAAGCTCCTTTAGGAGCTTTCTGTCTTACTGTCATCTTGCTTTAAGCTGTCATCTGTCTTAAATATACAATCAATTAATTGTAGTCTTCGTTTTAGTGGTAGTAATATTATAGAGAGGTTTTACTAATTGGTTTCTTTATCTATAACCTTTCTGTCTTTCTATAGATGCCCTCTCATGTCTCAACATATTTCTTATAGATATGCTTTTTTAAAATGTTCTGATAAAATAAATGGAACATTTCTATACCCTAGCAGGTAGCTATATAAAGCAGACTGAGCTTAAACAGGAAGCTTTAATCGTTAGTTTTCTGCTTAACATTTTAGCCTGCTTTAAGTAAACAAATGTCTCAATAACTGAACATAAAAAATAAGAGAAAGGGGAAACACATGTGAAGATCAGAAAACGACAATTAAAACGATCGCTCAAAAGATGATTCTTGATGTTGAATGATACGAGCTCATATAATAATTTTTAATGGAAGGAGGACAGATTAGGGTCAGAGAGATACATGTATAAAGTATTAACAGAGAATAGAGAGAGGGAGGGGGGAGGAGAGGAGAGGAGTGAAAGAGGGAGAGAGGGGGGCAGAAAGCCAGGTTGAGAGATACACAAAAATGTACAGACATACAGACAGAGAGAGAAGGGATTAAATGACAGAGACGTCAGAGAGTGGTGAGAGTGAAGAGATAGAGAGAAAAGTATAGAATGACAAAGATGTAAAGTGTGCCAGGAAAGATAGAGGGAACGAGAGAAATATACATAAAGAGACAGACACGGATTTACCGGGGGGCACAGGGGGCACGTGCCCCCCAGCTGGCCTGAATTTTTTTTTTTTTTTTTTGCAAAAAAAAAAGAAGAAAAAAAAGAAGTTTTTTTTGCTTGATTCATATAGTCATCATATAGCTGGGTAAGAAGGTCGCATTGGTATTTGACATTACAGGCACATATCCACTGGGGGCACGGGAGCACATGTCTCTCAGCTGGCCTGCTTGAACTTATCTGGAGCTGCTGCAATGGCTTGTGTCCTTTATCTCGGGCCATCAAATCCTCAGTATGCCTGGTCTGTGTTTGAACCCGACACAGGCCCGTAGTAACAAGGATTGGGGGAACGAAAGTGTGCCCCCTGTGCCCCCTTCCCAACCAAAAAATAATGAGATGTAGGGTAGTAGAACCAGATAGTGAGAAAAAGGGGGGAGAAATATATGGAGAGGGAAAACGAGATATAATTTCTAAAGAGGGGAGGAGGGAGAGAGAGGTGGGCGAGAGGGAGAGAGGAAGCTAAAGAGATATAGACAGACAGGGAGAGAGAGGAGGACATAGACATATATAACGACTTCTTGTCAGAATGATTAAGTTGATGTCGAATAGGCCTACTCTTTTTGTACGCCCACTTCTAACGGTGGTCGTATATTGGCGTGGCCCTCATCGTCCGTCCGTTCGTTCGTCAACATTTTGTTTGTCCGGAATTTTCCGGAAAACTGTCAATAGGATATTGATAAAGAAAACTTCATACAAATGTTATTTGCATCAAGACCTAGAAATTTGAATAGATTTTGATAAAACTATACCATTCTTTGCCAGTTGGCGTATTATGTACCGTTTGTGGTGCTCTTGTTAATCTGAAGTTTGGAATGTTTCGAGTTTCAGTTTTTATTTATTTTCTTTTTACGTAAAGTTTAATGCCATTGGAAATACATGTATGTTTGGATAATAGTATGTTGGGATAAGTGTTGAAATGTGTACGTAATGAGAACGTCATGCAGTTTTCGCACGTTTGCTTCGCGTTCCATAGCTATGATTTAATTACGTCACGTCGTTACGTTTTCGTTACGTAGTTTCTGCATCCATCCCTATATCCCCGTGATGGAGGATAAAATAATAATATAAGTGATGGACACTCATAAATTCATAAACAATGAAGACAGTTCACCTAAATTAATCATGTAATAATTTATGTTGTAACTTTCACGTGACATACAGTCAAACGTGCATGCGTGATAAGCGCTCAATCAAACGCTGATGTATCTGCTATCTTGACAAGTTGTAGTTTAATGTAGATTAAAGTAATGAATAAAGCATATATATGAGCATTCTGCATTACTTTTGTTCTGCATGAAAACAGTAACGTGTCTTTTGAGATCGTTTTCCTTCTCCGATGAATTACCGATTAAAGCAAGCATGGCTGTATAACAATTTAACATTTATCCTCTTTGTGTTTGCGAGTCAATTTGTGTTACCTGCTGCAAACTGTGTAGATCCAGATGAGACACCGAGTTCCTCGGCTTCTCACCTGGGTCCAAACTGTATAACACACTTACGCCATTTACTGACGAAAAGAAGCATAAAGATAAAATAGTATTGTTGCAGTCGACAAAATTTGCAGACGACAAAAAACAGCGCGCTGAACATTTCCCTTTCCCTTTAGCCCTCATCATGCTGAAGTGTCGCCTGCTTTAAAAAGATCGTCTGAAACAAAACTAAGAATAGCTTTTGATATTTTCAAACTTGGTGAATTATTTATATGATTGAAAAACAGCTAGGATCAAGATCAGACGCCGCGTGACGCGGCGTCTGATCTTGCTCGAAGCTGTTTGAAAATATTAGCCAATTCGTGATCGCGATAAGGGTAAACTTTTGACGTCACGCGTGACACAGTGTACTGTTTATGCGCTGTGGCCTGTTAATATATTGTTAAGTTTCAAAAGTCAAAATACCTAAAATTCAAATATGAGACATAAAAGCAGACGATAATTGTTTATAATTGATCCCGTCACGGTAGTGAAGGGGTTATAATTGATTGATTCTAAAGATGAGTGCCAAATGGTTTGGTACCAGATCAGACGTCGAGTTACCCGGCGTTTGATCTTACTCTTATCTGCTTACTTGTATATTGATAATTACTCTTACAGTATGAACTTTAGTGGCTTATAAAAGAAGGAAGTGCATACGAAGTTCAACATTGATGAGAAACAGGTGTTAGGTACTTGGTAGAACAGCAGTACCTCGCTATTACGATTACAGACATGACGGTTTATTAGTGTTGTTATGGCGGTTGACTGTTTTACACAAAATAAAAAGTAAAGCACAACACTTGTACGAGCGTTCTACTTTACATTAATTCTACTTCGAGTCACCAACCGTCTTAAACATAGTAAAATGATATTCGTTTGCGTGGTCAGTATCGTAGGGGTGGCCAAGGTTGGGGGAAGGGGGGGGGGGGGTACTGTAAACAAGCATCGAGTCCCAGAAAAATGACCTTGGTAACGTATTGAAGATGTTTGAATTGACAGTTTCATACAAATGTATGCCATAAAACGTCGGGGTCTGATTGAAAGAATCACAACATTTACTTTTTGTCCTTATATATTATCTCTGTCAATATATAAAGAGTGTTGGGGCAATTTCAGAATTCAGCAGACGACATTTTCAGCAGAAGTCATCGTGCGTCTAGCACTCCTCATGTTCGCATGCGTGCGCATGTTTGTATATATAAGTACTTTGGTACTTGTTTATCTTGGTTAATTGGAAACTGACCCGAGAAGTGAGTACTACTGAACAGGCTGAGTAACAGGAGTGTTGTTTACCGCACTGAACTGTAAGTAAAACTTCACGTATAGATCTACGCAGTAAACCCTCTCTATTCAGACCACTATATTATGTTAATTATTAGGGTTTTACGACAGGTGCCTACTTAAAGCAAGGTGACAGTAAAGCAGAAAGCTCCCGTAGGAGCTTTCTGCTTTACTGTCACCTTGCTTTAAGCTGTCACCTGCCTTTTATTCAATCAATTAGCCTTTGTTTTAGTGGTCGTAATTGAGCGAGATTTTACTGCATTTGAAATTGTTTTCTTATAGTGGATGTTAGATGTAGATGGAATTGTATTATGGTTAATATTATCTCATTTATGCCTGGATATTCATTGAACTCTTTCTTTGTGCTTGCTAGAAGATTTCAGCATATGCACCATTTCATATGAAATAGCAAACAATGCAGATCCTGATAAGACGCCGAGTAACACGGCTTCTCATCAGAGTCTACATTGTTTGATGATGCTTTAGGGGTCACTAGGATTTGATAAGGTTTAAGACATGCGTTTATATGGTTAAAACACAGGTTATTGATACATATTAAAAATATAATATATATTTGTTTTTACTAGACCTCTACTACATGTATTACCGTATAATTATAAAGAGACAATGTATACACCAGGAATCGAACATGTAGTTTAAACTGGTGCTTAAATAGACTAAATCACTGATATTCTCTTGTGGTTCCCTTGGGAAATGACTAATTTATCCATTTTTACTTTTTATATGATCAAATCCCGTCAAATAAAGCCACATTACTTGAATTTATAAAATGTGCATAACAGTTGGCTATGTCGTATCTGACGTCCAATGGAATGTGTTCAAATGTAGAGGTCTTTAACCCCTTCACTGCCATGGCGCCATCAAATTAAAACAAGTCCGCTTTTATGTCTCAAATTCAAAGTTTAGGTATTTTAGGTACAACAATGTGTGATTGATGCAATACGAAAGTAATGCATAAAGCCCCTATACTGAGCTTTAAATTTTCAATACAAAAATGCTAACCGCAAAGTTCTATAATGCTCTCTCCTTTCAACGACGCTCCCAACAACACTCCCCTCCTTTGTCTAAACGTTACATATATATACACTCTAAGTTGACAATTTGATAGAATAAATATAATGAAGAGTGACAAACAACTTGAATCCAGATTAGGCGCCGCGTAACGCGGCGCCCGATCTGGGTAAGTTGTTTGCAAGTGTAAACCAAAACTTAATTTCCCCTCCCTATAACGACTCCCTCCGAACAACACACATAATCTGTGTCTCCAATTGGGTGCAATTGTAGAGGGGAAGCACTGTACGGTCGAACGTCGATGCTTGAACTCGCTTTAGGTGATTTTACAGTAGAGAATCTGTTATTCTTTCCCGTTTAAACGAAACGAAACGCAAACGCAAAACACAAAAACGTAGAAAAGTGCTTTTGGACTTTTGGACAATTCTGATTATTCGTGGCTATCTTGGTGGCAAACAGTTTGGAGCCTGATCAGACGCCGGGTTACCCGGCGTCTGGTCTGGCTCTAAACTGTATACAATAGAAATAATAGTTTTAGCGTAAACGCATTTATTGGGAAAGAATAACATTTTCTCAACTGTACCCGTACGTGTGACTTAGCCATATTTTAATAACTTTGAAATACGGATATGTTCGACTTGCATATATTATCGACCTTCTATTATTTGTAGAAATACGTACGGATATGTTCGCCTTGCATAGATTATCGAAGGTATATATGATATGTTCGTCTTGCATAGGTTATCGAAGTTCTATATAGTGTAGATATACGGATATGTTCGCCTTGCATAGGTTATCGAAGTTCTATATAGTGTAGAAATACGGATATGTTCGTCTTGCATAGGTTAACGAAGTTCTATATAGTGTAGAAATACGGATATGTTCGTCTTGCATAGGTTATCGAAGTTCTATATAGTGTAGAAATACGAATAAGTTCGCCTTGCATAGGTTATCGAAAATATAGTGTAGAAATACGTACGGATAAGTTCGCCTTGCATAGGTTATCGAAAATATAGTGTAGAAATACGTACGGATAAGTTCGCCTTGCATAGGTTATCGAAGTTCTATAAAGTGTAAAAATACGGATAAGTTCGCCTTGCATAGGTTATCGAAGTTCTATATAGTGTAGAAATACGGATAAGTTCGCCTTGCATAGGTTATCGAAGTTCTATATAGTGTAGAAATACGGATAAGTTCGCCTTGCATAGGTTATCGAAGTTCTATAAAGTGTAAAAATACGGATAAGTTCGCCTTGCATAGGTTATCGAAGTTCTATATAGTGTAGAAATACGGATAAGTTCGCCTTGCATAGGTTATTGAAGTTCTATATAGTGTAGAAATACGGATATGTTCGCCTTGCATATGTTAAAGAAGTTCTATATATTGTAGAAATACGGATATGTTCGTCTTGCATAGGTTAACGAAGTTCTATATAGTGTAGAAATACGGATAAGTTCGCCTTACATAGATTATCGAAGTTCTATATAGTGTATAATTACGGATATGTTCGCCTTGCATAGGTTATCAAAGTTCTATATAGTGAAGAAATACGGATATGTTCGCCTTGCATAGGTTATCGAAGTTCTATTGTAGAAATACGGATATGTTCGCCTTGCATATGTTATCAAAGTTCTAGTGTAGAAATACACATATGTTCGTCTTGCATAGGTTATCGAATTTCTATATAGTGTACAAATACGGATATGTTCGCCTTGCATAAGTTATTGAAGTTCTATATAGTGTAGAAATACGGATATGTTCGCCTTGCATAGGTTATTGAAGTTCTATATAGTGTAGAAATACGGATATGTTCGCCTTGCATATGTTAACGAAGTTCTATATATTGTAGAAATACGGATATGTTCGTCTTGCATAGGTTAACGAAGTTCTATATAGTGTAGAAATACGGATAAGTTCGCCTTACATAGATTATCGAAGTTCTATATAGTGTATAATTACGGATATGTTCGCCTTGCATAGGTTATCAAAGTTCTATATAGTGAAGAAATACGGATATGTTCGCCTTGCATAGGTTATCGAAGTTCTATTGTAGAAATACGGATATGTTCGCCTTGCATATGTTATCAAAGTTCTAGTGTAGAAATACACATATGTTCGTCTTGCATAGGTTATCGAATTTCTATATAGTGTACAAATACGGATATGTTCGCCTTGCATAAGTTATTGAAGTTCTATATAGTGTAGAAATACGGATATGTTCGCCTTGCATAGGTTTTCGGAAATCTAGCGTAGAAATACGTATGGATTTGTTCGCCTTGCATAGGTTATCGACGTTCTTTTGAAGAAATACGGATACGTTAGAAATACGGATATGTTCGCCTTGCATAGGTTATCGAAAATATAGTGTAGACATACGTACGGATATGTTAGCCTTGCATAGGTTATCGAAGTTCTATTGTAGAAATACGGATATGTTCGCCTTGCATAGGTTATCAAAGTGCTAGTGTAGAAATACGGATATGTTCGTCTTGCATAGGTAATCGAAGCTCTTTTGTAGAAATACGGATATGCTCGCCGTGCATAGGTTATAGAAGTTCTAGCGAAGAAATACGGATGTGTTCGACTGGCATAGGTTATGGGAAGTTCTAGTGTAGAAATATTGTTCAGATACGAGGACGTTCGACTTAAGCTATCTCGGTTCAACTGTAGTTTAAAGATTTTTGCTATTCTTTATCACCACAGATTTCAAAGAAAAGATGAAGATGCGACAATTGACGCTGGTGTGTCTGCTGCTGACGGCTGTGATCTTGTGTTGTCTGACAGAAGGGGAGGCAACTCAGGCCAGGGTGCGTGGTCCTAGTAGAGGACGTTTGCATCGCCCCTGGTGGTACTGCTGTAGACGATGCAATTCTCAACAACGATGTGTGTTTTACGGCAGATCGTGTAGATGCCGCCGCAAAAATGTGATACTCATGGCCAGAGTTGATCCAAGTCGGTTAGGAGGCTCTGTGGGTGCTATCTAAAAAAAGTCGATCGCTATAGTCACTTCTGAGTTTAAAATGATGTGAGCGAGTTCTGCTACCAGTTAATATTGAACAGCTCAAGGTTGACAATGTTGCCAAGGAGATTTGTGAAATATGGTGGATCTGTTTCAGTTCTTTTGACAATTCACCTGCAAGTCACGACTTCCATAGAACCTGCAATCTTGATCAGGACTGCCATTTCTCCGGACTTTCCGATTATTTTCGGATTTTTTCCTAGCAGATGGTAGCTGAAAGTAGGCAAAAAGTAAAGTAGAATGCTCCTTTAAAAATGCGCATTCTGCTTTACTTTCAACCTGCTTAAGTAATCGCGCTTGAAAAATAGAACATTAGTTTGGAAATCTTAAGATTTTGTATGGTCAACTTATGGCAGCCCTGCTCTATTAGAACTTACCATTTGTTTCGCGGCGTCTGAGCCCAGCCTGTTTGAAAATGTCCGTGTTGTCGGCATTGACAGCGAAATGGTTAACTACAGTGCAAAGGTTAGTTTTTCTGCCTTTATAATCTTAACCTTTTCTGCGCGGGAAACGAGTATATATATCTGGTGCCAAGTGAAGACCCAGATTAGAGGATAGCTGAATGAGCTCTCTGGTCAGGCTGAACTGTTTGTCGTGATTTTACTAACAACAACGAGTAACTCGGATTTTCAACAACAAAAATCTACATTTTGAAGAAAGAATTCCACGAAAATGATGTCTTTTCGAGACAAAGAACAGAACAATGAAGTGGACACACGACCAAGGTATTGCATCGAGACATAAGAATAAGCTGATGTGAAAACGATTGACTATATTATGTCAAAATGGACTTAAATTGCATTCTATGCTTATGTTTATACTTCCAATTTACCTTTATTTATTTCCCATGTTGTTTCTATGTTGGTGTCAATCATGTAGCTCATATTTGCATATATGATCTCTTTTACTACTAAACTGACACCAACTTCATGTGTACATGTATATTGTTTTATGTATTTTGTCAAACGTAAACAATTTATATATTTTCATGTGTGATATTGTAATCTTCAACATTGGAGGAAATAAATATATACATACACTTTAGAAATAAGTAAAGTTTTCTCTCTTTTTTTAAAGAAAAACAGGATCGGATTATAATCATACAGTTTCAATGTAACGCGGCGTCCCATCAGGATCTACAAAACAAATATGTCCATGGCAAACAGTTTGGAGCTCGGTAAGATGCCGAATAACTTGGTGTAATATCAAGGTCCAAATTGCCAGCCACTCAGCCTTTAATACACTGTCAAACATTTTCAATAACATCAGTCATTAACCTGTCATTTTCTACATATATTTAAGAAATGAAGTGCATTTTTTCTTTCGGCGTTTAACCGAAATAAACGACAGAAAATGATCTGCAAATTTACCATGACCCGCTAGCGCGATTCATGGTAAATTTGCCGATCATTTTCTGTCGTTTATTTCACCTAAAGGCTGCAAAACATGAAATTAATTTCATATATATTTTACATTATGTTTGCTATAATTTCTAATATTGAATGAACATTTTATTACAGTAGTATGCATGTATGTTTAATCCACATTAGAGGTTGTTAACACGAATAATGTGTACCCTGAAAGAAACAGCCTTAACGGCGTTACTGAAGCAACGCAACAAATTGATTCGCGGAGATAAGACCCATAAGCCCCGCCTCCTCTGCGATGATATTCACAAGTCCCGCCATCTCGAGCGTTTACACAAATAAAACGTCATTTTCCCCATGGCTTGGAATGGGGCGAATGTAATATTTTCATGGCTTTTAACCCTTAGCCCGCCAAATAAATTGTCGTCTGCTATATTTCTCGTCTGCTTCAAGTTTCAAAGTGCTTCAAAGTTGCTCAAAATTGCTGAAAATGTTGTCCGAGTGTCAAACAGCTTGGATCCGGATGAGACGCCGAGTTACTCGGCGTCTCATCCGGATCCAAGCTGTTTGCATATGGAGCTATAGTTGTGACTGGCAGGCTAAGGGTTAATCGGAAACCATGCAGTAACGTGTCTATGTTTCAATTAGCTACAATGATGTAGCATCTTATTCTTGTAAATTATCACAGATATAGAAATAAATGCAAGAAACATGTTTTCAATTGTACTTCCATTTGTTATACAGTACTCCCTCCCTACAACGACCCTCCCAACAACGACTCCCTCATTACAACGACCCTTGCCGCGGTTCCCAAAAGAAAGAAAATTATATCCAACTTATTCACGGCTGCAATGTCGTCTGCTTATAAGTGTCGTCTGCTGTTATTCTCAAAGTTACATAATTGACATTTTGAGTGAAAAATCTTAAATACGAGTGACAAACAGCTTGAATCCAGGTCAGACACCGCGTTACGCGGCGTCTGATCTTGATTCAAGTTGTTTGCAATTCCCTCCATATAACGATCCCTCCGAACAACGCATTCACCCTCAAACTTTTAATGGACAACTCCAGTTTCCTATCAAATCTAGTCCATTTTTATTAGGATTTTTTTTACAATCCATAGCAAAGTGACAAACACCGCATACCCTGGCCATCTCTCTGATCAGGGTCTACATTGTTTGTATAGGACAGGCATACTCTTCAAAGGCACACTGTTTGAAAAGGACGAGTATACTCGTCGCTAGGGCTCAGTGAGTTAAGATACGCAACTGCTTAATGCAGGACAAACACAAGGCTTCAGCTTTCTGCCTTTCACTAACCCTTTCATCGTCAAGTTTAACCATATCGTAGACAAAATATTGTCCGATACAAGTTTGTTGTCTTCAATTTCATGAAATTCAAATCTTAAGATTTGACAGAAGAAATGCTGATACGAGTGTACAGTTTGGATCGTGAGCAGACACTGCGATATATGGCGTCTGATCTTGATCCAAACTGTTTGCAAAGTCGACTTTAGTCACATATGAAAAGGAAATGGTTTTAAAGCTGTCACCTGCGTTAAAGAACTTGTTAGATAATAAAACGTCTCTATTACGACCACTAAATTATGTTAATTATTAGATGTTAACGACTGATGACTGCTTAAAACAATGTGACTGTAAATCAGAAAGCTCCTTTAGCTTTCTACTTTTACTGCCACCTTTCTTTAAGCTGTCACCTGATTTTTTTTATAATCAATTAATCTTTCTTTATGTGATCGTATCAGAGAGGGCCTACTGTATTATTTCATTTTCAATTTGCTCCTTAATAGTTTAACTGTTCTTGATTGATTGTGTGTTTGAAGCCAGTTTGAGAGTAAGAGTGAGCTACAGCGCTCCCTCTCTACAGCGACATCCAATGGGAGACAAAGATTGGGTGCGTTGTTCGGAGGGAGTCGTTATAGGGAGGGAACTTTAAGACTTGGCTTACATTTGCAAACAGCTTGAATCCAGATCAGACGCCGCGTTACGCGGCGTCTGATCTGGATTCAAGCTGTTTGTCACTCGTCATTATATTTATTATATCAAAATGTCCACTTATATGAAACTTTGAGAAAAACTGCAGACGACAAATTTAATTAGACGGTATTGCAACCATAAAAATGTTGGACATAAATGTTTTGTTTGGGGAACAACGGCAATGGTCGTTGTAAGGAGAGATTCGTTGTTGGGAGGGCCGTTGAAGGGAGGGAATTCTGTATTTGTTTGGGGCGCGGAAATACTAAATGCATGTCCCACCCCTTTTATCCTTGAAAATATATTCTCAATCTTTTCTATGTCCATAGTAGATCAAGGTCAAGGTCAAACTGATATCGGTTGACATAGGTGAATTTGGATATGAAACAAGGCTGAATATGTAAGTATCTAACCATAGTAGTATTCCGTAAAACATAGATAACAGGGAAATAATCGATTTAAAACTTTCCATGTTCAAATAAAGTAAAGGTCACGGTCAAAATCAAGATTGAGTGATGTTGATGGATCGTTAATGGTCCACTTCAACAACTGTATAAGTATCAAATCATTGTTGTAAATAATGTTGACGCTAGACGAAACGGTAAAAAAAAGTCATGTCAAAATTAGGTCAAGGTAAATATCAAATGTGATTGGGTGATATTGTTAGATTAGGAATGGTCAAAGTCAACAGCTATGTAAGTATCCGAATAAGCGATGTTGATGGTAGAAGAATCGGCGAAATCTGAATAACCTCGTATGCACGGGCGAACGAACAGGACAATCTGAGAGGAGAGATTAATCTTTCACAGGAGAGCACATTTCGTTCCTGTCACAGGCTAATAACCGATAATGCAAGAGAGTGAGGAGATAGGTGGAGAGAGGGGCAGAGAAAGAGACAGGGGGCGAAATGGAGACAGACAGACAGACAGAGGCCTTCCAGCTGGGATTATATGAGATTTTATAACAAGAGGGCCGTGATGGCCCTGAATTGCTCACCTGGTAGTGGTACCAATTATAACGGTCATGAAGATATTAAAATTGGGGAGGTGATTTCGGGAAAAGAAGATTTGTATTTGGCTTTCACTTTAGCCATATCAGGAAAATCTTAACCATCCACTGGCAGTCATGTTTTTTAAGCTAGCATAATTGAAGAAATGTGGTAGAGGTTCTCCAATGAATCATTTGTATTAACTTATTATCAATATTGACAAGTAATTTAAACAAGGACCACCATGGCCCTATATCGCTCACCTGGTACACCATGTATAACTTGACCTATACTAGTATAGTGACCTAGATTACGACTGGACATGGCCTTTAATCAACGATTAGTGTTAACAAGATTTTCTATGATTTGACGATTTAATGTATGCAAACATTCTGGCAATATTTCATTCAGATCTAAAAAAGATTTGTAGCCTCTAGAGGGTTAACAATTTTTTCTTTGATTTGGCCTAGTGGCCTAGTCTTTGACCCAATATGACCCATATTTGACTAAGTTGCATTAAAATCCAATAAGATGTGTAGCATCTAGAGTGTTAACAAGGTTTTTCTATGATTTGACTTAGTGACCTAGTTTTTGATCCGACATGACCCATATTCAAATCTGACCTAGATATCAACGAGGCAAACCTTTTATACAAGTTTCATGAAGATCAGAAGAGATTTGTAGCCTATAGAGTGTTAACAAGGTTTTCCTATGACTTGACCTTGTGACCTTGTTTTTGACCCAACATGACCCATATTCAGACTTGGCCTAGATATCAATTATGCAAACATTTTGACCAAGTTGTGTAAAAATACAAAGAGATTTGTAGACTCTAGAGTGTTAACAAGGTTTTTCTATGATTTGACCTAGTTTTTGACCGGGCATGACCCACATTCAAACTTGACCTAGATATCAATGAGGCAAACATTTTGGCCAAGTTTCATTAAGATCCAATGAGATTTGTAGCCTCTAGAGTGTTAACAAGGTTTTTCTATGATTTGACATTGTGACCTAGTTTTTGATGACCAACAATCAAACTTGACCTAGATTTTTTTCAAGACAAACATTGTCATCAAGTTTCATGAAGATCAGATGAAATTTGTAGCCGCTAGACTGTTAAAGAGACAATTGTGAACGGACGGACGGACAACAGACATCCAGCGATCCTAAAAGCTCACCTTGGCACTTCATGCCAGGTGAGCTAAGAAGAAGAGTTTTTAAGTTTTCACTATAAGCCATCATATACGAGTATGTAGCTATCCCACCCACTGGTGGTCATGTCTTGTAAGCTAGAAAAATTCAAGAAATCTGATAGAGGATCACCCATGGATAAGTTTTGTTAAATTTATTTCAATTCAGACCAAGAATATTTTAAAAGTTTTTTTAGTTGATTGTCATGGCAACCACAATTTCAATTGGATGACCAATATTAGAGAAAATTAGACAGAGTACCCTACAAGCAAACACTATGAAGTTTTAATTAAAGTGGCCCAATGGTTTCCAAGAAGCTCTAGTTCTTTAAAAGAATAGTTGATGACGGACGAAGGACACAGGGTTATCACAATAGCTCATCTTGGCATCTCGTGCCAGGTGAGCTCAAAAGGCCATTGAACTTTTAATTTGGACAATGAAAACAAAGAAGGTTTAAGTTCAATCTTTATTTAAAACCGCATAATGAGCACCAACAAAAATGGTTGCAACATAGGATAATGGCATCAAAACAACCAAACAGGCTGCAAATGGAAAAGCAATAAAATAAAACAGTAAAACAAACGGTGAAATGGCACAGAACGTAACCAAAACAAGTTACAAAGTAGGGAAACAGTACCAACATTGGAAACGGGCAGCAACATTGGTAATTTGGGGAAAAAATAAAGCAAACAAAGTAGCAAAAACAAAACAAAAATGGCAAACAGCAAACAATGGATAAATAGATGAGCATGCAAACCACAATCAAACCTGACTCAGGGCTGCCATAAGTTGACATGAAAAATCCTAAGATTTCCAAACTTGCATTTTTCTAGTGCGATTTAACGAATCGTACCTTTACCCATTAGCCTTTTTCTTGTTTTGTTGACATGTGACTACTTAAAGCAGGCTGTAAGTAAAGCAGAATGCGCCTTAGGGCGCATTCTGCTTTATTTTCAGCCTGCTTTAATCTACTATGTTCTGGAAAAAAAAACGGAGATTTAGGGAAAATCCGGAGAAATGGCAGCCCTGCTGACTACATATTTCGCTCATATACAGACATAATACAGTAAACGTCTCTATTATGACAAAGATTTATTGATTGTATAAAAGACTGGTGACAGCTTAAAGCAAGGTGACAGTAAAACAGAAAGCTCCTTTAGGAGCTTTCTCTTTTACTGTCACCTTGCTTTTAGCATGCTGGGTACTTTTTTTCGTCTGCAAAAAGTGTCGTCTGCAACTGTTCTTACAATAGAATTTTCTAAATTCTTTTCAAAACAGGGTAAGAGTGTCAAACAGTCTGGATCCTGATGAGATGCCACGTTACGCCGCTTCTCATCTGGATCCAAACTGTTTGCTTAACAGTTTGTATACTGATCAGGCCTTATTGTATAGTGTCTGATCTGGATCAGGGGCCCGTTTCATAAAACTTCGTAAGACAAAAACGGTCGTAAGTCAAAACTTTAAAATATATTTAATTTCTCTATCTAATATCTCTTTGGAATCGTCTTGAAAAGCAAAACTTACTTGATCAATTCTGATTTATATACATAGAAGAGTAAATATCGTATAGTAATATGTTTATAGGTTTGGAAACAGGTTACCACTTGAAGTGGGTTGAACGTAGAGGCAGAATGCTCCTTAAAGTGCATTCTGCTTTACTTTCAGCCAGCTTTAAGCTTCATCACTGTTATAAACTTGATTTATATATTAGGTTATGGTTTCTATATCCTAACCGGTTCCCGGTTTCGAAATCAGGTCAAAACTTGAAGTGGGTGAAAGTAAAATCAGAATGCGCCTTAAGGTGCATTCTGCTTTACTTTCAGCCAACTCTAAGCTTCAGTCAAATATAGCGTAACTCGAGCTATGTAACAATTTGTATAGATTCATAACAGCTTCGCATATAATTTTGACACGAATTTATAACGGACATCTTTGATTTGCAACTCTGTACAAATGTGTTTGCAACTTATTGTATTGATGTATTGTGGGCAGGTGGCCTTTATTTACAATAAAATATCTTGTATCTTGTATTAGATGGAGAAATAAATTGTAATTGAGAATTTTAAAATCTGACTTACGACAACATTTGTCGTACTAAGTTTTATGAAACGGGCCCAGAACTATAAATAGACTGTGATTAAAACACTGACAAGAGATCTCCCATAGATAAACTAACACAACATTTTTATCATGAAACTGGTTAATATAAAACACTCACATGCAAGAGATGAACTGACTATAGGAAGGAATGGTTATATATAGGAAGAAAGAAGAATTTGCATAAAAAAGCCCTATTTCATCAACAGTAAACATGCTCTAACCCTTCACTCCATAGCCTGTTTATAGTTTTGAAGACAGGTGACTACTTAAAGCAGATTGCCTTTTGGTTTTTTACTTTCAGTCTGCTTTATGCTACCATCTGCTAGCATATATACAATACATTTCCTATGATACATATCCGTGACTGTTTAAATTGGAACTATTTTCTGCAATGGAGAAAAATGTTAATGTGTAAAAATGAGTATCTATATAGTAATGGGTTTATTTAATCCTTTATTCTATAGATACACATTTTTACCAAATAATTTTTTTTCCTCCACTGAAGAAAATTGTTTCAATTTATAGTCATGAATATATAAATCTATAATCATAACATATATTCTCTATATCCTAGTAGATAACTTAAAGCAGGCTGAAAGTGAAGCAGAATGCAACTCAAGGAGCATTCTGCTTTTCTTTCAGCCTGCTTTATGTGGTCACCTGTCTTCAATATAGTATACAGGCTATGGAGGAAAGGGTTAACATATAGGAAGAATAAATTCATATATAGCACTCTTACACTCATGCAATAAACAAGAATTCATCAGAAGTAGAAGTCTCTTGGCAACAAGGAAGCCAAATCTTTATCCTGGTGTTGCAGTAAGCAATGGCGTAACCATAATAACTCAGCTCAATACAGTCGAACTTTGATATCTCGAACTTGATTATGTCGAACATACCCGTAGTTCGAAGTTAAAACGTTTTAACTTTGAAATACGGCTATGTTCTACTGAACCGGACATATAATAATGTAATTCATGTGTCGAAATATTGGTTAAGTTCCAGTTAAGCAAGTTAAGATATCGAAGTTCGCCTATACAAGGCTGATGTAGCCATCGTAGTCACAGACTGAACAGTTATACACTAGAATCACTTGTGATCCTTAATCATAGTGAGTGGAAACATTACTATGTGTGATACACACTGCCATATACATATGGAAGTACCTGGGAGGCCATTATGCATAAAGTACATTAGGATGGTATAACTAAGGCTGACCTTCAACCATTTCCCCATGGCGTATTTGCGTTTTCTTCATACAGATACCATGCCTTGTTAAAGAGGCCTTGAGAGACTTTCGTTAACTCTGGTAGTTGGATACTTAACCCATTACCCCATAAATACGTCTCAAGTTTGTTCCATCACTGAAGAAAATAGTTCTAATTTATTCAATCATGAATATGCACAGTAAGAAATATTTTCTATATTCAAGCAGATGTTAGCTTAAAGCAGGCTGAAAGTAAAGCAGAATGTGCCTTAAGGCACATTCTGTTTTACTTTCAACCTGCTTTAAGGTGTCAGCTGTCTTCAAAACTACAAACAGTCTATGGGGTAAAGGGTTTAAGCAGGTTGTTAGTACCTTTAGGAGCTTTCTGCTGTAGTTTCAGCCTGCTTTAAGCAACCACCTGTCATAAAACTGCAAACAAGCTATCAGGGTGGAAGGATTAAGCCCAAACATGAGCAAGGACCAAGTATAAACATTCACTCTTTCAACACTAAGTAACTCTTGTGGGTTATAGGGTTCCCTTGTAGATCTTTTTAGTTACCAAAACTTGAGCCAGCCTACTTGGAATTCTGGGTAGTTTGATAGATACTGTTCTACATTAGCAAACAGTGTAGACCCTGATCAGAAGGCTCCAGTAGGAGAAAAGTTATACTGTTGTGAATATGTATGATAAGAAATATTTTCTGTATTCTAGTAGATTGTAGCTTAACCCTTTACCTCATAGACTGTTTCTAGTTTTGAAGACAGGTGATGACACTTAAAGCAGGTTGAAAGTAAAGCAGAATGTGCCTTTAGGCACATTCTGCTTTACTTTCAACCTGCTTTAAATGATGAGGTTTTTGTATTACTTTGGTAAAGCATTTAGCAATAATGTCTTCAAAGATCTCCCTATTACTTCAATGGATGGCTGCTGTACACAGGTATTACTGTGTATCCTTTGCCACAGGAAGGTTCCTGGAGAGGCCTCTGATCGGCGTCCAGGGCTCCGGATAAGAGGATGTAAACTGCACAAATCCAACATTTTCTCACTTATTTTAGCATCAAATCCTATGATGTTACTACTCATCAGAATCGTCTCTTCGAGACGATTCTAATGAGTAGTAACACCATAGGGATTAAAGCAGAAATAAACAATTTAGTTTTTGAAATACTCCCCTTATCTGGAGCCCTGGACTGTCAACATTGTTAGCTATACTTTGACATATCATGTACGACACATCTCTTAACCTCTTCACTGCCATGACAACAGCATTTTTAAACAACTGTCACCTGCTTTCATTTCTAAAATTTAAATTTTAGATATTTTGACTCAAGAAATATTGAAATGAGTGTCAAACTGTTTTGATCCTGATCAGGCCCTACGTTATGCAGCTTTCCCAATAAATACATTTGTGCTCAGGATCAAAACTGTTTGCAAATAACTATTAGTTTTAACATATTTTATTTCATAATATATACAACTTTGAATAATACATGTATATACTTTAGGATGCAAATAACTAATATGTATTTAGGCTTTGCCTATGGACGGAAAAAAGCAAAATTGTATTAATGAAAACGGAATAGATCTATCGCCAGTGTGTGATCAGCGCTCTTACAAGTATCAGTTCGTTGTGTATTCCAGATCACACTCGAGGCTACGCCTCTCGTGACCGAGATCTGGATTACACAACCGACTCGAACTTTTATTATAAACCTAAATTGTTTGGGACAAGATCTATATGGTGTTACCCAATAATCAAATAGATATATAAGCACCCGTGTATACAATGTTAAAAGTTAAAACTCCTCCGTACAGCTATATTATCAGGGCTGCCATTTCTCCGGATTTTTCCTAAATCTCCGGATTTTTCCCCAGGTTATGGTAGATTTACTTCCAGTCTGCTTTAAGTAGTCACATGCCAACAAAACTAGAAATCGGCTATGGGGTAAAGGTACGATTCGTAAAATCGCGCTTGAAAAATGCATATTTGGAAATCTTAGGATTTTTCATTTCAACTTATGGCAGCCCTGTATTATAATGCAATCTGAAGCTATTTTTGGAAGTCATATGACCACCAATAATGACGTCATTATTTATATTGATGACGTATGGTAATCCGTTATTTTTATCGGTTCGATTGAGAAGTAGCTTTTTGCAAATAACGTTCATTTTTAGCGTTAAAGGGTATGAATTGAACTGTTTGAAAGTTTGTCATTTGGAGGAAATCATTACAAGTGAGTGTTGTGGGTTATTCATTCTTAAAATGGTTTAAAAATATCACCCAAATCGGGAATTCCGAAACGTCACGCACAACTCTTCGTAAAAGCTCTGACGTCATCATCCAAGATGTCAGCCCCCATGTTTTATAGTTGCCTAGTTTTGAGGAAATTATTCACGCGCAAATCAAACACTTTTCAAAGTCTGTCAGTGATTAAATAGAATTGGAATACCTTTGATTTTATCATGCATTACTTAAGAACGGAAAAAAGGCAAGCCTTTTTTCCGTATTATCCCCTGGCTAAGGCAGTGAAGGGATTAAGAATAAATACATGTATATATAATTTGTAGATTCCATAGAAAATTCATTGAAGTAAGTAATGAAAGTCTTAATCTACTGTACTATCTAATTCACGTCTCTGAGATATTACTACACATACAAATCTGACTTATTTGTACTATAAATATCAACTTCTAGTTCTACTGTACTATCTAATTCACGTCTCTGAGATATTACTACACATACAAATCCGACTTATTTGTACTATAAATATCAACTTCTAGTTCTACTGTACTATCTAATTCACGTCTCTGAGATATTACTACACATACAAATCTGACTTATTTGTACTATAAATATCAACTTCTAGTTTTTGATTAAAAAGGCATATTATTGCTATTAAAAGATTACATTTATAACCCTGTATCCTTTTATCTCTTAACCCATTCGGTACCAATCTAATCATGAGTGTTTTACTCTTACACCTTTATTTTGTCGTCTGCTTCAATATTGTTGTCTGCGAGATTGTTTCAACGTTAAATTTAAGGTAGTATGACCTAAGTAATACTGACATGAATGTCAAACAGTTTGGATCCTGATCAGATACTGTGTTACAAGGCATTTGGTCTGGATACAAACTGTTTGCAAAGTTGACTTTATGCCACCCCAGCCGTGAAAGGGTTAACAAGTATTTGTTTTTAACACTTTTAATACTAAAGAAACTCTAAATATTGTATTGAGCAGCCTTGTGCTGAAGATCCTTTATCAGTCTTCAAGACAACTGATGCTTTATACAGTAGGAAAGTAATGCAAAGAGATTCTATAGGAGCTTTCTGTATAAGTATTGTTCTGTTAACCCTTTACCCAATAGCCTGTTTTTGTTTTAAAGACAAGTGACAACTTAAAGCAGGTTGAAAGTAAAGCAGAATGTGCCTTAAGGCACACTCTGCTTTACTTTCAGCTTGCTTTAAGCTACCATCAGCTAGAATGTAGAAAATATTATTTATTATACATATTTATGATTGTTTAAATTGGAAAGTTTTCTATTTTCTTCAGTCAAGGAATACATCAAAAGTGTAACAAGAGCCCCGTGGGGCATATTTCGCTCACCTGAGAATAACTGACAAAAAGGAGATAATGATTTATGTCCAGGGGACCAGGACGGTGAAATTATTTACCCATAGGCATAATTTGAACAATCTTGATAGAGGACCTGTAGATGATGCTATATGTGCCAAATATCTAAGATCAGGGTACTAGGGTTTTAGACAAGAAGATTTTTTTAAGTTTCCATTGAAAAAATCTACTTTTTGCTCCTTTGACCTACATATGCAACAGACTGGAACCATTTGAACAAAATACGTAAAGGACATCTAGAAGTGACACCATACCAAATATCAAAGCTCTGGCCACATTAGTTTCAGAGAAGAAGACGGTTGACAATTTCACTATATAACTCTATGTAAAACTGTGACCCCCGGGGCGGGACCAATTTTGACCCCAGGGGCATAACTTAAACAAACTTGATAGAGGACCTGTAGGTGATGCTATGTGCCAAATATTTAAGCTCTGGCTTTTGCAGTTTTTGACAAGAAGATTTTTTAAGATTTCCTTATTTTTTCACTTTGGTTGCCATGGAGTTCTGCATTGTTTTTAATTCTTTGAACAAATTTGAAAGAGCTTGACCCAAGGAACATTTCTGTAAAGTTTGGTTGAAATCTGTTCAGCGGTATAGGAGGAGATGTCATTTGAAGCAATTGTTAACGACGCCTGACGCCGGACACAGGGCCATCCCAATAGCTCACCTTGAGCCTTTGGCTCAGGTGAGCTAAAAAGGTGTGTTTATGAGGTAATGAGTTAAGCAACCACATGTCATAAGGTATTTCCATGTTTCTTCAAAGAACAAGGTCAACCCTTTCCTCCATAACCATAAGTGAAAGTTACCTATATCTTACTGTGTACTCAAAGCAAGATGAAAGTAAAGCAGAAAGCTCCTAGAGCAACTTTCTGCTTCCCTTTCATCTTGCTTTGAGGTTTCATCTGTATTCAACAGCATCAAGGAAATTTGATTAGTGGTGCTTATGTAAAGGAATGGGTAAAGACATCCTATGGTGCCCATGCAGAGAAAGGGTTAATATCGAAATTCAAGAAACAGTAGTGATACAATTCAAATCAAGCACCCTATTCAATCAACACATAAGCTATAACAATCATCGTTCTAGTAAACGTTATTCACATGAACATCATAAAAATCTGGTACCATATCACATGAATTGCAAAATGCTTTGGGTGAAAAATGCCATCATGAACACAATAGAGTTGTAGTACTCTTCCATGCTTTTTGATTGAAATGTCACATGTATGACTGTACTGCATAAATAATTGCATAAGAGTGTGATTGTATTATACATGTATAACCTAATTGTCGTAATATATAATAGCTCCACTAGGCCAAGTGCTAATTACCTGTATCTAAAACAACATGTAAAATGGAGAAGACGTCATTCTTTCCCAATAAATACATTTGTCCTGAAACAATTATGTCCTTTGCGAAAAGTTTTGAGTCAAATCAGATGCAAAGTGACTTTGCATCTGATCAGGCTCAAAACTGTTTGCCACCAAAATTCAAATAAACCATCAACATTACCCCATGAAAATGCCTTTATACTCCTTTACTTTATTCCTCCACTTATGAAAATATTTACCACCATGAATATGTATCATAAGAAATATTTTCTATATCCTAGCAGGTCATAACTTAAAGCAAGCTGAAAATAAAGAGAATTTAGATGCATTCTACTTGGCTTCAATCCACTTTAACCCATTACCTCATAAATACATCTCTTTACGCCTTCAATTAAATCCACCACCTAAGAAAATAGTTCCTTTTTATACAGTCATGAATTATGTTCTATGAGAAATATTTGCTGTTTTCTAACAGATGGTTGCTTAAAGCAGGATGAAAGTAAAGCAGAATGTGCCTAAGGCACATTCTGCTTTACTTTCAACCTGCTTTAAGTGGTCACCTATCTTCAATACTAGAAACAGGCTATGGGATAATGGGTTAATAGATCACCTGTTTTCAGAACTAGAAACAGGCTATGGGGTAAAGGGTTAAACAGGAAAGTATTAACATCTTCTTTACTCTAGTTCAATACATTACATACCACTCAAATGTCACCATAATAAAATACAGTACAACTTCAATATCTTTAATTCTCCTAACTCAAATTCACCCTTATTTCTACAAATGAATTCAATAATTTCAAGCTCGGTTAAGTGAAGCCACGTTTTAACTTTGAATTACGGGTATTTTCGACTAAACTGAGTTCGAGATATTGAAGTTAAGACTGTAAATACTTATTAAACAAAATAATTATTATGCTAGAAATCTGCACAGCTTATTATGCTTTAACTTTTCATGTTCTTTATAGCATGATGTGCTCCTTCCCTACAACGATTCCCTCCTAACAACAATTCTTTCCATTGTTCCCCTAACAAGACAATTATACAGAAATGCAAAAAGTTCATGAAACAGCTACTCTGAAGAAGAATAGAGTTACAAATAATCACACTCGCACTGAGTAGTGGCTAATTGACTCTAAGACTGCTGAATGCAGTTCAGTAGTATGGCAGAAAACTCCTATATTTATAGGACCTTTCTGCAATATTTTGTGATAAACTAAGCTTTTAGGAGATTCCTGCATTTGTTTTGTTCATATTAACCCATTACCCCTTAAATACGCCTTTTTACGCCTTAAATTCAATCCTCTCCTGAAGAAAATAGTTCAAATCTATACTGTCACAAATAAAAATCGTTAGAAATATTTTTTATTTTCAAGCATATAATAGCTTAAAGCAGGCTAAAAGTAAAGCAGAATGTGCCATAAGGCACATTCTGCTTTACTTTCAGCCTGCTTTAAGAGGTCAACTATCATCAAAGCCAGAAACAGGATATGGGGTAATGGGATAAGTAGTCAAGTCATTAGAAACCTCTATGCTTCTTCAATAATAGCCACTTAACATGAATGTAATTATGTAAATCTCACTTTCATCTCCGACTCTAGTATGGTATAAACATTCCACCGTAATGATCCTAAGTATTGGGACAGACAGACCTGATCATACAGTGTATACCCTGGTCTGACTGCTCCCTCAGGAGCAGTCTGATCAGGATCTACACTGTTTGCCATTCAGTTTGCACCTTTTGGACAAATTACTATGTGATAAATGCAATTACTTTAAAATAATAACAGGGTGTCCCAATCTTTAGGATTTTGACGGATATATAACATAGTGCGTGCACACATATCCTCTTTAACACATTACCCACCATCAATACCCCTTTTGACATCTCATTTATTCTTTCACTGAACAAAAGTTTCAATTTACGCAATCATTAATAAGTATCGTAAGAAATAGTTTCTATTTTCTAGGAGATGGTAGCTTAAAGCAGACTGAAAGTAAGGCGCAGTCTGCTTTACTTTCAACCTGTTTTAAGTGGTCATCTATCTTCAATACTAGAAACAAGCTATGGGGTAATGGGTTAACTTATGCTACCTACAGTCTGATATCATTTAGCATAAATCTTTGCATGTACTTGAATAAATAATACTACAGAAAATCATTCATGATTGAGCAATTTGGCCGGAAAATAAAATTAAATGAATATGATTCTGATTGTATAGCAAAGAAAACTACAAAACTCTCCCTAACATTATCATACATTCGTCTCAACAGTTTTTAATTTGTAATTTTTACCATTCAATTCATCCTCTTTCACCAAATCCTGATTAAAGCCATTTTATTTATATGATCACAGTTCTGACTATATAATAATTAGTTTTGCTGTACAACAACTAAACAGCTTATCCTGGTCCAAGGTTATACATAATTTGAGTTCAGTCTGAAGTCTGAAGTTGTTATCAAGCATTTGATTGGTCAGATTTGAGCCTAGGCTCAAATCTGACCAATTAAATGTTTGAGAACAAAAATAGACTCAACTACAAAACTCTTTTTAACTTTGGAGCCAGGGGTAAAAAGGACCAATTGCAAACAGTGAAGACCTTGATCAACTTATCTCCATTACTCTCAAAACATAAAATATGTAGTCTGTGTTTAAAGAAACTGAAAACCAATTTGGCTTAAGAAATATATTTTATAGATTGATGTCAGGGGTTCGTATAAACCATGTAAATATTAGTGTAGGAATAGGGTTTATGCTGTAAAAAACAATTTTCATTCATGAACACATTCGGAATTCAAAACTATGCAAAGAAGGGAAAACATATTTACAAACTGTGCGACTTTACCTATTGAGTGAGCCAGGAAAAATGTTACATGACCATGTATTTTATCCTTTTTGTACTTTATTTAATTGCTCTTTTGAACGCACTACCCCTGTGTGAAAAGAGCGCTATATAAATCTGGTATACAGCGCTCCCTCTCTACAACGACATCCAATGGGAGACAAAATATATGTTCGTTGTTCGGAGGGAGTCGTTGTAGAGAGGGAACTTTGTTTACATTTGCAAACAGCTTGAATCCAGATCAGACGCGGCGTAACGCAGCGTCTGATCTGGATTCAAGCTGTTTGCCACTCGTCATTAATTTATTTTTTGTCAAAATGTCCATTATGTCACTTTCAGAAAAACAGCAGACCACAATTTTAAGCAGACGCTATTGCATCAATAAAATCTTTAGATATAATTGTCCTGTTTGGGGAATTTCGGCAAGGGTCGTAGTAAGGAGGGAGTCGTTGTTGAGAGGGAGTACTGTAATAATAATAATAATTAATACTAGAGGCCTAATAAAGCAGATAATGGTAGTGGATGATGACACCATTCCTTGTAAACGGGGGAGAACTATGTAAATATAACTACAGTCAAACTTCGATATCTCGAACTCGCTTAACTCAATCTATCCGATAGTATGACACATGGACTGCATTGTTTCATGCTCGGTTAGGTCGAACATACCCATATTACAAAGTTAAAACGTGGCTAAGCCACGTTTTAACTTTGAAATACGGGTATGTTCGATTTAACCGAGTTCGAGATATCGAAGTTTGACTGTACATACAAGTGATATTCCTGAGAATAATGTTTATGGCTACAACCAAATTAAAACGCACTTTGCACAACACTATCATAATTTCCTTTAATCATGAATTGCCAGTTTGCCACCTGGTGTTCAGTCTCTGTTAAAACAAGTGACTGATTAAAGCTGGATGAGAGTAAAGCAGAAAGCTCCTACAGGAGCTTTCTGTTTTATTTTTTCATCCTGCTTTAAATTGCAGCCCAAGTTACCACCATCAATACACAATTCTTTAAAGTGACTACCCTATTTGCTAGTAGTAGGAAAAGCACTATTTATTTCGCCAAGTAGCAAACAATGTAACCCTAGCCACACTCCAGCAGATCTTGGTCTTCACTCTCTTGCAATACTAGAGGGCCCTTTGTATCCCTGCATGTCTCAAGTGACATTGAAGCCAAATCAAGCAAAACCTTCATTTACTGCTACAATAAAGTTTTAACTGTATACTGTCAAATTTGTCATACAGTCATGGGACATAATTATTCGTCAAAATAAAATAAAATGGTATTTAAAAAAAAGTATTATCAAACCTCAATAATTCGTAATCACTTAAGTCAAACTTACCTGTATTTCAAAGTTAAAACATGGCTTGGCCACTTAAAACTTTGAAATAGGGGTAAATTTTATTTGAGTGAGCTTGATTTATCTATTATCTGGGTCTACACGGTTTTCAAATATACTGAGAATATTTTAAACCGGTCCAGTAAAAGAGTTAAAAGTATTGTCATTTAGAACCATTTCGCTTTGACCCCTCAATGTGTTAATTGTCTCAGGACAAGTCATAATTTAATGTTAAACCTTGTACAGGTCATCGGGAGAGGGCAAAGTGAGGTAGGGAGGGAGGGAATAATGTTTACAGTTGTAAAACCTCTAATTACAACTATATCTTAAAACATAACTACAGTCAAACCTGTATTAACCCTTTGAACCCTAGTCCTGCTTATAGGCGTCCTTTTCAAACAGTGTACATGTTAATAGTACACTTGTCCTGTGCAAACAGTGAAAACCCAGATCAGAGGGCTCCAAAAGGAGCCCTCTGATCAGGGTCTTCACTGTTTGTCATAATGCCAAACATTGACAAAAACAACCCTTAAAAGCCAGAAATGGACTAGACTTAAATCGAAACTGGAATTGTCCATTTAAAGTTTCAGGGAGGAAAGAGTTAAGCCATTACTGAATGAATGGCAATCTCTAAAGCTTTCTACATTGCTTTTGTCCTGCATAAGGTTTCCAAAATATTCTCAAGACACAATAAAAATGTATCTCCTTTTGAAAAGTCATCTACGACATTGCACCCTAGTAAGATTTATACTTGTCACTTGTATAACATACACCTATCCTATACAAACAGAGTAGACCCAGATCAAAGGGCTCCTAAAGGAGCACTCTCATCAGGGTCTGCACTGTTTTTCATTTTGCAAGTTATTGCAAAACCCAACCCTACTAAGTCAAAATGAACTAGACTATATTGGAAACTGGCATTGTCCATTTAAGGTTTCAGGGGTAAATGAGTTAATACAAGGTTGATGGTACAATCTACGGTCTCAAGATAAAACAAACAAAACACTAGATGATCTCATGTAGATTTAACGAGGAATTTAGATTTGCTAGGAGGCTGGGCCTTCTCCTTGCACAGGGACTGTAGTAAGCCGATATATTCGTACCACTCTTCTTCATCGCTCATCTGAAAGGTGCGACATTTGCGACCTTTGGTTCGTATATAGATTCGTAGCTTGGGTGAGGCTTGAAGTGATTTCAGATCACCTATGCCTGAAAGGAAACAAGTTATCTAAAATTATACAGTATGACATGTGTACAGTTAAACCTTTCTAAATGACCACTAAAACAAAGGCTAATAATTGGTTGTATAAAAGACAGGTGACAGCTTAAAGCAAGGTGATAGTAAAACCTTTCTAAATGACCACTAAAACAAAGGCTAATAATTGGTTGTATAAAAGACAGGTGACAGCTTAAAGCAAGGTGATAGTAAAACCTTCCTAAATGACCACTAAAACAAAGGCTAATAATTGGTTGTATAAAAGACAGGTGACAGCTTAAAGCAAGGTGATAGTAAAACCTTTCTAAATGACCACTAAAACAAAGGCTAATAATTGGTTGTATAAAAGACAGGTGACAGCTTAAAGCAAGGTGATAGTAAAACCTTTCTAAATGACCACTAAAACAAAGGCTAATAATTGGTTGTATAAAAGACAGGTGACAGCTTAAAGCAAGGTGATAGTAAAACCTTCCTAAATGACCACTAAAACAAAGGCTAATAATTGGTTGTATAAAAGACAGGTGACAGCTTAAAGCAAGGTGATAGTAAAACCTTCCTAAATGACCACTAAAACAAAGGCTAATAATTGGTTGTATAAAAGACAGGTGACAGCTTAAAGCAAGGTGATAGTAAAACCTTTCTAAATGACCACTAAAACAAAGGCTAATAATTGGTTGTATAAAAGACAGGTGACAGCTTAAAGCAAGGTGATAGTAAAACCTTCCTAAATGACCACTAAAACAAAGGCTAATAATTGGTTGTATAAAAGACAGGTGACAGCTTAAAGCAAGGTGATAGTAAAACTTTTCTAAATGACCACTAAAACAAAGGCTAATAATTGGTTGTATAAAAGACAGGTGACAGCTTAAAGCAAGGTGATAGTAAAACCTTTCTAAATGACCACTAAAACAAAGGCTAATAATTGGTTGTATAAAAGACAGGTGACAGCTTAGAGCAAGGTGATAGTAAAACCTTCCTAAATGACCACTAAAACAAAGGCTAATAATTGGTTGTATAAAAGACAGGTGACAGCTTAAAGCAAGGTGATAGTAAAACCTTCCTAAATGACCACTAAAACAAAGGCTAATAATTGGTTGTATAAAAGACAGGTGACAGCTTAAAGCAAGGTGATAGTAAAACCTTTCTAAATGACCACTAAAACAAAGGCTAATAATTGGTTGTATAAAAGACAGGTGACAGCTTAAAGCAAGGTGATAGTAAAACCTTTCTAAATGACCACTAAAACAAAGGCTAATAATTGGTTGTATAAAAGACAGGTGACAGCTTAAAGCAAAGTGATAGTAAAACCTTTCTAAATGACCACTAAAACAAAGGCTAATAATTGGTTGTATAAAAGACAGGTGACAGCTTATAGCAAGGTGATAGTAAAACCTTTCTAAATGACCACTAAAACAAAGGCTAATAATTGGTTGTATAAAAGACAGGTGACAGCTTAAAGCAAGGTGATAGTAAAACAAAAAGCTCCTAAAGGAGCTTTCTGTTTTACTGTCACCTTGCTTAAAGCAGTCACCTGTCTTAAACATGTAACAATTAACACAACTTAGTGGTTGAAATAGAGAAGTTTTACTACATATATGTAATGTTGATTATTCATTATAAGCTGAAAGTCAAACAAGCCTGATCAGAGAAGAGTCCAATCTGCTTGCTCTTGGAGTAAAAATGCTTTTTTTAAGGAAAAACTAGTGATCCTGCTAGATTCAGACAGCAACTTTTAATTCATGCTATACCTACAACCATGTGCATGCTTGATTATCCCTTTCCCCCATAGAAGCACCTTTTCATACATTGAATATATTCCTCCGCTAAAAATAGTTCAAATTTACATAGTGATGAAAATTCATTGCAAGAAATATTTTCTAAATAAAGCTTTACTTTAACCCTTAGCCCGCCGAATAAATTGTCGTCTGCTATATTTCTCGTCTGCTTCAAGTTTCAAAGTGCTTCAAAGTTGCTCAAAATTGCTGAAAATGTTGTCGGAGTGTCAAACAGCTTGGATCCGGATGAGACGCCGAGTTACTCGGCGTCTCATCCGGATCCAAGCTGTTTGCATATGGAGCTATAGTCGTGCGTGGCAGGCTAAGGGTTAAGTATCCACCTGTCTTCAAAATCAGAAACAGGCTATGGAGCAAGGGTAATGACAGTAATTAACACCTTCACTGCCATGGCATTATCTTCTGAAACAGCTGTCATCTGCTTTAATTTCTTAAATCTAAATTTTAGGACTTTTGACTCATAAAATATTGAAATTAGCATCAAACAATTTCCATCCTGATCACACACAGCATTAAGCAGCATCTGAGCAGGATCCAAACTGTATGAAAATAACCATAGTACTCGGGTTAAAGTTGTGAAGATTTTAACGCTACACCTACCTGAAGTGCTCCTGCTCGACTCGGACAGGTAACAATTCTCCAAGTTGATACACTTGCATGCCTTTGAATCACTCTTTTGGTCCTGTAGGAGGAAACAACAGAGAAAAATAAGAAAATTTCCTCCAGAATACACCTAGCATCTACAGCCTCATGAATCCCATGTGATACAATCAATTAACTGTTTAACCTTTGCCACCATAGAAGTGCCTTTTAGCCCATTTAACTTATTCCTACACTAAAGAAAATAGTTCCAATTTAAACACTCATAAACATGTACCAAAAGAAATATTATCTATATCTAAGCATATGGAAGCTTAAAGCAGGCTGAAAGTAAAGCAGAATGCGCCTTCAGGCGCATTCTGCTTTACTTTCAACCTGATTTTAGTGCTTATCTGTCTTCAAAACTAGAACCAGACTATGAGGTAACAGGTTAAAACGTCAGACAAACAAATACATGAGTTTTACTTGAAATGTAAAACCTGTTTCAGAAGCCACTTAAAAGAAGAATAATGGACAAAAATACTGCAGAATGATCCCTGCATTAAGTAGCCTTCTGTCTATAAATATTTCCATGCTACTTCATTTAATAGTGGCTTAATACTGTATTAGTAAAACCTCCAACACAGGCTTTACTTTACCAGTCCTTGGGATAGGACTATTTAGTATTGTTCTTAACATATTTTTTATTCCTCCATTACTCAATAAATAGTCTTTTTTATGCCTCTAATTATTTCAACATAAATGCCCTGATATCACATACCTGTGGTAATTAAACCTGAAAGTTTTACCTCCTAATTTAAGCGGCCATCTGTCTGAAAAACTGGGAAACAGGCTTAGGGGTAAAGAATTAATGAACACATACCCTGAGAGATTCTTGATAAGGACATTCATACTCCAGTGATGGAGGGTTATCTCGCAGGCTGACATGGACAATACGCCATCCTTTACGAAGGGACTTCTACAATTGATAAAACACAACACAACATTAGTGATAGCAATCAAATAAGCTAGTAACTAGTGATAATCTTAAATGTAACCTCAAACTATACATATGATTTATAACTTAAATCTTTACTCTATAGCTTGTTTCTAGATTTGAAGCCAAGTGACCACTTTTAAGTTAAAACTCTTTCCTCCCTGAAACTTTAAATGGACAATTCCAGTTTCCATTTTAGTCCAGTCCATTTCTGACTTTTAAGGGTTGTTTTTGTCAGTGATTGGCATTATGACAAACAGTGAAGACCCTGATCAGAGGGCTCCTTTCGGAGCCCTCTGATCTGGGTCTTCACTGTTTGCACAGGACAAGTATACTATTCACATGTACACTGTTTGAAAAGGACGCCTATAGGCGTGACTAGGGTTCAAAGGGTTAAAGCAGGTTGAAAATAAGGCAGAATGGGCCTTAAGACACATTCTGCTTTACTTTCAGCTTGCTGTAAACTACCATCTGCTAGAATATAGAAACTATTTCGTATGTAGTACATTCATGACTGCATAATTTGAAACTGTTTTCTTCAGTAAAGGAATAAAATGAAGGCATAGAAATGAGTATCTATGGTGAAATGGGTTTGGTTTGACTCAGCCAGGAACTGAACCCTCACTGCAAGCAAATGCTCTGCCTCTGAGCTATGCAGCCAGTTTAAAACTTTGTAAACCAGTGCATAGAACGATCAGAGAGCTCCTCCAAGAGCTCTCTAATTTGGGTCAACACTGATTCAAAATGATATACATGTATACTTGTTTTTTGCACAGTATGGTTAATAACCACATATTTTATTGACCTTTTTCGTGAGAAAACCTGCTCTAACGATTTTGCCTTTCTTGAGTTTCTCTTCCATCTTTGTGTCATCATCATCATCAGAAAGGCTGGAGTCACTATCTGAGCTGTCGAAATAACTGTTCCTCTGTACTCCAAGGTTTAGGGATGTCTGAAATATTTAAAGCTGAGATTTTACAAAACGTTTCAAAGCTCTAGATCAAGACAGTACATTGTATTTCAGACAAGCCCTTCTCCTGCTGAGTAACATTATACATTTGTTTCATAGGTACTGAGGGAACAGTCAAATCATTGACCCGAGGTAGCAGGGAAGACCTTGAGAACTCTTGCCCGAGGCCAACGGCCGTGGGCAACAGTTCTCAAGGTCTTCCCAGCTACCGAGGGACAATGGTTTGACTGTTCCCGAAGTAACTATCAAACAAATGATTTATTACCTGACTCTCTATTTAAGCCAGGCTGAATGAATGGCTAGATCTAGATCTATCTAGATATAAAAGATTTGAACAACACGTATTTTTAAATTCTAGAGATGATCTTACGTGTATATTTAATCTTAATTCAATTTAATACAACAATTGAATGTGAACATCACTGTTTTGTAAAAAAGATGTCTAATATATTCATATTTTCAATTACGATTGAATTATTATTGTTTCTTATTGACTGAAATTGATTGACACTTTGTCGAAATTACGTCATGTATAATATGACGTCATTTTTTTTTGTAACGTCATAATTTGTTTAAAAAAAGGAAGACGTCGGCTCTGCAAGCAGTTTATCGCTTTTATTCGGAGTTACTCTTAATTTTAGGTCTAGAACTATATAGCCTTTTAAGGGGATTGTTCGGGAAAGAAAAAAATGACCCGATCAACTCCGCAAAAGGCTAGATCCTTAAACAAAAATCTGTATCATAAAGAAGCCTTATTTGGGCCCGCGATGCAGAAAAGTTTTGCGCACCATTTTCGCGCATGTAACAGTGCTATGTAACAGTCAACTGTTGCCCGCTGGCCTCAGTCTGGTAAATATTTCGGAAACAGTCAAAAATGCTTAATATTCACTTAAATAGAGAGTCAGGTAATAAAATATCTTATCTGTATGCAATATGGTAGCAAATTTATTTCCAGTATCTTTCCAAATGGTAGCTTAAAGCAGGTTTGAAGGTAAAGGTTTAAGTGGTCACCTGTCATCAAATCTTTGAACAGGCTATGAGATAAAAGGCTACAACAAATATCCAGAGTTACAGAGTAAGACGAGAGTAAGTAACTCTTACAAATCTGTAGAGTTTTTCATCATCCCTGAAGCACTGGCTGACCCCGGCTGTTCCATCTGCCAAATCTACTTCCTGTAAGTGGCCGAGCTTCAGAAGACTTTGAGCCAAGGCCACCCCGTCCATCCTCTTCCTCACAATATTCCATCTCAGTAGCCATTCTATGATGTCATTTCCCCGAAAGCAGTTCTTGTGGACGATGCCATTACGTACATGACTTCCCATTTCCACCCCAGCATCTGGGTCTTGCAGTGCTCCAAGAACTTCACTGGAATGCAAGAAGTAGAGTCAATCTTGTATTAACCCTTTACTCCATAGATATTTTTACACATTAAATTTATTTCTCCACTGAAGAAATAGTTCCATTTTACACAGTCATCAGTGCCTATAGTTTAATCATCCACTGAAGAAAATAGTCATGAATATGTATCATAAGAAATATTTTCTATATCCTAACAGATAACAGTTAAAAGCATTCTGCTTTACTTTCAACCTGCTTTAAGTGATCATCTTTCTTTAAAACTAGGAACAGGTTATGGGGTAATGGGCTAAAATGATTTTAGTCCAAAATTGTTTGTCCAACTTGCTAACAATTGAGCAAATATGAATAAAGACACTTATAATAGGCAGGTGGCTGCTTAGACAACAGAAATGCACACACCTTTCTGCATTTCTATTGTCCTACATTAAGCTACCACCTGTCTCAAACAACTGACAATTCATCTTCTTTAGAAAGCCTGCTAAACCTCTCTAAACCAGAAACCTATCTGAACCAATGTTCTTGCTCATGTCTGTAAACGTTCAGTTTTAAGGTTTGACTTTATTCTCTCCAATACTTACCTAACATTAGCTTTCACTCTAAAATGCTGAAACTTCACTGGACTGTTTGAAACCTGTCAATTGAAAAGCACTCAAACCTGTATTAAGCAAATATTGAAACCAATGCCCATAAACTCACAGACCTACGGACAGGTGGATTTAATTTACTCTTCCGCAGAAGAAAATAATTCCAATTTATACAGCCATAAACATGTACAATAAGAAAAAGCTTCTAATTCCTAGCAAATCGTAGCATCAAGCAGGCTGAAAGTAAAACAGAATGCACCTTAAGTCACATTCTTTACTTTCAACCGGCTTTAAGTGATCACTTGTCTTCAAAATTAGGATAAAGTGTTAATCTAATACTCTATAGATACACATTTTTACGCATTTAACATTTTCCTCCAAAATTTAGTTCCACTTTATACAATAGTGAAAATGCAACAAAAGAAATATTTCCTGTATCCTAAAAGGAAACTTAAAGCAGGGTGAAAGTAAAACATAATGTGCCTTAAGCCAGTTAAGGCACACTCTGCCTTACTTTCATCTGGTATTAAGTGGTCACCTGTATTCAAGAATAGAAACATGCTATGGAATAACGGGTTAAAAAGAAGAACCAAGATTAAACAAAAATAACCAATAGGAAAAAATGTCTGCCTTCCTCTTGTCAAGCATGAAAGCGTGAGTGGTCATTATTGCATATACAGATTTGACTTTACATGTTATCAAGAAATGCAGCTTCTACAGCTGTTAACAAAATCAAATACTACCAGAGCACCAGATAAGGGTAGTTTTTCAAATACTAAAATCTTTATTTCTGAATAAAACCCTATGGTGTCACTACTCATTAGAGACGATTCTAATGAGTAGTAACACCATAGGATTTGGTTCTAAAAAGAGTGAGAAAATGTTGGATTTGTTGAAATAACTACCTCTTATCTGGAGCCCTGACTACAGTACATGTGCATGTTTAGCCATTTGTTATAAGTTGGAAGCCCGTCCTGCACATCCTGGTAGACGAAATAAGTTTCAAGAGTAGAACAACAGGAACAGCTATTGAGTGATGAGGTTTATAAGAGTGCTTCCTCCTTGTACCCCTTCTCCTGCTATTACAGTGGAGAATCTGTTATTCTTTCCCGTTTAAACGCAAACGTACGCAAATGCAAATCGCTAAAACGTAGAAAGAACAACTTGTGGACAATTCTGATAATTCTTGTTTATCTTGGTGGCAAACAGTTTGGAGCCTGATCAGACGCCGGGTTACCCGGCGTCTGATCCGGCTCCAAACTGTTTGTACTGCAAATAATAGTTTTAGCGTAAACGCGTTTATTGGGAAAGAATAACAGATTCTCCACTGTAGCTTAGAACAATACAGTCTGAATACAGCGTAGACCCTGACAGTTCCTAAAGAGAGTCGGCATGGGTTTCTTACCAGATCTCATCTGAATTTTCACACTTTCCTATGGAAAATTTTCCTTGTTTCATTTACCTATGTAATAGTTGTGATAACTGTTCGTTGCGGGCCAAGTTTTGTGTAGAGATATTCAGTGGGAGAGGGATTCCCCCTCTCTTCAAACACCATCAGTACAAATCACCTATAGTGAAGCCTAATTGATAACTCGTATTCACTCAACTCAAACTGTTCCATTTTTAAATTTTGACAACTTCAACTTACTTATGCCAAACATACCTAATTTACAAAGTTAAAACATAGCTTAGCTGCATTTTAACTTTAAGTTTAACCTACATTAACCCATTACCCCATAGCCTGTTTTCAGTTTTCAAAATAGGTGACCACTTAAAGCAGGCTGAAAGTAAAGCAAAATGTGCCTTAAGGCACATTCTGCTTTACTTTCAGCCTGCTTTAAGCTTCGATCTGCTAGTATATAGCAAATATGTCTTATTATACATATTCATAACTGTATAAATTTGAACCATTTTCTACAGTGAAGGAATAAATTAAAGGCGTAAAACGGCGCATTTATGGGGTAATGGGTTAACATTTGACTTAACTCACTGTTCCCTAAAACTTCAAAAGGAAAATTAAACTTGCCAATCAAGTCTTGTCAATGTTTTGACTATTAATGGTTGGTTTTCACAGTATACTGCATATTGTCAAACAGTGTAGAACCTTATCAGAGGGCTCCTACAGGATCCCTCTGATCAGGGTGTACACTGTTTGCATAGGCATATATTCTGTTGATCAGGTATACTGTTTGCAAAGGAAACTTCTGTTTTAATCTCAGCCTACTTTAAGTAACTGTTTGTCTTAATCCTTTACTCCATAGATACACATTTTAACACATTTATTTATTCCTCCGCTGAAGGAAATAGTTCCAATTTATAGTCATGAATATGCATCATAAGAAATAGAATTTTATTCTAGCAGATGATGGCTTATAGCCTGCTGAAAGTAAAGCAAATTGTGCCTTAAGTCACAATCAGGCGCATTCTGGTTTACTTTCAACCTGCTCAAAGTGGTCGTCTATTTTCTATACTTAAAACAGGCTATAGCGTAAAGAGTTAAACAACTTATGGTGGGAAAGCGGGAGACTGTATAGACTAGAATCGTTTTCTTCCCTATAGCCTGTTTCTAGATTTGAAAATAGGTGACTATTTAAAGCAGGTTGAAAGTAAAGCAGAATGCGCCCTAAGGCGCATTCTGCTTTACTTTCAGCCTGCTTTAACCCTTTACTCCATAACCTGTTTCTAGTTCTGAAGACAGGTGACTACTTAAAGCAGGTTGAAAGTAAAGCAGAATGTGCCTTTAGGCACATTCTGCTTTACTTTCAGCCTGCTTTAAGCTTCCATCTGCAAAGTTATAGAAAATATTTCTCATTTTACACATTCACAACTGTATAAATTTGATCAATTTTCTCCAGTGGAGGAATAAATTGGATGTGCTAAAAGGAGCTTCTATGGGGTAAAGGGTTAAGTTATCACCTACTAGATTTAAGAAAATATTTCTTCTGATACATTTTCATGACTGTATAGACTAGAATCATTTTCTTCCGTGGAGGATTAAACGGAATGCGCTAAAAGGCGCTTCTATAAGGTAAAGGAACTTAACCATGTTTTTACCGTACCTGACTAGATGATGAGATTGAGCGTATAACAGCTCCTATTGCATGTGCCCACCGGTCTCTGTCTTGCATACCCCCAGCCTGAAATAGCAGCTCCTCACCACTGGCTGTATTCAGTTTGAAAGCCACCTAAAATTTAAGTAAAGTAGAAATAAAAAATGTCATTAACCCTTTATTCCATACATACACATATTGACGCCATTAACTCCTACACAGAATAAAATTGTTCCAATTTATACAGTCATGAATATCATAACAAAATCAGATATTTTGTATTCACCCTGTACAGTTAAAGCAGGTTGAAAGTATAGCAGAATGTGCCTTAAGGCCCATTCTGCTTTACTTTCAACCTGCTGTAAGAAGTCTCCTGTCTTAAAAACTAGAAATTGGCTATGGAGTTAAAGGCTAACCTGTCATTGCCATGAAGTAATCTGCTTTAAACAACTGTCATCTGTTTTTATATCTTATATTTAGGGGCGGGACCGAATATTCGAATATTCGAATATTCGCATAAGGGTCGAATATTCGAATCCCATTTAAGTATTCGAATAGTTGTCTCTGAAATTTTATTTTTGTTAAAATCATAATATGGATTATTCAATTTATTTGAGAGAATAGCTGTTTCATTTTCTCCAACCAGGCTAATCGTTCGCCATTAATCCTTGTGTGTAGGGTGATTATCACCCCCGGCTGGTCAGTGTTTTGATAGCACCTGTCAAGTTGTACACAGTTTGCAAACATTACCCGCTGTGTTATGTAATCGACGGCCCTCCCTGACATCGGATCAATGGACTCGCAGTTAATAAATTGACATGTTGGGGAACCCTAGTTGCCAAACAAAAGAGGTGTGTTTAGCACAGTACATTTAAGAGCATCCAATAAAAAACAGACGAATAATTGTTAATATCGCCAATCATAGCGGCTCAAATGACGCTTTTCGTAAACGACCAATATCACGCAAACACTATTTAAAATCATCAAACATTCTAGTTAAGACGTCATGAAAGCTTAATATTGACCTTACACAAGACGTAGATCTATAAACGATCAAATTCTTACTAAAACGCAACTATGCCACCGGCTACTGCTTCGCCTGTGTGAAAGAATTTACTCGTTCTGCCGACAAGAAATCAGCAACCTGTTTTGTTTGTTACGTTCGTTTCAGAGTGTAACATCTGCATGCAGAAACTTGAGAGCTAGTGTGTGTTCAGATTAATTTTAAAAGCAGATTAAATATAATTTGTAAAGCCAACAAAATATTTACGCAAAAAGACCTGACTCGACTTAATTCGAAACTAATTTTAATGCAGATATAGATGTTGCGTTAAACACGAGTTGCATCCCTTACATTCGGAGACCGCCATATCTACAAAGATTCACTGTAGTATATGGTTGCAAAAGTTGATAAGTTTACCAGTCAATCAGACGATTGTCACAGAATACACATTCTGCTCAGGGTTTGGTCCATTTAAGATAGGTATTTCTACGAAGCAAAATTGAATTTGATGATGAAATTATACTCGGATCGGATAACACACCCCCCACCCCCCATCGGACAAAGCGTTTATTCCAGGCGAATTATTCGAATACTTTAAGCGAATATTCGAATAGCAATTTGGGTTCGAATTCCCATCCCTACTTATATTAAATAAAATATGGATAACACCAGATGCCTCGGTTGTGTGTGTACTACTGTACTTACCTCTTCACCCATCTTATATATTAGCCCTTAGCCTGCCACTCACGACTATAGCTCCATATGCAAACAGTTTGGATCCGGATGAGACGCCGAGTAACTCAGCGTCTCATCCGGATCCAAGCTGTTTGACACTTGGACAACATTTTCAGCAATTTTGAGCAACTTTGAAGCACTTTGAAACTTGAAGCAGACCAGAAATATAGCAGACGACAATTTATTTGACGGGCTAAGGGTTAATTTAAGGTAAAATGATGATAGCAAAATTGTAATGCATGGCAAACAGTTTGAGGACTGATCAGATTATGCATACCTGACATCTGATCAGGGTCCAAAGTTATAAATAGTTTGAGTTGAGTCTGAGATTGTTCTCAAGCATTTGATTGATCAGATTTGAGTTTTTTTATAACCATTGGGCTAGGATCTAAACTGTCAACAAACTGTCATTATATTCTGTAAGTCAGTGAAGACGTTATGCCTTTCAAAACTGGATAAATAATATAACATGGTAAATTATGCTAATGTTGACTTGTAGTCTACTTTTATTATAAAATTAACATGTTATTTATCCCTATATTTGCAGACTTATGGTCCAAGTTGCAACAGATTGGTTCTTGATCAGATGCCAATTTAGATCCAAACTGTTTGCAAAGGTCAAGAGTTGAACCTGTTTTTAAAAGACTCCCGTAGTCTTAACATTATAAGTAACATAGTCTTAAGGCTATATAATATCAACTCTAACCTCAAATTAAATTTACTGGCAGTGTGTATTCCATTTTACTTCAGGACTTCAGATAAGAGGGAGTAAACCGAACAAATCCAACATCTTTTCATTCATATAGAACCAAATCCTATGGTGTTACTACTCATTAGAATCGTCTCTTTGAGACGATTCTAATGAGTAGTGACACCATAGGGTTTAAAGCAGAAATAAAGATTTAAGTTTTTGAAATACTCCCCTTATCTTTAGCTCTGTTACGTTATTTGTGTAACCTGAACACTATGTACCGGTAACTTGTAATGTACACTACTAATGCCTATGTGGTGTGTGGATATCTGTGCAAATCTTTATTTCATTGCCATAGTGCTGCAGGTTCCATGATTCCTACTTGAAATTTCAAGTTTCCAATCAAGATAAGTTAATAGTTCAGAGCTGATGTTCGTAATATATTGCTGCTTTATTGCAAAATGACCAACAGTGCAGATCCTTATCAGAGTTCTCCTAAAGCATTCATCTGATTATGAACTACAAAGATTGCAGCAATGCTTGCATTAGTATATATTCTGTTAACCCATTACCTCAAAGATAAACCTATTTACACCCCACAGATATGCCTTTTTATACCTTTAACCCTTTACCCCATAGAAGCGACTTTTAGCGTATTTAATTTATTCCTCCGCTGAAGAAAATAGTTCCAATTTAATCAGTCATGATTATATAGTATAGGGAAAATTTTCAATATTTTAACACATGGAAGCTTAAAGCAGGCTGAAAGTAAAGCAGAATGCGCCTTAGGGCGCATTCTGCTTTACTTTCAACCTGCTTTAAGTAGTCACCTATTTTCAATACTAGATATAGGCTATCAGGTAAAGGGTTAATTCATTCCTCCACTGAAGAGAATCATTTCAATTTATACAGTCATGAAAACGTATCATACGAAATATTTTCTATATTCTAGCAGATGCTAACATAACCATTACCACATAGCCTGTTTCTAATTTTATAGACAGATGACCACTTAAAGCATGTTGAAAGTAAAGCAGAATGTGTCTACAGGCGCATTCTGCTTTACTTTCAGCTTGCTTTAAGCTACCATCTGCTATGAAATAGAAAACATTTCTGATGGATCATGTTCATGACTATATAAATAAGAACTATTTTCTTCATTGGAGGAATAAATTAAAGGCATAAAAGGCATATTCATGGGGTAAAGGGTCATAGCAGGTTGAAAGTAAATCAGATGTGCCTTAAGGTGCATTCTGCTTTACTTTTAACCTGCTTTAAGTGGGCATATGTCTTCAAAACTAGAAACAGGCTATGGAGTAATTGATTAATCAGGTATGTGTATTGTTTGCCAAGACAAGAAAACTAAGTTATTTTGTTTCTGCTGGGCTTAATTACAAAACATTTTAATACTATTTTTCTTACCTCTACATTAACCTCTGGTTCATCGAAACAAGGGCAGACAACTGATGCCCCTTGTAATGGTATGGTTTCTATGACTACATGCTTGTCTTTTTTGTGATGACAAATCAGTTCTTCCTCTTTTAAGACAAACCATCGCATCTTCCATCTCTTGATCAGCTAAAACATCAAAGAAACAGTATTAACCCTTTACCCCATAAATACAACTTTTTACGCCTTTTATTTATTCATTCACCAAAGAAAATAGTTCCAATTTATAAAGTCATGAGTATATGTCATAAGAAATAATTTCTAAACTCTAGCAGATAAAAGCTCAAAGTAGGCTGAAAGTAAAGCAGAATGCACCTTAAGGCGCATTCTGCTTTACTTTCAACCTGCTTTAAGTAGTCACCTATCTATAATATTTGATACTGGCTATGGGGTAATGGGTTAACTCATTCACCCCTGAAGCATGAAATCTATGAACTCTTTCCCTCATAGAAACGCCTTTTAGCACATGTAGTTTATTCCTCCACTCAAGAAAATAGTTCCAATTTATACAGTCATGAAATTGAAAATGTATTATAATAAATAGTTTCTGTATTCCAGCAGATGGTAGTTTAAAGCAGGCTGAAAGTAATTCAGAACATTCTGTTTTACTTTCAATCTGCTTTAAGTGGTCACCTGTCTTCAAAATCAGAACAGGCTATGAGGTAAAGGGTTTTGACTAAAATGGACAATGAATTAAAGTTTCAAATTAACTCTAGTCCATTCTTGACTGTTTGGGCTGTTTTGTATACCATATTGCAAAAGGATAAGCAGTGCAAAACCTGATCAGAAGATCTTTGATCTTGGTCTAGTCTACACTGTTTACATAGAATAAACAAAACTGTGAAGGATAAGTATACTCTTCGCTAGGATGAAGACGTATTCTGCTTCACTTTAAACCTGCTTTAAGTTGTCTCCAACATTCCCTGACACTGGTAACTTAACATGGGGATACAAGGGCTGTTAGAATCATCAATAATTAGTGTGAATCATCAATAATGTAATGTAAAGAGCATGGAAGACCCTGGTCAGACGTTATCTTGAAACATCACATTTGATCTGACTTTAGTGCAATATTCTCTTTTATTAAATAATTCTCGTTTGCTGACTCATTTTTTGTTGTTGTCTGCATTTATTTTTCAAACTTATATTTTATTACTGTTACTGATGAAACATTGATATACCAGGGTTACAGATAAGGGGAGTATTGAGGTATTTAGTTTACCCAATTAAAATTATGGAAAAAGCAATTGTTTTTCACTACAAGTACAAGGAGTAACAAAACGCAAAGAAATGTAGCAAAAAGCAAATAAATTTTGGAAATGTAATCAGAATATTTATGATACCCAATTAGAAAAACTCCCAATACCCAATGAAAAATTGCAAAAACCCAATTTTGTAAAATAACAAGAGGCCCATGAGGGCCTAAATATCGCTCACCTGGAATAACCAACACAAGGGTCACATGACCCCTGGGGTGGGATCATTTTTTACCACAGAGACATAATTTCTTGCTGATGAACTTGAAAATTAAGTGTGCTGTCAAATATTTTCTACATGGGTGGTTTCAGACAGGAAGACTTTTCATTGAAAAAAATCTATTTTTAGCTAATATGACCCAGATATGCAACAGACCCGAATCATTTCAGCAATATTGGTAAAGAACATCTTAAAGTGTCACTATGCTAAATGTCAAAGCTCTTGCCATAGTAGTTTCAGAGAAGAATAGTTCACTGCATGTACATAACTATATGTAAAACTGCTACCCTAGGGCCTTGGCAGTTTTAACCCAAGGGGCATATTTTGAACAATCTTGATAGAGGACCTAAAGATGATGCTTTGTGCCAAATATGTAAGCTCACAGGGCTTGAACTTTAGATTTTTTCCCACTTGCATTTTTTTGCAAGTGCCCATATTTTCTACTTGCAAAACCAGGTTCCAACTGGCTTTTTCAACATGATTATCTACAAATTGACGTTTCACATCATTTTGATCAAAATTATAAGATAAACATTAATGTGTTGAACTTTCATTCTGTATCTCATTCTGTGCTAGATTACTCATGTAAATAAAGTTTCAAAAATAATAACTAGTGTGTGTCTTTTTGTGTATATACTGTACAGTTACTATTCTTAACTCTAAATACCCGGTAAGTCTTTATTTGCAGTCTATCCCATATTAGTCAATTTTCATTAAAAACAGCAAGGTTCTCAGATTAATTAAACACGGACTATAGCTGAAACTTTGTAACTGGGTCGTTTTGTCAAGGGGGCGAAAGGGCCGTGTTATATTTTCAGAGTTTGATGTTTATGGATGATTTTTTTTTATCTTTGGTGAAGACAGTAGGCAGACAGTACACTATATTTCGAAAACGCTTTCACTACCATCCATAATATTATGTTCGAGAAAGATGTGCATTTCTTTCTACCATTTTAGGAAAGATTTTAGCGATGCCTTGGTTCGTCCCATTTTCGCACAAAGCAATAAAACCCAATTACTTCGTGAGTTTCTTAACTTGGTTTGGGCAAGCTTTCAGCTTGTATTCGGCCGTTCTTCCTTAAATGTCTCATTAACCTTCTGTTTATAAACGCTAGAAGGACGAGTCGACTGGAAAACGTTGATATTTGAGTTTGATTTACATCGCCATTCGTGATCACTAGTGTAACGTACATAGTACGTTGTATATGCAAATGAGGCTTCCCAAACCGTTGTATGTTTGGAAGTAGAGTCAATTATATAGCGCAACAAACATCTCTTGGTGTGAGCTTAAGCTTTGCACCGACGGGGTTTGTTGTTGCTGGGTCACTCTGCTTGCACGTTACAAATGGTGGCAGCGGTGGGATAATGACAACTGCCAGACCGGAGTTGCCTTGCCCACGGTTCTCCCAGGGTCCAAGTCTCGTGACGAGACTTCTCGGAGGGGAGAGTTATGTATTAAATGTACGTAGTACATTGTATATGCAAATGAGGCTTCCCAAACCGTTGTATGTTGGGAAGTAGAGTCAATTTATATAGCGCAACAAACATCTCTTGGTGTGAGCTTAAGCTTTACACCAACGGGGTTTGTTGTTGCTGGGTCTCTCGGTTTGCACGTTACACTAGCTATTAAATAGACTGGTTCCCCTTTTTCTGATGCTGATTCGGCATTGGTACGTATGAAGCCGGCGGGGCTATCAATCATGCGCATGCGTTAAGTGCTGGGTTTCCCGAAGTTATAAATAGCCGAGATATGAAGAGAACAGATGGGCGAAAAGCGATAATTATTTAACTTCTACTGCAAGATTAGAAGGGTTAGACACTGTGTTCCTCTTTACCAATTTAACCTTACATTTTGGAATGTCTGAACATCAAAGTATACACTTGCAATTTTTTTCAAGTGCTGAATTTTTCAGCTCCCTTTTTCAAAATTCCACTCGCATTTTGCGAGTTCGCAAGATAGAAGTTTGAGCCCTGCCCTGGTACTTGAACCCAGGGTATACTAAGTTACCGGTTACCCGAATAACCGAAAACAGCTGTTTTCGCGAAAACATGCGAAAACAGGCTGATCTTACGAAAACAGGCTAGAAAAAAGGTTTTATGTACTGGAAACGTATTTAAAGGGATATAATTCAATAATTTGAACTAATAACAGTCATTTAGGCTAAAAAAGTTGCCTTTCATGACCTACAATCGCCAATAAAATTGACCCGAATCGGCGAAGCTATGAAAAATATCGGTGCGTAATATCACATGTTTGTTGTTTGCAATGTAATTTCTAAGTTAATTAAAAAAATGCAGTATGACTAAGGGCATTTCAAAACGAATAACCGAAAACAGCTGTTTTCGCGAAAACAGGCTGATCTTACGAAAACAGGCTAGAAAAAAGGTTTTATGTACTGGAAACGTATTTAAAGGGATATAATTCAATAATTTGAACTAATAACTGTCATTTAGGCTAAAAAAGTTGCCTTTCATGACCTACAATCGCCAATAAAATTGACCCGAATCGGCAAAGCTATGAAAAATATCGGTCCGTAATAACTAATGTCACACGAAAACAGTAGAGAAAGTATGATTTGTGTACTAATATCATACGTTGAGAAAACGTATTTAAAAGCATATATTCCAATTAAATGTTTTATAATGATTTAATAATGGCCCCTTTCCGATAAAAATGCTTTTTATTGACCAAAATTGGCGACGGTATGAAAAATGTTGGTCTGTAATAGCATACGGAAACAGCATAGGAAATATGTTTTTTGTATTAATATCGCATTCAAAGACATAAACACTGTTTAATAATAATAATTTGTACTAATAAATGTTATTTAGGCTCAAAAAGTTGCCTTTGTTGACCTACAATCGACAATAAAATTGACCAAAATCGGCGACGCAATGAAAAATATCGGTGCGTAATATCACATGTTTGTTGTTTGCAATGTAATTTCTAAGTTAATTAAAAAAATGCAGTATGACTAAGGGCATTTCAAAACGAGTATCAAACAGTTTCGATCCTGATCAGACGCCGCGTGACGCGGCTTCGGATCAGGATCCATACTTTTTGCAACGCGCTTATAAGCGTTATTGAGAGTGAAAGCGTTAAAGAATAGCTCGCTCATAAAGCTTAGCTGATGTCCGCTTATAGCAGGCAGAAAGTAAAGCAGAACGCGCCAAGCGCGAATTCTGCTTCACTTTCAACCTGCTTTAAGCGGGAACCTGTACTTAAAACTATAAAAAGGATGTGGAGTAACGGGTTTACTAAAGGTAATAGGTTTCAAAACATATGTGGCGATATGTATTATAAGTATTAAAACTAGTAATCAATAAAAAAGGTTGTCTTTGTTGGCTAACTATCGGGGACAAATTGAACAAGAGGGCCATGGCCCTAAATTCGCTCACCTGAGGACATTGAAGTTTGTACCTAAGTTGACTGGGCAAGACAACATTTTAATATAACTATAAATGGAGTTATCTTCCAGACAAGAAAACATGACAAAAGTGAATTTTGTTGCCAAGCTTATGACCCTTATCCATGACACATCCTCTTATCAAGCTATTTCCATTTCCAATAAATGATAATTATCTCACTAGCGTCAGCAGAACTGGAATTATTTTCCTGACAATAAAATATGACAAAGGGGAAAAACTAAATATTGCTGCCCTTGTGCATGGCATTTTCTCTCATCAGTTTCTTTCCATACATAAAATTTCATTACAATAGCATCAGTAGAACTGAAGTTGTCTTCTTGACAAGAAAATATCACAAAGGGAAATAACTCAAAAAACAATGATGTCAGAGTTATGGCCTTTGCAAATGGCACTTCCTCTCATCAGGCTCTTTCCAAATAGGCAATTTCATTTTACCCATTACCCCATAGCATGTTTCTAGTTTTGAAAATAGGTGGCCACCTAAAGCAGGTTGAAAGTAAAGCAGAATGTGTCTTAACCCTTAGCCTGCCACTCACGACTATAGCTTTATATGCAAACAGCTTGGATCCGGATTAGACGCCGAGTAACTCAGCGTCTCATCCGGATCCAAGCTGTTTGACACTCGGACAACATTTTCAGCAATTTTGAGCAACTTTGAAGCACTTTGAAACTTGAAGCAGACGAGAAATATAGCAGACGACAATTTATTTGGCGGGCTAAGGGTTAATGCACACTTTGCTTTACTTTTGCATCTTACATTTTCATGACTGTTTAAAATCCTGGACAAGAAAAAATGAAAAGACATACAGATAACTCTGACAAAACCAATATTAAACATATGTATAAATATGGCATAAGACATAATTATATAACTGTCAGTGGATCACTTCCAGATCCTGTTTCTCTAAGTATGAATCAGACTGAACCATATCTAAACTTTAGCAGACAACATGTTCAGCTGATCATGACCAGTTCTGTAATACTCCCTACCAGTTCAGAGTTGCATAACATTTGACCTCAGTGGCTAGAACTCTGGGGCTTACCCTTACCAGACTGAAATGATGTCTGCTTAAAACCTACTGTATGTGAAAAGTGTACAAAAAAACAATTTAGAAAATGTTAAGTTGGTAAATGAGTGGCAAATAGGTTGGATCCAGATTGGATGTAGCATTATGATTATGTTGCATCTGATCTGGATCCAAACTGTCTGCAAATATTGGTTATTTGCCCATAGTATATTAAGGGTAACTCAGGTAAATACAGTTCTGCCTAAATCAAAAATACTGTAAAACCTGCCTAGAACAGCACTTAAACTGTGCAGGGTGGTGTCAAATGTGACCCTAGGGATTTCATTTTAACAAACTATAGAGGGATCCACCAGGAGATTCTACTGTACAAATATCAAAGCTTAGGGCCTAATAGTTTTGGGCAAGAAGATTTTTTAAAGATTTTTGCTTTTTTGCTTTTTCAAGCAGAGTTTGTGCTTTTTTTCATTTTTTTTGAACAACTTCTGTAGAGAAGCATCCAAGGAACATCATGAGCAGTTTGAACTCTCCCTACAATCGGCGGGTTTCAGAGGAGATGTCGTTTGAAGTAAATGTGAACGGACAGACGGACAGACGTACTACGGACGGTGAGCGGTCACAATAGCTCACCTTGAGCCTTTGGCTCAGGTGAGCTAAAAATACCGACCTGCCTTAACACATTCACCCCTGAAACTTTTAACGGAAAATTTCAATTTCAAAATTTGTCTAACCAATAATTTAATATCTTGGGTTTATTTGAACAATATATTTCAAAATGACAAACAGTGTAGACTCTGATCCTTAAGGAGTCCTCTGATCAGGGTCTACACTGTTTGCATGCGACAAGTGTAATCACCACAAGTAGGCCTACACTGTTTGTAAATGACGAGTATACTCATCTCTAGGGTTGAATGTTTTAACTTACGAAAATCTAAATTTGTTTATACGAAAACACCCTCTAAAATAGGTGTTAAACACTCATATTTTAAAAAAAAAATTATATTTTGATCATATCGTCGAAATTCCGACTCAAAAAATTTATTTGATCAACTAAAACTCGGTGTATGTACTCTTACCATAAGAAATATTTGCTATATAATAACAGATGTCCGCTTAAAGCAGGCATAAATTAAAGCAGAATGTGTACAATGAACTAATCATCTAAAATCCCGTTTAAAAAACTGTTTTGACCTTGACGTTCGCAAACGCCTCGAAATATATTATACATTTATATATCGGCAACCTAAATAGACCCTGGTGAGGCAAATCATAAAGGAGTATCTTGATCTGGGTTTACCTGTTTGCAGAGACGAAATGCGTATTTATTTGGTAAATGGTTAAGATCACATATCGGACAGCCGAAAATGCCCAAAATTGGCTTTCAATACTTCTATAAGTCGATATATATGTGTATAATTAACTAATCATCCAATAATCCCGTTTAAAAACTGTTTTGGCCTTTACTCTCGCAAACGCCTCGAAATATATTATGAATCTGTGTATATGGGCAAAATGAGTAGACCCTGATGAGGCGGATCGTAAAGAAGCATTCTGGTCTGGGTTCACCTGTTTGCAGAGGCGTAAGGCGTATTCATTTGGGAATTGGTTGAGACCGCGCATCGGTTGAAAAACTTAATTCCCAAATAAATGCCGATGGTAAAAGTTTCTTTTGTTTAATTAAATTTAGCCTAAATTTGAAAAATTGACTTAAAAGGTCAATAATTAAAAACAATGTTCTAAACTTGTCTGAAATAAGTCGGAATTAGTTAATAAATCCGAATATGAGTAAATTGTACATAATTACCAAAACGATAGAATAATCCAATAACGAATAACTGTAACAATTTTTTCCTGTTTGGATTCCACACATACAGCAAACACGTTAGGACGAGTAATTTACAGGACCAGGTTGTATGAAGTGTGTCAGTACCACCGCTGACACGCGTCCACCGCTGACACGCGTTGCTCAAACAAACACGACCATTCTCTGATGGCTGGCACGTGCAAGGATAGCCTTTGATGTAGCCGTCACATTCTTCATAATTTCACATAGGTGTAAAATCTTAAAATTTATGAAAACAAAGGATGGGTCTGCTGTGTCATTCTTAGTTTGGTTTTGGTTAGATACGTTACAGTCTAAATTAGCAATGGAAAACACCAAGCTTCATTGTTTCTTCTGTAAGTCGTCGTCTGGTCAAGTAATGTTCGACGAAGATGCCAGCGCTGCCCTGGTTAGGTACGTACTACTCATATAATACTTTTATCCTGTCTCGTTTCCTTCTTGTCAAATCAACTATCGATTTAGCTATTTCCTTATTTACCATATGGCATTTGTCTATTGAAAAGAAGTGACAACTTATAGCAGGTTGAAAGTAAAGAAGAACGTATCCTAAGGCGTATATTCTGTTAACTTTCAGATTGCTTTAAGTTACTATCTGCTAGGGATAATGAATTATGTCTATATGGTCTAAGCACGAATGAATATTGTATTGTATATTTAATAACACATCTGTTATTCATTCGTGGTCTAAGTCGTTGAATTTATTGTCGTCTGCTGAATTGCCATAGCTGAAAAGTACATGAATGTACGTTGTCGTCCGTTTCATCCTTTTACTCCATGATCTTTGACTATTTTTGAAGAACATCATATCATGTTGAAAGTAAAGCAGAAAGCACCCAATTTATAATGCTTTACTTTTCTGTTCTGCTTTAATGTACCATCTCGTATGATAAAGAATAATATTCATTATGGTGGACATTATAAACAGATATAGTTTTCGTCCTTGGCAAATTAAATGCGTGAAATGAGCCTGATGTATACTGTGTATGCAGAGGATAAACCCATTCCTATTTCTAGTTTTGAGTTCAATACAAAGTTTAATTGAAGTTGGTGCATATATAACATTTAACATTTGCTATGAATATAGCTTTTTACCGACACAGGCCTTTAATTTGATCACAGGTGACCACTGACCACTTAAAGCAGGTTGAAAGTAAATCAAAATCTGATTTGCTTTCAGCCTGCTTTAAGTTTATGGTGCATATTGAAGACTGTATTAAGAAGAATTATTTTCAAAAAGTTTTGCTAATAATTTTGTTTTCAAGCTATCTATTGGCTACGGAGTAATTAGACCGCTCTAATTACTCGGTGCTATTGCCCAAGGAATAATGAATTAAATCAGTATTTTCGTAAAAGTGTCGTCGGCAAAAAGTATTTAACTAAGGTTTATGCATACTTTATTTAAGAAAAGTCTAAGACAATTGTACAACAGTTTGGCCCCAGATCAGACGAGACATTATGCAGCCATAATGCTGTTTGCGCGCCTATGCCAGACTAATACTAGTAATATAAACTGACAAGAAGAGGAAATGCCCTCCAGAAGCAGGCTGAGACAGAGATGGAGCTGCTGAATATGTACGGAGTAAGTCAGCGCTGGAGCTTCCATTCACAGATTTTAGTTTTTTAAAAACTTCCCTCATATGAAGCTCTGCAATGCGTTTCAATATTTAATGTTGTACACATATTGTAAACATATTAATTTAAACTATGATATTTATTTTTTTCATGTTGCCGGACCCCTCCTGTACAGCCTTTTAGCTGTGGATTACGTGAATTCTATCAACACTTGATTCAATTGGATTATTATATGAATGTGTGTTTTGTGTTTTATCTGTGATGATGACACGTGAGCATGTAATTCGAAATGCTGGATTATATAAGTGAAAGTGCTTGTGTAATGTGTTCACTCGGATTTATTGTTACATTGTAATACAAAAAATTTAAGTCCAAACCATCTTTCATCCATCCGTCAAAGCTTGCCGACTGTCGGTACCCTCGACTGTCACACACCCGAATTCATATAATTTTAGATAATTTACAGATTCTGCCCCTGGATAAGAACCACACATATTGAATGAAACATAGGTATTTGTATATACAATTTTAATTCTGGATAAAAGCAATGCATAAATATTTCTTCAATATACCATAATAATGAGATTCGAATATAACAAATATGACATGGATCCAGATAATAGATTTACAGGGCCGCGATATGGCTTTGAAATGTATTTGAGACTGACAAAGTGTGAACGATAAGAATAATTAGTAGTGAGCACAGTTAAGAGTTTCGCTAATTATGATTAAAACCACTCATGCTGACATGTTTGAAAAGTTCATGAGTGTCGCTATTTAGTATTAAAGCCACTCGTGCTGACATGTTTGAGAACTTAATTGATTTTCATCTCGCTCGATCCCTATAAAATCTGACCGTTCTCCGTAGTTTCATTATTCACTTCTTGAACATTTGTTGCCGACTTTTAGCCAGACAAATTATAATACCAACTCTATATCATTTTTCTTTGCATGCCATAACGATATTTGTACAGCATATCTGTTTCAAATGGTGTTTTCAGGCTGTTTTCGTAAGTTAAGGCAGGTCAGCATTTTTCCATATTGCGACGATTGCTAGCCATCAAAAGCATCTTTTTTGATAATTTGTTAAAATATATTGGTGAATAAACAATATTAATACCGTATTAACGATATAAAAAATATGAATACCGTATAATACGATATCGGTACAACATACATATAGCTTCTAAGTGGTGTGTTCGGTTGTTTTCGTATGTCATGTCGGACCGGCACTTTTCATATTGACGCCGATTTTGGGGCAATAAAAGCACCTTTTTGAGTAGGAATGAATTATTATTTTATAACAGACTAATAAACTGTTATTGATGGCTTTAAATATACTTTCACAACATAAAACCTTTTTTCTAGCCTGTTTTCGTAAGCTCAGCCTGTTTTCGCGAAAACAGGCTGTTTTCGGTTTTTCGGGTGACCCCTAAGTTACTTACCACTGAGCTATCAAACCACACAATCCAGAACTTATTGATTGTCCACCATGTACTTCAACTTCAATTACTTGTACCGGAGGCAGACCACAACCAATCCCGCAATATCAGAAATGCAAACATTGTAGATCTAGATCAGACAGAAGCCTTCTGATCAGAATTACCTCCCTGTAATTATTGATCAGCAATTGAGGGAGTAACCACGAAGATGTAATAAATGCTTTATTCGCTTCTTTTAACTGGCTTTTAATATCAATATTAATGATCGTTATTGATCAACGTACACCACGCCGTCAGCTGCGCATGCATATTTTAACCATATCGCGAGTATACTTTATGCAGAGTGATGTGATTAATGAAGATGATGATGATATTGTAAAAAACAACTCTAAAATTTAAGAAAGTTGTCAATACACTGCTCTAAGATGTTAGATATTTACCCAGACAGTTCCGCCGACTGTCAGTCAGCTTGGTGAGATCTGCTGAGAGGGTTACTTCCCTTGTCACTGCAGGGCCCACTATGAACAGGGACCAGGGGACCTACCGTCTCAGCGGGATTTACAACCCACGTTGTTCGTCGCCAACCCTGCGACAACTGACTCTTACTGAGCGAGAGTGTAGCTGTGTATTCTTTATCGATCAGTCCATTATGAAATGTTACTAAAACCTCTCTGAAACTGACCCTAAATAACGTAGTCCTATAAATAAGACCTGACGTAGCTATTTCACATTTTTATATTTTCTGGTTACATGCATGATAAATGTAAAATGAAAATATCAGATTAATGAAAGTTGACTGTTAAATAGGGGCATGTAGATACGTCTAAATGTTTGGACTATAAATAACGTAAAGTTTCCTTTTTTGTTGAGTGAAGAAACTAGAAATGACGTATACAGTGCAGATCCTGATAAGAGGGTCCTTTAGGACACTTGTGGTCTGAGGGTTCACTGATTGTTTAGGACACGCACATTACTTAGTTTGCATCTTCACACATTACTAGGTTTGTAAATGACGAGTATACTCGTCATTAGGGTTGCATGAGTAAGTTTTACCAAAATAAATTAGCTTGGAAGTTGGGACTGCGGTCCGAATCAGATATGTTGACGTTTTACAAGATATTGCTTGAATTGTCAGTGTAACTCAATAGGATAGAACGAAGTGTTTTTTAATTGATAGATCAAAATCACTGAAGAAATCTCACCCATTTGAGCAAATATCCCGACTTCAAAGCAGTAGTCTCTTGCTCCATTAAAACAGGAAGTAGAGTAACTGAATAACGGCCCCCGGTGTAGGCATAAAAATGCCCTCGGAAATATTGTCTGTCAACTAACAGTGGTTCGCGCAGGGCTCCCATTTCTCCGGATTTTTTCTGAAATCTTAGTCATAATTTCTCCGGACCTACGGATTTTCCCCGAAATCGTCGGATTTTTAGCTCTTACTCGTAAAATTTGGGAATTTTATGCGTTTTTTACTTAAAACATGTGTGTCAAACAGCTTAGATCCAGATCAGAAGCCGCGTTACGCGGCGTCTGATCTGAATCCAAACTGTTTGCATTCTTATCATTGTAACATCGCGTATGAAAATTTGGAAATCTTAGGATTTTATGTGTATCTTATGCCCTGTTCGAGTATTCATATGTCAAAAAAGTTACACATTTTATATTTAAGTCGGATAGACATGCCAACATATGTTCTTCAACTTCTTCAATCCGCATTCTCGCTATTATTTAAAACCCTAGAGGGCGTTAACAGCGAGTTCCGTTGCACCATGTTAGCCTAGGCCTAAAAATATATAATTACGCATGCAGTCGAACTTCGATATCTCAAACTCGGTAATGTCAAACATACACGTATTTCAAAGTTAAAACGGGACTTAGCCACGTTTTAACTTTGAAACACGGGTATGTTCGACTTAACCCAGCATAGAGTAGGGCCTAATGTAATTAATGTATCGAAATATCGGGTAGTTCGAGGTAAGCGAGTTCGAGATATCGAAGTTTGACTGTATTTCTATTTCTATTTCTTCTCTCCATCAATACTGATGATTATAAGAATGGGCACTTTTTAGGTGCACCATTGGGACTGTACCCGGCCGACCACTTTACCCTGACACCGGCGAACCAGTCCGATGCTAACCCGAAATCATGAGCACCATTTCATTAACTACCAATTTTCAAGCTTTGGTTTGACCCGGCCGGTCGGGGATTTAACCCGCAACCTTCCGCACTGCAAGAGGACGCCCCACACTGAGCTATACAGGCGGATAGCTTTTGTGTCATGAGGACGGCACTACTTTTGACGTAAATTTCTAACAAAGAAAGTGACAGAAATTGTTAATGTTCAAGATTGGCCAATATAAGGAAGAAGTGTGTGTGGTCGACGGAGTAGAAAAAGCAATGGAAAACCTATCTAAAAACCTAAGATTTGGATGAGTTTCCTTGAGTATGTTTTCAGACTGATCGAAGTTGTTGAATACCAGGTGCACGGTAAGGCTATACACATTTGCTTTTATTTGATTACATTTATTTTGTCTTTTTTCCCCTCTGTTTTTGCAAAATCAATACACCATTTTTGTTTTCAGTCTTTTTTACCCTTTAAACCCTAGTCCCGCATATAGGCGCCCTTTTCAAACAGTATACATGTGAGAAAGTGCACTTGCTCTGTGCAAACATTGACAAAAACAACCCTTAAAAGTCAGCAATAGACTAGACTAAAATGGAAACAGGGATTGTCTGTTTGAAATTTCAGGGAGGAAAGAGTTAAGCGATGTCGAATTATCGAGGCTCTGTCGTATTACAGGGCGGCCATAACTTGGCATGAAAAATCCTAAGATTTCCAAATTTGCATTTTTCAAGTGCGATTTTACGAATCGAACCTTTACGCCATAGCCTTTTTCTTGTTTTGTTGACTTGCGACTACTTAAAGCAGGCTGTAAGTAAAGTAGAATGCGCCTTAGGGCGCACTCTGCTTTACTTTCAGCCTGCTTTAAGCTACCTTGAACTTGGAAAAAATCCGGAGATTTAGGAAAAATCCGGAGAAATGGAAGCCCTGGTATTATGGTACTTTGATTGGTTTAATATCTAACCGTTTTTAAATTTTCTATATTGTTGCCAAAAGTTAACTGCCATCACTAAATGCAAACTTTGCAAACCGTTTACACAGTATATGATTCCATGTTGCTGGTGTGGAGATAAATTGGCTAATTGATAATTGTTGACAACTTAGTGGAGAAGTTTTCACAACTCCGCATAATGAGGAGACGACATTAATTCTCGATTGAGAAGAGTCTCTTAATCTCAATACACCAATTATCCTCCAGAATATATAACGCAACACTGTCCCCACAGTCGACAGAATCCAAAGTTGCTTGAAAAGTCAAAGATTAACAAAGAAGTTAAAATTACAACTATCTTGTTTGATCACTATTGAATTAACCAACACAGGATGGATACAGTATATAAGGTATGTAGAAAATGTACCAATTTCATCTCGCCAATTTAACCTCTTCAATGACGTTTATCCCGAGTAAAGTGGTTACTTGCAAACAGTTTGGATCTTGATCCAAGTCGCGTAATACAGAGTCTGATGATCAGAATCCAAGCTATTTGACATTCATTACGATAATACTTTAATAAATTTACATAAACTTTAAATTTGATAAATATTTAAGCAGATTATAGTTCTTTAAAGCAGCTGACGTCACGTCCACGATTAGAACTATCTGATGAATACTGCCCTATAGACCGATTGTTCTGGAATTGCAAACACTTTGTAACCAGACCAATTGCCGAGTAACTCGGCGTCTGAACAGGTTCTAATCAATTATATACATTCTTAATGTTTATCTTTAGAACAAACTCTTAAAAAGACCACAAGTTACCTGCCATCTTCTTTGGATTCAAATTTATTTTCTCCAAAATATGCCAGTGGAGTTGCACTTTACAGTGTAAAACGGTTAAAACCCTTTTGCGCCCAATATGCTTCCATGTTTTATATTAGATTAGTCCATTTTTATCAAAGGGATGCCTGGTCAAAATTTCCAATTTCATTTTGTTTTATGTTGAAATTCCTATCAGAAAATAGTGTAGACTCTGACCAGACGCCGCTTAATGCGGCGTCTGATCAGAGTCTACACTGTTTGCCTATGTCCCATATATGGGATCGTGGGCACAAATGGGTAAACATAACAAGATTAACTCTTATCATGCTAAATTGTGGTCTGTTTAAAATATATCGTCTGCTAAAAAAACCTAAACATTTAGTTTTCATGCGTTTAAAGCATGCAAAAGAAAAGTTGAATACGAGCTAGTGACAAACAGTTATGGTCCAGACCAGACGTTCAGCGGCGTATGTTCAGGATCAAAACTACGTTCAAGTAACACAGAACTATTGTACACGGGATATGGTATAGTGAAGAGGTTACACACTTTCAGTCTGCTTTTAGTCACCATCTCCTAAGATATAGGAAATGCTGCATATTCGTTAAATGCTGCATATTCGTTAAATGCTGCATATTCAACAATGCTGCGTATTTGCATGCTGCATATTCACTAATGCTGCATATTCAATAATGCTGCGTGTTTGCATGTTGAATATTCATTACTGTATAAAATAGAACTATGGAAAGGCGTGGGTACTATGGGTATGTTTTATAGATCCTGTTTGAAACGAACGAGGCACAAAACGATTCGATCAAATGTAGACAATTAATCTAAGTGTCAAACAGTGGAGTCTGGACAGACGCCGAGTTACTCGGGTTCTGCCCGGCTCTATACCGATTACAGTGGTCATCATGTCTTTGGGTACACGTATAGTATCCCAGGCTTCCCCAACCCCACTCTTTCATGGAGATAAAATGCAGTATATACATGAACAAACATACACTAATTAAACAGAAAATAAGAAATCTTCTCTTTAAACGATTCGTCGAAATATGAAACGTTATTACACTTAGTTAAGTTGGTAGGTTTGGGTTTTTTTTTAAAAAAAACTTGACTCATTTAAAAACATCGTAAGGTCATCTGTAATCTGTGCGTCATCGGATATCCGGAAAAAACTCCACTAGTCAGTCCGCTGGTCCGGCGGGGAATCGAAAGCATGACCCCCCTGGTACCATAGACGAGTGCTATACCACTAGAACACATCTGCCCGATAATGGGTAAAGAGTTCATATTTCAATTTATTGTTCTTCCAGGTGGGACAATGTGCGGACGACAGAGTGTATATTAACAAAGAGGGGGACAAGAAAGCAGAGAAAGACGCCGAGAACACCAGTCACGAGTCAAGTCTTATCCTACGTCACAGCATATCAAACTTTCTGACGACTGTCGAGTCAAGAACAGACCCAGTAATTGGCAATGGGAGCAGGCTTATTGCAGGTAAAGTATTTATACGTTTGAGTGCATGTTAACGGTTCCTTCCTAAACGCATTTGAGCCGTGCCATGACAAAAACCATGCCTTATTGCATCACAACATTGTACAGACCAAGCACCGTTGTCATCACATGCTCTGTAGCTGAGTTTGGTCTACACTTCTAAAAACTGTTTAAATAATACTGCTAAAAAGAACAGAACAGAACAGAACATATTTTATTTTTTGACTTATACATACAGTATCTCGTCAATACAAAATAAATACTATTCACAAGTGTCACATAATTTCTTTAGATGCATGTACAGTGGAGAATCTGTTATTCTTTCCCGATAAACGCGTTTACGCGAAAACTATTTTTTCTTTTACAAACAGTTTTCGAGCCAGATCAGACGCCGGGTAACCCGTCGTCTGATCAGGCTCCAAACTGTTTGCCACCAAGATAAACATGAAATATCAGAATTGTCCATAAGTTGTTCTTTTCTACGTTTTAGTGCTTTGCGTTTGCGTACGTTTGCGTTTAAACGGGAAAGAATAACAGATTCTCCACTGTAGGTGTCAAACAGTCGAGATCAAGACTAGCCGCCGTGTCTTTGACGCGGCGGCTGGCCTTAATTTACACTGTTTGAAATGCAATGAGGCAGATTTTCTCATGGCACAGCTCATTTGTGTTCAGGCCAAATAACTTTGTGTCTGGTCAAAGGTCGAAAAACCCGACATCTGACCAGGCTCATTTCTATTTTGATCTCTATAAAGGACATTGTCAACATCAAAATATAAACCTTCCATTTTCTGATTTTTATTGAACCAAGTTTTTGTTTATCTTGTTTGTTATCCCCCAACACCGACTGTATGATATCCAGCTGAAACTTCAATGTGACAAATTACAATATCCAGATCCAGTTTGACTATCTAGGGTTTTACCATGTTTTGCAACATTACAAACAGTGCATGCCCTGATTAGCAGGCCCTTAAGTGGTCCTCTGGTCTAGGTATACACGGTTTGCATAGGGCAAGTGTACTATGCACAGGTAGATTGTTTGTAAAGGACGAGAATACTCGTCGATAGGGCTCAATATGTTAAGTTGTCGGCGAAGACTTGTCAACTCTTTTTGTTTTGTTCATTTGGCATTCTGTTATTTCGGTTAGTTCTTCGGTTGAAATATTCATCAAGTTTGCACAAGAACACATTCCAAAATTATCAATTTCAGTATTCCAATGAAATCTTTGTTATAAAATCAAATACAAAACGTTTTGTCTGTAAACTAAGATTAATCACTAAATTTGTCTTTGTGTGTATATTTATGCATGTATATAAATATGATAGGAGTTGTTAATTGACTGACTATTTTGTTTATGAAATAAAACATGTATTGTATATTTCTAGGTACCTCTAAAGATGGCAATGTGCATGTTACAACAACACCGAAGTACAGCCCACCATCGTACTCGCCATCATCTGATGCTGGTCGTTCATCGTGGTCACCGCCATCTTCCATATCGTCACTGTTTTCATCAATGTATGAATCTAGACACATTTCTACCCCATCGTCGTCACCAGCTTCGTCTAATTATTTACCTCCAATGCCTGCTGTATCTGGTCATAGAGATCTGACGACTTCCTTGTCGTCGCCCACATGTCCTTCTATATTGCCCATGTCAGGTAAAAGGTATCCAGCATCAATCAAATATACACCAATCAGCCCTCCAACATCATCTGCTCTGACTTCCACATGTTTAGTCGATTCCATAAGAACGTTAGCTTCGCCGCCAACCAAAGCCAAGGCCACTGAAGATGTCGACAAAGATAGGGCTGCAAAGAGATCTAAAAGAACCAACTTTACCACATCTCAGATTTCCAAACTACAGCAATTGTTCGGGGAAGAACCATACCCTGATCATGACGCGATGGAAACTATCGCCGGGGACTTGAGAATGACCGAAAAACAAGTGAAGGTATGTAATTTCGAAATCTGATAAACTTTGGCAACTTATCAAACCGGGGTTCAGTAGATATTTACTCAGAGACTTTAAAAGCTTTTAAAGTCTCTGATTTACTGAAGAAACATGCATGGGCATCTTTAAAGATAGATTATTGGTAAATGTATAATAATAATAATAACAATAATAATGATCCAGTTTGGACTTCAATTTTTCCAGAAACTGAAAAGTCTTGATCCAAACTTTATCAGTTTCATTTCAATTATTTGATTCAAAGCTACTACTTAAAGCGACTCGCAACCGGATGGTGTACTTGTCAAAATAAAATAAAATACTCAAATAAAAGCAAATTTGTGGCATTATTTGGCTTCTGACATTAAAAAAATATGATCAGTCCAAAAAAAGTCTCAAGAATCGTCACCGAATCTTAGATTTTTAGATATTTTCCATCGTTTTTCTATACCGACTAGTAGACGGTATAGTTGTTGCTGTTGCTTCTCTACACGGGCTCAGACATAAACACGAGCCGAATTACGAAGTTGTATGCACTTTCGACCGCAACACATTAAAATACGTTAAATCGATCCGAGATAAACGGATAGTTCCGTGGTCCATTGGTCTAAGCGGTTTCCCCTATTTTGCCTTCTGTCCGCCAATGCCGGGCCATGGGTTCGAATCCCACCAGAGACCAATATTTTTTTTATTGAAATTCATTTTTTTTAAACAGAATTTCTTATCCTAAACTAATTCTTTACCATTTATATAAGCGTTTGACACATATTTACAAATTACTATTTTTAATGCACCATCTGGTTGCGAGTCGCTTTAATCGATTGTATGCATTTTCTTTAGCAAGGAAATACTCTTTCAACGCAGTGCTCATAACATATTGTATATAAGCCGTGCAATGAGAAAACCTGACACATTGCATTGTAACCAGTCAGATTAAGACCTGCCGCAGCGTCTTCAACACGACAGCAGGCCTTGATCTTCACTGTTTGACACCCACATGCATCTAAAGCATTTTATGCAGCTGTAGTATAACATGTATTTGCCAGCGTAGACCAACCTCAGGGACAGAGTCTGAGATAACAACGGTACTTGGTCAATACAGTTTTGCAATGCAATAAGGATTGTTTTGTCCTGACACGACTACATGTATTTACATATTACATTTATATGTATTCCAGATCTGGTTCCAAAACAAGAGAGCAAGACATCGTCGGCGAGTTGCCTGCTCTAGAAGCAATCCAAACAGTCCAATGATTCCAGCGACACCAACATATTTCCCGATGACACCATTCGACCAATCAATGCCAGGAAACATGACCTTGACATCACTGCCGTCGCTCCAATCAGCAATGGGATTTCCAGGAAGTTCAGATCAATTCACACCAGACATGAAGCCACAACTAGGCCAGTGGGGACCTTATTTTACTAACACTGGTATGACCAATGAGCCTCAGCGTTTTGCTCAGTCTTGGAATCCATTCTGGCCAGTAGCAGCGTCAACAATGTCTGACACTCATGTACCTGTCCGTGAGAATTACATGAACATGACAAACACTCAATTCACACATCGACAAAGCAGTTGGTGTGTGAGTCCTTCCTACTTGCGACAGGGCTGTTGACAAATAAAGTGCCCAAATAATTACAGTGAAAGACAATGTCCGTGCTTTACGAATTGACAATTCAGTGAATACATGTATATGAAATAATCTGCTGTATATTCGTAATAATGTAAATATGTAAATACGTGTGTATATTGTATAGAGGGGAGGGTACTGCAACTTGTTTCGTTCAAGCATAGCAATTTCTGTATTTCATCTTACGATATTCTATACATAGAATTATACTCTTTACTGATAACTGCGTCATACAAAACATTTCCAACTGGTGACAAATTGCCTTTTAAAGCAGACTTAAAATAGAACTAAAATCACCCGTAAAGGGGTATTTGCTTCACTTTCAGTCTTCTTTAAGTGGTTACCTTTCTTTAAGATTAGAAATAAGCTGCATTGATAAAATATATCCCCTGGTTATTCTTCTTGCTGCATTTCGTTTCATTGTTGGCGCAAGAAGAAGAACTTGAACGGGATAATTTCACTTCAAAAGAGTTGATGCCTTGTGATTTCAGAAGCTTACGTTTCGATTTCGGTAAGCTTCATGAACTTTCACAACCACGTGGGTTAAACTTACATTATAGTTAAGTTTAATCATACACTGAACTCACGTGAACCATTTTAAGAGATCTTTCTGCTTTACTACCAGTCTGCTTTAAGTGGCTACCTCTCTTAAAGATTGAAACTAAGCTGCATTGATAAAATATATCCCCTGGTTATTCTTCTTGCTGCATTTCGTTTCATTGTTGGCGCAAGAAGAAGAACTTGAACGGGATAATTTCATTTCAAATGAGTTGATGCCTTGTGATTTCAGAAGCTTACGTTTCGATTTCGGTAAGCTTCATGAACTTTCACAACCACGTGGGTTAAACTTACATTATAGTTAAGTTTAATCATACACTGAGCTCACGTGAACCATTTTAAGAGATCTTTCTGCTTTACTACCAGTCTGCTTTAAGTGGCTACCTCTCTTAAAGATTGAAACTAAGCTGCATTGATAAAATATATCCCCTGGTTATTCTTCTTGCTGCATTTCGTTTCATTGTTGGCGCAAGTAGAAGAACTTGAACGGGATAATTTCACTTCAAAAGAGTTGATGCCTTGTGATTTCAGAAGCTTACGTTTCGATTTCGGTAAGCTTAAGAAATTTCACAACCATGTGGGTTAAACTAACATTAATAGTTGGTTTAATCATACACTGAACTCACGCGAACCAATTTACGAGATATTTCTGCTTTACTACCAGTCTACCTTAACTGACTACCTCTGTTTAAGACTGCATCTAAGCTGCTAATGAAATATATCCCCTGGTTCTTCTTCTTGCTGCATTTCCTTTCGTTGTTGGCGCAAGAAGAAGATCTTAAACGGGATTATTTCAGTTCAAAAGAGTTGATTCAAAGTGTGATTTCAGAAGCGTGCGTTTCGATTTCGGTAAGCTTCATAAAATTTCACAACCACGTGGGTTAAACTTACATTATAATTCAGTTTAATCATACCAACGAACTCACGTGAACCAATTTTATATCTAGCCTTATATATGTAGTTGAATCCTGTTCAATTTGTCATCCAAACAAACACTTGTTGCTTGAATAAAAGGCAGGTGACAGCTTTAAACAGACTGAACTAAAGCAGAAAGCTCTTGTATGTGGTTTCAGATTTTTCATATTGCTTTAACCCTTTCGGCACCAAGTTAATCGTGTGGTTTGTACCCATTGTCGGCTGCTTTAATATTTTGTTTACAGTCTCGTTCAAAGTAAGATTCTATGTAGTATGGCTTAAGAAATATAGACACGAGTGCCAAACTGTTGGATCCTGATCAGACGCCGCGAAACTCGGCGTTTGACCAGGGTCCTAACTGTTTGACACTTATTGCAAGAAAAGGAACATACATTGTAGTGATCCTAAGATCTGGGGAATAACTCAATAATAAAAGAATGCACTTTTTCACTTTTAATCAATGTTTCTAATCTTCTTTAATAATGAATGCTTTTAGATGTTGTTTTGTCTAAAGGTTGTAAACTACTGAACTCTCTTACTCTCTCTCATACGCTGCCCAGATTAGCTAGGGGTTGGACTAAGGGTCAGTCCCTCGTGATATGATTGGTCGAAGCACATCAAAGAGACTGACCATCAGTGAGCCATTACTCAATGGGCAGCATGCCCATTACATCCGCCCCTCAAATTAAAATTCCAGACACTTGTGTCTGCAGAAAAACTGATTTAGTTAAAATCAAAGTATCTTCAAATCCTGAAAATGCATTAATCTAATACATGTTTAGTTTTCATGCATTTTCAAGAAAGCATATCCTAAGCAGAAACATTCACACTATAAAAACTCTCATACATATCTCCAACTCATTCATCAATTGTGATTTTGTAATTCAAATGCTACTTATATAATGCAAATGCAAACAAACGTAAACAGCATTACACAAAATCAATCATGATAAAACATAGACAAAACTGCTTATTAGATCACTTACTGAAATATGTCAGAGAAACTAGCCCCGTGTATGCATACTTTTCTAATGCAAGTCTCATTTTTAAAGCATATAAATTTCAACTTAATTCTAAGGCAGCGGCTCAGACGACATCAAAGAAAATTACCCCCAGATGCCAAGTATCTAGGCTGGGGCAGCATGTCATAAACTCTGCGCCAGAGAAAAATCCACACTTAAGTTGTAAATTAATGACACGGGCTAGTTTCATTGACTCAGCATATTGTGATTTCAATGAATACACACTTTAACACTGATTGGACTTATAAGCCATTGTAAAGTGTTCAACATTAAAGACCTGAAATCTATCAGACAACAGAATTACATATTATATGTCAAAATACATCTTATGATAAATATCTCAGAACTATCAGTACATGTCATAATGAAATAAATCAGAATATTTCAATTATTTGTACACTATATCATAAATTTGTATCCATGCAACCAGTGTAGACCAATGATCAGAGGGCTTCTATAGAGCCCTCTATTCGGGATCTGTACTGTTTGTCACTCTGCATGACATAGAAGAAACACATCCAACCTATCAATTGGGTTATTCAATTTAATAGAACCTGATCATTGCGTGTAAAGATTTGATAAGACTACTGGTACATAAATGTGGTAGCTTTTATCCCCTTTCAATGACTTCTAATAAGAACCCCTCATTTATTTACCTATCAAGGCCCCTGACTTAATTACCCAATAACAGGTGGTGGTTTGCTTAGAACTGACTGCTGTAACCTGTTGTTTAGGTTGGGAAATGGGAGCCAGACGGCATTTTCGGCAGGTTCCCCTGCAAACTGCACAAGATACTCTGTGAGATCTCCCTGACCACGCTGACCCAGCACACGTTTGATCTTGTAATAAGTGGCACGATCTGTCAATACTCCATCATCAGAAAAATCCCTAGGGTCAACATAAACACCAAACCTGTTTGGCTGTTTCCGGTTTCGGCCAGACCTTCTCACGGCTCCAATGTTTTCACAGCCTGATATTGATGAAACATTTTCAGTCCTGTCAATCACTGTCCGAGTTCCAACAGGTTCAAAGGATTCAGCGTTCTTATGAAAATATCCCTGAGGCTTTGGAGTCCTAACAAATGCCATTTTCAGCCTGTCCATATGCACGGCGTTTTTCTGAATTGTTCCAGTTTCAGGACTTTTGAGGTACACCATGTGCGGGCTTGAAATACGATCCACTGTGTAAGGTCCTGTGTACTTGTATTGTAGCTTTTGGCCAACACCTTTTGCTTCACACTGTAAGTACACATAGTCCCCTGGTGACAGGTTCAATGCATTTTCCTTTAAATTAGCACGTTCTGTCATTTTTGACTGCATTTTCTCAATGTTGTTTTTCACCTCTGAGCGAATAAGTCTGAGTTTCTCTGCATGTGTCTGTACATACGTCCGTGCGTCGACTGGAATCGTCGCAAAATCTGCTGGCGGTGGTGGGGACAGTGGAAATTTAGGTCTCTGGCCGAAAATAATTTCATGAGGAGAAAAGCCGGATCCCGAATTTACAGACTGATTGATTGAAAAGGTGACGCATGGCAATGCATCTATCCAAGTGCAGCTGTTTTTCTGAACGTATGGGGTCAATCTCTCGGCAATAGTGCGATGCGTTCGTTCACAAGCTCCCAAGCAATGGTGTACAAAACTGGGTGTAAACTCCTGCTTTATTCCCAATTGTCTACAAATTTCTTCCATACATTTTGATGTAAATTCCGTACCCATATCACTGATCAGAGTGTCACAAACACCAAATTTTGTAAAAAGTTGTACAAGTCCATTAGCTACTGATAGTGTGTCCTTATTACCAAGAGGAAAGGTAACCAAGTATTTACTGAACATGTCCGTGGCTGTCAGCACGTATGAATAACCTTGAATTGAAACTGGTAAAGGCCCATATAAATCCACTTGCCAAACTTGGAATGGTTCTGAGGGCTGTTTAAACGCAGTTATTCCAGATTTTGTGTGCAGTTTTGTCATTTTTCGCTTCTGACACTCATCACACGACCGTACATAGTCAGCAACTTTCTGTGCCATCTGATTGAAGAAATAATGTTCCTTTATACGATCTAATGTTTCGTTAATTCCAGCGTGACCACTCATTTTCGTATCATGATACAGTTCCAAAATTGTCTGCAGCATAATATCAGGCACAACAAGTTGATAATTTTTGAAACACAATTTTCGTTTTGATTTTGAAACACGCGAGTGAAATAGCAGTCCATCCATTATCTCATAGTCGTTGGCTTGTAATAACACTTTGCGAGCTTTTTTCTGACTTTTTGGTAACTGCTGTGACTCCAAATAAGCAAAAATATCACCAAAAGTTGCATCATTTCTTTGAAAATTGGACACTTCCTCTTGCTTAAAGGTAAACTTTGAAAATAAATCCATGTTGTTTATTTTGTCATCAAGTCTATTGTCTGAACTTTCTTCTGTTGAAGACGCGCTGATTACGTCAGTTGTTGTGCCATTATCTTTACGTCTTGAATCAAAATTGCATATTTTCGTCAGATCCTCTGTGGCTAGTCTATTCTTGCTGCACTTGGCCTGGTCAATCTCTGTATCGCCATCATAGTCTGATGATTGTGTAAACAAAGCTGGCATTGGCGGCAGAACGAGGGACTTTACAGCATTCACCTGTGGGGAGGTCACCTCGGGACAAGCACTGGCCTTATCTAACAGACATATCTCTCCTGTATTTTCTGGCACATACGGAAAAAATGGATCTGCTTCATCCGGGCTAGATTCCGGGTCATCCGCGGCGGGATTCGGAAAACAGCGCGATAAAGAATCAGGTACAACCATTTCAGCCGCAGGTTTGTAGGATATTTCGGCATCAAACTCCTGTAGAATTGCCAGCCAGCGTTCGTAAATAGCTCCCTTCAAACTCTTTTGAAACACCGGTTTTAAGGCTTGATGATCACACTCGACATAAAACTTTCGGCCTCTCAGATAACTAGCACAGTCAAGAATGCTTGTCACTACACCTAACAACTCTAGTTTTGTGGGTCCATATGATTTTTGCCACTTTGATAAAGTCTTGGATCCAAAACGCACTACTTTATTTTCTGTACCCTTGTCGTCTTGTGGATATTTTTGATAAAGCATATATCCGATTCCTAGACTTGATGAATCCACAGCCAAGTAGAACGGCATGTCATATCTTGGAAACGCAAGTGCCTCAGAACTCATCAAGCTTGATTTTAACTTCTCAAAAGAAATCTGATGTTGCGATGTCCATTTAAATTCTGTCCCCTTCTTTAACAGTTGGTACAGGCATCCAGATATCGCACTGAAATTTCTTATGAATTTTCGGAACCAATTCATCAGTCCAAGATACCTTTGCAATGCTTTTGCAGTTTTTGGCACAGGGTAGATCTCAATTGCTTTTAAGCGGTCTGCAGGGGGTCTTATCCCAGACTTTGAAATTTCATGCCCGAGAAATACACATTTATTTTGGGCAAACTGACATTTTGCTGGAGAAAGTTTTAAACCAGCTGATCTTAATCTACCAAAAACTTCTTCGAGATCTTTAATATGCTGTTCAAAGGTTTCTGATATTACCACCACATCATCTAGATAACATAAAATTGACTTAAATGCTAATCCCCTTAGCACTTTGTCCATTAAAAGCTGAAAGGTATTGGATGCCGTTTTCAGCCCTTGTGGACACCTATTGAATTTAAAAGTCCCAAAACAAGAATTAAAGGCGGTGTACTTTGAAGAACTAGGCGACAGATTCATTTGAAAAAATCCGCTTGACATGTCTATGGAAGAAATGTAATTTGGAACTCTGTGCGTGAACGATTCCGTAAGCTCAGTCACATCAGGTATTGCATATCGGAATTCCTGTGTCTGAGAATTAAGAAATCGGAAGTCTAAGCAGAAACGATAGCAAGACAAGCTTTCCTTTTTGGTAATGTTTTTCTTTGAACTTGGTCTATTTCTTTTAGACACCAATACAATAGGACTTGTTATTGGGACATCTTCACATTCATTAACAGTACTGATAATTCCCTGACGCAAAAGCTCGTCTAATTGATGCCTTAAAACTTCCTTTTTCTCAGGTGTCAAGCGGTACGGCCGCTGATGTTTTGATTGAGCATTCGGCGTCAAATGAATTTGATGTTCTACAACGGTTGTGAAACCTAAATCAGGATTATCATCAGTAACAAACAGATCCCTATTGTCAAACAAACATTTCTCAACACTCTCCTTTTCAGCAGATGACAGGTTTGTAGAAGTAAGGTTAAAATTATCTAAGAAACAAGATTGCCTATCGTTGCATTGTTTAACATTAACATTGGAACATACGGTATTTGCAGCAAGTCTACATTGCCCATTAATCATAGTCTGGCATACATCGGGAGATGACCCGGAATGACCCACTGGATTAATGGCACAGGTACTATCCAATACAGTAAATTCCCCAATTGGTTTGTTTTTGAAGATAACAACTGTACTATCAGATGGGTTTAAAATTTTGATAGGTACTAAATGATTATGAGAAACTGTACATACAGACCTCGCTGCAAATAATTGTTTTTTACCGACATGATCATTGCCACTGCAAACCCCTTGTGTACCAATACGAACATGATTTGCAACACGACCCCAAACCAGCATCTCTGTATTAGGCTCAAATATAGTTCTCTTCTGTAAGATTATATTACAGTGTGTCATATCAATATGCATTTGTTTAAAATCAAGGACAATTCCATACTCTTTCATAAATGCAGAGCCTAATATAAATGGGTGTGAAGTGTGTTGCAAAATATACACATCAATTATATGTACCTTATTCTTGATTTTAACAGAAACAGTGTCTATACCATACACCTTAACTTTCTGGTCATCTGCTAAAACAATGTCCTGTTCGGTATTAGATAAACAGTTTCTGTACTTACGTGGGATTGCATCATATAAGTCCTTTGATATTAAATTAATGGCACTACCACTGTCAAGTAAAGCTTGAATATTTATAGTATCACCTATCTGCACTGGTAAGTACATAAAATTATTGGGCATTGTTACGGTTTGTCCGGCACTGCACCGCTGATCACATGTTTTGGCACGAGTTGGTGGTGGGCTACGTTTACGCCTGTTCACTGGAACCCTCCCAAGCGGCCGTGCCCTCTGCCACTTGGGGTTCTCTCGTTTCCCTGGCGATGATAACAATTTGAAGCTGAATGTCCCGTACGTCTGCAAATCTGGCACTTCCTGTCACGTAATGTGACACAGTCTATGGCGGAGTGCCCTTGCTGGTCACAGAGCTGGCACAACGTGTCCGGATTGTGTGGTCCCCCAGTCGAGTTGCAGTGACGCTGTATGTGGTTCAAGCCGCCACAGCGGAAACACGCGGCTCGTGGATTGAACCTGGAACCTTGGTTAGAACCAGTGGTGTTCATGGCTTGGACTTGTTGTGAAAGTTCATCAACTTTCTGCTCTAGGATCGAACCCACTGGTAAGGGCGATGCGAATGAAGGTACGGCCTGTGATGTACAGTGAGACCTATAGCCATAGGCCTCACCAATTTTCGCGGCATTTAAAGCTGCGGCAGAAGTTGTTGGATTACCGGCTCGCACATAAAAGGCCAGTTCTCTGGGTAGACACTCGATAAATTTCAACATAATGTCCATATCTGATTTGCCTAACTTTCGTCCGAAATCACATATCTTACTGTAATGAGTCTCCAGTTTGTCAGTTACAGTAAGGCACACTGACTGAAAGTTTTCAGTGTAGGATAATAACTTTGCCGTGTTGTTTACCATATACTGTGTCTGAAACGCAGTTTGCACATTATCCCATGATCTTTTTACATCATCTGGCAGCGACGAAAACCAGATTTTGGCAGGCCCACTCAGGTGTAATTGAAACGCCGCCACTTTCCTTGTATTGTTATTTTTAATATTTTGAAATGAGCAATATGCATTAAAATCGTCCAAAAATTGCTGTGCATCTTCACTTGTGTATCCATTGTATTTATTAATAGCAAGTCTTGAATTAAGATCAGACATTTTGATCTTAAGTATAGTTAGTCCAAAATATCGTTTGGATTCTCCACCATGTAGTGATCCTAAGATCTGGGGAATAACTCAATAATAAAAGAATGCACTTTTTCACTTTTAATCAATGTTTCTAATCTTCTTTAATAATGAATGCTTTTAGATGTTGTTTTGTCTAAAGGTTGTAAACTACTGAACTCTCTTACTCTCTCTCATACGCTGCCCAGATTAGCTAGGGGTTGGACTAAGGGTCAGTCCCTCGTGATATGATTGGTCGAAGCACATCAAAGAGACTGACCATCAGTGAGCCATTACTCAATGGGCAGCATGCCCATTACAACATGTAAAATATTGTCTTCAAATGTCCCCTTCAATAGTGATCTGCTAAGTTTTATTTAAAATCATGTAAAATAAAACTTAGCAGACCACAATTGAAGGGGTCATTTGAAGACAACATTTTCCAGACTAAGAATTGCTGTTCATTGCGAGGCAAGGCCAGCATTGCTAAACTGGAAATTGGTGTTGCATAGATGATTTCCTGGTAATATCCGACTTATGATAAGGAAAATAATCAGTTTGTAATATCTTAACTATATAAAATGTAGAATAGTCAAACTCGTTCTTAATCACTATTTAGCAAAAACTTCATCTGCTTTTATTTCTCAAGTTAAATATTTAGCTATTTTTGACTTATGAAATATTGAAATGAGTGTAAAAACAGTTTGAATCCTCATCAGACGCCGCGTTACGCGGCGTCTTACCAGGATCCAAACTGTTTTCAAATTACTGGTGTACTCGGGGTTAGACAGTGAAGGGGTTAACAAATAAGCCCTTTCAACGTTAAATTTTATCGTCTGTTGCAACTCTTCAAGTTCGGTCATTATATCGTCTGCGTTAAAATGTTGAATATTACATCATTTTGAAGTAGGTCTTAAATGCTTTAAGTTGTTTGACCGAATTCATATCGATACGAGTGTCAGTTTGGATCCTGATCAATTATCGCATAACGAGGCGTCTGATCAGGATCCAAACTGATTGCAAAGTTGAATGCAGAACAACAGAGACATAGAACATTCCAAAATATTTAACTCAAACGCTCATTACTTTTGACTGCACGCATGTACATTGTATATACAGTGGATAATCTGTTATTCTTTCCCGTTTAAACGCAAACGTACGCAAACGCAAAGCACTAAAACGTAGAAAAGAACAACTTTTGGACAATTCTGATAATTCTTGTTTATCTTGGTGGCAAACAGTTTGGAGCCTGATCAAACGCCGGGTTACCCGGCGTCTGATCTGGCTCCAAACTGTTTGCACTGCAAATAATAGTTTTAGCGTAAACGCGTTTATTGGGAAAGAATAACAGATTCTCCATTGTACATGTATATATATAAATAAACGAAACATACAAACGACGTACTGGTGTCTGTAATATTTTCTCCTTAACATATTAACCCTTTTCCCGTTACTTATTTTAGTGTTGATGACAGCCATTTGGATAAAGAAGGCTAAAAGTAAAGCATAAAGCTAACTCAGAAGCTTTCTGCTTTACCTGACGCCTGTTTTGAGCAACCACCTACAGTGGAGAAAACATCATTCGTTCCCGTTTAAACGCAAACGCGTAGCAGTAAAATGTAGGAAATTGCAACTTTTTTACATTTCTCAAAATTTGCTTTAAGCTGAGTGGCAAACAGTTCGGAGCCTAATCAGACGCCGGGTGTCCCGGCGTCTGATCTGGCTCCAAACTTTTTATCAATGGAAATAATAATTTTGGCGTAAATGCGTTTATTTGGAAAGAACAACGTTTCTCTACTGTATCGGGATGCAGGGAGTGTTTGCATGACTTTTATAAAGACGTTCTAGAAGTATGACAAGAGGGCATTGGCGGCCCTGGTATCGCTCACCTGTTGTAATGGAGCATGATAGTTTTATCTCTGAGTTTATCCATAATCAGGACAAGCTTATCTAAATCCTTTCAAATGTGTAGACAATAAGTCGAGTGTAAACAATATAGTAATATGACACATTCCAGAATAGATTTGTACACCTAGGGCAGATAACTCTTGACACAATTACCTGTTTGTAACAATAATTGCAATTCTTCAAGAATTTATACGTACTAGTATAAACATGCTGTGTAAGTATAATCAAAATCCATTGAAAACGGTTCTTGCTAAAGTGTAAAGACTGTAAAATATACCCTTTTCAGCCAATCTATGAAAGAAAACCCTTATCTAAATATCCCGATTTCAATCATAATCAAACTCCTTCGATAACTAACAGCCATTTATAGTTCAACAACGTTTTATTAAAATCCATTCAAATTTGTAGATACTAGAATGTAAACAATACTAAAATAAAGTATTTTCTAGCATATCTGGGTAAAACAAGGACAGATAACTCTTGACACAAACAATAATTGCATTACTACAAGAACGTATGTACATGTAACATGGTGAGAAAAACATGCAGCCAGACCGGGGCTCGAACCCGGGACCCCTTGCATACAGGGCAAGTGTTCTACCGACTGAACCACCGGGCCGCTTACATAAATCTCTCACCATTTAAATCATATACTCAACCCGGCTACACACACCCCCTCTACACAAGAATTCATCCCGAATTCTTACTAAAGAACACTCCACGAGTTTCTTATTATTATTTCTGTACACTCTACGAGTTACATAATATTATTATACTACGGGTTATTTACGTTGGGCGCCAAATGTAACATGGTGAGAAAAATATGCAGCCAGACCGGGGTTCGAACCCGGGACCCCTTGCTTACAGGGCAAGTGTTCTACCGACTGAACCACCGGGCCGCTTACATAAATCTCTCACCATTTAAATCATATACTCAACCCGGCTACACACATGTAATTACATATATTGTGTGCGAGTAACCATTCAGCAATCTTGGACGTTCATTTTTATAAATAACACTAGTATTGTTCTAAATATTTAATACTTTGAAAGGCAAAATGAAGAATGAGCTTTTAACGTTCCGTCAATACAAATGCATTGAACACTATTTGCTAGAGTGTAAACACGGTTAAATATGGTTTTTTCAATACATAAGGGCATACACTCTTTACTTATTCAATCGATTTGATTAAACCAGTTTTCAACTCAGTCGAGAGCTTCTAGATATATATTGTTTTACAAAGTTTCATTAAAATCCATTCAAATTTGTAGAAAAAATAGTGTAAATACGACTAAAATAAAGTATTTTCTATAATTTCTAAGTACATCAAGGGAACATAACTCTTGCAACAATTATCCGGTTTCAACAATTATTACACTCCTTCAGGAACTGATATACATTGTGTGCGAGTATAATCAAATACCGTTGAAAACTGTTGTTGTAAGGATATAAACACTGTTTAGATAAGCACATCAAGGGCAGATAAACTTTGACATATATGTCTGATTTCAACCATAATCAAACTTGTCCAAGAACTAATTTATAGGAAAACATATTGCTATTTATAGCAACAGTGACATTGGACCCCGAATACAACCCCAAGCTAGGTCTTAATGTAAGCAAGTAAATACAAGGTTTATCAAAATTGGGATATCAAATCTTCAGTTATTGGCCGTAAACTGTTTTTCTCTTTTTAGTAACAGCGACATTGACCTTTAACCGATGGCCCACAATTACAACCCAAAGCTAGGTCCTAATGTAAGCTCGCTGAATATAAAGTTTGGTCGAAATTGGGATTTTCAATCTGAAGTTATTGACCAGAAAACATGTTTGTATTTTCAATAACATTGACATTGATCTTGACCCCCAAATACAATTCCAAGTTAAGTCGCTATAATACGCTTGTTAACTCCATAGTTTGGTCAAAATTAGGATGTCCCATCTGCAGTTATTGACCGGAACCCATATTTCTATTTTAGTAACAGTGACATTGACTTTGAATTGACAACTCCAAATTACTATCCCAAGCTAGGTCTAAATGTAAGCTTGCTTAATAAAAAAAGCTTGGTGAAAACTGGGATATACAGTCTGCAGTTAATGACCGGACACTTTTCTATTTCTAGTAACAGCGACTTTGACCTTTCACCAAACAGCCCACCACACACAATTCCAAGTTAGGTCGTATTGCAAACTTGCTAAATAAAAAGATTGTTCAAAATTTGGAAATCCGATCTGCTGTTATTGACCGGGACCGTTCTTCTATTTTTAAAAACAGCGACCTTGACATTGAACTGATAAACCCTCCAAATACAATCCAAAGCTAGGTCTTAATGTAAACTTGCTAAATATAAAGTTTGGCAATTGGGATACCCAATCTGCAGTTATTGACTGGAAACCGTTTTTCTATTTTAAGTAACAATGGCCTTGACCTGATAACCTTCAAATACAATCCCAAGATAGGTATGAATGTAAGCTTGCTAAAACAAAGTTTGTTGAAATTGTAGATATCCAATATGCAATGGGAAACCATTTTACTATTTTTAGGAACAGCGGCACTGACCTTGATCTGATAACCCCAAAATACATTCCCAAGCTATGCCTTTGTGTAAGCTTGTTAAATAAAAGTCGGGTCAAAATTGGAACATATATTCTTAAGTTATTGACCGGAAACTGATTTTCTATTTTTAGTAGCAGCGATATTGACCTTGACGCTGTGACCCCAAATTCAATCCAAAGCCAGGTCTTTATGTAAGCTAGCTACATACATGTACCAAGCTTGGTTAAAATATGTTTATCTAAACTAAAGTTATAGACAAGCAACTCCGTGTTTGACGCCGTCTGCCCACCCGCTCCGCTCAACGAAATGTTTACCCCCATTATAACATTAACCAGGGACCCGTCTTACGTAATGTCGTACAACAAATATTGTCGTAAATCAGATTATAAAATTGTCAATTAATTTTTATTTCTCCATCTAACCCTGTCTTATGGCATCTCTTTGGAATAGTCTTTTTAAGACTATTCAAAGAGATGTCACCAGACATAATTAGATGGAGCTATCAAAAACTAGGTGTATACATGCATTTTAAAGTTTTGTTGTACTACGTTTCGTAGGGTCTGTTTTATAAACATTCTTACCACGACTGTTTTAACCATTTTCCCTGCTTGTAGCGTGCAATGACGCTGTTTGAAAACATCGCATGAAGACCCAGATCAGACAGCTCCTTCAGCTAATGTAAAGTTGATGTTAATATTCATATTTGGCAGATTTATACGTGACTATTCAGCGGGAGAAAAGTACAACGCTACTTTTGCTATTATCATAGAGAGTATGGTGTATTGGTGGTTTTAATCACAGACAACAGTTTAAAGCAGGATGAAAGTAAAGAGTGATAGGGTGGTCCTACATGAGGCATTTGTCTCAAGCAGTATCTGCCTTTAACTCTGATCTTGCGCTTTACTGGCTACGAGGCCCGCCTTTTTAAAGATGTCTACAAAACGGGCCTACAGTTTCAATACCCACCCTAACACACAGTGACACCCTCTCCCAACACCTTTATATATTCCTTAGGCCAAATAAAAAAAGTACCTGTGTTTCCGGTAACCTGACCGACTCTTGTTTTTTCTCCCGACCCTAAACTTTTTTTCACTTTTCGAAAAATGTATTGGCAAATGTCGGCCATTTTTGGTACAATCGGTTTTTGAGGAACGTGCCATAGAATATATATTCTCCAAAACCGAAGGGAAATTCGCTCTAAATCTGCCATAAAGTAGCTTTCTTGAAGATAAGTTAACCATTGACATATTCAACATGCACACATCACATTTTAATGTCACATTTGACATGCATACAACATATTTTAAATATTATTCATTCCATCTGTCATATATAAGTATTTTGCCGTCTTGGTATATCAATATTATAAACAACAAAACCGGTTTAGATTTTAAGATAATTTTGGTAATGGGGCCAATATCAACAATTTGAATATATATTTATAAGGGTTTTTTATGTATTGCCCGGGAATCGGCATAATAAAATACATTTATACATTTTCATATATTAAATATTCCATCAGAAAGTTAAATATATTATTGAATGTGTATAAAAAGAAAAAAAAGATTTTCCGATCGTCCGTCCCTAATTTTTTTGGGCATGTTATAGGAAACAGAGGTATTTTTTATTTGGCCTTATAGAAAACTGAACTACTAAGACATAAGTCCAAGCTTCTATCACGTTCTGATAAACAGTTATTAGAATATTTTCACGCATCCTGATGAAAAATTATTTGAAACAGATTGAAAGTAAAATAAAGCTCTTTCGGATGTTTTCGGCTTTAAGTTCAGTTTGCTTTAGCAACCATCAGTCTTAAGGGTGTATCCAACCCATAAGCGATTTTTTCAAAGTATCAAACTTTTTTTCTATCATTGTTTTTTTGGAAGAGCTATTTATGATGAGTGAAAAAATGGAGAAAAAAAAATATATGGTGGTGTCCTTTTTTCTGAGCTACAGCGATTTGAAAAAGGTACGTCAAATTTGGACTTTTTCTCTCAAATTTTACCCATTCAGAGTACAAGCATGGTAATTTCTTAAATTCATGACATTGATACACCCTTAAGGGTGTATCAATGTCATGAATTTGGGAAATTTTCAAAGTACATGTATATGAAAACACTCTATGATGGTTTTGTATTGGTGAGCTATTTAAGATGAATGAAAAAATAGAAAAAGTGTACATTTTGGTGAACAACAGTTGGCTCTACGGCCATGTAAAATTTACCCCACCCACTTCCTCTTATTTTGTCCTTTTCAAACAGCCCGCTTCAATAAAACCCATCGTAAATGAAAACAAATATGATAATTTGATTTTGTGTTATTTATTTCCTATCTATGGTAGTATTTCTTCATACAAAAACTAATTTAAGAAAAAAAAGGCACCAAATGTGAAATTTATAAAGCTCTAAATATCATCGATATGGTACTTTTTTGTAAAGTTTGTAAGGGGCGATAACTCTTTTTACTTTAATAACTAAAACTTTTCAACACTGACCTTTCAATTTCTTTTCATATTTTGAACTGCCTTAGTATGGGCTTTCATCTGGTAGAATATAAGGAAAAGTTTAATACTAGAACTACAATGTATTTCATTTTCAAACCTTTTTACTTTTTTTCATAAAATAAAAAATCTAATAAAATCATGCCCTATATAAAGCATATTTTTGATATTCAAGGATCCATATTGTTCAAACCTGGTGCCTGCTTTGTCTAAATTTGGTTTATATATGTGAACATACCACCATACACATGAAATAAATAAAGAAAACCCAAATTATCATTTTTGTTTTGTTTTGAAACAGATTTTACTGAAGCTTGTACTCTGAATGGGTAAAATTTGAAGAAAAAAAACAACAAATTTGACATACCTTTTTCAAATCGCTGTAGCTAAAAAAAAAAGGACACCGCCATATTTTTTTTTTCATTTTTTCATTCATCATAAATAGCTCTTTCAAAAAACCAATGATAGAAAAAAAGTTTAATACTTTGAAAAAATGGCTCATGACATTGATACACCCTTAACAAGAGCCGTATACGGCCCTAAATCGCTCACCTGGAACCGTTGATGTAAATGTAACATATCTTGGAAAGCTGAGAAATTATGACAATATGATTGTGCCAATTGCTGATTGGATGATGCTGAGTGCCAAATAGCTTAGCTCAATGTACTGTGGTTTCAGAGAAGATTTTTAAAGATTTTATTGAAAAAATCTATTTTTAGTTCCTGTGACCTAGATATGCAACGGACCAGAACCATTTGAACTATATTCGCCAAGTACCTCTAGAAGTTACACCATGCCAAATATCAAAGCTCTAGCCATATTAGTTTCAGAGGAGAAGAGGTTTGAAGATTTCACTATATAACTCTATGTAAATTTGTGACCCCCGGGTGGGGTCATTTTTGACCCTAGGGACATAATTTGAACAATCTTGATAGAAGACCTGAAGATGATGCTTTGTGAAAAATATTTAAGCTCAGGGTATTGTGGTTTCAGAAAAGAAGATCTTTTAAGTTTTTATTGAAAAAAACTTGTTTTAGCTCCTGTGACCTAGATATCCAACGGACCGGAACCATTTGATTAATATTGGTAAAGTACCTCTAGAAGTTACATCAATGCCAAATATCAAAGCTCTAGCCATATAAAATTCAGGGAAGAAGAGGTTTGATTATTTCACTATATGACTCTTTGAAAATATGTGACCCCCGGGGCAGGACCATTTTTGACCCCAGGGACATAATTTGAACAATCTTGATAGAGGACCTATAGATGATGCTTTGTGCAAAATATCTGAGCTCAGGGTACTGTGGTTTCAGAGAAGAAGATTTTTTAAGTTTTTATTGAAAAAATATATTTTTAGCTCCTGTGACCTAGTTATGCAATTGACCGGAATCATTTGAAAAATATTGGTAAAGTACCTCTAGAAGTTAGGCCATGCCAAATATCAAAGCTCTAGCTATATTAGTTTCAGAGAAGAAGAATTTGAAGATTTCACTATATAACTCTATGTAAATGTGTGACCCCTGGGACGGGGCCATTTTTGACCCCAGGGACATAATTTGAACAATCTTGATAGAGGACCTGTAGATGATGCTTTGTGCAAAATATCTAAGCTCAGTGTACTGGGGTTTCAGAGAAGAAGATTTTTCAAGTTATTATTGAAACGATCTATTTTTAGCTCCTGTGACCTAGATATGCAACGGATCGGAAATATTAGAACATCTTTCAAAGAAGACTATATAAGGGTCATTCCTGCCATGTTTGGTTAAAATCCATCCAGTAGTTTAGGAGGAGATGTCGTTTTAAAGAAATTGTTGACGACGGACGACGGACGAACGGACGGACGGACACAGGACACAGGACGATCAAAATAGCTCACCTTGGCACTTTGTGCCAGGTGAGCTAAAAACTGACCACACGCTATGAGGAAAGGTGTACCGTTTACTAATGACATCCGCGTTGAATGGCTTTAGCATTAAAAGAACAAAATTACACATATGTACGTTAAAGAAAAGGTAGCAGGCCACTGGCGCCAAAGTCATGGACTTATTATTTCTATTGTGTTTACTGTATATATACGATCTACACATGTATATGGGATAGAAAGTAATTGATCTAAAGACCCTATGCCTCTACCTTACCTGTCTGTAGACTATCTATTATAAGGTGTTTTTGTTTGTTTTTATTAACTGTTTGTAGATCTATGTATCTACCAGTCTGTAATGTCTATTAGACGAAGGAGGAAAATCTAGATGTGTAGACTCTATCTAGTCACATATACAGTAAACACACAGAAACAATAAGTCCATGACTCTGGTGCCAGTGCATAATTTTCCTGTCTTCGACTAATAAAGTATGGTGGTTAAAGTTGCTAACCAGTACCTACATCAATATTTCACACATATTCAAGCATTAACAAAGAGTGGTGGGTGACATAAAAGTAGCTAGTCAATAAAAGAATAAAAGAACAAAATTTCACAGACACTAAAAAACAGTCAGCCAGCTATCTACCTGTCTGCAACTTAATACAAGACCAATATGATGTCATAGACTTTTAGTCCAGGATATACAGCTCTATCAACCACATTTGACTTGGAAATCAAGAAAAGAAAAGTAAGATATTGTTAAGTTGAAGTTTGTAGTTCGAAGTTGTGTTTTCAAAGTTTGTATCAAGTTATCTTTATTGTTTGATTTTTAATGGGAGTTATGATAGCTGGTATTCATTTGCTCTAGTGCTGAGCAACAACAAAACATTACACTTAATCATGTCTGGTTGTGTGGCTTAGTTGTAGAGCGTCTGCTGTAGTGCGGAAGGTTGTGGGTTCATTCCCGACCCGTTCTAACCAAAGACTTAAAATTTGGTAGTTATGGCTTCCCTCCTTGGCACTTAGGATTTTTGGTTAGCATCACAACTGGTTCGTCAGTGTCTGGATAAGGTGACCGACCGGGTACAGTCCCAATGGTGCAACTAAAAGGTGCACCTGCATGTAATACCTGAAAGGGGTGTGTAGCAATATAGATAGAACAAGTACAGTCCTCACGAGTGACATATGCCCAAAGTGTTTGACACCAAAATGCATTTTGGTGAATTCTTTTTACAGACAATATAATGGAGGTGTAAAATAAAATTTTGATACTGTTAAAATGACCCAGGAGTCAATTCTTAACATTAAAAACAGAACGGTTTGCGGCACTCTATAATAGAGATATGCTCCGGGCAAGCTTTCTGTAAAATTGAGGTCAAAGGTCAATGTCTGAGTGACCTTAATATGCTATGCAACACTCCGCCATCCCAAGATGAATTAATAAACCAAGTTTCGTATCCCTAGCTAGTAAGGTATAGGAGATATGCTCCGGACAAGATTTTTGTTGAGGTCAAAGGTCAAGGTCACAGTGAACTGAAAGTGGTACGCGACACTTTGCCATCCCAAGATGTACGAATTGTGGAATCCCTAGCTGGTAGGGTATAGGAGATATGCTCCAGACAACATTTTTGTTAAATCGAGGTCAAAGGTCAAGGTCAAGATCACATTGACCTGAAAGTTATAGACTCCCCCATCCCAAGATGTACTCTGACACCAAATTTGGAATCCCTAGCTGGTAAGGAATGGGCGATATGCTCCAGACAATCTTTTTGTTAATCGAGGTCCAAGGTCAAGGTCATATTGACCTGAAAGTGGTACACGACACTCCGCCATCCCAAGATGTACTCACACACCAAAGTTTGAATCCCTAGCTGGTGAGGTATAGGAGATATGCTCCCGACAATGTTTTAGTTAAATCCAGGTCAAGGTCAAGGTCACCGTGACCTGAAAGTGGTACGTGACACTCCACCATCCCAAGATGTACTTACACACCAAATTTGGAATCCCTAGCTGGTATGGTATAGGAGATATGCTCCGGACAAGCTTTTTTTTAATCGAGGTCAAAGGTCAAGGTCAAAGTGACCTGAAAGTGGTACGCGACACTCGACCATCCCAAGATGTACTCACACACCAAATTTGGAATCCTTAGCTGGTAAGGAGATATGCTCCGGACAAGCTTTTGTACACACACACGCACGGTGCGATTACTAGCCTAGCTGTTGGGGCATAAAAACAAATTACATCATATCAGTTGTGGTTTTTTTTTTTTTTTTTAAATGCTTCATATAAAATAGCTGGTATTCATTTGATCTATTGCTATGCATAATGCCATTTGTTATTAAATCATGAAAATGCACCATATCATTCGGTTTATATACCCAATAAATATGCATTAATTTATTCATCCACAGAAGAAAATAGTTCCATTTGATACAGTCCGAAATCTGTACCATAAGAATTATTTTCTATATCCTGCAGGCATATATCCACAGAACAGAGAAGCCTGGAGACTGGGTGTTAGACACTCTAGCCATCTGCTGCCTACCCCTGTCCCTGGGACACCCGCAGCAGTTGAAAAATAAACTCAGGATCAAGTCAAAGTCAAAGTCAATACTAGCAGATACTAATTTAAAGCAGGTTGCAAGTAAAGCAGAATGCGCCGTAAGGCGCATTCTGCTTTACTTTCAACTTGCTTTAAATAAGTTGTCACCTGTTTTCAAAACTAGAATCACACTTCAGGTTATGGGGCAATGGGGTAATTTGTTAAAATGCTCCATTCTTTGCTTTCGACAGCTTCGCTCAGTTGTAGGCTGTGCCTTATTACATATTATGTTTTGGTTCAAATACTCTTTATTTACTGCTGGGGTTAGTTTTATGCTAAGTTTTAACCCTTAACCCTCTACACGTATTAGTTATAGTTCATTTTTTGAAAATTATGCAATATAACCTGGAGCGACCGTAGGGAGCGAACAGGTTATGTTGTATAATTTTCAAACAAATGAACTATAACTGATTTACCGTTTGCCTCAAATAGTGCACGTTGGCTAGTGTATGGCAGTTACCGTTCAACCTACTTTACCTATACTAAGTTATCGCTCAACCCAAATTACCGCTCGACCTAGTTTGTCAGCCAATGAAAGGGCGATGGGCGGTGCTTTGTATTTTCGGAAGCCGGCGAGTTCACTTTTACATATGACGTCACACGAAAAACTAGAAAATCGACCGGGAACCCTGTACGCGTGTAGAGCTCGCTGTAGGCATTTCCAATTAGAAACAAAACCGAGCATGAGCTAGCGTGTCACCCAAATGGAATTTAAAAATAGATTCAATTGAGGACGATTTTTATTTGTGTTACGACAGTAAAGTGTTGAAAACTGGCGTGAAAGAGCTGCTGTGGACTGGCGTGACATGAAAATGCTTCATCAATTGATTTGCTAAAAAATATCAAGCATTAAGCAGCACCTGATCAACCAAGATTCGAGTCCTTTCTTCATTCATGCACTAATGGAGCCAAGCAATAATTGTTTTAAATTCAGTTTAGAAACCCCCCTCCCCCACAAATTATAGGGTTAAAACATCCTAAGTCAAGAGCATTCTTGGTTTTTAAATGACATTCATCTGGACTGTGTTGTTAAGTGCATTATACTATTAATGACAAAAATGCCCATGGTACCGAAGGGGTTGACGACGGATGGTTGTTTAACGCAAGAATTAAACGCTTATAGGAGCCTCTGTATTGCTTGCCTTATGAATTGATAAGAAGCAGCCGTATTTTAGTACAATATTGAAAATAAGCACATTTCTTTCGAAACGTTTTACAGTCAAATATTTGTAAAACGATTACACAAAAGAAGACAATACCCACAGGTCGACTGCTTAACCCTCTCAACCCAACACTTATACAATGAACAATTCGAGTCTAGGCCATTTTGTAATAGGAGATCTACGATGTGGTTCTACAATGTTTGCAGTGGACAAGTGTAACGGGTACATTTTAAATGACGAGTGTACTCGTCACCTAGGGTTCAATGAGTTAATGCAGGACATGATTAATGCGTTTCATATTAATTTCATTATGCACTAACTATAGTCTCCTGTCTACAGAAATATTTGATTTATTCGGGCCTCTTCATTGAAAGGCCGCAGTACATAGGTTATACTGTAATTCGCAGCTGAGCGGTTGCTGTATGACGTAATGATGCGCTACGCTCCTCCTTAGCACGCGGTGTCCTTGACCGGTTCATGACTTGTTTATTTCTCTGCCATACCCAAGTACAAAATTGAACGAATATGCGATATATTTTTTCATTTCTCGCTGAAATGGAGCCCTACCATTGGCTGGTAATCTAGGGCAAACGGTAAGACAACTTATTATATGCCTTCGTGTGATATCGAGCGTTTCCGCGTGTATCTGCAGAGTAAAATACAAGAGTCTGTATCAGCCACCTTGTATCAGCCACTTTGTATTTTACTCTGACCTCGCTTTCGATTTAGCGTGACGTCATTTACGTACATGTACGAGTGCCGCGTTATTCTTTGTGGAATACAAAACTTCTCGTTCTGCTTCAAAAAACTAATAAATTTTGGATATAAAATTATTTAAACAACTATTATGTTGTTTCTGGTTTGTATTCAAGGCATATAATAAACACATTACCAGTTGGCTGTGCGCAACAGAGTGTTGCATTTAGCTCTCGACGTTTTTGGCGGAAACAGCCGATCAGACTCGCGCCAAGGCGCTCGTCAGATCGGCTTTTTCCGCCAAAAACGTCTCGAGCTAAATACATCACTCTGTATCGCACAGTCAACTGGTAATGTGTATATATCGTCTACTTTAATACACCCGTTTTAAAGTTGGATTAAAAGTGACTGAACACCAAACGGTGTATTTGCAAAAATAAAAGAAAATAGATCTACATGTACTCAAATAAGAGCAAGTGTGTAGCATTATTATATGCCTTCGAGTGATATCGAGCGTTTCCGCGTGTATTTGCAGAGTAAAATACAAGAGTCTGTATCAGCCACATTGTATCAGCCACTTTGTATTTTACTCTGACCTCGCTTTCGATTTAACGTGACGTCATTTACGTACGTGTACAAGTGCCGCGTTATTCATTGTGGCAAACAAAATATCTTGTTCTGCTTCAAATAACTAATAAAGTTTGGCTATAAACTGATTTAAACAACTATTTAATTGTTTCTGGTGTGTATTCAAGGCATATAATAAACACATCACCAGTTGGCAGTGTGCTACAGAGTGTTGCATTTAGCTCTCGACGTTTTTGGCGGAAACAACCGATCAGTCTCGCGCCAAGGCGCTCCTCAGATCGGCTATTTCCGCTAAAATCGTCTCGAGCTAAATACATCACTCTGTATCGCACTGTCAACTGGAAATGTGTATTTATCGTGCACCGGTCACTAAAAAATAAGATCAGTCTAACAACATCCTCATGCCGAAAAGATGTTTTCCATCGCTGTTTCAATTTAGTCTACTAGACTCAATTGAAATCGTTCAAAGCAATTTGCATTTTGTGCGCATGCGCATGCATAAACCAGGAATAAGACGCCTCCTCCTTCGCTGTACACTAAAGAAGGTTAAGTCGACCGCCGATAAATACATATTATCAGTTGACAGTGCAATGCAGGGTTGCGTATTCAGCTCGAGACGTTTTTGGCGGAAATTGGCGATCTGATGAGCATCTTGGCGCGAGTCTGATCGGTTGTTTCCGGCAAAAACGTCGAGAGCTGAATACAACACCCTGTAGCGTACTGCCAACTGGTGTTGTGTTTATTTTTATGCATTGAACACTCCAAATACAACTAAATGGCTTTATCAATCATTTTATATCCAGAAACATTTGTTATTTGAAGCAGAACAAGAATTCTTGTTTGCCACAAAGAATAACCCGAAACTTACAAACCAGTAAAATACCAGGTGGACGATACAGACTTTGGTATTTTACTGAGCAGATACACGCGGAAACGCTCAATATCTTAAGAATACGTATTACAAATTGAAAGTCCGAAAGGCCGAGTAGTAAAGGCGTCTGACGCAAAGTTTTCAAGAACCGGTCTGACTAAAGGTTTTCCCGAAGCGGTTTCATACAAAAGTGTGACTAGGTTTCTTTTCTTCATACCTCCATGAACTCAATCAATATTCGATTTATTCCTTATGAGTTTTATATCACTATTGAATTTAGGAAAGAAATTAAATTGAGAATAAGGTCAAACAGAAGGCTACGCGCATACTCAATTTTTTTCTCAAGAAATATAAAAAGACATAAAGCAGCTACACGTTATACGATATTACATTAACACAAGCAATTCTTGACACTCGATAGATTAAAAGGTAAACACCAATGATGTTTAGCAATTTTAGAGCTGGGGTAAGACCACGAAGTAACTTTCAAAGAAGTATACGAAAAAACATAACAATGTAAGTCATAAGTAAGCGATTAGGCATATTTAAGGCTGGTTTCAAACTGTTTGCAATGGGCTTAACCCAATACTCCATAGCCTGTTTCTAGTTTTGAAAACAAGTTACCACTGAAAGCAGCTTGAAGGTAAAGCAGAATGTGCCTTAGGGCGCATTCTGCTTTACTTTCAGCATGCTTTAAGCTTACATTTGTCAGAATATAAAAATATTTATGATGTTGTTTGGTCACGACTGTATAAATTGGATCTACAATACAACCTCTCTATAACGACCACTAAATTATGATAATTATTAGGGTGTTAACGGTAGGTGACCGCTTAAAACAAGATGGCAGTGAAACAGAAAGCTCCTTGAGGAGCTTTCTGTTCCACTGTCACCTTGCTTTAAGCTCTCACCTCTCTATCATACAATCAATTAGCTTTAGTTTTAGTAGTCGTAATAGCGTGGTTTTACTGTATTTTTTCTCTTGAGACATAACTTAAAGGTGTAAACTATCCTTATTATTGGGGTAAAGGAATAAGGCATACACACTTAATAATTATTAGGACTGGACTAAAAGAGTAACTGTATCATTTGATACCACCGTGTAAAAGCATTCTCTCCGTATGTGCTCTATAGATCTATACAAGAATTGATATCTGAGAAACAAACACAGATGACAATTGTTTAAGAAGATGGCATCATTGACAGTGAAGGGGGTTAATTAAGCGAGTTCGAATTAATGAGATTCGCGGATGTTTATTTCATATTTTAAGATAGATACAGTAGATCCTTTCTATTACGACCACTAAAAAGACGGCAAATTGTCAGTATAAAAGACAAGTGACAGCTTAAAGCAATGTGAAAGTGAAACAGAAAGCTCCTGTAGGAGCTTTCTGTTTCACTTTCACATTGCTTTAATCAGTCACCTGTTTTAAACGACTAATATTTGACACATTCTAATGGTCGTAATAGAGAGGTTCTACTGTAGAAAGAAATAAAACTGTTGTCAAATACGTATTCATTGTTCTTCAGTCGAATTTCGATAACTTGAGCTACCTGTGTTTCAGAGAAATGAGTTAGTCATAAACGTACCAAATAAACGTACCTTTAATCATTTCGCTGGCTTCGCTGCTAAGGTCTATAACACTAACATGAGTATGCAAACAGTTTCGATCCTGACATGACTCCGCGTAACGCGGCGTCTTATCTGGATCTAAACTGTTCGGACATTCATGTCAATGTTTCCTTAAATAAAAACAAAACAAAACAAAAAAAACCATAAAATTTCATAAGTAAGAGTAGAAATCTGAAGATTTCGGAAAAAATCCGTAGGTCCGGAAATTAAGAAAAATCCGAAGATTTCGGAGTGAAAAAATTTCCGGAGATATGGTAGCCCAGTATAGTCAAACTAAAGCTTTAGGCCTACGTGAAATACGAGTAAGTTCGAATTATCGAGGCTCAACTGTATGATGATGTTTTGATTGTTTTAACCATTATCATTCTAAGTGCAACTTGGCTAACATTTCCAAACAGCTTGGGTCCAGACCAGACGCTGTGTAACGCGGTGTCTGATCTTGGTCCGAACTGTCTGCCACTCATATGCAACTTTTCGTCAGTTTGAAATGTTAAAGACTAATTTTGATTTATTTTCGCAGACGATATATTTTATGCAGAAAACAATTCACTATGATAAGGATTGTGTGTATAATTCCGTGGTTTTATTATGTATGGGTGTCATAACTGCTATATTCTGTTGTCTATAGTTATTTACTGCAATCACTTTATTTAAGTTTTAGTTTTTATTTTCACCTCAAATATGCTACAGTGAAGAATCTGTTATTCTTTCCCGTTTAAACGCAAACGTACGCAAACGCAAAACACTAAAACGTAGAAAAATACAACTTTTGGAAAATTCTGATAATTCATGTTTATATTGGTGGCAAACAGTTTGGAGCCTGATCAGACGCCGGGTTACGTGGCGTCTGATCTGGCTCCAAACTGTTTGCACTGCAAATAATAGTTTTAGCGTAAACGCGTTTATTGGGAAAGAATAACAGATTCTCCACTGTATATACATGTTTATCGCTGTAAACAAAATGTCTACATAAGCGGTAAATTTACACATTTCATAGCAGTAAGAAGAGTATAACATTACAAACTCATTGAATAAATTATATAAATGATAATGATGATAATGCAGTTAATCTGATCAATATATACTAGGTCTGTATCAGTATATGCAAACTTTGCCAACCGTTTACGCGGTATATAACTCCATGTTTCTGTTGTTGAGATACAATGGCTAATTGATAATTGTTGACAACTGGAGAAGTTTTCACAACTCCGCATAATGAGGAGACGACATTAATTCTCGATTGAGAAGAGTCTCTTAATCTCAATACACCAATTATCCTCCAGAATATATAACGCAACACTGTCCCAACAGTCGACAGAATCCAAAGTTGCTTGAAAAGTCAAGAAGTTAAAATTACAACTATCTTGTCGATCACAATTGAATTAACCAACACACAATGGATACAGAGAGTAAGGTATGTAGAACGTTTAATCTCGCCAATATATCACTTCTTCACTGCCGTGACGTCATTTGATTCAAAGAACTGCTATCAGCTTTTGATTCTAAAATTAAAATTACAGGTAACTTATCTAAAATAATATCGTAATGAATGTCAAACTGTTTGGTTCCTAATCAAACGTAACGTTTCCATACCTGACAATACATTAACTGCAGAGCTAAAACAGGTTGCTCATAAAGATTTTCAAATTTAAGCGAGTTTAGGAATCGCATGTACTTAACCTTCGCTGCCAAGCTCTATAACAATAACATGATTATGCAAACATTTTCGATCCAGATCAGACGTCGCGTAACAAGGCGTCTGATCTGAGTGGAAACTGTTTGACACCCAAATCAATGCTTCCTAAGTAAAAACCGCAAAAATCCCAATTAAAACAGTTTAGAACCAGATCAGATACCGCATTACATGGCTTTTGGTCTAGATCCAAACTGTTTGCATAATTATGTTAGTGTTATAGAGCCTTACAGTGAAATCGTTGAAGGTACGATTTCTAAAATTAAGAAAAATGTTTGACAATTCTTAAGATATTACATTAATCAAATACGACAGTCAATGGGTGAAATGAGTCAACGTTAACTGAGAGTAATTTATAAGGCTTTTAGAGAAATTGTTTGACGACATAACTATTCTGGTGTTTATTTAATAAGTTTATCTTAAATGATTACTTAATTATTTTCGTTTTATTCATGCATATATGCATTTCATGATACATATACATGGCTTTATTTTCCCACCATAAACTGGGGATTGGGGACACGATACTATATACATGTATTGTATTTTTACCCAAAGAAATGATGTCCATTGGAAACAGTTTGGAGTTAACTCAGGTGCATAGTAACTCGGCGTCTGGCCAGATCTCAAACTGTTTTCACTCAGATAAAAAAACAAAATCACCAACGTTTTTTTTTTAAAAAAACACACAAAAAACCTGTAATTTTCTATATTAAAATGTGTTTGTGTTTTGTTTGGTTCAAACAGAATATAATACAAACACACATGGTACCCAAGCCATTCTCTTGTTTACACTTTACCCCCACTCTATCACCAGAGCTACCATTAGTTGCTCATAAAAGTCCTAAAATGTTCAAGTGCGATTTAAGGATTCGTACCTTTAACCGTTTCGTTGTCAGGCTCTATAATACCATAATTATGCAAACAGTTTGGATTCAGATCAGACACCGCGTAACGCGTCGTCTGATCTGAATCTAAACTGTTTGACAACCATATCAATATTTCCTAAGTAAGAAAAACCGCAGAAAATTCCAAAATTTAAAAGTAACAGCAGAAATCCGAAGATTTCGGAAAGAAAAATGTATGTCCGGAGAAACAGAGATAAATCGGAAGATTTCGGGGAAAAAACGAGAAATGGCAGCACTATATCACATTAACACCACAAATGCACACTATTGAATACCGGTGGCATGTTAAAACCAGAAATCTCCACAGCCATCTGTCTCAAAAACATAATAGTTGAATATGTACATGTGGGTAATTGGCATTAAACTTTTTTGAATACGGAAGAAAGGTTAATATTTCCATTTATTTTTCTTTCAGGTGGGAAAAACTACAGCAGAAGCAGTGTACACCAGCAATGAGAAAGAAGCCGGAAACACCAATAGTGAGTCGAGCCCTATCTTACGGCACAGTATATCGAACTTTCTGACGACTCTGGAGCCAAGAGCAGACAGAGTCGTGGACAATGGAAGCAAGCTTGTTGCAGGTAAAGTCTTTATATAAATTAGCCGTGTCATGACTTAAGCAGCCTTATAACCAGCAGCTTATATATCGTATACGTTCGACTCCTTTGGTACACCATATATAACACTGCAACATTGTTCAGACCAGGCACCGTTGTCACCCAGGCTCTGTATCTGAGTTTGGTTTACAAAGCCAAAACCCGTATATAATACAGCTTCATAAAATGCTTCAGATGCATGTTGGTGTCAAACATGGCGGCTGACCTTGATCTACACTGTTTACAATGCAGTAAGGCATGTTTTCTCATGGCATGGCTCAAATATAGTTTCATTTATGCATAAGACCAACAGTACAGTATCGTAAAACAAATATACTTAGATGTTTAAATATAAGATATACATGTACCAATCTGATATCTTACTTTGAATACCAGGGCTGCCATTTCTCCGGATTTTTCCTAAATCTCAGGACTTTTTCCCAGTTCATGGTAGCTTAAAGCAGGCTGTAAGTAAAGCAGAATGCGCCCTAAGGCGCATTCTGCTTTATTTACAGCCTGCTTTAAGTGGTCGCATGTCAACAAAACAAGAAAAAGGCTATGGGGTAAAGGTACGATTCTTTAAATCGCACTTGAAAAATGCAAATTTGGAAATCTTAGGATTTTTTATTTCAATTTATGGCAGCCCTGGAATACCGTCTAACCTGTGATTCTCTTATTCTAACATAACTATGTAACGCTTAATGTTGTCCTCATGGGCTTTCAAGCCCACTGGATTTATGAAATAAACTGAAACTATAAACTTATTATCATTTTTTATCAAATCTAATATTATTGTGTTAAGTGGCCACTAAACAAAGACAGTGCACCAGTCTTTGATACAGGTTACAGCCTAATACAGGATAAGAGTAAAGTAGAAAGCTACTATGGCCGGTTAATTTACTTTTGCCCTCCTTTAGTACTAATCGTTCTTATGAAATCTCTGCACCTCTATAAGAGTGGCCACATAAAACAGGATTGGCGTTGTAATGGCCCTCAAGTAAACACATGTATATTCTAAGAAATGATGTTCAAACCAATCAACGTTGTTTCAGATTCAATGCCGAGTAACTCTATCTGACCAGGCCCGGTGCCTAGGCTCAAATATGACCAATCAATGCTTGAGAATGGTTTAAGACACAACTCAAACGCCTTATAAGCATGGACCCAGATTCATGACTGTGTGGTACTCAATAAAGGCAACCCTTTACTGACATGACGTTATCTGATTCATACAATCATGAATCATTGTCTACTTTTATTTATCAAATTTACTCGTTTTAGGTAAAATGTCTAAAGCAGTATTGAAATGAGTGTAAAGCAGTGATTGGTTCTTGATTAGACGCAGAGTTACGCGGCGTCTGATCAAGATCCACTGTTTGCTGGGGATGAAAAACCCTATAAATTTCTGCATTAGATTGAAACAAGTTTCCTTGATCATTCCTACTAATCAACACTTTCAATATGACATTATTTATTATCAAAATATAATACAATGTAGTAGAATATTTTGTTTATGAAATGAAACGTGTATTGCATATTTTAGGTGCCTCTAAAGATGGTGGCAATGTGCCTGTTACAACAACGCCTACGTACAGCCCACCATCGTACTCACCGTCATCTGATTCTGGTAGTTCGTCGTGGTCACCGCCATCTTCCATATCCTCACTGTTTTCATCAATGTATGAATCTAGACACATTTCTACCCCATCATCGTCACCAACTTTGTCTAATTATTTACCTCCAATGCCTGCTGGTCTACGAGATCTGACGACTTCCTTGCCGTCAACCACACGTCCTTCTATATTGCCACTGTCAGGTACAAGGTGTCCAACATCAACCAAATATACACCAATCAGTCCCCCAACCTCGTCTGCTGTGACTTCCACCTGTTTAGACGATTCCGCAACAACACTATCTTCGCCGCAAACCAATGTCAAGACCACAGAAGATGTCGACAAAGATAGGGCTGCAAAGAGATCTAAAAGAACCAACTTCACCACATCTCAGATTTCCAAACTACAGCAGTTGTTCGAGGAAGAACCATATCCGGATCATGACGCGATGGAGACTATCGCCGGGGACTTAAAAATGACCGAAAAACAAGTGAAGGTATGTAATTTCGAAATCTGATAAACTTCGGCAATTAATCAAACCGGAGTTCAGTAGATATTTTATGAAGAAACATGCATGGGCGTCTTTAAAGATAGATTTCTCTCTGCATTGTTATTGTTGTACATTGAGCTACCGCCTATTCTAAATAAAGTAAATATACATGTGAATATTCTTTGAATAGTCTTTACATGCATGTTTGACTGCCCAACCTAAAAGGCAAACAACTGTTTGGTTTCTTTTACCTGAAAATATTATGAGATACTCCGGAAATCACGTGGGTTAGTATTACATTACTTATGCCCATTTGAAACAAATAGTGTATATTTGTAATCAACCGATATAAATCTAAAGTACGTGTACATTTTATTATCCAAAGCTACCACATGGTCGATGGTGTGTACTTTCCTTAGCAAGGAATTGCTCTTATAATACAGTGCTCATAACATAATAAATTATTGCATCTATATTACATTTATATGTATTCCAGATCTGGTTCCAAAACAAGAGAGCAAGACATCGTCGGCGAGTTGCCTGCTCTAGAAGCAATCCAAACAGTCCAATGATTCCAGCGACACCAACATATTTCCCGATGACACCATTTGACCAATCAATGCCAGGAAACATGACCTTGACATCACTGCCGTCGCTCCAATCAGCAATAGGGTTTCCAGGAAGTTCAGATCAATTCACACCAGACATGAAGTCACAACTAGGCCAGTGGGGACCTTATTTTACTAACGCTGGTATGACCAATGAGCCTCAGCGTTTTGTTCAGTCCTGGAATCCATTCTGGCCAGTAGCAGCGTCATCGATATCTGACACTCATGCACCTGTCCGTGAGAATTACATGAACATGACAAACACTCAATTCACACCTCGACAAAGTAGTTGGTGTGTGAGTCCTTCTTACCTGCGACAGGGCTGCTGACAAAAAACGTGTCCAAATAATTATAATTAAAGACAATGTCCGTGCTATACGAATTGTTCAGTCAGTGAACAAGTGCAATAAGCTGCTGTATACTGGCATTATTTAAGAAAAACATCATGGTGGCTCACTAGTGCAATGTAAATATGTACATGTAAATGTAAATATACTGTAAATATGTAAATAAGTGTATACATTGTGTACAGACGATGGTACTATAACTTGTTTCGTTCAAGCATAGCAATTTCTGTATTTCGTCTTACGTTTCTAACCTGTACTGATAACTGTGTCATACATAACAATTCCTACCCGCTGACAAATTACCGTTTAAAGCATACTTAAAGTAGAGCAAAAATATCTCGTTATGGAGATATTTGCTTCACTTTCAGTCTGCTTTAAGTGAGTGGCTACCTCTCTTAAAGATTGAAACTAAGCTGCATTAATGAAATATATCCCTGGTTCTTCTTCTTGCTGCATTTCGTTTCATTATTGGCGCAAGAAGAAGATCTTAAACAGGATAATTTCAGCTCAAAAGAGTTGATGCCTTGTGATTTCAGAAGCTTACGTTTCGATTTCGGTAAGCTTCATGAAATTTCACAACCATGTGGGTTAAACTTACATTATAGTTAAGTTTAATCATACACTGAACTCACGCGAACCATTTAAAGAGATACTTCTGCTTTACTATCAGTCTGCTTTAAGAGGATACCTCTCTTTAACCCTTATCCTGCGGTGAGGTCGTCTGCTTTGAAATTGTCGTCTGCAAAGTTTGTTAAATCTAGGTTTATACATTTTTAAGTAAGTAAACCTAAAGACGAGTGTCAAACAGTTTGAATCAAGATCAGACGCCGCTTTACGCGGCGTCTGATCTGGATCTGAACTGTTTGCAAAAGTCAATAAAGTCGCGACCAGCAGGCAAAGGGTTAAGATTGCAAATAAGCTGCACTAATGGCATGTATCCTCTGGCTCTTTTTCTTGTTGTATTTCGCTTTTTGCTCTATTGGGATATTTTCATGGCAAAAGAGCTGGGATTCGTCTTAAGAAACGCCGTACGACAAAAACGGTCGTAAGTCAAAACTTTAAGATACATCTAATTTCTAATGTTCCCATCTAATCCTGTCATGTGACATCTCTTTGAAATCGTCTTTTCAAGACGATTCCAAAGAGATGTCACAATACCGGATTAGATGAGGGGGAAAAGATTGAGACTTTTAGAGTCTGACTTACGACAACAATTGTCGTACGACGTTACCCCCTGGTGCTTTGTGGTTTCAGAAGCTTATGTTTCGATTTCGGTAAGCTTCATGGATGTGATTTAAACTTACATTATCATTTGATTTAATAATTTAAAAACTGAACTCATGTGAGCCATATTTTTTATCTAGCATTATATAATATTTGCGTCCAGCTAAATTAAGTCACTACGAGCAAATACTTTTTGATTGTGTGAAAGGCAGTTGACAGCTTCAAGCAAACTGAAAGTAGAGTGGAGGAAAGCTCTTGTACGTAGTTTCAGCCAATTCATACTATGAAAGGTTGCTTAAAACGGCCACCATCCTTCATTTTTGTGATAAACGTTTTGATGTACAGTAGAATCTCTCTATTACGACCACTAAATTGTGTTAAATTTAAATATAAGTTATTTAAGACAGGTGACTGCTTAAAACAATGTGAAAGTGAAACAAAGCTCTTGTCTTTTATACCGACATTAAGCCTTCTTGTTAGTAGTCGTAATAGAGAGGTTCTACTGTATATTGTAGTTTCAGGGGCTTACATTTCGATTTCGGTAAGCTTCATGGAATTTCGCAATCATATTCTATCAGATTGAAAATAAATCTCTTGGGATAATATCATTTCTATAGATCTATATTTCGGTTTCCGATGCTTACATTTGATTTCGGCAAGTTGCATTGAATTTCGCCATCATATTAAAGATTACTGAAATTTAGCGGAAAGGTTATGAATGTGGTTTCAATAGGCAATTTCAATATTACTTTAAACAGCTGTTACTGTACAGGACAAGCTATTATGGATAAAAGAAAACACTATCAAGTGTATACGAGTGTTGTTACTCAATATAAGAACATATACGATCTGAAACTAGGCGTAACCCATTCACTAAACTACATTTTGACCGTTCATTGTGGAGCAAGACCAATGCTGTTGCATAATGATTTCCTGTGTAATATTCGACTTATGATACAGAAAATAATCACTTTGTGCTTTCTTAAATATATGGCCAAACCAGTGGTAATTCTTTCGGCGCCGTAGTCGAATAAAGTCGACTTAAACTAATTCTAAAACTTTCTTGCAGACAACAATACTGAAACAGGCAAAATAAAGCGATGAAGGGGTAAAACTATTCCGAATAGTTTGGCCCCGAAAAGGATATTTTGAACCCATTAATCTCCGAAAGTTACCTTCTGCTTTAAGTCTTTCACCGCCATTATATATTCTGCTCTAAAAATATTGCATTAACTTTTATTTCAAATAGAAATATTCAAAAAAGTTTGACCGAAGAATTACCGATACGACCGAGTCAAACAGTTTGGATCCTGACTGCAAGCATGTACATAATATTGTATATATATAAATAGACGAAACTTACAAATGACGTACTTGTGTCTTATATTTTCTCCTTAACCCATTTAACCCTGAAAGTAAAGCATAAAGCTCACTCGGAAGCGTTCTGCTTTACGTACAGCCTGATTTGACCACCCGACTGACTATCAGTATGCTATGGCCTTTAATGATTTATGAAAGTGTATTTCTATGGTGGGTGGGATGGGACATGCATCGAATGGTCCTACATACGCTAATTGCTTTCCCTTCATCTGTTGTAAGCATTTACCTGCTTTAACGTCGATATTGAGATTTCTTAAAAAAGTTATTTGCTATGAGGCCAATCTGTGTCTATAACGGACATACAGACTCAATACCCACCCTAACAAACACCCTCTCCCAACACCGTTATCTATTCCTCATAGAAACTGAACTCATCTGACACCTAATTGCATGCTTAATTGCTTATACAGTACTCCTTCTCTACAACAACATCCAATGGGAGACAAAGATTGCGTGTTGTTCGGATGGAGTTGTTATGGGGAGGGAATATTGCTCTGAGCGCGACTAGACCTACAGTGGAGAATCTGTTATTCTTTCCCGTTTAAACGCAAACGTACGCAAACGCATTGCACTAAAACGTAGAAAAGAACAACTTTTGGACAATTCTGATAATTCTTGTTTATCTTGGTGGCAAATAGTTCGGAGCCTGATCAGACGCCGGGTTACCCGGCGTCTGATCTGGCTCCAAACTGTTTGCACTGCAAATAATAGTTTTAGCGTAAACGCGTTTATTGGGAAAGAATAACAGATTCTCCACTGTAACATTTGCAAACAGCTTGAATTCAGATCATACGCCGCGTGACGCGGCGTTTGATCTGAATTCAAGCGGTTTGTCACTCATCATTGTTTCTTCTGTCAAAATGTCCATTATGTTACAGACAACATTTTACAGAAAACGATATTGCAACAGTGAAAGGATTGTTTGGGTAACGGCGACAAGCATAGATGAGGGAATCGTTGTTTGGAGGGCCATTGTAGGGAGGGAGCACTGTAACACGGCCTGATAAACAGTTGTAGGAATTTTTTAGAAGATTGTTTGAAACAGATTGAAAGTAAGTGGTAGTGGTCCAAACAATGCTGTGCATGCATTTAACCCATTTGCGCCAAGTGAATTCTTCTATGCTTTATATATTGGATTAGTCCATTTTTTATTTAACCCTTTACCCCATAGCCTGTTTCTTGTTTTAAAAATAGGCGACTACTCAACGCAGGTTGAAAGTAAAGCAGAATGCGCCATATGGCGCATTCTGCTTTACTTTCAGCCTGCTTTAAGCTATTAACTGCTGGAATAAGGAACGTATTAAATATGACACATATTCATTACGGTATATATTGGAACTATTTTATTCAGCGGATGAATAAAATGCAAGTGCTAAAAGTCGCTTCTATAAGGGAAAGGGTTAAGGGGGATGCCTGGTCATAATTTTCATTTTGTTTTATACTGAAATTCCTATCAGCAAACAGTAGACTCTGATCAGACGCCGCATAATGATCAGTCTACACTGTTTGCCTATGTCTAATATATGGGATCTGGGCACAAATGGGTTAATGACTGACCTGTAACAACTCCCAATACACCTTTGCCTATTTGTGGAAATGGTAGCAAAGCTTCAAGTGAAGTTTCTTTGAATTAAACATGGTGGTTGCAGGGTTATAGGCAATATTTACACTTTGGGAACAAGACAGCATTCAATAAACGCTTGACATCCTTAACCATAAGTCCAAATCAGGTCAAGGTCAAATTGAAGTTAAGTAGTATGACTCACTGTATGAGTGAACTGGTAATGGTCAGACAACAACTGTTTCAACATCCACACATAATGAAATTGTAGCAAAAAGTAATTACTTCATGATTGTAGTAATTAGTGTTGATGCTAACGAAATGGTAAAATCTAGTCAACCGAGAAATAACCCATTCAAAATATTCTAAGTCTAAATTAAGTCAAGGTCAAAATCAAGGCTTGTGGTAGTGGTCAAAGACAACAACTAACTGTATAGGTATCAAAACATTCTAGTCAGTAGTGCTGACGTTAGACAAAACGGTAAAATTTAGTTAACCAAGAAATATCCCATTTACAGTTCAAATAAGGTCAAGTTCAAGGTCAAAATCAAGTTTTTGGTGATATTGGTGGATTCACAGGGCCGCGACACGATTGCTTTTTGAGAGAAAAAAATCGTCAGAAAGTATATATAGAGACAAGGGATACAACTGATTGTCAGTATATTCTCACCCCACCTCGACAAAACCGGGCATATCATGAATAAATATTGATGAAACGACACCCATTTTGCATTTCTGTCTAGCTAATATGATACCCTTCCATAAAAACATAACATAAAAACAACTGTAAGCATGCAATTTTAACAGTAACTGCGTCCACTCACTGAAATCATCGATTTTTGGAAAACGGGACAGGTGTTCGTTCATAGCTAACACAGCATTGGCCATTACTGTACGCTTGTTTAGGCGGTATTTTCGAGCATTACAGTCATTGACCACTACTGCACGCTTGTTTAAGCGTAATATCGAACATGACAGTCATGCAGTTGCATAGATATACATTTTTGACACCGATCAAAGCTGATTTCTTCTTAAATCATTGCCGTACCAAAAAAGCTTACATGTACAAGAATAACTTTACTGCCGATGAAAACATGCTAATTTGTTGATGGTATGGCAATGATTTGAGTACAAATCAGTTTTATATGTGTCAAAATTGTAATCTATGGATTTGTATTACTGTAATGCTCGAAAATACCGCCTAAACAATCGTACAGAGGTGTCTAATGCTGTGTTGGCTATGAACGAACACCTGTCCCGTTTTCCGAAAATCGGTGATTTCAATGAGTGGACGCAGTTACTGTTAAAAGTGTATGCTTACACTTGGTTTTATGTTATGTTTTTATGGAAGGGTATCATATTAGCTAGACAGAAATGCAACAAGAGGGCCATGGCCCTTAATTCGCTCACCTGAGGACATTGAAGTTTGTACCTAAGTTGACTGGGCAAGACAACATTTTAATATAACTATAAATGGAGTTATCTTCCAGACAAGAAAACATGACAAAAGTGAATTTTGTTGCCAAGCTTATGACCCTTATCCATGACACATCCTCTTATCAAGCTATTTCCATTTCCAATAAATGATAATTATTTCACTAGCGTCAACAGAACTGGAATTATTTTCCTGACAATAAAATATGACAAAGGGGAAAAACTAAATATTGCTGCCCTTGTGCATGGCATTTTCTCTCATCAGTTTCTTTCCATACATAAAATTTCATTACAATAGCATCAGTAGAACTGAAGTTGTCTTCTTGACAAGAAAATATCACAAAGGGAAATAACTCAAAAAACAATGATGTCAGAGTTATGGCCTTTGCAAATGGCACTTCCTCTCATCAGGCTCTTTCCAAATAGGCAATTTCATTTTACCCATTACCCCATAGCATGTTTCTAATTTTGAAAATAGGTGGCCACCTAAAGCAGGTTGAAAGTAAAGCAGAATGTGTCTTAACCCTTAGCCTGCCACTCACGACTATAGCTTTATATGCAAACAGCTTGGATCCGGATTAGACGCCGAGTAACTCGGCGTCTCATCCGGATCCAAGCTGTTTGACACTCGGACAACATTTTCAGCAATTTTGAGCAACTTTGAAGCACTTTGAAACTTGAAGCAGACGAGAAATATAGCAGACGACAATTTATTTGGCGGGCTAAGGGTTAATGCACACTTTGCTTTACTTTTGCATCTTACATTTTCATGACTGTTTAAAGTGGAATTATTGAAAAGACATACAGATAACTCTGACAAAACCAATATTAAACATATGTATAAATATGGCATAAGACATAATTACATAACTGTCAGTGGATCACTTCCAGATCCTGTTTCTCTAAGTATGAATCAGACTGAACCATATCTAAACTTTAGCAGACAACATGTTCAGCTGATCATGACCAGTTCTGTGATACCCACTACCAGTTCAGAGTTGCATAATATTTGACCTCAGTGGCTAGAACGCTTGGGCTTACCCTTACCAGACTGAAATGATGTCTGCTTTAAACCTACTGTATGTGAAAAGTGTACAAAAAAACAATTTAGAAAATGTTAAGTTGGTAAATGAGTGGCAAATAGGTTGGATCCAGATTAGATGTAGCATTATGATTATGTTGCATCTGATCTGGATCCAAAATGTTTGCAAATATTGGCTATTTGCCCATAGTATATTAAGGGTAACTCAGGTAAATACAGTTCTGCCTAAATCAAAAATACTGTAAAACCTGCCTAGAGCAGCACTTAAACTGTGCAGGGTGGTGTCAAATGTGACCCTAGGGATTCCATTTTAACAAACTATAGATAGATCCACCAGGAGATTCTACTGTACAAATATCAAAGCTTAGGGCCTAGTAGTTTTGGGCAAGAAGATTTTTTAAAGATTTTTGCTTTTTTGCTTTTTCAAGCAGAGTTTGTGCTTTTTTTTCCTTTTTTTTGAACAACTTCTGTAGAGAAGCATCCAAGGAACATCATAAGCAGTTTGAACTCTCCCTACAATCGGCGGGTTTCAGAGGAGATGTCGTTTGAAGTAAAAGTGAACGGACAGACGGACAGACGGACAGACTGACAGACGGACAGACGGACAGACGGACAGACGGACAGACGTACTACGGACGGTGAGCGGTCACAATAGCTCACCTTGAGCCTTTGGCTCAGGTGAGCTAAAAATGGTGTCGTTTCATCAATATTTATTCATGATATGCCCGGTTTTGTCGAGATGGGGTGAGAATATACTGAAAATCAGTTGTATCCCTTGTCTCTATATATACTTTCTGATAATTTTTTCCCCTAAAAATTAATCGTGTCGGGGCCCTGTGGGTGGATTGGGAATGGTCCAACTGTAACAACTCAAAAAGGGTACGTTGAAAATAAATATCTCACATAACTTCGTTTGAGGATAAGGTAAAACAACAAGACTCGGTATGTGGTTTCACATAACATTTTATTCCAAAGATATTCTGAATCATTGTACAGCACAAACATATCTTGATAAATGGCAAGGTTTATCTGATATTCTCAAGGACAGATAGCATCAGTGACTGAAATGTACTAATTCTCCATTCACTTGCGTTTATTTGTATTTTCTCATTGTTTTTGTACAGAATTACTTACTCGAAATGTTTGCCCTTTAAGTAAAGCAGTAATTGCTTTTTAATGTACAGTCAAACCTGTGTTTATTTAACCCATTACCATACAAATACACCTTTTGACGCCTTTTATTTAGACTTCCACTGAAGAAAATAGTTCCAATTTAAACAGTCATGAATATGTATTATAATTTATATTTTCTATTTCCAAGCAGATGGTTGCTTAAAGCAGGCTGAAAGTAAAGCAGAATGCTCCTTAAGGCGCATTCTGCTTTACTTTTAACCCGATTTAAGTGGTCAACTATCTTCAACACTAGAGATAGGCTTTGGGGTAATGGGTTAAATGGTCACATACAAGATAGAGAATTGCAGCCTTATTGCAAGCATCAGTTTATAAGTAGTGCATAAACCTACTTCACAAGCTTTCCACTTTACTTTTTGTGTTTTCATCAAAGAGGCATCTGTCTTAAAAGATCTCTGATTCTTTCATGAATAGCTGCTTAACAAAACTATGACTGAACTTAAGACTGCCAAGAACAATTTATTTGTGTAGCATACTTATTTTTGTCAATATTCGCTCTCTGAATTTTCAAACAAAAACGGTTCTTCACTTAACAGGTCCTTTTTAATTTACAGTATAAGCAGTTTCAACTGTAGCTGACAAAGAAAATAAAGAGAAAAAGAAATATGTTAACTAAAATCATCAAAATACAATAAAAACTTCTAGATGGAGAAGCTCTATAGCACTATTGAGGTTTCTAAAGGTCATTCTGATGAAGACCATATAAAGGTCCAAACTGGTCGCTATAAATATGCTCTACTGGTCTACTAAAAGCCCTTTGTGGTTATTCACACATCCTTCTAATTAATTCAACCCTGAAACTTCAAATGAAAAATTCCAGTTTCCAATTAAGGGTTATCCTTTTTATTACAATTTAGGGCTATTTTTGTCTTATATTGCAAAATGACAACAGTGCAGACTCTGATCAGAGGACTCCGTTAGGAGCCCTCTGATCAGGGTATGCACTGTTTGCATAGTATAAGTTGTTGATGTTGTATAATAAGTGTTCTCTTCACAGGTACACTGTTTGTAAATGACAAGTATACTGGATGCTAGGGTTGAATTTGTTAAAGGTTATTCTGTAAGAGATGCTGAAATTAAATGTATCAAAATCAAATTATTACCATCAAAATGTCCACACTTTTTGACTCATCAGAAATTTAACCACCTTATCTAATAATAAGCTGTTTCTTGCACTAACAAAATTCTATAATTTGCAAAAATATCTTGAAGTTTGTATTGAGAAAGACAAGAGCATGTAGTAAACAGGCATCAAAGATTTAACAACTGTTCTGAGACTTGAATTTCAAGTACAGTTAAACCCCTTTATTAGGACCACAAAAAAGAAGGCTAACTGATTGCTTAAACAACAGGTGACAGCTTAAAGCAAGGTGACAGTGAAGCAGAAAGCTCCTAAAGGAGCTTTCTGTTTAACTGTTAGCTTGTTTTAAGCAGTCATCTGCCTTAAACACCCAATAATTTACACAATTTAGTGGTTGTAATAGAGAGGATTTACTGTATCCATAGTGAAACCTGTGTTATGCAGCCATAAAAAGAAAACATTTTTCAGTTATAATATACAAAGTTGGCAGTTAATTGCAAGACTAAAGTAATGCATACATATCCTAGAGGTAGCAGCTTTATGTATGACCAAAGTACTTTGAGACCTTTTGCAATACTTTTATCCTGTAATATGTTCTTTGTTTTTTCATCATGGCCACTGATATCTTACAAATTGCCTCCTGTTGTAATTATGAATTTACGATGCTTAAAAACTTTCATCAAATATGACTAGCCGACCAGAAAATATTTCAGAATTAAACCATTGCTTTCATAGAATTTATCACTCAGTTACAACTACTATCTAAGAGATAATGAGACAGTTTTCATTTACATACTACTCACTACACAGTTAGGTTTTAACACTAGACTTGCCTATAGTTTTGTGCATCTGATTGTATACAAAAGAGAAAACATTATTCTTTTCCATATTCATGTGTTTGTGCTTAACCCATTACCCCATAAATTTGCCTTTTTACGCTTTTATTGTATTCATCCACTGAAGAAAATTGTTCCAATTTATACTGACATAAATATGCCCCATAAGATTTTTTTTCTATATTTTAGTAGATTGTAGCTTGAAGCAAGCTGAAAGTAAAGCAGAATGTGCAAGGCACATTCTGCTTTACTTTCAACCTGCTTCAAGTGGTCATCTGTATTAAATACTGGAAACAGGCTATGGAGTAATGGTTTAAACAATTATTTCCATTGCAAATTGTTTGGAGCAGAGTTACTTGACGCCTGTTCAGGTCAGAAAACTATCAATTTGCATTTCAAGGCGTTATGTTTTGTTTCATTGGAAAGAATAATGTTTTCTCCACTGTATCTTTGATGACTGGAAGCAGTTTGGAGTAGCATCCTGATCCAAACATTTTAAAGCTCATACATAACTCTCTGCCTCTGCTATTGAAATACAGCAACTTATTTTACAACTGTACAGAGACTAGTACAATACTTGGAGCTAACTCTCAGTCACCAATAATAAGCAGTTCACTATGGGATTGACAATACACCCAATCTTGAATTAAGTAACCACTCATTTTAGTGAAGAGATTTCTTAAGACAGGCTAAGTACTGCTTAACCAATTACCCCATTAATACGCCTCTAATTTACTCCTTCACTGAAGAAAACAGTTCAAATTTATATAGTCATGAATATGTATCATAAGAAATATTTTCTATATTCTAGTTGATGATAACTTAAAGCAGACTGAAAGTAAAGCAGAATGCGCCTATAAGGCACATTCTGCATTACTTTCAACCTGCTTTAAGCGGTCACATATCTTTAAAACTAGAAACAGGCTATGGGGTAATGGGTTAATGCACAAATGCTTTGTGTAACAGCCTGTATTAAGAGAACTCATGGGTTTTCAACAGAATGGTTGCTTAATACAAGACAGACTGTCATGTAAACCTTCTGAGAAATTAATAAAAATCACATCAAACAGTTATCAAAAATTCCCCAAAGAACATAAATATTTTTTTGTAAACTCTACCCCTATCTTTAAAATGCAACTAAAGAACATTTTTTGATTATTGTGTCACAGTAAGATTTTCACAGCTAACTTTATCCATTACAGAAGTGCATTTTACCAGCCATTAACCCTTAGCCTGCCACTCACGACTATAGCTCCATATGCAAACAGCTTGGATCCGGATGAGACGCCGAGTAACTCGGCGTCTCATCCGGATACAAGCTGTTTGACACTCGGACAACATTTTCAGCAATTTTGAGCAACTTTGAAACTTGGAGCAGACGAGAAATATAGCAGACGACAATTTATTTGGCGGGCTAAGGGTTAAATGAAATACCCTTAACCCTTTACCACATAGCCTGTTTCTAGTATTGAAGATAGGTGGCCATTCAAAGCAGGTTGAAATTCAAGCAGATGTGTCTTAAGGCCCATTCTGCTTTACTTCCAGTCTGCTTTAAGCTACCATCTGCTAGATTATGGAAGTACTTTTCTTTTGGTATATGGTTAAGACTGCATAAATTTGAACTTTTTTTTTCAGTGGAAGAATGAACTAATTGTGCTGAAAGGCACTTCTATGGGGAAAAGGGTTAACCCTCTCCATCAACCACACAAGTGCCTAAGGGCATCTATACTATACATACTTCTGACATATGCACATCACATGAGTATTCACTGACGGCGCTATACAGGTGGCAGCTTCAAGCACAGTAAAAGTAAAGCTGCTTTTGGAGCTCTTTATTCTACTTTCATCTTGCTTGATGCCGTCACCAGCCTTGAATGTGGTTAGATATTGGTGATTTGCACTTATGGCTTTGGAGGAAAGGGTTACATGCATAAGGCTACAGCTGTTGTTGGTGTTCTTGTTAACCCATTACCCCATAAATACACATTTAATTTATTCCTCTAATGAAGAAAATAGTTCCAATTTTTACAGTCATGAATATGTAACATTTGAAATATTTTGAATATTATAGCATCTGCTAGCTTAAAGCTAGCTTAAAGCAGGCTGAAAGTAAAGCAGAATGCGCCTTAAGGCGCATTCTGCTTTATTTTCAACCTGTTTTAAGTGATCTCTTGTCTTCAAAACTTAGAAATAGGCTATGGGGTAATGGGTTAAGTTTAGCATCCCATCCAGTGTTTCTCAATGTGTCATCCCAGTGTAAGGCTAAAGGAAATGAAGCTGACATAATCAATAGCCAGTCTTATTATTTTCTTTGGACAAAATATGGAGTTTCAACGAAATCAAGTTGAAAACATTTTACTGTTTTTTATTCAGTAAGGTTCTTACAGTTGTATTCAGCCTTTGACAGCAATTAAGATAGAACATGACTTGGCTTTTTGCACTTAACCTTGGCAATATTGAAGAGAATGGGACAAAAGTACAATTGAACCAGATTTTGGCAAGAACACAGTGTATAAATCCTTTGCAACATATAACTCTTTCCCACATAGATTTGTTTTAATGTTTAATACAGGTGACTGCTTAAATCAGGGATAGGGTTAATACAGGTGGTTTCAAGAACCCCATGTTCAGTGTTTCATTATTATTAATGCACACCTCATGGAATTGAAGGTAGGTCAAGTCTCAATATAAGTTTTACCACAGTAGCACAAAAACAGAGGAATATAATCCTAGCACATTGTTAAGTGTATACACATTTCATTAAATATTGGAATGAACAGTTATATTATACATGTCTAACCATACAACCTCTTACCAGATCCCAAACTAAGTATCAAAAATCTTTAGGATTCGCTATATAAAGGGTCATACATATATTTGCCCTAGGTATGTAACCCTATGTTAGTAGTAATAGGAAGGTGAAATTTAACAAGTAATGTTAGTTAGATCTAATAACTGCTAATAGTTGTGTTTGTTTGTGTCTTTACTAAACAAGTAATGCCTACAAAGTATGAACACTTAACACATGCTCCAGTACTCAAGATTACATAACTTCAAATCTTCAAACACAATAAATACATGTTTGCCTATTCCTTCCTTCCTGCAGGACACATAACTGTGCCAAAGACACTATTATGAAACCCTAGACAAATTCCGTGAATTTCATAAAAAAATGTCATAAACTAAATATGACACACAGGTGTAGCCCTTTCCTCCATAGAAGCACCTTAACCTACTCCTCTTCAGAAGTGCCTTCGGACACCTGGGGCCCGTTTTACTAAACTAATTACGCAAAAATTTTGCGTAAGTCAAAATTTTAAATTTTAATCTATATTTTTTATTATCACTTGCTACAAACAGCAAATAGCCAGGTCAGAGGACGCGCTTTTAGCGCGTCCTCTGATCTGGCTTTTTGCTGTTTGCAAACGTTTATGATCGAAAAATAAGAGTTAAACAATTTTGACTTACGCAAAAAAATTGCGTAAGTTGTTTAGTAAAATGGGCCCCTGTACCATATCTCAATAAATGCACTTGAAGATATTAATAGTGTTGAATAAAGATGGTAGCGTAAAGAAAGATGAAGTAAAGCAAAATGCTTTACTTTTTGTTTTAAGCAGCCATCTACTTTAAACAAAGTAGTAATATGTATGCTGTATCATTTTGAAATTTGCACTGAAGGTTATGGAGGAAAGGGGTATTGGATTAACTGTTTTACTCTCTTGAGGTGAAATGGAAAAGGCTCTATATATAGACTGTCCATGCCTGCAAGCATACAAAATGTCCCACAGATTATTTTCATAGAAAACAGTCATGCTAATAAATTTTATCCATTAATAGGATAAAAAGGAAATTTCATACTTTTACATTCACACTTGTTTAGTGCTAAATCAGTTCAGTAATATTGTGATTATGAGTGTTTTGTACAAATGAGGTACTCTTTGCTGACACTAAATAACCTGCGCCACACACACACATTCCCTTTCTATGTAAATCTTTCTCCGAGAACATTGCCTACTCTTGTCATGTTTTCAGTCCCAATTTATAGCGTATATATCACATTTAATTAAGTTGATGTCAGACCTTGTTTTGATATAATGCACCCTGCACTAGGATTTAATAATAAAGAATGTAAGCCGAAATATGAAGTTTCCTAATCAAATGGGTTAGTTAGTGCAACAAGTGATCTTAATTAACCCATTTCTCCATAGCCAAAAGTGTTAATCAAATATATCCAATTTAAAGGCAGGTGACTGTTAAAAACAAGATGGAATTAAAGCAAAAAGCTCTAAAAGAGTTTCTGCATTACTTTCACATTGCTTTAAGATGTCACTGGTATTCAGTATCATCAATGAATATGTTTTTGAGGTGTCTATGTGGAGAAACAGGTAGACATCCTAAGGTGAGGCCGGTAAAGGGTAACTATGAGTGATATGTGCTGCTCTAAAAACATGTATCCCAATAGTTAGTTTATTCTGGAATAGAGCAAAACATGGTGCAACAATTAAGTACCTAGGGCCCCCTTCATAAACATATCTCAGTAAAGTGAGAACATTTCACATTGCTATAACTAACACTCAAAATAAATGTGTGACTTCATTGTTGAAGTAGATGATTACTTAAAACAGGATTAAACTAAAGCAGTAAACTCCTTTGGGAGTTTACTGCTTTACTTTCATCCTGCTTTAAGAAGCCACAAGTTTGAACAAGAATGAGTAGTTTTATTCACAGCATTTTACTGTGCCTGAAGACATTATTTGTAGAATGTTTATGATACGGATCCTTGCGTTATATTGCATTCAATGACTAGAATGGCAGAAAAGCTTCAAAGGAAATTACATAAGTCTTGAGGATAACTGGATTATGTTGTTGTACAGTAAATCTTATATAAAGTGACCACGCTATGCAACACTTATTGGTAGTCTTAAATATAAGTGATTACTTAATGCAGGATAAAAATAATGCAGAAAACTTATAAAAGCTTTCTGCATTATTATTAAATGCAGAAAGGTCCTATAGGAGCCGTCTATATTATTTCTATCCTACATTAATCAGTTTCATAGTCACTAGAGACAAGATTGACTGTGGTTGTACATATCAACATCATAGAAACTCTACTGTATTTCAAGTAGGACATACTTTGAGTGTTTCAGAGCCACTTCTTTAACCCATTACCCCATCAATACGCCTTTTTACGCCTATAATTTATTCCTTTCACAGTTACCATTTATATAGACATGAATATGTATCATAAGAAATATTTTCTATATCCAAGCAGATAATAGCTTAAAGCAGGCTGAAAGTAAAGCAGAATGTGCCTGAAGGCACATTATGCTTTACATTCAACCTGCTTTAAGTGATCATCTTTCTTTAAAATTAGAAACAGGCTATGGGGTAATGGGTTAAAGAAGTATTACTATAGGGTTGTGAGGAAGAGGAACTACTACTGCTCAAATGTTAATATCTCTACATTGTGTTGTCCGACAGATTAATCCTTTCATCACTGAAAGACTGTACTGAAGACCTTTGCAAAAAGTTTGGATCCAGATCAAGCCAAATTAAATGTGAGGCCTGATCTTGATCAAAACTGTTCACAACTTTGATCCTATTTCTGACAATCTTTATAATGAAAATTTTAGAATGCCACAGTTAGTATTGAATAGGTTCAGACTAATACATGCTTGACAAAATGTTTTCTTTCTAAACTTGGGAAAGTCGGAGATCTGGATCCAATGTTCTAAAACTTTTGAGTTTGAGATCATTCTCAAGTATTTGATTGACCAGATTTGAGCTTTTGCTGAGCAAACACAAATCTGACCAATCAACTGCTTGATAATTAACTCAGACTCAACTCAAAAGCTTTATAACCTTGGGGCCTATCTGTTTATCCTAGTGTACTGTGGTGTAAGAAATCATGCCACTATGGAAGATCTGCTAATTCTGACAAAAATGAAACATGGTAATGGAAGATCTACTAACTATAAACAAGTAAAATACACACAGGGAAAAACTAGTGCTCTAACATCTATGAAAAAATAATGATAAACCTTACACAAATCAGATCTTGTACACTTGCCTACAGCTAAAACACATCCATTGAACATTGGCAATAAAAAATTCAATCTTGGAATTCTCACTCATCACTGGTCAAGCGTAAAGAAACTAACAACTATAGCCATTCAAGCAGTTATCCAATTTTTGCAGAAATAATTCACGTTATATTATTCTGTATCTCCGTAAGTATGTCACTGAACCATTCAACAAAAGAGTATGGACAAGGGTTCAGACAAGAACAAGTAAACCTGATATTTTCACTGTTTTCTCCCTTAGGCCTCCACCAAACTCTGGTTGATCAATAGAATCATCACGCCATGAGAGTTTTGTCCAGAAATAAGGGCTTTACTTTCTCCAACACTCCTTATTTGAAGCTATAAGATATGCTTAATACAGGACATAGACAATCCAGACATCTCCAACAGTATTACATTAAATTTGTTCTGTACCAAATAGTCATCTATCTCAACCCTTTACTCTATAGCCTGTTTCAAGTTTTTTCTTCAGTGGAGGATTAACCTAAAGGCTTAAAAATGCTTACTATGGAGTTAAAGGTTAAAGGACAGCTAGTACATTTTTCAAGTCATTGACACAGGTTGTACTGTACAGTTAACCCATTACCCCATAGCCTGTTTCTAGTTTTGAAGAGAAGTGACCACTTAAAGCAGGTTGAAAGTAAAGCAGAATGCGCCTTTAGGCGCATTCTGCTTCACTTTCAGCCTGCTTTAAGCTATTATCTGCTAGAATATAGAAAATATTTCTTATGATTTTCATTTGTGACCCATATGAATTGGAACTATTTTCTTCAGTAGAGGAATAAATTAAAGGCATAAAAAAAGGTGAATGGGTTAAACTAGTAAAGAAGCCACTCAATACAGTATCATGGTGATCATTGAAGACAGGTTACTGCTTAACCCTTTCCCTCATAGAAGCGACTTTTAGCGTATTTAATTTATTCCTCCGCTGAAGAAAACAGTTCCAGTTTATACCCTCATGAACAATAACCATTACAAATATTTTATATAGCCTAGCAGATTTTAGCTTAAAGCAGGCTGGAAGTAAAGCAGAATGTGCCTTAAGGCACATTCTGCTTTACTCTCAACCTGCTTTAAGTAGTGACCTGTCTTCAATATTATAACTAGGCTATCAGGTAAAGGGTTAATGCACAACAAAAGCAATACAGAAAAACCAAGGCTCCAGATAAGAGGGAGTACACTGAATAAATTCAACATTTTCTCACTCATTTCAGCACCAAACCCTATGGTGTTACTACTCATTAGAATTGTCTCAAAGAGACGATTCTAATGAGTAGTAACACCATAGGGTTTAATACAGAAATAAAGATTTTAGTTTTTGAAATACTCCCCTTAAGCTCAAATAGGATTAAACTGTCACCTTACATAATAAGACCAAGAAGTAATTGTATTTTGAGTGACTGTTTAACAAGTTTGACAGTACTCAGAAACTAGCACATTTACAGATTTCAACAACCTGTCAGTATCCTAGTGTGTTGTTTAACCCACTACTCCATAGATACACATTTTTACATCTTGAATTCATTACTACACTGAAGAAAATAGTTCCACTTTATTCAGTCATAAGTGTGCACGATATGAAGTATTTTCTTTATCCAAGCAGATAAAAGCTTACTGCAGGCTAAAAGTAAAGCAGAATGAGCCTAAATGCTAAGGCGTATTATACTTTAATTTCAACCTGCTTTAAGTGGACTTCTTTCTAGGCTATCAGCTGGCTAAGTAAATTGTTCGTCCCCCTCACCCCGAAAGGTAGAAAATTTCCACATATACCATGATTTAGTATGCATATAGGCGACCCCATTTAGGGTGGATGACAAGCCTGAAAGTGGTGCAGATTTTTTTTATTTGGCGTTTCCATGGCAACAGCCCAGTTTTACACTGTGTTTCAGGAAAACCACTGTAACTTGGTCAATTTTTGTAATAGAAGAATGAAAATAGTACAGTGATGAAGCTTAGATATTGAGCTTTAATAAAATGAGAGTTTGTATAAATTATCTCATTTGCATACTTATGAATATTAATGAGTATATTAAAAAACTCATAAAAATAGGAAAAATAATATCAAAACCATACTTTCTACTAATAATTAAACACACTCAAAGGATACAAAAGATGCCAATTTTGCTTAAAAAACATATCTGAACATTCCTTGAAAGAATCAGCTGGGTTTGATTAAACACTGGCTACTGTATATGCCCCAAATTCCGTTTCTATGACAACCGTCCATTTCTGACACAGAAAACATGGCAATTCCTCAAACTTGCCCCATCCTCCAGAAAATCCTCTGTAACTTTGTTACTTTTGGTAATATAAGTATGAAAATTGTACAGTTATAGAGCTTAGAAGTTGGCCTTTAATTAAATGAACTTTTTCTATAAATTATCTCATTTGCATAATTATGAATATTAATGAGATTATTAAAATCCTTAAAAATGCAGGGAAAAATTATTAAAATCATACTGAGTACGTACATTTTGAACTGACTCGGAGGACACAAACAGAGCAAATCGTAATTACGATATATCAGAGAATATTTTTAGAATAATTGAGTCGGTTGGCGGGTCATAACCCTTTGATCACACGTGCCACGAGTTCCGTTCCCATGACAACAGGTCCACACAGATTCATTATTCATTCAGGAAAGTCACTGTAACTTTGGCGTTATTTGTGAAAAAAGAATGAAAATAAATTTTCAATAGAGGCTTAACATTTGCTTTTACTTTGATGAAAGCTGGTGCACTTTATCTAATTTGCATACTGATGAATATTAATGAGATAATAAGAAAAACGGAGATAATTTATGAACATGTATCAAAACCATATTTCGAACTAATCCTTAATCTGGCACAGGGGTCGCAAGAAGAACATGTTGTAAATTGAATACTAGTATTAAAGGGCATACATAGAATGAATGAGCTGGTTCTGTGCCAAAATTATCTGCCATATATGTTTTAGCTCACCTGAGCAAAAGGCTCAAGATGAGCTGTTGTAATGACCTTGTGTTCGGCGCATGCGTCGTCCGTCGTCAATAACACTTGCTTCAATTGACATCTCCTCCAATAGCACTTGACAGATTTCCCCAAAACTTTACAGAAATGTTTCTTGGATAAAGTTCTTTCAAATTTTTTCAAAAGACAAAAACGATGCAGAATTTTGGTTGCCATGGCAACCGAAGTAAAAATCAAAAGGAAATCTTGAAAACAATTCTTAACAAAAACTACAAGGGTCAGAGCTTATATATTTGACACATAGCAGCAGCTTTAGGTTCTCTATCAAGTTTATTCAAAATATTCCCCTGGGGTCAAAACTGGCCCTGCCCCGGGGGTCGCAGTTTTAAAAGGAATTATACAGTAAAGTTTTGACCAGATTGTCATCTGAAGCTAATGTGGCCAAAGCTTTGATATTTGGCATAGTATTTATGATATTTGATATGTAGCGAACATGCTAAGATAGCGAAATTCCAGGTGGCCAAAGGTCCTGGAATCTTTCAAAGCCTTTCAAAATAGGTGAAAATGTTGTCTGGGTGACAAAAAACTTGGATCTGGGTATGGTGCAAAACAACTCGGTGTCTTATGCAGATCCAAGCTGTTTGCAAATGTCACTACAGTATTTAGCCTTTTGAAAGAAACGGATTAATGAGTGATTGTATTGGTGGATGAGTTGGGTTTTACAGTACTGCGATGCAAAATAGGTCATATAGCGATGAGGAATTATAAGATGAGATGCTGATGATTTCAGGAAGACGATTTAGGCTTATCCCATTCGTCCGAATCAGAGCATGGGATCAAAACAACCGATGACAAATCAGTTCAGATTTCGATCTGAACACGTTCAGTCAGAAGTACTTAAAAGATCACATATACGCGGATAAGTCTACATATTGAAAGCCTGTATATCATTTGGAGTTGATGCCAAATCGGAAATCTTTGCATTTTTACACATTGAAGCAAAATACATCGATATTTCATTTCAGATAAGTCTATTCTGACATTAACTCATAGTTACATGTGCTATGTAGAGTGTAGAATGTCTTAACACCCAAACCGGCAAGAAACAGAGAAGCTCAACTTGATTATATGCCAGTCTGAAAAGACAAGGCCTTGAGAAAGGCTACGTCTCAAGGGATAAATACCTTCCTTGGTGCTTTACTTTCTAGAAGGAGGACTCGTGATATAGAATTCGCCGAGACCATAGACAGCTATGTTAAAAGGATGTCTGAAGATGAGTACAAATTGAAAGAATCTGTGGGAGATATTCCCTGGCATAAGGATAATGGGTGTTATTCAACATACACTACGTTGCAAGATCACACATTGACCCTGCCACTGGTAGTGATGAAAAACGAGGTCCTTCTACATATAAATTCAGAGGAAGTTTTTCAACTGGAAAGAACTGTGTTTATTTTGTGAGAAAAAGTCTTATAAAAGAGACAAGAATCTCACAAATGTGGCAATATTTGAATTTTGTTCCATATTGGAGAAGAGAACACAGGAAAAGAATGACACAGAAAAGAGCTGTAGGATTAGTGACTGCAGCAAGCTCATTGCAAATGAAGCCACATATCACAAAGACCATCATAGCAAGTATATCAAGCAAGAAAATTGTACAAAAGATTTGTCTGAAGCAGGAAATGTTTATGATGCGGCCTTTGAAAGCTTGTTAACAACATAACAAGAGGCACATGTGTTATATTTCGCCCAATTGAGAAACGCTGAAAAAATGAAGAGAATGATTTTATGTCCCAGGACGGGTCATTTTTACCCCCCGAGGGATGTTTTGAATAATCTTGATAGAAAACCAGCAGAGGATGATATATGCCAACTATCTAAGCTCTGTGTACTAGGACTTCGGATAAGAAGCATTTTTAAGTTTTCATGGGAACAATCAATTTTTGTTCATGTGACCTAGATATGCATCAGACCAAAATCATTTCTTTAATATTTGTAAAGGCCATCTAGAAGTGTCACCACGCAAAATATCAAAGCTTTGGTCACATTAGTTTGAGAGAAGAAGATGTTTTAAAATGTCACTGAATAACGTACTCTATGTAAAACTGTGACTCCCGGGTGGACCATTTTTTATCACAGAGACATAACTTAAACAATCTTGACATGAAACCTGTAATTGATACTATATGCCTAATATCTAAACTCTGTGTACTAGGGTTTCAGATCAGAAAGTTTTTTGAAATTTTCATTGCCATATCTATTTTTGCTCATGTGACCTAGTTATTCAATAGACCCAAACCATTTCACTTATTGGTAAAGGACATTTAGCAATGTCATCCATGCCAAATATCAAAGCTTTGGCTACAATTGCTTCAGAGGACAAGCTGTTCAAAATCTAACTGCATATTTCTTTGTAAAACTGTGACCCCCGAGGCGGGCCAGTTTTGACCCCAGGGGAATAATTTAAATAAAATTAATAGAGAACCTATAGCTGCTACTATGTGTCAAATATCTAAGCTCTGACCCTTGTAGTTTTTGTTAAGAATTGTTTTTAAGATTTCTTTAAGATTGTTACTTCGGTTGCAATGGCAACCAAAATTCTGCATCGTTTTTATCTTTTGGAAAAATTTGAGATAACTTTATCCAAGAATCATTTCTGTAAAGTTTGGGGGAGATCTGTCAAGTGCTATTAGAGGAGATGTCAGTTGAAGCAAGTGTTAACGACGATGGACGACGCACAACGCCGAACACAAGGCCATTACAACAGCTCATCTTGAGCCTTTTGCACAGGTGAGCTAAAACAGATTTGGCAGATAATATTGGCACAAAACAAGCTCATTATTCTATGTATGCCCTTTAATACTAGTAATCAATTTACAACATGTTCTTCTTGTGACCCCTGAGCCAGATTAAGGATTAGTTGGAAATATGGTTTTGATAAATGTTCATAAATTATCTCCGTTTTTCTTATTATCTCATTAATATTCATCAGTATGCAAATTAGATGAAGTGCATCAGTTTTCATCCAAGTAAAAGCAAATGTTTAGGCTCTATTGAAAATTCATTTTCATTCTTTTTCACAAATAACGCCAAAGTTACAGTGGCTTTCCTGAATGAATAATGAATCTGTGTTGACCTGTTGTCATGGGAACGGAACTCGTGGCACGTGTGATCAAAGGGTTATGACCCGCCAACCGACTCAATTATTCTAAAAATATTCTCTGATATATCGTAATTATGATTTGCTCTGTTTGTGTCCTCCGAGTCAGTTCAAAATTTACGTACTCAGTATGATTTTAATAATTTTTCCCTGCATTTTTAAGGATTTTAATAATCTCATTAATATTCATAATTATGCAAATGAGATAATTTATATAAAAAGTTCATACAATTTAAGGCCAACTTCTAAGCTCTATAACTGTACAATTTTCATACTTATATTACCAAAAGTAACAAAGTTACAGAGGATTTTCTGGAGGATGGGGCAAGTTTGAGGAATTGCAATGTTTTCTGTGTCAGAAATGGACGGTTGTCATAGAAACGGAATTTGGGGCATATACAGTAGCCAGTGTTTAATCAAACCCAGCTGATTCTTTCAAGGAATGTTCAGATATGTTTTTTAAACAAAATTGGCACCTTTTGTATCCTTTGAGTGTATTTAATGTTTAGTTGAAAGTATGATTTTGATATTATTTTCCCTATTTTTATGAGTTTTTTAATATTCTCATTAATATTCATAAGTATGCAAATGAGATAATTTACACAAACTCTCATTTTATTAAAGCTCAATGTCTAAGCTTCGTCACTGTACTATTTTCATTCTTCGATTACAAAAATTGACCAGGTTACAGACGTTTTCCTGAATCACTGTGTAAAAATGAGCGGTTGCCATGGAAACGCCAATTAAAAAAATCTGCACCACTTTCAGGCTTGTCATCCACCCTAAATGGGGTCGCCTATGTGTATGCTACATCATGATATAAGTAGAATTTTTCTACCTTTCGGGGTGACGTAGCTCCTTAAATAGAGCTCTTTTTCAACTTGGCTGACAGCCTATTCTTCAAAAGTAGAAAAACGCTATGGAGTAATGGGTCAAAAGGTGCTGCTATTGTCTAAAATATACTGGATATCTTGTTTATACCGATCACCGTGCTATCCTGGATATTTCATATGTATCAATTCTGTACTATTTCAACCACTTTACTTACATAATATTACATAGCACAACAGCGCTTTAGAACCATCTGTGCTTTTAAGGTAAGAACAGATGCTAAGTCTCCATTTTTTTCTCAAAATACCAAACAATGAACATGAAAGATAAATGTCACACAATTTTGTAATGAATTTGTAAATACAAAATTCTTGCTGAACTTTAAGAAGATTTACTAAGGGCAGCCTGGTCGTATTAAATGGGGGCATTTACTGTTAAATAAATTAAATTTCTTCATCTACCCATGAACCCTTCAGCCTTTGTCCAAATGCCACACATTCAAAAATGATTTTTGTCATGGCCAAATATACACTGCAAAGTTCTCGGTGACAATAATTTTTACAGTAAAACCTCTCTATTACGACCACTAAATTTTGTTGATTACTGGGTGTTTAAGGCAGGTGGCTGCTTAAAGCAAGGTGACAATGAAACAGAAAGCTTCTCAAGCCATCACCTGTCTTATATACAATCAATTATCCTTCGTTTTAGTGATTGTAATAGAGAGGTTTTACTAACTGTATATGATAGTTCTATCTGTGCTTCCTAATTTCTTCAACAAAACAAATAAATTAACTGCAGCACTGTCATCAATTTATTATCATACTTTTACCAAATACAATTCGCATGAGATTACTAAAGTTAAATTTACAAATATGGTTTAATATATCAAGCACTAAAATTTGCCGTAAGTGTGTAGCATTTACAAACAAAATGCAAAAAAACAGATCTAAACGAATTATAAATGCAACTGATTTCTAATAACAAACATCTTTTTAGTTTTTTATCACTAGCAATTGTAAACAATTTCATATAAGATATTCTGGGTTCCAGATCAGAGTGAGTAAACTGAATATTTCCAACATTTTCTAACCCTTTACTCCATAGCCCATTTCTAGTTTTGAAGACAGGCTACCACTTAAAGCAGGTTGAAAGTAAAGCAGAATGTGCCTTAAGGCACATTCTGCTTTACTTTCAGCCTGCTTTAAGCTACCATCTGCTAGAATATAGAAAATATTTATGATACATATTCATGACTATAAATTGGAACCTTTTCTTCAGTATATAAATTAAAGGCGTAAAAATGTGTGTCTATGGAGTAAAAGGCTTATTCATTTCACAACCAAACCCTATGCTGTGACTACACATTATAATTATAATCCTCTTGTAGCAACAATTCTGATGAGTAGAAATATCGTTTGGTTTGGTTGTGTCGCAATGATGTTTATATTTGAAATACCCTATTACTCATCTCATCTGGAGCTCTGGATATAATCAATGTGTAAATACAGAAAAATGCAGGTACAATGTGCTCCTATTAAACATGGCAGTTCACAAGACAAGGCCAACATTGGTTCCACATTTTCTGTTTTCTAACTCTCTAACAGTGGTGTGCTAAGGTTTAAGATCCAAAGTGCAAGTTTACTATGGACTTTTTCGTTATAACTAAATTGACCTGTGATTTTGAAAAAATATTAGGTGGGAAAATGATTTCTGTGGCTCACTCCTATGCACAACATTGAGGGGTCCCTGTAATAATGAATACTGGAAATGAACATCATTGGACAATGCTAGGAAGCCTAGGCTATTGGGTGACTATGAGTTTAGCCACGGGTGCTCTAAACATTCCCCGGCAGTGGCACGCTTCTCGGGTTCAAACTGCAGCATGGGTACTAGGAATCCAGCAAATGCAGTAGCCTCCTCTGGATCCCATTCGTATTTCTCTAACAGCACATCCAGCAAAGCCCAGGGTTTCAGCTTGGTGATATTTCTTAGCTCTCCTGAAAGGTTATAAAACATTTTTTTTTTTTAAAGTACATAAGTGTTGATCATTGTGTTCAGTCTTTAACTCATTCACCCCTGAAACTTTTAAAGGACCATTCCAGTTCCAATGGGGCCCTACCGATATACAGAGTTACCCCGCATGGAAAGTGTGATAAGAGTAGCGCCCCCTGAATGAGCGGTTGTTTCCGGTTCAATAGTGAAGTACACATAGTATCGAAAATCCTTTATCCTCAAACACGAATTTGAGGAGATCGTCTGCTTGTTAGTGTAGAGCTTATATTATATACAGTAGAACCTGGCTATACATTATTGAAAGCGCAATCTCTCATATTGTTCAAAAATAGAATTAAGACATGCATTTACTTAACCTACAATAAAACTTACAAAAACTTCCATAGATATACCGTTCTATGCATATCATTTATTCATATGTTTATTAAAATAAGTCATCAATCTGCACCTCAGTAAATATTTTATACCTCCCAGCAGATGATAGCTTAAAGCAGAATGTACCTTAACCTGCCTTAAGGGGTCACCTATCTTCAAAACTAATACTATCTATTGGGTAAAGGGTTAAACCCCGTTACATGGGTGTGTCATAGCACATTCTGGTTGAAGTTAATCAACCATAAACCCTACCCGCTATGAATACCTATCATTTAATTTATTACTTTAGCTGATTAAATAAGGAAAAATACCGTAGGAATGATCAATTATGCTAATAGCATGATAAGGGTTAATATTTAAAAAAAAAATACTGCCTACTTTCTTGATAAAAGTTTAGAACATGATATCAATTTTGACTTAAAACATATATGAGTGTGAAACAGTTCTACCACTGATCAGCTTGTTAGTATATATGCTGCATCTTATCTGGTTCCAAACTTTTTTATAAATGATAGTGTTTTAAGCCTATTATAATTAGTGAACTGGTAAAAGATCAACAGAAATAAAGTTTTAATCTACTAAAACGATGGAATACATGCTTTACTTTCAACATTGAGTTTTCAATAGAGTACACATTTAATGATAGGAGAGGGGTTCTAAAGTATTTATGTTGTTAAAACGGTATGTATTTCCTATTAACCCTTTAAATACGCCTTTGGTTTATGCCTCCATTGAAGGAAAGAGTTCTAATTCAAAGTTTTTATTAGCATGAATGTGCAACATTAAAAACATTGAATATCCTAGCAGATGGTAGCTTATAGCAAGCTGAAAGTAAAGTGGCATGTACTTTTCAATCTACCTTTAATGGACACCTGTCTTTCCAGGTAGGAACAGGCGATCGGGTAATGGGTTTACCCATTACCTAAACCAATTACCCCACAGCCCGTGTTAAGTATTTAATATAGGTCACCTCTTAAAGCAGGTTGAAGGTAAAACATAATGCGCCTTAAGGTGCACCCTGCTTTACTTTAATCCTGCTTTAAGGCACCACCCACTACGACATAAAATACATGAAGGAGTGCTTGGTATAGGAGATTAAAATTTATTCCCCACATGAATAACAATGTGGATCCTATATAAAAAAAAATAGTTTGGTGTGTTTTGATTCCAGCCTGTGTACCCAAGACTTAAGCTTCCGTTTTATGGCTTGTCATAGCAGAGATGACTCTATGGGACAGCAGCTGCACCCCAGTGGGGGTCAGTATACAATTCGATTTCTAGCTAATTGGTTACTTCCTGTTGTTAGTTGTGATGATGCTTTGCGCTTTATGGCCCCTGGGCAGAAGCATTGAGAGGTGAAATCCATGTGCGCTATGAGCATGACAGGCTGAACTATTTCTATGAAATTTCTGTCAACTAAAATCTGCTGGTATATAATGAACAAACAAAATATACATTTTTGAAGAAACTGTTTACCATTCAACATATTTTAAAAGATCAGTTTAACCCTTTGCCTAATGAATATTCATGTCATTATTAATAACTGAATAATACAAAGTTTATGTTTAATACCGGTAATGTCTTAATAAATATCCCCCTTTTCACCTGTAATAGACAGCATTTATAGACCTATAATGTCATTTAAGAACCAGAGAGGACAGTCATTGATTATAGAGACTGTTCCAATATAGTAACCATCTGCTCAGGATCTACTTTTAATCCATGTTAACGTTCTTTTACCGAGGTGAAAACCCGTGTCTGTTAAGTATGTTAAAAGTCAGCTTCTTTGTTATATAGAAAAAGTATGATCAGTGCTACTTTCGGTTTGCTAAAAACGATAAATAAATAACCGTCGCATTTGACATTAAACAAAATTAATACATTAAAATACATAGGGATAAACGGGAGCTTGACTGCATATATATATAGGTATCAAACTAATAAACCGCATTCGATCTATTCTTTTCCGAATCGTTTATGACCGTTATCGACACCGTCTCAATGATGCGTTAACTAAACCGGAAACAACCTTTTCCTTATCAGGGGAGTTAACTCGTGATGAAAATTGGGATAACTCTGTAATGCGGTAGGGCCCCATTCAGTCTAGTCCATTAATGACTATTTAGTGTTATTTTCTGCAATATATTGCAAAATGACAAAGTGCAGACCGTTATCATGTCATCTGATCTGAGTCTACACTGTTTGCATAGGACAAATATACTCTTCACAGGAACACTGTAAAGAATTAGTATATTCATCTCTATGGTTATAGGTGCAAACGGCAGCTATTTCAACTTAAAATTCACAGATCAGATAAACACCTGGAGGCTTAAAGAAGGCTGAATGTAAAGCAAAATGTGCCTAAAGGCACATAGGCACATTCTGCTTTACTTTCAACTTGATTTAAGTGGTCACCTGTCTTTAAAACTAAAAACAGGCTATGGAGTAAAGGGTTATTTCAAAGTTTAAATGGAATTAAACATGTTATGAGTATGTTGGCCTGAAATAATAAATAACACATGAAGTCCATTACATTATTATAGTTTGATTTAAGCAAGCTCAATACATGTATATTGGAACTGGACTGCTATTAAATACCCTTGCTTAAAAATTCTTACCTTTTCTGTTAAAAAATTCCCGTGAGTATTTGCCAGACAGTGCTATATGGCGAGGAATGGGTCCCAGCAGTTCTATGATGTGTGCTAGATGGTCTTCATCCCTAGAATACTCTTCCCCGCCAGAGTGGGGCTCAAATAAATAATCTCCCGTTGCCAGCTCAAAGGCCTGAAAATCATACAGTAAATGTTGAAAATATGACATCTCAGTTTGTCGAACTGATTTTAAAGTAATCACTAAATTCTTCGACATCATTGGCATCGGGTTTTTGATTAACGTGCAGGTATGAGAGCATTGTCCACAACAGTGGGCTCCCTTCCAGGTAACTGGCTAGCTATTTAGTGGAAACTGTTTGTCTATTTCTAGTTAGCAATCTTGGACACCATTTGTGCTTTTCTGCAGACACGTATGATAACATAATATGTCCACAGAGCTCCAGATAAGAGTATTTTAAACAAATCCAACATTTTCTCATTCAAATATCACCAAACCCTATGATGTTACTACTCATTAGAATTGTCTCTTCGAGACGATTCTAATGAGTAGTGACATTATAGGGTGTAAAGCATTAAGATTCTAGTTTTTGAAATACTCCCCTTATCTGGAGCCCTGTGTCCAGAGACCTGTGTCCAGTCTCTGGACTGGCGTATAAAAACCAGTGAGGCAGACAATATTATACCTACCATACAGGCAGTGCTCCATATATCAGCTGGGGTGCTATAGCCAGCACCAATCAAAACCTCCAGACATCTATACTGTCGAGTCTGAATGTCTTCAGTAAAATGATGATACTGAAATGTACAAGCCAAAGTACTGATAAATATTGAATCTCAAATAAATGCAGACTTGAAACGTGTTCCTATGATTTTGATACTGAAGATTCAAGATTGCCAGGCTGCCACAGCCGACAGCTAATTGAACTCTTTCTGGTACCTTAGGCATCAAGTTTTATACCAGATGGCATTTAAATAGTTTATAAAGTTAGCCAAACTGTTCATAAACTAAATAAAATATTCTTCCAACTTATAGTTTTTCAATTTAGTTTAATGTTTGCCTGTCATTATTACTTGTATTTATCCACTACCCCATAGCTAGTTTCTAGTTTTGAAGACAGATGACCACTTAAAGCAGGTTGAAAGTAAAGCAGAATGTGCCTTAAGGTGCATTCTGCTTTACTTTCAGCCTGTTTTAAGCTACAATTTGCTTTAAATAGAGAAACTACTTCTTATGGTACATATTCATGTGACTGTATAAACTGGAACTATATTCTTATGTGGGGGAATAAATTAAAGGCGTAAAAAGCTGTATTTATGGGTTAAGGGAGTATTTTATTTGTTCTACTACAAGTTCTTACCGTCCAGCAGGCATTTCCTAAGTCAGCTAACTTAACAGGGACATCACATACTTCTCTCACTGGGTCTTGATGTACACCTGCAATTAGAAATTGTTTTTTAACACTCTTCCCTTATTCTGCAATGGCCTCTGATTTGAACCCTTTCCTCCATAACCATCAGTGCCATCTCCACTTCAATTGATATAGCATATGTCACACTTTGTTTGAGAAAGGGCAAAGTCAAGGTCGAAATCATGGTTGGGTGATATTGGTATATTGGAAATGGTCCAAGGCAACAACTGTATAAGTGTATAAGCATTTGAGTAAGTGGTGTTGAGGTTAGACAAACTGGTAAAATCTAGTTAACCAAGAAATGGCCCATTTACAATATTCGAAGTCCAAATTAGGTCAAGGTCAAAGTCAAGGTTTGGTGATACTGATGGATTATGAATGGTCCAATGCAACAACTGTATAAGTATCTAAGCATTTGAGATAGCGGTATTGGTGCTAGACGAAATGGTAAAATCTAGTTAACCTTGTTACAGACAGACGGACAGTACAGGACGATTACTATATATATGCCTTCGCATCTATTGATGCCGGGGGCATAAAAAGAAATATCTATTCAGAATAATGGTTTGTTGCTATCAAATTGGATTTCTTTTAAAAACGCGTCAATAAACAAACTTTATATACAACTTAAATCGATGGCTCATTGCGTCTTCCTCCTTGGCCCAATTGTTAAGGTCGTCAACTTCGACCTCGGCGATCAGAGCTCAAAACCCCCTCGAACCAAACATTTTTTTCTTTTGTAAATAAATTGTGTTATTTCTTGTGGATGCTAAATTGTTATTTAACATGTTTATGGTGTTTTTGCGCATCTAAAAATCAACTTCTCCGCTATTTGCTTTGAGTAATGAAAATAAAATAGTTCCGGTGTATTCATACAGCTACTATACAGATAAACTTGCTACTATACAGATAAACCTAGGTTTATTTTGCTACCCCTTTATTATGTCACTGGAGGCTGTAGTGACGGGATAAAACAATATTGTAGCAAACTTAGTAGTGACCCCGAAATTGCACAATGTAATAAGGCTACATTTATGGGCAGTATCCATGCTTTAAACATGAGTCATCAGTCCCTAAAGTTATAATCAAGCAAACATTTCAGTCTATTTGACTCTAAAGTGATCTGAACCTGGATCTGATCTGAAGTAAAGACGAACTGTCTTTGTTTTGGGAATATGAATGCCAAATATTAAGTCACTATCTCATGTTGTTAAAAAGTTATGGCAAAAGTTGCAAATGTAGACAGACTTAAACAAGAGGGCTATAGGCCCACATTTCGCTCACCTGAGTACATTGTACCATAGAAGCTGACTAGGCAAGACAATAATTTGATATAGCTATGACCCAGGGCTCATAATTTTAGAGGATCACAATGCAAAGTTTTTTGTCAAATGTTAAAGGTCTGGGCCTTACAATTTCAGAGAAGAAGAGTTTTAAAGGGTTTCCTATATAAGTTTATATAAACCTGATAAACCCTGGGGCAATTGAGTGTCTATGATAATGATTAAGCTTGTTTTTCCAGGATCTGATTTTATACAAGCATGATGCAAGTCAAATTTTCATTTCTCAAACATAACAGAACAGTACAGGATCAAGAGAGGTAGGCTGGTTAACTATGGAAAACATGTCAATATGAATGTATTTACCAGAACTGCTTGAGGCATCACCATCCCCCTTTTGTGACAAGGCCTCATCCTGGCCCTGTTCCACTAGCCCTGATGTGGGAGGTTCCTCTGGACTTTGATCCATATTGTTATCATCACAGATAGTTTCTTTATCTACAGTAACATTGTCAGTGGTAGCACCTTCAGTGGTGCCCTCCTTCATTGGAGATTCATGTCCATTACACTCCACAACACTGATTGACTCTCCGCTGGTTGACGTTGAAACTTCTTTTGCAACTCCGGACGGTGAGTCGATATCTGCGATATTGAGGCTATTGACAGCAACATTCTCTTTCCTCTCCTCAGCCTTACCTAGGTTATTCTGGAGAATTTCTGAAGCATTCTTCAAGTTCTCCTCTTGTTCTCGTAAGTTAGACTTGCTTATTTCATCTGTTTCAAATACAAAAGGTGAACCAAACTATCATGCAGTTGTTAAATAATGGATTGGTAGAGAGAAAATTAAATGTAGTGATCACTATTAACCCTTCCGCTGCTGACTGTCCAAGTAAGCTCTTCAATTTCCTTAACCCATTTCCCCATAAATACGCCTTTCTAAGCCTTTGAATTATTCCTCCACAGAAGAATATAATTCCAATTTATACAGTTATAAATATGTACCCTAAGAAAAAGTTTCTATATTCTAACAAATTATAGCTTAAAGCAGGCTGAAAGTAAAGCAGAATGCGCCATGAGGCGCATTCTGCTTTACTTTCAACCTGCTTTAAGTGGTCATCTGTCTTCAAAACTAGATACAGGCTATGGGGTAATGGCTTAATAATGATCTGTGAACAGTGTCTCACAAGGGATATATTTCCAAAAACCTATATAAGAATGACAGACAGTGCAGACCCTGATCAGAGGGCTCCTACAGGATCTGGGTCCACACTGTAAATGAAATATATACCCACTTCCCACACAGTATGGGGTTACCATTACAATGCTGTTTTTTCTTTTAAATTAGACTATACCACTTTTTTTAATGAAATGACCTGTTTATGTCGATTATTTAGTGTTGTTTCACAACCATATCTCACAATCTAATATTAAAACAATCAGTGCAGACAATGATCAGAGGACTCCTTGAGGAGTCCTGATAAGTGTCTACACAAAGGATAAATACAGTGGTTTCATGTACAGCAAGGGTTAATAAGTCTAATCCAGGAAAATCTCACTTGTGATGTCCTAACTGCACTACAAAATGTTTGTAAAACCTATATAAATTCATGTCTCCACTAAATGACAAACCTACACAGACAAATGTAGCCAAATAAAAGGTATATCCAAAATGAATGAATGGCAAGATGGACAGAAAGGAAAAACAATTAATATTCCTCTACTATCATTGCAGGGGCATAAGGACTAGGTAAACATCAAAAGAATTTCAATTGATTATCATCCCCACCAACAAAATTGATATCTAATTGTACATCCCAAACCAACAATATAATATACCATTTGACACACCTACCTTAGGAATAGAGTTATATTTAAGTTAATTTTCTGTACATTCTGTGATATTTTCCTGGAATAGACCTTAGTTGGAATAAGATTGGTAATGGAAACTTTACCAAGCAGGTAAGAAGGCAGCAAAATACAGGTAGATTTCTTGTTAAACAAGTGTGTGATAACAAACATGGCTGCAATGCAATGGACAATAAATAATACATAGATCTGAGAAAAAATTACTCTAATTTAAGTTCAAGAGGTTCTTTAACCAAATGGAAACCTAAAAACAAGTGTGAAAACAGTTTGGATTCTAGACAGATTCTGCATAACGCAGTGTTGTTTTTTATCCAAAAGGTTTGTAAATACCGGCCAACTTCGATATCTCGAACTTGTTTAAATCAACCATACCCGTATTTCAAAGTTAAAACGTGGCTAAGCCACGTTTTAACGTTGAAATATGGGTATGTTTGACTTAACTGAGCATGAAATAATACAGTTCATGTGTCGAACTATCAGATAGTTCCAGTTAAATGAGTTCGAGATATCAAAGTTCGGCTGTATCAGTAAAATCTTTAATGGTGTGAAATAGGTACAGCCAGGCTTACCTTTATCACTTTTGTTGACATTGGCATTGTTGTTCTGCAGACTCAGTACATTCATTTCATTTTGGTTATTGATAGCCTCATTCGTTGACTGACTTTCTGTGGTTGTAGTTGTCGTGTCATTGGTTTCAATGGTGACCGAGCTTGGCACTGTTTTTTCTTCACTACAGCGGCCGTTTATATCAGCAGAGTGCCCTATTTCTTGGCCATCACCAACAAGGCTGTTGCGGTTGCTACTGCTATTGCTATCACAGGTTTGCAGGCTGTTCGAGCTGGGACTGACAGCTATCAGAGAGCCCTGCAATAAGGAAAACCACTTATAATGTTACTGAAACTTATGAGCACAGTTCATTAATTGCATACTGATATTGATAAGCTTGGGAAAATGCATAGATTAACATTTTTATTTGTTTTGCTGTGAAATGCTATTAACACAGATCCATGAAAGAAGTGAATTTATATCATTACTTTAATAAAATTTACATCAGTTATGAGAATGTTCAAGGGTAGATAATTCAAAATACACTTCCTGTTCCTGATTATATTCTACCAACTGGAGAAAGAGGTAAATGCTGAAGGAGTTTACTGCATTACTTCCAGATTGATTTAACCCATTACCCCATAAATACACCTTTTTACGCCTCTAATTTATTCCTCTACTGAAGAAAATAGTTCCAATTTATTCCAATTAATTCAGTCATGAATATGTACCATATGAAATATTTCCCTATTCTAGCAGAGGATAGCTTAAAGCAGGCTGAAAGTAAAGCAGAATACACCTTAAGGTGCATTCTGCTTTACTTTCAACCTGCTTTAAGTGGTCACCTATCTTCAAAACTAGAAACAGTCTATGGGGTAATGGGTTAAGCATCCACCTGCAATGATGCAGGAACACGCAACTATTGGTCTATTACAGGGCATAGTCACCATCATCATCAGCATGGGGAAAGCAAAGAAAGGGTATAGATCTCTGTGAGGAATTAAATGTATGCGCTAAGAGACTTCTATGGGGACAGTGTTTAGTTTCACTCATGATTATAGTGCTCCATCCCTACAGCGATTCCACCTTAATAATAATGCTTGACACTAATGCTCAAACAAGACAATTACGTTTAATTTTCCCACCCTGGCTATAATAACTACCTCTGAACTGCACACACAATCTGTCTCCCAAAATGCATTGTTGTAGAGAGGGAGTACTGTGTACCCAATACATGTCAACTCCTTTCTCTACAGAAACACATTAAGATGACTATCTATTCCCCTTTTAAGCACCTTAGTATGCATACCTTTTCTAACTGATGTTATAGACAGGCTACAGCTTAAAGCAGGAAATATACTTTACTTTACTTTAGATGCTTTACTTTCACCCTGTTTTATAAGCTGCCATCTGACCTTTAAACCTACAGATTTGTTTCATGGCAATGGGTAAGGGCTAAACAGTACAATAACAACTCACACAATGCCTGCAATGTAACCATATTCTTGAATCATGGGCACATCTACACTTTAACATGTATATAAATTACCTAATAAGAGACAATTTTAACATCCTACAATAATACTGGCTGATATAAACATTAAGGTGCCATCACAATACATTTGCATACACAAATACGTACATGCTGTTTATGGTGATATTGGTGTGAAATGAACAAAAACAGGAAAAATACTACAGTAAAACCCCTCTATTAAAACCACCAAAAAAACCACTACTTAATGGCATTAAAGAGAAGGGATAACTAAAAGCAACATGGAAGTAAAGCAAATAGTTCCCATAGGAGATTTCGGCTTTACTTCCATCTTGCTTTAAGCAGCCACCTGCCATAAACACTGAAAACTTAACCTCATATAGTAGTTGTAATAGAAGGGTTTAGCTGTATTACAGAAGACAAGTTTGAGGAGCCCAAACACCTTGAGAAAAACAATAATATTTCTTTACCCACTCAAACAAATGAATGCTTCCACAGTTTGTTGTAATAGTACATTATAAGGTATTAAAGACTGACTTTATGTCCGTATATATCATACCAAACAGTGCAGCAAAAGAGATACAGACTTTTTGTATCCTTGTTCTCAGTTTTTACATACATGTAATATGTTCTGAAACAAACTTCTTTTAACCTTCACCATATTATGTAATTGTTGTCTGCAAAGTTGATTTATCTGCAGTTTTTTTGTGTTTTTTTCCCAAGAAACAAGACTGCGTTCAATTAACACCTATGTCCCAGGTGGCATCCTTGACATTATATTCAGAATCTTTTCTACTGTCCAAATTAGATCAAGGTCATATCAAGGTTGGTTGATATTGGTGGATTGGAAATGGTCCAAGGCAACAACTGTATAAGTATCCGAGCATTGCAGTAAGTCGTGTTGAAGTTAGACATAACAGTAAAATCTGGTTAACCTTGTACACACGGATGGACAGGACAATCCCTATATATGTATGCCTCAAGCATCTATCCATGCCAGAGACATAACAAGAGGGCATGAAGGCCCTGATATCGCTCACCTGTTGTACTGAAGCCTGATAGCTTTACCTTTCTGTTTCACCCGTTTTAATCTAAATCGAATCAAATTTGTAGTATAGCATGTAAACAATTTTGGAATACAACCTCATAATTTTAGTATAGTAGAGTAGATCAAGGGTAGATAAGTAGAGTCTAAACAATAATGAAATGAAGCCTTTTCTAGCATTTCTAAGTAATCAAGGGCAGATAACTATTGCTACAATGACTAGATTTCAACAATAATTGCACTCCTTTAAGAACTTATAGCTTTATACTTTGTGTGCAAGTATAATCGAAATCCATTGAAAACTGTAGTTGCAATCTCGAGTGTAAACTCTGATAGATATGGCATTTTCAGCAATTCAAGGGCAGACAACTCTTGACCTATTATTCCGATTTCAACCATAATCCCACTTATTTGAACCCTCATGGTCATATACAATCTGAGCAAGTTTGAGATAGATTGGATAAAAATTGAGGCCTCTAGAGTGTAAACACCATTAAATATGGCAAATTCAGCAATTCAAAGGTAGGCAACTCTCAACCTATGGGCCGGATTTCAACTATAATCGAACTCATCTGAACTATTATGGTCATATACAATCTGACCAAGTTTGAGATAGATTGGATAAAAATTGTTGTCTCTAGGGTGTAAACATCCTTAATTATGGCATTTTCAGCAATTCAAAGGTAGATAACTCTTGACCTATTAGTCTGATTTCAACCATATTTAAACTCATCTGTCCTCTTATAGTCATATACAATCTGAGCAAACTATTCAAAGGTAGATAACTATTGACCTATTGGTCCAATTTCAACCATCATCGAACTCATCCGAACTCTTATGGTAATATACAATCAGAGCAAGTTTGAGAAAGATTGGATAAATATTGTGGCCTCTAGAGTGTAAACACCAAAATTGTTGATGACGGACGATGGACATTCAAGTATTGCAAAAGCTCACCCTGAGCTAGCTCAGGTGAGCTAAAAATCAACCCAAGTCATACTGTTTGGATCCTGATGAAGATGTCAAATTACTTGAGGTCCGGTAGGATCAAATCTGTTTGCAAGACGAAGTTATCACAATTTTAACTGAGACAAGGCGATATTTAGAATGCTTGTCTGTACAACATCCTTCAAGATGTGGTTTGGCGAATGATTTAAAGAGTATGTACAGAAGTGTGTTATAATTGTATCTACCTCAGGCCCCTGTGCCTTGCTATCACCGCTAGCTTCCTGTCCCTGACTAGGCTCATCAGGGGGCTGAATAATATAAACAACCAGGTGTGTGTTACAGCACATCATACAGTAGTCATACAGTCAAACCTGTGCTGAGCCGTCAGTCTAATGAAGTGGCATTGACAGTCTTATAGATATATGGCAGCTTAATGCAGAAAGCTTCTTTAACCCTATCAACTTAAGTGTGTTTAAAGAGTTTAAGACCAGTGGTTGCTTAAAGCAGACTGGAAGTACTTTCCAAGTCATAAGAATTTCTTCCTGTTTCCTTACAGGTGACTGCCTTTAAGGGGCAGTCACCTGTAAGGAAACTGGTAGAAATTCTTATAACTTGGTAGAGGCATGACAATGGGTTATTAAGAGGAAAAGTAGAAGCATCATAAGGTGCTTCTTTTTAAGATCTATTTGCATCATTTTTGTCTGCCCAGAAGGCCTCCTTCAGCCTTTGTTCATCTAACCAGAACTACTATTTTTGAATAATGACCAAATAAGGAGTGACAAAACGGCAGCTGATTTCTAACAAGCACCCAAGAAGCCATCATTCTTAAACATGCCATTCAGCTACTACATGTCTATAGTGTTTTCAATGCTGCTTCAATGAACTGTCCTTGGACATAGGTTGAACTGTACCTACTACAGCTTACCCTCAAAGTGCCAAACTGTGGGCCAGACATGTGACCAAACATGCACTTTTTAACCCTTTACTCCATACATAGGCATTTTTACCCATTTAATAATATTTACTTCACTGAAGAAAATTTAATAACATTTACTTCACTGAAGAAAATAGTTCCAATTTATAGTCATAGATATGTATTAAAATACTTTTTCTATATTCTAGCAGATGGTAGCTTAGAGCAGGCTGAAAGTAAAGCAAAACACAGCTTTCAACCTGCTTTAAGTGGGAACCTGTCTTCAAACTAGAAACGGGCTATGGAGTAAAGGGTTAATACTCCAAATAGGAGGGCATATCGCTAAATATTTTTCTAAATTCATTGAATATATTCATAACAACCACTGCTGCAAATTTGCAGAAAATGCATTTTTGTAGCACTCGATATTTGTTTTTGAAGTTGAACATAATATTCAAAGCAGTTTAAATATAGATCTGACAGTTATTTTTATGAATTTCTAATCATAATAAACCAGTAAGATGCATGGCACTTTGAAGGTCTAGGACACACCTATAGCTTACAGACTGAGCACAGTTTGTAAACAATAGCAGCAGTAGGTTTAACTGGAATATAAAAGGACATATGACAGTTAATAATATACAGTCGAACTTTGCTATCTCGAACTCGTTTAACTCGAACTATCCGTTATTTCGACATATGAAGTACATTATTTCATGCACGGATTAGTCGAACATACCCATATTTCAAAGTTAAAATGTGGCTTAGCCACGTTTTAACTTTGAAATACGGGTATGTTAGACAAAACCAACTTCGAGATATCGAAGTTCAACTGTACTAACAACCTAACTAATGCCAGTCACCTGGTAGGGTAATACTTGACTAGTATAATCTTGAGAAATTCATCTGTAACTGTTTGGATCTAGAACATATGCTAAGTTGTATAACATTTTATCTTGATGCAAATGACAGTTACAATTGTGAACCTTTTACATCAGCTTCAATGTCCTTTACTGAGAAATACAGTAGAAAGTAAAAAGTGAGACAAATAATGAAATTTGTTCTAAGTAACCATTATCCAGAAGATCCATATCAAGGCTTAAATAGAGGTGGCTGCTTAATGCGGGATATAAATAATGCAGAAAGCTTCCATAAGAGCAGGTGCATTATTTTTAATCCTGCATTGAAGCAGATAGTTGTCATTAAAGATCACTTAATCCAGGAATGGTTGCTTAATGCAAGTTTGACTGTACTTGCAGCAGTTAAAGGGTTACTTTTACCACAAGAAAATAGAGACTGTCCATGAGGACTACAGTAGAATAGGTGGATAAACACAACTAGATTGAAAACAAAAATCAAAACCACTACCTTATGTTGATTAATTATCAGCCATCATAACATATTAATATTTAAGGTATTTAAATGGTAATATTTCCTCCTTTTCTAAAAGGGTGTAAAAGTGTACATATCACCCGCCCCATAAGACTTACAGTGAAACAAATGTAGATTCATTGATGGAATTGAATATGGACAGCAGCTTAACCCATTCCCCCATAAATGCACATTTTATTCCCTCACTGAAGAATATAGCTCCACATTACACAGTCATGAATATGTACCAAAAGAAATATTTTCTATATCCTAGTAAATGGTAGCTTTAACCAGACTACTTTAAGTAGTCACTTGTCTTCAAAACTAGAAACAGGCTATAGGGTAATGGGTTAAAGCAAGATGAAAATGAAGTAAAACATTCCTATTGAAAATTTCTACTTTACTTTCATCTTGCTTCAGTAACCATCTGCCTTAAACAGTAGACTATAGGCAATTTGCACACATCATCATGGAGGAAAGGGCATTTTTCTTCTAGTATGTCTAGTATTTGGACACTATATGTCTAGATGTAAGCATATGTATATTGATAATAATTTAACACTGATAAGACAGAATTCATAGTATCTAGGATATGTGATATATATGCAACAATTGCATGCTGCAGCAGTATAAGCTCTAGGTCTAGCATTAACTCATTGATTGGGGAGCGGTAAGATCTTCATCATGCATATTGGCATTCGTTTCAGGCAACCTTTCAATCTGCTGTGAGGAATGAAGGCTTAAACAACTCAAGGAAAAATTATAAATGCTGTTTTTCTCAAAAAACTGTAAAATTCAATGAGGCTCTGCATATTCTTTTTTCACTCAGGGAAATCTGAATGAGTAATTTAGATTAATGTCCCACCAATAGTATTTAAGCTATATGGAGTTGGTGTCCATTATTCTTGCTCTAGGGTTGACATGTTATGACAGTATTCATACTATTGTGTCCTCATACAGAAACACTTGTATAGAGTGGCATTTCAATCATGTAGCTTGGAGGCTTCTCAAGACAGATTAATGCTTAATGAAAGAAGAAAGTGATACAGACAACTTTTATAGAAGCTTCATGGATTCCTTATGCCCTGTATTTAGTTTAAATCTTTTAAAAGAAAGTGTCAAGTCATCTTAATTTAAGTATCAACTTGGCATTGGTTTTACTATTGTTTTGGGCAAAAGTGACCAACATAGATTACTTTATCATCTCTTTCTTACATTGCAGTTAAAGACTTAGGTACCTAGGGCCCGTCTTACAAAAGCGGTCCCAAGTCAAGACTTCACCTAATCCTGTCTTGTGACATCTCTTTGGAATCATCTTTTTCAAGACGATTCCAAAGAGATGTCTCAAGACAGGATTAGACTGAGAAATAAGTAATGATTGAGAATTGTATAATCTGAGTTACGACAACATTTAGACTTTTTTAAGACTGGTCCCAGTTCTTTTTTTTATGATGGCGTATATGACAAGAATTTCACAGAAATAAATACTCTTTTAAATACTAGAGCTAAGCAGAATATCTAATGTTGCAGCTAAACCTATGTCTGAAGTTACTGTCTACAAACTGAAATACAACATGATATCAATGATGTGCATCAGAATCTGAAGTTGAACAACCCTAATAGCAGTACTTTGTCCATAACTGATATCTAGGTCAACGAAGTAAAGGTGAAAGGTCACCAAACTGTAATGTAACATGCTGTAATAAGTCAAAAGAATTCCATTTCATACAAGTTTGGCTGTTACTTGTACATCAGTTTTATCTGGGGCATATTGAAACTAGATAACAGCCAGTTAATTGATAAATCAAAGCTTGAAAAATGGGAAGTTAAAGTTTGACTATAACGTAAAAGGCATAACAAATGGCAAACGAGTAAGAAAGACCAACATCTCGCTATATTGTTAATATTTCAAAACACATCAGGGGTGTAAAAAAATCAGAATTGTTACTCGCCCTGCTGGTAGATAATGACAGTTAGCTCATTAGTTTCTGTTGTAAATTATCAGAAAATCTGCTCGCCCTGACAAAATGTTACTCGCCATGGCGAGCGGGCGAGTAGAATTTTACACCCCTGCACATCCAAACACATTTAAGAAAAGAAGAAAAAAAACGAGCCGCTTATTTTCTGATAATAAAACCAAGATTTCACCATTTAGGAAACATAATCTTAGCTCTTGGAAGTAGACTTTTTTTTAAGAAATGTAAAGAATTATTATAAAAACTTCAGTTTTCTGGCTTCTTATATCTCAAAATAATGCAGAGGAGCCTTTTCTGTACGTTTTAAAGTAAGCAGGCTGAAAGTAAAGCAGAATGCGCCATAAGGCGCATTCTGCTTTACCTTCAACCTGCTTTAAGAAGTCACCATTTACACTCTAGATACATGCAATTATGCCATATGTCATGCTGTTAGAAAATTGTTCTTTTTCATAACAAGATAAGGGCATAGAAGGCATTTTCATGAAAAACAGAATAAGGGCATGAAACGGCATTTCTGTGTATGACAAATTTATACACTTGTTCAGGTGTGCTTATAAGTCAATAAAAAATCTGCTCATATATATAAGCCACTTCAAGAGAATACACGCTTGGACACTGCCACAACAAACGGTAGAGCTCCAGATAAGAATGAGTGACCTAATCATTTCAAATGCTTTCTATTTTTTTTATGTCACCACCAAACCCTACTATGTGGCCTATTATTTAAGACAATTCTAATGAGAAGTCAAAACATGGGGTTTTGTTGAAATATATGATTAAATTAATTACTTTTTTCTATATACTTATATCTGGAGCTCTGAAACAGTGCACAACCTTATAAGACATTACCCTTGAAAAGTCACAACTGATCCACTTTAACTGTTTGCACTGTCCAAAGCACTTTTTTCTACGGACATGGCTGGTTTAATTTACATCACTGATAATGTGTATTGTAGGGCATGCTTAAAACAATCATTGTTGTTTACAACAAGGAGGAAATGAAACTGTCTGACCAACTTCCTATGCTAAGCCATGCCAAATAAAGCAAAACACATAGATCTTGTCCAAGAAAATTAAACAAGAAATACTGTTGCGATGTTTACAATGTTGAGCTTTTAAAATTGTAGAAAACTTATATTTCTCAAAAATGACCAATCCATGTTGACTCTCAAGTAGTTTAACAACAGAACAGTAATCAGAGGGATCCTTCAGCAGTTCTCTTAGCTTAGTCTATTGCATACTGTTAGCACAGGTTGTACATTCTGAGTCACTACACTGTTAGTGCTAAGACAAGTGACAGCTTAACCCTTTCCCCCATAGAAGCACTTTTCAGAGCATTAAACTTATTCCTCCACTGATGAAAATAGTTCCCAATTTATACAGTCATGAATATGTATCATAAACAATATTTTCTACATTCTAGCATATGATAGCTTAAAGCAGGCTGAAAGTAAAGAAGAATGCGCCTTAACCCTTTACCTGATAGCCTATTTCTAGTATTGAAGATAGGTGACCACTTAAAGAAGGTTGAAAGTAAAGCAGAATGCGCCTTAAGGCGCATTCTGCTTTACTTTCAGCCTGCTTTAAGCTTCAATGTGCTAGAATACAGAAAATATTCCCTATACTATTATATTCATGACTGATTAAATAGGAACTATTTTCCTTAGCCGAGGAATAAATCATATCCGCTAAAAGGCGCTTCTATGGGGGAAAGGGTTAAGGTGCATTCTGCTTTACTTTCAACCTGCTTTAAGTGGACACCTATGTTCCATACTAGAAACAGGTTATGGGGGAAAGGGTTAATGATTTGAAAAGATTTGCAATAGCTCCAATGTAACCTCTATTTTTCTGCAATTAGCTGCCACATGTCATGTCTACACTCTTTGCTGATCAGGAGCACCTTAGGATTCCTCTACCACAATTTTGTAATTATTACAAGTGATGGCATAAAGCAAGATAAAAGTATAGAAAAGAGCTCAAGATGAGCTTTTTGCTTTACTTTCATCTTGTTAAAGCCTTAACCTGTCTAAAGCACAGTTGAATAGAGGTGATTTTCATCTTTACCTATGGAGGAGATCAAAAGGATTGGACTGTCACCAAACGCTATTTTTTGATTGTCTTTTTGTTAAAGAGATCCTTTAAAATAAAGTGTTTCTGAAGTTTTAAGTGGACATAAAATTATGTTAAGGGTAAGTTTAACTTTGAATTATAGGACGCTAGCAAAGGAAGAATTCTATAATCTGCATACTACAGGTTACCAGCTAAAACAATTCACGAGTCAAATAAATGTCATTTCAGTAATTATTTTGTCTGGCTCCATTTGCTAGACATACCAAAATTCAATTATCTTCCGAAAACATCAAAGTTTTTTTCTGTTCAGACTCAATTTTTCCCAGTTACTATGGCAACAGTATTTCTTATTTCGTCACAACATCCTGCTAAGATAGTGAGTATAGCCACTCTGTAAAACAACAACTATTGTACATTTAGTGGCCACCTTTCATTTCTACCACCCACCTTTTCACTTTCCACTTCTTCTATTTGCTGCATTTGTAGGTCCAATAGCTGCTGTTGTTTTTTGGCCTTCTTCTTCATTTTTTTCTTCTTATTCTTAGACATTTTTGCACAATCAACCGGTTTCTCCTTTGGTGCTGTACTAACTGATAAGAATAGACAATATGTATATAATATTAGGTATTCAAAGAGCTTCCATCTCATATTCATTATATATATATAATAGTATACATTCTTGAAAAGCAATGTGTATTATTAACAAGACTGTTGAAAATAATTATTTCTCTACATAAGGTTAACAGTTTCAAACTGAATTGACTATCAGAGTTTAAGCTGTAAATTTATAAATAATGTTTTATGTCATGCATGTATAATTTTTGTCAAACATTTTCTCAAGTGGATATATAAATGGATAGCTTGAAAACTGTAGGAGTTAACCAGACAAAGTATGTACTGTATATGTGGGACAGATGAACCAACCAACGTAGGGACTGACAGGGGTAAAACAGTATGTCCCCCGACTGATTGTCGCTGGGGCATCAAAACAGCTGAATACAGGTGATTTGCAGTTCTGGCTGTAGGAAAGGTTTAACCCTTTCCCCCCATAGAAGCGCCTTTTAGTGCATTTGATTTATTTCTCCACTGAAGAAAATAGTTCCAATTTATAGTCATTAACATGTACCAAAAGGTTTCTATATTTTAGCAGATGGTAGCTTAAAACAGGCTGAAAGTAAAGCAGAATGCGCCTTAATGCGCATTCTACTTTACTGTCAACCTGCTTTAAGAACTAACCTGTCTTCAAAACTAGAAGCAGGCTTGGGGTAAAGGTTTAAACTCATTTAGCTTCTTTTCTTTGTGTTCTCTTACCTGCTGACCCAGGAAGCTTCGCGCCCAATCTTTGCCATTCAAATGCATCAGCTGCCAGTTTACGAATATAATTCTCATCAACACAGGTGAGCACATTCTCAGGTTTGATATCGGTGTGAATGATCTTACATTTAGTGTGCATATAGTGTAAACCCTGTAGAACCTAAACAATAGAAAAACCATGTGTCACACAGAGCTGCACATAAGGGCTTCAGATAAGGGGAGTATTTCAAAATTAAAATCTTTATTTCTGCTTTAAACCCTATGGTGTCACTACTCATAAGAATCGTCTCGAAGAGACGATTCGAATGAGTAGTAACACCATAGGATTTGGTGCAGAAATGTTGTTTTTGTTCAGTTTACTTCCCCCTTATCTGGAGCCCTGTGATGTGGTTTGTATTTTAACCCAATAGTTACCCAATACATAAGCCTTTAATTTATTCCTCCACTAAAGAAAATAGTTCCACTTTATACAGTCATGAATATGTGCTGTAAATATTATTTACAATATCCTAGTAGGATATTACCTTAAAGCAGGCTGAAAGTAAAGCAGAATGCATTTACTTTCAACCTGCTTTAAGTGGTCATCTGTCTTGAAATCTAGAAACTGGCTATTGGATAATGGATTCATACTAACATCCTTATGTCTCAATCAAACCCTCTGATGTAACTACTCATTATAATTGTTTCTTTAAGATGGTTTGCATGGGAAGTCAAGGCATAATGGTTTTGTAAAAACAAAACAGAGAAAATATTCTATTTACTAACTCTTACATCAATATTATGTTACTTGTATAAGCTATGAATGTAACCAGTGAAATAATGTTGTTAATATACACATTTCTCTTCAAAGAGACTTTGTTGAACAGATGTCATTGGGTGCCAACATATTGTTGGAATTGTTATATAATTTACCATTTGTATAAAGTTGGCCAAGAATGATGAGTTGGACAGACATATGCATACACAGATGGATCAACCACATGCTACCCAAAAAATAACCAACTATTGTTACACATTTCCACCCTTGTCCTGCCATGATAGTGTCTGCATTGAAATGTGTTGACTCTCATAATCAATTAAAGTTAATGTTTGCTAATGCCAATTAAAATGTTCCTGATTTTTGAACTTTTAACGCTTTCCTCCCTGAAACTTTAAGTGGACAATTCTAGTTTCCATTTAAGTCTAGTCCAATTCTGACTTTTAAGGGTTGTTTTTGTCAATGTTTGGCGTTATGACAAACAGTGAAGACCCTGATGTTTCTTTAAGAGCCCTTTGATCTGGGTCTTCACTGTTTGCATAGGATAAATGCAGTACTTTTCACATTCATGTGTTTGCAAAGGACGCCAATATGCGGGACTAGGGTTCAAAGGGTTAAACCAATAATATGCCTTTTCATATCTCCAGTTATTTCTACACAAAAGTAGTCCCCATCTAGGGAGTACTGAACACAGGGTCATGCCAGCATCTTTCAAGCTGGTTGCTGAGCATTCTGCTTTACCTTCAACTTGCTTTAACCCTTAGCCCGCCAAATAAATTGTCGTCTGCTTTATTTCTCGTCTGCTTCAAGTTTCAAAGTGCTTCAAAGATGCTCAAAATTGCTGAAAATGTTGTCCGAGTGTCAAACAGCTTGGATCCGGATGAGACGCTGAGTTACTCGGCGTCTCATCCGGATCCAAGCTGTTTGCATATGGAGCTATAGTCGTGAGTGGCAGGCTAAGGGTTAAGCTACCAGCAGTCTTCAAAACTAGAAACAGGCTATGGGGTAAAGGGTTAGCTAAGATCTTACCTGTCTTATGATTTTTTTGACATTCTGAAGTGGAATTCCTTGATAATTAGAGCGAATAATGAACTTGAGTAGATTGTAGCCCAATACTTCAAACACCATGCAGACATCTGTTCAGCTGTCAAGGAATGTACTATTCTCTCATAAAACATTATACACATCAGAGCCATGACATCATCTGCTTTAACCCATTACCTCATTAAAATGCCTTTTACACCTTTAATTTATTCATCTACTGAAGAAAATAATTCCAATTTATACAGTCATGAATATGTACCATAAGAAATACTTTCTATATCTTAGTATTTGGTAGCTTATATCTGGTTGAAAGTAAAGCAGAATGCGCCTTTTGGCGTATTCTGCTTTACTTTCAACCTGCTTTAAGTAGTCACCAATTCAAAACTAGAATCAGAGTATGGGGTAATGGATTGGTGCTATCCTATTTTATTTCTCAAACTTTAAGTTTAGGTAAATTGACTAAAGTAGTATCTTAATTCAGTGTCTAATAGTTTGTATTCTGATCAGACACAGAGTTTATTTGGTGTCTGATCAGGATACAAACTGTTTACAAATAATCATTATACTCGTGGTAAGGCAGTGACAGAGTTAATTAGATGTGTAGATGTATCTCTACTGAGAGGACAAAGTAGCTACAAGTGATCTGGCTCTTTACTGTCTTCTTTTCAGTTCAAATACTGTCTTAAAACACGTGGGGCTTAATATGTGTCTTAATACCCTCTCTGAAAAAAGAATGGTTTCCCCAATCATATTCTGCTACAAATTCTATCAAAGAAAAATTCTCCTTTTTTCATACAATTCAATTTTCTATCTTCTTCATTGATAAATGAGCCATTAACTTTTTCTACATTTAGAGAGTTGGCTGCTTAAAGCAGGTTGAAAGCAAAGCAGAAAATTTCAATATAAACTTTCTGCTTTATTTTCAACCAGCAAATTGTCTTAAATACAATATGGCTCTATTATATCCCTCTAAATGGGCTAACCACCAATGCCTTGCAAGTGATAAACCAGCCCTTTAAGTTCTGGCTATTCGATATTATTGCTCAGTAAGGGAAAGGCACTTGTATACCATCAGCTTTCTTTTGTGGTAAGACTTATTTTACACTAGATGTGTTACATATTCTCTACTTCCAAGAAATGCTGCAGAATTTCTCTAATCAATACACATAGACAGTCTGCAGATGAAAAACGGCTATCAATACCATCTGTAATCAAGTTTATGCCACAAAATCAATGAGACAATATTTGCACAGTAGAAACCCAAACTGCAGTAGTTCTTCATTTGTAGATGTTGACCCCTTCCTCCACATACAAGCCTTAGGACCCCTTTACACCTTCTTCTGCCTACATGCCATACAACGCCTAAACTTTATCATTCAATGATGTTGTTGAATACATGTGACTTTTATCTAGCTATACCAATCGTCTTAACCTATTACCCAGTAGTCTGTTTTAAATTTGGAAAATATGTTTCCACTTAAAGCAGGTTGAAAGAAAAGCAGAATGCGCCTATAGGCGCATTCTGCTTTACTTTCAGCCTGCTTTAAGCTACCATCATCTTGAATATAGAAAATATTTCTTATCATATTAATTTGTAACTGTATAAATTTGAACTATTTTCATCAGGAGGATTAAATTTAAGGCGTTAAAAGTCGTTTTTATGGGGTAATGGGTTAAACAAAGAAGTCCTATATATGGCACATCAGTTGGCTTTAGATGATTTACACAGATTGTTTTGGAGGCAGTGTTTTTTGGGGGGACCCGTTCCCAATTGGAAACAAGTTTTTTTCCCCAAATGAGCATTTCACAGCACAAATTTCCCCCAAAATGAGCCTTTTACGACTCAATTTTTCTCCAAAATCAAGTATTTTACGCTATTTTAGGGCATATTTTTCCCAATTGAAGGGGTACCAACTCATTCCGAAAGTGGTGAAAAAAAACATTGGGAGGTAAGGGTTAACTGCCTTTGCCAAACTTTAAATGAGGACAAAATATCCTACCACTGCAACCTATACTTTTGCCAAGAATGTAGCAAATTACCTTAAAGGCTTAACATTCCGTTATCACAATTTTACAATATACATCACTGTCATGAGGTATTCTTATTTCTTTCAATTTCTAAAGGTCTTCTTAATTCTTTTTTTGATAAAGGATACGTGTTCCATTCACCCCTGATATTTTAAAGTCGTCAAGCAGCTGAACTGTCTGTTCTCTAAATGGGTCAACTTCGTCTGCTTCACGTACCTGTAAAAATCAAATGAAATCTCATTAACAGTCTAACTTGTATTAACAATTCGACCCATAGTATGTTTCTAGGTTTAAAGACAGGTGACCACTTAATGTAGGTTGAAAGTAAAGCAGAATGTGCTTTACTTTCAGTCTACATTAAGCAACCATAATTCTGCTAGGATGTTGAATATATTTCTAATGTACATTATGCTCATGACTGTTTAAAGTGGAATTAATTTTCTTCAGTGGAAGAATAAATTAAAGGAGTAACAAGAGCACCGCAAGCCGGGCACATTATACGCCCGTCAAATCAATCTAAGAATGTAGTCCAAAATCCTATCAAGGTAAAGTGAACAAAAGGGGGAGAACCATGAAAGTCAGGGGTCATATGCTGACCAAGTTTCATAAGGATTGGAATAAATTTGTTTGAGAAAGAGAGCGGACAAACAAAAAAATGCCCGTTTTTTGATGATAAAAGGGGCATAACTCTTGAATGTCAGGGGCAATCTTGCTGGTTATCAAACTTGACCGAGATATTATGATCATACACATGCTGACAAAGTTTCAAAAGGATTGGAATAAATTTATCTGAGTTAGAGAACGGACAAACTAAAAAATGCCTGTTTTTGACAAAATAAGGAGCATAACTCTTGAATGTCTGGGGCCATCCTGCTGGTTATGGAACATAACCGAGACATAATGGTCATACACATGCTGACCAAGTTTCCAAAAAATTTGAATAAATTTGTTTGAGTAAGGGCGCGGACAAACTAAAATATGCCCGTTTTTTACGAAAAAGGGGCATAACTCTTGAATGCCTGGTGCAATCCTGCTGGTTATTGAACTTGACCCAGACATTATGGTCATACACGTTCTGACCAAGTTTCATAAGGATTGGCCTAAATTTGTTTGAGTTAGAGAGCGGACAAACTAAAATATGCCCGTTTTTGACGAAAAAAGGGGCATAACTCTTAAATGTCTAGTGCAATCCTGCTGGTTATCAAACTTGACCTAGATATTATGGTCATACACATGCTGACAAAGTTTCAAAAGGATTAAAATAAATTTATTTGAGTTAGAGAGCGGACAAACTATAATATGCCCGTTTTTGACGAAAAAAGGGGCATAACTCGTGAATGTCTGGTGCAATCCTGCTGGTTATCGAACTTAACCTAGATATTATGACCCTTCACATGCTGACAAAGTTTCAAAAGGATTGAAATAAATTTGTTCGAGTTAGAGAGCGGACAAACTAAAATGCCCGTTTTTTACGAAAAAGGGGCATAACTCTTGAATTTGTAGGTCAATCTTGCTGGTTATCGAACTTGACCGAGATATTATGGTCATACAAGTTCTGACCAAGTTTCATAAGGATTGGACTAAATTTGTTTGAGTTAGAGAGCGGACATGAAAAAGTTAACGGATGGACAGCGCTAAGACATAATACGTCCCGTCTGAAGACGGGCGTATAAAAAGGGGTATTTATGGAGAAAATTCAAATGGTTAAGCAGTCATTATAAATACAGTAAAATGAAAATAGCAATGTTTTAGGCATGACATACAGCTCATTAGGAGCATTCTGCTTTACTTTTTTCAGCATAAGCAGTTGCATGTGTTTATAGTCAACATGCTTTATCAAAGACTAACCACTCTTCATTGTATAGATACATTATGACACAAACCTAATCATCATCAAACATGCCTTGATGCCTTTACTCAATGAGGGAGTTTAGAACAGTAGACTGTTTAAAACAGGATCATGTAAAGTAGGAATCTCCTACAGGACATATCTGTTTTACCTCTATCTTACTTAAAGCAGTTCACCGACTACATGTTCAATGAATAAAAGTAACTTTTTCCTCAGAATACAATAACTCACATTATATTTTTTATACTTGTAAGAAAACATTACAGACAGTATAATATTGTTAAGAATGAATTAATGTAGACCTTTTGTTCAGTAATATGTGAAACCTAACTATAACACTCCTTACTATCTACTTTACTTACACATCTAAGAAGCTTGATTTCATCCAAGGCAGTCTCTGTGTAATGTTGGGCACTCTTCACAACTTTAAGGGCTACAAAACGCTTTGCTCTGCAAGAAAAACAATTAATGATAGTCACATAAACTTTTTTGTTCATCTCTTTCAGATGATTCTCATGCATAGCTACAATATAGGGATTGGTACAGAAAGGAAAGAAATGTTGAACATTTTTCAGTTTACATCTTTTATCTGAAGCCTTGCCTGTAAAATACATACACTTATACAGTAAAACCTCTCTATTATGACTAGGGCTGTAACGAATACACCATGTAGCAAATACGAATACACATCACGATACAGGGTGACGAATACGAATAATTATTCAAGAATATGAAGGCAATAGTTTCTTTGTAGATATTGCTTTCCTAATATTTTATTACTATACTGATTATTCTGTTTATATTTTTTTCATTAAATTGTTATCTTTTAAAATTAAATTATTTTGAAGCACATTTTTTTTGCTTGAAATTCTGTGTAAGTGGTTTAAGTCAAGATAAACCCCATCATGAAAGTAAGTGATTTCAGGACTATTATGGTACTGGAGATTGTTGGTAAACTCCAGTTTTATTCCCTTTTAGTTGTTTTGAACTTTTTGTACTGGCGAATATTTGGTTCTTGAACATGGGAATACGATACATATTCACCAAAATAAATATTCGAATATATTCGAATATTCGAGTATATTGTTACAACCCTAATTATGACCTCTAAAACAAAGGCTGATTGATTGTACAAAAGACAGATGTCAGATTAAAGCAAGGGGACAGTAAAACAGAAAGCTCCTAAAGGAGCTTTCTGTTTTACTGTCACCTAGCTTTAAGCAGTCACCTGTCGTAAAGATCTAATAATAGACAAATCTGCGTGTTGTAATATAGGTTTAACTGTATTATAAATGTGAATTGACAATTGTACAACTTTTTTTCTTACAAAAGACCTGATTTTTGCATGTCCTTGACAATGACATGCAATCTGTTGCTGCATCAGATTTCACTGATCTCAAATAACACATGTAACAGAAGCATCAACAAGAACAAGAATGCAGGGAGCAACATGTTACACATTCACAAGTCAAAATCTGCTCTTATGAAATCATTTATCAGCCAGATTAATTTCAGCTATTCAAACTTGTATACTGCAGCCATTATTCAAAGATGCTTTGATTTCTTTTAAAGACAGGTGACAACTTAATGCAGGATTAAAGTACAGCAAAAAGCTCTTAAAAGGAGATTTCTGCTTCACTTTCATCCTGCATTAAGCTGGTATTTATAGTAAGGACATTTAAATTTATGTATATTATGAATGACCTCTTTGCACAAGTTGCTGCGTCTACTGCAGCATTTATTACACATCAAAGTAAATGGAACTGTTGGTTTGGTAACAGCTTTATTCATGAAAGGATTCATTTAGCATCATTTATCTTCTTTTTCAAATACTGTAACAAATAGTCCCGGAAACTGAAACTTAATAAGCCCGTTTAACTTTGAAATTGAGCAAATCATATTACTTTAAATTGTGTCGGTTTTTTCCTTATACCGAAATAGTGGCAGGGCAAAACACTTTATGCAAGGAAAAATAAAGTTGTTGACTAATGTGTTTCAGAATGTGGCAACTTATAGCAATCAGAAAATAAAGCAGAGAGCTCCTGTAGAAACATGCTGCATTACTTTCAGCCTGCTGCATTACTTTTGTTCCACATTACTACAGGGTGTCCCAGAAAAAACGGAACCATGGGTCAAATATGGAATATATCCATTTTCTATCAATACCGATAAATAAAAGGTTTATAAATAAATAGAGACGACATTTTGCCGTATGTCCTCCAAATTTGGTCTAAAAATATTCAGCAGTTTTTAAGATATGACCATTTTTAAGCAATCAATCAAAAACCCGTTTGTCCATGATTTTGATATTTCTTTACACTTGGCGCACATAAAAAATTGGATGTCACTGTACAGTGATTTGACTTCTATTCATATTTTCGTCTTTGATACGGAGTTAACATCACACGATTTTATTTTCATTTATTTTACTGTCTATAATGTAATTTCATTTTATCGGTTTTTAAACAGTTTATACTATTTTCGATGGAAAAAAACCCGAAACATACAAATGTCATTTCTACCACAGTGGATCTGCATGACACAAGTATTTGAAAATAACTTGGCAATTGTCGGGATAAATGTTCTGTTGTAAAAGAAAATAAATTATGGTTCCAACATTGATATCAAACTGTACATATTAATTGGTTATGAAAGAAACAGCGAAAATTAAAATGATTGACAAGAATAATCCGACGACGCGTGACATTGATTAAACATGTGTAGGGTTTCATAACCGCCATTGGTAGCCATGCACTGACCAGCATGTTGAAATACGTTCAAATGACAGGCAATTTATAATAAATTCTTTAGAAAAATATAAGATGACTTGGTAGATTCAATTTGCATGTGCAGCATGTATATATTTGTTAGTTTCTGGGACAATTGATACGTATACAGGTAAAGGATAAACAGTTGCATGATTGTTTTGACTATGCTTTAACAGTGCAAAAAGCTGCCGTGTGTAATCACAAAAACCAATATCATGGTCAAACGGGTTTTAGGGCTCTTCATTAAAATACTCATAACTTTAAAACCGGTTACCCGAAAAACCGAAAACAGCTGTTTTCGCGAAAACAGGCGAAAACAGGCTGATCTTACGAAAACAGGCTAGAAAAAAGGTTTTATGTACTGGAAACGTATTTAAAAGGATATATTTCAATTTATTGGTTTATAATATATTAATAGTGCTTCTATATATTTAGTTTTCGATAAAAAATGCTTTTTATTGAACAAAATCGGTGACGGTATGAAAAATGTTGGTCTGTAATATCAGACGAAAACAGCATAGAAAATATGTGTTGTGTGCTACTATCGCATTCAAAGACATAAACACTGTTTAATAATAATAATTTGAACTAATAACAGTCATTTAGGCTAAAAAAGTTGTCTTTCATGACCTACAATCGCCAATAAAATTGACCCGAATCGGCGAAGCTATGAAAAATATCGGTCCGTAATAACTAATGTCACACGAAAACAGTAGAGAAAGTATGATTTGTGTACTAATATCATACGTTGAGAAAACGTATTTAAAAGCATATATTCCAATTAAATGTTTTATAATGATTTAATAATGGCCCATTTCCGATAAAAATGCTTTTTATTGACCAAAATTGGCGACGGTATGAAAAATGTTGGTCTGTAATAGCATACGGAAACAGCATAGGAAATATGTTTTTTGTATTAATATCGCATTCAAAGACATAAACACTGTTTAATAATAATAATTTGAACTAATAAACGTTATTTAGGCTCAAAAAGTTGCCTTTGTTGACCTACAATCGACAATAAAATTGACCAAAATCGGCGACGCAATGAAAAATATCGGTCCGTAATATCACATGTTTGTTGTTTGCAATGCAATTTCTGAGTTAATTAAAAACAAAGGCAGTATGACTAAGGGCATTTCAAAACGAGTATCAAACAGTTTCGATCATAATCAGACGCCGCGTGACGCGGCTTCGGATAAGGATCCATACTTTTTGCAACGCGCTTATAAGCGTTATTGAGAGTGAAAGCGTTAAAGAATAGCTCGCTCATAAAGCTTAGCTGATGTCCGCTTATAGCAGGCAGAAAGTAAAGCAGAACGCGCCAAGCGCGAATTCTGCTTCACTTTCAACCTGCTTTAAGCGGGAACCTGTACTTAAAACTATAAAAGGATGTGGAGTAACGGGTTTACTAAAGGTAATAGGTTTCAAAACATATATGGCGATATGTATTATAAGTATTAATAAATAAAAAAGGTTGTCTTTGTTGGCTAACTATCGGCGACAAATTGAAAAATACCAACCTGCCTTAACACATTCACCCCTGAAACTTTTAACGGAAAATTTCAATTTCAAAATTTGTCTAACCAATAACTTAATATCTTGGGTTTATTTGAACAATATATTTCAAAATGACAAAAAGTGTAGACTCTGATCAGAAGGTTCATTAAGGAGTCCTCTGATCAGGGTCTACACTGTTTGCATGCGACAAGTGTAATCATCACAAGTAGGCCTACACTGTTTGTAAATGACGAGTATATTCATCTCTAGGGTTGAATGTTTTAACTTACGAAAATCTAAATTTGTTTATACGAAAACACCCTCTAAAATAGGTGTTTACACACTCATATTTTTTTTTTAAAAAAATGCACAAATGAAAATTTATAATTATATTTTGATCATATCGTCGAAATTCCGACTCAAAACTTTTATTTGATCAACTTAAACTCGGTGTATGCACTCTTTCCATAAGAAATATTTGCTATATAATAACAGATGTCCGCTTAAAGCAGGCAGAAATTAAAGCAGAATGTGTACAATGAACTAATCATCTAAAATCCCGTTTAAAAAACTGTTTTGACCTTGACGTTCGCAAACGCCTCGAAATATATGATACATTTATATATCGGCAACCTAAATAGACCCTGGTGAGGCAAATCATAAAGGAGCATCTTGATCTGGGTTTACCTGTTTGCAGAGACGAAATGCGTATTCATTTGGTAAATGGTTGAGATCACATATCGGACAGCCGAAAATGCCCAAAATTGGCTTTCAATACTTCTATAAGTCGATATATATGTGTATAATTAACTAATCATCCAATAATCCCGTTTAAAAACTGTGTTGGCCTTTACTCTCGCAAACGCCTCGAAATATATTATGAATCTATGTATATGGGCAAAATGAGTAGACCCTGATGAGGCAGATCGTAAAGAAGCATTCTGGTCTGGGTTCACCTGTTTGCAGAGGCGTAAGGCGTATTCATTTGGGAATTGGTTGAGACCGCGCATCGGTTGAAAAACTTAATTCCCAAATAAATGCCGATGGTAAAAGTTTCCTTTGTTTAATTAAATTTAGCCTAAATTTGAAAAATTACAGAATGTTGTAAACAATGTTGTAAACTTGTCTGAAATAAGTCGGAATTAGTTAATAAATCCGAATATGAGTAAATTGTACATAATTACCAAAACGATAGAATAATCCAATAACGAATAACTGTAACATTTTTTTCCTGTTTGGATTCCACACATACAGCAAACACGTTAGGACGAGTAATTTACAGGACCAGGTTGTATGAAGTGTGTCAGTACCACCGCTGACACGCGACCACCGCTGACACGTGTTGCTCAAACAAACATGACCCTTCTCTGATGGCTGGCACGTGCAAGGATAGCCTTTGATGTAGCCGTCACATTCTTCATAATTTCACATAGGTGTAAAATCTTAAAATTTATAAAAACAAAGGATGGGTCTGCTGTGTCATTCTTAGTTTGGTTTTGGTTAGATACGTTACAGTCTAAATTAGCAATGGAAAACACCAAGCTTCATTGTTTCTTCTGTAAGTCGTTGTCTGGTCAAGTAATGTTCGACGAAGATGCCAGCGCTGCCCTGGTTAGGTACGTACTACTCATATAATACTTTTATCCTGTCTCGTTTCCTTCTTGTCAAATCAACTATCGATTAAGCCATTTCCTTATTTCCATATGGCATTTGTCTATTGAAAAGAAGTGACCACTTATAGCAGGTTGAAAGTAAAGAAGAACGTATCCTAAGGCGTATATTCTGTTAACTTTCAGATTGCTTTAAGTTACTATCTGCTAGGGATAATGAATTAAGTCTATATGGTTTAAGCACGAATGAATATTGTATTGTATTGAATAACACATCTGTTATTCATTCGTGGTCTAAGTCGTTGAAAATATAAAAATGTATATTGTCGTCTGCTGAATTGCCATAGCTGAAAAGTACATGAATGTACGTTGTCGTCCGTTTCATCCTTTTACTCCATGATCTTTGACTATTTATCTGATTTGCGTTCAGCCTGCTTTAAGTTTATGGTGCATATTGAAGACTGTATTAAGAAGAATTATTTTCAAAAAGTTTTGCTAATAATTTTGTTTCAAACTATCTATTGGCTACGGAGTAATTAGACCGCTCTAATTACTCGGTGCTATTGCCCAAGGAATAATGAATTAAATCAGTATTTTCGTAAAAAGTGTCGTCGGCAAAAAGTATTTAACTAAGGTTTATGCATACTTTATTTAAGACAAGTCTAAGACAATTGTACAACAGTTTGGCCCCAGATCAGACGATACATTATGCAGCATATGCTGTTTGCGCGCCTATGCCAGACCACTACTAGTAATATAATTGTCTCATGTATTTGCATATATTTATGTAAACTGAGATTTGAAATAAAGCAATTTGAAAATATGATCTGGGTTATAGAACAGAACAGAACAGAACAGAACTTTATTCACTCAGTCATACAAAGTACGAAACAAGAGGTTGATACAGTTCACACATACACAATATAAGTGATCAACATGGTTGTCAGGCTAGGTTGTATAATTATGATGAATTTTGAAAAGATCCAAAACACTGGAATAGAGAAAAAACTTGGGGAAAAGATTTCTTCGTTATATTATTTATAACTCACATTTGTTTTAGGTCCACTTTAAAGGGGGAATTAACTAATTTTGCCTATTTGCTTAGACTATTTTCTTCTTCTTCTTCTTTTTTCTTCTGAGAGTTAACTACTACTTATATGTTTTCAAACATTCATTTAGCTTTCATACAAAGTTCCTAATACAACATGCTTGTAAACAGTGAAACAATATAACATCTTTTACTCGCCATACATATATACACACACACCTTTCTATATATTCTTCATTTTCAATTTACAATTAGGTCTGTATAATTCTATATTTGGTTATTAAGAGTTGAATTTTACAATATATTGCACGAATGCTTACAGTGCAGACCCTGGTCAGGGGGCTTATTCAGGAGCTCTCTGATCTGGGTTTACACTGCTAGCATAGTGCAACTGTTCTATACACAGGTACCCTGGTGCTAAATTTCGAGTTACTCGTTTCTAGGGCTCAGTTCATTATAGGTTTACAAGTTAAATAATAGAATTTAATGTAGATAAGACGTTTAAAATATTTACACTGGTTGTAACGTAGTTGTCTTAATTAGTTTTATGCCAGACTAATACTTATAATAGTACCTCTTTATGTCGCACCCTATCGAAACGAAACACAGGGATAAACTAAAGGTATATAGAGTTGCGTGAACAAACATTTAACCTTTATCCTGCTGATCGAGACTCCATTGATTTTTGCAAACAGTTTGGATCCAGATCAGACGCCGCGTAACGCGGCGTCTGAACTGAACCCAAACTGTTTGGCACTCGTCTTTAAGTTTCAATAATTCAAAACTGTATAAATCTAAATCTAACAAAGTTTGCAGACGACAATTTCGGAGCAGACGACTTTACAGCAGGAAAATGGTTAATACAGAAGTTAACATTCTTTATGATAAAAATGAGTACATTTAGGGAAATCACTCGAACAGATATTTAGAAAATACCCTTAATTTACAACAGTTTCTCAATTATGAGTTAAACAATCAAGTAAATACAAACGACTGCATATAAAATATTTCCAAAGCATCGATGGTTAGCGTACTTCTTCCGCCATTAACTCATTCACCCTTATAACTGCAAATGGAAATTTCCAATTTACAATTACGTCTGTACAATCTTTGATAATTAAGAGTTGACTTTTACTATTTGTAGCAAAATTTCAAACAGTGCATGTCCTGATCAGAGGGCTTATTACGATCCATCTGATCTGTGATTACACTGCCATCGGTGCCCTGAGTGTAAAGCCGAGTTACTCGTCACTTGGGCTCAATAGGTAATGAGCCAATAAGCTGATGGGTAGTAAACAATGTAGGTAAGACATTTAAAATATTTAACTGCACACATCAATAACAAATCGTTGGAGCCTTGCAGTAGCATTTCAGAAGATAATGGACTATCGCCTGCTTATTGTTCAGCTTTACAAAAAGTACACTATCAGCTATATTGAACAAAAAACAGCCACGAAAAAGGCGTGCATCGTTACTTGCGGCAAACCCTGAAAATGACCTATTCACATTCAGTTATAAGCCCTACCGGTAAACTTGCAGGTGAAATACATTAATACCTCACCTGGGCGACGTACTCGAAAAATGAAAATAAACTAATAGGTACTTGGGAAGCAGGTGGCTGCTTCATGCTTAACAAAAGTAATGCAGAAAGCTCTTGAAAGAGCTTTCTGCACCAATTTTGCTCAGCAACAAGATGCATCGTATCTTAACTATTAACAAGTAGGCTAATTGAGTGTCGTTGCTTACACATAGAGGTATTACTGTGACACACAGATTAAGATGTACAGAGGAGACGCAACACCGTTCTATTTAAAATTAAAAAGAAAAACAAATAATCAAATGGCCTCTACTGAGGTGGGAAACGTGGGATTAACTAAATCAAGGTAAGTATTGTTTTATCATCATGCATTAGCAGAAATGAATGGGTGTAGGATAATACGAATGAGAATGGAAGAAAAGATGGGTAATATAAGGAGAGAATGGGACAGAGAGAAAGAGAGATACAGACAGACGAGTCGAGACGACCAACAGGCCGATAGAGAGAGAGAGACATAGATAGAGAGAGAGAGACAGATAGACAGACAGACACAGACAAACAGACAGGAGCAGTAAAAATACAGCGAAAGAGTCAGAGAGACAGGGGGATACAGATAGATTAATTACCGGGGCACTTGCCTCATTAATTTAGCAGCAAATTGGCTGAGTAGCAGCAAATCTGATTTTGACGATAAATTGAATAGCCTTTTGATCTGAGTATCATCGTTTGAGCTGTTATTTATAAAGTGAGTAATGGTGTTTCTGTCATTCGAAAAATGTTTACATTCAAATAGATAATGTTTTTCATCTCCTATTTTGTTGTCAGCGCACATTTGACATTTTCTATTTTCAGTTGGTATACTTAGCCATCTTCCTGTTTCGATTGGGAAGTAATGGTTAGCAGTTCGTAACTTTAGAATTGGCAATGCTTTGTGAAAATCCAAAAGCTTTAAGTATGGCTCTAGTTCAAATCTTGATTTGTATGATTTATAAAATGTACCCTTATTTGAGAGTGACATTAGATTGTTCCAGTTTTGGATATTCTGATCGTAAAGCGATTGTTTTATAAGGCATTTAATGCTTTTAGAAGTTATAATTGATTGAGTATTCCATAAATAGGAGTAGCCAGTTAGGTTAAGTATTTCCTTAATTTTGTTCATCCATTTATAATTATGGCTTTGGTCTTTTAACATGTACGTATAACTTTTCTTAACATATTTTTCATTTTTACCCGTTATGATTTTGTTCCAGAAACCAATCATTCTACAATGGATTGTCACAGAGAGAGGGTACCTTCCAAGTTCTCCATATAACATGTAACTAGGTGTACTCTTTCTTGTGTGTGTTATTTTTCTTAAGAAATCTCTATGGACTTGTTCTATGATGTCTAAATTTTCATACCCCCATATTTCACATCCATATGTTAAAATTGGGACAATGGTGTGGTCAAATAATTTTAAAGTAAGGTCTATAGGGAGGTCTAAGTTATTACTTCGGGTATACAATAAATGCATTGCTTTCTTTGCTTGTTCAACGTTGTGTTTTCTGGCACTAAGGAAAGATCTAGTACTGGAGAATAGAACACCTAGATATTTATACTGTTTAGTTATTTCTATTTCGTGATCTCCTATAAAGAAGTGTAAGTCTGCAGTGTTTCTTTTACCAAAAATTATTATTTTTGTTTTAGTAGCATTTATAGTTAACTTCCAATCCTTGCAATATTCATTGAACGCATTTAGGCATGACTGAAAATCGCTTTTATCTTCGGAGATAATAATTGTGTCATCGGCATATAAAATGATTAAAAGCTTCAGCCATTGTAATGCAGTTACTGGGTCATCAAGCTGTACCCCTTTACAGTTGTTCATTAATAAGTGCGACTCCATGTCGTTAAGGAATAAAGAGAATAGCAAAGGTGACAGATTTTCACCTTGCCGAACTCCCGTTTGACAAGGGAAAGACGCAGATGTTTCACCATTACTGAATACGCATGATTTTATGTTTTGATACATATTATAAATCACCCTGAAGACCTTTCCAGTAACTGAGTAGGTGCGTAGTTTGAACCACAGTCCATCTCTCCACACACTATCGAACGCCTGCGAAAAGTCTATAAATGAGCAATAAAGTTTCTTTTTGTTATGATGTAAAATTTCTAAAAGTGAGTGTAATACAAAAATATGATCCGAACAAGAGTATGCTTTTCTAAACCCTGCTTGATTTTCATTAAGGATAGTATTATTTTCCACAAAATTAGTGAGTCTTTGATTAATAACTGCTGTGAATAGCTTACCGAAACAGCTAATCAGAGTAATTGGTCTATAGTTACCTGGATCTTTACTATCACCTTTATTTTTATACACTGCGTAAATGGTCCCTTCCAGCCAACTGTTTGGCAAATGACCCGTGTCCAATATCATGTTAAATAGGGATAAGTAAGCAGGCATTAGTAGTGTATATGTGCTTTTGATATATTCATTTAAAATATTATCACTTGGACTGGGGGCCTTTGAATTTTTCATCTTTTTTATACACGCTATTATTTCATTTTCACTGATAGGACTATTTAGATCATCATTAACATCTGCTGCAAGAGCATCATTATATATCGAATTATTGAAAGTGTTTAAGTTGTTATCTTCATTCTGATTAATTTTCTTAAAGTGTTCATATAAGCAATCTATAGGAGGAGTATTATTATTGTTTTTCTGTTTCACACTATTTAGATATTTCCAGTAGTCTTTCGGCTTTTTAGAGTGCATGTGTCGTAGTTTTTCTGCTTTACTTGATTTGTATTCATTGGAGAAAAAGTTTAAAGTCCTTTTGTATGCCTTACTAGCATTTTTAAGTAATAACTTATTGTCTTCGGATCTATTCCTCGAGTACTGTGTTTTTGCTGTATGATAATTTTTACGGGCTTTGTTACATTTTGATCCAAACCAAGGGGTATTATTCATATTAATATGCTTAGATTTTGTTGGAAATGTTTTAGCAGCTGAATCAATTAACATGCATGTGATATTTTTAGTGATTTCATCAATAGTGTTAGAACTTGGCAATGCTCTTTCACACATTTTAGTAATTAGTTTCAGATCATTTGTGTTTATGTTATTTAGAAATGCTTCACTTTGAGTATTGTCCCATTTTGGTACATTCTTTTGCTTGGATCCTGTATTTTTGGGTTGACTTTCTGCAAGTACCTTTAATTTAAGTGAGAGTTTCAGGATAGCATGTCCGTCTGAGAAAAGAGAGTCAGTTTCAATAATTTCAAATTCATTTATCAGAGGGAAAATATCAACCGTGGCTATAGCATAGTCAATCACTGAGTTATCTCTAAACGTGAACTCTCCTACATTTACGTCTTTTCCAACTCTACCATTTAATATAAAAAGGTTGTTATTTCGACATATATCAATTAAAGAAGTACCATTTGCATTAACTTTTGTATCCTTTGATGATCTTAACAATGGAATACCTAATTGTTCTAATAAAATGTGTTTATTCAGCGAAGATACAGTAGAGTCATCTATTTCAAAAAAATCTGATAGAAAACTATCGGTTTCAATGTAATCTGGAAGTTTGGCTGTTCTAGCATTCATATCACCAACCAACATCAAATATTGATATGTTTGGCTATAGTTACCAATGTCGCGTTCAAGCAATAGAAAATCATCTTCATTTAAGAATTTAGACTTGTCAGGCGGTACATATAAGGTACCTATTAAAACATCTTCATCCAGGCTGGTTAATTTCTTTGATACTTTCAACCACAGAACATATTCACTTTCTGAATTGATAATTTCCACAAAAGGTAATAGATTCTGTTTGACAAAAATTCCAACACCACCTGATTTACGAATAACTCTTTGACGCCTGTGTTTTGCAAAGTATGTATAATCATTAAGTTCAATGACGTCATACTCATCTGTATGGGTTTCCGTTAAACATACAATGTCATACTGTTTTATAAAATCAACAACTTCAGGATAAAGCAGTCTACGTTTAAGTCCTCTGATATTTAATGTTGCGATTGATAGATTCAGGTCATTGTCTGAAGAAAGGTTACAATCTTTCCCCCATCTGTCCTAGTGATCATTTTGGGGTTTTGGGTCTGAATTCCAGGGTCTATTGAACTGATTATTTGTGGGATTTTGGTATCTAGAACGTTGAAAGTTCCGTCGGTAAGGTGACGGTGCGTGGGATCTATTTGCTGGTTCACTGGAACGAGTGTTCGATCTTGGTCTGTGATTTCGTCGTCGCGGGCTTGGACTATTACGACGGCCTGTGCGTTGGTGATTGCTCACAGATCGGCTGGAGGAGCGGTCATTTTCTATTGTAGGGTGGTTTTTCGCCGTCGAAGAGTTGCTGTATGGAGTTGCTAGAGCAGCTAGCCCAGCAGACAATGTGCTGGATAAATCTTGGCCTTTACCATTTATAGATTGGTCACGACTGTCTATGTTTCTCTGTGGGGATTTTACAGGTTGATTTTGTGCAAGTACCTTTTTTCCCAAAACAGGACCACTCGTATGATCAGTGCTGTCAGTCGCCCGTGCTGCACGAGAATCCTGTACACTGCGTATATCACTTAGTAACGGAATCACTGGCTGTGTGTTTTGGTGTGTAATTTCGGATGCGTGTATGCGAGAGCCATTCATGATAAAGTTCCATTGTGGAAACAGATCGCGGATGACACGACTTCCAACCACAAGTTTGGCTGGGAATATGATTCTAACAGAGGAGCCCGGATAGCGTTGCTTTAAGGATTTATATTCAGGCCATAGCGATTTCCGTGCGGCAATTATCTCGGGAGGATAGTCTCTGTTTACATTGAAATTAGTGTCCCGTAAGTGTCTTCCGCTTGATAGAATAAGTTCTGTGTCTTGGAAGTCGCGGAATCTGACAATGATGCGTCGATTGTACCCACGGTTGTATCTGCCCAACCTATGGGCCCTGTCAATGGCTATTCTGTCGTGGATGTCTAGGTAGTCACGTAGAAATTGCTTAATAGTCAAAGAACAATCTTCATCAACTTTCTCTGGGAACCCTCCAAATATTAGATTATTGCGACGAGATCGAGCCTCAGCATCCATGGATTTGTATTCAAGCAGGGTGATTCTATTATTGTAAGTATTTACAGTTTCTTCAATTTCAAGGATTTTCTGTTTGTTTTGTAATATGATATCAAGTTTATTTTCAATGTCGGCCATCTTTGATTCGTTTGTTGACATTTTTGCAAGTACGAGTGATAATTTTTCGTCAGCAGAGAGGTCTTTTAGGCTTTCATCAGTACCTTGCAGTTTACCAAGATGGTCTCCTGTATGAATTCTTTGCCTTTTACCAGATCTAACATCAGTAAATGCGTTAGTTGGGTCACTATTTGTGTCACTTTTACCAAGCTGAGGATATTTTTGTCCGCCATGTTGGATTCCATTGTCATCGCGTTCAGAAATTTGGCCCAACAATGAAAAAGAGTTATTTGTATTTTGCGACTCACCAAAGTCTACATTTTGAGATGGTTGTTGAGTTTGATCATTATCCGATTCATATGACATCTCTGGATCACTCATGTTGTCTTGAAATTGGAAGAAATGTTTAAAAATATCAGAGCTAATGATGGGTCCGTCCAACCATATTGATCACGTGACATAAAACCAAAATCCCCAATATTTGTCTATCAATTAGTACCCTAATGTGTTAATTGGTTAAAAGATCGAGCTTATCATCGGGTATCAAACTTTGTGTTGGTTGTTGACAGTTTGCGCGCCTATGCCAGACCACTACTAGTAATATAATTGTCTCATGTATTTGCATATATTTATGTAAACTGAGATTTGAAATAAAGCAATTTGAAAATATGATCTGGGTTATAATCCCCAATATTTGTCTATCAATTAGTACCCTAATGTGTTAATTGGTTAAAAGATCGAGCTTATCATCGGGTATCAAACTTTGTGTTGGTTGTTGACAGTTATGATTATGGACGAAAATGATAGGTCCTTAAAGCATGTTGAAAGTAAAGCAGAAGTAGCATTCTGCTTTACATTCAACCTTCTTTAAGCTACAATTTGCCTATATAAAGAAACAATTTCTTATGGTACATAGTACTACATATTCATCCGAGGGACGAGTATACTCGTCATAAACAAACAGTCGAAACAAACATTGCAGATCCTGATCAGAGGATTTTTCGGAAAAGTATAGGTTAACAATTGAAAAACTGACAAGAAGAGGAAATGCCCTCCAGAAGCAGGCTGAGACAGAGATGGAGCTGCTGAATATGTACGGAGTAAGTTTGTCAGCGCTGGAGCTTCCATTCACAGATTTTAGTTTTTTAAATACTTCCCTCATATGAAGCTCTGCAATGCGTTTCAATATTTAATGTTGTACACATATTGTAAACATATTAATTTATACTATGATATTTATTTTTTTCATGTCGCCGGACCCCTCCTGTACAGCCTTTGAGCTGTGGATTACGTGAATTCTATCAACACTTGATTCAATTGGATTATTATATGAATGTGTGTTTTGTGTTTTATCTGTGATATATTTATCTGTGATATATATCTGTGATTTATACACGTGAGCATGTAATTCGCAATGCTGGATTATATAAGTGAAAGTGCTTGTGTAATGTTTTCACTCGGATTTATTAAGTGCTACCGGATTTGACAGTGGTTTAGATCTGCAGTAAACCCTCTATATAACAACCCTAAACTGTGTATGATCATTGGGACTGCTTAAAGTATAGCGAAAGTCAAACTGGAGCATTCTATTTTACTTTCACCATGCTTTAAGCTGGCACATATCTTACATAGGACATGCTGACTGAGAATTAATTAACATTCTTTTTAGAGGTCGTAATATGGATGCTTTATCAAATGCTATTTATCAACTCACACAGGGCTGCCATCTCCGCATGTTTCCGATTTTTTGTGTTGGTAATTTTAAGCATGAAGAAAGGATGTAAGGAGCAGTGCTCCAGCTAGGATTTGAATAGGGCAGGGTGCTGTTGAACTTGAAGGCACATGGACGCGGTGGGGGTGGGTATGGGAGGGGGTTTACCCCCTTCCATAGGGGGGGTATGGGGGACCTCCCCCAGAAAATTTTGAAAATTTAAACCTTAAAGAAGCCTTCTGGTATGTTTTCTGACTAGAAATACTGTTGACTCTTTGTGTAGGAGAAATCATAAAAAAAAAAATTGTGTGTCTCATAACCCTTTTATGGTACATGTAGGATTTACCACTTGTTCTGTATTTTCATTATTAAATCAACTATGTCCTTAAGAGGTCTAAAAGGAGGTTCTTCTTAGTGGTGAAATGAAGAACTTTCAAAACATCTTCCATTGATTTAGTTGAAGAACTTTCAAAGCCTCTGCCATTGATTTAGTTATTGCTGTGCTGATGTTTTCAGCGACATCTGGTAGCTTTCTGCTGAGTGATTAAGCCAAGGAGGTCTTGTCTATGTTGCTGACTTCATGAGCTTTCACCATGACCAGGTTTTGTTGATGTTAGAGCTGTACTGTACTCTTGGCATAGAGAACAGAACATAGAAGTGGTGCCCTTATCCTCCTCTCCAATTTCAAATTTAGCTCGTAGCCATGGTCTTCCTTGTTGCCAAATAATTATAGTTTTATAGGGCAAATAATATAAGGTTTGATGGTTGGGTGTTGACTAAGGAGGGGAGAAATTTTAATGCAATCAAATGTTCACCCCCTCAACTGAAGTTATTTGCAGGGCAAAGTACCCAAGAGATAGGAGTAAACTCACCATCAAACTTAATCAACTAATTGAAAATTACAACAATGTACATATATTTGATGTGTATATCAAATGACTAGGTTTGATGGTCTGGTGTTGACTAGGGAGGGGTGGAAATTAAATGCCATCACATTTTCACCCCTCTCTCCAACTGAAATTATTTGCAGGGCATAGTACCCTAGGGATAGGAATACACTCATCATCAAAACTAAACAACTTATTGAAACTTACATATATTTGTTGTGTATATCAAATGTCTAGGTTTGATGGTTTCGTGTTGACGAGGGAGGGGGTGAAATAATAACGGCATAAATTTTTCACCCCTCCAAAAATGAAGTTATTTGCAGAGCATAGTATCCTAGGTATAGGTGTAAACTCACCATCAAAACTAAACAACTAATTGAAAATTACATCTAATATTTGATGTGCAGATCAAATGACTTAGTTTGATGGTTGGGTGTTGACTAGGGAGGGAGTGAAATTTTAACACAATCAAATTTTCACCCCCATCTCCAACTGAAATTATTTGCAGGGCATAGTACCCTAGGGATAGGAATAAACTCATCGCCAAAACTAAACAACTAATTACTTATTGAAAAGAATTATAGATGATGTGTAGATCAAAGGACTAGGCTTGTAAACAAACACATTGGTAAAACTTCAGTCTGAGTTCAGGCCTTTTTCTGGTGCATCCAAAGGCCCCTTAAACGGACCCATTCCCAAATAGAAATTGCAAAAATAATTCCCAATTTGTTAAAAATAAATAAAAATACAATTATGGAAAAAAAAAAAAAAAAAAAATTTTTTTTTTTTTTAAATTTAAATTTTTTACTTTTTTTTAATTTTTTTTTAGGGCAGGGCGTCGGCCAACACGGGCAGGGCGCGGCGCCCTCCTAAAAAGGCCTAGCTGGAGCACTGAGGAGTATACTTGTCCTATGCAAACAGTGAAGACCATGTCCAGAATTCATATAATTTTAGATAATTTACAGATTCTGCCTCTGGATAAGAACCACACATATTCAATGAAAGATAGATATTTGTATATACATTTTTAATTCTGGATAAAAGCAATGTGCACATAAATATTTCTTCAATATACCATATAATGAGATTCGAATATAACAAATATAATCTGGATCCAGGCAATACATTTACTGGGCCGCGATATGGCTTTGAAATGTATTTGAGAATGACAAATGTGAACGATAAGTATAAACAGTTAAGAGTTTCGCCAATTATGATTAAAACCACTCATGCTGACATGTTTGAAAAGTTCATGAGTGTCGCTAATTAGTATTAAAGCCACTCGTGCTGACATGTTTGAGAACTTAATTGATTTTCATCTCGCTCGATCCCTATAAAATCTGACCGTTCTCCGTAGTTTCATTATTCACTTCTTGAACATTTGTTGCCGACTTTTAGCCAGACAAATTATATTACCAACTCTATTTCATTTTTCTTTGCATGCCATAACGATATTTGTACAGCATATCTGTTTCAAATGGTGTTTTCAGGCTGTTTTCGTAAGTTAAGGCAGGTCAGCATTTTTCCATATTGCGCCGATTGCTAGCCGATTTTTGATAATTTGTTAAAATATATTGGCGAATAAACAATATTAATACCGTATTAACGATAAAAAAAAAAATGAATACCGTATAATACGATATCGGTACAACATACATATAGCTTCTAAGTGGTGTGTTCGGTTGTTTTCGTATGTCATGTCGGACCGGAACTTTTCATATTGACGCCGATTTTGGGGCAATAAAAGCACCTTTTTGAGTAGGAATGACGATTATTATTTTATAATAGACTAATAAACTGTTATTGATGGCTTTAAATATACTTTCATAACATAAAACCTTTTTTCTAGCCTGTTTTCGTAAGCTCAGCCTGTTTTCGCCTGTTTTCGCGAAAACAGGCTGTTTTCGGTTTTTCGGGTGACCCCTTTAAAACCGATGTATATTTCTAAATACAATTTGGCATACATATGCCAAACTAATGTATCTACAAAACTGCATATTTATCTTTTAAAATATATGTTTACTTTGGGAAAAATATACTTTTGAACTAGGGTTCCGTTTTTTCTGGGACACCCTGTATATCACCTTTAAATAAGACAAAAGGTAAATGTTCTTTTGAGCAATATACATTTGTTACCTTTTCTTCAAGAGATAACCAAAACTGCGTCAAATCCTCTAAAACTTGTTCAATTACATGTACTTCTCTTTAGCACTTTTAAAACTAATCAAATTTCACAGCCTGCATGCAGACTCCAAATTCAGTTAGTTATCCTTCAACTGAACACAAAAACAATTCAGGCATTCGTTGAAGAAAATGTACATTTAATCAAACCTGTGGCAAACTGTGTTTAAACTGAATGACAACTGAGAAATAAACAAGTAAATACTCTTACTGTAAGACTTACAACGAAATAACAATTCATAATAAACTGTTTAACTCATATAATACTGAATTTTCAAATGGACTCGTCACTTTTTTCATATGAATAATTGATCTAAATTAACTCTCAAGGAATTTGTCCTATAAGTAATTGAAAATGTGACAAACAGTGTAGACCCTGATCAGAGGGCTCCTTTTCGGAGCCCCTCTGATCTGGGTCTACACTGTTTGTTAAGGATTTATATATGCTGCCCCAGTTCTGTAAGCGATAATTCAGCATATAACCCATTTTCCAACCTAAATGATATAAATTCAATTAAATCACAAAAAAATACCAACTAGGAAATTGATAATAAACTGTTGAACAGAATAATCCCGCAAGGAGATATTTCTCATTCCACACAAAAAATGTATCACTTTCACCCTTATAATGCTGAATTTTCATACACTTTTTTATTTTCTGATGAACAATTGGTTTATAATGGCTCTCCAGTAGGTTCCGACAGTCTTTAAAAGTATAACAAAATGTGCAGACCCTGATCAGAGAGCTCCTTCAGGAATCCTCTGATTGGGATCTACACTGTTCGCAAAGGATGATTATAAACTTGATTTCTGCATTTTAAGAATTGATCTAATCCTTCTGAACTTTTTTCATCTTGTTGTATCAAAGTATTTTCTAGATTGATTTGGTTTCAGTGTAACATCTCAGATATCTGATCATTTTTTCTTGTTCTTTATAGTATCTAGTACAGGGGCCATTAATGTCTTTCAACTTCTCACAATCAATGACATTTATTGCTACATAAAACATCGGAGTGCCTTTACATTCAACTAACCCTTTGTATGCACACAGAAAAGATTACTGTAGAAAACTAGGAATCCTGAGTCAACACGGTTTGCTATTTGTGACCGTAACTTTTCAATACCAAGCAAGGCTGGATAAACTTTTCCTTTTCCTGCTTATAGTGTATATTGAGCAGCTTTATGAAAACAGTGTAGACCAAGATCAGACGGTCCTGAAGGAGCTGTCTGATACGGGTTTGCACCCTTTCCTGGGGATCTTTTTCCTATATTATACGTCATATGGATTGGTGCAGTGGGCAGAGTTCTATATGAGAACAATCAGTGGGAAGAGGGAATAAATGTAAAAGTTGTCACTTTTCTTTCAATATTCAATATTGCTTAAACGTAGTTATGGTGTGCTTAATCTAATACAGATGTCTGATCATCAGTAAGAAGAGAATTTTTTTCTTGAATGTTGATTAATACAATTTACGTTCATTTTAATAATTTGGAAACAGCACCATATTGTCTCAAACTAAGAAATTACAGAACTTGGGAAAGATCTTAAACAGATGAAGACTGTAACAAACTATGAAAAAGAGTGGCAGAGGCTATCCAAGTCTGTAAAATTTAAATATCATTATCTTTGAAATGAGTTTGACCATTGGAGGGTAATAACTCATGAAAGCCTTGCTGACTGGTTAATAAACATGCCCATAACATAAGGCCAATAAAGGTAGTGACAAAATTTTGTGCATTGTTTGGCCATGAGAATTAGAGAAACACTCTAATCATATACAAATATATCTTTCACAATAATTTTATTTACAAACGTTAACATTTAATTCCATCAAAGATGGTAAATTCAACAAAACCTACTGTAACTCTGTAGTCCTGTAAAATAAAGTGTTCATACTGTTTGATTACAGCAATACTATAATTAAAAGCTCTATAAAGCTTACCGGTAAGATCTTGATGTCGGGTGTATCATAATCCAATTTTATGTTTTGAATGAACAAGCATTTTGCTAATCTACAACTGGGCGGTAGCTTTTGACCTGAACCCTCAACTTGCTAAATTAATATATTGTTTCCTGATTTTTTCATCAGCTTCATTCTGAAATTGACTCTCTTTTTTTTTCTTCTTTTTTTTCCTATAGACAGTCCAGGCAGCAAACAGTAGGATCTTGTATAAAGAGATCCCTGGCATCTTATATGGATTTAAAGTGTTTGTAAGGTAAAAAACCATTTTCAAAAGATTTTTTAAAGATGAAGATCTATTTTCATGTGGGTGTCAAACAGTTTGTTGTCTGATCAGAGGCAAAGTCACTTGACATCTCCTCTGGCTCGATCCCATCCATTTTTTGGAGTACATGGACAAACATACATATAATTATCCCATTACCCAATAGCCTGTTTCTAGTAATGAAAATAGTTGATCACTTAAAGCAGGTTGAAAGAAAAGCAGAATGTGCCTTATGGCACATTCTGCTTTACTTTCAGCCTGCTTTAAGCAACCATCTGCTTGGAAATAGAAAATAATCTTATAATACATATTCATGACTGTATAAAAGGAACTATTTTCTTCAGTGGAGGAATAAATTATGGGCGTAAAAAGGCGTATTTATGGGGAAATGGGTTATACAACAGCTTTATATCAATCTGTACTGTTAATTGATGCATTCCACAGTCATCCCTATAAGAGGTAGTAAATTAATTCAAGTATGTTCTCCTTTTACATGCCCATCAAACCAAAGGGTGTGAAAACTCATTTAAATCTTCGCATTGCAGCAATTTTATTGAGTAGTAACACCACAGGGTTGGATGTAGATGAATTTTAGTATCAGAAATACTCCCCTTATCTGGAGCCCCGATTGTATCCTGACTGTATTCAGCATTTCTAGACTAGTCAATTCTGACATTTTTTACAGACTGGAATTCGATACAGTCACAAAAGCAGACAGTTTTTTAGACAAGAACTTGAAATAGAATGTGTAACTTGATACATTCCGCCACTTTGTCAATACAATAAACTGAGTGAGTCTGTACAGCACCTCTGATTTAAGCACTTAGGTATAAAGCTGCAAGGAGATTTATGACGGTACTTGCCAGAGTAATAGACATTTACTGCTTGCCAGGAATATTACCGTCTTTAGGCAGAAAAACTGCCAACTTTCTCTGATTTACATGCTGCCATATACAGGCTTATTTTCTAATATAGTCAAACTTGATACCTTAACAGGACTCCAGATACAGTGGAGATATTATTCATCCCTGTTAAACACACTGAACGTAATGCAGTGAAAAGCAGAAAATTACAAAAAAAAATTGAAAATTTATTTCTGAATGGCAAACAGTTTGAGCCTAAGGAGACAATGGGTGACTGATTAGACCCTAAACTGTTTGCAATGAGCAGTGTTTTCTCCAGCTTTTGCACACAGGGGGCCCTTGAGGGCCCATGGGTAACAGTTTAGGGGGCCCTTTTCCAAACTAGAGGGCCTTTTTAAAAATTGTTCAAACTTTGTAATAATAATTCTTTACTTATTTAATATACTGATTTTAAGTTAACTAAACGTCTCCATGCTTTTCAATTATCAAAAAATGTTTTTGATTTGTTTAACCATGGTGTGTTTCATGAATGAATCAGTCAGAGCAAATCTTACCTCTGTTAATTTAAGCAAATGGAGAGTCAGTGTGCTTTCCTTGAAGTTGCATGTTACTGACATCAGACTGGGTTTTGTCTTATTCTTCACGAACTGAACAAAACACTGTTTTCGTGTCCGTGTTGTAATTCAGCCAGCGATTATTTTTTCCGTCGTCAACATGGTAAAGCTACTTTCACTTTCAATGAAACATTGTCCTAGTCCGAGTTGGAAAATCTCATTGCGACATTTTGTTTAGACTTTTCAATAAGGTTTGGGATACTTTTATTTTAAGATTAAACTACATCTACTGACCGTGCGTCTGTTTTGTTTCATGTTTACAAAACTCATTTTTTATAACTCGATCACTGCCATACATACTTCTTCTGCCATACATACTTCAATTATTGCCTCAATTGTAATTTTTTTGTCGGACCATTGTACGGCTCCCTATTCCGATTTTCGGTAGTTTTTCGAATTTTTCAAATAACAAGTATTTATCTCGCGCTCTTTAGGCACTCAGATCTTATTGTTCATTCCATTAAAAGAAATCGTTTAAATCATCTTGGGAAGATACATCGTCGAATTTGATAGATACGGATTCATTTTTATTGCGATACAGATATTTTTTAACTGGTGCCGCATTCTACCTGCATTATGCTCATTCTAGAAGCTTGGAAATGCAGTGCAATTTAATTGCACAAAGCGCTTAGACGATCATGTTGCGCAAATGGAGAACAGTCTCGGTTTCGTCTTTGTGTTTATTATTAGAACTTTATACAGCTATATATAGCAATCTTGAGGAATTCCAAAATAGATTTCGAACCGCTATAAATGTTGGATTCCCCATTGAAAACAACAATGGTCATTTATTACCGCGAGTGCGCCCTGAAGGACCCCGGGTAAGTACGGAAGTGCGTTCTTCGTGATTTCAGTGTGCTAAAAAACGCAAGGGCGCGGGCTGGAGAAAACACTGAATGAGTATAGAATACATTACCCAATAGCCTGTTTCTGTTTTTGAAAATATTTGACTACTTAAAGCATGTTGAAAGTAAAGTAGAATGCACCTTAAGGCACATTCTGCTTTACTTTCAGTCTAATTTAAGCTACCACCTGCTAGTATACAGAAAATATTCCTTATGATACTTTTTCTTGACTATATAAAGTTTTAGCTTTCTGCAGTGGAGGAATACATGTACACTGAAATGATAAAATAAAATAAATTATTTTACCTATTACCTAATAAATGTGTGGCTTTTTATGCCTTTAATATATTCATGCATTGAAGAAAAAAGTTCCACTTCATACAGCCATGAATTATTCACCATATTAAGCAATATGTTAATAACTAAGCAGATGTTAGCTTAAAGTAAAGCAGACATGCCTAAAGACGCATTCAGATTACTTTCAACCTGCTTTATGTTGTCATCTGTCTTCAAAACTAGAAACAGACCTACAGGGTAATGGGATAAAAACCTCTAACTGCAGTTACAGCAACTAAACTCATTCCGAGATACCGGAGTTGTATGTTTGAATGCTAGATATATAGAATTCTGCCATCTCAGAAGTTTGATTAAATCCTCAATCGACCTACTTCTCGGAGCCGGCCATCATCATTGAGTGATGCCGTTTGACCCATCCCAGCCTAGTCCAATATCTGGTTCCAATCTCAAAGCCATCGGAAAAATCCCCTCCTGACAACAGTGAGTTATGGAATATCAATATTCCCAATACCACTTCACTGCGAGATGATGCAGGCATTGTATTAATTGGGAAGTGGTTTATCACAGAGGAAACAACTCTACATGCTTCCCATTTTGTGGGTAATTAATTGAGCACAAACTTCAGTACAAGACAAATGAGATTCAACTGACATTTCTTGTTTGTTTAAAACTTAGTGGGGAAGATTCTACTTGCTTTTTTTGTTGTTGATTTTAACCCATTTCTTCATAGATACACAGTTAACTTACTCCTACATTAAAGGAAGCAGATCCTCTTTATATTCATGAATATGAACTATAAGAAATAGTTTCTTTATTTTGACAAATTGAAGCTTAAAGCAGGCTGAAAATAAAGCAGAATGTGCCTTAACTCTTTCCTCCCTAAAACTTTAAATGGACAATTCCAGTTTCCATTTTAGTCTAGTCAATTTCTGACTTTTAAGGGTTGATTTTGTCAATGTTTGGCATTATGACAAATAGTGAAGACCCTGATCAGAGGGCTCCTTTCGGAGCCCTCTGATCTGGGTCTTCACTGTTTGCACAGGACAAGTGTACTGTTCCTATGTTCACTGTTTGAAAAGGACGCCTATATGCGGACCTAGGGTTCAAAGGGTTAAGGCACATTCTGCTTTACTTTTAACCTGCTTTTAAGTGGCCACCTATCTTCAATACTACAAACAGGCTATTGAGTAAAGGGGTTAAACAAGGTCTAGATAACTTATTGGAGATTTCTGCTTCAATTTCAGACTCTTTTAGCAGTCACTAACCTTTAAAATTAAACCAAGATAAGAATGAGAGGGGTTGACCGTTAGTGGAAGAAGGTAGTTTGTGTTTCCTTTTTAAATGAATGGGCCATTTAATTAAGTGTTTCATTTAGTAAACTGACTTTTCAATATATTTCCAATTTGCCAATAATTGTTTCTGTAAAGTTGAGTGTTTAAAATTAGTTCAGCACGAAAGCAATTTGAATTGCCTTTCAAAGTTTACAATCCTGAATACATAATTATTAGACTTTTCTTCAAAACAATGCTTTTTTTGTGTGTGTGCTTATGGATACTTAATACTGCATTTAACGATAACTTACAGAAAATGATGTTAAGAGTACCAATGTAACCAGCACAGCTTGCCCAGCTATTTATAAACAAACCAGCCTGTGATGGGGTTAACATTACACAATTCTCAATAACTTCCATATAGCGTAGCAGTTATGTATTTGGCTTTTAGTTCACTAAACCTTTAGCACACTATGTTATTATTGTCTGTAAAAGTGGTAGTCTACAGCAAGTAAAATAGTTTATCTACACTGTTGTTCAAAAGATATCATCAGAGTGTCAAACAGTTTGGATTCAGATGAGACGCCGCATTAATGATGCGGCGTCTCATCAGGATCCAAACTGTTTGCAGATAATCACTGTAGCATAACGATAACAATAGCTATCAGAAATTCACCCACAGTATATAGATGGTTCAGTAAAGTAACAGCCAGACATGCAAATTTCTGCTAGAAACTTGTGCAATATTACAGTAACAGCTGCTGCATCACAACAGTTCAACTCTCTGTACAGTGACTACCCAATAAACAGGGTCTATCTCTCTTACCACAGAATACGTGTATTGCAGGACAAAGGTCATTCAGAAAGCCCATATTGTAGCTTTCTGCATTTCTTTTGTCCTTCAATAAGCTCTCGTCTTTAGATAAGACTGTCAGTTAATCAGCTTTTTTCCAGAGGTTGTCATATACAGACTTTACTGTAGACTGACACAAATGTGTAGGACATCACAGCATCTGCATTTAAAAGCCTTTTATTATGAACAAGAGATAACACAGCTTTGATTGTGAGACAGATCTATACTATCTTTACGTGTAGATATACAAGCATAGACTGATTGATGTATAGAGAGGACTGTCAATCTTGAAATATACAACCATTCCATGGGAGTGTTCAATACAGGCTGTGCTTAATGATGGACAAATACAATGCAGAAAGCTCCTAATCTGCATAGGGTGTTTTTTTCTGCATTTACCCATTACCCCATAGCCTGTTTCTAGTTTTGAAGATAGGTTACTGCTTAAAGCAGGTTGAAAGTAAAGCAGAATGCACCCTAAGGCACATTCTGCTTTACTTTCAGCCTGTTTTAAGTTACTATCTTCTAGAATATAGAAAATATTTCTTATGATACATATTCATGACTTTAAATTGGAACTATTTTCTTTGATGGAGGAATAATTTAGAGGCGTTAAAAGGCATATTTATGGGGAAAGGGTTAACCCTTTCCTCCACAAAAGTGCCTTAGAGCCCATATTTCTACTCCTTCACTGTAATCACATAAGTGCCAAAAATGAATATTAAATCAGTGTTGAAAATAAACAGCACCATAAAGCAAGTTGGAAGTAAAGCAGACAGCTCGTTTTGGAGCTGCATTTTATAAAGTAGAGGTGATTTGGATTGATGGCTACGGATGAAAGGGTTAGGAGTCACCCATCTCGAGATCTTCATGTTTCTGACATGAGTGGTTGCTTAACCCTTTCCTCTGTAGAAGCGCCTTTTAGCTCATTCAATTTATTCCTCCACTGAAGAAAATATTTCCTATTTATACAGTCTTGGATATGGATCATAAGAAATATTTTCTATATTCTAGCAGATGCAAGCTTAAAGCAGGTTGAAAGTAATGCAGAATGCGCATTTAGGGGCATTCTGCTTTACTTTCAACCTGCTTTAAGGGGTCACCTGTCTTCAACACTAGAAACAAGCTATAAGGTAAAGGGTTAAGTTTAACTCAAGATTGACTGGAATCTGTTACTTACTGTAGATCCCAGCACAACCACACTGTGGAGAAGTGTCCCCATCCCAGCTTCCTTACAACATGGTATCTGTTGTTAAATAGGTCGCCAATCTTCACTGGATGATACCCACCTGGAACATATAAAGAGCCCAAAACCATACAGTTACATTCTGGTTTTGAATTGCATAGAGTCTATATTGTCTGTCTCTTACCATGTCATCCTAAACTATGTTTAACCCATTACCCCAAAAATACGCCTTTTTAAGCTTTTAACTTATCCCTCCACTGAAGAAAATAATTCCACTTTAAACAGTGATAAATATGTTCCATAAGAAACAGTTTCGTTTTCCTAGCAAATTACAGCTTAAAGCAGGCTGAAACAAAAACAGAATGTGTCTTAAGGCACATTTTACTTTACTTTCAACCTGCTTTAAGTGGTAACCTATCTTCAAAACAAGAAACAGGCTATGGGGTGATGGTTTAAAATTGTCTGCAAATTTTTCTAAATCCATTTGTTGTTATTTTTAAAGGGACTCGCAACCCGATGGTGTACTTGTCAAAATAAAATAAAATACTCAAATAAAAGCAAATTTGTGGCATCATTTGGCTTCTGACATTAAAAAAATATGATCAGTCCAAAAAAAGTCTCAAGAATCGTCACCGAATCTTAGTTTTTTTAGATATTTTCCATCGTTTTTCTATAGCGTCAACTGACGGTATAGTTGTTGTTGTTGCTTCTCTACACAGGCTCAGGCATAAACCCGAGCCGAATAAAGTACTAACAATCGCTACCAGCGAAGTACGTTAATTCGCTACCATATATATAGAGAGTGCCCGAGGGGGTAAAGGCGTTTCCTCATTTTTCATGTTTGTCTCCGCATGAAGGGTCACGGGTTCGAATCCCACCAGAGCTTCTTCTTTTTTCTTTTTTTTTTTGAAATGCATTTTTTAACAGAATTTATTATCCTAAACTAAATCTTAGCCATTTATATAAGCATTTGACATATATATATATATATATTTACAAATTACTATTTTTAATGCTAAATCCGGTTGCGAGCCTCTTTAATGATAAAGATAAGGGCTTAGAATAGTTTTGCAAGTAATTAATTCTGAGATACCAAGCATCTGATCAGGATCCAACCTGTTTGCAAGTGAAACTCAACTTAGGCGTAGCTAGCAGTTGAATGTTTAAGTATCTATCTTAAGGCCTTTCGCTACCGGAAGTCGGTCTTGCGGGCGAGCGGATATGCGTCTGGACGACACAGACTTTTTTCGTACGTGTTTATATTATAAATTTATATAAAGGATACGTTGATACGAGATACGAATTAGTATAATCCTTCATAGCGCAGTTAGTATAGTGGTTGACTGTAGTGGTTGACTTGCAATCCAAAGGTCATAGGTTCGAGACCCAACCGATCCAAATATTTTTTTTAAGTGTCCGATTTATTGACTTGTCAATCCATAACGCAGTAATCAAGAGACATGTTATGTTTAGTCTTCGTTGATTAGTACTAGGGATGTTTACGGTCCAAGTATATGTCCACTTACCTGTACGTTTTAGTTTAATGACTTACAAGTCAATTAAATCGGTATACATGTACATGTAAACGATTCGATCGAACTATAAAGCCACACCTTGAAGCTTATCAATACGCTAACCTTTTCAAGATCGATATTGCCCATTATAATTATGTTCAAACAATATAATAAACCTTGTATGCAAGTCCATGAATAAATAATAATGCATTTTAATGACAAAGTTTTAATTCTAAGGTAGGTAACTGTATCTAAACAACAAATATCCCACATTTTAATAAGAAAATATGTTATTACAACAAATCCTGACTGTAATATTGTCTAATTTTTTCAGACTGACTAGTTCATTAACCATATATTTGAATAAAATGAAAACAAATATACATTGAATGAGTCAGTTTTTTGTAATTCAATTTTTTAGCATTTTGCAAAATTTAAATAGCTGATAACATCTTTCTGAACACCTTTATTCAAAATGTTTTTAGCTTTTCTTGTAATGAATGTTGTGGACTACTTATTGGGCGAGAATTATAGTCATTAGCTTTATTCATTTTTAAGAAAAATAAAATCATCAAAATTCTAGGTTTTTGTCAGAAAAAAGACCTTAAAGACAAACCACACGATAAATTTTGCCTATATTTACACACATTGTTTCTTAGGCTATTATCATTCTTCATGAAAAGTTTCATAACAATCGTATGGAAACTACGCGCATATGCGAAGTACCTTAATTTCAAAGGCACCAGAAAGCTGACTCATCTACCTCAGAAAATGAACCTAACAACATTGTTTTCTCACTCATTTCAGTACCAAATCCTATGTTGCTACTACTCATTAGAATCATCTCATAAGGACCATTCTAATGAGCAGTGCCACCATAGGCTTTAATGCAGCAATAAAGATTTTATTTTCTGAAATAATCCCATTCTGTGGAGCCCTGCTTTATTGGTAATGAAGCAGAGAGATATTCATGTTGTAGAGATACTCATTCTCTCGGATTGACTGGCTACTGCACATATGTATTTCTGTAATAAATTAGTCTATGACCAACTTTTTGTCATACAGTTTGTAGGAGACAAATCTAGAAAGTATATTATTGTATTGATGTTTATATCAACTGATTCCCTTGGCCTCCATAATAATATGTCTCATCCATATATCTGTAGCAAATAATTATACCAACCCTATTCAGATAACAATAAAACCTTCATGTCTCTCTCTTTATTTCTCTGCATGCTCGGTAATATTTTTGTCTGCAACAATTGTTGTCTGCAACTGTTCTTAAAATATTTTTTTCTAAATTTCTTTTCAAAACAGTGTAAGAGTGTTAAACAGTTTTGATCCTAATGAGATGCCAAGTTATGCAGCATCTCATCAGAATCCCAACTGTTTGCAAAGATTAATATACATGTAGTTCGGCCGCTAGCATGCTAAGAGTTTAAGTCTGGAAGTTCTGGTTGCTTTGCTGTCTACATTACCAGATATAGAGGTTGTATAAGACTCCGGGGTTACAATCAAACTTGTATTAAGCTACCAGGCTTTAAAGCAGCAAACATATCTCTAAAGACATCTGGCTGCTAAATGCAGGGCAAAAGTATGGCAGATAACTCCTAAAAGAGATGTCTGTTTTACTTTTGTCCTGCATTAAGCTGCCGTCCCTATTGAACACTGATTATTCACCTTTTCAATGGCTGTTTAACAAAAGCTTGACTATATTCAATTGCGCATAAAAAATTGTCCCCAAGTCAGTGAGGAATTCTCCAGTAGCTGAGATAAACCAGAATGTTGGAAATTAAATCACAGAAATTGGGGAGAAAATCACAATTGGAACATGGCTGTAGGGACAGAACTAGATTTTTTTTTACATTTTCTAATATTTTAGTTATGCTTGCTTACAGTGGATATGTTATTGTTTCCTGTTTAAACGTACTTAAACAATGCAATAAAATGTTAAAATGGCAACCTTTTGAATGTTTACGAATAGTTTTAATCTGAATAGCAAACAGCTTAGAGCAAGATCAGACACAATTATTGATCTGTATCCACAATGTTCACAAAAGACATGGGATGTTTTTAGCATAACCTATGTTTGGAAAACTAAACCCAAAGAATAACATCTTCTAAATACTAAAATGGAAGCAGTCACAATAAAGATGCTGATAGAATCAAAACACCATGAAATATGACAGAAATTCAAGTCACACTCAGTATTTGAAGCAGGCATTAGGCACCGACAGACTTGATTTATCTGCATTCCAAATTTAGTTGATCTTAGGCATTTTGAAAACCATAACTGAGCAGAGCTTTATAAGTTTGCTATGGAGGATTTTGTTCAATATTGCTAAAAGCAAAATTCCTAACAAATCCTGACTCTCTGGTCGGAACAATCACAGTTGTGACAAATTGTCATATTACATCCATTAGGACAACTTTTTATTACCAGTAAAGCAAGATTTTCTATTACTGTGATTTGCATAAATAAAACATTTCTATTGCCTAAAGGTATCATTCTCTCTACTCTAATTAACACTAACACTCTGGATGAGGGAAAAACAACCTGCATCTGCATGCTGTTGATCAGTGTTTCTTCCGCTCATACTCTATAATTATGCTGGAGGACAAACTGTCAAACTCTTTCTTTCCATCGAGTTGGATACAGTTGAAAACAAAGCAAAGTTACAGTAACCGTTGGGCAAGTATTAATTATTTAAATGGTTAATAACCAGCCTTCCTAGCTTTGATGGACGGACAGACGAGGGGATTCCTATATATTTCCCCCCACCTACTCCCCCAAAAACCTTGGGGGAGTAGTTGTAAGTGTAATAAAAGACTGTTAAACCCATTTCCCTATAGGCTGTTTCTAGTTTTGAAGATAGGTGACCACTTAAAGCAAGTTGAAAGTAAAGCAGAATGTGCCTTAAGGCACATTCTGCTTTATAGCTTTCATCCTGCTTTAAGCTACCATCTGCTAGAATTTAGAAAGAATTTCTTATGGTACATATTCATGACTGTATAAACTGGAGCTCTTTTCTGTATTGGATGAATAAAATAAGAGGCGTTAAAAAGCGTATTTATTGGGTAATGGGTAATTTAGAGTTAAACCTTCAGGTTTTAATACAGGTGGTTGCTTGGACCAGGTTGGAAGTCAAGCCTCTTTCAGAGTTCCCATTCACGTACAGATGTACGTGATTCACGTATAATTTCAAAAAATCACGCATAAAATCAACGCCCTGAACGTGCATGCACGTACAGATTTATGTTGCAGATAATGCCGAAATCGGATGTAAGAAGACCAGTTTTATTAACAAACAGCAAAATACAAGTTAAACGTCAAAGTCTGGCGTGTCATTCATTTTCCTTATAGTGTCTGTCGGGCGCTTGACAATTCTTATCATTTCTTATTACGTAAAGCGCCTGGTTCACCCGCATCGCGAATATGATGATTAAGCGGTTTAAAATAGATTGTGGGATTTCCCGTCTCTGTGCTTAATAAAGTTGCTATTTTTTCTATCAATTTTTGTTTTTATAAGAGTTCAATACTTATTTAGAGGAATACGTGTTTGAAAAATGCTGACAAATTATTAAAACAAAAAGTCCGGTCATGGGTCTAATTCTGGTCACTTTCGATTTCAAAACAGCGACGCCATTTTTTTATGCGAAATCCAAACAACACAGTCGAAAACTGGACGGGTTATCAGATATATTTTATCCCGTCTATTAACAATGTTGAGGAAAATGCCTGATTTAGTGAGACACAGTCTTAGCATAGGCCTACGCATTCGTGTAGTCTGCAAATATGTCGGCTAAGTCCCAATTGACGGCCTGGTTAAGAAATAATGTGAGATATACGAACAGTACACATCCAAACAAAATGATATAAAAATTTAGCGGTGGAACCACAAATTTCCAAAGATCATCCCTGGTGCGTATCCATTGTTTGAATACAGATTGCTACTTTGTTATGGGACCACTCGTCGTAGATACCTCATAAGCCTTTCGGCCCCGGCCTCATCGTACTTTGTCCCTGGCGTCCTCGCATCAGAAGAAACAGAAACACGTTTCATATGCACCCTCTGAAATTTGTCTGCACCCCCAAAAAATAGCCCTAAAGGGTGCATGCACCCTCAAAATTAAAAGCCTGTGGGAACCCTGCTCTTTTAAGCAAACTTCTGTCAGGACCAGTATATTTTTCCTATGGCTCTTTATCAGATAGAGATATAAATGGTATATGTAGATACAGTAAAATTAGGAAAACCATTTACTATAAAGGAATCTGGAAAGGGTTGAGATCATTTTCTTCAGTGCAACAATAAATTGAAGTCGTTTAACCCATTACCCCATTGCCTGTTTCTAGTTTTAAAGACCTGTATCATCTGCTAGAATATAGAATTATGTTCTTATCACACATATTCAAAATTAAATAAATAAGAACTATTTTTTTCAGTTAAGGAATAAATTAGTGGCGCAAAAAAGGCGCATTTATGGGATGATGGGTTTTATGAGTATCTATGGAGTTATGGCTTAACCCTTTGAACCCTAGTCCCGCATATTGGCGTCCTTTGCAAACAGTGAACATGTGAAGAGTACAATTGTCCTATGCAAACAGTGAAGACCCAGATCAGAGGGCTCCTTAAGGAGCCCTCTGATCAGGGTCTTCACTGTTTGTCATTATGCCAAACATTGACTAAAACATATTGGCGTCCTTTGCAAACAGTGAACATGTGAAGAGTACAATTGTCCTATGCAAACAGTGAAGACCCAGATCAGAGGGCTCCTTAAGGAGCCCTCTGATCAGGGTCTTCACTGTTTGTCATTATGCCAAACATTGACTAAAACAACCCTTAAAAGTCAGAAATGGATTAGACTTAAATTGAAACTGGAATTGTCTATTTAAAGTTTCAGGGAGTAAAGAGTTAAAGAGACAAAAATTATACTTTGTAAATGCAATGTTTACACGACTGGCACCCACCTTTACAGTAATCTTTTGGATCTTCTTGTTCATCATCATCAGAACCAAGGATTTCTTCTTCCTCCTCTTCCTCATCATAAACTGGGTCATGTTTGTGTGGGTCAGATCTGCAAGGGTAAAATACAGCCCACAATGTATCATCAAACAACAACAACAAAATACAGTAAAACCTCGCTATTATGACCACTAAATTATGTTAATTATTAGGGTGTTTACGATAGGTGACCGCTTAAAGCAAGGTGACAGTGAAACAGAAAGCTCCTATAGGAGCTTTCTGTTTCACTGTGACCTTGCTTTAAGCTGTCACCTGCCTATTATACACTCAATTAGCCTTCGTTTTAGTGGTCGTAATAGCGAGGTTTTACTGTAATAGTATGGGAGTTCGATTGAAAAATTTTACTAGAAAATTGTTGAAACATTTTATATTCTCTTATAATATTATGGAGATTTGTACAATGTTTATTTTTGTCACAATCTAAATTCTTGAATGAACAAACAAAAATAGCCCTTAAATTCTGGACCATGCTCAACAAATTATGTTTCAAATATAGTTGCCTTCTGTATGCTGTTCTCAACATAACTTGAAAACAACTTTTCTTTCTCTATTGCTGTAGATGTGAATGAGATACTGAATCACTCATCTAATCCGAATCCAAATTAGTTACAAACAAATCTGAATACTTTCACAGGGCTCCAGATAAGAGGGAGTAAACTGCACAAATCCAACCTTTTTCTCACTTATTTCAGCATCAAATCCTATGGTGTTACTACTCATTAAAATTGTCTCTTCAAGGCAATTCTAATGAGTAGTGACACCATAGGGTTTAAAACAGAAATAAAGATTTTACTTTTTGAAATACATGTACACCCCTTATCTAGAGCCCTGCTTTCACAAATTGTATTTTCACTGGATAAAGAGAGAATCAAACCACACAGAAATATTGTTCTGCAAAACAGATTGATACTTTATCATTGAGCATTTTTTTTAAAAAATCATTGAGCATTTTTTTATAAAATAACATCTGACTAATAAAATACAGAAAGGCGAAGTGTCATAATATAATGAAAACATTGCATGTCTCATGCAACTGCAAAGGCATGTGTTACAATCAGCATCATGCAGTTTGCAAATTTTACACTCACTCTATACTGATTAATAGAATATGGTTGAAATGCTCACAATGCCCTCTATACACCATAAGGCATTACAACATCATGCAAGGTGCTCCATGACGTCACAAGTCAATCTTGTATTAACCAACCACTTAATTTAATATGCATATTGGCACTCATTTACCCATTCAGTCCTAACCAACAAGTAAACTCATCCTTCACAATATCCCATTGAAGAGTACACTTGTCCTATGCAAACAGTGTAAACCCAGATCAGAGGGCTCCTTTAGGAGCCCTCTGATCTATGTCTACACTGTTTTGTCATTTTACATTACATTGCAAAATACAACCATAAATAGTCAAATGACAAAGACTTTATTGGAAACTGGAACTGTCCATTTGAAGTTTAGGGTAGAATGAGTTAACACAAATGGCTATTTAATGAAAGGGTAAAGTTTTGCAAAAGCTCCTATTTGAAAAATAATTCTGTAATATTTTAGTCCTGCATTAAGCAGTCACAGGTCTTTAACAAAGATCACCACATTTTTGCATTTACAAAAATACAAAGTCATTGAAGAACACAAGAGCCCTAGCTCAATAGGTTGTCCCCGAAAAATGCAAGCTATGGAGACACTTTGGCTAATTCCACCAAACACAATTAATTACCCAATGCAAATGCAAATTACAGAAAATGTCACAAATTTACATCCCATTAACATACATATGAGCTTAAATGTAGAGTTAGTATCCATGAAAGAACATCTGGTAGCAAACAACATTGTTTGGATATATGTAAATGAGTGTGAACATTCCTATAGTCTCAATATTCAGCCTCAAACAGGCAGAGCAGTGTACAGAAACAAGTCCATGAAATAGCAGCCAATTTATGAACATTGGTTCCAAACATTTTTATCAAAACTGTTAGACAAATACAGTCGAACGTCGACATCTCGAACTTGTTAAACTCGAACTATCCGATAGTTTGACTTATGAACTGTATTGTTTCACGCTCGATTAGGTCGAACATACCCATATTTCAAAGTTTTAGCCACTTTTTAACTTTGAAATACGGGTATGTTCAATTTAACCGAGTTCCAGATATCGAAGTTCGACTGTAGATTGAAAATTTACTTCTGATTTGACTTTTACTTGTCTTGGACATTTTGACAATCAGAGCGAGAAGCTCTGCAACATCAGCAAATCTGGTCAATATAGACTTTTCACAAAACATTCTGTATCCTAGTTACATTAAACTCAGGTTAGCTCTACTTACTGGTAGTATACATGTGTACTCCCAGAGCAAACTTAGGCTAGCCATGTGTTATTGTCATCATTAAATATGCCAACAGCAGGTTACAGTACTCCCTCTCTTCAACAACGCTCTGTATCAAAATATTCCTAATTGAAGGTTTTAAAGGATGCAAATAATGCAGAGAGCTCCTAAATAAGCTTTCTGAATTGCTTTTTGTCCTGCATTAAGCAGTCACCTGCATTTGAAGATCTCCTAATATTATAAGCAGTGATAACTCGAGAGATGCAGTACAATATATTATGTAATCTCTGAGGGGGAATATAGTATCTCTTGCAAAATATGTATTTAAACTCATAGTACTTGCAAACAATGCAGATCCAAAATCTCATTTGAGAGACACTGATCGTATTTCAAACTTCTGTTGATTTTGATTTTGTTTAATTTACGCCTGTTTCTGCCAACTTTGGGCTAATTGGATGTCCCACAGAGTGGGAAGCGGATATAGAGGAACCCAGGGAGGCCCTACTCTTTTTCTACCAACTTTGGGCTGATTGAATGTCCCACAGGGTGGAAAATAGATACACAGGAACCCAGGTGATGCCCTACCTTTTCTATCAATCTATTATCCTGAGATAAGCAAAGATCCATGTCAAAGATTGTCTTTGGGTCTTCTATTGAACGGTTGCTTAATGCAAGTTTTGGCTGTAAGTACAATATATAAGATAAGCTACTTTTGTCTCCAATCATTTTGCTCTGGTGCTACTATATTATGCTGATACATGTACTTTACTGTCTGTCAAGTATTTTTCTTAATTCATCAGGAATTTTTTCAAACTCCTTTCTGAGAGATTAAAAAATTATGCATTGCTCTATTAAGTTTATCAGTCATCCAGCAGCCATTTAATGGGTGAAAGTTGACAAAACAGTGGGTCCAGGGCAAGCTCCTTGGTTTTAAGCATTTTGAAGGTCTGAAACTGTTGGAAAATTGAAAATTGTTTGAAAATGACAAGCAATGGAAAAAATATAAAAATAATTTTCTTGGTCATAATCATTAATGTTTGCCAAGGATTGAAAAAAAATCAGAGCCAAGATCTTAATTTTGATTTTTTTAGTAAATGATAATTAAGCCCTCTTCTTTTACAATTATCACCGTAAGGTCACAAAAATATGTTTCTAGTTAGACTCATGGAATGGCATGTAGGCTTTCTATCATTATACTGTTTTATAAGGCACATTCTACTTTACTTTCAACCTGCTTTAAGAGGTCACCTATCTTCAATACAAGAAACAGGCTATGGGGTAATGGGTTAATCCTCTACATAGCACTGTTATGACTCATTAGTCATTGCAAAGCAAGGATTCTGTTATCATATAAGAGGAGTAATTGGTGACATAATGATTCTATAGTTTAAAACTCTCCATATGAAGCTCTGTTTGTGTTCAAGACAATTCCACTCCATTGATAGTCTAGATATATAACAGAATCTTTTTTTTAAAATCTGCATTGCCTTATTTTCCTTTTTTAAAAATAAATAATCAAATTATAAAATGTCAATAAAATAAATGTCTATATATTTTGTATCAATTATTTCATAAGATATAATATATCAGACATAAGCAAAAAACATTTTACCACCAAAGACAATTTGGACAGTGAAATAAAGGCAATATACCTTTGTAATACGACTGAATCATGCATCACAATCCATTATATAAACCTGCAGTCACAAAATACTTATATCCACAGATAACAATTACTCGTGTCCCAAGATTCTGCTTTAGAGACTGTTGTTTGTCATACCCACAGAGAAACTGGTCTCGCTCTCCTACATGAAAATCCAATACCAACATCACTATCAGGCTCTGCCAGGAGCAGCAAACCTCAGATTACCATCACAAACAATTGGGATTGTTCTTAAAATTACTTCTCAAAATGCTTTTAACCTTTTTCTTTAAAACAGCCAATTAAACCCATTACCCCATAATACGCCTTTTTACACCATTAATTTATTCATCCACTGAAGAAAAAAAGTTCCAATTTATAAAGTCATGAACCTGCACCATACGAAATAGGTTCTGTAGCCTAGCAGATGGTAGCTTAAAGCAGGCTGAAAGTAAAGCAGAAAGTGCCTTAAGGCACATTCTGCTTTACTTTTAACCTGCTTTAAGTGGTCACCAGTCTTCAAAACTAGAAACAGGCTATGGGGTAATGGGTTAAACAGCATGTACTGTTCTTCCTTGTAAAACCTCAGGATACCAGTATTCACCAATGGTGGTAAAGCAACAGTTCTATGCAAACAGCTTCCTGCTTTATCCACAACCTGCCTTAAGCAGTTTCCTATAAGTCTCTTAAGGACAGGGAAGAGACATAAAAAGGCATATCTTTGAGGATTCATGAATATACAGGTGTGAAATAGCCTGATTCAGTTACTGTGACCAAAAGGTAATCAGTGAACAAATGCCCATCAATATCAATTGCTCAGTTTCTAGACAGATACATTTTTCTTACTTTTAAGATACCACTTCTATTTAACACCATCTCCAGCCCTCCATTTCAGTGCATTTATCAGAACATCTTAGGCGCTTTAGAGGAAGATAGGGTTAGAAGGTTTCAAGCTAGCATTAGTCTGTAACATAAGCTAGTGATACTACGATTATTTCCCTCAAGGAATGGAACTACAATCCAACTGTCAGACCAACTTTCCATCAACTCTCCAGTCTTGGAGGACATGACATGAAGCAGTGCCTATGGGAGTGTCCATCTTACAGTAACATGCGATCGAGCAATTTCTGTCACTCAGCCGAGGTAAATTGTAGGACAGTCACATCTTGGATTACTAAATATTTGCGAGCAATTTCTGCTTATTTATGGGCAGACAAATATTGGTGATACACAGCCTTATTGATTTTGAGGTTTGAATGTACAAGTACCGTGCCAATTACCAATAACATAGAACTTTTACATGACGCTGTTTACCAATTCTCCTGATATGACGCTGCCATTTTGCTGTCTGGTAATTTTTTTTTTTAAACAGGTTTTAGTCTCTTTCTCGCATTAAGCCTAAATGTGAGTTTCCACACACAATCACACAAAAAATGCATGTCTTGACTATAAAGGAATCGGCTTAATGCTGGACAAAAATAATGCAGAGTTTCAGTGTTACCGCGAGAGCGCGTTTCTTGCGTTTTTGACGCAACAAATTCACTTTTGGCGCAACTAAATTCAGCAAGTGCCTTTTATGTGAGGCAAGTCAATTCTGCCGACTAACTGAAACAAAAAATGTTAAAATCGGCATATTCATTGAAAGCACGCCGCCGACGCCGGAGTAAATACATAATTATGTATTCTGTGTTGTATGCATGTCGGTTACGAATTTGATTGAGTCCGAGAACGGCCATTTTCGTTGTTTTAACGGGTGCATTGTGGGTATAAGAGTTCATTTCGATTGGCATATAAAGTCACTCGAGTAATTAAAAATCTACAGTTGAAAAGGGAGAAATATACACAGATTCCGTGTTTGGTATTTAATTAGATCCTTATATATAGACTTATTGTGTTTGAATATGCTTTTAAAAGGTTTCCGTAGTACCGTTAATCGCCAGAACCGGTCGCCATTGTTGTTTGTTAATTGAACTCACTTTGCTAAAAGTGTATTGATTGGGGTAATGGACGTAAAGGCTCAAGCGTCATCTGCTAAAACGCAGAATATTTTACATCATTATTTATCTCTTCAGCGTCCAAACAAAGAGAATAAAATGCACATGTGTTATGTCATCTACTTTAAGGGATCAATTTACCTTCGTCTGTCTGGCCAGATCTACAAGTCTCACAGTCTGTCAGTTTCATTTTACGATAAATATTAAATCTAGCACGAATGAAAAATTTCGTTCTTCATTCGTGATATAAATAAGTGACACTTAGGGTATCGAAGTCTTCTATATTTAACAAAGTTGACAATTTTTTCTCACAAACAGGTTGCCTGCATAAAGAACTTGTCCTGAAAAAATGAAAACTGTTTGCTTGTCTGAAGTCATAGTGTAAATGCACTGATCGTAGGCAAAAATCTGATGAGGTGTTATAGAAATAGAAGTTCTTCTGTATACATGTGGAGTTAGATCTCTCAATTATATTAATTAAGTGTGAAATAAAGACACTGAACAACACAATAAGTATATCTATAAACGTCAAAAAAGTTCAGCTATCCTGTGACCCCAAAAATTTCCAAATGACCCCCACATTTTCATCAAGGGGGTCAAGAATGACCCTCTAAAATTTCAGTCCTGCAGTAACACTGCAGTTTCTGTAAGAGCATATTTGTCTGGCATTAATCACTTTTACTTTAGTGATTAAGCATGCATATATGTGCAATACTCTTGTCTTTAGAAATCAACATATTTTCTGATTGAGTTCTGCTGTAGACAGTTTTAACCCTTTCCTTTATAGATTTGATTTGTTTTTTTATATTACTTCGCTTTCTACAGTATTTCAGTCATATCGCGACGTCCAGCTAATTACAGGTGGAGGAAGACCCCAGAAGTCATTTATGCACTGTTTCAGGCACAAATTGGCAACTGGGTAGAACCACCGACCTTCCGCAAGCCAGCTGGAAGGCTTCCCCACATGAAAAATCAGAACGACCTTACTGGGATTCGAACTCACAGCGGTGAGGAGCTTAGTGATGTAAGCCACAGTGACTATACCACTAGGCCACAGAGGACCCCCTTTCCCTTATAGAAGCGCCTTTTAGCACAATAATTTATTCCATCACTAAAGAAAATATTTCCAACTTTTACAGTCATGAATATGTTTAATAAGAAATATTTTATGTATTCTAGTAGATGATAGCTTAAAGCAGGCTGAAAGTAAAGCAGAATGTGCCTTAGCCTTAAGGCACATTTTGCTTTATACTTTCAACCTGGTTTAAGTGACCACCTATCTTCAATACTAGGACCACTGGCTATGTGGTAAAGGGTTAAGAGTAGTAGAACAAACATGTTACATGTATTGGACTTGCCTACTTTCACACATTTACCTCTTAGTCCTCTTTACTGGAAGACAAATATCAATGGCATTCAGACATATTGATTGTTTTAGGTCTGAAATTACAAGTACAATAAAATCCCTCCATTACAGCAAGGTTGATTTAAATATTAGGTTTTGAAGGCACAACCTACAGTTTACCACATAATCCTGAAAGGCTCTCATCTTTACTTTCATCTTGCTTTAAAGCGACTCGCAACCGGATGGTGTACTTGTCAAAATAAAATAAAATACTCAAATAAAAGCAAATTTGTGGCATTATTTGGCTTCTGACATTAAAAAAATATGATCAGTCAAAAAAAAGTCTCAAGAATCGTCACCGACTCTTATTTTTTTTTAGATATATTCCATCGTTTTTCAATAGCGTCAGCTGACGGTTTTGCTGTTGTTGTTGCTTCTCTACACGGGCTCTGACATAAACCGGAGCCGAATAATGTAGTATTAAGCGCTACCAGTGAAGTACGTTAATTCGCTACCATATATAGAGAGCGTCCGTGGTCGAGGCGGTAAAGGCGTGTCCTCATTTTTCTTGTTTGTCTCCGCAATGGAGGGTCACGGGTTCGAATCCCACCAGAGCTTCTTCCTTTTTTTTTTGGGGAAATGCATTTTTTAACGGAATTTATTATCCTAAACTTAATCTTACCCATTTATATAATCATTTGACATATATTTACAAATTACCATTTTTAATGCTAAATCCGGTTGCTAGCCTCTTTAAACTGTACCCTACCATTAATTCTATAAATTAGTCTTGTTTTAGTGGTCATTATAGAGGGGTTTTTGGTTATGTTTGTACAGTACTGAACTATATTAAATTAAATTGATAATCCCAAGCGAATTGCCATCGAATCGCGCGCTTCAAAAAACAAATCCTACGTTTGAATATTTAAACGCGAATTTTCCGAAGCGGTTGTGACAAAAATGGAATCATAAACAATAACGGAGGCATATTTGCGAACATTTGTGAGATACACCATTCAAGAAAACTTACCCGAGGGTAAAGTTAATACTTTGAATCGCAAGCGAATCGCAAAAATTGTTAATTTAATAAGATTCAGTACTGTAAACTTCCATTTCTGCCATCTATGAACTAATTGAATGGCACAGAGAGAGGGGGGAGCTGATAAACAAAACCCGGGCGCGATGCCCTACTCTTATTATTGACAGAGTTCTCTGGTCTTTTGGATGCCCAGTGTAAGGCACTGATACAGAACTGAACAGAACAATCATTTTATTTTACTTGTACACATACATCATCATACAACTTACATACAAACTGTTACGTCAATCAATAGGCTTATCCAAACCTATACCAATATACAAAATATATAATTATTTGATACATCGGACCTATGTTTATAAAGTCTCATACCAAGTAAGGACTTGGTCCGGCGGGGATCAAACTCACAACCACTGGTACCAGGAGTCATGAGGGGGTTTACTGTACTATCAAACAAATGTTCAACAGCAATTCACTGAAAATATATTGCGATCACTTTATCCATTCCTCCCCACATGGGTATTATGACACCTTTACCTAAATATTTCCATAAAAGTGTCTCACCACAAATTCATACCCAGTATGCTGTTATACAGGATGTTGCAGTTTGCAGCAATTGAATAGTTAAGAAGAGAGCTCCTACATAATCTTTCTGTTTTACTTTCATCCAGCTTCAAGGCTTTTTATTTTATTTTAAGTCGTCACCTAATTAGTATTTTTGTACTTTATATTATATATTATTATTTCTTGCTTAAAATTGAAAATACTAGACTTCTGGAAGCTTTCTGCATTATTCATTTCTCTCAATCAGCAGTCACTTGTCTTATGAGGTCATCAAACTTCTTAATTGAGTGGTCACTTAGTATAAGATTGACAGTAAGAAAATCATCTTTTTTATCATCATAGAATTTCAATTAAATTTGTAACAAAAGATGCATATGCCAACACATTTTCAAATTGTTTGCATTCATTTACTCTTTAGGAATTTTTAAGAGTTCCAAAAGACCTTACTTCTTGCACTCAGGATTCACCATATTCCTTAGCCAGTGTCTGAATCAAAAACTTCTAAACGTCTTCCAATGACTGATTAGAAAGACCCAGTGGTTTCTAGTCATGCATACCATAGGAGCAAGACACAGAAATATGCCATGACTAGACAGATAGGTGTTCATTTATGCTATGATCTCCCATTATGTATCAACTCTTTGCATGCTGGGTAATTATTTTCGTATGCAACATTTGTCATCTGCTACTGTTCTAAAATAAGCATTTTCAAAATTTCTTTTAAATTCAGGGTCAGAATGGCAAACAGTTTGGATCATCCTGATGAGACACCACATGACGCAGCGTCTCATCTGGATCCAAACTGTTTGCGAAGGTAAACACTGTAGATATATACACCACTAGAGTGCAAAGAGTTAACCCATTACTCCGTGGATATGCATTTTCACCAAGCTAACTTATTCCTCCACTGAAGAAAATAGTTCCAATTTATACAGTCATGAATATGTATGATATGAAATACTTTCTATACTCTAGCAGATGATAGCTTAAAGCCAGTTTTTAAGTGGTCACCTATATTCAATATTTGAAACATGCCCGACACATGGAGTAAAGGGTTAAACAAGTAACTTAAAAAAACACAACTATCTAATAGGAAACCAATAAGGTGAGGAAAACTATCATAAACACAGTACTGCAGTATCAGTCCTTGTCTCCACGGTTTCCATCAACTCTACATTATACAACCTCAGAGAGGCGATTCTTACAACTGGTCACATCATAGAAATAAGATTTTGATGGAGATTACACAGTAACACCCCCCTTTAAGCACATAGAATTATAGTTCATTCCTCCACTGAAGAAAATTGTTCAAATTTATTCAGCCATGAACATGTGCAATGAGAAATATTTCCTATATCCTAGCAGATCATGAGATGATAGCTATAAGCAGGCTGAAAGTAAAGAATGCACCTTAAAGCACATTCTGTTTCCTAACATATTATACCTTAATTAAAGCAGGCTGAAAGTAAAGCAGAATGTGCCTTAAGGCACATTCTGCTTTACTATCAACCTGCTTTAAGAGGCCACCTGTTTTCAAAATTATAAATGGTATATTGGTTAATTGGTTGGTTGATGAAGTAAAGTAGTACTGCAGTATATTTGAGACAACAACTATGGCAAGAACAGCCAGGTTAGCTCATGGACTAGGGGAGACAACTACAGCTTGCTCATAGCAATGGAAGAATAGTTGTGAATACTATCACATTCTTCGTGTAGGTTGAATAAGCATGACAGTTGTTGAGAAGCAACTGTAAGATTTGGCCAGGTCAACTTGGCAGATGCATAGATGAACATTAGTTAACAGACTATTCAATGGAGTGGCATAAAGCTCCTCGCAGACAGAGATCTACTAGCCTTAATACATGCTAAAAACCTTTTTTCTTACATTATTGATGCATTGTACCATTATTGCCAATATATGTCATATTTAAGACTGCTAGTTCATCATCTTTTGAAGGATTGCTTAACACAGGTATGACTGTACAAGCAAATGGCATGAACATATCAGTACCCCTGCCATGTCAGTACCCAGTCTGTGTAGCCAGTGCCCAGTACAGTAATAGTCAAAACTTCATTAAGCCACCAGGCCTAAACCCATTACTCTATAACCTTTTTCTAGTATTGAAGATAAGTGACCACTTAAAGCAGGTTGAAGTAAACGTTATGTGCCTTAAAGGCATATTCTGCTTTACATCCATCCTGCTTTAAGCCACCATTTGCTAGGATGACAGAAAATGTGTCTTATGGTACATATTAACAAAGTTCTGTATAAGGTGTAACTATTTTCTTCAGTGGAGGAATAAGTGAAAAGGCATATTAATGGGGTAATAGGTTAAAGAAGCTTTGGACTCTCTAAATACAGGTGACCACTTAATGTAAGACTAAAGCAAAGCAGAAGCTCTTGAATGTAATATTTTCATCCTGCATTAAGTTACCATCTGACCTCTATAAAACATTGGTAATCCACCTCAATTTGAGAGACCGCTTAACACAAATTTGACTGTTTACTGAACACTCGGTCTGTGGGATCAATCAAAGACTAAAATACACAAAACACCTGCGGACAAACTGAAGTTCATCAACACAGCTATCTATTTTGCATGTTGCTATATGCCAGACATGATAGTACACACCATTTGCATACATCAAAACCAAGAAAGGTTTTAACAGTCAAAATTGTGTTACGCCATCTGACACAGAAAGCAAGAAAAACCTCACTCTTATCTCATTATCCCCTGAAGCTTCTAATGGATAATTCCAGTTTGCAATAAAGGCTGGTCCATTTTGGACTATTTAGGGTTGTGTTCTTTTTGTAATAAATTGCAAAATGCGAAACAGTGATCAGGGACTTCACTGTTTGCATAGGACAAGCGTAATCTTCGCAGGTACACATTTGGTAAAGGATGTATATATGCGTCACTAGGGCTCAATGAGTTAAGACAGGCTTTTGTTGTCTGAAAAACCTGCTGTCCGTTTCTGGTTTAAAAGTAGCCATCAAAAACTTCTTATTAAAATTGGGTCAGACGTTAGTCAGTTTGAATCCTGACCAGACAATCGCAGACATCCAGTGACATTTGGTCTTATTACACCTCGCTTTGAGTTACAGTGTTAAATTCCAATAGACCTACAGTTAACATTTTGCATGTCTTTTACATCTATCCAAAATATACTGTCACTCTTTATGATATTCTTTTTGTGACGCCATTCTAAAGGACATTACTTTTTTCCTCCGTCCGAAAACGTACTGTCAGCATTGACATGACTTTTGCTATTGGATACATTGGAACATTTTAAAGAGTGGTAACTTCTAATCAACTTTTGGCATTTTCTGTACAAGTTGCTTCCTTTTGTCCATTCCTTAACGATTTGCCACCATTTCGGAAGAGGATATTTGCCACCTAGACAATGTAAAGACGCTGTTTCTTCAATTTACTTATCATAACGTTCTTCTTTGTTTCTTGTAATATAATTGTAAACAATGTGACGTCGTAAGACGGCGACGTCATTTCCCGCGTTATGTACATGTCCGCGCTAAATTGGTATTCACAACACATTTTATAAAATACGAATAAAACGATTCCAAAGCCAGGGTTGATAAGCTCGGTGTAATAAAATAAATATTAGATGTCAGTTTCCGTGACATTCAAATTGTCAACCCTCAAAAACAACGCCTCGGGGTGACATACTGTTTCTCGGGTTGACAATTTGAATGTCACGCAAACTGCCATCTAATATTTATATAATATTATACAGTCCAAACTCGTTAATCCAAACTCGCTTAAACCGAAATTCTCGTTAAACCAAATATTCTCCCGGTCCCGATTTTTCCCCTTCTTATTCTATATAAATCAACTCCGCTTTATTCAAATTTCGTTTATCCGAATTTTCCGTTAATCCGAAGTATTAATCTGGTCCCTTTGAAAAGATTTACCCTCAAATTGACACGCTTAATCCGAAGTGCAATTTTCACACCTCGATCGGGTGTCAGACTGGTCAATTACCTGAGACAAAACCCTCGCCAAACACTCGCGAAAACTAATTACACCGCCTAAAGACTGTACACAATGTTTGCAGTATTGGCCAATTAAAGACATTTGTATCCATTAGTAACTCTAGAGATTTTTACAAACACAAGAAGAAGGTGTTGACATATGTTGCTCAAATGTTTGTAACCATATTCCTGTTCGCGATATTGAGATCGCTACTTCACTTTAAACGTTATGTGTACATGTACGTATGCAAATCGTTTACAAATTCGAAAAAAGTATTATCGCCGTTTTTCGAAGTTTCAAGCTTTTGTTAGGATTTAATATTTATGACATAAATGTATTAGATAAATTATAATGTATTTCATGATTTGCGTTATCAAAACCGTTGTCATAAAACGTGCCGTTTTGTTTATGTATGCGTGTGTGTAATGTCTTTATGAATACACATATGGGTACCGACGCGTATGTCAGTAGCAGAGAGTAAACAGAGGTTTGTGTTTAGTTGGTTTCATTAACTGGATTATGGGATTAAACAAAGTTATCAAATTTAAAGCACATCATTATTATTGCATAAGTATTAAACCAAAACAAAAAAAATAACTTTTTTTTTTACGTATATGCTTTAACTGAAAAGAAATATTACGGGAAGGAAACCCTATCAAAAAACGATGACCGGAGATGACAAAGTTGATACAAGATGACTGTAATTGATCCAATCGCTTAATTCGTACTCCCGTTAATCCGAATTATTTTCTTGGTCCCATGAAATTCGGATTAACAAGTGTGGACTGTAGTTGACAAACATCCCAATCTTAGTTTAATTGTAATTGAACACAATTACACATGCTATTCTCCATTTTACATAAAAAAAATAATTTCACCATCTTAGTGCTTTATTTTCGTTTTGCTTGTTGTGTTTCCACCAAAATATGGACCCATAATTTCCTCCCTTTGGCAAGAATTTACCAATATTCTGAAATAATTCTCCAATTAGTTCATTTCAATAACCATTCATATTGAGTTTTACAACAAAATCGAAATAAGGTACCATTTGTATGACAAAAGCTCACACTTTTAAACCAAACAAATATAAACTCCATTCCACTGAAAAATTAATGCAATGACAGTAATTTTTTCACAAAAGAAAACAATCCAATTTGAAAACAATAGAAATTCATTTGCAAGGCAACATTACATGTCTGGAAATTGCAATGATCAAAACACGCTATAACCCTTTCCCCTATAGAAGTGTCCTTAGATGCATACTAATTCCTCATTGAAATGTATTTTCATGTTTGACAAAGTCCTGATAAAGACCCATAGGTAATTTTTTCTTCACCCTGACAGGTGGTAGTTCCTAAACGAGCTTTCTTCTTTACTTTCAGACCTATGGGCAGGGCTCCAGAGAAGGGGAGTATTTCAAAAATTAAAAACTTTTATTTCTGCTTTAAACCCTATGGTGTTGCTTCTAATTAGAATCGTCTTGAAGAGACAATTCTAATGAGTAGTAACACCATAGAATTTGGTGCTGTATAAGTGAGAAAATACAGGATTTGTTCAGATTACTCCCTCTTATCAGGAGCCCTGTATGAGTTGAACTTACCACCTGTATTGAACAGTGAACTCTGCAAGCATTTTATGAGAGGAAAGGGCTACACAAGGAAGCTGTGTAACAGGAATGACAAGGAAACAGCTGATACTGATAGGCAATAAAATCACACAAGGTCCTCATATAACAGCTGCCACAACATAGTTTATATAATCCAAAATAAACATATCAACACATCCAACACTTTCAATCGTTCTAAATGCAACACCGAACATATTTATTCTAGTATAATGCATGGTCACAAAAAAGAAAGCTGGAAGGGATGCTACTAAGCCACACTGTGTGAAAAGTACTATGTTATTGATCTTTTTATTCAATTATTGTTGCTTCAGTTTTTAGCTGTTTGGTTATGATACATCATACTATAATCAAATTTCTTTGGGCTTTTATAAATGTACTAGTCTATATATCAAGGCAATGAGATAACTCTGATCAATGCGTATACTGTTACCTGTTGACAATGTATGAGTTAATGTTCTATTGACTTTAGTATATGAAGAGATTAAACAATAGGGTATTGCTTAATTAACCCTTTCCTCCCTGAAACTTTAAATGGACAATTCCAGTTTCCATTTAAGTCTAGTCCATTTCTGACTTTTAAGGGTTGTTTTTGTCCATGTTTGGCATTATGACAAACAGTGAGGACCCTGATCAGAGGGCTCCTTAGGAGCCCTCTGATCTGGGTCTTCACTGTTTGCATAGGACAAATGTACTATTTATATGTTCACTGTTTGCAAAGGACGCCAATATGCGGGACTAGTGTTCAAATGGTTAATCAATACATATAGCGAATGCCGAGACATAACAAAACAGTAACCAGAATGACGGACCAATGAATAGACTGTCATAGGGGACTAATGAATAGAGACTGTCTAAATATAACTACTAATGAATGACTATACTTATACTTTACATTTTAGATTTCAGAATATTGTCTCCATGATATGATGAAATTATAATAAGTTGTACACATCACAAAGAGTGGCTTAAGTTTAAACATCATAGCACAAGATAAGGGGTGTTTAAATATTAATTCAAACCCTTGTGTCTATAAACCATATATTGCCACTACTCATACTACTCATAATCAGAATTATCTCGCAGAGTAGTTACAACTTACAGTTTGATAGAGATACAGAGAAAACTAGGTTGGAAATATTTGCTTTGCTCCCTCTTATCTGGAGTCATGTTTACCATAATGACCCTAAGTATTGGGACAGACATGCCTGAGCACACAGTGTAGACCCTGATCTGATAGCTGCACTGGAGTCTTTTCATGGTATACACTGTTTGCCATTCAGTTTGGACCTTTTGAACAAACTTCTGTGCAATAAAAGCTATATGTTCAATTATAGGATGAATACAGCAGTTATACAGCCTAACAGGATGTCCCAATATTTAGGATTTTTTTGGTATCAAGCATTGGCCGGTGGGAGGCAGCCGTATCTAGGGATGGCTGGCACAGGAAGAGCACATAACAGACTTACACACAAACTTCCTCACTGTACTCTGGTGGGAAATAGTAAGTCAAGTTACGCAAATCCGGCTCACTGTAGGGGAGACAAGTTACACACAGATCAAAAAGGTGTGTTCAAAAGAACATGTCAACTACAGTGGCAGCTAGGGTGATTCATAGTATCAACAATGTAACTGAACTCTTTCCTTCATGTTCATACCTCTTATTCCTTCAACTCTTCCTTAATGTAATGCCTGTAAGGGTGTTCATACTACTACAGTGCCCCATCTCTACAACGACACTCAGCCGGAGACAAAAAGTGTGTGCATTGTTCAGAGGGAATCGTTATAGGGAGGGAAATTTGCAAACAGCTTGAATCCAGATCAGACGCCGCTTTATGCAGCGTCTGATCTGGATTCAAGCTGTTTGCCACTTGTCATTAAGGTTTTTATGTCAAAATGTCCATTATGTAACCTTTAGAAGAACAGCAGAAGACACGTTACTGCGGTGGTGAAATGGTTAGAAATAGCTGTTTTGTTTGTGGACCAGCGACAAGTGTCGTTGAAAGGAGGGAATCGTTGTTTGGAGGGCTGTTGAAAAGAGGAAGCGCTGTAGTACTGCCCTGTCCTAATAAGCCTTATAAAGACCTGTAGGAAGCTTATACGACATACTAATTGCCTAACCAATTACTCCATACAACTTCAGGGTTCCAGAAAAGGGAAGTAATTCTGCAAACTAAAATGTTTATGCCCATATCAAAGCCTACGGTGTGACTACTCATTAGAACCCTTTTGAAGAGTATCACACCATAGGGTTTGATGCAGACAGGAAAATGATAGAAATCTAAAGCCCTGATCTGTGAAGGAGAAGTTAACCCTTGGATCTGTAGAAAAGGTGGACAGATATGCTTAATCCATTACCCCATAAATACGTCTTTTTACGCTTCTTATTCATTCCTCCGTTGAAGACAATAGTTCCATTTTAAACAGCCATGAATATGTGCCATAATAAATATTTTATGGATAATGGTTTAAAGCAGGCTGAAAGTAAAGCAGAATGCGCCTTAAGGCGCATTCTGCTTCACTTTGGAAAGTTTCAATCTGCTTTAAGTGGTCACCATACGTGACATGTCTTCAAAACTAGAAACAGGCTATGGGGTAATGGGTTAAGTACAGAAAAGGTTTTTACATGTGTGAAAGGAGCTTGATAAGCAAAACACCACATCATCAGACATCAGTGTCTTCAGCTCACTAGTAACTAGTGTTAAATAAAAGTAAAATAATATGAAAAGTTATTTTCATTTAACACTCACACTAACTCTAAATTTGCTAATTTCTGATAATAAGTTCAAGTCCTACAAAATGATTGATGTATGTAGATCAACTTGACAAACCAAACATACTCAACAACTTTACTGCAAGCTTATGGGACCTTACATCACAATCATGATCACTAATTAATTTTGCCTGGTTTAGGTTAAATGGTATTGACATTAGTCAAACCTGAGTGAAGATGCTATTTAAAAGAAGATGAATTGGCGAAAGTACAGGTGGCATGTTAATACAGAATAAAAGTACAAGTCCCTCCATTAAGCAGTGACCTGTATTTAACCCATTACCCCATAGCCTGTTTCTAGTTTTGAAAATAGGTGACTTTTTAAAGCTGTCTGCTTTAAAAAGTCACCTATTTTCAACTTAGCAGGTTGAAAGTAAAGCAGAATGTGCCTTAAGGCACATTCTGCTTTACTTTCAGCCTGCTTTAAGCTACTACTTTCTAGAAAATAGATAATATTTCTTAAGAAACATATTCATGTATGTATAAATTGGAACTATTTGCTTCAGTGGAAGAATATATCAGAGGCGTTAAAAGGCGTATTAATGGGGGTAATGGGTTAAAGATTTGCATGCCTCTTCTAAGAATTGCGGCTTCACACAAGTTTGATTATGTTGATAAGTATGATAACTGCCTGACCAGTGAAAAAAGCCTCATTATAATTAGTAATACATGTTGTATTTTTCTATATCTAACTTTCCCACAACTGCTGATTTAGCATATCATATCAAACAATCCATTACACTAATGATCAATACATTGCTAGTTAACATGTCCTGTAAAAACATATGGAGAAAACAATCATTTTCAATCAAGCGATTAGTGCCTTTCGGGTCTAGCTTGGAAAACATTTCAGCTAGCCTTTATGACTCACAAATTTATGTTATAAATAAATTTAATACAGAAAAAAGTTGAATGTTTATGATTGATTATGGGAACACCCTTTAAAGTTTAAACTATAGCATCTACCTTCTACTGCGTCTCCTAGCAAATTTTTCAAATCTGGAAACATGCATAATCCCATCACAGAATCTATAACCTGACTACAAAATGCAGCCTGAAATGAGTCATTAGTCCATCCGTTTTCCAGAGAAAAATACAAGAAAAACAGATATGTTAAAATGTACAGTTGCTAACTGACTTGTCCTACACAAGTACTGCTGCACAACACGAATGCTCCTATTGAATTTCCTTGTTTCATATTTCTACAAATCAATACAGTTCACTGTAGGAGAGAATACCAAGTTTCCTATCAATACCTGAGTACAGTCAAACTTCGATATCTCGAACTCCCTTAACTCGAACTATCCGATTTCTCGACACATGAATTTCATTATTTCATGCTCTTCAAGTCGAAAAATGTGGCTTAGCCACGTTTTAACTTTGAAATACAGGTATGTCCGACCTAACCGAGTTCGAGATTTCGAATTTCAAATGTACCAAGTCTTTACCACCAGTTTGAATTTGCAGTCAAACTAGTGTTAAATGGCCACATAAATTGTGATGAATCTGTAGTCTTTAAGACCAGCTTCAGCTTAATCCAGACCAAACATAAACCAGAAAGCTCCTATAAGTTTATGTTCCACTTTTGATCTGCATCTTTATACCGTACTTCTCCAAAGAGTGGCTGCTTAACAGACAAGTTTGACTGTTTGCTTAGAATTTCATGGCCACTAACCCTTCACACATGGCCAGTTTATATGATTTTTACGCTTGAAAAGATCTTCATGATTAATTTACAAGAAGACAGACCAGGTATGGAGAAGGTAATGGCTGGCATATTATAACAACTCATGTAAACAAAACCTTTGACAGATATAAACATTCAAAGCAAGCCTGGCACCATGCAGACTGTTCTTGGCAGGGTTTCAAAGCCGATTTTAACTCTATCTTCCAACACTTCTTTGCTGGACTCTTTCAGTTTTTAAAGTAAAAAATGTTTAAGCTACTCAAACAATAAGGGCTGGTATAAACAAACAACAGCAAGCAGAGTTATTTCAAAATTTGATCTATGGATCTGCAGATGCTGAAAAAAACCTCACAGGACATTTATAAGTCTTTTCCATCTCTATCGTTCTAAAGGTCACAAGAGAGACATAAACACCATGTATTGTTGCCACAGTCACCTAGCTAATTACAATTTTAAGTATGTACAGCAGAGATGTTCTTTTCCATTAAATGACTTTGTACTAAAACAACTACATGTATGTTGGTTGCAAACAGCTAAGAACTTGATCAGACAGAAAAACTCTGCATCTGTAATGGCTCCAGACTATTTGCCACTCAGATTTAAACTAATGATTTTTTTCCAAGAATTTGTTGTTTTCTACATTTTATTGCATTTTGTTTCATGTAAATGAGAAAGAATAATGTCTTCCTCAATGTAGAAGCCAGAACCCTTATTCAATATTAACTCTTTGCATGCTAGCAGCGGAATAACTATTATATATGCAAACAGTTTAGATCCAGATAAGATTCCGCATTTATTAAAGTAGTGTCTCATCAGGATCTAACCTGTTTGACCTTGTAGGAGAACTTAGACGGACAATGTTATATCCTTTGCATGAACCTTATGTGCAACGAGAGCACGGTATGCGGGTGCCAACGCTCGTCTTGTCATCCTAAGTTATGGCGATGATGTTATATTCTCCCTAGTTCTCTAAATGACCTCTACATGAGTTTGACCTTTGTCAGACATGACCCAAGTTGTACTGAATTCAAGAGCTTTTTGAGGTGAGTACACATACCAAATATACAGTCCGCATCACATGTTGTTCCACAGTTATGGCCAATGCTAAGATTTAGGAAGACGACAACGACTTAGTCACTACAATGCAGACGCCCGATTGATGACAATAACTCATTGTTTCTTCAAAACAGAGGAGCTAAATATGACTAAGTACAACTACATGTATCTTTAATTCTGTAAAAAAAATTAAGAAAGTAAATAAATCCTGACAACATGCACATTTGTTATGTTGAAACACTTAACAAACTTATAATGTTGAAGCTTTTGAAAACTGTATGAGGACATAGTCTTATTAGAGGAACAGTGTAGGTTCCGTTGCATAAACTTTATATGAAAACCAGAGTAGGTAGTCAAAGATTACAAAGCTCCCCTCCTGCAAGAAACAGACTCTAACGCAATTAATGTTGACCCTAGAGGTCATGGTCAAAGGTCAAGTTCACCAAACTGGGGTGCATCATGGTCTACTCATTGAGGTGCATATAATTAGCATATGAAGTTTTGTGACTGTAGGTGCAGTCATTTGCTGAGAACAGACTTTAATGAAAACCTTTACCTTGACCTAGAGATCCAGGTCAAAGGTCAAGGTCACCAAACTGCTATGCATCATGGTCTACTAAATGAGTCGCATCAGCATATGAAGTTTTGTGACTTTAGGTGCAGTCATTCGTCAGTTTCTGAAATCAAGTCTGGACGCAGGGGATAAAGCATAAGCGCCCCCACTTCATGGACGGGTGAGCTAAAAAAATGACTTGAAGTAGAGTTCAAACTGACAGTAATTCTGTGAAAAGTTAAAGCAGGTCAAAATCATTATCACGTGCACATCTGGGGTAAATATGGAAACAGTCTGCAAAATTATAAAGTAGATGGACAAAGTACCGGACTACGGTATTACTGTTGCATGAACTTTATATGGTAACAAGACTATTAAATAAGTCCAAATAAGGTCAAATCAAGGTTGGGTGACATGGGTGTATTAGGAATGATCCAAGGCAACTGTATAAGTATCTAAGCATTCCAGTAAGTAGTGTTGATGTTAGACGAAACACTTAAATTGTTTTGGTGCATATATTATGTATGTAAACAAAACATCAACGTGACATAATGATATGGTCAGGATCGTGATCAGGCCCACTGTTTGTATGGCCTGGTCATGATCTAAATTGTTTGCTAAAGTCTATACACATCTCTAGTACTCAAAGGGTTAATAAGTTAATAACAGCACTTTGTCAGCTATTGAAGTATTCATCCTTCTAGTTCACCCTGCCTATACTTCATAACTTTCCTAAACCCTTTAAACCCTAGTCCCGCATATAGGCGTCCTTTTCAAACAGTGTACATGTGACTAGTACACTTGTCCTATGCAAACAGTGAAGACCCAGATCAGAGGGCTCCGAAAGGAGCCCTCTGATCAGGGTCTTCACTGTTTGTTATAATCCAAACATTGACAAGCACAACCCTTAAAAGTCAGAAATGGACTAGACTAAAATGGAAACTGGAATTGTTCATTTAAAGTTTCAGGGAGGAAAGAGTTAATGACATTTTCCTGCATATGCATACACTTCAATATAACAACTGATGTTTCAACGAGCAACTAGCTAGAGTTAATACGTTTCACAGAGCGACTAGCTAATGTTAATACTTATAATTATGCATACAACAAAATACTTTGTTCAGGATTTACAGTATGCGCAGGACAACCATTATACCCAACATACTAAGTGTTATTATTATTATTATTATTATACCAGATTTATATAGCGCTCTTTTCACACAGGGATTGTGCGTTCAAAAGCGCTTTACATGAAATAACACATATGTACCTATAAATCGTGAAAAGACAAAATAACTACAATTAGATCTGAAATAAAACATGAATAAACATATAAAAGACAGTCCCCCAAAACGGCGATCACATTACCCCCATCAATCAGCAATGAACCGACCGGCTAAGTATTGCCGACTGATATAAATAATGGTTGTTGTAAAAAACATTCACCCCTGAAACTTCAAGTTGTCCATTCCATTTTACTCTGGTCTTTGTCTACATATACTGAGCAAAAATTGTTTAGTCAGTTGTTAAACATGGGATTTCCCACAGAGAGCATTCCCAGTTTTGTGTAGATCTGGAAAGCAATATCAAAGAAATACGGAACAGCAGAAAATGAAGTAACTGTATAGTTAAGGGGGTTGCATTGGAAGACATTGGTTGAAGTATTTGTTTTTGAGTATTATTTGTTCAAAGTTTACTCTTTTTTCCATGCAAAGGGAGGTAATTTGAATATACAGTGCTAAAGAATGATTCTCCAAAATGCTATATTTTTGTTCCCAACTACTTTTCCAACATTACTCATGATTACTGCTAACTTTCATTACTGACATCTCACTTAATATGACTGGTAAAGCAGATACAATACATACACAGTTCTCATAGCTTTTAGTTTTAGACATAAATGAAATAAACATTTCTCTTAGTTTTTTTACACAAACGAAACAAAATGCAGAAATTGTATTGTTTGAACTATAGCATATTAACTCTTTCTTCCCTGAAACTTAAAATGGACAATCTCAGTTTCCATTTTAGTCTTGTCCATTTCTGATTTTTATGGGTTATTTGTCAATGTTTTGCATTATGACAAACAGTGAGGAGCCCTCTGATCTGGGTTTTCACTGTTTGCATAGGACAATTGCACTTTTCACATGTATGATTTTGAAAACGACGCCTATGTGCGGGACTAGGGTTCAAGGGGTTAAGTTATTAACATCCAGTCTTTTTATCAAACGACAGTGAATGAGTGCTCTGAATGTACTTAATACATCACTTCATCGGCATTGTCTGCTAAATCACTTCGGGGGAAAAACGCAGGAAACAGCTCAGGGCTTAAAAAGTCCACTTGTCCGCTCGTCCTGCATACTTTTTCCCTTCTTTGTCTAATGTGCAGGGGAAGTGCATTTTTTGGATTGCCTCATTGTCTTTTATGCAGGACCAGTGACAAATTTTAGATTTTTTTTACCCCTGTAGCTAAAGATTTTTCATCAAAACACTATACTAGACATACACTAGTAGATCTACACAGTATAACCGTCAAAATAGTAAAGCCTGTTCTCACAACAGTTGATGATTTTTCCATCAAACTTAAGATATCTCACTATCGGAAACAATGAACCACCAATTATTTTATTCATGCTACACACATTCATTTGAATTTCTGTTTAAACCGGGTCTTTAAATATGGACAGTAGAAAAATAAAAATCCAATTTAATTTTGTATAAACATAACACAGACTCGGTGGCAATTTCTGATAATTTGGATGGTGGTTCATCTTGGATGACATTTAGCTTCTTAAAATAATATCAACATTTTTGTTTCGATCGGATTTAAATGCACGAAATCGTTACCAATAATGTCTCACAAACGGTAAGTTTTTATTGAGAAGACAGACATTTTACGGGAATCACGAGACTTACAAATATACCTCCGAACATTCTGATCCGCCCCGCTCCGCGCCCTAGTTGCTTTAAAATATAGGTTATATTAAGGTACGAAACGTCCGAATGCGAAATAACAATGAAGAATTGTTTTACTGCGTAGGCACTCGGAAAATGAACAGAGTCGTGAGAAATACTACTGAGTAAAATGCAAACAAATCTCCGCTGCCATTTCCGATGATGATTTCCTGTCGTTCTAAACTTTTCGAATTGGGAATTTTATTATCGACTACTGGGGGAAAAATGGTCAGTTTCGGCAAAATGGGAATGCCTCCATTCATCGATATCAGTTATATAACAGGTCTTATCTTTGGAAATAGGGAAAGGGGGGTCACTACCCTTTGATAGGGGAAAATATTGAGCGCCGCAGGTGCGAACTGAGTGCCGAAGGCACAAGGGGGCCGGGGGGAGTGTATGAGAGGGGGCATCCCCCTCTCATTGGTGGGGGGTAAGGGGGGCCTCCCCCGGGAAATTTTAAAACCTACATTGCAGGAGGTGGCTTCTGAGGCATTTCTGGGATTATTTTTAGGTATTTTTTTCTGAATATTTTTTATCTAAATTAGCCTGGATATTCATAGATCAGCCTTTAAACCTCCCCCTGTCACAAATGAATTTGTAACTTGTCCATATAAAATTCATAAACTTGATCTATGTTGTCATTTAAAGCAAATTAAGTTAAACAAGACACAGTTTAAATACTGTACAACAATGATATTATATGACAATGTTAATAATTTCCAATTATTGCTAAATTAATCATGAACAATTTCCTAGTACTGCTAAATTAATCATGAATGCATGTATAGTTGCATTACACTTTAAAATCCAAGTTACATCATTTTCTTATAGTTCTTTAAAGCGACTCGCAACCAGATGGTGCATTAAAAATAGTAATTTGTAAATATGTGTCAAACGCTTATATAAATGGTAAAGAATTAGTTTAGGATAAGAAATTCTGTTTAAAAAAAATGTATTTCAATAAAAAAAAATATTGGTCTCTGGTGGGATTCGAACCCGGGGCCCGGCATTGGCGGACAGAAGGCAAAATAGGGGAAACCGCTTAGACCAATGGACCACAAAACTATCCGTTTATCACGGATCTATTTAACGTATTTCAATGTGTAGCGATCGAAAGTGCATACAACTTCGTAATTCGGCTCGTGTTTATGTCTGAGCCCGTGTAGAGAAGCAACAACAACAACTATACCGTCTACTAGTCGGTATAGAAAAACGATGGAAAATATCTAAAAATCTAAGATTCGGTGACGATTCTTGAGACTTTTTTTGGACTGATCATATTTGTTTAATGTCAGAAGCCAAATAATGCCACAAATTTGCTTTTATTTGAGTATTTTATTTTATTTTGACAAGTACACCATCCGGTTGCGAGTCCCTTTAAGTCAGTAAAAGTGATTCTAATGGTGAAGTGGTTCTTACGGTGTCAGATTCTATTTTAAGTAACAATTATCTTGCCAATTTGTATTTTATCTTAATTTAACATTAAACTTAATCCTACACTGTGTTTATACAAAATGACACGAAAAATCCTTCTTTAACAAATTAATTCTTACATAATACATAATTATGCTCATTCTATGTGATGGACGCCATTGTTGTCAAATTTGACAAAATGGCGGATATTGGAAGTTTGTTTCTAAACTTTGTTGGAGTGATTGGAAGTGTTATGATTTGGCTGGAGATTCAATTTTAATGCATTGGAGGGTGTATAATTGCTGTTTTAGGTGAGTGAAAATCTTATAAAGTATTTTCAAGGGAAATTTTAGAAAAATCGTAATTCCTTTTGTTTACACACCAGTAAGATTTCATTGACTGATGATTGAGACTGACGAAACACGGACTGGAGAAATGTGTGAATGGGTGACCGTTAGGGCTGCAACGGTTCAGGTACTTCACGGTTCGGTTCGGGTTCAAGTAGACCCCTTCGGTTTTCGAGTATTTCGGTTCGGGTATTAGGATAAGAACTTGATAAAATCAAACTGAAAATAATTCTCATTTACTGGCACATGTCTACGCAGACAATACACACTTTTTCGAAAACGCTATCACTGTCATCTATAATTTTATCATGTCTACGAGAAAGATGTGCATTTCTTTCTACCATTTTAGGACAGATTGTAGCGAATTTAAGGCGTGGTTCGTCTGACCTGTTTTTCATTGAAGTTTCGTAACTAGAAGATTATTTGAGAAGCACAATGAGACTATAGGCAGCTTGTAAATGCCATTCAAGGATAACCAACCAAACATATATAATTTCGTGGTCTAAACGATTTTTGATCAAACAATGCAAAGTAGGTCAACTGTGATTGACCGGAAAACATCCGGATAGGCCGGTGCGTTTACCGGGAGAATAGTGATGCCAAGTATAAAGCATGACCAAAGAAGAGTGGTTTCCGCTTTGTTCAAGCGTTTGCAATTTCAGAGATTCTAACATTCTTGATATACGTGTTATTTATATATTAGCATCTATTAGCCATCTTCTTTTAATTTACTGGTCAATAGATAAAATGCTGCATTTTAGCCATCGCGTGACTGATAGCCACGATCTCGTGGAAACTGGCAACCGACAGTGCATTACAAATACAGTGATCAGTGACAACTAAAATTGTGTCGTACTATGTTATTTTAAAAATATGTGCAATAACAAAACCATACAAATACTACAAGCATGCGGTTTTCTAGATAAATCTACAAATTACCAACGAAAACAAAAAAGAATAAACTTACGAGCCTCTCTTCTTATCGTCTGTTTTGAAACGAGTTTTAGCTTTTGAACGTTTTTTCCGGGCTTGGATGGCCAAAGCTACAATAACAAGTAAAACACATTATTATGGTGTTAGATATCTTAGTAACTGTATGTCAAATCAAGGAGTAACGTTGCACTTTACCTTTTCTTGGAATCTTAGAGCTCATACTTGTTATTTTCCACCATTCATCAATGTTAACTTCGCGCATGCGTGTTGTGCAGTGTGTTGCATTATGGGACCATATTGCTCTTCCTTTAACCTACAGTGTTTCACAAAAAGTTGCACCTTACACTGAGTCATACGTATGCTTAAGTTCTAAATGAAACTTAAATCTCATAAATATCTATGTATATCTACTTTAAAATATCGAATAGTTTACGAACAGAATAAATACTGCATAAAATTGTAATAGATATTCTGGTTTCTCTTGTAAAGGGCACGTTTATAGACATTAATTAGATGTCTCTGTTAAACACTTTTGTTAATTCTGTACCAATGCTGAAGTTCATAGTCAACTCGTACTCACTAAAATTCGGGTATCATTAGTTAACTAGATTTCTTAATCATTTATGTAGACATTTAATATGAGTTTGATTACTTTATGCTTACATTGCACAAAGAAATATAGATATCTAGTTTCTAGGAACTGACCAATTCTAATTAGGCCTACACGACCACAGGTACTTGACACATACTTTATTATCTATTAACACCCCCCCCCCCCCTTTTTTAATTTTTTTTTTTTTTTTTTTTTTATTACTATACTTCTATTATAGATACAAGGTAAACAGCGCAATTCAACATCTAGTCTTTACTATCGACTTAAGCTGATGCTAAAATAGACTCGATCGCCGATATTCTCTTGTGGTACCCTCGGGAAATGATTAATTTATCAATATCTACTTTTTATTTCATCAAATTCCGTCAAATAACGCCACAGTATGTGAATTATAACGAAAATAAGCATCAAAAAGTTTTATGTCGTTTTCATGGTACATAGCAACGAATGTACATGTTGGGGTGATCTGTTATTTGTCCACAATAAACGGCCTATGCCACTGGAACTTTCACCAAATATTATAAATCATCTTTAAATGAAATATTATCAGTTTTATATAATTTACATAGAATGCAAAATTAAAAGAAACTTTACCTGTTTAATTTTGACCAATGAGATCGCTCCGTTCATTCAATTCATTCAGGTATTCAAAATGGCATTCACAATGAAACGAGTCTTTCACTTGTCAATTTCATGCCAAATTACATGTATATTTCATATAGCTGATAGTGAAGAGGGTCATGTTCCGACACAAACGCGTTTGCTCTAATGAAATTACGTGAAAGTTCCAGCCGTAAAGGCCGTTAAATGTGCAAACCGACTAGATTACCCCTTATTTTGGGCAATAAATTCTGTACCAAGAGAACGACATAAAACTTTTTGATGCAAATTTTCGTTATAATTCACGTACTGTGGCGTTATTTGACGGAATTTGATGAAATAAAAAGTAGATATTGATAAATTAATCCTTTCCCGAGGACACCACAAGAGAATATCGGCGATCGAGTCTATTTTAGCATCAGTTTAAGTGGATAGTAAAGACTAGGTGTCGAATTGCGCTTAATTATTTCATTAAATCTACATGGCGCCTGATCATGATCCAAACTGTTCAAGTGACACTCAGTTCAATGTTTCTTAAGTCAAAATACCAAAACGTTAAATTTGAGAAACAAAAACAGACGACAATTGTTTAAAATTGATGTCGTCATAGCATTAAAGGGGTTTATAAATATACAGTGGAGAAAACGTTATTCTTTCCCAATAAACGCGTTACGCTAAAACTATTATTTCCATTGCAAACAATTTGGAGCCATATCAGACTCCAAACTGTTTGCCACTCATCTTAAAATAAATCCTGGGAAATGTCAAAAAGTTGCAATTTCCTACATTTTACTGCTACGCGTTTGCGTTTAAACGGGAAAGAATAACGTTTTCTCCCATTTTCGCCCATGTGGGATAGAGGTATTCCCGTATATCCTCCATACCACGTGACGTCTTTTATTGTTTGCCCAGCTTTACCACAAGCGCTGCATGACGCGGGTAACCAATGACGTCATTTCTTATGACGTTACTATATAAACAACGTCATGTGTTGGCGGAAAAAATGCACACAAACTGCATTTATTTCGTTATTTGTATATGTTTTAATGTGGGTTTTTTAAATGGGAGAAAAAAAATCCACCATTCGTTTTGCTGATGTAGGATAGGAATTTCTCCCCCAATTAAGGAATAATTCGGAATATTTATTGTATTCATGGAGGTATGAAAAAAAAACCTGGTCACACTTTTGTATGAAACCGCTTCGCGGTTTCTTTGCGGTAGATTAATGACGTTACATGATGTGCGCAGTAATCCCGTCTACGTTGACGGTGCGTCATTGACTACAGAAGTTGCTAAGAACCGTTCCATAGTTGCTATGATTAATCGATGATTTTATTCAGTTAAATAAGAATTACCATCATTTTGTGCTTATTATCGTTTGATTGTCGTTTTACGGTGCATATTTATGTTACAAGATGTATGTAGTGCGAATTCATTCTTAAATGAAAGTAAATCATATTTTGTTTCCGGAGGGAAACTGTATGATACACGTACCAAGATATGGCGTCTCTCTGACCGTCGACCAATGGGAGCTCAGCGGTAGGTGGCCGATCTAGTCTCTTAAGATATCTATGAGTTGGACTAAGGAAAAGTAGTCCTGACACGGCGTGGCCTGAAATTAATTTTGTTCATGGAGTTATGAAACAAAAATTACAGCCAATCACAGCTAACCAAATGTAATGAAAACAAACAATATCAAATTATTAAAATATGACGTAATATGACGTAATTGGATTAAATACCATATTTGGTGGCCAAATACTGCCTTTACTTGTAGAAAATCATGTTTTTCCTGGACTTTCGGGTGGACTTTTACCCGGATCTCTTTTCAAAATTCGCTGGATCTTAATGTTTTATGATTCTACACATATCAATATACGTGTATGCAAAATGTGGTGTTTTCTTCCAGAAGCGAGCATCTTTTTCACTTGTGGACCAAACTATAGGGTCTACTGTACAATTTTCAATTTCATTTCCGTAAGTTTTAGTTTTCGCTGCACACAAACTGAAATCTTCTGAATTTATCTCTTCCTTTCAACCCTTTCACCGCCGGAGTCGCATAAACTCGACTTTGCAAACAGTTTGGATCCTGATCAAACGCCGCGCAATGCGGCGTTTGATCAGGCTCCAAACTGTTTGACACTCGTGTCGATGTTTCTGAAGTCATACTTCCTTAAATCTACTTGTGAAAATATCTTGCAGACACCAATATTGAAGCAGACGACAAAATAACAGTGAAGGGGTAAAAACCTCACGATTTATTTTTGGCGCCGCGGAAATGATTAAGCATGTGTAGAACTTAGACAAGAGTAGCAAATAGTCTACATACAAAATGTTTACATAAGTCTTCAATACTAGTGTAAAGCATTCAAATGATTAAACCATTTATGCCTGGATAATGCAATGAACTCGCCCAGTCGGTACTTGCTGGCAGATTTCATTATATATATAAGGATGATTCAAAGGCACTGCAGTGTTTGTCAATACAGCAGATAATTTCATACGAACCAGCAAAATAAAAGTGCGGGACCCGATGAGACGCCGAGTAAAGCTGCGTCTCACCAGGGTCCACACTGTTTAGATAATGTTGGTTTAGGAACACGGACATTCTCGTTTAGCATGTAGACCTATGTCTCCTCAAGAGATGTATCGGGGCAACAAAAGTCAACGTAAATAAAGTACTCCTTCCCCACATCGGCCTACCGAACAACGACTCCCTCCTAACAACAACGCTTGCCGTTGTTCCCTAAACAAGACAATTATGTCGAACCATTTTACGGAAGCAATATCGTCTGTTCAAAATTATCGTCTGCTGTTTTTCTCAAATTTACATACATGTATTGGACATTCTGACAGAAAAAACACATTATGAAGAGTGACATACAGCTTGAATCCCGATCAATTGATCAGGATTCAAGCTGTTTGCAAATACATGTATAAGCCAATTCCCTCCTACCCAATCTAATATAACAACTCCCTGGATCTACATTAGACGGCATCTGATCACGATCCAAACTGTTTGATAGTCATATGATGCTTTGGGCCAATCTGTATTAAATGATAAACTTTAAAAACAAAAGGAAACGATAATTATGTTGCCGAGCTGACGATCTAGATATTATGGCAGTGAATATATCAGTTCTACTGGTTATACCATAGATGGTAATTAATTTAACTATTGTGGCGTAACACGTTGATCTTTCTCACTGTTCTGAAAAAAATGAAAAGCAAGTACAATGCAATTTTAGAAATGGATGACAAATTAATTTATCTCAACATGAGTGGCAAATCGTGAGTGGCTGAATGTGGAACCCAATGCCATACACAAACTGTTCGCAGTGGACGTCTCTTCTATGTGATGCAAACCGCTACGTTTCATGGGGCAGAGAAACGATTTTTGCCAAGTGGGTTCTTTCATGCTTATTAGATGATCCTTTTTTATTATTATTTATTTAATTCAGGGTAGCCTGGTCTAATTTTTCCTGTTTTTTATTTTTGATAGAAATTCATGTTAGAAAACACCAGATGCCGCATTGTGAAGTGTCTGATCTGAGTCTACACTGTTTGCCTATGTCCAATTTATGTGACTCTATGCAGAAATGGGTTAATCATATTCCCAACCTTTTTTGAGATATCTACTAGTTGTTTCAAAACAACAACAAAAACCCTTACCAATACGAAATAACTAAGCAGTTCTAACTGTGGGTATTGCATTGCATTGTAAAGCAAAAAGTGGAGAGCCTGACCGGATGGCCCTTCTCCTAGTCATCTAAACCTGAGTCTAAACTGTTTGCTTATGTCCTATTTAGTTATGTAGATATGTGGCTAAATATATCTGGAACACTTTGCATAAGATATCAACCATGATTACCTTTGCAAAACGTAGATGAGACACAGAGTAATTCGGGACCAGGCTTAACAGAATCCAAGCTATTTGATACTTGGACTCTGTTTTGAACAGTTTTTTTGGAAACTACTGATTTTAGAAACAATAGCAGACAACATTAAGTCCTGGTTAATGCATGTCCTGGTTAATGCATCAAATATTATTGCATGCCAAAGCATGCAATAATATTTTATGAATTAACCAGCTTGTCACCACCTGACCCCTTAGAAACATAATCTATATACCAATTAAATGCTCTGGCATGTATAGATACGCCAGGCAGAGCCTTAATGAGCATTGTCAGTTCTTTGATAAGATGAAACAATGTGTTAACACAAACAAAACTATTTCTCTTTTCTTAAAAAGTCTACATTGTAGTTACCAATAGGCTGTATCTGGATCTACTGCTCTTTTATTTGAATTTAATCTGGTTGCAACCTGTTTTTGAAGAGCATTATTAATTCTGTGAGAAATTAAAAACACATGCATTCAGTAAAACATTTAGCAGACTGCAGGTGCCAGCAAAACATGTCCCAAGTACAATTTGGGAAGAGAAAGTAACCCGATACCAGGCTTTCTGTAGAATTCAGATATGTATGTCTCTTATCAAAATGGATTTCAACCATCCGAAAAATTAATTAGTCCTCTTCTGACCATAAGTTGTCAGTCTAATCTGAATTTAATTACTGTTTCATTAAGAGGTCAGATAAACATAATTTGTGCAATATAGAAATATATCAGTCCACCAGCTTATCACTCACTGTTTGTAATTATTGCATATATGGTGACAACAAATATTATTGCATGCCAAAGCATGCAATAATATTTTATGAATTAACCAGCTTGTCACCACCTGACCCTTTAGAAACATAATCTATATACCAATTAAATGCTCTGGCATGTATAGATACGCCAGGCAGAGCCTTAATGAGCATTGTCAGTTCTTTGATAAGATGAAACAATGTGTTAACACAAACAAAACTATTTCTCTTTTCTTAAAAAGTCTACATTGTAGTTACCAATAGGCTGTATCTGGATCTACTGCTCTTTTATTTGAATTTAATCTGGTTGCAACCTGTTTTTGAAGAGCATTATTAATTCTGTGAGAAATTAAAAACACATGCATTCAGTAAAACATTTAGCAGACTGCAGGTGCCAGCAAAACATGTCCCAAGTAAAATTTGGGAAGAGAAAGTAACCCGATACCAGGCTTTCTGTAGGATTCAGATATGTATGTCTCTTATCAAAATGGATTTCAACCATCCGAAAAATTAATTAGTCCTCTTCTGACCATAAGTTGTCAGTCTAATCTGAATTTAATTACTGTTTCATTAAGAGGTCAGATAAACATAATTTGTGCAATATAGAAATATATCAGTCCACCAGCTTATCACTCACTGTTTGTAATTATTGCATATATGGTGACAAGTAGCGTTCAGCGAGTTTAATTTAGCCCTCGAGTGCATCTGACAAGATATACTATATGAAGGGAGGTAACCCAAGTGATACTGTTTCTATACAGTAATTTACCTTTTGCCCCAATGTGTTATTGTCGTCTGCAATAATTAAGTGTTGATTTATCTGCATTATCTTTCAGAAAATATCATCATAGTGGCAACGAGTTTGGATCTTGATGATACACCAAGTTACTCGGCATCTCATCTGGATCCAACATGTAAGTTTAAACTTATTTGGATATATATGCGACTAGAAAATAATTTTAGAATGGATCCAACATGTTTAACTTTACTTTTAATTATGAATTTTGGTTGAGGAAATTTACTCGGTATCTCATCTAGAACATGTTAAAATTTACTGATTTTGGATTCATTGGATGGACTTATACACTTTTCAAGCTGGTAATTGACAAGTTTACATGGACTCTGAAGGTGCGTGTCCCCAATATTTTTAAAAGTACGACGAACCGCGCAGGCCCATTTCAGAGAGCTCTTAAAGGGGCCCTCTTCAACGGGTCTACACGGTTTTTTCAATGATGTGTCTTTATATCGGTTACAGCACTGTATGTGTTAAGATGGAATAAAATGAGATTGTTTAACACTTTGACCCCTGATATAAGCTCTATTTTACTTCAACCTTTGTTGGACATGCCCCAACTTGTACTGAGTACAAGGGTTTCTTCAGTTGAGCAACATTATTAAGTCTCCCCTACATGTAGTTCCAAAATTATGGTCAAGGACTCAATGTAACAAGAGCCGTATACGGCCCTAAATCGCTCACCTGGGACCGTTGATGTAAATGTAACATATCTTGGAAAGCTGAGAAATCATGACAATATGATTGTGCCAATTGCTGATTGGATGGTGCTGAGTGCAGAATAGCTAAGCTGAGTTACTGTAGTTTAAGAGAAGATTTTTTAAGCTTTTTAGCTCCTGTGATCTAGATATGCAACAGACCGGAACCATTTGAACAATATCGGTAAAGTATCTCTAGAAGTTACACCATGCCAAATATCAAAGCTCTAGCTATATTAGTTTCAGAGAAGAAGAGGTTTGAAGATTTCACTAAATTTATGACCCCCGGGGCGGGGTCATTTTTGACCCTAGGGACATAATTTGAACAATCTTAATAGAAGACCTGTAGATGATGCTTTGTGCAAAATATCTAAGCTCAGGGTACTGTAGTTTCAGAAAAGAAGATTTTTTAAGTTTTTATTGAAAAAATCTATTTTTAGCTCCTGTGCCCTAGATATGAAACGGACCGGTACCATTTGAACAATATTGGTAAAGTACCTCTAGAAGTCACACCATGCCAAATATTAAAGCTCTAGCTATATTAGTTTCAGAGGAGAAGAGGTTTGAAGAATTCACTATATAACTCTATGTAAATTTGTGACCCCCGGGGCGGGGCCATTTTTTACCCCAGGGACATAATTTGAACAATCTTGATAGAGGACCTATAGATGATGCTTTGTGCCAAATATCTAAGCTCAGGGTACTGTGGTTTCAGAGAAGAATATTTTTTAAGTTTTTATTGAAACGATCTATTTTTAGCTCCTGTGACCTAGATATGCAACGGACCGGAAACATTTGAACAACTTTCAAAGAGGACCATATAAGGATCATTTCTGCCAAGTTTGGTAAAAATTCATTAAGTGGTTTCGGAGGAGATGTCGTTTAAAGAAATTGTTGACGACGAACGGACGAACGAACGACGACGGATATAGCACGATCAGAATAGCTCACATTGGCACTTTGTGCCAGGTGAGCTAAAATGCAGTCTATTTGACCATTAAATGACATTGACCTTTGTCTGATATGAGTCACATAACCTTACTTGTACAGAGCTCAAGTAAAGTATTAGTGTTAGGGTTGTTGACAGATGTATCTCTATCCTTCATTTTTAACCAGCTTTAACAAATTGCTAAAGGTTTTTTAACCTCTTTTACAGTTATTTGATCATAAACTGTAGAATAAATTCGGCATCTGCAACATTCCTATAGTAAAGCAACCTTAAAACAACCTCAAACATGCAGTACAATTGAAACAGCCGAATCACTTCTTAATCATTTGTGACATAAGAGTGTAACCCTTAAAGTAAAACACCCCTTCTTGCTTGGGCATCAAAGTATAAATGTTTGATTAATATTGGAATTGTTTTTACCTAGAAAGATCCCATCTCCCACCCACCCCAAAACAAAACCAAAAAAATCCCATACAAACATTGTTTTTATATGAAAAGTGTATCTTGCTGTCTATATAAAAGGACAAAAATAACAAAATCAAAGAAACTTTTATCTAATTTCAGTTTTATTAATATCAAGAAAAACGATATCACAATTCACCAGCTACTGACTACATCTACTTCATTTATTTTTCTCTACAACTTACTATGGCTGTAACAAACATGAGACAACATTTAAGGCAAAACGTGATTTTTGGCAACATTTGCACATCAATCATTAGCATGCTAGACAGGTATTTTCATTGCAACATTTGTTATAAATAGACAGTCTTAACCCTTTACACCATAGATACACATTATAACACCTTTAATTTATTACACCACCAAAGAAAATAGTTCCAATTTATACAGTCATGAATATATATACATGTAATAAGAAATATTTTCTATATTCTAGCAGATGGTAGCATAAAGCAGGCTGAAAGTAAAGCAGAATGTGCCTTAGGGCACATTCTGCTTTACTTTCGGCCTGCTTTAAGTAGTCACTTGTCTTCAATACTAGAAACAGGCTATGGAGTAAAGGGTTAATCCTTCTCCCACTGAGTATTCAGATACTGGTACATGTATATAAAACTCTGCCCACAATGAACATCTACCATTGACCATTACACTGGCTAACAAAATAAGGAATCAATTTGCTAGTAAAGGTGCAGACTTGTATCAGACAGATCCTATATGAAAACAGTGCAAACTCTTATCAGAAAGCTCCTAAAATGTTGAGGGTCTACACTGTTTTATATTTTTATATACACTTTATAAGCAAGAAGGGTTAACATAGATAAAAGTTTCATAAAACATTTTTTTAAACCCCACAAAATATGCTTGGGAAACACTATGCCCAATGATGTGACCATATCCTCTAAATGACATTGACCTTTGTCTGACATGACCCAACTTGTGCTGAACTCAAGAGCTTCTTGTGTGGAATTCACAAGCCTAACACTATGTCTCAATCACATGTTGTTTCAAAAGTATGGCCAATGTTAAATTCTGCCTAATTGACCTATGAATGACCTTGACCTTTGATTGGCATGACCAAAGTTGTACTACGCTCAAGGACTTCTTGATTTTAATGCACATACCAAATATTAAATCTCTATCACATGTAGTAAGTTATGGCTAAGGTTAATAAACAGAGACAATACATTTAAATATTGTTTTTAATTCACTGCGCAAGAAGAGGCAAAACGGATATGAATTGGTCAACACGGGCTTCTCAGCCGATTCAAGACGTGACGTCACAGGTATTATAAAGTTGTGGACAGACAGACCAAAATCAATAGATGGGGGGGGGGGGGGGGGGGGGGGGGGACATAAAAACTAATTTCAAACAGTTTGGATTCTGATGGGACACTGAGATAGTCAGCATTTCATCTCAATCTAAATTGTTCTAATGAATTTCACAAACGTGCTCATAGCATGCTAAAGATAAATACCATCATGTACATGTATATGCATGAGACATTTACATAATTACAGGGTCAAAGGTTATATAGCTTTTCAGTTGCGTCTAAAGTCGTTCTCAAGCATTTGATTGGTCAGATTTGAGCCTAGGCTCGCATCTGGCCAATCAAATGCTTGAGAACACACGCAGACTCAGCTCAAATGCTTTATAACCTTGGACCCAGGGGCTCAGCTTTGTGGCTAGCAAAAACACATCTAAACTTTTCATACTCATTCTATCCCAAAGCTATTGCATGCAAGCTTGTTTTCAAACAAGAAACAACAACAAGAACAACAAAACATATAAAATTAGCCCAAAAATAAATAACTATGAATTTCAAAAATTCATACGAATTTTTACAATTGCATGTTTATGTAACTATAAATAGATCTCTATATTGCTATTGCTGATCTCTTTTTTATGTAATACAATAGAACCTCTCTATTACGACCACTATCATTTGTTATTTATTAGGATTTTAAAACAGGTGACTGCTTAAAGCAAGGTGACAGTAAAACAGAAAGCTCCTTTAGGAGCTTTCTGTTCCACTGCCACCTTGCTTTAAGCTGTCACCTGTGTTTTATACAATCAATTAGCCTTCATTTTAGTGGTCGAAATAGAGGGGTTTTACAATATAAGATGCAAGCCGTTCATAATACAAAGAGTTTAACTCTTTCATCTATAGTAATCTTTGAAGTTTACTTGAACACATTAAACTCTCGTGACAAATATACTCATCATTTACCAACACTGTTCTTTACTTTAATCTTGTTTAAAGGTGTCACCTGCATGTAACACCATCAATACATTTTAACCCTTTAGCCTGTTTCTAGTTTTGAAAATAGGTTACTACTTAAAGCAGGTTGAAAGTGAAGCAGAATGCGCCTTACGGAGCACTCTGAAATGGGTCTACATTGCTTTCAAAGGATGTATACACATGTACTAGATTCCAGTATTGTAAAGGTTTAAGGTCATGGTCATCTCCTATTCTCAATGATGGCACAATTTTCAAGCTCTAGGGGAGCCATTCGTTGTACAACTGATATGTAACTTAAAGTTAGAACATGATATGAATATATTATAGACTGGCACTGTTCGTTGGCAATTTATAAACATGTCAGGCTGTGTTATCAACACTTTTGGTATATTGTAAGAATGTTGAGGCTAGAACTATAGCTAGTGCAAAATCAGTTGATTCCATGCTACAGACTATACAGCAACGTCAATAAACACTTGTTCAATCACAGGATAATACTTCATACATTCAGATCCATTTTCATCAACTCACTGGCTCCAAGGTTATAAAGCGCTTTAGTTGAGTCTGAGTGTGTTCCCAAGCATTTGATTGGTCAGATTTGAGCCTAGACTCTAATAAGACCAATCAAATGGTTGAGAATTGACTTTAGACTCAACTCAAAAGGTTTATAACCTCGGACCCTGATAAACAAATTTAACCGTTTCAATAACACACTTGAAAGTTAAGTCATAATTTACTATAATGCAAGTACATGGCTCATAGAACATTAACAAGTTTAGTACAGCTTTGTTAACATTTTCCCTCAAGCTTGTTCTCAGTCAGGTGGATTCTAATCAATTTCAACACTAAGTAACTCTTGTGGATAATTAGGTTCCCTTGTGGATCATTTTAGTTACCAAAATTATATTTAAATATGAAGCAGTCTACTTGGAATTCTGGAAAGTTTAATAAATACTGGTCTGAATTGGGAAACAGTGTAGACCCTGATCAAAGTAGCCATCTGATACGGGTCTAGACTGTTTGCAATTGTGATGAGTATATTTTAAACAGGTCCATGGTGTTGAAAGAGATAAATTAATGTAAGAAACAAGAGGCCCATGCGGGCCTAAATATCGCTCACCTGGAAAAACCAACACAAGGGTCACATAACCTCTGGTATGGGATCACTTTTCACCCCAGAGACATAATTTTCATTGAAAAAATCTATTTTTAGCTCCTGTGACCTAGATATGCAACGGACCGGAACCATATTTACAATTTTGGTTAAGGGCTTCTAGAAGTGTCAACATGCCAAATATCAAAGCTCTGACCATATTAGTTTCAGAGGTAAAGATGTTTGAATATTTCACTACATAACTCTATGTAAAATTACGACCCCCAGGGCGTGGTCATTTTTTACCCCAGGGACATAATTTGAACAATCTTGATAGAGGACCTGTAGATGATGCTTTGTGCCAAATATCTAAGCTCAAGGTACTGTGGTTTCAGACAAGTAGATTTTTTAAGATTTCATTGAAAAATCTATTTTTAGCTCCTGTGACCTAGATATGCAACTGACCAGAACCATATTAACAATATTAGTTAAGGGATTCTAGAAGAATCATCATGCCAAATATCAAAGCTCTGACCATATTAGTTTCAGAAAAAAAGATGTTTAAAGATTTCACTATATAACTCTATGTAAATTTACGACCCCGGGGCGGGGTCATTTTTTACCCCAGGGACATAATTTGAACAATCTTGATAGAGTACCTTAAGACAATGCTTTGTGTCAAATATCTAAGCTCAGGGTACTGTGGTTTCAGACAAAAAGATTTTTTAAGTTTTCATTGAAAAAATCTCTTTTTAGCTCCTGTGACCTAGATATGCAACAGACTGGAAATGTTTGAACAACCTTGAAAGAGGACCATATAAGGATCATTCAGGGCAAGTTTGGTAAAAATCTATCCAGTAGTTTCGGAGGAGATGTCGTTTAAAGAAATTGTTGACGACGAACTGATGGACAAACGGACGGACGGACGAACGAACGACGACGGACAGAGGACGATCAAAATAGCTCACCTTGACACTACGTGCCAGGTGAGCTAAAAATCCTAGGATTCATTCATCAGGATAAGGAAGGCACAGGAAAACAGCATTTCTAAAGGAATAGGTAGACCTAGAATAGAGGTATGAAAAAAGAGTTTGTAAAGAGCACTACTTGTAGTTAAATTGGCTGCTTAACTTTAGACATACTGTAAGTTTGCTGTACTGGTCAACAAATAATATAATTAAAGCATAAGTTTTCTGATTCAAAAGTTAACTCTTTCAGCACCTTGTTTAACCCCTTGAACCCTAGTCCCGCATATAGGCGTTGTTTTCAAAAGTATACATGTGAAAAGTGCACGTGTCCTATGCAAACAGTGAATACCCAGATCAGAGGGCTCCTTACGGAGCCCTCTGATCTGGGTCTTCACTGTTTGTCATAATGCAAAACATTGAAATAAACAATCCTTAAAAGTCAGAAATGGACTAAACTAAAATGGAAACTGAGATTGTCCATTTAAAGTTTCAGGGAGGAAAGAGTTAAAATATACTCATTACATTTGCAAACCTATAGGTTTGATCTAGGTTTACACTGTTTGCTAATTTAGACCAATATTTATCAAATTACCCAAATTATCCAGAAGGGAACCTTATAACCCACAAGAATGGAGTTTTTTAGTGCTAAAAGCAGTAAACAAGAGCTATTGGAATAATTAAGAAAATATTGTATTTCTTTATTTAATAACAATTTACTCCAGTTTGCCTACTGGCATACACGAGGATGTTCTCAAGGGAGGTAACTCTTAGCAAAGTGTTGGAAGAACTATTTTAATATTTTGCAAACGGTCAATGAAATTTTATGTGAATTGGTATATTTCTGTGATTTGTCATTTAATAGTGTGAAAGAAACAGGTAATTTATCAGGTTTGAGTACAATACTGAATTTAATTGGACTCGTACACAGATGTAAGAATCTGTATCAAAATAAAGATTAATACTAAACTTGTAGAACACAATTTAGTCAAGTCAAGTAATATTATAAAGTTTCAGTGAGCTTCAACCCTTTCACTACCAAATTGTCTTTGAGTTTTTACCCCTTCACTGTTTCATTGTCGTCTGCTTCAATTTTGTTGATTGCAAGATCATTTCAAAGTAAGATTCAATGTAGTATGACTTAAAACATCTTGATCAGACGCCCCATAAGGCGGCGTCTGGTCTGAATCCAAACTGTTTGTAAACAGGCTTTCCAGTGTCATTGAGAGTGAAAGGGTTAAAGCAGACAAATAGAATTCAGTGTAGTACTAAATAAGTTGTTAAATTATCTCATAGTATTTCTTAGAAATATAATGCTCCTGGCATCAAAATAAAACACAGTCAAGCACCAGTATCACAAAAATCAGAATCTCAATTATAATGCCTCAACTATTTATAAAATCTCCAACTATTTCCTATCATCCCAGAAATATTTGTTCATAATCTAACATATCACTGTCTTGTGATACCTAAAATAAACATGTAAGCTCAGTTCCAAAACAATAAATTGCACTAAAATAACATTTGGTACCTCGATGACCGATTGCCAATATGGTTGGTTGCACACATTATGGATCAAACTTTGTGGCCATATTATGCCATCATATTGTTTAAATTTGTTTTCCATTTCTTGAAGAATGTAAGTTCCAATGTAAAAACAGGTGAGAACAAAGTAGTGGGATTTGCCGAGAGAAACATCTCACCCTACTCTAACATAAACAGCGCTCCTGATAAGATTAGAAGAATCCACCATGAGTGTTGATGTACGATAGAAATTTTCTCCCCCGAGGGTCAGAAAATTCATGCAGGGACGAGGCTTGCCGAGTCCCTGTCTAAATTTCCTGACCCGAGGGGGGGGGGGGGGGAAATTTCTATCCTACATCAAACAAGAGCCGTATACAGCTCTAAATCGCTCACCTGGGACCGTTGATGTAAATGTAACATATCTTGGAAAGCTGAGAAATTATGACAATATGATTGTGCAAATTTCTGATTGGATGATGCTGAGTGCAAAATAGCTAAGCTTAGGGTACTGTAGTTTAAGAGAAGATTTTTTGAGGTTGTTTTTTTTAAATCTATTTTTAGCTCCTGTGACCTAGATATGCAACGGACCAGAACCATTTGAACAATATTGGTAAAGTGTACCTCTAGAAGTTACACCATGCCAAATAGCAAAGCTCTAGCTATATTAATTTCAAAGAAGAAAAGGTTTAAAGATTTCACTATATAACTCTATGTAATTTGTGTCCCCCGGGGCGGGGTCATTTTTGACCCCAGGGACATAATTTGAACAATCTTGATAGAGGACCTGAAGATGATGCTTTGTGCAAAATATCTAAGCTCAGGGTACTGTGGTTTCAGAGAAGAAGATTTTTTTAAGATTTTATTGAAAAAATCTATTTTTAGCTCCTGTGACCTAGATATGCAACAGACCGGAACCATTTGAACACTATTGGTAAAGTACCTCTAGAAGTTACACCATGCCAAATATCAAAGCTCTAGCTATATTAATTTCAGAGAAGAAGAGGTTTGAAGATTTTACTATATAACTCTTTGTAAATTTGTGACCCCCGGGGCGGGGCCATTTTTGACCCCAGGGACATAATTTGAACAATCTTGATAGAGGACCTGTAGATGATGCTATGTGCAAAATATCTAAGCTCAGGGTACTGTGGTTTCAGAGAAGAAGATTTTTTAAGTTTTTATTGAAACGATCTATTTTTAGCTCCTGTGACCTAGATATTCAACGGATCGGAAATATTTGAACAACTTTCAAAGAGGTCTATATAAGGATCAATCCTGCCAAGTTTGGTTAAAATCCATCCAGTAGTTTAGGAGGAGATGTCGTTTTAAAGAAATTGTTGACGACGGACGAACGGACGCCGCCGGACACAGGACGATCAAAATAGCTCACCTTGGCACTTTGTGCCAGGTGAGCTAAAAACGAATGGTGGATTTTTTTTCTCCCATTTAAATCATTAAAACATGATAGAAATAACGAAATAATTGCAGTTTCTGTGCACATTTTTCTGCCAAAACACGACATTGTTTATAGTGATGTCGTCAGAAATGACGTCATTTAGTTACCCGCGTCATGCAGCTCTTGTGGTAAAGCTGGGCAAACAATTAAAGACGTCACATGGTATGGAGGATAGAGTGAATCCACATGGGAAATATCTCTATCCCACATGGGCCAAAATGGGAGAAAAGTATTTCATAAACTAATTTCCTTACATTTCTGCAAAACCTATGTAGACTCATTGGATTCTTCTCAAAGATACAATTCTACAGAGTAGTCACAACATAGACAGGGCTCCAGATAAAAGGGAGTAAACTGAACAAATCCAACATTTTCTCGCTCATTTTAGCACCAAATCCTACGGTGGTACTACTCATTAGAATTGTCTCTTCGATATAGAAAGAAAGATTTGAGTTTCTGAAATACTCCCCTTATCTGGAGCCCTGATAAGAGTTTTGAGGGAGACATAAAAGAGAAAGTGTAAGAATCAACAGGGCTCCAGATAACAGGAATATTTCAAAAACTAAAATCTTCGTTTCTGCATTAAACCCTATGGTGTCACAACTCATCAAAACCATTTCTTTCAGGCAATTCTAATGCTGAAGTTATACCATAGGATTTGGTGCTGAAGTGAGAGAGAAATGATGGATTTGTATCATTTGTTTAGTTTACTCCCTCTTATCTGAAGTCCTGATAAAAATGTGTTGAGGACGGGAAATGTCAAGTTTACTCAGTTTTATCTGGAGCTCTGCATAAACATGAGAATATCTATACTGCATGGCTCCAGATAAGAGGGGGTACACTGCACAGATCCAACATGTTCTCACTTATTTCAGCATCAAATCCTATAGTGTTACTACTCATTAGAATTGTCTCTTCCAGACGATTCTAATGAGAAGTGACACCATAGAGTTTAAAACAAAAATAAAGATTTTAGTTTTTTAAATACCCCTCTTATCTGGAGCCCTGTATAGGTTTTGTACATGACAATGATCAACCCTTAAATCCAGCTTTCACATTCATAATTTTGTTCAGCATGATTCTCACACATCCATATGAGTACATGGCCACGGGCATAGTGCCTCCTCTTTGCCAGAAGTTTGTTTCAGGATCAAAGCACTCTATGAGATCTGTATACAAGTTGTCTTTGGCCCCTCGTCGACGCCCACCTAAGGCGTACAGCCTCTCGTCCAACACTGCGAGACTGACAAAGTCCCGTGCACAGCTCATATCTGGCAGTATCTCCCAGTGCTCTCTATCAGGAGAGAATCGAAACACCCCCTCTAACCCCACAACATAAATCAAATTGTTGAGAACAACAGCACTAAGGCACATGTCATTGGCTGGCAGTTCACATGTCAGCATTGTACATATCTTTGTGTTGGTGTTGTAACACTGTACACAATTTGTCACCACTTCATCATTGTTTTTTCCCCCAAACAGGTAGATGTTTTTGTTAAAGGCAACATAGCCCATGTTCTCCACGGGTTGACACAGCACCCCTCCGTCTTCCCATCTATTTGACTCCATATCCCAGTATTCTACTGATGACAAGACATTATCCTCATCGAAACCACCAAGTGCAAAGATCTGCTCATCCACTGATGCCATCCCATGCCGCCGTCTAGCATGTAGCAAACTAGGCCCTCTCAGCCATGTGTCAAATGTAGAATCATATTTCCAAAATTCTGCACTTCTCAATCCTCCAGACACATAGATCTCATTCCCTATCGTGCAAGCTGAAAACTCATTCCTTTTCTTGAACGGTAGCTGCTTTAGGTTGAAAAATTCATTTGTATCTGCAACAAAGCATTCTACCTCATTGCTCAAGCCATCAGATAATCTACCTCCTAACAAGATGGCCACCTCAGTATAAGGCATGTTCAATCTGGGAGTAATCTGATAGAGAGGTAACTGATGCCTGCGCGATGGAATAGTATGAAATAGTATAGCTTCATCCAGTAGTTCCTTCCCTCTGTCATCACAAATCACTAGCTGGGATTTGGACACTGTGTCTATTAAGTATGTCTTTGAGAGCATTGGGAACTTGATAGTCTCCAGCACCTTGTATCGATGAGTCTTCCTAGCTGCTGAGTCATACTCCAACCACTTGATAGCAGTCTCATACACAAGCTCTTCATTCTCACAATTCAAGTTACGATCTTTTAACAAGTCTGTTATACACTCACAAGACAGCTTATACAGGTCTTCATCCAGGACGAGAATCTCAAAGTGCTGACAACAGAAGCTCTTGGAGAACAGATACAGTGTCTGATGGGCGTGTATGTCTCCCAAGGTGAGGGCTGAGAGACAGTTATGCTCCTTCATGTTTTTCCTAAAGAAGTCAACACACAGTCCAACAAGGGTTTGTATCTGAAAGATGTGGGCTTGGGCGAACAGGTCTTCCACAATATTGGCTGTAATATTGACCTTGCCCGTGTAAATGAATCTTAGCACCTGGGCAAACACCTCGCTCTGTAGTTGCTGCATCTTGATCAGATTTTTGTGACACTCCTCCATTCCAGAGGAAAACATTGATCTGGAATAACAAACAATTGAATTTTCAGTGACACTTAACCCTATACCTCATAACTTTTTATTGTATTGAAGAAAGGTGATCACTTAAAGCAGGTTGAAAGTAAAGCAGAATGCGCCTTAAGGCGCATTCTGCTTTACTTTCAGCCTGCCATCTTCTAGAATATAAAAATATTTCTTATAACACATATTCATAACTGTATAAATTTGAACTATTTTCTTCAGTTGAGGAATAAATTAAATATGCTAAAAGGCGCTTCAATATGGGGGGGGGGGGGGAATAAACTGTTCTTCTCCATTACAGGATTTTATTTACGTAAAGATGCAATTACCCGTTCCTCCACATATGGGCCTTAACCCTTTGCCTCATAGACAAACCTTTCAGGGCATTTAATTTATTCCTCCACTGACGAAAATAGTTCCAATTTATACAGTCATAAGCATGTACTAAAAGAAATATTTTCTATATCCTAACAGATGATAGCTTAAAAACCCTTTACCCCATAGCCTATTTCTAGATTTCAAGACACGTGACCACTTAAAGCAGGTTGAAAGTAAAGCAGAATGCGCCTTAAGGCACATTCTGCTTTATTTTCAACCTGCTTTAAGCTACTATCTGCTAGTATGTATGTAACATTTCTAATTGTACATGTTCATGAGTTTATAAATTTGTACTATTTTCTTTGGTGGAGTAATATATTAAATGTGCTAAAAGGTGCTTCTATCAGGTAAAGGGTTAAAGCAGGCTGAAGGTAAAGCAGAATGTGCCTTAAGGTACATTCTGCTTTACTTTCAACCTGCTTGAAGTGCTTATCTGTCTTCAAAAACTAGACATAGGCTATGAGGTAAAGGGTTAGTACACCTGTACACAGTCCTAATCAATGTCTTTAATGAGTCTTTACTGATAGAATAAGATACAGATGGTAGCTTAAAGTTTACTAAGCCACTTTCCTTAACTCTCTACCCTATAGCCTGTTTCTAGTTTTGAAGACAAGCAGACCACTTAAATCAGGATGGGAGAAAAACGGAATCAATGAGCCATAAAGGTACACTCTGATTTAATTTTAGCCTGTTTTAAGCTACAATCTGCTAGTACATGTATATAGAAAATATTTCATTTGTGCATATTCATGACTGCATACAACTGAACAATAGTCTTTAGTAGAGGAATAAATTAGAGGCGTAAACAGGTGCATTTATGAAATATTGAGTTCAACAAAATAGTACTGTATATCCCATTACAGCAAAAAACACCATTTACGCCTTTAAATTTGTCCTCCACTGAAGAAAATAATTCCACTTTATACAGTCATGAATATGTATCATAAGAAATATTTTCTTTATCCTAGCAGATAATAGCTTGAAGCAGACTGAAAGTAAAGCAGAATGTGCCTTAAGGCACATTCTGCTTTACTTTCAACTTGCTTTAAGTGGCCAACTTTCTTCAAAACTAGAAACAAGCTATGGGGACGGGGTAATGGGTTAAACTAATCCTATATCAATTTGATATGCTCTTCGCACCGATAGCTATAATGGAGGTAAGGGTAAAAGCAATACAGAAAGCTGCTACAGTTTAACTCTTTCCTCCCTGAAACTTTAAATGGACAATTCCAGTTTCCATTTTAGTCTAGTCCATTTCTGACTTTTAAGGGTTGTTTTTGTCAATGTTTGGCATTATGACAAACCTTGAAGACCCAGATCAGAGGGCTCCGTAAGGAGCCCTCTGATCTGGGTATTCACTGTTTGCATAGGATAAGTGAACTTTTCACATGTATACTGTTTAAAAAGGACGCCTATATGCGGGACTAGGGCTCAAAGGGTTAATACATGTATAGGACTTTCAACACTACATCAATCCTATTTTAACATCCATCTGACTTAACCCCATTACTTCATAATTGTACCAATACATATATGCTTTTACTTATTCATACACTTAGAAAAGTAGTCCCCAGCTTTGTAGTCCTGAAAACATAAAACATGTAGGGTTTAACCTCTCTATTACTGCCACTAAAACGAAGGCTAATTGATTGTATAAAAGACAGGTGACAGCTTAAAGAAAGGTGACAGTAAAACAGAAAGCTTCTACAGGAGCTTTCTGTTTTATTGTCACCTTGCTTTAAGCGGTCACCTGTGGTAAACTCCTAAAAACTAACATAATAGAGGAGTTTTACTGTATGTCTATTAACTATGTATACCTGAAGTATGGTGATCCAGCTGCCAGTACGACTTTGTGGCAGGAGAACTTATCTTCCTCCACCTCTATTGTGATATCAGTGAAGCCACAGTCCATTCTGAACTGCTCCATATTGTTGATGAGGTAGCCAGAGTGTTCACCACTGTTGTAGGACTCGGCGTCCTCGTCATCCGACTCTGGCTCCTTCACAAATCCAGACGTTGCCATCTGTAAGTACAAAGAAACACACAGTGAATCATATTGGTTTAACCCATTACCCCATAAATACGCCTTTTATTTTTTCCAAATTGAAGAAAATACATTTTCAATGGTCCCTCCCTACAACGGCCCTCCCAACAACGGCCCTCCCAACAACGACTCCCTCCTCACAACGACCATTGCCGCTGTTCCCCAAAACAGGACAATTATGTCTAACCTATTCACGGCTGCAATGTACGTCTTCTGATTAAAATTGTCGTCTGTTGTTTTTCTCAAAGTTTCATATTGGATATTTTGACCGAAAAAAACTAAATAACGAGTGACAAACAGATTCTTGTGGAAATTCAACTGTGTGGTATTGTTCATAATGCTTAGTTTTAAACTTTTAAATTTCACACACAAAGAAATTTTCTTTGTGTGTGAAATTTAAAAGTTTAAAACTAAGCATTATGAGTGACAAACAGCTTGAATCCAGATCAGACGCAGAGATATGTGGCGTCTGATCTGGATTCAAGCTGTTTGCAAATGTAAACCAATTTCCCTCCCTATAATGAATCCCTCTGAACAACAAACACAATTTGTGTCTCCCACTGGGTGTCGTTGTAGAGAGGGAGCACTGTAGTTCAAATTTATACAGTCATGGATATGTTTCATCAGAAACATTTTCTATATTCTAGCAGACGGAAGCTTAAAGCAGGCTGAAATTAAAGCAGAATGTGCCTTAACCCATTACCTCTTAGCCTATTTCTTGCTTCGAAAACAGGTGACCACTTAAAGCAGGTTGAAAGTAAAGCAGAATGTGCCTTAAGGCACATTCTGCTTTACTTTCAGCCTGTTTTAAGCTACCATCTGCTAGGATATAGAAAATATTTCTTCTGGTACATACTCTTGGCTGTATAAATTGGAACTTTTTTTCTTCAGTGGGGGAATAAATAGATGCGTAAAAAGGCGTTTTTAAGGGGTAATGGGTTAAGGCGCATTCTGCTTTACTTTCAACCTGCTTTAAGTGGTCAACTTTCCTCAATACTAGAAACAGGCTATGTGGTAGATGGTTAAACTCTTTTCTTCCTTTAACTTACAAATAGCATAGGAGGTTTTTATACCCCATCCTCAACATTAACACCTTAGAAAACCTCAACCGACTTGATAAATGCACTAATATGAGGTGTTCAATACAAGTGTTAGCTTAACCGTTTACGCCATAGCCTGTTTCTAGTTTTAAAGACAGGTGATCTAACAAGTTAAAGCAGCTTGAAAGTAAAGCAGAATGTGCCTTAAGATGCATTCTGCTACTGCTATAAGATATCATCTGGATGCATTAGGATGCATTTTCTGCTTTCTCCTTAGCCCCTTTGATTGCTCTACCCTGTGCTGATACCTAAATATATGTTCCCCGATGAGAATTTACTGATAACAGATTGTTTTGAATTCAGGCTGTAGCTTAAAAAGCTCCTATAGGAACTTACTGCTTTACCTTTATCTTGCTTTATCATTGAAGGATTGTAGGACTAAAGCCCCTACCCACTTACCAATAATGCACATTCTGCTTTACTTTCAGCCTGCTTTAAGCTACATGTAGTTTCTACTAGGATATAAAGAATATTTCTATTGGTACATATTCATGACTGTAGAAAAAAGGACTATTTTCTTCAGTGGAGGAATAAATTTGAGATGTAAAATGGGTTAATGGGTTAAGTATTAGAAGGAATGTGACTATAATACAGGTACAAGGACTGGCATGTACAAGTTCAGAGTTACAGCATCACAGAAGGTCTATACTGCTGGATTCTAACATGTAGACAATGGATTCTCAATTAACACAGACAGCTGTTAGATAACAAATTAAAGATTAAAAGCTCCAAGGCAGATAATAGTCAGTAGGAGGAGTTTGGTACTGTCAAAACCTGCATGAACATTCACCCCTGAAACTTTTAATGGAAAATTACAATTTTAAAATAAGTCTTGTCCATTTTTGACAAATTCAAGATTGTTTTTTACAATTTACCTGAAAATGACAAACAGTGCAGACCTAGATCAGAGGACTCTCTTTATAGACTATGATCTTGGTCTACACTGTTTGACAGTTTGTATACAGTGAGTCTACCCTCCAGTCATCACTTGAGCACACTGTTTATAAAGGACAAGTATACTCAGCGCTAGGGCTCAATGGGTTACGCTTCCATCCTTTGATATATATAGTGTTGATCTCTCTTAACCCTAAATTACAATCCTGACTATTAACAAGAGCACCACATGCCAATGCCAATGCTTGTCTGTGTTTGAAGATCAGTGAAAAATACATTTATCACATAACCTGCGGTCTGGAAGTTGCATAAAGCCATGATGTAAATATCGTAATCCACTAGTGGAATATCGTTTTTTGGGCTCCGGCCAAACCTGTTCGTCCACAAGCACTGCATGTAGCAGGACACCAAATGACGTCATTTGCAATGACGTTAACGTAAACAATGTGACGTTTTGGCAAAAAATCTATATAGCAGAGGGCCTACAAACTACGGCTTTAATTAGTTTTATAGGTCCTTAAAATTGTTATGTGATAAATAGAATCTCATATTCGTGCTCATTATTTATCATTCTTAATAAACTCGTTGACTAAAATGAATATCATACGCTCGCCAACTTGGCTCGCTTAATATTATTTTAGTCAACTAGTGTATTAAAAATGATAAATAATGAGCACTCATTCAAGATCCCCTATGTACAGGAAACAAGGGCCACTATGGCCTTAAATCGCTCACCTGGTAACCATGTAACCATGTACACCGTGTGACCTAGTTTTAGACCGGGCATGACCCTCATTCTAACTTGACCTCGATTTCAATGAGACAAACATTTTGTTCCAAGTTTCATGAAGATTCAATGAATTTTGTAGTCTCTAGAGTGTTAACGAGGTTTTTGGATGATTTGACCTAGTGACCTAGTTTTTGACCGGCCATGACCCACATTCAAACTTGGCCTAGATTTCATTGAGGCAATCATATTGATTGACGTTTTATGAAGATCCAATGAAATTTGTAGCCTCTAGAGTGTTAACAATGTTTTTCGATAATTTGACCTAGTGACCTAGTTTTTGACCGGACATGACCCACATTCAAACTTGACCTAGATTTCATTGAGGCAAACATTTTGATGAAGTTTCATGAAGATCAAATGAAATTTGTAGTCTCTAGAGTGTTAACAAGGTTTTTCGAAGATTTGACCTAGTGACCTAGTTTTTGACCGGACATGACCCACATTCGAACTTAGCCTAGATTTCATTGAGGCAATCATATTGATGAAGTTTCATGAAGATCCAATGAAATTTGTAGCCTCTAGAGTGTTAACAAGGTTTTTCGATAATTTGACCTAGTGACCTAGTTTTTGACCGGACATGACCCACATTCAAACTTGACCTAGATTTCATTGAGGCAATCACATTGATGAAGTTTCTTGAAGCTTCAATGAAATTTGTAGTCTCTAGAGTGTTAACAAGGTTTTTCGAAGATTTGACCTAGTGACCTAGTTTTTGACCGGACATGACCCACATTCGAACTTGGCCTAGATTTCATTGAGGCAATCATATTGATGAAGTTTCATGAAGATCCAATGAAATTTGTAGCCTCTAGAGTGTTAACAAGGTTTTTCGATAATTTGACCTAGTGACCTAGTTTTTGACCAGACATGACCCACATTCGAACTTGACCTAGATTTCATTTAGGCAAACATTGTGACCAAGTTTCATCAAGATCCAATGAGATTTGAACCTGCTAGAGTGTTAACGAACAATTGTGGACGGACGGACGGACAGACAGACAGACAGACGACGGACGACGGACATCCAGCGATCCTAAAAGCTCACCTTGGCACTACGTGCCAGGTGAGCTAAAAAAAGTCAAAAAGGTTACGGTCAAAGCCATTCAGTAAAATATTTTTGGTAAGTCTGGATAGGACTCAATGTCAAGATGAATGTGCATACCAAATCAGGGCTGGACAAATATTTTTCAGGGCATCTTGCCCAGGACAAGCTGCTCAAAATGTTGGACTTGCCCCGTATTTTTATTGCGGAATATTGGTCACGGTTGGGGGCAGGAGCATTCATTATTGCTGTGTTTGACTGTTAACCAAGTACAACTTGACAATAGGTTGGTTTATTTTCCGAGAATTTGAGCTTGCCCAGATCAGAAAATAGACCTTGCCCAGGGTAATTTGCAGCCTGAACTAGACTTGCCCAAACTGAATTTGAGCTTGCCCGTGGGACGGTCATGTGGATTTGTCCAGCCCTGCAAGTTGAAGGTTGTAAATCTATGAAAAATTGAAGTAGTTATTGCCAGCGTTAAGATTTCAGAATACAAAGACAATGCTGATATGTAAGTGTGATGACAATAGCACATTATTTTCGATAATTGACCAGTTTACAATAACTCTTGAGGGGATTGTACCCAAATATTTTTAACTCTTGAGGGGATTGTACCCAAATATTTTTAACTCTTGAGGGGATTGTACCCAAATATTTTTAAGTATGACAAACAGTGTAGACCAAGATGAGAGGGTTCCCTCTGATCTGGATCTAGTACACTGTTTGCAAAGAATGGATATATCTGGTTTCAGCACTGAGAAGGTTAAGATAGATGGCAGTTTGATAGTACATTTAAAGGTGAAACAGAAACTTCTAAAAAGCTGCAACTTGGAATGAACGATGCAAATGTATGTCCGTAGAGGCTATATGGCTGCATACATGTAATTATAGAGCCCAAACATGCCAGTTTGACTAGTGCAGTGTAATTCTTGAAAAATGTCTGCTTTAAATCTGGCCTTAAAGCTTTGTATATTGTGTAATTTTTACAGCATCAACAAATTCCTGGAATCCAGACATGGTCAAAAATATTCTTGATAAACATCCAACCCCATACCTTTGTCTCCATGCACCAATTCTTAATATCCAATAATTAATTTCAACATGTTTCCCTCCTATAGCAACACTGACCGTTGCCAGCATCCCCTTTCAACATGATGCTCTATTTTTGCCCATAGCAAACCTGTTTGTTGTCACACATCACCTAGTGCTTGCCAATACTGTAATACCTTGTAACTGGGGATCACATAACAATCTCTAAATACAGCTGACAGCTTAACACAGGGCAGAGGTAATGCAAAAATGCTCCTAAAGGAGCATTTCTTCATTACCTTTGTCATGTATTAAGCATTCATACTTTCAATACACTATCTTGTTTCCAAAGGTTGGTTGCTAAATACAAGTAAAACAGAAGCTGCTAGAAATTTAACCTTTTAACAGCTGCTTTTGTCTATATACATGATTGTAAACCCATCGTTCTGTATTGTAAACCCATCGATTGCAGGGGAGCTAGTCATTTCGTAACCGAGTCATTTTGTAACCGGTAAAATAAGTCATTTCGTAGCCGAATTTTTGGTCATTTCGTAACCGCGCAAAACCTAAAGTCATTTCGTAACCGATTTTTTGGTCATTTCGTAGCTGACAAAAAAGTTGAATTAGTCATTTCGTAACCACCAAAAATCAAAAAAGGAATGGCCTCAAAGAAGGCATAAGTCATTTCGTAGCCTCGGAAAATTGTTAAAGTCATTTCGTAGCCGAATATGTTTTTCTTTATTTTTTTATGATGTTTTTGTGCAGTTTTCTGACATTATTTTAACGAAATAAATATTAAAATATATATGTTACGAGAGTTTGGGTCCGAAATAATTATAACCTTGATTAATAGAATTGTAATCAAGTTGTTGAATGTTTTTTTAAAACAGGAATATTATTACTTGTCTTTAATTCAATTAAATGGTCCATTTGTTAACAATGAACATGTATAATTGGTCGTTAATCGCTCAATGTATGTGAAGCGTGTCAAACATTAACTTGTATGTTGTTTTAACAGTTTACACATCGGATAAACACTCATACCAAGGCAATTATCGCCTCCCGCACGTGCCGGAAATGTGGATTTTTTTTCTTCACTTTTAATTTCACAAATGACAAGAAAAAAGACTTTGTAACCAATAATCACTGTTTATTTGTTATTACAATCAATAAGCACATATAAGTTCAACTGTTGACAGCATACATACAAAATGACAGTCAAATACAGTGGTGCAATTTTCAATTCAGTCTAGTCCATTTTTGACATTTTAGGGTTGACTTTCACAGTATATGTCAAAAGAACAAACAATGTAGACCCTGATCAGGTGGCTCCTTAAGGTGCATAGGACAAGTGCACTTATCACGGATACACTGTTTGCAAATGACGCATATATGCGTGACTAGGGTTCAAAGAGTTAATATTTGATTGCAATAATGACAGGTGGCCGTATTAGAGAGGTTTTACTGTAGCTGGTAGAAAAGAAACTATGTATTGATAAATATCTTGGGATCAACATTTTCAAAAACGGGAATTGGTTCCGAACACAGCAAAAAATAGCAGAACGTTCACTATTTGCTATGCATAATATATTCATAATTTTAACAAGCTAGACCTAGCTGTAAATGATAAATGTAAACTTTTTATGAATATGCTTATGCTTATGCTATTTTATGCCGAATAAAGATCTGTATCTGATAAGAGTGAACGGTTTTCTATTTTAGGCATTACACACCAAATTATAGCTATTTAATATTAATACATAAAAGCATTTTATTACAGATGGCCTGCATTAAATAAATCTTAGAAACGAATGTCTACATCAAAACATGAAGAATTACTGAATCTATTTTAGTAAACTTATTTATATTTCAAAGAAACTACAAAGTTCACTTATTTTATAAAAATTTAAAAACAATCGTATTAATTCGTTTGCATCAGGTTATTCTTTCAAACCAATCAAATACATCTATATCATAAACCACACCCAATATCTAATGTTTTTGTTCGAAGTCTACAGGTTATTGTTCTCAAAACATTCAACCAATCAAATAAATCTTCTTCATAAGCCACACCCAATACCTACTCCTACAGCGATTGGATTTGTCACGGTCCATTTCACTCATCTCGCTAAATTAGACTAAAGCATCTTATTCATATTTACCCTTGTACCTGTAATTCAATTAAGCAATCACCTTGCTTTAAGCTGCCATCTGTCTTAAATACCAATACAAAAATGTTTGACCTGTTTTTCAACTAAAGTGCATATGAATGCAACGATATGTACAAGCGGCTGCTCAAGAATGAATTTAATGCACAACTAGTTCAATCTTTTATTCCTACGTATTCTAAATAGCCAGTTCAATTAGGCAGATCACTGCTTAAAGCAAAATAAAAGTAAATCAGCAATCATTTATTTACTTTAAACTCAACTCTTATTCATATATACTTTTGGACCTGTATTTCAACTAAGGTGCGTACAGTGGAGAAAACGTTATTCTTTCCCAATAAACGTGTTTACACTTAAACTATTTTTTCCATTCCAAACAGTTTGGAGCCAGATAAGACGCTGGATAATCAGGCGTCTGACCAGGCTCCAAACTGTTTGCCACTCTGAAACAAATGAAAAGTCAGAACTGTCAAAAAGCTGTCTGTTCTACATTTTAGTGATTTGTGTTTGCGTTTCGTTTGCATTTTAACGGGAAAGAATAACGTTTTCTCCACTGTATCAATGTAACGTTATGTACAATTGGCTGCTCAAGATGGAATTTTCTGCACGTGATATAATGATCGATTAACGATAAATTAAACATCCAACTGTAAAGCAATCCCAAAAGGTGAGACAAAACTTCTATTGAAAAATTAAAGGTGTGGACAATATACCTCTTCGTGATATAATGATCGGTTAACGATAAATTAAACATCCAACTGTAAACCAATTTTTGTCGGTGTTGGGTTTCATCTTAAAACACGCGTAACATATAATGAGCGATTAATGATCAATTATACACCTTTTATATATCTATTTATGTCGGATGTCGGTTCCAATTTTAAAGAATAGAACACTCATATGAATTTAATTGCATAGAGACACGTAATATTATTTCTATTTAAAACAATATTCAACAACTTGATTATAATTCTATTAATCAAGGTTTATAATCAATTTGGCCCCCATTACACTCTTAAAATAATTTCTTAACTTTGCATGTTTGCACATTTTTGTTGAAATAAGTTCAGGAAACTGCACAAAAAAAATTATAAAAAAAAACAAGACTGCGCGTTCAATAAACGCTTATGCCCCCAGTGGCATCCTTGACAATATATTCTGAATCTTTTCTAAGTCCAAATTAGGTCAAGGTCAAGGTCAAACTGAGCTTGGGTATTATTGTTTAGTTGGTAATGCAGTGCCCCAGATAAGCTGCGTATCGGCGTATTTTACGCAATCAAAATGGCCAAATACGCTTAATAAATAAATTAAATGCGTATCAGATACGCAATATATTGATCAAATACGCTAAACATATCTCGTAAATGCGTACAAATATAAATCGAAACCGATTTTGCTACCGGGTTCCATTTCCGACTTTTCGATCTCGGCCGACTACACATTCCTTTTTAGCGAGGTGTAATGCCGAAAATCCGTGAGATATTCCGATTGCTTGTTTCTATAGTTTCAATACGGTACCAGTCTACTGCTAGGCGCTTGCTTGTGTTTATCTCTATAAGCGTCTCGTTAGTATGACTTTTTGTCACTTGTTTTCGCGGTTACCATTGAAAATGTCACGCCGTGGCAGAAAAGTCGTGAATAAGAATACTAATTCCGAGCCAAATTCGTCAATACTGTGTTTTTTCAAACCGGAAACGGAAGATTCTTCAATTAGTATTATTAAACCACTATTGGTTGATATAGTTAATTCCGTGGTCGACAGTTCGGAGTTAAAATCTGAATCGAAAAAACACGACGGTGAACGTGTTCTGGAAAAAACATTCCAGCAGTGGAAACGCAGCTATCCATGGTTAGAGAGACAAGATAATAGACTGAAATGTTTGTATTGTGCCAAATTTAAATTTAAAAATGTATGGGCAGGAGAAGGGACACCAAATGTTCAGAGATCGTCTCTGGAGAGACACAATTTGTCAAAGGACCACAAAGAGGCTTCAAAAATGTATATTCAAGCAACGGTTATTCCTGATGATTGTGATGAGGCATGCACTGCTGATCTTACAGTAAGTACACAAGATCAGTGTTTGTTTAGAACTGTCTATAGTGCTGCTAAAAATGAAATGCCATCAGAAAAAGTGAATGCTTTGCTAGAGTTGCAGGCTTTGAATGGATGTGATATAAAATACAAAAATCTTAGCTGGACATCTATTGCTGAGATGCAGCAGTGCATATCAACGATCTTGAAAAGATCTATCATAGATGATGTAAACGAATCTGAGTTTTTTTCATTAATGCTGGACGAAAGCACAGACATAACAATTGAAAAACATTTGTCAATTTGCATTAGGTATGTGAAAGGTGGTGAATCTGTAACCAAATTCTTGGCCAATGTTAAAGTACCAGATGGATGTGCCACTACTATTGTGAATGCATTGTATAAGTGTGTTACAAATCTAGGGGTTGATATGTCCAAATGTGTCTCCCTGGCCACCGATGGGGCTAGTGTCATGCTAGGTAGGAAAACTGGTGTAGGGGTACAAGTACAGGCAAAATATTCCCCATTTGCTATACAAACACACTGTTTTGCACACCGCCTGAATTTGGCATTGACAGATTCCATTAAGAAAAATGAAACACTTCAAAAATTTAGAGACAAGTTTGGGTCATTGTATATATTCATGAGTGGTTCATCAAATCGCACAACTACTCTGAAAGCTATTCAGCAGCTGTTAGAGGAGCCAGAACTATCAGTTAAGGAGCCACACTCCATTCGCTGGTTAGGTTTGAAAAATGCTGTTTATGCTGTCTACATGTGTTATGGGTCAGTTCTAGCAACATTATCTAAGTTTGCACAGGAAAACAATGCAACAGCTAAGGGGCTTTACAAATATTTTTCTAACTACAAAGTAGCACTTTTGATTGGATTCATGCTAGACATACATACAGAGTTAGCAACCCTGAGTTGTCAGCTGCAAAAACAGGAGCTACTCTTCAGTGAGGTGCCACCACTAGTTGACAGTATTCTGGGTAGATTAGATTACATGAAATCAAATGATGGTGGGGGCTTATGTGAAATGAAGCGGGCCATAACTGTTAAAGATGACAAAGCAAGATATGGGGGTGAAGAACTTAAGAATTTTGGAAAGTCTGTAGACAGCCAATTGGAGGATTTGAGAGTTCAGTACATTTCAAATATAACAAAAAACATTAAACAAAGGTTTCGGAAGGAAAATACTGCTGTTCTTAACAACATGGCCCATGTGTTTGAGCCTTTAACTGTCAAAGCCTCAACAGAAAATGACACTAAAGAGGCTGTTGAAGCACTTGCTAATTTGTATGGCAGTACCAAAGTGGTGAAAATCACAGAAGGAGATTTGCAAGATGAAGGGTTTACTCAAACAGAGTGTGAAATTGCCCCATTTCTAAATAAAGAGGCACTTGTTAAAGAGTGGCCAGGGTTGTGTGGTATGCTGAAAGGGTCTTTTTCAAAGCTCACTGTAGGTGAAATTTGTAAAAGATTGATTTTGCTGCATCATGGAATGTATCCAAATATGGCTGTACTGGCAAAGATAGCTCTCTGTTTGATGGTAACTAGTGTAGAATGTGAAAGAAGCTTCAGTTATCAAAACAGGCTGAAATGTAAATTCAGAAGCTCATTGAAGAGTGAAAAACTTGCAAATCTGATGGCTATTCTCATGTGTGGACCCCCTGTTACATTGTTTGATCCAATCCCACCATGCAAACTGTGGTTAGCTAAAAAAAGAAGGAAGGGGAGACTTTTGCAGGACTTCAAGCCAAGGAAAAAGGCTTGCAAGGACTGCTAATTTATTTCCATATGAACAGTTAATTGTACAGTGTTAACAGTTAAAAGTTGCAGTTACAAAGTTATTAACAGTTATAAATGATTACGAATTGAAATAACAGAGACTATTATACCAGATAGAGATACACTAAAAGGCCAAGTTACAATCTTCAAGTACAGGTATGTCTAATCTATATAATCATGTTCTGTTCAGGGCTCCAGATGAGAGGTAGTGAATTGAACAATTTCAACATTTTCTCACTCATTTCAGCATCAAATCCTATGGTGTTACTACTCATTAGAATCGTCTCGAAGGGAATATTTTAATGTGAAGTGACACCATAGGGTTTAATTTAGAAATAAAGATTTTAGTTTTTGAAATACCCCCCTTATCTGGAGCCCTGCTGTTTAGATGTTATTACTTTAGAATACAACACATTTAACTTCGTAGCATTTATTTCAGGTACACCAGTTAAAAACCGTTAAATACCCTATTATATATAATTATTTTTCATTTCACTCTATTAATTTAAAATAGAGGAGTGAAATACCCTATTCATTGATTTCTTATCTGGGGCACTGTAATGGTCCAAGACAACAACTGTATAAGTATCAAAGCATTGTAGTCAGTTGTGTTGATGCTAGATGAAACGGTAAAATCTAGTTAACCAAGAAATAGCCTATTTAAAATTTTCTAAGTCCAAATTAGGTCAAGGTCAAGGTCAAAATCAAAGTTTGGTGATATTGGTGGATAGGGAATGGTCCAAGGCAACAACTGTATAAGTATCCAAGCATTTGGGTAAGCGGTGTTGATGCTAGACGAAACGGTAAAATCTACTTAACCTTGTAACTGACGCACGCACGGACGGACGGACAGGACGATTACTATATGCCCCGCATCTGTCGATGCTGGGGGCATAAAAACAAAGAAAAAAATATTCTGCTACGAAATGACTTTAACAATTTTCCGAGGCTACGAAATGACTTATGCCTTCTTTGGGGTCATTCATTTTTTAATTTTTGGTGGTTACGAAATGACTAAATCAACTTTTTTGTCGGCTACGAAATGACCAAAAAATCGGCTACGAAATGACTTTTAGGTTTTGCGCGGTTACGAAATGACCAAAAATTCGGCTACGAAATGACTTATTTTACCGGTTACGAAATGACTCGGTTACGAAATGACTATAACTCGACTGCAGCCTGTTGATCTTTAAAAACAGGGGACTCCTGTTAGGAGCTTTCTGCATTACTTTTGTCCTAGTATTAAGCTCTCACCTTTCAGTTTTAGAAAGTTTGTATGTACTATCATTTTTATATTGGCCAAAGTAGACTAGGAAATAGACTGTTACAGTGACCAGTGCCCCAGATAAGAAATCAATGAATAGGGTATTTCACTCCTCTATTTTAAATTAATAGAGTGAAATGAAAAATAATTATATATAATAGGGTATTTAACGGTTTTTAACTGGTGTACCTGAAATAAATGCTACGAAGTTAAATGTGTTGTATTCTAAAGTAATAACATCTAAACAGCAGGGCTCCAGATAAGGGGGGTATTTCAAAAACTAAAATCTTTATTTCTAAATTAAACCCTATGGTGTCACTTCACATTAAAATATTCCCTTCGAGACGATTCTAATGAGTAGTAACACCATAGGATTTGATGCTGAAATGAGTGAGAAAATGTTGAAATTGTTCAATTCACTACCTCTCATCTGGAGCCCTGAACAGAACATGATTATATAGATTAGACATACCTGTACTTGAAGATTGTAACTTGGCCTTTTAGTGTATCTCTATCTGGTATAATAGTCTCTGTTATTTCAATTCGTAATCATTTATAACTGTTAATAACTTTGTAACTGCAACTTTTAACTGTTAACACTGTACAATTAACTGTTCATATGGAAATAAATTAGCAGTCCTTGCAAGCCTTTTTCCTTGGCTTGAAGTCCTGCAAAAGTCTCCCCTTCCTTCTTTTTTTAGCTAACCACAGTTTGCATGGTGGGATTGGATCAAACAATGTAACAGGGGGTCCACACATGAGAATAGCCATCAGATTTGCAAGTTTTTCACTCTTCAATGAGCTTCTGAATTTACATTTCAGCCTGTTTTGATAACTGAAGCTTCTTTCACATTCTACACTAGTTACCATCAAACAGAGAGCTATCTTTGCCAGTACAGCCATATTTGGATACATTCCATGATGCAGCAAAATCAATCTTTTACAAATTTCACCTACAGTGAGCTTTGAAAAAGACCCTTTCAGCATACCACACAACCCTGGCCACTCTTTAACAAGTGCCTCTTTATTTAGAAATGGGGCAATTTCACACTCTGTTTGAGTAAACCCTTCATCTTGCAAATCTCCTTCTGTGATTTTCACCACTTTGGTACTGCCATACAAATTAGCAAGTGCTTCAACAGCCTCTTTAGTGTCATTTTCTGTTGAGGCTTTGACAGTTAAAGGCTCAAACACATGGGCCATGTTGTTAAGAACAGCAGTATTTTCCTTCCGAAACCTTTGTTTAATGTTTTTTGTTATATTTGAAATGTACTGAACTCTCAAATCCTCCAATTGGCTGTCTACAGACTTTCCAAAATTCTTAAGTTCTTCACCCCCATATCTTGCTTTGTCATCTTTAACAGTTATGGCCCGCTTCATTTCACATAAGCCCCCACCATCATTTGATTTCATGTAATCTAATCTACCCAGAATACTGTCAACTAGTGGTGGCACCTCACTGAAGAGTAGCTCCTGTTTTTGCAGCTGACAACTCAGGGTTGCTAACTCTGTATGTATGTCTAGCATGAATCCAATCAAAAGTGCTACTTTGTAGTTAGAAAAATATTTGTAAAGCCCCTTAGCTGTTGCATTGTTTTCCTGTGCAAACTTAGATAATGTTGCTAGAACTGACCCATAACACATGTAGACAGCATAAACAGCATTTTTCAAACCTAACCAGCGAATGGAGTGTGGCTCCTTAACTGATAGTTCTGGCTCCTCTAACAGCTGCTGAATAGCTTTCAGAGTAGTTGTGCGATTTGATGAACCACTCATGAATATATACAATGACCCAAACTTGTCTCTAAATTTTTGAAGTGTTTCATTTTTCTTAATGGAATCTGTCAATGCCAAATTCAGGCGGTGTGCAAAACAGTGTGTTTGTATAGCAAATGGGGAATATTTTGCCTGTACTTGTACCCCTACACCAGTTTTCCTACCTAGCATGACACTAGCCCCATCGGTGGCCAGGGAGACACATTTGGACATATCAACCCCTAGATTTGTAACACACTTATACAATGCATTCACAATAGTAGTGGCACATCCATCTGGTACTTTAACATTGGCCAAGAATTTGGTTACAGATTCACCACCTTTCACATACCTAATGCAAATTGACAAATGTTTTTCAATTGTTATGTCTGTGCTTTCGTCCAGCATTAATGAAAAAAACTCAGATTCGTTTACATCATCTATGATAGATCTTTTCAAGATCGTTGATATGCACTGCTGCATCTCAGCAATAGATGTCCAGCTAAGATTTTTGTATTTTATATCACATCCATTCAAAGCCTGCAACTCTAGCAAAGCATTCACTTTTTCTGATGGCATTTCATTTTTAGCAGCACTATAGACAGTTCTAAACAAACACTGATCTTGTGTACTTACTGTAAGATCAGCAGTGCATGCCTCATCACAATCATCAGGAATAACCGTTGCTTGAATATACATTTTTGAAGCCTCTTTGTGGTCCTTTGACAAATTGTGTCTCTCCAGAGACGATCTCTGAACATTTGGTGTCCCTTCTCCTGCCCATACATTTTTAAATTTAAATTTGGCACAATACAAACATTTCAGTCTATTATCTTGTCTCTCTAACCATGGATAGCTGCGTTTCCACTGCTGGAATGTTTTTTCCAGAACACGTTCACCGTCGTGTTTTTTCGATTCAGATTTTAACTCCGAACTGTCGACCACGGAATTAACTATATCAACCAATAGTGGTTTAATAATACTAATTGAAGAATCTTCCGTTTCCGGTTTGAAAAAACACAGTATTGACGAATTTGGCTCGGAATTAGTATTCTTATTCACGACTTTTCTGCCACGGCGTGACATTTTCAATGGTAACCGCGAAAACAAGTGACAAAAAGTCATACTAACGAGACGCTTATAGAGATAAACACAAGCAAGCGCCTAGCAGTAGACTGGTACCGTATTGAAACTATAGAAACAAGCAATCGGAATATCTCACGGATTTTCGGCATTACACCTCGCTAAAAAGGAATGTGTAGTCGGCCGAGATCGAAAAGTCGGAAATGGAACCCGGTAGCAAAATCGGTTTCGATTTATATTTGTACGCATTTACGAGATATGTTTAGCGTATTTGATCAATATATTGCGTATCTGATACGCATTTAATTTATTTATTAAGCGTATTTGGCCATTTTGATTGCGTAAAATACGCCGATACGCAGCTTATCTGGGGCACTGTCAGTGACCAAGGAATAAACTCTACAAACTCTACATCCTACCAGCATGTATCACCTAGCCAGCGTTTGCACACAAAGGTCTTTTTCTTGCATTTCAGCATTAAAGTACTTCCCTCTCTTTTGACCAGACTTGCCAATTATCTGCCCACAAATGTCACAATGCATTAGGCAGGATGCTGGTTCTTAATTCTTCCCCTCTTCCACCAATTAATATTATGTAATGTTTAACAAATGATAATCTTAAAGCAGATTGAATGTAAAGCTTTCTGCTTTATTTTCAGTCTTCTTTAAGCATCCATCTGTCAGAATAATTTTTATTAAGGATGAGTTTCTTAATCCGACAATAGTAGAAGCATAAAAAGTCATTTCTATGAGGAAACATGGTTCAAATGAGACAAAAAAAACTTCTTATTCTATGAGGGTAAGGTTATATCAATCCTTACAAGCCAAGGATAAGTCATTTCAACTCACTTGTTAGCTTTAACATCTATACATGATTGCATTTGCTAACAGACTGACCCAAATCAGATGTTGCAAGAAATTAAGTCTACAATATGACCAGGCTTAAAACTGTTTTAAACCATTACCCCATATCCTGCTTCTAGTTTTGAAGGCAGTTGACCACTTAAAGTAGGTTGAAAGAAAAGCAGAAAGCGCCATTTGGCATGATTTAAGCTACCATCTGCTAGAATATAGAAATATTTCTTGTGATACATATCCATGACTGCTTAAATTTGAACTATTTTCTTCAGTGTTCCTTAAGGTGCATTCTGCTTTACTTTCAGCCTGCTTTAAGCAACCATCTGCTAGGTTATAGAAAATATTTACTATGGTGCATATTCATGATTGAATAAATCTAAACAATTTCTTCAGAGGAGGAATTATTTAGAGACATAACAAGAGCCGCATGTGGCCCTAAATCGCTCACCTGAGTAACTATTGTGTTATACTTGATGCATAATGAAGTTTGTCATTGCATGAAATCGTGGACTGTTGCATGAAACTGTAACAACTCGGAAAATTTTAGGTTTTCCTGTAGAAGTACATGTATATGTAAAACTGATAAGCCCCGGGGCTGGGGGCATTTTTGATCAGGGGGTCATGATTTGAACAATCTTGGTAGAGGACTATAAGGCAAAGCTAGATGCCAAATATAAAAGGTCTGGGTCTTAGGGTTTCAGAGAAGAAGAGTTTTAAAGGTTCATTCCTATATAAGTCTATGTAAAACTGATAAGCCCCGGGGCATGGTCATTTTTGATCCAGGGGTCATGATTTGAACAATCTTGGTAGAGGACCATAAGGCAAAGCTAGATGCCAAATATAAAAGGTCTGGGCCTTACGGTTTCAGAGAAGAAGATTTTTAAAGGTTTTCCTATATAAGTCAATGTAAAACTGATAAGCCCCGGGGCGGGGCCATTTTTGACCCTGGGGTCATGATTTGAACAATTTTGGTAGAGGACCATAAGATAAAGCTAGATGCCAAATATAAATTGTCTTGGCCTTACGGTTTCAGAGAAGAAGATTTTTAAAGGTTTTCCTATATAAGTCTATGTAAAACTGATAAGCCCCTGGGCGGGGCCATTTTTGACCCTGGGGTCATGATTTGAACAATCTTAGTAGAGGTCCATAAGGCAAAGCTAGATGCTAAATATAAAAGGTCTAGGCCATACAGTTTTAGAGAAGAAGAGTTTTAAAGGATTTCCTATGAAAAACTGATAAGCCCCGGGGCAGGGCCATTTTTGACCCAGGGGTCATTATTTGAACAATCTTGCTAAAGGTTTACAACATGATGCTACATGTGAAATTTGGTTATCCTGGGACTTATAGTTAATGACAAGAAGATGTTTAAAGTTTTGACTTTAGTTGTCAATATTAAGTAAAAACGGAGAATGACCACGCCCTCTGGCGGCCATGTTTTTTGACGGATCAAAATTCTTTGAATAATTTTGAAAGTATATTAATTGAGAAACATTTTGGTGCAAACTAAATTGAAATCCGACCAGTCGTTTTTGAGAAGAAGATTTTTTTAGATATTGTGCATGGTTGCCATGGCAACAAGACCGATTGCCCCACCCACTTTTTTTTAACTAATTTCGAAGCTCACAACTACAGTATGTATCTGACCAAGTTTGGTTAAAATTGGGCCATTGGTTTCAGAGAAGAGGTTATTTGAAACAAATTGTGAACAGACGACACCGACGTACGACAACCGATCACAAAAGCTCACCTTGAGCACTTTGTGCTCAGGTGAGCTAAAAAGGCATATGTATCGGATAATGGGTTAATCGCATTGTTTATGTTAAACTCTGCAAAGGTGCCTCAGAGCATATCTACCTACTTCTCCACATAAATTCCATAAATAAATAAATATTTATGGTTTAGGATTCAGGTGCATGCTTAAAGCAAGATGAAAGAAAAGCTGACAGCTCCAAAAGGAGCTACTTTTCTTTCACTTTGTTTCAGTAATCAAATTATCAAGACACTACATTTGTTAAGTGGATGCTGAGGTCAATGTACATGTTTGCTGCTCCAAAGGCAACTCACTATGTAACTATTACTTTCAAAAGTTTTGTCACCGTTGTCCGCCATTTTTTTTGTCGAATTGAGTTTATTTTGTGAATTATTAACGGATCTAAACAACTTGAGCATTTATATCAGGTGAGTATTCAGTGTTTTTCCTCCTTATATAACTGCCACCCAAAAACGCAATAAAATTTCCAATTCGAAGAGTTAAGATCAAGCAGTTTATTTTAAGCATCCTTAAAACAAACCCTGCTAATGCTAGCTGAAGACACATATCCTACAGAGGGTAAATTTGGACAATTTATTGCAAGCAGTCAAATTCAGCTTGAACTTGATATAGTTAACTATTTGCTATCATGATATGGTCCATGCAAGATTCCCAATTTGACTGAAAAAGACGCAATTTTTTCCCAAATTGACTAAAAAGGACGCAATTATTTCCCAATCAGCTCGGAACCGCAGTCATTCCCAATTGACCTAAGAAAAACCCTGGTACTATCCAGGGCTCCAGATAATTTTTCTTCTTATCAGTACAGTACTGATCAATTTTGAAAACAATCAGTCCTCCAGTCCCCAGATTTTTTAATCAGTACACATGGATTTTCAAATTCATCGGCAGTTCGCGGGTTAAAGCGACTCGCAACCAGATGGTGCATTAAAAATAGTAATTTGTAAATATGTGTCAAACGCTTATATAAATGGTAAAGAATAGTTTAGGATAAGAAATTCTGTTTAAAAAAATGTATTTCAATAAAAAAAAATATTGGTCTCTGGTGGGATTCGAACCCGGGGCCCGGCATTGGCGGACAGAAGGCAAAATAGGGGAAACCGCTTAGACCAATGGACCACGGAACTATCCGTTTATCTCGGATCGATTTAACGTATTTCAATGTGTAGCGATCGAAAGTGCATACAACTTCGTAATTCGGCTCGTGTTTATGTCTGAGCCCGTGTAGAGAAGCAACAACAACAACTATACCGTCTACTAGTCGGTATAGAAAAACGATGGAAAATATCTAAAAATCTAAGATTCGGTGACGATTCTTGAGACTTTTTTTGGACTGATCATATTTTTTTAATGTCAGAAGCCAAATAATGCCACAAATTTGCTTTTATTTGAGTATTTTATTTTATTTTGACAAGTACACCATCCGGTTGCGAGTCCCTTTAAATGGCCAACTTTAGAAGAAAGGAGAAATAATGTCTCGGTAATAATGCTATACAAAATTTCAAATAGCCTAATAGCTGTAGACCATAAACATCTCCATCCATCCAGAAATCTCAACTTTGTCATACCTTTCTCTACTAGGACACAGTATCACTCAAACTCATTCTTTCCACGTACCATCAGACTTTGGAATAAACTATCACACAGCACTAAGGCCAATGACAGTCTCACAAGCTTCACTCCCAGCCTCAGATCTCACAACCCCTAACTATACTGACATGAAAAAGAAACTGTGCACTTTTATATTTAGTGTAACTTTTTCGTTACTTAGTTTAGAATGATAAATTTTAGCATAGTGAGTGATAAAATAATTCTTCACACACTGCACTAATTTATCCGATATTAAAGCACCTGGATGTCATGCAAACGTACCAACGGCTATTATGCAATATTATGCCCGTGCTGCCTGTGTAACATGTTTACAATTACATATTTTCACTGACCGATATCTTTACTGATTATGCAATAATAAAATCACTGTACATTTGAATTAAACTTGTTAACAAGCTGCCACGGCTTCAAGAAAACAAACAAATTCAGACACTTTAACACCTTTAATCCGACGTCAGCGTCTCTGACGTCACCGGGCTGTTTGATTGCCACCGAAATACCACCATGACCCTTCGACATCCTGACGATCAAAATGGAAGCGTTAGAGATCAATCAGGATCCAGCAAGCCATCACCTCAGGGTAGATACATGACGTTGACGAATTAACGTCTCAAGACGTTACGTCAGGTCAATGCGTTCGAGATTTATTGCATTGGTCAGTGTACGATGAGGACATTACACATACCGATTTAAATCCATTTTCATTTTCAAAACTTTAGGAAACAATACCGATTTGCAACTTTTACTTTTAACCCCTACTTCATTCAAGCGTTAACAGTGCATTTATAATAACACAAATTTGATTAAAAAATAAAGCATCGTGTAAAAGAAATATTTACGAACATTTTGATACCATACTTGCCTATATTTCTTTAAAAACAGATGGAAATTTTAATTCCTAAACAAGTGCACAGTTTCTTTTTCGTGTCAGTATATATAAGTTGTTTTTAAACTTTTTAACCTCTGTTTTTAGTTGATCTTTTAGCTCTGCATTGTTTATCATTATGTTTTACTTTTTTTAACACTGTCCCCGACCTCCCTGTCATTGTCAGAAATTGACAGTAGGGAGTAATAAAGTAGAAGTAGAAGATACATGTAAATTACGATTTTCAAGAATCTAACATTGAATAGCCGCTTAAATGCGGGGGGTTTTCTCCGCCGATGAAATAACGTTCGAATTTATAATCGTTCTACAAACTACCACAAGTTTCATTAGTTTTTAGTTCCTTTTAAATCACCGACGGTTTTCAACTTTCTATCCTTTTTCCGACTCTTCCATGGTTATGTTTTGACATATTGTTGCGAGGTTTTCAACCAAAACACTTTTCAGATAACTTGGATTTTATCGCCCATATATCAATGAAGATATAGATGTATTTGCGAGTGTGCAGTAACCTCCCTTTGCTAACGGTGCGCAAGTAAAAAATTACCATACAATAAAACGAAGCTTCATTACGACACCGCAAATCAATCAGAATCTTCAGATTTGACTATGTCGTGGTTGACTATAATCTGCAAATCTCGGTATGAAGAAAACTCGACTTTTGAATTGATACACGCGTCCTCGAGAATTTCTCGCGTACACAGTACTTCAATATTTTGAAATTAACATGTACACGGTCGAAAGTTCGGGTATTTCACTGAGTATGCGGGCTTATCTGGAGCCTTGATTATCATTTCACTTAACTTATTAAGAATAAGTGAATAATTAACTCAAATAAATCTGTGATCAATCAATTTTCCTTCGATACAGACATTGATTAATTCCAAAGAAGCTTTATTATCGGTATATGCGCTCACATGACATGATTATCAAGTCTCGCCATCTTCCCAAATTGACGAGATATCACGAGGTTTCGATTCCATTTGTTTATTATCAAATTTCGTGCCTGGTAGAAACTTGTAGAAGAAGGAGTTATGATTCTGCTTTGTTTTCAGCCTGCTTTAACTTAAAGCTTATGCTTCTGTTTCCTATTACCGGTGGTCTTAATGTAATTGAAATCTTAAATAATTACAAAGACCTTTTATACTTGCTTCCCTGATTATTTTGGGTTGCTGGATGTTTTATTTATGAAATGCAAACGTCAAAACAGCAAGAAATTCCATAAGTTTTCTGATGTTTTACCTAATTGCAGCCGATACACACTAATTTAGGGTAAACATCATTTCATCTGTATTACCGGTGCATCAGCTGAAAATTCCTATAGAAAAATGTCTTTGTGTAAAATAATGTCCAAGATGTTGCGATATTAGTCAATGACCGGAAACAGTTTCCTAAGATGCGCAGTAGCAGACAGAACTAGTATATAGAGAATTTCCGGCATAAAAACAAAATGGTCACTTGAAAATGTTAGAAATGTGTTGGAATTTCTTTGCAAATATGAACTTATATCGAGAAAAGTGTACATGTACATGAAGAAGCTCATAATAGACACTTTTGATGGATTTGGCAGTTGACGCTGGAGTTTAACTGTTCTCTATGTAAATTTCCGGTATGTAAATGAAGTGACGTCATTGCTATTTGGATTTTTCGGAATACACCGGTATAACATATACACCGGTATAAGGTTGCTTGATCATATCTGTTAATTTACTTAAAATGCAATCCATCATTCACAGCACATTATTAACCTGCTTTTAACCTTATTCATTTAAACCTAACAATTATCTCACTTTTTACTATGTTATTCTACTTTTCTTTTTCCTTTCACTTATTTCTACTAACAGACACAGACGCGCAACTGCTCAAAATTACCCGTGAGGGTGTGCAGCAGTAAAAAGAGATAGAGATCTGTTGAACAGTTCAAGAGGGCAGTGGTTAGCATACAGTATTAGCCTGGAAGCCAATGATTTTAACCTTCACTTTTACTCTTCACTTGATAACCTTTTAACAGTGCTTTCTCTTTTATCTTCACACTACTTGATATTCAATGTCAGGTTCTTAAACTCTCACTTTTTCTTATACTAACACTTCCGACGCGCACCCGTGCCTGTAACACTCGAGAGAGGGGTCGGCACTATACGAGAGATAGATAGATAGATAGAGTCAACCAGCTATAATGACTACTTTTCTGTATCTGTATCTGTATAATACTGGTTAGCCTTCAATACTGAAGATAATACCAGGGAGGTGATTGCGCAAGAATTAGTAGCGCTTTGCAGCAACAGACGTTTTGAATGTTGCCAGGTTCTCAGAGTTTACATAGTCTTCGGTCAAGTTGTTCCAGTCTATTAAGGTTCGAGGAAAGAAGCTGTTTTTGAAAATGTCGCAGTTTGTTCTGATTGTTTTAAGGGTTTTTTTATGGTTTTTTCTTGTTCTGGAGGAGTTTCTTTCGGTAAAGGTTTCAAGAGGGATTGCTACTAGGCTGTTAACTATATTCTGTACATCATGACAATCCGATGCTCACGACGGCGTTCAACCAGGGGAGTGAGATTAAGTTTCTGCATCATTGTTGAAACGCTGGATTTTCGCCCATAGTCGTTGGATATAAATCGGACTGCTCTTCTTTGTACTGCCTCAAGTGTGTCAATGTCTTTCTGCTGATATGGATCCCAAACTTTTCTTAGAAAATTCGGGGAGATTTTAGTTATTATACGCTTCTGAAAACTTCATTCAACTGACTTACATGATGACAAGTGTTTTTTAAAGTACAAGAGTTTAAGCACAATGAGACAAGTACTAAGAAGATTATTTGAGAAGCACAATGAGACTATAGGCAGCGTGTAAATGCCATTCAAGGATAACCAACCAAGGAATAATAAGAGGTATTAAAATTTAAATGCGTATTTATGGAGTAATTGGTTAATTCTTAATAACTAATTCTGTATCCCAAGTAATTTTTGTCAGTACGATACTTGTAACTACTCAAATAGGAGTGCCAGCCTAAAAATCCTTGAGTCCCTCTGTGTAAAATCAGAGTTCATGGAGTTGGAACTTGGGCAAACTGACTGTATGCGCTGTCAAGAGTTTGCATTAGGTCCAGTCGTGTCACAAGTGTGTGGATTCAAGTCATTCAGAAACATGTTCAACATCTGCTTATAGTGGTCGACACACCTACCTTTCTGCAACCCAAAATACCTGGAAATATTCCAGAAATAAATACCTCCAGGACTCTTTGCTCTACTTTGTCATCGATTACGATTACATAGATGAATGAAACTAGAACACTATTCCAAAGGGGCGGGTAGGAAGAAGAACTAGTTCCAAGTGGAATCCTAACACGAGTTTAGCGAGAGGATTTTTTTCGAAAATCAATAATGTCGAAAAAGGCTCCGTGATGTCTCAAGAATCCCACAAATAATATACACTTGAGATCTCCAAAATGGATTTGCTTACTTTGTTGTAAATCAGCCATGTTCTTTAATTGTATTTAATTCATCATAACTGACCCTCTCTGCATTTGTACCGAAAATGTAGGCGCTTGGATCCACAATAAACCCCCGCAATAGAACAAATTTTAAACTTTATTAAGGAATAAATAGCATAACAGATCAAAACGAACATTAAAACAACCGCTAATGTTAGTAACAAACCATAATTAGGTCTCATATAAGCGAACCTGGCAAGTACTGTATTCACCATTGGTTCTGTCCTTTCTCCATGGTTCTGTTCCCTGTTGCTTGAACCACGAAGTACTTAGTAGTTATGTGCAATTACGTGGCGCTTCTATGGAGCGCATTCGTTGCCAAAAGTCCAGACATGCAATCACCCAGTTTTCAATTATTGTTTGGCCAAAATATATTTGTATAAATGTCGTTTAGAATCATGCAAAACTTAACATGTAAATGTCTGTTTACATGTGTATACTGTATTCCATAAAAAGGTATTTATAGTTTATACTTTAAACACTCGCAATTCTTTCATGTAAAGCTGTTAACAAGGGAACCAAAATCCACGATTTAATGTTACTTTCTAAGACAGAACTACATATAACCAACATTTGAAATAAACAGTTTCCGCCAGGAAGAATTGAAAGTACGCTTTGCGAAAGACGTTTCACCTTTTGCAAACAGACACCATACAATGAACTTCGGATATTCGCCAATGTACAACGGACAATGTAGAAAGTTGTCAAATGAGTCACGAGGGCGTGTCTTAGCTACATAAGCCCCTCCTTCGACGCGTCAATTTTCCTTCGTGAAGTTTCGGTAAATTCTAGATTAGATTATGACGTCGTTTTTTAAATACAAATTACGTAACATTTACGTCATAATTATGGAATGTATAAACAGAGCTCCAGGTTGAATGGGGGAGTAACTCAAAACGAATAAAGTCTTTATTTCTGCATTAAACCATGTGGTGTCACTACTCATTAGAATCGACTCTCCGAGACGATTCAGGTGGGTGGTTACATCAAGGGATTTGGTGCTGAAATGTGTATGAATGTTGGATTTGTTCAGTTTCAGGGGCGTAGCTAGACCAATTAGTAAGTGTACGCACTCCTATACTAGGGGGGTCCGGAGGCATGCTCCCCCGGGAAAATTTCATTTCTAGATGGTCTCTGGTGCGTTCTGAGGGCATTTCCCGCCTTCAAAACAGGTGATAAAGTACATTAATCTATGCAAAAAATTGAATAAAAAAACCAAACGATATTGACGTCACGACAAAATCATGGATGTTTATTTCAAGTAACATTCAGATCTGCAACAGAACCATTTACATTTACGTTCCGTTTTGAAAACATGATAAAGCAGGCCCGTAGGAAGCATAGTTTAACTGTGATTGAGGGGGCACACGTCGACGTCAGGGACGAATCTAATTCATTTGGTGAACGCACTCTTACTTGGAATGCGGCATGCTCCTCCAGGGAAAACTATCCCTAGATGGGCTTTGGTGGGTTCTGATGCCATTTCGAGCAATCAAACGGGTTAAACAGAAAAATACCATCTGGCAACAGCATTTTTAATATATATGTAAAATTCGACTCCAAATAACATAACATTTTTTTCGTCGCGCGTGTCCCTGCCATTCATCTCTAATTCTTAACCCGTCTGATATGTTTAAACCCTTAATCTAGAGGGGTCCGGGGACATGCTCCCCCGGAAATTTTTTAATCCTAAATCGTTTCTGGTGCGTTCTGAGGGCGTTTCCCGCATTCAAAGACTATGTAAAAATTTGACTCAAAATAACAAAATTTTGATTCTAGGATAACGGTTTTTTTTCTGACAGCTTGTCTTTAAGCCTTTGATCTCTACCCCTTCCCCCTACGATTTTTATTGCATTTTTGAACTTTTCAATTTTTTCTATTTTTGAGGACAATGTGTACGCAGTTGCGTTTTTTGCGTACAGGTAGCTACGCGCCTGAGTTTACTTCCTCTTATCTGGAGCCCTGGTATAAAACTATGTGTAGCCGTTTTCCCTTATATTGTTTACTTTTGTTGTTCAATGTTACTTTGAGTTATAATTATAATGCTAATGTTTCTCACTATCCGTGGGACTTATGCATATGTAAATAAAAGTTGAAAGTTGAAAGGTATTTCCTAGAACGTATGCCAATAACTCTGAGGTGTTCCGAGTGACTATAATTCTGCTTTACTTTCAACCTGCTTTAAAGGGACTCGCAACCGGATGGTGTTCTTGTCAAAATAAAATACTCAAATAAAAGCAAATTTGTGGCATTATTTGGCTTTTGACATTAAAAACATATGATCAGTCCAAAAAACGTCTCAAGAATCGTCACCGAATCTTAGTTTTTTTAGATATTTTCCATCGTTTTTCCATAGCGTTGTTGTTGTTGCTTCTCTACACGGGGTCAGACATAAACCCGAGCCGAATAATGTTCTATTAATAGCTATCATTGAAGTACGTTAATTCGCTACTATATATAGAGAGAGCGTCCGTAGCCGAGGGCGTAGAGGCGATGCCTCGTTTTTCATTTTTGTCTCCGCATGGATGGTCACGGGTTCGAATCCCACCAGAGCCTCTTCTTTTTTTTTTTGGAAATGCATTTTTTAACAGAATTTATTATCCTAAACTAAATTTTACCCATTTATATAAGCATTTGACCTATATTTACAAATTACTATTTTTAATGCTTGATCCGGTTGCGAGCCTCTTTAAGTAGTCACCTATTTTCAATACTAGAAATAGGCTATCAGGTAAAGGGTTAATGTTACTAAGTTTTCACAGGTAAACTGTTTCAAAGGACCCATAGATGCACCAATAGGGCTCAAATGGTTAAAGAAGCTGAGCCCACCTTAAAGCAGGATAAAAGTAAAGCAGTTAATCAAAAGCTGCCACAGGAGATTTCTGCTTTACTTTTATCTTGCTGTAAACAACCACTTTAACCATTTCACACATAGATGCACATGTTGGCAGTTTTTTTAATTATTCCTATTACAAATTTAATGCATGTACCTTTTCATACTTCTACAAATATTATCCTGATAAAGAGTCATTGGAAACCTTGAGTCGTTTTATAAAACTTTGTACGACGAATGTTGTCGTAAGTCAGATTATAAAAGTCTCAATTATTATTTATTTCTCAATCTAATCCTGTTTTGTAACATCTTTTTGGAATCGTCTTGAAAATGTCACAAGACAGGATTAAATAGAGAAATCAGAAATTAAATGTATTTTAAAGTTTTGACTTACGACAACAATGTTTATGAAACGGGCCCCTGCCCTGCATCTGGGCAGATGGATGTTTAAAGCAGGCACATGTAAAGCAGAAAAGCTCTTTCAGGAACTATCTGCTTTACTTCAGTCTGCTTAACCTATTACCCCACAGCCTGTTTCTAGTATTGAAGACACGTGACCACTTAAAGCAGGTTGAAAGTAAAGCAGAATGTGCCTTAAGGCACATTCTGCTTTACTTTCAGTCTGCTTTAAGCTACAGTCTGCTAGGAAATAGAAAACATTTCTTATGATACATATTCATGGCTGTAAAAATTGGAATTAATTAGTGGATGAATAAATGAAAGGCGTAAAAAGGTGTATTTATGGGGTAATGGGTTAAGCAAGCACCTGTCTGTCAAACTGGCTACATACAGTGGAGAAAACGGTATTCTTTCCCAATAAACGCGTTTACGCTAAAACTATTATTTCTATTGCAAACAGTTTGGAGCCAGATCAGACGCTGGGTAACCCGGCGTCTGATCAGGCTCCAAACTGTTTGTCACCAATATAAACATGAATTATCAGAATTGTCCAAAAGTTGCACTTTTCTATGTTTTAGTGTTTTGCGGTTCGTTTAAACGGGAAAGAATAACGTATTCTCCACTGTAAAATCATAGGGCTAGGTAAACCCCCGGCGAACGATTCCGGTAAGATCCGATTTAGTTTACTCCGCCCAAATTAATATTCGTAGTATTCCGTAAAAATTCCTTATAAGGTCATAGCAAAATTCGCTAGTTTTGCATTTGGAGAAATGTAATTCTCGACTTGCAAGAGTCAACTGTACACTGGAGAAATATCAATGTCGGTCGTCAATCCGCAACTTTCGGTTTATATCTGTGTTCAAGTTAATTGAAAACAGATGATTTCAGTTGGATTTTCGGATGCAGTTCTTTGCTTGTGACGGTTTGAGGAATTTCATTCTGATCTGTAGGATTAATTTGTCAATTTCATGAAATGTAAAGCGGGTGTTTGCTTTGAACAAAGCAGAAAGTCAATTCTAAAAATAGCATTGTATGGTCATGACTAACTTATGGACAAGTCACATTTATATTTTGTACAGTCGGGTTTGTATTTTATACAAACTACAAAATAGATGTTAGCATCTACATGTCTAGATTATTGGCAACGATTGCGCTCCATACGCTTCATCATTCACCATTATTAACATTCATTTCAAATCACCAAGAACACGGAATTATACACTCTTGTATAATTCCGTGCCAAGAACAACACTTCAACTTCAACTTCGTTCTGCCGAACAGCCAAGCTTGATTATAACTGGCAGGCGCTGTCAGGATACAGTATGTTAAAAATATTACAAGGGCAAGGTTAAAAGATAAGAGAGATCATAGCTAAAAGATAAAATATAGTTAAAAACAATGCAGAACTGTTTATGGTTTGCATGCAGCCAGTCCGCTCTCAAAAGACTGTAGAGATGGACTGGACTGGACATGCAGTGGTAGGCTGTTCCAAAGTCTAATAGTCCGGGGGAAATAGGAATTTTGGTGATACTGGGTTTTAGACTGAGCAATAAGATAGTTGAAACTTCTGGTTGTCAAAAGATGATGATGAACTACTGAGATGAGATGTCCCCTGATCTTGTAGAACATTACAAATGCAGAGTGATTTCTCCTTTGTTCAAGTGTCTGCCAGTTCAGGGCTGTTAACATATATATCTGACACGCTACTTTACTTTCATTTTACTTTCAGCCTAATACATACGCTTTAAATAACAAGTTATTCACAGGTTCATGTTAACTGTTCTATTAGATGCTGTGTGTTAAATTGTGGCATGTCACTAAATTAAACCCCTGTTTTCCCTATGTATAGCTGTCAAGACGTAATACTGATAGCTACTTCAAGGAGGTTAAAAGTAATTCAGAATGCTCCTTAATGCTCGTTATGCTTTACTTCCAGTCCACTGTAAGCTACCATCGGTTAGGATAAAGCAAATAATTCTTATATTCATGTCATCCGTTTTTTTTATGTTGTGTGTTAAACTCTTTCCCCATAGATAGCTGCCAGCATGTAATAAAGAAAGCTGCTTAAAGACGGCTAAAAGTAATGCAGAATGCTCCTTAAGGCGTATTATACTTTACTTTCAGCCTACTGTACTCCAATAGGCAACGGCTTATAGCAGGGAGCATTCTGCTTCACTTTCTGCCTGTTTACAGAAGTTTCTTGGTTTTAATTGTAATATACAAGTATATTATATTGTTTCATGGCGGGTGTCAGCTTAGAGCAGACTGAAAGTAAAGCATAGTGCTCCTGTCAAAGTATTCCGCTTTAAATTCAACTTTCTTTAAGCTGTCACTGGTTAACTGTTATATAGATGTTGTGTGTTTAACCATGTCCCCATAGCTAGCTGTCAGTACGTAATACAGATGGCTACTTAACGGAGGCTAAAAGTAAAACAGAATGTCCGTGTAGGGGAATTCTGTTTTACTTTTTAGCTTCCTTCCCTATAATGAATATCTTCTTTTCGAGACCGAGAGTATCAACACTTTAGATATTGTATATATCATAAAAGCAGGAGATGACACTATAAACAACAACACAATTTCCATTTTGAATGAAAATCTTCATTTTGCTTATGATAACAACGCATTGTGTTTTTGAGAAACCTGCATAAAACGGTTGTTTGGGGTCCCATTTGAACTACGTAGGACGTGATTCTTTCACAAAACCCCGGCTTTATCTAAGAAATTCGCTTTTTAAATTTTATTTATAATATTTTTGTGCTGCACAAATTAAAAAGCCTCCCTTGTGAATGGAAAGAAGGACAACAGGGCTCCAGATAACGGAAGTATTTCGAAAACTAAAATCTTTAGTTCTGCTTGTAAACCCAATGGTGTCATACTCATTAAAATGGTCTCGAAGAGACGATTTAATCAGTAGTAACACTATAACATTCGGTGCTGAAATGAGTGAGAAAATGTTAGATTAGTTCAGATTACTCCCGCTTACATGTGTATAGCTGGAGCACTGAAAATGACCCTGTTAACCCTTATTCTGCTGCACAGACGTCTGATTTGACATTGTCGTCTGCAAAATGTGTTCAGTTTAGATATATGCATTGTTTTAATTAAACAAACGTTAAGACGAGTGTCAAACAGTTTGGATCCAGATGAGACGCCGCGTTACGCGGCGTTTTTTTAGATTCAAATAGATTCAAATAATTCCGTAAAGTTACGACCAGTAGACACAGGGTTAAACACTATAAGATCCAGTAACAACGTGTAAATATTTTTCACGGTGGGTAAACGATTAAAAAAACCTACAGAGAATCTATACCTTGAGCTTGCTGAAAATGACTGTTTCAGCCTTGTCAGCTCTCTAACTCAAACACTTCTTTTTGGACCTTCACTAAACGATTAAAAAAAACTACGGAGAATCTATACCATGAGCTTGCTGAAAATGGCTGTTTCAGCCTTGTCCGCTCTCTAACTCAAACACTTCTTTTTGGACCTTCACCAAACTTGCTACAAATGTTTATTAGTATAGAATCTAGGTCAGGTTCAATAACTAGCAAAATCGCATAAGGCATGTCTGAGTTATTGCCCTTGAATAATTAAAAAATGACTGTTTCAGCATTTTCTGCTCTCTAACACAAATACGTTTTATTGGATCTTCATCAAACTTGCTGAAAATGTTAATTGATATAAAATCAAGGTTTAGTTTGATAACTACTAAAATCGCATAAAGTATATCTGAGTTATTGCCTGTTTATTAATAAAAAATGTGTTTGCTTTGAACAAAGCAGAAAGTCAATTCTAAAAATAGCATTGTATGGTCATGACTAACTTATGGACAAGTCACATTTATATTTTGTACAGTCGGGTTTGTATTTTATACAAACTACAAAATAGATGTTAGCATCTACATGTCTAGATTATTGGCAACGATTGCGCTCCATACGCTTCATCATTCACCATTATTAACATTCATTTCAAATCACCAAGAACACGGAATTATACACTCTTGTATAATTCCGTGCCAAGAACAACACTTCAACTTCAACTTCGTTCTGCCGAACAGCCAAGCTTGATTATAACTGGCAGGCGCTGTCAGGATACAGTATGTTAAAAATATTACAAGGGCAAGGTTAAAAGATAAGAGAGATCATAGCTAAAAGATAAAATATAGTTAAAAACAATGCAGAACTGTTTATGGTTTGCATGCAGCCAGTCCGCTCTCAAAAGACTGTAGAGATGGACTGGACTGGACATGCAGTGGTAGGCTGTTCCAAAGTCTAATAGTCCGGGGGAAATAGGAATTTTGGTGATACTGGGTTTTAGACTGAGCAATAAGATAGTTGAAACTTCTGGTTGTCAAAAGATGATGATGAACTACTGAGATGAGATGTCCCCTGATCTTGTAGAACATTACAAATGCAGAGTGATTTCTCCTTTGTTCAAGTGTCTGCCAGTTCAGGGCTGTTAACATATATATCTGACACGCTACTTTACTTTCATTTTACTTTCAGCCTAATACATACGCTTTAAATAACAAGTTATTCACAGGTTCATGTTAACTGTTCTATTAGATGCTGTGTGTTAAATTGTGGCATGTCACTAAATTAAACCCCTGTTTTCCCTATGTATAGCTGTCAAGACGTAATACTGATAGCTACTTCAAGGAGGTTAAAAGTAATTCAGAATGCTCCTTAATGCTCGTTATGCTTTACTTCCAGTCCACTGTAAGCTACCATCGGTTAGGATAAAGCAAATAATTCTTATATTCATGTCATCCGTTTTTTTTATGTTGTGTGTTAAACTCTTTCCCCATAGATAGCTGCCAGCATGTAATAAAGAAAGCTGCTTAAAGACGGCTAAAAGTAATGCAGAATGCTCCTTAAGGCGTATTATACTTTACTTTCAGCCTACTGTACTCCAATAGGCAACGGCTTATAGCAGGGAGCATTCTGCTTCACTTTCTGCCTGTTTACAGAAGTTTCTTGGTTTTAATTGTAATATACAAGTATATTATATTGTTTCATGGCGGGTGTCAGCTTAGAGCAGACTGAAAGTAAAGCATAGTGCTCCTGTCAAAGTATTCCGCTTTAAATTCAACTTTCTTTAAGCTGTCACTGGTTAACTGTTATATAGATGTTGTGTGTTTAACCATGTCCCCATAGCTAGCTGTCAGTACGTAATACAGATGGCTACTTAACGGAGGCTAAAAGTAAAACAGAATGTCCGTGTAGGGGAATTCTGTTTTACTTTTTAGCTTCCTTCCCTATAATGAATATCTTCTTTTCGAGACCGAGAGTATCAACACTTTAGATATTGTATATATCATAAAAGCAGGAGATGACACTATAAACAACAACACAATTTCCATTTTGAATGAAAATCTTCATTTTGCTTATGATAACAACGCATTGTGTTTTTGAGAAACCTGCATAAAACGGTTGTTTGGGGTCCCATTTGAACTACGTAGGACGTGATTCTTTCACAAAACCCCGGCTTTATCTAAGAAATTCGCTTTTTAAATTTTATTTATAATATTTTTGTGCTGCACAAATTAAAAAGCCTCCCTTGTGAATGGAAAGAAGGACAACAGGGCTCCAGATAACGGAAGTATTTCGAAAACTAAAATCTTTAGTTCTGCTTGTAAACCCAATGGTGTCATACTCATTAAAATGGTCTCGAAGAGACGATTTAATCAGTAGTAACACTATAACATTCGGTGCTGAAATGAGTGAGAAAATGTTAGATTAGTTCAGATTACTCCCGCTTACATGTGTATAGCTGGAGCACTGAAAATGACCCTGTTAACCCTTATTCTGCTGCACAGACGTCTGATTTGACATTGTCGTCTGCAAAATGTGTTCAGTTTAGATATATGCATTGTTTTAATTAAACAAACGTTAAGACGAGTGTCAAACAGTTTGGATCCAGATGAGACGCCGCGTTACGCGGCGTTTTTTTAGATTCAAATAGATTCAAATAATTCCGTAAAGTTACGACCAGTAGACACAGGGTTAAACACTATAAGATCCAGTAACAACGTGTAAATATTTTTCACGGTGGGTAAACGATTAAAAAAACCTACAGAGAATCTATACCTTGAGCTTGCTGAAAATGACTGTTTCAGCCTTGTCAGCTCTCTAACTCAAACACTTCTTTTTGGACCTTCACTAAACGATTAAAAAAAACTACGGAGAATCTATACCATGAGCTTGCTGAAAATGGCTGTTTCAGCCTTGTCCGCTCTCTAACTCAAACACTTCTTTTTGGACCTTCACCAAACTTGCTACAAATGTTTATTAGTATAGAATCTAGGTCAGGTTCAATAACTAGCAAAATCGCATAAGGCATGTCTGAGTTATTGCCCTTGAATAATTAAAAAATGACTGTTTCAGCATTTTCTGCTCTCTAACACAACACTTTTTATTGGATCTTCACCAAACTTGCTGACAACGTGTATTGGTATTAACTCTAGGTCAAGGAAAAAAATCGAATACAGTTGAATGAAAATCCTTCAAGAGGTAAAGGAGAAATGGAGTGGTCATTTATTACTTAACTTATTACCAACACGGCTAAGATGAAGCCCATGCAACCATTGACCAAATATTTGGCTAAAAATAGAATAAAAACTGGTCCTTTTACAGAGTGGACAGGGCAAAAATAAGGATAAAATAGCAAAATTTTAGTCATTCAAGGTCAATAACTCCAACATGCCTTGTGCGATTCTGGTAGTTAAGATGATTGACCTAGATTTAATATTAATAAACATTTTCAACAAGTTTGGTGAATATCTGATAAAAATTGTATGTGTTAGAAAGCGAAAAATACTGAAACAGTCGTTTTTTAATACATAAAGGGCAAACACTCAGATATGCCAAATGCGATTTTTGTAATAATCAAACTAGACCTAAATTTTATATAATTAAACATTTTCAGCAAGTTTAGTGAATATCCGATAAAAACTGTATGTGTTAGAGTGCAAAAGTGACTGAAACAGTCATTTTTTATTAATAAACAGGCAATAACTCAGATATACTTTATGCGATTTTAGTAGTTATCAAACTAAACCTTGATTTTATATCAATTAACATTTTCAGCAAGTTTGATGAAGATCCAATAAAACGTATTTGTGTTAGAGAGCAGAAATTGCTGAAAACAGTCATTTTTTAATACATAAAAGGCAAAAACTCAGATATGCCACATACGATTTTAGTAATAAGCAGACTAGACCTAAATTTTATATGAATACATATTTTCAGCATGTTTGGTGAATATCCGATAAAAGCTGTTTGTTTTAGAGTGCAAAAATGACTGAAACAGTCATTTTTTATTAATCAACAGGCAATAACTCAAAAATACCTTATGCGATTTTAGTAGTAATCAAACTAAACCTTGATTTTATATCAATGAACATTTTCAGCAAGTTTGTGGAAGATCGGATAAAAAATAGTTGAGTTAGAGAGCGGACAAAAAAGTGTGATAGTCTAACTGACTGATGGATGGACGGGCGGAGGTAGATACGGTTGCCCCCAGTGAAGTTGATTTCGGCTGTATCACGTGATACTAAGCCGTGTGGTAATGTTTATGACAGACGTTCTATTTTCGGTTTGTTATGATTTTAAATCGCCCTTTTTGGTGATTTAGGTCCGTCTTCATCATTTCATAGATCAGTTTGGCCAATAAGAATGTTTAAACATTATTATTAACCGTTATTGTATTTCAGGCATTAAGAAAAGGTCTGAAAACACAATGGGACTTTAAGCTTGGTATCGAAATGCATTCAGGCTATATACATCTATTCAGATATATTCGTTTTAACATCTGATTTTATCATTTTGATATCGTGATTTCATATAATATAGACATTAATAACATAATTTCATTCAAAATATAGTTATTTTCGTTCATACATGTATAATATGAACGAAAATAACTATTATTATATGTACACATGGAGTACATGTAATGAAACTTTCCTTTTGTAGGAAAATCTTCCTTCCGCAGAAGGAACGGTTTAACATCTGTTATTATCATTTTAATATCGTGTATTCATATAAAAGAGCAATTAATAACAACATTTTATTCAAAATAATGTTTTTTATCGTTCATGTGTGTACACACGGGAGAAACAAAATCTTCCTTTTGTTTGAAAATCTCCTTTACGCAGAAAGGGACCTTCTCTCCGCGGAGGGAACGTTTAAACATCTGATTTTATCATTTTAATATCGTGTATTCATATAATGAAGCAATTCATAACATAATTTTATTCAAAATAATGTTTTGTTCGTTAAAAAGGGTACACGCGGAGAAATAAAATCTTCCTTTGGTTTGCAAATCTTCCTTCCGCGGAAGGAACCTTCCTTTCGTTGTTTAGTCATACCCCTTGTATATTGATAGTAGTTAAAACGTAGCGAGCTGCTGATCTTTGCACCATTTCCAGTTTATGAGTGAGGTAATGTTGTCATGGATGCCAGATGGTGGAACAGTATTCAACTTGAGGGCGGACATATGTTATATATGCCGCTTCTTTTACTTTCTTATTGTTTGTTTCAACATTTCTTTTGATAAAGCGTAAGGTGTTATTTGCTTTTGCTGTGATGGTATTTATATGGTTTGACCAGGACAAGTTTTTGTTGAGAGTGACTCCAAGGTATTTGGCAGTATCGGTTGAGTTGAGTTGTTTACTGTGTAGGCTGTAAGGATATATGACACGGTGCCTCTTTCTAGAGATTCTTAGTACTTCACATTTGTCCGGATTGAAATTCATAGACCACTCTCTTTCCCAGTTTTCTAAACAGTGAAGGTCGCTCTGGAGGCTTTTTGCATCTTTTTTCAGATTTCACAGTAAGGTATACTACTGTGTCATCTGCAAAAAGACGATAGCGGCTTTTTATGCTTTCAGGCAGATCGTTAATGTAAGCTAAAAATAAACATGGACCGACGACAGAACCTTGCGGGACTCCGGACAAGACTGGCAGTTTCTCAGATTTTTCACCCTCGACCTGAACCTTCTGTGACCTATTACTTAGAAAAGAATGAATCCATGTGGTGACCTTGTTATCTATCCCTTGTGTTTTAGCTTATGTATTAATTTATGATGGTCTACTTTGTCAAATGCCTTACTAAAGTCCATTTTGACTACATGCATCTGTTTGTTTCCCCTTTTCTAAATTGTATGAGATCTCTTTGGTGAAGCCTATTAGTTGAGTTTCACAGCTGTGTTTTGACCTGAAGTCGTGTTGTGAGGGGCAAAGAATATTAAGAGAGTCAAAATATGTCATCATGTTGGATACTATGATATGTTCAAGTAATTTAGATACAATACATGTAAGGAATATGGGTCGATAATTGCTGGGTTTGGAATTCTGACCTTTCTTAAAATTGGTGAGATGACTGCATGTTTCCAGTCATCGGGTATGATACCAGTGTCAAGAGATACACCAGTGTCAAGAAACAATACAAAACCAGGAACGTATAGATCTACGTTCCTGGTAAAACACAACGATTTGGCATTAAGGTGATAAATTCATCTATGAAATATTGAATTAAGTGTTAAACAATTTGGCTCCTGATCAGACGCCGCGTAACTCGGCGTCTGACCATGAGCCAAACTGTTTACGCATAACTATTGTGTTGCTATTTCTTCCGTCAAACTGCCTTACATCCAGTTAAGTTTGAAATAATAGTGCAATATCAAACATGTTAAAGGTGGTTGTATCAAGGCACAAAGTACTAACACATTGTGATTGTGAAAATTATTGAGAAAAAAATAACTCGCTGTGTGCTACTTTTTTCCCCTAATAAACGTGTTTGTCACAAGAGTCATATGGCGTAATTGACGACGACGGTAACTACAAAACAACGTCGCGTTTTGGCGGCAAATATATATGGCGGAGGTACTACAATCTGAATCTTATGGAATGCCGGTCGCGACATGCCAATTGCTAAATGCTTGTTTGCCAATTGCTAATATGCAAATCGCTAAATGCTTGTCAATATGCCACTTGCCAGTTGCCTCATGCTAATTGTCATTTGTCATTAATCTAATTTCTTTTAACTGAAGAGTGTTGTTTCGGGGGTCAAATTTGTACTGTAACACCGTCTAATACACAGGATGGTGGTCATGAGTGTAAACAATAAACCCACAATACTTTGTTTGCTGTTTTGACCAATTATGTCAATTGCTAAATGCTAAATGTTTGTTTGCCAATTGCTAATTTGCCATTTGCTAAATGCTAATATGTCACTTGCTAGTTTTAAAATGCTTATTTGCCAATTGCCAATATACCACTTGCCAGTTGCTTAATAATTTTATACATGTATTAGAATATAGTCTGCATCTATTGTAAAGGAAAACATGCTACAATATTTCACTTTACCTCCACGGCAATGTATGGGGAAGCCTGGAGCTGTAGTTTGATCTAACAATTTCATCAAAGTAAGCTATTTTGGATGTATTGGCATTTAGCAACTGGCAAAGCAGCAATTAGCATTTAGCAATTGGCATGTCGTGACCGGCATTCCATAGAATCTACGTTTTAAATGTGGTAATCGGACATGAGCCCCCCCCCCCCCCCCCCCCCCCCCCGACCCATTTTGCGCGGGCGGACGGACACGAGCACCCCGCCTGTTTTGCGCGGGCGACCTACCCTATGATAAGATACATGTTTTATTGTGTAAAATTGTAGATTTAAAACGTCAAAACGTGTTCTTAAGTGTTCTTCATCATTTATTCACTTTAATAGTACATGTATATGATTTTAACCCCAAATATTTGAGATCTTTGATATGTTTGAGAATTATGATACACAAACAACACCTTTAATTTACGATTATAAGGACAATGGATTCAATCAATCTATCAAACTTACAAGTTTCACTGGCGGTGTTTCTTCAGTAAACAAGTGTCAATTAAACAATTAATTCCAGGTATCATCAAAGTATTACCGTTAGTTTGATTCGCTAATATACAACGATTATCCTGTTTTGTCACTATTGTGTAATCAAGTTGACAAAATGATTACATCTATCATCATTATCTTTTTTCTCCGAGGTCATCATCATCATCGGCCTCCGTCCGTCTAGACGATGGATTGCGCTCATTTGTTGTTGTTTTGGAATAGCGTCTGCGGTGGCTGTGAAGACCAATCCTTGAGTGACAGTCCCTTGTACAATCCACGCAGATGAATATTGTGTCATCTCTGGCATATGATGCCTTCCGGCTTATCCTCTTGATGTCCCTCTTTTCAGATCGTTTCTCTTCTGACTTCTTTACTCCGCTTTTTATAGTGTGCCGCCATTGGTTGCGGTCTGAAGCAAGTCTTTCCCAGCTGTCAACATTTATCTGGACAGACTTAAGGTCCCTCTTGCAGGCGTCTTTGAAGCGAAAAAATGGGCGGCCGGTTGGTCGAGTTCCAGCTTCAAGTTGGCCATATAACAAGTCTTTGGGAATGCGTCCCTTGTCCATGCGGTGCACATGTGCGAGCCATCGAAGACGCATTTCAGTGAGCATTGCTTGGATTGTTGTTGTGGCAGCTTTGCTGAGGACATCAGTATTAGTAACTTTGTCCTGCCATATGTTATGTTCAGCAGTCTTCGTAGACATCTCATATGGAATGCATTCAGCTTGGATTCTTGTCGTGTGTAAGTGGTCCATGTCTCACTTCCATAAAGAAGAGTACTGATTACACATGCATGATAGACCTTCATCTTAGTGCTAAGGGCCAAGTTCTTGTTTTCCCATACTCTCTTTTTCAACTTGGACATGACTGTTGCAGTTTTGCCGATACGTGCATTGATCTCGGAATCGAGAGATAGCTTGCCAGAGATGTTGGATCCCAGATATCTAAAGTTGTTCACAACAGCCAGTGTGGATTCATTGACGCTTATTGATGGAGGCATTGGAGCATCCTGAGCCATGACTTCAGTCTTCTTGATGCTAATGGTTAGAGCAAATGCATTGCATGCATTAGAGAAGCGGTCTAGCAGACGTTGGAGACATTCATAGGTGTGACTTGCTAAGGCAGCATCGTCTGCAAAGAGCATCTCTCTGAGAAGTACACGGACGACCTTGGTCTTGGCTCGTAGACGTGCTAAATTGTACAGCTTTCCATCATGTCTGATGTGGATGTAGACGCCATCATCTGAAGACTTGAATGCGTAAGAGAGCAGGAGCGATGTATCATGATTAAAATGAAACAATTAATAAATAGCGAATTGTTACTTACAAGCAAGGCAATATTTATAGTCGAAGAAAAACTTCACTGTTTGCAAAAAACACTAACAAAACATTAGTTAATTGTCTGTCCGACCAGGGGGGGCTTATGTCCGCCCGCGCAAAACAGGTGGGGGGCTCGTGTCCGCCCGCGGAAAATCGGCCGGGGCGTGTTCCGGGGCTCATGTCCGTCAATTTTAAAAAGTGTTAAAAATGACATTCGTTTCAGATTCTCTATTGAACTACTTTCTTGAATCCAGAAGTGATATTAAGTTATAAGGAATAATTCGGAATATTTATTGTATTCATGGAGGTAGATCTATGAAAAAACACCTGGTCACACTTTTGTATGATTTCAACCGCTTCGCGGAGTGACCAGCTTTTTTTTCACACACCCATGAATACAATAAATATTCGAATTTACATATTTCTTAAATGAAAAAAAAAACCTGGTCACACGATTTTATACAAAAGTTAGACCAGCCTTGTTTCATACTTCCATGAATACAATCTGCTTTAAGCTACCATCTGCATGGATAAAAATCCGAAGATTTAGGAAAAATCCGGAGAAATGGCAGCGCTGGTTTCTTCAAAGAAATGTCACATAACCCTTTAATTGTCATTTAGTCACGACCTTACTAGAAATGTGGGACAACAAGCTTTGGTCCAAATCAGAATTAGACGCTGATTCGCGAAGTCTATCAAGGATCCTAACTTTTGACATTTTTGTTTATTTTCTCCGTGAATATATTTAGTTTAATATAGTTCCCAATGGGATGAGTATGTGTGGGTGTGGGTGGGGGTAGAATACACCCACTGCCCGAACTTGCAGAGTGGTAAGATTCCATCAAAAAGTGACAACACATTCACACACATGCATGCACCACACTGGCGCTATATGACTATTCTATGTGTCTTCTTCTTCTTCTTTATTAATGGCGAACATTCAAATTTGGATATAATGGCCATGCGTTGGGGAGGGGGGATGTTACAAGGAATGATAAAATGCTGGACAATCCTGAGCTACTCAATCCATCCAAGAGATGCCTTGCATGTGCTAGCGAAAGGGAAAAACCTAACGCCGTAAAAACGACTTTAGTACGTAGCCTACATTATGTATATGGTTTTGTTGTGTATAGGAAAAAAGAGTGTTAGTGATGGTTAAATGAAAAGCATGTGTAGCCTAAGGTACAGTCCGTGTGGCTAGTGCTGACCTGAATCCTGAGACGGAGTCAGCACTGATCACATGATGTGGAAGAGAGTTACACACTAATACTGTACGTGGGAAGTACGAACATTTAAAAACATCATTGGAAGACTGCATTAACTGAAATGACTCTTGGTGGAAATGTCTTGATTGCCTTGTATGAGGTTGAAGGTTCATATTGATATTTATATCCAACGCATTGTTGACAAACTTATAGAAGAAAAGAAGTCTTAACCGCCTCGATAGCTCAGCGGTAGAGTGTCCACTTTCGAGTCGAGAGGTTGTGGGTTCGATCCCCAGCCGGGTCATACCAAAGACCATTATAAAAAACGGTACTAGTAGCTCCCTTCATGACGCTCGGCATTTTAAGGGTAGTGCTAGGAAGGTGACTGTAATGCCCAGGTAAGTATTGCATGTTAATGGATACCTTATTTGTCGCAATAAAAGCTCTTCAGAGCTTATGTTGATTGTTTACCATATGCGACGTTAAATAAAGCTTACCTTTACCTTTACCTGTTGGTTTGTCTTCTTTCTTCCAATGATGTCCACCCTAGAGTGGAGAGTATATTTGTCCTAGACCATGTTGTTTTTGTGTAATTATTTGTCACGAACGGGGCAGCCCTTTTTTGGACAGCTTCACTCTTGTCAATGACCTGTCTGAGGAGGTACTCTAACGTGGAACGGACTAACGATTGATATGCTCAGCAGCTGCTGCTTTGGATCCATGCTTATAAGTTGAGTCGTAAACTATTTCCAAGCATTTGATTGGTCAGATCTGAGCCTAGGCTAAAATCTGACCAATCAAATACTTGAGAACGAACTCAGACTCAGCTCAAACGCTTTTGAAGTACGAGGTGGTTGTGGCTGGCTGACGGAATTTTCTAGAATGAGCAGATCATATGTCCCTGGGCTGGGATGAGGTACTCTTAAGCCGGTATATCCACAATGTCATTGGTGATGTTGTACATTAGGGGCAGCTGGACTTAAATTTGGACCGTCGGGATTCAAGTGCCTCCCATCCCAGGTGGTCGATCTTTGAGGTAATTCTATAAATATTTTAAAATTAATTAAAAACTACTACACCATTTTCACACTTATTATTTTAACACTTGGAAGGACCAGTATATAGTTGGCAAAACGATTAGCACATTCAAGTGGTTAGACGAACTGGCTCTGGTCTGGGAACGAAGCGACTAGGTGCGAAACGGTTTCGGTGCGAAACGTCTTGTTACTCATTCTTACAAACTCATGAAAATCATAGGCACCGCAATCACTACGATAAACAACAGTAATGGCTGCCAATTAAATATTTCATGGAATAAACGGACAAAGCGCATTTGAGACATTATTAATACTGTAAAAAAGACACAAAAGGTAATGAAACAATGAAATATTGATCGTTGAATATGAATACATCGTTGTCACATGATTTTGCATTGGGGAAAATGGGCGAACAATAGGAAAGTCTGTAGGGCGTTCAAGTACCGTATCAGCGAACAGTAACGATAACCGATGCAAACAACCCATATAGTACGACATCTAACGTTCACTGATACTCTTCAATAATAACTCATCCGTCGTGTAAAAGCCTTTATAGGATTCTACGACGTACTATATTCAGATTCAGAACTCATTACGCCCCAATGTTTATTAACTTTTCAAGGGTACAAACGATTTATGTGCGAATCTAAATAACTCGAGCAAAAGTGCACTAATCAACTGAAATGCATCAATTTTACCTCATATAAAAATAAGATTTAGCTGCTCAGATGTAAGCTGCTTTGTTTGATACATTAAGTATCGGAAAATGTTGGTTTATTGATGAGAAATTAATTCGGGACTGTTCGGTGGTTTAATTAAATTCATTTGGTAGCCATTTTGTTTTCCTTGTTGGGGATGGCGAACTACCTCTGAGGCCGTTCGTGTCGTGCGCAATCGGTAACAGCGTAACGGTCGCTAAAGGTGAATTGTTACCGTTTTCCGTTGCAATTGATTGCATCGATACGGTACTTGAACGCGCTACAGATCAAATTGGGAAACCTTGAAATTCATCTTCTTCTTCCGGTAATAGGTCAGGAGTCTTCTCAGACTGTAATGTTGACCTCAAAGCAGGGAATGAGACAGTCACCCCTTTCCAATGGTATTTACAGTTAAAATCCCAAAAATGTGCATCTAAAACTATATACATGGATGCGCAGCTTAGAAGGTGGATGTAGCTGGCCTGATTGCAGCCTTGAAACCTTCCAGTGAGGTCATGTCTGTGGCTGCAACTGGGAGTCTGTTCCAGTCTTGGATAGTACGGGGGTAGAACAAGTACTTGTAGACGGTCTGTGGCGCAGATGGCCGGTGCAGACGCTGGTCTCCTCTTGTTCTACGATCATTTGGACGCAGTATAGTTCCTGGTATCAGGTCAACCAACTGGTGCTGGATCTTGAAGAGCATAATGAGGCGGAGCTCTCGCCTTCGATCAGCTAGAGGTATCCAACTCAGTCCCTGGAGCATACTGGTGACACAGCCGGGTGTGCGGTCTACATAGTTTTACCGTTTGCCCTAGATTGCCAGCCAATGAAAGGGCTCCATTTCAGCGAGAAATGAAAAAATATATCGCATATTCGTTCAATTTTGTACTTGGGTATGGCAGAGAAATAAACAAGTCATGAAACGGTCAAGGACACCGCGTGCTAAGGAGGAGCATAGCGCATCATTACGTCATACAACAACCGCTCAACTGCGAATTACAGTATAACCTATGTACCGCGGCCTTTCAATGAAAAGGCCCGAATAAATCAAATATGTCTGTAGACAGGAGACTATAGTTAGTGCATAATGAAATTAATATGAAACGCATTAATCATGTCCTGCATTAACTCATTGAACCCTAGGTGACGAGTACAGTCAGTACACTCGTCATTTATAATGTACCCGTTACACTTGTCCACAGCAAACATTGTAGAACCACATCGAAGATCTGCTAACAAAAAAGGCCTATACTCGAATTGTTCATTGCATAAGTGTTGGGTTGAAAGGGTTAAACAGCCGACCTGTGGGTATTATTGTCCTCTTTTGTGTAATCGTTTTACAAATATTTGACTGTAAAACGTCTCGAAAGAAATGTGTTTATTTTCAATATTGTACTAAAATACGGTTGCTTTTTATCAATGCATAAGGCAAGAAATACAGGGGCTCCTATAAGCGTTTGATTCTTGCGTTAAAAAGCCACCCGTCTTCAACCCCTGCGGTGCCATGGGCATTTTTGTCATTAATAGTATAATGCACTAAACAACACAGTCCAGATGAATGTCATTTAAAAACCAAGAAAGCATTTTCATGTCACACCAGTCCACAGCAGCTCGTTCACGCCAGTTTTCAACACTTTACTGTGGGAACACAAATAAAAATCGTCCTCAGTTGAATCTATTTTTAAATTCTATTTGGGTAACTCGCTAGCTCATGCTTGGTTTTGTTTCTAAATGGAAATGCCTACAGCGAGCCCTACACGCGTACAGGGTTCCCGGTCGATTTTCTAGTTTTTTCGAGTGACGTCATGTGTTCAAAGTGAACTTGCCGGCTTCCGCAAAAACAAAGCACCGCCCTCCGAAATAAAGTTCTTTCATTGGCTGACAAACTAGGTCGAGCGGTTATTTGGGTTGAGCGATAACTTGGTATAGGTAAAGTAGGTTGAACGGTAACTACCATACACTAGCCTACGTGCCATATTTGAGGCAAACGGTAAATCAGTTATAGTTCATTTGTTTGAAAATTATACAACATAACCTGTTCGCTCCCTACGGTCGCTCCAGGTTATATTGCATAATTTTCAAAAAATGAACTATAACTAATACGTGTAGGACAAACCGCACCACTCTCCGCTGGACTATCTGTAGCTTGTCGATGCCTGTTTTATGTGGGGTCCCAAATGGATGCAGCATATTCCAAAGTGGGGTTGATGAAGGCAGAATAGGCTTCACGTCTTGCATCCTTGGTGGCATTGTACAAATTACGTCGGAGAAATCCCAGTGTCTTGGGGGCCTTTGATGAAGCGTTGTTGACTTGTTTGGTCCAAGAGAGGTCTTCACTGATGGTTACGCCGAGGTACTTTGCACTATCCACTTTTTTCAATGCTTGTCCATGAAGTTGGTACTCGGTATCTTGTCTGAATCTTGGGTTGGTACAGACACTGATGACCTGGCATTTTTCTGGATGAAACTTCATCTGCCATTTATCCTCCCACAGACATAGGGCATCTAGGTCGTCTTGAAGGATCCTGGAATCATCGGGGCCTCTGATGTGCCGATACAATAAACTGTCGTCGGTAAACAGTCGTGTAGGTGATGTAGTTGACTGTGGCAGGTCGTTGATGAATGTGAGAAAGAGAAGTGGCCCAAGGACAGTCCCTTGGGGAACCCCGGAGACCACGTCAGCTTTCTCAGATATCTTTCCCTCAAGCAACACTTGTTGGCTCCTGTAGCTAAGAAAGGACCTTATCCAGCTAAGTGTACAGTAATTAATTCCATAGAACGTACTGCAGCTTCTGGAGTAGGCGTTGATGGGGTACCTTGTCAAAGGCTTTGGCAAAGTCAAGCAGGATGATGTCTACCTGGTCACGTCCTGAGCGCAGCTTACTGGCTATGTCTTGTATAGTGTGTATGAGCTGGGTTTCGGCAGAGCTCTTAATCTCTTAATATTGTAAACAATATAGCCGAAATAGTCTCTAAGCCTAAGTGAGACCCGCAAAGACGTTGTCCCTTTCACCCACAACACACAGAAATATAGTCATCTAGAAAGACCCTGCGTCGGAAAATTTTACTACAGTAGAACTTCGATGTGTCGATGTTGAAGGGACCATCATAAAAAACTCGACACATCGAAGTCTCGACTCATGTTTACCTGATTTTCCCTCGATTTTGTTTTCAAATATACTTGATCTCCATAAAGCCGACATGTCCGTATGTTACCTGTTGATATTGATTATTTCCAATTAAAAACATTCAAACGTAATTATGTCTTCCTCGTATCGCATCCAAACTGGATGCGTATTTACTCATTTGACCAAAAACGAATCTTAAATATGTACTATTGATGCTACACATTTCTGGATGGGTTCCGCGTGAGTTTGTTCTTTGTCTATTACACACATATTCTCTTCCGGCATAAAAACATCGACCGAACTACGCATATGCTTTCACGTTCGGTTTATATTGACTTTACACAAAACATAATAAGGGTGTTATGATTAAGTCCGTGACGAATAAAATATGGAAAAGAGTTGATGAATCAAGGAATACACGGGGCTTTTGACACATTCAGAAGGTGTTTGTCCTGGATAATTGGGTAGTCAGGTCATTCTGATTCACGACAATCAATCGAGTAAAGATGGTCACGGAGGTTTGAAAAACTCGACATGCCGGTCAGTCAAATTTTGTACAGTCGAACATCGACACATGTGTAGTGAATTTTGAGTGAAACAACGTTTTCTCAGAATATTTACTCAGATAAGTTGTTTATTGTTGTACTGTGAAATTAATAATATTAGCACATAAATACTTTATGAAAATTGATAACAAACTGCTTTCAATCCCTTTGAATAATTAACATATAAAGGGTATGCATTATCAAAAAGTCTTCTGTCAAATTTTTGAAATTTGCTCTGATTGTAGTAACTATAATTACAACCCTGGCCAGGTGCCAGGTCCTAGGTACTTCAACTAGTATTTAATCTTGATCTGAAATATTCACAAAAGCAAGAAAAGCTGTCAAAGAGTTGAAATTACTGTATTCTGTTTCTGTCTAATTTGACTATTAATGATAAAAAATTTGTAGAAATATATACTTGTACAAATGTAGCAATTCTATTTCAGGTTTTGACTGTACAGTAAATTTTTCAAAATTATAAGTGCATAGTATACATATCTTGTGCTGACTTTGAAGTGAGACTTGGATTATAAACTGTATCAAATCTTGCTTTTAACAAGATTCAAGTACAATGAAACCTGAATTAAGGGTTTAAGCTGCAGCCAATCACTGAAGAAACATTGAAGTCTAAAAAATACATGTTATTGCAAAAATAACCATATTTAAGAAGCAATATCAATATGTTAGCAATTTGGGTAATGCATACAAATCAAAGGCTGTTTTAAAGGGACTCGCAACCGGATGGTGTACTTGTCAAAATAAAATAAAATACTCAAATAAAAGCAAATTCGTGGCATTATTTGGCTTCTGACATTAAAAAAATATGATCAGTCCAAAAAAAGTCTCAAGAATCGTCACCGAATCTTAGATTTTTAGATATTTTCCATCGTTTTTCTATACCGACTAGTAGACGGTATAGTTGTTGTTGTTGCTTCTCTACACGGGCTCAGACATAAACACGAGCCGAATTACGAAGTTGTATGCACTTTCGATTGCTACACATTGAAATACGTTAAATCGATCCGAGATAAACGGATAGTTCCGTGGTCCATTGGTCTAAGCGGTTACCCCTATTTTGCCTTCTGTCCGCCAATGCCGGGGCCCGGGTTTGAATCCCACCAGAGACCAATATTTTTTTTTATTGAAATACATTTTTTTTAAACAGAATTTCTTATCCTAAACTAATTCTTTACCATTTATATAAGCGTTTGACACATATTTACAAATTACTATTTTTAATGCACCATCTGGTTGTGAGTCGCTTTAAGGCAAGATATTACAGCATTTTCGCGCAAGAAAGATTGGGACTTCCTGGAATTTTGGATAGGACTTCCATATTCATCATACTGGAAGTCGGGACTTCCTGAAAAAAATCTTTAGTGCAACCCCTGTATGTACGGACCGAGAAAAAAAGTCGATATATAGCGAAAAACTCGACTTATAAAAACTCGAGTCATACCTAGGTTTTTAATAAGGTTATATAGGGAGAAAAGTTGGGACTTTAAGAAAAGATCGACACATCGAGAAACTCGACTCTTCGAAGTTCGACACATTTAAGTTCTACTGTATATTGATTTTAAACATAATTTATTTTCAGTTCCAACCAGGGTCTTTCACCTACATTGCATGTTTTTGCATCGTTTCAGGTTTTGCATTAAAGTCTGTTTTGAGCAAATGGCTGCAGCTACTGTCACTAAACTTCATATTCTGATGCACTTCAATGATTATGCACATATCACAATGAACCGCAGTTTGGTGGCCTTGATCGACCTATGACCTTGACCTCTAGGGTCAATGTTAAGGTTTTGCGTTAAAGTCTGTTATGAGCAAATGACTGCACCTATGGTCGCAAAACTTCATATGCTGATGCGGCTCTATGAGTTTACCACAATGCCTCACAGTTTGCATCACAGTTTGGTGACCTTGACCTCTAGCCTCAACATTAAGATTTTGCGTTTAAGTCTGTTCTTAGCAAAGGACTGCACCTAAGGTCACTAAACTTTATAGATGCTGATGCTCCTCAATGAGTAGACCATGGTGCAGTTTAGTTCGGTGACCTTGCTCTTTGACCTTTCCCTAAAGGGTCAATGTTAAGGTTTTGCATTAAAGGCTGAACTGAGCAAAGGATTGCATCTACAGTTTTGAAACTTCAAATGCGCCTCAATGAGTAAACTAAGATGCATCACAGTTTGGTGACCTTGACCTTTATGGTCAACATTAAGGTTTTGCCTTAAAGTCTGTTCCTTGCACATACATGTGATAACTACCGGCGGCAGAGTTTTTCTAACGCTTTGTGAGGCTTTGAACCGTCTACCTGAACGGCAGACGATTCCTACCGTTATGAATTTTCCCCAGCATACTTTAATTACTTGGTTCGACAGTCTTTGTGTCATTCATTATGTAATCCTATACACATGTGTTAATATCCTGCCACGTGTAGGCTGGAATGACCCAATTAAGTGTTCAATTAAGCGTGTAGGCATCCCTCTCACAGCATGTGTTTGATCAGGGATGACAACCTGTCATCGGTCATGCTCTGTGAAATTACCCAATGAGATCGCTTAGATTTAGAAGAGCTCAGCTAGGCAAACAGTATTTGACAGATGTAAACAAAGGGTGAAACGGACATCACGTTTCTGTAAAGTCGCTTCTTGTAAAGTTTTACTCACCTAAGCAAGAGTTATAATCCTCCCAATCACATGAAATATCCACTAAATAACTTTAAACTGTAAGAAATCACTTTATTGACATGCAATTTTTTTCAATATATATATGCACTTGTTTATACAGCATTCCCTCACTACAATGGCCCTCCTAACAACGACCCTTAATGTCCTCTTCCCTAAGCAAGATAATTATATCTAAAGTTCTCACGGCTGCAATATCTTCTGCTTAAAATTGTCCCCTGTTGTTTTTCTCAAATTAACATAGTTTTATTGAACATTTTGATAGAAAAACATAATGACAAGTGACAAACAGCTTGAATCCAGATCAGACGCTGCGTTACGTGGCATCTGATCTGGATTCAAGCTGTTTGCAAATGTAACTCAATTTCCCTCCCTATAACCACTCCCTCTGAACAATGTACACTTTTTGTGTGTCCCATTTGGTGTCTTTGTAGAGAGAGAGAGCTGTAGATTGATTTCAGGAAGTTTTGCTACCATGTATTAGGAGGTTTCTCTACCATATCTTCAGTTGTGTTTGTGTAATTTTTACATTTTCTCTCATACACTGATAGGATTTTCTAAATGTCCAGTTAGATATAAAGGTGCTACTCTAATAACTAGTTAATACGGATGCCAAAAATTACATTTTCGATGAGATGAAGATGTTTTATAAAAGGAAAAAAAGTTTCATAAAAATTGATCACGAATTGTGGAAAATATTAATGAAATTGGAATCTAACAATGTCATGAAGTACATTTGTCTGTTGGGCTACAAGCTTTCAATGTGCCATTATAATGTAGCACTTAAATGATTAGTTCAAAAAAATACAATGTAAGTATTGATGGAATTAATATTGTTCAAATGGCACTGGAAAAAAATACTGAGGCAACTCCTGGTCTATTTTCTTACAATATGTAAAATACCAAAAATTCCACTAGCTGTCAGCGGTGGCTTAGTGACATTTACAGAATACTTAAAAAATGCCATCCAAAACGGCTTCTGTGACATGCAATGTTAATGTTACATGTATCAATAAAAAAGTGAATTTTGAGCCGCTGAGTAAAAATTTTGCATTTAAACGATTGGCGCTGATGCCGTTAACGCAATTACGTTACGTTATTTCGAAATATTCGAAGGTCTCGTCATGCACGAACAGTCACTGTAGACACGTGGAAACAATATAAGAGCGAGTGTATGCATGATGACCAAGATGAAAGATTTCGTATACGTGAGTTTTTCGTCTGTAAGCGCTAATGACGTTAGTGTCTACACTTCCGGTCAGACAAGATTTCCTTAAAACAAGCAGATATTGGCGAACAACATGTTGAATTGAGTTGCAATTGGTTAAATAAGATATTGATGTTTAATATTTAGCTTATGTAAACGATTTTAGGGCACATAGGACGTAAAACGTCCATGGCGTTAACGTGGTAGTTCAGGTTGGCTCTGAATACAACATTTCGAGTGCTCTTTTGATTCGTACAACCCGTCTTCTCGACATGTTAAATGTTTTTCTGTAAGGACGATTGATGACCAACAAATAATCAAAAGCCATGTTTACCAATGTCCCCATACACGCTTCGCACATGCAATATACTTTAATCGTCAAATTTGGAGATGCGACGTAACGTAGAGAGAGACGCAAAGTTCAAGAATTCAATTCAATGCACATTCAACCTAGTTTTTGAAATAAAACTGATTAGGTCAGTGTTTCATTTCCTGTTTCGAAAAATATGAGTTTAAAAAGTGGACGGTTAGAAAATTCTCTCAGTGTACATGTAGCATATAATATTATGACAAGTGCCAGCATATTGCAGGACAAAAGTTATGAAGCTCAGGACTGTAGGAGCTTTTTACATTACTTTTGCCTTGCATTAGGCAGTCACTTGTTATCTTATTCAGCGGTCACTTAACCCTTTGAACCCTAGTCCCGCATTTAGGCGTCCTTTTCAAACAGTGTAAATGTGAATAGTACACTTGTCCTGTGCAAACAGTGAAGACCCAGATCAGAGGGCTCCGAAAGGAGCCCTCTGATCAGGGTCTTCACTGTTTGTCAGTAATGTCAAAATTGACAAAAACAACTCTTAAAAGCCAGAAATGGACTAGACAAAAATCGAAACTGGAATTGTCCATTTAAAGTTTCAGGGAGGAAAGAGTTAATTCAGGTTTGACTGAATATTTGTCATAGTACATTGTATCAATAAGATGCTCATTTGTATATTTCATATCAGTAAGCATGGGAGGAAATGGCTCAAAAGCACTTTCTTGGTCACCAAACAAGACCCTCAGAAATAATCCTGAGGAGGTGAAGCGACTGAGTAATCTACTCAAACTGAAATCTGCTCATGAGCAGGCGGTTGCAATCAATGGCTGGGACCAGTATGAGAGAGAGCTGGTAAGTCTTACATCTACAGTAACCCATCACCCTATAGATATGCCTTTTTACACCTTTAATTTATTCCTCCACTAAAGAAAATAGTTCCATTTTATACAGTCATGAGTAGATACACTGTAAAAAATATTTCCTATGTTTTAGCAGATAAAAGAGCTAAGAGTAAGCTGAAAGTAGTTACAAAAGCATTCTGTATTACTTTCAGTCTGCTTTAAGCAACAATTTGTCTTCAATACTGAAAACAAGCTATAGGGGAAATTTATGTTAATCCTTCACTCCATAGATGCATCTTTTTATGCAATCTTCTCCACTGAAGAAAATAGTTCCACTTTATACAGTAATTAATGTACAACATAAGAAATATTTTCTATATTCTAGCATAAAGCAGGCTGAAAGTAAAGCAGAATGCGCCTTATGGTGCATTCTGCTTTACTTTCAACCTGCTTTAAGTGGTCACATGTCTTCATTACTAGAAACAGGCCATGGAGTAAAGGGTTAAGTCATTTAAATATTTTTAATTTCGCAGCAAAATAATCAGCTGTTGAAGGAGATGTTCAAGAAACTTGACCCGACAGTCATGAGACCAGTGGGCAGTATCCGTGGGGAGATACAGGTTTCCTTCAAGTATGACTTCAATAATGAACTGCTGCTCATCAAAGTCATCAAGTGTCGAGAACTGACCAATAAAGATGTTCGATCCAAAATTTCCGACTTCTATGTACAGGTAGGACTGATATTTCTCACATATGATAACTACCATTGTTTTCTATAGCGAACAATGATCACGAATATCCTTTGTCTCCAACATGATTTATAAAGGCATTTTGACGTCACCGGGGTTCCAAAAAATGCCTGTTGCTTTGAAAAATAACTTAAAATCGTTGGTTATGTGAGAAAAAGAATCTGTCACTCGTCGGATGTTTATATTGAAGACAAGTTTATCTCAAACTCGTCTAGAATAGAAAAGTTATTAAACTCGCCAAGGCTTGCTTAATAACATTTCAATTCTAGACTCGTTTGAGATCAGCCTGTCTTAAACATTGACTCATGACAGATCCTATATTTTACACATCAAATACATATTAAAGAGAACTCATCTCCTAGCTTGATCAGAGCTCCAGATAAGGGGAGTCTACTATTTCAAAAGCTGTATTCTTATGACTCCAGAAAGCGGCAATTCTAATGAGTAAGTCACAACATAATGATTGTTTCCTTGAGCCATAAAAGCCTGGAAATTAGTGATTTACACACTATTTTCTGGAGTCCTGGTTGATTATCTAACTTTAGAGAAGGCAGCTTAAGGTGAGATTTGACCATTTGAAATAGAGAAGAAGCTGATATAAAATTAGTTTTGCTCTTTATAGTATTGTTGCTTTGCTGCAAAATTCTGGTGAGTAGTCACAACGTACATCTATATATATAGGTGTTTGTGGGAAACAAAGGAGAAAAGGCGGGAAATTTGTGGTTGAATTCAGCCCTGGTTGAATGAAGGTGGCAGCGGCTTGAGATTGAGATTTGACCTTTTGAAACTCAAAAAGCTGATATGAAATTAGTTTGACAAAACAAGATTCCTCCTAACAAATGTAAATTCCAAAATAAACAGCTGTCAAAGAGAAAAACTGCCTGATCTGTGCTATGAGAAAACCTGCCATACTGCATCGCAAATAGCAAAGACATAGGTTCGATTCCTGCCATCACACGTAATAATATTTGATTGGAGCTGCAGTTTCTTAGGCAGTTTTTGTCAGTTTATATACATAGTGTTATACATAATAATGTTATACATAATGTTTTAACCCATTAGCCCATAGCCAGTTTCTAGAAAATAGGTGACCACCTAAAGCAGGTTGAAAGTAAAGCAGAATGTGCCTTAAGGCACATTCTGCTTTACTGTCAGCCTGCTTTAAGCTAGCATCTACTAGGTTGTACAAAAAAATCATACAGTTCATACTAATGAATGTTTAAACTAGAGCTATGTTCCTGAGTGGAGCAATATATTAAAGGCGTAAAAAGGCGTATTTATTGGGTAATGCGTTAAGCAACCATGTATTGACACAGCATTAAGTTCTCACTAATGATTACTTCAAAATAAGAAAAATGCAGAAAGCTCTATTAGGAGCCATCTGCATTAAATTTATCCTGCATTTAGCAACCACCTGTATTAAACCATCCCCCATCATCTTTTTACACCTTTACACCACTATGGAAAATAGTTCACCTTTGTACAGCCATGAATATTCACTATGAGAAATATTTTCTATATCCTAGACTAGAAGACATGGCCGAGTTGTAACAAGCTCAGCTACGGTACCAGGGTTTATGAGTTTGATCCCCAGTTGGACAAAGTCCTTCGGATGAGACTTTATAAAAAACAAGGTCTGATGTATCAGTGGTTTACACTGGGCATCTTAAAGAACCAGTCTCAGAACTCTGTTGATATAATGAGAGTAGGGCATCTCACTTGGCTTTTCTGTACATGTATGTGCACCTCTCGCTCTGAGATGTCCAGTTAGCCCATAGAAGGCAGAAACAACAACTAAACAAACAAACCAACCTGAACTATATCCTAGCAGTAGCAGATGGTTGTTTTAAGCAGGCTGAAAGTAAAGCAACAAAGTAGGCTGAAAATAAAGCAAGAAGCTCCTTTACCTTCAGTCTGCTTTGAGCAACCATCTTTTTTCAATACTGAAAGCAATCTAGGGGGGTGGGGGGGGGTGAAAGACTGAAAGGTCTTGTCTTAAATCAGGGTTGCAGATAAGGGGGAGTAAACTGATAAAATCCAACAACTTTTCACTCATTTCAGCACCAACTCCATGGTGTTAAGTACTATACTCATTAGAATCGTCTCTTTGGGACGATTCTAATGAGTAGTAACACCAAAGGATTTAAAGCAGAAATAAAGATTTTAGTTTTTGAAATACTCCCCTTATCTAGAACCCTGCTTGAATGTTTTGCCTAGTACAGGCTTGTTTGTATTACATTTAGCTTGAGCTGTTGCCAGACCAGTGGAATCAAGGGGAGAGAACTACACAGGTTGTTCACCACACCAACTGTCCCAGGTTTGATGAGATCTTCAGTTACAAGCTCCCAGAGATGGCTCTAGGTAGGTGGTGTAGGCACAAACTGTCAGCTACTGTCAGCAGTTGTCTCAGAATGTGATGGTTTGTTGGTGTAGATATTTGGAAAACTTGGATGATTATATTACATTCTATAAAACTGCACCATTTTAATCATTCAGATTAACTCATTGAGCCATAGTTACGCACATATGCGTCATTTACTAAAAGAGTACCTGTGAAGAGTACACATGTCCTATGCAAACAGTGAATTCAGGAGCCCTCTGATCAGTGTCTTCACTGTTTGTCATTTTGTTATATATACCTCTACCTAAACCTATACATCAGCGACAAAGTTGAATATTCAATAATAAGTGTTGAAATTAAGTGGAAGCTTAAAGCAAAATGAAAGTAAAGCAGAAAGCTCTTTCAGGAGCTTAAAACATGTGGTAGTCCTTAAGTCAAATGTGGAAGTTAGTAGCTCACTTGCTGTTATTATGCTTGGCATTAAGACGTTAGTAATGTACAGGGCTCCAGATAACAGTAGTTTTTCAAAAACTAAAATCTTTATTTCTGCATTAAACCCTATGGTGTTACTACTCATTAGAATTGTCTCTTCGAGACGATTCTAACGAGTAGTAACGCCATAGGATTGATGCTGAAATGAGTGAGAACATGTTGGATTTGTTGAAATAACTACCTCTTATCTGGAGCCCTGAATGTCATTAGGTGTAGTATCATGTCATTTGTCTATCATGTGCTCTCACAATGTGGTGGCACCATACCTGCCTCTCGTAGACAGGCCTACATAAATGTTTAATCCTAATGGTCCAAGTGTTTGTCCACTTGAACAAAACCGATATCCACATTTTTGCCAACATTTCAGGAGTCTCAACCCGCTGGATCTGTGCATATAAAGAAAGATGTGTTGTATTTGTAGCATTTTCATGACTAGAATTCTCCAATACAACCATAGATTTGAGGTCCAAAATTAATTTCTTAAGTTAACCCTTTACTTTATAGAAGCGTCTTTTAGCCCATTCCGTTTAATCCTCCGCGGAAAAAAAAAATTCCAGTCTATACAGTCATGAAAATGTATCAGAAGAAATATTTTTTTAATTCTAGTAGATGGTAACTTAAAGCAGGCTGAAAGTAAAGCAAGAGTTAGCCTTAGGGTGCATTCTGCTTTACTTTCAACCTACTTTAAATAGTCACCTATTTTCAAATCTAGCAACAGGCTATAGGGTAAAAGGTTAAGGAAGGAATCTTGTGTATATTGAACTGCATGTTTAAGTACTATAAAGCTGTTGTATTTACAGGAGATGGCAAACTGATTGTGCATGTAATGGAACATGTTCTCGGAGGACAGGATGAGGTGACGGGGGAAGCTGTCATAGAGTTGAACTCATTCTCATTCCATTCTGAACCAACCCTCACTGCCTGGTATGCCCTCAACATGGAGGTAGGATAATGTCCAATGCTTACAATTGTACAATGAATTATCCCATTACTCCATATAAACACACTTTTACCGCTTTCATTTATTACTCCAATAAAGAAAATTGATGCAATTTTTACAATAAAAAATATTGTATCTTAAGAAATATTTTCTAAATTCTAGTAGATGATGGTTTAAAGCAGGATGAAAGTGAAGCAGAATGTGCCTTAAGGCACATTCTGCTTCACTTTTAGACTGCTTTAAGTGGTCACATGTAATCAAAAAATTAGAAACAGGTTATGGGGTAATAGGTTATACTTCAGTGTTTTTTCAAAATGTGCAGTTTTATTATGCATTCCGTCGTAGGTTGTTTTCATGTTTTATGTAGTGCACCATTGTTTGAGCTTGGTTAGGTTCTAACTATCAGTTGATGAGACTGTTGACTGATTACTCTCAGCAGAGTACCAATATCAACCGACATTGGCGTGATCTCGTTAGGGGCATACTAGCTACCAACATTTTCCTCCCTGAAACTTCAAATCAACCAAGTTTTGTTTCCAATTAAGTCTAGACCATTTTTTAGTAAAATCAGGGTTGTTATTTATTATATATAGCAGCATGACAAACAGTGCAGATCCTGTTAAAGGAACATCTGGATCCATACTCATTACTGTTTGATACTCATATTAATCTGCCAAATCTGGGCAAAGAAAAGGGACTTTCAGATCTGTAGAATACAGTACATTTTGAGCAAACCATTTATTTTACCCATTACCCCTTAGCCTGTTTCTAGTTTTGAAAATAGGTGACTACTTAAAGCTGGATTAAAGCAGGCTAAAAGTAAAGCAGAATGCGCCTTAAGGCTATTATCTGCTAGAATATAGAAAATATTTCTTATGATTCTTATTTGTGACAGTATAAATTGGAACTATTTTCTTCAGTAGAGGAATAAGATAAAGGCATAAAAAGGCTTATTTATGGGGTATTGGGTAAAACTTTTTACACTCTAGCAGTGATCACTTGATTGCCTTTACAAAAAAAACCCATGTATTCTTATCATGCAGACTGACCTGAGCATATCTGGCTCACTGGACGTGAGTATTGTATTCCAGCCTCCGAGAACCCTGCTGGTCACTGTACATGGGGCTAATGGCCTGGCCCCTAGAGACCAGGGAGAGACAGCAGACCCCTTTGTGAAAGTGGCAGTACCTGGGTGTGATAGGGTCTTCCAGTCTCAGGTCTGTATAAGTGAAAACCAAAATAATAATTTAATTCTTCAGAATCATCCATTATATATATTTTTTTCTATTGAAATTATTCAGAGTTTCCTGCAAAAAAAGGAAAACTTTATTTCTTATAATAGACTTCTTATTTACCTATAAAAGACCATTGGTATGACTTTGGCACACTTTTGTCCTATCTACAGTTTGCAAGCTGCAACCGTAAGATTTTAAAGGATATTTCACATATTGTCAATATTTCGATCTTCTCCAATTTTCACAGAATTAGCCCCTTCAACACTAAGTTACTCTTGTGAGTTATCAAGTTCCTTTGTGGATTATATTAGTTACCAAAACATTAACCAGTACACTTGAATTTCTGGTTAGTTTAATAAATACTGGTCTAAATTAGCAAACAGCTTAGACCCAAATCAGAGAGCTCCTATAGAAACCCTATGATTTGGGTCTACACTGTTTGCTTATGTAATGAGAATATTGGAAACAGATCCATGGTGTTGAAAGAGTTAGGGCAGATGGACTTTAATAGTCACTTATACAAGTGATACAAGTGTGCATCATATGTGTCTTACATGCGCAGCCACCTCTCTAGTTTCTATACTGTTTGTTCATTATGTATGATCCTTTTTCAGGTTATAAAGAACACACTGGATCCAGTTTGGTCAGAGACCTTTGAGTTTCGCCTGCACGAAGAGGAATTTCGTGACAAGTATGCATATTGTTTATTGTAGTACTGGTGTTATGGTGATATATGTGTGAACATTGAAAAGCATCCGAGTATTAGAACAATAATAATGCTTAGATCAGAAATTTGCCTGCATTGTGTATGCTTTTAAAAAGCTTTGTTAATTAACTCTTTCCTCCCTGAAACTTTAAATGGACAATTCCAGTTTCCATTTTAGTCTAGTCCATTTCTAACTTTTAAGGGTTGTTTTTGTCAATGTTTGGCATTATGACAAACAGTGAAGACCCTGATCAGAGGGCTCCTTTCGGAGCCCTCTGATCTGGGTCTTCACTGTTTGCATAGGACATGTGTACTATTCACATGTACACTGTTTGAAAAGCACGCCTATATGCGGGACTAGGGTTCAAAGAGTTAAAGGGCCATTCATAACAAGATGCCTGGGCAGCCTTCAACCCTTTCAACGCCCTGGACCTGTTTAAAATATACTCAATACTACTCCTATAGGAGCCCTCTGATAAGGGTCTACACTGTTTGCTAATTTAGAGCAGTATTTATAAAACTACACATAATTCCAAGTAGACTGGTGCATATTTTGGTAATTAAAAAGATCCACAAGGGAACCTAATAACCCACAAGAGTTACTTAGTATCAAACAAGTTATGTCTGGTGGCAGGTTACTGCAGTATAAATGTGTCAAACAGTTTGGAGCCTGATCAGATGTAAAGTTAGTTGGCATCTCATCTGGCTCCAAACTGTTTGCGATAGGCATCAGGGGCCTGTTTCATAAAACTTTGTACGACATAGTTGTTGTCGTAAGTCAGATTGTAAAAGTCTCAATTATTATTTATTTCTCCATCTAATCCTGTCTTGTGACATCTCTTTGGAATCGTCTTGAAAAGACGATTCCAAAGAGATATCACAAGATAGGATTAGACGGAGAAGTCAGAAATTAAATTAATTTTAAAGTTTTGACTTACGACCATTTTTTACAAAGTTTTATGAAATGGGCCCAGTTCTCAGAAAATTGATCACCCCTTGTATTTGTAACATATTTACTGGCAGCTTTTTCTCTCCTTGCAGACATGTGATTTTCCATGTAATTGATCAAGATACACGAACTAACAATGACAGTCTCGGTCAGTGCATTGTCGACCTTCAGAACCTAACACCAGAATACGGAATCCATGGCAGTTATGAACTGGCTGATCTGGTAAGTTCTTGTCCTTAATATACAGTTAACTCATCGATCCCTGAAACATCAAATGGACAATTTCAGTTTCCAATTCAATCTAGTCCATTGCTTTATGCCTCCAAGATTAAAGATTGTTTCTTTGTTTGTTTGTCTGTATTTTTTCTGTCCACAGCTTTAATCTTAGCCATAACTTTAGACCTACATGTGTACTCAACTCAAAAAGGTTTTTAGCTAAGTATATCTTGGGTCATGTCAGACAATGAATGTGCCTTACTTTCAGTCTGCTTTAAGCAACCTTTTGTCTTCAATACTGAACACATGCTGAAAAGTTTTTATGATAGTCCTACTAAGAGGAGTGTGGCAAATGGAAATATTTATGAATAACCAGCAGGAGGATAGACTAAATAGTTATTTAGCTTGTCCTGTTGGAATCAATGGTATTTTTAAATAAATTTGTGTAATGGCATTGAGACAATTATACTAATTATGCTTATCAGTCATTCACTGTATATCATGATCGTGTGTCTGAGACAGTACTATATAAATATTAGATGGCAGTTTGCGTGACATTCAAATTGTCAACCCGAGAAACAGCATGTCACCCCGAGGCATAGTCGAGGGTGACATTCTTGTTTCGAGGGTTGACAATTTGAATGTCATGCAAACTGACATCTAATATTTATTTTATTACACCGAGCTACGTATCAACCCTGGCTTTGGAATGGTTTTATTCGTATTTTATAAAATGTGTTGTGAATACCAATTTATCGCGGACATGTATGTAACGCGGGAAATGACGTCGCCGTCTTACGACGTCACATTGTTTATATCTATATTAAAAGAAAGAAAGAAGAACGTTATGATAAGTAAATTGAAGAAACAGCGTCTTTACATTGTCTAGGTGGCAAATATCCTCTTCCGAAATGGTGGCAAATCGTTAAGGAATGGACAAAAGGAAGCAACTTGTGCAGAAAATGCCATAAGTTGATTAGCAGTTACCACTTTTTAAAACGTTCTATTTTCGCCCATAGCGAAAGTCATGTCAATGCTGACCGTACATTTTCGGACGGAGTAAAAAAGTAATGTCCTCCACAAAAAGAATATCATAAAGAGTGACAGTATATTTTGGATAGATGTAAAAGACATGCAAAATGTTAACTATAGGTCTATGGGAAATTAACATTGTAACTCAAAGCGAGGTGTAATAAAGCCACATATCTAGTTTTCAATAAAAATGTCTCTTGCAGAGAAACAGTGAGTATCTGAGGGCTAAGGTCTACCAGAACAGGATAGCCCAGGAGTTCCAGGAAGCTATGGCAGCCCACTCTGTCGCCCGGGCTCCAAACTTCCTCTTTAAAGATCATGATGGAGGCAAGGTATGTACAGACATCAAGATCAGGCAGTCAGCCTGCACAGTATTTCACACCTATATTGATTAAACCAGTGGGAAGCTCTTCTTTCTACCATTTGATGATACAAGAGAAATGAGTATTGTACTAAATTGTAAAAATGTGATCCCCAAAAGCCATATTTTTTTTCATATCGGGACTCGAGTCCCGAAAATCCATATGATTTTCTTATTGTACTGGACAACTCTTCCAACACTCTGTTAAAAGTGTCTCCCCTTGGCATTTCACTTTCGTCTGCAATTTTGTTTTTGGCAACTGGGAAGTCAAAGGCTAGAAGGAATGGGAAAAAAATGTTATGTGGTTTCTTTTGTCATTTTATAAAATTATGGTGTGAAATAAAGAGGTAATTTAACTCTATAGAGCACAGGTTTTCGGCGCGTAAGCTATGTACCCCCCCCCCCCCCCCCCCTCGATGCTACCCCCCATAAATCTTTCAAAATGAGTCAAAATACATCCATATGTTCAACAAACATCCTTAACAAATGTTTCAAAAAGTTTCAAGAAGTTTCACAATTTTTTTTTTTTTTCGTATCATGACTTGTATCAGATCTGTATACAATGAAAAGGTAGATGTGTATTCAGAGCCATCAACTTCCCAACCTTGTCATTTTGTCATTTTTGGGCCGATTTTGACAAATGATGGCTTATTATTTACATTTAACAGTTCTGTTTAAAGAAAGTTAGCTCACAGCCCTAGCAAGAGACGAGCACAAGTGAAGAAATAAAAAGTTTGATAGGCACCTTATATCGGAATCCTTCGTTCACCTTAAATTTTGGACTTTTTCGTCATTCAGCGATTAACAAGTGCATTTGCGACCATGCATTACACCATGGTACGGGTAATTAATAGAAAATGAAATATATAATAAATACCTTTTGAATTATCGGTAAATGAGCATTTCCGTTATGAAATAAATTTCTAGATAACTTTCGTTTTCAAGTTTTCTGTTGACAAACGTATATGATCATTGGTCGTATTCGAATCATCGAGTTTGTTGTCAACGAAAACTGGGCGGAGCAAATGCGCGAAGATTTACTGATGACAACAATTTTGACTCGATTCGAAATTGTGGTCAAAGATTTGATGGTTTGACAACATTTTGTCAACGGAAAACATCAAGTGATGATTCGAATAGAACTTGTTGACAACTATTCCAATTCACGCGATAGTTGTCCTGATTCGAATACGACCAATTGAGACGCTTGACTTTTTGCGTCATTTCCTGCTTTGAAGCTGGTTCTCGGTTTCGCTAGAATGATAATAGTTTGACTGGGCAACCAGTCGTTTGTTTGGGAAAATTTTGCGTGACAGATAGTTTCCGACTAAGGGGTCTCCCCACCCTTCGAGTCCCCATGCGTGTGTTCGCCGATTGCTTTGAATTTTTTTACCAATTATCGTCAAAGAAAACTGTTTGCTGTAAACAATGAGCCATCATCTGTCCAGATCGTCCAAGATTTGACAAAATGACAGGGTTGGGAACTTGAGGGTTGCTTCTTCAAGGCGCTTTTTCATGGCAGCCTTTACTATTTTACTTATAAATTAGCAAAAAAAATTTTTTTTTTTAAATTTCACGAAACTTCAGGAAATGTTCTTTTATGATGATTATTAGAATGTATGGATAGATTTTAGGGTATTTTATCCACGTTTGGTGGTGGTGGAGGGGGGGGGGGGTTATAGCAGCTAGGGGTAGTGTCATAGCCAACGGGCCGAATGCCTATGGTTTAGAGTACAGTACTGAATTCAATTGGACTCAAACACAGCAGTCATAATCCATATTGGATTATGACTGCTGTGTACACATCCAATAGAATTCAGTATTGTACTCAACACTATTAAATAACCTCATATTACTAACAGGCAGTCAGTCTGTACAATACAGAGGATATTAATCTTTCCCTTTTCCATAAACACCTTTACCCCTTCCTCTTTACAGACAGAGTACCACAAAGAAATATCTATTAGTGTTATTGAGTACTGATGGCAGCTTAAAGTAAGATGAAAATATGTAAAGCAGGAAGTTCCTAAACACAGTTTAACATTGCATGATAAAGCAATGCCCAATGATTAAACACACATCATACCCTTGACCCATAAATATGCCTTTTTACCCCTTTAATTTAGTCCTCCACTGATGAACATAACTCCCAATTTATACAGTTATGACTGTGGGAAAAAATTTCTCTTTTGTGGCAGATGGTAGCCTAAAGCAGGCTGAAAGTAGAGCAGAATGCGCCTTGAGGCACATGCTGCTTCGCTTTCAACCTGCTTTAAGCTATCCTCTGCTGGAATAGGGAAATAATTCATATGGTCATCTAGCAAGTGTCTTCAAAATTAGAAATAGACTATTGGGTAATAGGTTAAAAGAGAAGTCATATGTAACCATGTGAGGCAGACAGGGCACAAACGGTGTCCTCTTTAAATCTTGAGTTGTTCATTACTTTCATCTTGCTTTAACTCTTTCCTCCCTGAAATTGTAAATGGACAATTCCAGTTTCCATCTTAGTCTAGTCCATTTCTGACTTTAAAGGGTTGTTTTTGTCAATATTTGGCATTGTGACAAACAGTAAAGACCCTGATCAGAGGGCTCCTTTCGGAGCCCTCTGATCTGGGTCTTTACTGTTTGCATAGGACAGGTGTACTATTCACATGTACACTGTTTGAAAAGCACGCCTATATGCGTGACTAGGGTTCAAAGAGTTAATCGGTCTGTTGGATGCAGGAGGTTTGAACATATGGCTATGGTGGAAAGGGTTGACAGAGTTACATTCATTTGTTCACTGGCAGTATATTGTGGCATATGGCTACAGGGATTATTCTGTCGCAGAATGCAAGTGAGAGAAATTCTCTCATTTGTCAAAAAAAGTGAGATTTTTTTAGATGATGAGAGAAATTTTAATTGGTAGTCTGTTTGTACCAACAAGCACTACTGCTTTATCTACTGCTTGAGAAATTTGTGTAAATAATATTTATATGGCATGGAACTGTTATTCTTCTGCTCCTTATCAAAATCTAGTTAAAAGATTTAATCCATACCATAAATTGATAGTTTACCGCATACGCCATTAGCGTATATGTTATCGGCAGATTCATTTTCATCTGTAGAGGGTCAGTTTGCGAAAACTAGTGACAAAAATTATCGGCGCGGTTATGACGATAACTAAGGAATAAAATGAACGGTATTTTGGTGCATTGTGCAGTTATTCAATCCAGTGAAAGGAAATTACATTCCTGTTTTCGAAAGAAAGTACGACCCCATGACAGAGGACATACTTATCTGTCTGTAATTGTCAATTAGTCTACGTGCGGTCTGGTATACCTTTTATTCTGAACCGGATGTGTTTTGATTTTATACAAAATTCTGAACTCTCGGTCCTTTCCGTTTATTGGTTTGCTGTTATACTTATTGGTGGGCGGGATGCTGCGATTACGATAAGGCGTTCGACGAAATTGATCAGAAATGTTTGTAAATACCGGAAATAAATTGAGAAGAATTGCGTTTCGCTCGCAAGTATCTGAGAAACGAGTGCGAGAAATATTCGCGTTATACAAATTTTGATGCGATTTCTTTCATTTTTCGTGCGAAATATCGCGGAAATCGTGGCCCAGAATGATCCCTGTGGCTATGGTGGAAAGGATTGACAGAGTTATATTCATTTGTTCACTGGTAGTATATTGTGGCATATGGCTATGGAGGAAAGAGTTGACAGAGTTATATTCATTTGTTCACTGGCAGTATATTGTGGCATATGGCTATGGTGGAAAGGATTGACAGAGTTATATTCATTTGTTCACTGGCAGTATATTGTGGCATATGGCTATGGTGGAAAGGGTTGACAGAGTTACACCCCTTTGTTCACTGGCAGTATATTGTGGCATATGGCTATGGTGGAAAGGGTTGACAGAGTTACACCCCTTTGTTCACTGGCAGTATATTATGGCATATGGCTATGGTGGAAAGGGTTGCCAGAGTTACATTCATTTGTTCACTGGCAGTATATTGTGGCATATGACTGGTGGAAAGGATTGACAGAGTTACATCCCTTTGTTCACTGACAGTATATTGTGGCATATGGCTATGGTGGAAAGGGTTGACAGAATTACATTCATTTGTTTACTGGCAGTATATTGTGGCATATGGCTATGGTGGAAAGGGTTGACAGAGTTACATCCCTTTGTTCACTGGCAGTATATTGTGGCATATGGCTATGGAGGAAAGGGTTGACAGAGTTACATTCATTTGTTCACTGGCAGTATATTGTGGCATATGGCTATGGTGGAAAGGGTTGACAGAGTTACATCCCTTTGTTCACTGGCAGTATATTATGGCATATAGCTATGGTGGAAAGGGTTGACAGAGTTACATTCATTTGTTCACTGGCAGTATATTGTGGCATATGGCTATGGTGGAAAGGGTTGACAGAGTTACACCCCTTTGTTCACTGGCAGTATATTGTGGCATATGGCTATGGAGGAAAGGGTTGACAGAGTTACATTCATTTGTTCACTGGCAGTATATTGTGGCATATGGCTATGGTGGAAAGGGTTGACAGAGTTACACCCCTTTGTTCACTGGCAGTATATTGTGGCATATGGCTATGGAGGAAAGGATTGACAGAGTTATATTCATTTGTTCACTGGCAGTATATTGTGGCATATAGCTATGGTGGAAAGGGTTGACAGAGTTACACCCCTTTGTTCACTGGCAGTATATTGTGGCATATGGCTATGGTGGAAAGGATTGACAGAGTTACACCCCTTTGTTCACTGGCAGTATATTGTGGCATATGGCTATGGTGGAAAGGGTTGACAGAGTTACATTCATTTGTTCACTGGCAGTATATTGTGGCATATGGCTATGGTGGAAAGGGTTGACAGAGTTACATCCCTTTGTTCACTGGCAGTATATTGTGGCATATGGCTATGGTGGAAAGGGTTGACAGAGTTTCATTCATTTGTTCACTGGCAGTATATTGTGGCATATGGCTATGGTGGAAAGGGTTGACAGAGTTATATTCATTTGTTCACCGGCAGTATATTGTGGCATATGGCTATGGTGGAAAGGGTTGACAGAGTTATATTCATTTGTTCACTGGCAGTATATTGTGGCATATGGCTATGGAGGAAGGGGTTGACAGAGTTACATTCATGTGTTCACTGGTAGTATATTGTGGCATATGGAGGAAAGGGTTGACAGAGTTACATCCCTTTGTTCACTGGCAGTATATTGTGGCATATGGCTATGGTGGAAAGGGTTGACAGAGTTACATCCCTTTGTTCACTGGCAGTTTATTATGGCATATGGCTATGGTGGAAAGGGTTGACAGAGTTATATTCATTTGTTCACTGGCAGTATATTGTGGCATATGGCTGTGGTGGAAAGGGTTGACAGAGTTACATCCCTTTGTTCACTGGCAGTATATTGTGGCATATGGCTATGGAGGAAAGAGTTGACAGAGTTACATTCATTTGTTCACTGGCAGTATATTGTGGCATATGGCTATGGTGGAAAGGGTTGACAGAGTTATATTCATTTGTTCACTGGTAGTATATTGTGGCATATGGCTATGGTGGAAAGGGTTGACAGAGTTACATCCCTTTGTTCACTGGCAGTATATTGTGGCATATGGCTATGGAGGAAAGGGTTGACAGAGTTACATTCATTTGTTCACTGGCAGTATATTGTGGCATATGGCTATGGTGGAAAGGGTTGACAGAGTTACATCCCTTTGTTCACTGGCAGTATATTATGGCATATAGCTATGGTTGAAAGGGTTGACAGAGTTACATTCATTTGTTCACTGGCAGTATATTGTGGCATATGGCTATGGTGGAAAGGGTTGACAGAGTTTCGCCCCTTTGTTCACTGGCAGTATATTGTGGCATATGGCTATGGAGGAAAGGGTTGACAGAGTTACATTCATTTGTTCACTGGCAGTATATTGTGGCATATGGCTATGGTGGAAAGGGTTGACAGAGTTTCACCCCTTTGTTCACTGGCAGTATATTGTGGCATATGGCTATGGAGGAAAGGGTTGACAGAGTTACATTCATTTGTTCACTGGCAGTATATTGTGGCATATGGCTATGGTGGAAAGGGTTGACAGAGTTACACCCCTTTGTTCACTGGCAGTATATTGTGGCATATGGCTATGGAGGAAAGGATTGACAGAGTTATATTCATTTGTTCACTGGCAGTATACCGTATAAGTGGTTTTTTTCGCGAGAAGGAAATTTTCGCTATTTTCGCGTGTGTATCAAACTCGCGTAAATATAATCCGCCAAATATTCCTAGCTTTTTATAATTCATTTTCGACAGCAAAGTCCACTCAAGGAAATATACAGGTCTTTTTATAAATCCGTGGTCCACTCGAGGCAGTTTGTCATCTAAACTTCTCTTCATGATTTACATTATATGTATAAATACTGGTATCAGTGCATTGCCTGATAGTCTAGGTCTAGATTAATCACAACTCCAGCCTGTGCTCAACTAGAATTCAAAAACAAAACAAAAACACAGAATGGCTTATTTCATAAAACAAAACACCATTTCTTCGTTCCCGTGTTCTTTTTCCGGTCGGCATGCTTGTTGACGTAATACAGAGACGGCTATATAAAACAGAATATTCTGGTACTTTAATCGAGTGTCCTCGGGTACTGTTACCTTTTCATGTGTGATTACTTTTGCAAATATCGAAGTTTGGACCCAGAAGAGACCTGAGTATAAACTTGTGAAAAGAACCTAATACCCACAAAGCTCGTCAATACATGTAATTGGGACCAGACATGTATACACCTTCAAATTTATGCATTTTCCATTAAAGATATCTAAAGACGAGTGTCAAACAATTTGGATCCAGATTTCTCGTTGTACTCTGCGTATTTTCTATACTCAAACTGTTTGAAAATGCCAATCAAGTCGCCATCGGCAGACAAAGGGTTAATCGCTTTTACAGTTTGACTTACGATTTTTACTCGCAATTGACCGCTCGTCTGCCTGCGGCGTTTCTCCATTGTTTACAGTATATACGGGTAAACTTAGTGTGAAAACGTTTGGATCCTTTAGGGACATCAATTTACTCGGGATCTCATCTGGATCCAATGGTGACTTTCTGCCGCTTAAATAGTTCATTTACGGAGGAAAGACGGAAATTGTATCCGATCATATTGTTGTAAACAAGTGTGCCAAATACTTTATGAAGGGAGGATAGATATCCGTCATGATGAAAAATAGTTACTTCCCTTAGTTTTGAATGCACCATTTACTTATGAGGATTTATTGACAAGACACAACCAAAAACGGTAAAATGGAATCGATTTTGATATCATATCCGCGAAAAATAGATTTGCAATACGCTTACGCGAAAAATGAATACGCTAAAAATTCATTTTCGGTAGAATCGCTAAATTTGCGTCTCGCGTAAAAAACCACTTATACGGTATTGTGGCATATGGCTATGGTGGAAAGGGTTGACAGAGTTACACCCCTTTGTTCACTGGCAGTATATTGTGGCATATGGCTATGGTGGAAAGGATTGACAGAGTTACACCCCTTTGTTCACTGGCAGTATATTGTGGCATATGGCTATGGTGGAAAGGGTTGACAGAGTTACATTCATTTGTTCACTGGCAGTATATTGTGGCATATGGCTATGGTGGAAAGGGTTGACAGAGTTACATCCCTTTGTTCACTGGCAGTATATTGTGGCATATGGCTATGGTGGAAAGGGTTGACAGAGTTTCATTCATTTGTTCACTGGCAGTATGTTGTGGCATATGGCTATGGTGGAAAGGGTTGACAGAGTTATATTCATTTGTTCACCGGCAGTATATTGTGGCATATGGCTATGGTGGAAAGGGTTGACAGAGTTATATTCATTTGTTCACTGGCAGTATATTGTGGCATATGGCTATGGTGGTAAGGGTTGACAGAGTTATATTCATTTGTTCACTGGCAGTATATTGTGGCATATGGCTATGGTGGAAAGGGTTGACAGAGTTACATCCCTTTGTTCACTGGCAGTATATTGTGGCATATGGCTATGGTGGAAAGGGTTGACAGAGTTACATTCATTTGTTCACTGGCAGTATATTGTGGCATATGGCTATGGTGGAAAGGGTTGACAGAGTTACACCCCTTTGTTCACTGGCAGTATATTGTGGCATATGGCTATGGAGGAAAGAGTTGACAGAGTTACATTCATTTGTTCACTGGCAGTATATTGTGGCATATGGCTATGGTGGAAAGGGTTGACAGAGTTACATCCCTTTGTTCACTGGCAGTATATTGTGGCATATGGCTATGGTGGAAAGGATTGACAGAGTTACATCCCTTTGTTCACTGGCAGTATATTATGGCATATGGCTATGGTGGAAAGGGTTGACAGAGTTATATTCATTTGTTCACTGGCAGTATATTATGGTATATGGCTATGGTGGAAAGGATTGACAGAGTTATATTCATTTGTTCACTGGCAGTATATTGTGGCATATGGCTATGGAGGAAAGGGTTGACAGAGTTATATTCATTTGTTCACTGGCAGTATATTATGGCATATGACTATGGTGGAAGGATTGACAGAGTTATATTCATTTGTTCACTGGCAGTATATTGTGGCATATGGCTATGGAGGAAAGGGTTGACAGAGTTATATTCATTTGTTCACTGGCAGTATATTGTGGCATATGGCTATGGAGGAAAGGGTTGACAGAGTTACATTCATGTGTTCACTGGCAGTATATTGTGGCATATGGAGGAAAGGGTTGACAGAGTTACATCCCTTTGTTCACTGGCAGTATATTGTGGCATATGGCTATGGTGGAAAGGGTTGACAGAGTTACATCCCTTTGTTCACTGGCAGTATATTATGGCATATGGCTATGGTGGAAAGGGTTGACAGAGTTATATTCATTTGTTCACTGGCAGTATATTGTGGCATATGGCTGTGGTGGAAAGGGTTGACAGAGTTACATCCCTTTGTTCACTGGCAGTATATTGTGGCATATGGCTATGGAGGAAAGAGTTGACAGAGTTACATTCATTTGTTCACTGGCAGTATATTGTGGCATATGGCTATGGTGGAAAGGGTTGACAGAGTTATATTCATTTGTTCACTGGTAGTATATTGTGGCATATGGCTATGGTGGAAAGGGTTGACAGAGTTACATCCCTTTGTTCACTGGCAGTATATTGTGGCATATGGCTATGGAGGAAAGGGTTGATAGAGTTACATTCATTTGTTCACTGGCAGTATATTGTGGCATATGGCTATTATGGAAAGGGTTGACAGAGTTACATCCCTTTGTTCACTGGCAGTATATTATGGCATATAGCTATGGTGGAAAGGGTTGACAGAGTTACATTCATTTGTTCACTGGCAGTATATTGTGGCATATGGCTATGGTGGAAAGGGTTGACAGAGTTTCACCCCTTTGTTCACTGGCAGTATATTGTGGCATATGGCTATGGAGGAAAGGGTTGACAGAGTTACATTCATTTGTTCACTGGCAGTATATTGTGGCATATGGCTATGGTGGAAAGGGTTGACAGAGTTACACCCCTTTGTTCACTGGCAGTATATTGTGGCATATGGCTATGGAGGAAAGGATTGACAGAGTTATATTCAGTTGTTCACTGGCAGTATATTGTGGCATATGGCTATGGTGGAAAGGGTTGACAGAGTTACACCCCTTTGTATACTGGCAGTATATTGTGGCATATGGCTATGGTGGAAAGGATTGACAGAGTTACACCCCTTTGTTCACTGGCAGTATATTGTGGCATATGGCTATGGTGGAAAGGGTTGACAGAGTTACATTCATTTGTTCACTGGCAGTATATTGTGGCATATGGCTATGGTGGAAAGGGTTGACAGAGTTACATCCATTTGTTCACTGGCAGTTTATTGTGGCATATGGCTATGGTGGAAAGGGTTGACAGAGTTTCATTCATTTGTTCACTGGCAGTATATTGTGGCATATGGCTATGGTGGAAAGGGTTGACAGAGTTATATTCATTTGTTCACCGGCAGTATATTGTGGCATATGGCTATGGTGGAAAGGGTTGACAGAGTTACACCCCTTTGTTCACTGGCAGTATATTGTGGCATATGGCTATGGAGGAAAGAGTTGACAGAGTTACATTCATTTGTTCACTGGCAGTATATTGTGGCATATGGCTATGGTGGAAAGGGTTGACAGAGTTACATCCCTTTGTTCACTGGCAGTATATTGTGGCATATGGCTATGGTGGAAAGGATTGACAGAGTTACATCCCTTTGTTCACTGGCAGTATATTATGGCATATGACTATGGAGGAAAAGGTTGACAGAGTTACATTCATTTGTTCACTGGCAGTATATTGTGGCATATGGCTATGGAGGAAAGGATTGACAGAGTTATATTCATTTGTTAACTGGCAGTATATTGTGGCATATGGCTATGGAGGAAAGGGTTGACAGAGTTGCATTCATGTGTTCACTGGCAGTATATTGTGGCATATGGAGGAAAGGGTTGACAGAGTTACATCCCTTTGTTCACTGGCAGTATATTATGGCATATAGCTATGGTGGAAAGGGTTGACAGAGTTACATTCATTTGTTCACTGGCAGTATATTGTGGCATATGGCTATGGTGGAAAGGGTTGACAGAGTTTCACCCCTTTGTTCACTGGCAGTATATTGTGGCATATGGCTATGGAGGAAAGGGTTGACAGAGTTACATTCATTTGTTCACTGGCAGTATATTGTGGCATATGGCTATGGTGGAAAGGGTTGACAGAGTTACACCCCTTTGTTCACTGGCAGTATATTGTGGCATATGGCTATGGAGGAAAGGATTGACAGAGTTATATTCAGTTGTTCACTGGCAGTATATTGTGGCATATGGCTATGGTGGAAAGGGTTGACAGAGTTACACCCCTTTGTATACTGGCAGTATATTGTGGCATATGGCTATGGTGGAAAGGATTGACAGAGTTACACCCCTTTGTTCACTGGCAGTATATTGTGGCATATGGCTATGGTGGAAAGGGTTGACAGAGTTACATTCATTTGTTCACTGGCAGTATATTGTGGCATATGGCTATGGTGGAAAGGGTTGACAGAGTTACATCCATTTGTTCACTGGCAGTTTATTGTGGCATATGGCTATGGTGGAAAGGGTTGACAGAGTTTCATTCATTTGTTCACTGGCAGTATATTGTGGCATATGGCTATGGTGGAAAGGGTTGACAGAGTTATATTCATTTGTTCACCGGCAGTATATTGTGGCATATGGCTATGGTGGAAAGGGTTGACAGAGTTACACCCCTTTGTTCACTGGCAGTATATTGTGGCATATGGCTATGGAGGAAAGAGTTGACAGAGTTACATTCATTTGTTCACTGGCAGTATATTGTGGCATATGGCTATGGTGGAAAGGGTTGACAGAGTTACATCCCTTTGTTCACTGGCAGTATATTGTGGCATATGGCTATGGTGGAAAGGATTGACAGAGTTACATCCCTTTGTTCACTGGCAGTATATTATGGCATATGACTATGGAGGAAAAGGTTGACAGAGTTACATTCATTTGTTCACTGGCAGTATATTGTGGCATATGGCTATGGAGGAAAGGATTGACAGAGTTATATTCATTTGTTAACTGGCAGTATATTGTGGCATATGGCTATGGAGGAAAGGGTTGACAGAGTTGCATTCATGTGTTCACTGGCAGTATATTGTGGCATATGGAGGAAAGGGTTGACAGAGTTACATCCCTTTGTTCACTGGCAGTATATTGTGGCATATGGCTATGGTGGAAAGGGTTGACAGAGTTACATCCCTTTGTTCACTGGCAGTATATTATGGCATATGGCTATGGTGGAAAGGGTTGACAGAGTTATACCGGTATTCATTTGTTCACTGGCAGTATATTGTGGCATATGGCTGTGGTGGAAAGGGTTGACAGAGTTACATCCCTTTGTTCACTGGCAGTATATTGTGGCATATGGCTATGGAGGAAAGAGTTGACAGAGTTACATTCATTTGTTCACTGGCAGTATATTGTGGCATATGGCTATGGTGGAAAGGGTTGACAGAGTTATATTCATTTGTTCACTGGTAGTATATTGTGGCATATGGCTATGGAGGAAAGGGTTGACAGAGTTACATTCATTTGTTCACTGGCAGTATATTGTGGCATATGGCTATGGTGGAAAGGATTGACAGAGTTATATTCATTTGTTCACCGGCAGTATATTGTGGCATATGGCTATGGTGGAAAGGGTTGACAGAGTTACATTCATTTGTTCACTGGCAGTATATTGTGGCATATGGCTATGGAGGAAAGAGTTGACAGAGTTACATTCATTTGTTCACTGGCAGTATATTGTGGCATATGGCTATGGTTGAAAGGGTTGACAGAGTTACATCCCTTTGTTCACTGGCAGTATATTGTGGCATATGGCTATGGTGGAAAGGGTTGACAGAGTTACATTCATTTGTTCACTGGCAGTAGATTGTGGCATATGGCTATGGAGGAAAGGGTTGACAGAGTTACATTCATTTGTTCACCGGCAGTATATTGTGGCATATGGCTATGGTGGAAAGGGTTGACAGAGTTACATTCATGTGTTCACTGGCAGTATATTGTGGCATATGGAGGAAAGGGTTGATAGAGTTACATCCCTTTGTTCACTGGCAGTATATTGTGGCATATGGCTATGGAGGAAAGAGTTGACAGAGTTACATTCATTTGTTCACTGGCAGTATATTGTGGCATATGGCTGTGGTGGAAAGGGTTGACAGAGTTACATCCCTTTGTTCACTGGCAGTATATTGTGGCATATGGCTATGGAGGAAAGAGTTGACAGAGTTACATTCATTTGTTCACTGGCAGTATATTGTGGCATATGGCTATGGTGGAAAGGGTTGACAGAGTTATATTCATTTGTTCACTGGTAGTATATTGTGGCATATGGCTATGGAGGAAAGGGTTGACAGAGTTACATTCATTTGTTCACTGGCAGTATATTGTGGCATATGGCTATGGTGGAAAGGATTGACAGAGTTATATTCATTTGTTCACCGGCAGTATATTGTGGCATATGGCTATGGTGGAAAGGGTTGACAGAGTTACATTCATTTGTTCACTGGCAGTATATTGTGGCATATGGCTATGGAGGAAAGAGTTGACAGAGTTACATTCATTTGTTCACTGGCAGTATATTGTGGCATATGGCTATGGTTGAAAGGGTTGACAGAGTTACATCCATTTGTTCACTGGCAGTATATTGTGGCATATGGCTATGGTGGAAAGGATTGACAGAGTTACATTCATTTGTTCACTGGCAGTAGATTGTGGCATATGGCTATGGAGGAAAGGGTTGACAGAGTTACATTCATTTGTTCACCGGCAGTATATTGTGGCATATGGCTATGGTGGAAAGGGTTGACAGAGTTACACCCCTTTGTTCACTGGCAGTATATTGTGGCATATGGCTATGGTGGAAAGGATTGACAGAGTTACATCCCTTTGTTCACTGGCAGTATATTGTGGCATATGGCTATGGAGGAAAGGGTTGACAGAGTTACATTCATGTGTTCACTGGCAGTATATTGTGGCATATGGCTATGGTGGAAAGGTTTGACAAAGTTACATCCCTTTGTTCACTGGCAGTATATTGTGGCATATGGAGGAAAGGGTTGACAGAGTTACATCCCTTTGTTCACTGGCAGAATATTGTAGCATATGGAGGAAAGGGTTGACAGAGTTACATCCCTTTGTTCACTGTCAGTTTATCGTTGTAGTTTGACTAGTTTGTTTTCTCTTATAGCAGAATGGTGCCAGGGACCTTTTTAGACTGAGAGCTGTTTTTTTCTCAGGAGGGTCCGCCCAAAACACTTATGCCATATCTCCAGAGAAGCACATGCAACCTCTCCCTACTCCTTCACATACAAACCACTCATGAATATTGGTTGATGATGGCATGTTACACCAATGTAAAAGTAAAGCAGAAAGCTCCCTTGGGGCTGGGGATGTTTCTGGCCTCTTCAGATGCGCACTTATGATCTCTGCATGACATTCATGACGCTCCTGAAGCTTAGTGGTCAAAGTTTAACACTACACCCCCATGGAAGCACATTTTAGCACATTTAATTTATTCCTCCACTGAAGAAAATAGCTACAAATTATACAGTCATTGACATGTGCCAAAAGAAATATTTTCTGTAGCATAGCAGATAGTGGTTTAAAGCAGGCTGAAAGTAAAGCAGAATGTGCCTTAAGGCACATTCTGCTTTGCTTTCAACCTCCTTTAAGGGGTCACCTTTCTTCAAAACTAGAAATAGGCTATGGGGTAAAGGGTTAACCCTTCCCCACTGAATATTCATTTATTCAATATAACATAACAGACGGCGTGAGCGTTGAATAACAACCGTTGTTTAAATGTCATATATAACTAGTTAAATAACTATGCAAATGAGGCACGCTACGACGTCGTTACTTGTGACGTCATTAAAATGCGTTCTATGCGTTCAATTTCCAACGTCTTCTTTCCATCATGTAGATTCAATTTATAGATTTTTGGTGTAATTAATCAATATTAGATCTACATGAAAGTGCTTATTAATACATATAATAACATAAACATTATGCTAGTGAACGGGGTTAATTTTGAACAACTTTTTTCCTGTATAGAATTATTTGTATCACGCTTAGCATTCACTTGACCTCAAAGACTGCGATAAATAACTTTTCTAGGTTATGTTATAAAATGAATATTACATGAGTGCTCATAATTTTATTGGATTTATCAAACTCATCGTTTTAGAAAACAATAAAAACCCGGCAAAGCCTCGTTTTTATCGTTTTCTAAAACGATGAGTTTAATAAATCCAATAAATTATGAACACTCATGTAATATCCTATATATACAAAACTATCATCATCTCTCATCTGAACTATAACATTGATAGTTAAAATAAAAGTTTGCCCGTGTCTTATCAGGTTCCAAACTTTGTAATGGACATTCTTTTAGCACAAACTCATTTAGTGCTCCTTAGATAAGACATTCTGCCAATTTTTAGAACTGTTTATGATATTGTCTTTAAACTTGGTACACAATATCAATGTAATGTTTTAATACTCTTTCTTAATTTGAATAACTGTTCCACAAAAATTGACAGAATTATGCCCCTTTTTAACTTGTTATTTTGGACATGCCATTTTCTTGAAAACTAATTATGATATAACAGTATAAACTGCATTATCTGACATCGGTCCGTACCGAAGCGTTATGTCGGATAACACAAGATGTCGGATTCTTGAGTTCTCCCACTTTTTCAGCATATTTTCGGAATTTATGACAGCCACCGCTATAAACAGGAAATGACTGGTGCAACAGGAAGTGTACGTTTATGAATGGGATAAAACACTTTGCGAGTATAATCCGCGTTCAAATTCATTAATCAAATCCAATTTACTTTAAGTGTAAGCACAATTTTTTGTCTTTTCGGCGAATCAACCGACGCAAGTTCGCTTGCATGTCGTTTTCTTGGTCTTTCCATTTCAAACGTTTAAGAACGAATGGTATGACAAGTTCTCGTTAAAAATGCTCACCAAATTGACCCTTTTTATTTGTTAAAGCATGGACCTAAACATTACAGTGCGATTTTACATACATATCGGTAGATCTAGTTACTTATTAAAACATTCCATAGTCATTTCTTAAATAGAGAATTGTCCGCCTGGCAAACTGGAATTTAAAACTTTTGAACAAGCAAGGGATCCGATTATTATAAGATTTGCTGCGGGTTACTCGGCGTCTGATCTGGGTCAAATATCCAAATGCTTTACTAACCAGTGCGCATATTTTTTCATGTTGAAAAGAGAACAAAAGAAGCGGACGGTTTTTCGACATTCTATTAAACTAGTTACACATTTGTACATGCAATAGGTCTAGGGCACAACCGACGGCGATAATGATCTATAATTTGGGATTTCCCCATGCCTGATTGACAAGTGATCAGGGTGTAAGCTGCCGCTAAAGATCAAAAGCGGTCGGATAATGGGGTGCGAAACACACTATAATTATGTTAATACAGGGACCAGCAAACTGTGTAGGATACCAGGAAAGGCAAGATTCCGGTTAATAGAGTCTTAATGCATATAGAAATAAGAAGAGAAATGTTCGGGACCGGAGAACGGCGTTGGATATGACATGATTCCGGATAATACAGTTGTCGGATAATGCAGTTTATACTGTATCTACAAACTTGAAACACATTATTTGTGTTATGTTGGTATGCTTTTCTCCAATTTTCATAACTCTTACACATTGGACAGAATTATGTCCCTTTCAACTTGAAATTTGCAAATTTACAAAGGAAGATGAAGGTCAAATTTTACTTGCTATTTATGACATGTGGGGTTTGTGATAGGGCTGTTTAGAGTGGGGGTATCAGTCACCTTTAAAGACGTATCTGGGAGTTTTTTCTAGCGCGGAGAATTTTTTTAAACTTTGCATATAAGTAAATTGATATAAATGAAAGTAAAAACAGTCTTCAAAAACATAGGTCGCCGTGCTACTTTTTGTATAATTGACGCTTTTTTAGAAGTACTATATTCAAATTTTCCGAAATTAGGCCTCATAAGAAGAAAGTCCTTCAAACACACAAATATCGACACTTCAAGTCCAATTTTAATTAATTTCATGTATATGGAATAGTGTTACAAATGAATGTAAAATAATTAGATTTGAGTGCCATTATATAGATTTTACGCATAAAATATGTGCAAAATGAACTCGAAAATCGTAAAAAAATCGAGCCTTTTTGCAAAAATAAAAAATTCTAGCGCGAAGAATTTCCTATTTTTTTCTATAACAGTAGATAATTATATAACAAGTATAGAACCAATGAGAAAACAGTACCTCGCCTTGCTCGTGTCAGAGATATGTTCAATTTTATTACCTCCCTTTATCAGTGAATATGCACTTTTTTAACAATTTTTTTTAAATAGTCTAAATGTTATACTTTATACAATAATACCCACAGCTATACATAAATGTCTTGCATTGTGACATATATTATGCACTTTAGAAAGTTCTGCTGAAAAATGCAGTGTTGTCATCATCTCAAGTCGGAGTGAAAAATGAAATGCCCCCTGCCCCCTCCCCCCTAAATATGATGCTGATGATGCATAACTCATTAATTCTTTATTCACAACTTTATGTTTATTTTCACACATATTTTCTTTGGCTTAAAACCCATTAAAGCTATATGATAAATGAATAAAGCTACATAGAGCTGCATGCATATTCATTCATCAAAGGGAGGTAATACATGTTCAAATATTTCAGTTCAGAATGTAGGAAGTATCCATACTCAAACACTGAATTTGGAATACGTAACTGGTAAGATATAGGATATATGCTCAGAACAAGCTTTTTGTAAAATCAAGGTCAAAGGTCAAGGTCACAGTGACCTGAAAATGGTATGCCACACTTCGCCATCCAAAGATGAACTCACACACCTAATTTGTTATCGGTAGCTGATGTGACAAAGGAAATATACTCTGGACAAAAAGGAGACCCACCAATAAACACGTCTACAATCATTATTCAATGTGGGCAGTGAGTTAACATAACCATTCATAAGATAAAATATCATAACAAGAGCACCGCAGTGCGGCAAAACACGCCCGTCATGGCCGGCGGGTGTCAAAGTCGTCCGGACTCAGGCCGACTGGAAAAAGTCGCCCGGAGTCTAGGCCCGACTATCGATCTCAAAAAGACTATCACAGGAAGGGGCATTCTGTCCCTGCATCCGACTCCGAGTCAATGTCAACACTAAATTCACTCCCTGTCACATTATCATTATTAACGCTGTCTCGAGTCGGGGAGTTCCTGGTGAAAACACTAATGTTTTCCAGAGATTTCGAGCACTTTTTTGTCACAAATGATCCTGATTTGCGTCTCTTCATATCCCCAGGAATTTTAAAAGTTTTTTTAACGATATATAACGATAGTTGAGTAAATATAGTATTCGCGAAATCCGATGATCTAGACGCTGTTGTGATCGTAAATAATTACACCCGCAATAGGAAAATACAGAAAAGAGCGGAAAGGACATGCGCGTTTGGGATGCGCAGTAACAACTCCCGGATACGTCTTTAAATAGTAATATGTCAAGTTTAGATTGGCAGCACCTAGTCAAGATCCGAACTGTTTGTCTCTAACTGTATTTCAGTAAATGTTTGGAATAAAGAACCATTATGAAAGCCATGGTTAGTCATATACGAGTTGAAAGATTCTGATATGATTTTGTTGTGCTTGAATGCAATAAGGTCATATATTCTCTACAATCAACACCTTTGCAACAACAAGATCTCAGACAGTCACCACAATTGGTCAAAGACTTGGCCAAGATTTCAACCATGCTGCAAATTGTGACAGTTGGAACATATCATAACAGCCAAAAACATTTCGACGATCAACAAAGTCAAAAATTAAAATGAACCAATTCAGTGGTGTTCAGTAGGCCAAGTTTTATGTCAACAATCACATTCTAATCAACTACTCCGTTTCCTTTTATACAGACATGAATTTGCGCCTTAAGAAATGTTTTCTATATTCTAGCAGTTGGTAGCTTAAAAGAGGTTGAAAGTAAAGCAGAATGCATCCTTTGACACATTATGCTTTTACTTTCAACCTGCTTTAATCCTTTGAACCCTAGTACCGCATATTGGTGTCCTTTGCACACAGTGTACATGTGGATAGTACACTTGTTCTATGCAAACAGTGAAGAACCTGATCAGGGTTTCCAATATTTGTCATAGTGCCAAACATTGACAAAAACAAGCCTTAGCAGTCAGAAATGGATTAGACTTAAATGGAAACTGGAATTGTCCATTTTAAGTTTCAGGGAGGAAATAGTTAAGGTATCACATGACCAAGCTTGGGTGGTACCACCTTCCCCCGTATATAGTTTGAGTCAAAGCATGCAGAGCATGCACTAACAGTGGTAGCTTCTAGGCAAAGAATCATTCAGGCGTCTCAAGTGAGGCCCGCACCTAATATTTGATAGCTTGGTTAGTACCAGTAACACCTACCCCCGTATATAGTTTGAGTCAAAGCATGCAGAGCATTGCACTAACAGTGGTAGCTTCTAGGCAAAGAATCATTCAGGCGTCTCAAGTGAGGCCCGCACCTAATATTTGATAGCTTGGTTAGTAAAACCCATAGAAAAACCTATTGATATCTATTATGTAAGGGCCTCTATTCAAAGCTGAGCCATTGCCTGAAGACTTTTCTCATGCTGTATACCGGTATATACCTGTATTTTGACACCAACTAAAGAATGGGGGGTGAATCAATGAAAGGACTGGCTGGATGTCTTTAAGTGGTCATCTGTCTTCAAAGCTTGAAACAGAGGGGTTATAGGTTAATGAACTATGCACAATGATATCATATCTTTCTTTTATTATGAACTTTTTCTAAATTTTTTGGTCAATTTGCCATCTGGTTTTTAGTCTCTTTAACTCTTTACATGCTGGGTAGTTTTTTTTGTCTGCAACATTTGTCGTCTGCTACTGTTCTAAAATTAGCATTTTCAAAATTTCTTTTAAATTCAGGGTCAGGATGGCAAACAGCTTGGATCCTGATGAGACGCCGATTTATGCCCCGTCTCATCTGGATCCAAACTGTTTGCAAAGGCAATCACTGTGGTGGATACATCCGCCGCTAGCATGCAAAGAGTTAAGGTTCCAGTATACAGTACGGTGTAACGGGCCATTTCTTCCCCAGGCCATTCCTTCCCCCGGGGAAGAAACAGCCCGGGCCATTTCTCCCCCCCCCCCTAGGCCATTTCTTCCCCCGGGGAAGAAACAACCCAGCAAGTCAATTTCTTCCCCGGGGGAAGGAATGGGCCGGCCCATTACTTCCCCTGGGGAAGAAACGGCCAAGGCCATTTCTTCCCCCACCCCAATTTTTTTTCTTTCAGAAAGGCCTGTGCCATTTCATCTCCCCTGTGTGTCAGTTAGGTTAGTAAGGGGGAAGGAATGGCCTGGGCAGTTTCTTCCCCCCTGTGTCTCAGTTAAGTTAGTGAGGGGGGAAGGAATGGCCTGGGCCATTTCTTCCCCCCTGTGTCTCAGTTAAGTTAGTGAGGGGGGAAGGAATGGCCTGGGCCGTTTCTTCCCCCCTGTGTCTCAGTTAAGTTAGTGAGGGGGAAGGAATGGCCTGGGCCGTTTCTTCTCCCCTGTGACTCAAATAAGTAAGTGAGGGGGGGGGAAGGAATGGCCTGGGCCGTTTTTCTTCTCCCCTGTGTGCCATAAAAGTAAGTTGGGGGGAAGGAATGGCCTGGGCCATTTCTTCCCCCCTATGTCTCAGTTAAGTTTGTAAGGGGGGGGGGGGGGGAAGGAATGGCCTGGGCCATTTCTTTCCCCCTATGTCTCAGCTAAGTTAGTAAGGGGGGGGGGGGGAGGAATGGCCTGGGCCATTTCTTCTCCCCTGTGTGTCATATAAGTAAGTGAGGGGGGGGGGGAGGAGGAATGGCCTGGGCCATTTCTTCTCCCCTGTGTGTCATATAAGTAAGTGAGGGGGGGGGGAAAGGAATGGCCTGGGCCATTTCTTCTCCCCGGTGTGTCATATAAGTAAGTGAGGGGGGAAGGAATGGCCTGGGCCATTTCATCCCCCCTATGTCTCAGTTAAGTTAGTAAGGGGGGAAGGAATGGCCTGGGCCGTTTCTTCTCCCCTGTGTGTCATATTAGTAAGTGAGGGGGAAAGAATGGCCTAGGCCATTTCTTCCTCCCTATGTCTCAGTTAAGTTAGCAAAGTGGGGAAGGAATGGCCTGGGCCGTTTCTTCTCCCCTGTGTGTCATAAAAGTAAGTGAGGGGGGAAGGAATGGCCTGGGCCATTTCTTCTCCCCTGTTTGTCATATAAGTAAGTGAGGGGGGAAAGAATGGCCTAGGCCATTTCTTCCCCCTTGTGTCTCAGTTAAGTAATTAAGGGGGGGGGGAAGGAATGGCCTGGGCCGTTTCTTCTCCTCTGTGTGTCATATAAGTAAGTGAGGGGGAAAGAATGGCCTAGGACATTTCTTCCCCTCTGTGTCTCAGTTAAGTAATTAAGGGGGGAAGGAATGGCCTAGGCCATTTCTTCCCCCCCTGTGTCTCAGTTAAGTAAGTAAGGGGGGGGGAGAAGGAATGGCCTGGGCCATTTCTTCCCCCCTTTGTCTCAGTTAAGTTAGTAGGGGGATGGGGTAAGGTATGGTCCAGGCCATTCCTTCCCCCCTTACTAACTTAACTGGGCCACAGGGGAGATGAAATGGTCCAGGCCATTCCTTCCCTCCTTACTAACATAACTGAGACACAGGGGAGAAGAAACGGCCCAGGTCATTCCTTCCCCTCTCACTAACTTAACTGAGATACAGGGGAGAAGAAATGGCCCAGACCACCCTTCCCCCCTAACTATAACTAACTTAACTAACACACAGAGGAGAAGAAACGTCCCAGGGCATTTTTTTTCTACTCACTTACTTAAATGAAAAAAATAGGGGTGGGTAAGAAATGGCCCGGGCCGTTTCTTCCCCCGGGGAAGAAACTGACCGGCTGGCCCGTTCCTTCCCCCGGGGAAGAAATGGCCTAGGGGGGAAGAAACGGCCCGGGGGAAGAAATGGCCTGTTACACCGGGTTACAATCTCGGAGCCCTCACAACAACCCCTTTCAAAACACCATTTTACCTCATTTAGTGGTACAGCAGCTACTCTTATCTTCAAATTTGAGGTCAGAACTGATATTTTCATCATATTTCTAAATTTGACCTTGGCCAATTCGAACATTTCCCCCCAGAACTGTATCCTGGCTACTTAAGGAGTAAAATCATTTTTTTCTGAAAAAAATTAAACCCTAGATTTCAGCATTAAACACTAAATTTGACTAATTTAGGGCATTGCCTGGACACTAAATGGCTTAAAAATTTATTAAAATGGGTTTTGAACCCCTATGCAAAACAGCCAATTTTACCCAATTTCAATGAACAAACAGCACTAAAACAACTGTTGGCACCTTCCTCTAAATTCATATTCTAGTACACCCTGTCATTCCTAATTCCATGTTCCAGTAACCTATTATGTTAAAAAAAAGAGTTTTGCTTTACATTTACGCGCCAAATTATCGGGCGACTTGTTCGAAAACCGCCAATTTTCCAGCCGCGTGTCATTCGGCCGGGCATTTCAGCTCATTATGAAAGAGACGGACAGCAATACATCTTGCGCAAGCAGTCTGCATAAAGATTTAAAAACAACAACAACAAAAATAACAACAACAAAAGGTAGCTGTTAACCAAGAACAGAATTGTTTTTCAAAATAATTGTTCTCTACCTGCTATGGAAATAGTTTGGATCCTATATTATCAGACCAGTGCATTTGCAGATATAGTGTTGATAAACCTTTTTGAATTACTATTGTAAAATAGGGGGAAATATATACTACACTTAATACTAAGTCAACTTACGTATTGTTAGTTTAAAGTTGTTCCGTCGAAGGCTTCACTTCTTAGATTGTTATTGTACGGTTGTACGGCACGTCAGCTCTCAATACTGATTACAGTCGAATGGGCAGCATGCTGTCTTTCCCGCGAGCATGTCAGCTGACGTACTTCCGGTTCCGCGGATACCCGGGACGGGTATATACTAAAACGCGGACCAATCACCACATTCCTCCCCGTTCCATTTAAAGGTTGAAATCCTACAGCTGATGAATTCCACAGAAATCATGTAAACTAGTAGTTGTCCATGAGCTGATTGAGCTATGTCCTATAGTCCTATTTGTACTACACATCACAGGAATCATGTAAACTAGTAGTTGTCCATAGAATAGTAGAGATCTATCAACCTTTGCACATCACTGAGTAGTGTAAACTAGTAATTGTCCATGGAATGGTAGCTATCCCTTAACTTTTGCACATCACTGAGCAATGTAAACTAGTAATTGTTCATGGAACGGGGTTCTTTAACACTTGAATTGCAACCTGTGTCACTTAAATCCATTTACCTAGCGCTGAGCACTGGCTTGTTGGAATGCTGGATGACACAGTTGCTTCCTTATACTACTTTAGTTAATATCGGGTGGTTGCTTGAGAATGTACAGTCGCTCGGCGTTCTGGGCTGTAAGCTCTAGAAGCTCTTTCCACGGCATATCCAAGAAATCCCCGACTGTAGCGGCTATTATACCAATGAGAGATGGTGATGAACGACGAAAACCAGGAGGACTAAAGTAAGGTGCATCTGTCTCCAACAGCAGTCGTTTAGGATGGATGCTCTTGACGGCTTTCCTCTGGCTTTCGTGCTCCAACTTCCCTACCACCCCTGTCAGTCCAATGTAGGTGTTAGGGAAGGCCTCCAACCAAGACCCCAGGGATACTTTAGTGCCCGTGAAACAATGGAGATGAATGAGCTGATCCTTCGCGACGTTCGGATGAGCCTGTAGAATAAACATTGTTGTGAGGATTGCTTCATCTGCTATAGCCGACTGACTCCTACAGTGCAGCACCAACACATGATGAGGCTTCAGCAACGACAAGAGTTTCTGAAGCTTCAGCATCTGCTCTGCCCACGTCTTCTCATCTGTCCCATGGTCGATACCAACTTCTCCCAGGCCAGCCACACCGGGTTCCTGTAGTAATTCCCCCATGCGTCGTAGAGCGCTGTCAGACATGGTGCGTTTGGGATGCAAACCAATGACGGGAACCACTCCCTGTTGGATCCAGTTCTTAATCCCACCCGAGCTAGGATAAGTTGCTGGATCGCAGAAAACTCCTACCACCTTGCATACATCTACCTCATAGGCCTCCTCTGGTACGACTGCACTGATGACAGCGTCCAATGAGGGTCTTGCAATTCCCATATCCTTGCAGGTTCTATCCAAATGACAGTGACTGTCGAAGGCTTTGGGCAAAGTAGGTAGCTGTAACTTCTCCTCCTCATCCAGGTCAAACATCTGACGGAGGTTGAGCCTCTGATGCTCCTCCAACAAGGACGCCAGGTTCAAGAGAACCCTCCAGTCAAGAAGGGCGAAGATGGAATTACTCGCCTTCCTGACTACAAGGATCTCAGGTACCTCCTCCTTCAGGGCCGCTCCCAAAGACTGCATGGCTATGGCTAGTTCGGCATCCGGCATCTCCTCCTCCTCAATGAGACTACCTGTATTGTCCAGGTAGTTCATCAGCTGGTGCAGAGATGCACGCTGTCCCAAAAGCCAACGGGAGGCTAGCTTGAGGGCTCCGATGCGTCTATTTGTGACGTCCTCTCCTGATACGGCTGGCTGAAACACCTGTGGCAGATGTCGGCTAAAGGCATGAGACCGGCTGAGCTCGGAACCACACCCCTTGACCGGACAACTGGAACTCTTCTGGCTGGTTACCCTAGGGCGCTTGCTGTCTGGTATGGTCACCCTCGAGTCTTCCCGGGATCTGACGTACGATGATCTGCGCGGTGATCTGTCAACAGGTCTCGCTGAGCGAGAGGGCTGCTGGCAGGGCCGACGATCCTGGCTGGATTGGCTTGATGGTCTCCTCACAGTGGGCTTGACTGGGCTCACAGGCTTTGGCGACGCCAAAAGCCTGCTCTCTGTGGTTGGGGATAGTAGTCCCGTGTCCATATCCTCCCCAAGGGAAAGACTTGGTGACTGACTGCCTGACTTATTACCAAAGTCAGCCACCACCCTCTCCAACTTGGGGTTACTGTCAAGACGATAGTCCCTGCTAGGGCCTGAGGGCTTCTCCGAAGAAGGCTTTGACGTCTTTGGATGAAGATAGCTGACCTACTTACTGATCCACCCTCGGATATGGAATTCTAGACTATCCAGGTTTGCTGCTAGTGATGCAAGCCATCCCGTCTTCTTGTGCTTCTTGGCCACTGCCACCTGGTCCCGGAGAGCTTCAATAGCACGCTGCTTGTCTTTGCAGGCTGTGACCCTCCTAGCGACGTCCAATGGATTCCCCAGCTTCCCACGTCGGGTGTTTCTGATTACACCATCAATACCATCCAGCAATGATGGGTACTGGTTGTTATCCTCTCTTGAAGACATGATCTGAAAAGACATAACAGGAGCTATGTTACAGAAAATGTTCTCTTTTTGCAATCGGAGCATTTGTAAGTGTTAATGTCTAACGCATCGGTTGGAGTAACATCAACACAGGCCCCATGATACCATTCCCCACAAGAGTCACATTGGATCATGAATCGCCCCTCCCATTGCTTCCTACAAAAACAGTAAACCCTATCATCACCTTGTGCGCCAGTCACAACTTTCTCAGGATGCCTCTGCCAAGATTTGATCCACTGAGGAATCTGTCTATCCTGACAGGGCTTAATTCTGTCATGGTTGACCACGAAAACCGCGTTCCTAAGCTTCACCCTGAAAAGGATCTCAGATAGTTTTGAAACTATTACCGCAGGACCTTTCCAGGGTGGGCAAAGCTTCCTACATTTACCCTTCGTCGCCGCTGTATCCAGGAGGTATATGATATCACCAACCTGGTAATTCCGCTCCAGCACCTTTAGGTCATAATTACGCTTCATTCTCTTTGAGGTCGTTTTCATGACTTTACGTGCAGCCTCATGCGCCTGTTGCATTTTTGCGACAATCTCCTGGGTATAGGATTCGGGGTCGCTGGAATCTTGTTTACACGGAAACATTATATCTGCAGGTGTATTCACCTCTCTCCCCAACATTAACATATTGGCTGTAAAGCCAGTCATTCTGTTGACAGAAGCTCTTAGTGCACCAGCGATTTGCTGAATGTACACATCCCATTGGTTTTGAGCCTTACCAATGAAACACCTGATAGCACCCATGAGAGTACTATTGTACCGTTCTACCTGCCCATTTGAGGACGGCCTATACGGTGTGGTCCGTGACTTACTGATTTGCAGCACCTTACACAGTTCATTGAACAATCTCGAATCGAAGTTACGACCCTGATCTGAGAAGATCTGGAACGGAATTCCGAACCGAGAAAAGAACTGATCTACTGCGGCTTTTGCAGTTACCTCTGCGGACTGATTCGGCAAGGGTATACACTCCACCCACTTGGTAAACTGATCTACCATCATCAGTACATACTCGTTACCTCTTGGCGACCTTGGTAAGGGTCCCAAGAAGTCTATATGTACCCTCTCCATCGGTGCTCCTGCTTGATATTCGGTAAGGGGACACTTTCCAGGTCTACTAGACTTTTTGTTTTGATTGCATATTTCACAACCTGAAACAAATCGAGCTATCTCATTCCCCATACCATACCAGGCAAACTTCTCTTTCATTCTCTTCTTCGTTCTTTTGATCCCTTGATGACCAGAAGACGGAAGGCAGTGGTTCCATGAAAGAGCCTTGACCCTAAGGTTGCAGGGTAGAACCAGACGTCTGTCTCCAGAATCTGGATCACTCTCATACAGGACACCATCCATTAGTATTAACTGGTCCTTTTTCAACCAATAATACTTGGTGGCCGGACTTGAGCGGAACAGAATCGAAGGGTTGGGTTCCCTTCGATCTTTCAACCAGTCCAATATCAAGGTCATATCTTGATCTTTACCCTGAAACTCTATGAGCTCTTCTATGGTAAATCCCCAACTCTGGTATGGAGTTGAGCATTGACCATCAGCCTTGGAAGGAGTGACTCCATCTGTCGGCAGATCGCTCGTATTTCTAGTTACGACATTGACACTAACCACATTTTCAAACATGCACTGCTCGTGCTCCCACGGAATTCCCTCAATCACTCCTTTCAGCGAGTCAACATGCTCAGTGTCAATGGCACTTCCGGAATGCCACGTCTCTTCCGAGACTTTATTCTCATGACGAGACCAATCATCAAGGTCCGAGACCACTGAGATTTGATCACTCAAAATCTGCTCCTCTGTACAGCTGTTAACCATTATTGTGTGTTCTGTCTTGCCACTGTCGCAAGGACTTAATGAGTCAAGTTTAACCTTACTTTGGACTCCAAAGGCTTCAGACTCCGTGATCAATGGAGCTGACCTTTCCATGCCGGTCACCAAAGGCACCGCATAGTCCACCTCTTCCATGAAGGACCCCCAATTTTCTTGGGCTCTTTTACAATACTTGCACCCACCACAAGGCAACCGCTCCAGTCGAGACCCTACATGGGAATGAGAACATTGTCCTTCGAGTAACCTTGACATTGCATCTGCATTTCCATGATCACGACCTGCCCGGTACTTCAATACCATATTATACTGAGATAGTTCCTCCAGCCATCTCGCTAATTGCCCTTGTGGTTCCCTAAACTTTGTCAGCCATCTCAAGCTTGAGTGGTCAGTACGCACAACAAATGGTTTCCCTAGCAAGTAGTGCCTAAACTGTCTAGTAAAGCGCACTACCGCTAGAAGCTCTTTTCTCGTAACACAATACCTGCGTTGTTCCTTTGTTAAAGCATAACTACTGTATGCAATAACCTTCTCCTGTCCATCTTGTATCTGAGACAAGACGGCACCAATCGCAAAATCCGAAGCATCCGTGTCTAACACGAATGTATCCTTTGGATTTGGCAATGCCAATATAGGCGGTTCTGATAAAGCTTTCTTAAGTGACTTAAAAGCTTCATCTTGCTCTTCGTCCCAGACAAAGCTTTGCTTGCCTGTGACTGCATACAATGGGGTAGCCATCTTAGAGAAGTCCTTGATAAACCCTCTATGGTAGTTTACTAACCCCATAAATCTCTCTACGTCTTTGGCGCAAGTAGGAACTGGCCAATCACGTACCACCTTGATATCGTCCTCTGTTATGGCAAGCGTGTCATTACCAACTGTTCTACCAAGGAACTCTACCTTCCTCTGGAATAGCTCACACTTCCTTGGCTTCAGTTTAAGCCCATATTGCCTAAACCGTAGCAATGCATCTTTGAGGTTCATCATATGATCTGAGAAACCCTTGCCCAAGACGATGACGTCATCTAAGAAGGCTAGCACGGTTTTCCATGTCAAGCCCCTTAATATCAGGTTCATGGCTCTGGAGAAAGTAGCTGGAGCCCCGCAAAGTCCAAAGCCCATCCTGATGTGCTCGTACAGCCCATACCTGGTTATAAAGGCTGTTTTCTTCCGATCCTCTTCCCTTACTTTGAGCTGCCAATAAGCTGAGTTTGCATCTAGTTTCGAAAACCAGACATTACCCGAGACAGTATCTAAGCAATCGTCTATCAACGGCAATGGATAAACATCCTTTACAGTGACATCATTCAACGCGCGATAGTCAATGCACCATCTTACAGTCCCATCTCTCTTCTTTATTAAAACTGGCGCCGAGGCCCAATCTGAAGTCGATTCCTGGACAACTCCTGCCTGAAGCATCTTCTTAAGATGGGCTTCTTCCTCCCCAAGAAAGCAAGCAGGGGTTCGCCGCATTCTCTGCTTAATGGGTTTGGCATCACCGGTCTCAATAACATGCTCAACTGCTGTGAAGTTGCCTAAATCGAAATCATCTTTTGCAAAAACATCTTGAAACTCAATTAGAACCTGAGCTAATTGAATTCTTTGATCTTCGTCCAACTCATTGGATGCTTTTTCGTAGAGCGTCTTCAGATGATCGGGTATTCCGCCAGGATCCTTTGCATCTGATGTTGGGTTTGCGCCAAGGACATCACCTTTTGACTCCTGAACCTCCTGAACCATGATTGGCTCAGGCTCTTCCGGTTCTTCTCCGCTCTTAATCTCGACTACGGGGTATGCACTTCCAATCTCCGTTCCCTTAGTGACTAATCTATACCTATCACTAGGGTTAACAAGACAAACAATTGGAGCAGACCCCCCAGACCTAACAACTTTGGGCATCCAGAATTTTGATTTGCTCTTGGGTTCTATGACATAGTCCGGAAGAGGTTCACTCATCTTACATTTTACCTTCACAACTGAGTGTGGAGGCACTACCCTTCTCTTAACAACTGTTACTCTGGAAACTGTTGCATTTTTGCCAGTTTTAACCTCTAAGTTAAGTTCCATCCCATCGAAAAACAATATGCCCCGCCCCATATCAAGAATGGACTGTCCCCTGTTCCGAAGAATGTCAAATCCCAAGAGCATTTCTTGTTGAATAGGAGCTACATAAACTTCTTCCTTATACCAGTTATCCCTATTTTCAGTTTCACTGGCCCCGCAATAAAACCCTGCATGGACATTTCACTACCCCTACCCGCTGCTTGTAACTTTACCTTCCTAATTACAGGAGGCTTGTGAGTTAAAGCTTGATAGACCCTATCTGATATTATGGTCACTTGGGCGGCTGTATCCACTACAGCGTTTACAGGCTTGTCTCCTACTTGTAACCCTATATTGAATTGACTGGCGGAATTAACCTGACAGACAACTACAGTATCTGATTGGTGCTCTATACTGACATTTTCAGTAGAATTACTTACTTCACCCTGGGAAGAGTTGGAAGGGAATTTCGCGGCCAATCTTGAATTTTTGGGACAGGTCATACTTACTGGGGTTTTGGGGGGTGTTGAACGACCTTTTTCATCACCCCTTTGTCGTTTAACGACTTGCTAGGGCAGACCCGACTAAAATGTCCAAGCTCACCGCATGTATAACAGGTCAACGTCTGTCGTTGAGGTTGCAGCGGTCTACGGCCTCTGTTCTGAAAGGTCTTTGTCAACCTCTGCTCCAGATCCCTCAGTGCCTTTACAAAATCATTGGCTGGATCTTGCGTTTGCACTGAGTACAAAGACGCATCTTCTTCTTGGATTGAAAACACCTTCTGTTCCTCTTTCCTGCGGTACTCTTTCTTGTCCTTACCATACATTGCAGCATGGACCTGCTGGTGCTTGCGCACCATTTGTATGGCTTGCTGGAGGGTCCTAGGTTCTCTCATGCAGACCTGATGCCCTGCCTCTCTGTCCAACATGCCCTGGCAAAATCTATTTATTACCTGACTGTTCTGAAAACTTTCAGGTAAGGAAAGGAATGCACGGCTGCCAAGAGTGAGCACTCTATCAGCCCAGTCCTCTAGGGATTCGCCACCTACCTGCGCAGTTTGTTGAAAACGAACTTGCGCGGCTTCTGGTAGCTCGTGGTCTCCAAATCTTGCTTCCATCTTGCTGAACAGGGTATCAAACGAAAGGGACTCCTTTCGCTTACACAGCAGACTGTAGAAATCTGCTGCTTTGCCCGTCAGACTCCAGCACAACCCGTTTAAGCAGTCTTCCTCTGTCCAATTTGCAGCAATGGCATACCTTTGGAACTTTAACCTAAAAGGCTCCCAATTTCCCTTCCCATCATATGTTAGGGACTTAGGTAGGGACTTAATGAAGTCTCGGTGTCCCCGCAAACCCGTTTGGTTGAAGAAAGACTCTTCATATGGACGGGTGGGGGAACGAGAAGGTGAACGAGTGGGCAAGGTCTCATCTCCAAACCTAAGTTGCCGTTTAGGTGAAAAAGGGCTTGAACTCCTAACAGGGGGTGGGATAGTGAAATCAGAGGGGGACTTAAGTTCCCATGGCTCTACCTTCTGAGGAATATACAAAGGGACAGTTGGACAGGGGACAGTTGGTAGCTTACGACCAGACGGCTTCAAATCTAGTGGCTCATCAGATAAAAAAGGGAGTTTGATAGGAGTTTGGTCCACTTTCTTAGACAAAAAAGGGACAGCAGGTGTCTTAACGGGTGCTTGTTCCACTTTCAGGGGCATAGAAGGGCCTGCAACAGATAGCTGCATGCCTTTTTCTGACAAGAAAGGGTTTACTGGGGGCTGATTAACCTTCAACAATTCTGTGGCAGCCTTGACCACATTGTAGAAGCCTGTCAAACTTGGAATTGCCTCAATCCCTTCCCCTTCCGTTTCTGAACTACTAGAAGCCGCTTCGTACAGAGACGAGTTTGGCTTGAAGTCAACCATATCCAAAGCTTTCTGAGAAAGTTTGCGCCTGGTCAAGGTCTCCAAAACTGACTTTGTGATGTTGCCTGAACCTTCCCTTACATCAATGATTAGCTGAGCTAATTTTTGCTTAATCCCAGGTATTTTGCACAAAAGGTCATTATTTGCAAAATTGATACGAATGAACTCCGGTTGTACAGCTTCAGTAGACTGAGCCTGAGAACTGTCCAACTGAGAGGTTTTACTAGAATCAGCCATGTTGCACAAAATAAATAAGATGTAATAAGTACAAATATTCTATTTAATGCAACTCCTAACTACTTCTCCCCTAAATATATTTATCTTTCCTACAAAAGGCCTGTTCAGCTACTCCAAACCAACAGTCAATACAAATAAATTTCGTCAAAAATTAATTCCAAAATTATCAAAACCAATTCCGTAAAAGAATTGATCCAAAAAATTTCAAACAACTTTTGTAAAAATTTATTTCAGCAATTTTATCAGAATTTGTTATGATAACACAATCCCGACTTGTAATTGCTTTAAATAGAATAGCAATTTTATCAGAATGTGTTTATGAAAACACTCCCGACTTGTAATTGCCTTCTTGTTATTGCTTGCCTCGTGGTAAAAATGGCGTCCGCTGAACAATTTCGATTCAGGACGGCGTGTAAGAAAAATAAATTCGTAGGTACTTTTAAAACTTCTGACACCAATATTGTAAAATAGGGGGAAATATATACTACACTTAATACTAAGTCAACTTACGTATTGTTAGTTTAAAGTTGTTCCGTCGAAGGCTTCACTTCTTAGATTGTTATTGTACGGTTGTACGGCACGTCTGCTCTCAATACTGATTACAGTCGAATGGGCAGCATGCTGTCTTTCCCGCGAGCATGTCAGCTGACGTACTTCCGGTTCCACGGATACCCGGGACGGGTATATACTAAAACGCGGACCAATCACCACATTACCTCCCTTGTTTAAATTCATCCCTGACAACAACAAAATAGTGTTTGGAGCATTTCAAAGACCAGTTTCTTGCTAAATATACACTAAATTACTAAAAAGAATGCATTTCAGCCTCAAATTGCTGCGATTGAAAATTTATGATTTACAGTTAAGGTTCCAGTATACTGTACCGGGTTACAATCTCGGAGCCCTCACACTTACAACCCCTTTCAAAACACTCAAACAAAGTCTCAATAGCCAACCTGAAATTAAATAAACCATTCTTTTGCAACAGTGTAGTCCAGAACTGTAAAATTATTGCAAATAATCACATCCATTCTCCAAATATCGGTAAAATTTAACAAACGCCAATATTTGGCACGGCCGCGAAAACAGGTGAAAAAGTGAGCCATTTTAGCCTTTCCCACACTACCCTACACGATAGCCTATAAATGGCATGCTTTTCTGAAACTACAACCAATATGCATATTAGGGAGGCGCAAAAACAGACCACGTTACCGATAAACATTTTCACAAAATCTTACTGTGTTTTGTCTGCTCAAATTCAGCATACAGAGCTAGCCTCATTCCACAAACACCCCGACTTTTAGTCCCTACCCTATACCATAGGCATAAAGTGTGGAGAGGTCATGACCTTTACATTGCACAATTGCTGAAAGTCACCTTTTTACCATTTTACCTCATTTAGTGGTACAGCAGCTACTCTTATGTTCAAATTTGAGGTCAGAACTGATATTTTCATCATATTTCTAAACATTTCCCCCCAGTACTGTATCCTGGCTCCCAAAATTTATTGACATAAAGTCTTCTAACTGATAAGGGAGGTAACAAAATTGTTATACCTAAAATAGTTTTGCAAGATGTTTCTCCCTTTAGTAGTCTGTTGCAGGTTTGCACTGAGTTTGGTAGACCTCACTAGGGAAAGTGTAATTTGATGCACTTGCATCAAAAGAAATTTGTACCGCTGTATTAACTTGAGGCTTTAATGACTTGGATATATTTTTATGGCATTGCTCAGGTTGGTAACATACATTTCTACCATAGTTTGTCATATATTAATGGTATTCAACATAGTTTTCCACAGATTTTGTGAACTTTGACAACTCTTATGGATAAATTCTAGAGAAAGCATTTTTCAAATTAATCTCGTAATTAGCAAAAATTATTGTGGTTAAAAGTATGAGAAAGGAAACCTGTTTGATGGTTTTAATTTTTGTTACATGTCTGCAGTTCACTTAACTATTTAAATGCTAATGATGAAACCATGATTGCCTTTGGAAAATTTTTGGATCCAGATAAGACGTCTCATTAAATCCAAACTGTATGACACTCTGACTCATATTTTGAATCTAATTTTTTTGAAAATTCTAATTATAGAACAACAGCAGACTGCAAAATTCAAATAATTTTTTTTACCGAGCATTCAAAGAGTTATTTTACGAGGTGTTTGGACTAATTGTTTGAAGCAGTTTCATTTGGGTGTAGCCCAGATTATGTTTATAATTTTGAAGAAAAAATCATTTTCAGGGCAAATATTTTGTGGAATCTGAGTTGTTTTTATATGTGAAATGTTTATTCTAATGGAAGGTCTCATTCAACAGAGTATAAGGTAATTTATATGCTAGAATTTCCCAAGTTGAAAGAGGTGTTTGAGGCAGGGTCTGTGTACTGCTGTTTCAAACACTGTCCTATTGTGGTACATATTTAAACATTGCAATGTACTTATTTACAAGATCCACAAGTGGAAATATGAAGATAAATGTTATCTAGATGGCTCACACAACACAGTATTCATAAATTTAAGATTGTTTTAAAGGAATACAAGCATTTTCAACATCTATCAAGTGGAAACTAGGGCCAAAAAAGTCATCTCTATGGCTTGTTTGTTATCTCAATTGACCATATTTCCTCTATACTACACTTTCTACGTCATATGAAGTGATTCTTTATACTGCTGTAAAAACAGCAAAGTCTGGACTTCAAAAAATTAAATTTTTACAATTTTGAAATGATTCAAAGACTTAAAAAATGTGCCAAATGAAAGGGAATAGTGGTACACACAGGACTAGTAGGTGGTTGCTTCATCAGAGCAAATAATGTTTGGTGTATTTGTTAAAAGTTTTGTAAATTTAGAGGTATTTGAAATATATATCTTAAAGTTTGCAATAATTACCATACGATATTAATATTAATAATGAAGCCCTGTGTTGACCTATCAGATTTGTTTCATACAAGTGGTTACACTCAACACTTTCACTGTCATTGGTCTGAAGCAAACTCCACTTATCTTAAGTGGAAATCACATGTATCTATCAGTATTTTCATGCATAATTCAATCATGGTAATATTAAATCAATTTTAAATATAAATTTAAAATTTGAGCTACTTCATAACTTTTCAAACATTCTTTTATTTCTTTTTTTTAAATAGGATGTATTTCTGTTTCTGGTTGAGAAATATCAAGCAAAAAAGATTTTTTGCTGTCAGACAACAAATTGTACGATTATACATTTTATTAGAGAGATTTTTAAAAAAAAACCCAAACCTCCCGCCAAACTTTCTACATGCTTTCAGTAAATTTCCTAAGAGTTTATTTATTCGCATATATTATATTCTTTCAGCAAATATCATCGGAGTATGAGTCAAATTTGAGTAAGATGAGATCTTCAATTACTCGGCATCTCATCTATATCCAAACTATTTGTGACTGTTATCCTAATTTCGCTTGCAGCATGCAGCAGGACTTTGGTTATGAAATAAAGGTTATAATACTGACAACCTGGTCATGAAATACACATTACCAGTTGACAGTGCGATACAGAGTGATGAATTTAGCCAGAGACGTTTTTGGCGGAAATAGCCGATCTGACGAGCGCCTGCCTTGGCGCGAGTCTGATCGGTTGTTTCCGCCAAAAACGTCGAAAGCTAAATGCAACACTCTGTTGCGCACTGCCAACTGGTGATGTGTTTATTATATGCCTTGAATACAAACCAGAAACACCTAAATAGTTGTTTGAATCATTTTATATCCAAAATTTATTAGTTATTTGAAGCAGAACAAGATTTTTTGTTTGCCACAATGAATAACGCGGCACTTGTACACGTACATAAATGACGTCACGTTAAATCGAAAGCGAGGTCAGAGTAAAATACAAAGTGGCTGATACAAGGTGGCTGATACAGACTCTTGTATTTTACTGTGCAAATACACGTGGAAACGCTCGATTTCATGCAAAGGCATATAATAAATAAAGGTTATAATAATGACAATAGCTTTAGAAATGGGAATTGATTTAAATATAAAAAACACATGGTCTTACCAAAATCAGTTTCTTCTCGTTAGTCATCTGCATGCTATGTAAACATTCCCAGAGATGATTTCTATATTTTTCTTTCAAAAAATATCATCAGAGTTTCAAATAGTTTTGATACAGACAAGACACCAAGTTACACGGTGTCTCATGCAGATCCAAACTGTTTGCTATAGTTATCACCAATTTACACCGGGTGTGATGAAGGTAAACCCATTGTATGCTGGGTAATATTTGGCGGCCATATTAAAATGTCGTCTGCAGCCAGTATAACTCAAATATTTGCAAAAGATTTTAGCTGTTTCTGATAGAATATTGATTTTGCTGCAAACAGTTTTTATCTCAGATCAGGCCCCACAATGTGGGGCCTGATCTGAGATCAAAACTGTTTGCCTAGAGGTTCACCTAAAAGTGTATCCCGCATAGAATGGGTTCAATTGTCTTGAAATGATGAGTGTTACGTCCTATATTTTTTAGGGCGATATAAAGAAGAATATTTGCTTTCTAAAATTTATTGGAGCTTTGAAAAAAAATTTGCATCAGTCATAAATATGATAATGATTATGATAATGAGTTCTGAATAAAATAATAATAATAGTAATAATAACACATGTAGTAATAATGTTTATAATACAAGTGCTATGACAGCTACCACTACTACATGTATTACTATCGCTTACTATACTGCTTCTACTACTGCTGAAAATAATAATAATAGTAATAATAACACATGTAGTAATAATGTTTATAATACAAGTGCTATTACTGCTATGACAGCTACCACTACTACATGTATTACTATCACTTACTATACTGCTTCTACTAATGCTGAAAATAATAATAATAATAAATGCAGTGGTTGTAGTAATAATATGATATTTGCAATATTAAAAAAATAATAATAAAAAAATTAGAAAAATAAAAGTCAGGGATAGAAACAGAAGAATGATACAGAAATTTTAAAGTTATTGCAATGAATGTGAGGAAATACATGAATAGTCGTTTTTCTAATCATAGATAATTTTCACGAATATGCTCAGAAGCTTTTCTGGTTTTCTTTAGTCTTGCTTTTAAAACATTCACTCGATTGGTAAATTCTTTTATCGAAATTCAAATTTCAATATAATCATACATCTAAGAACTTTCAATTCTACTTGAAAATTGAAACACTGTAAAATAGTAACATGGTTTAGAAATGAAATAGTATTTTCTTATTTTACTCCCTCCACTGCCTTACCAGTACTAGAATGAGTGTTTGTAAACTGTTTGGATCCTGTTCAGATGCTAAGAAATGTGGCATTTGGTCAGGAGTTAAACTGTTTCCCTCATTTTAATGTTTCTTTAAACAAAATTATACCAAACATTTAAACATGAAAAATAAAAGCAGAATAGAAGAGTTTAAAGCAGTATGATTTTATGGCAGTTAAGGGGTTAATGTTAGAAAAATATCCTCTACTTGTAATGATTTTTACTCATATTTCTCATGACATTTTATTTTTCAAACACATGATATTGATATTTATTTCAGTGAAATTTGATTTTAGTATAATCTTGCATTAAATTTTCTAATATTCTGAACCTGCTTTACCATTTCCCTCATAGAAGCGCTTTTTAGCGCATTTAATTCATTCTTCCGCTGAAGAAAATAGTCTTACCGGTAATTTATACAGACGTAAACATGTAACAAAAGAAATATTCTCTAAATCCTTGCAGATGGTATCTTAAAGCAGGCTGAAAGTAAAGCAGAATGTGCCTTGAGGCGCCTTCTGCTTTATTTTCAACCTGCTTTTAAGTGGTCACCTGTAATCCAAACTAGAAATATGCTATGTGGTAAAGGGATAAACGCCTTCTAATGTCTTCACCCTGTCCTGATAGAATGGTGGCAGAAAAAGCAAGAATTGGAGCTTTCTGCTTTACTTAATCTTTCCTCCTGCTTAACACATTACCCCATAGCCTGTTTCTAGTTTTAAAGATAGATGACCACTTCAAGCTTTAAGACACCATCTGCTAGAAAATTTAAAGTATTATTTATGACACATATTCTTGAATGTATAAAAATACTTATTTTCTTCAGTGGAGGAAGAAATAAGATGTGTAAAAAGGTGTATTTATGGGGTAATAGGTTAATGCAGCCCTTCTGGCTAAAACTGAGAATAACTATCTAAGCTGTGTCCGTTGATTTAGATAATTGTCACTGATGAGTTTGAAGGAAAGGGTTTAAAAATGAACAAGAAATTACTTGAAAATTGATATGGTAAAATAGTAATGGTGTTTTAAAGGGTTTGGAGCTGTGGTTTGCTGTTAATGCGATGTTCTAAAAAGGTGTGTAAAGCAAGGGTAACGTGATACTGCATTATCTCTTATGTTTTTGACATATGTGAACTGTATTGTTCGTGCCTCTTCTTCACATCGCTAGTGTTCAATGCATCATCTTCTTAATCCCACAATACCATACACTTGTATGCGTAAAGAACACCACTCGAAGCCGTCTTGCTACATTTGACACTGAAATGTTTACAGTCATACCCTCGTAAAATCACCAAAGAAATGGTCATGTCACAATGGCAAGGTGGCGGTAGGTACCGCGGCCTATTATCAGGCTATCACCCCGTTTATTTGTAATTGTTTGCCAATTGTTGAAATAAGTTAAATAATATTCCTGTTGCATGCAACGAGGGGAGTAGTGTAGTAATTAGCTGAATTTGCCACAACAAACTAATAAATACAAAACAATGTGGCCTATTGTTTATTTCAGTAAAATGATATTAATTATTTTGAGATAAGCCTTGCATGGAATGTGAAGAGGGTTTTTAGCTCAGTGTTACCAACTCCGGCATTGAATTCCATATCAGCACGGCCATCATCCGTTGATGACTCGAGTATTTTCGGAGTTATTTGATACTTACCAAATTACAATGCATTTTCTCTATCTCATCTGTGAACAACTCTATTCCGTCTTTTAGCATCATGCTGAATAATTAAGGTTCTAATCTTATACGGATGCAGAAACTGAAAATATGAATTTTAATTGGTTGTTACCCAAATTTTGAGCAAAATTTAAAACCTTGTAATACTAAATTTAAAATTCTCAAATCAGATATTGAAATAAACGCTGATATCAAATTTAAAAGATTGTTGATATAAACATAACTGTGTTATCTATGTACAGTAAAACCTATGTAAAACAGCCACTTATAAAATATACATGGGCATCTTTAAAGAACATATTGTTGCTTAATGCAGGATAAAAGTAATGCAGAAAACTCCTAAAGGAGTTTTCTGCATTACTTCTGTCCTGCATTAAGCTGAAACATTTGTATAAAACTTCACATTGGTCATATTTTGGGTTGCACAAGTAGACGGGTTTTACTGTATATATTAAACAGATATCTTTGTAACAAAACACTTCACACAAAACTCAATAACTATGTAGCTTTTAATTTATCTATCAGTACTTAGTTTGGTGTGCTTGTAAAATTTGACTTATTAATCTCTGACAAGTATATGTTATACAAATATATCTTCATCTAATATCAATGCATTTAAATACTATTGATGTACAAACAACCTTTATGCCACATGACACTGAACATATTAGTGACATCTTAACTCTTTGAACCCTAGTCACGCATATATGCGTCATTTGCAAACAGTGTAGCTATGAGGAGTATACTTGTCCAATGCAAACAGTATAGACCCTGATCAGAGGGCTCCTTAAGGAGCCCTCTGATCAGGGTCTACACTGTTTGTCATTTTGACAACCCTAAAAAGTAAAAAATGGACTAGACTTAATTGAAAACTAGAATTGTCCATTTCAGGTTTCAGGGAGGAAAGGGTTAATGTTAATCTCCAAATTTCTGTTGTTGACAATTTGTGGAGTTATTACAGTCTATTTCAAATGATGTCCATTTACTCAAATAATAAAACATATTAGTTAGATTGACTGAATCCTTTTATTAATAGCCTGGTTTTAGTGTTGAAGACAGGTGACAACTCAATTGTTAACAAAAATACAAAATGAATAATCAAAACTAAATTATAAAAAATGGACATTCTTTGTTTCACCCTGAGAAAAGATGAAACTATGGTGTTGCTTTGCATTCTGTCATTGACAGCAGTGGCTAAAAGCTGTCACCACAATTTTTACTTTCCGCTTCAATGTTTATTTTTCATTTTTTCTCATTTTTTCTCATTACAACAGTAAGCTTGCTTTTGCTTCTTTGTCGCTGCGAGACATCTGATTCCACTAAAGACTTTTGTCTGCAGAAAGATCTTGAGCATTGTAATAACATTTCACAATATTCCTCCAGTACTTTTAATTTTCTCACTCCAATAACTGCAAGACATCTTGAGGTATTTCTGTAATACACAACTGACTCTTCATAATACTTGGCTTCAGGCAAAATCAAAAGTCTACCAGATTGAAATGTGAAGAACATTTTTTTTTTCCCCAGCAAAGTTCAGAAAAAGCTCTCTATTACGGCCACTAAAACAAAGGCTAATTGATTGCATAAAAGATAGGTGACAGCTTATAGCAAGGTGAACATAAAACAGAAAGCCCCTAAAGGAACTTTCTGTGTCATGTTCATCTTGCTTTAAGCAAACGCCTGTATTAAAAAACCTAATAGTTAGCACAATTAAATGGTTGTAATAGAGATGTTTTACTGTATAAATGAAATAGAAAATTGATTAGTGTAATAAGAGCTACATGTTTTTCCAGATACACTTAAACTCCAAATATATTGAGAACCATAGACTCCTCTGTCCCTCGCTTCCAAAAACGTATACAGGGGAGAAAACACTATTCTTTCCCAATAAACGCGTTTACGCTCAAATTATTATTTCCATTGAGAACAGTTTGGAGCCAGATCAGACGCCGGGTAACCTGGCGTCTGATCAGGCTCAAAACTGTTTGTCACTCAGTTTAAAAATGAGTCATTAAAATAGTCAAAAAGTTGTCATTTTACCCATTCTAATGCACTGCGTTTGCGTTGAAATGGGAAAGATGGAATAACGTTTTCTCCACTGTATTCATTGAAGGTGTTGACTAGGAGCATTGTGCTTTACTTTCAATTTGTTTTAAGCAGACAACCTGTCGGAAACAAAGTTGGAATTGGGTAATTTGCATTTTTGGCTATGGAGGAAATTGTTAAATTTATTAATGACAATGTTTTGAAGAAGTTTGGATTTCTCTGAAAGACAGATGTCTGCTAGATGGAGAAACAAAAATGTTCTGCTTGCAGTGAAGCTAAGTTCTTTTAGGAGCTTTCTGGTTTGGTACTTTTGTTTTTTACTTAGTTTGCACCTGCATTTAAGATTTCCAAGTCACCATTAACCCGTTACCCCATAGCCTGTTTCTAATTTTGAAGACAGGTGACCACTTAAAGCAGGTTATAAGTAAAGCAGAATGTGCCTTAAGGCACATTCTGCTTTACTTTCAGCCTGCTTTAATCTAATATCTGCTAGAATATAGAAAATGTTTCTTATTTGTGACAGTATAAATTGGAATTATTTCCTTCAGTAGAGGAATAATTTAAAGTCGTAAAAAAGGCGTATTTTTGGGATAATGGGTTAATGTCTGACTTATTATGAAGGAATTGATCACTATAACAATAATTTTATTTATAAACTATTACTTATGACTAAGAAAAACGTGGTGTGCTGAGAGTTCAATGCATGTCATATACTTTCAAAATAAAGAGAAATATATTGTTGCTTTTTTTCTTTTTTAAAATTGGACTGTGCATTTCAAATAGTAATTTTCTTGATTAAAAATTAGTATTCCCCTTTGTGACAGACATACCTACAGGTAATGCTTTGCTGGGGATTTTCATTTAGATTTTGCTCACATCAAAGCAATCAGGTTCTTTGTCTACGCCTCACGGTTTCTTTGGCTTTGGATATAATTGAATTCTTCATCAGCTCTTGGGCTTATCAGAAAATACATCAACAAAATTTTATATTTTTCCTATTATACTATTTTTTTTTTTTGTGTGAAAAATATAGAAAATGAGACTGCTATATAGCTATGAGACATATTGATTTGGTCTGGACAAATCAAAACATCTGAAGGATACAGTTCTCACTCGGTCAAGAAAATAGTTAGATAGTAAAATACAGCCAAACAGGGACTATTCATGATACACCCATGGTCAGTAAATTACAATACTTAACCCATTACCCCATACATACACCTTTTTACGCCTTTAATTTAGTCCTGCACTAAAGAAAATAGTTCAGATTTATATAGTTATGAATATGAACCATAAGAAATATTTTCTATATCCTGATAGAATATAACATAAAGCAGGCTGAAAGTAAAACTGAATGCGCCTTAAAGGCGCATTCTGCTTTACTTTTGGCCTGCTTTATTTGGTCACCTGTCTTCAATACAAGAAACAGGCTATGGGATAATGGGTTAATGCAGTGCAAAAGTAATGCAGAAAGCTCCTTAAGGAGCTTTCTGCATTACTTTCGCACAGCATTAAGTAGCTAGTTATCTTTAGCTTAGTACATACCAGCACTTATCAATAGACTGATCTGAATGCTTCTGAATTGAGTGGTCGCTCGGTATTGATGTGACAGTATGCTTACAGGGGACCATGGGTCAGATGTTTAAGTATAAAGTTTCAAATCATTTTGACTGGAGGATTGGGTTATATGGGTGGTCCCTGGGTTAACCTAGTATACCACTAGGAGGTGTTTGAGAATGCTGGGCGATTTTCTACCAAATGTTTACGCGATTTTAATCAGTCTTTCATTTTTTTATCTGATAAAAAGGTCTATCTTTACATATATGAGCAAGCTAAACTAGCCATGATTTATTTGTTGTCTGCGTGATCTGCAGCGGTATTTTGTGAATCAGTGAAATTAAATCACATTTCTTTTAACACTTCAGACAATTACGGGGGACTGTTGAGCAGTGTTTTGTATTGTGGGCCAATTAAAATCTCAGCTCTGATCTAAGGCCATAACCCTTAATGCTGGAAACCAGTATACTTTTAATTTTACAAACAGTGTAGATCCTGATCAGAGGGCTCATATGGAGTCCTCCGATCAGGATCTGCACTGTTTGTTTTTTGTTCATTTTTCTGGAACATTTTCTAAAACAGCCCTATAATTTAACATGCACAGGTCATTTTTCAAAAGTGGAGTAGTTCATATTAAACTTTTGGCACAGAGAGGGTTAATAATGGCTGTCTTGAGCCATGGCTGTCATTCACAGCTAGTCAAAGTGACTGACATTGAAGCATAAATTAGTGTAATAATGATATATATTGTATTGATTTTGAAGGGTATGAAATAAATTTGGTATTAGTCATAATTCTAAAACAAACTTTTAAAGCGAGTGCTTGATTTTCTTCTGTTGAAATAATTAGTAAGAAGGTACTGTAAAATTGTATTAACCCTTTACTCCATAGAATTAGATACATATTTTTTATGCATTAGATTTATTCCTCCATTGATAAAAATAGTTCCAACTTATGCAGTCATGAATATTTAACATGATAATTATTTTCTATCTTCTAGCAGATAATACTTAAAACAGGTTGAAAGTAAAGCAGAATGGACATTAAGGTGTATTCTGCTTTACTTTCAACCTGCTTTAAGCGGCCATTATTGTCTTTAAAAGTAGGAACAGGCTATGGGGTAATGGGTAAGCAGCCATTGGCTAAATGTAATTATATAAGTAGTCCATAGGACAGATGGTAGCTGAAGGCAGTACATGTAATACAGGAAGTGCCTTTAGGAGATCTCTGCATTAACCCATTACTCCATGAATATGCCTTTTTACACCTATAAATTATTCCTCAATCAAAGAAAATAGTTCCAATTTAAACAGTCATGAATATGTATAATAAGGAATATAATCTATATTCTAGAAGATGGTAACTTAAAGCAGGCTGAAAGTAAAGTAGAATGCGCCTTAAGGCGCATTCTGCTTTACTTTCAACCTTCTTTAAGTGGTCACTTCTCTTCAAAACTAGAAACAGGCTATGGGGTAAAGGGTTAAATTTGTCCTGAACTAAGCAGTCATCTTTTCCTTAACCCTTCTCTGACTGAATATTTATACATAAAATCTGCCCACTATAATCTTAACTATTACATTGGCTAATAGAAATAGGCAAGTTTTATGCAGGAGAGAGTGCAGCTTCATGTCAGACAGATCCTACGAGAAAAGACGTGAAGACCCTTACTGTTCAGGAGTTGTCTGATCTGGATCTACACTGTTTAAAAAAAGCCTCAATATGCACATTTTGCTCATTAATTTATTATGTATTGATTTCTGATAAGCTATTACCTTACCGTATGCTTATTCCTCGGTGAGATTTTAATATGCTAATTTTTATGTCTCCCCCCCCTTTAGGGGAGGGAGACATATTGGTGTTGTGCTTTCTGTCCGTCCGTCTGTCCGTCCGAGCGCACGAAAGGTCCTTTGTTGGGTAGGGAGAACAATAGATTCCATTCATTCCGTGATTGCCCTATTGTTATTGTTGGGTATTTTAGTGTACTGTTGGGTACTTTTAAACAAAAAATATACCCAACAAATGTCCAACTGTGAGAACGTCCGTCCGCGCCACTAAAGTGGGTTAGAGGGCCAGATAACGGTAAACATAACAAAAGAAGACAATGGAGTTCATTCCGTAACAATACACTAAGGGGCCGTGGCCCGTTGTTCGAACAAAAGAAAATAACAAAAGAAAAGGCCCTCTAACCCAATTCGGTGGCACGTCCGTCTGTCTGTCCGTCTGTCTGTTAAAATTCTTGTGCAGCTAACTCCTCCTACACTATATGAGGGATTTACTTCAAACTTTGACAAATGAACCAGCTATATGTGAGGATAGTCATGTGGTTTGGAATTTTGGCTGAAACAATCTTAACAGAAGTTATGGCCCTTTGTAGTTTTTCCTTATATAGAGTATATAGCGAAAAATTCTTGTGCAGCTAACTCCTTCTACACTATTTGAGTGATTTACTTCAAACTTTTACACATGAACCAGCTATATGTGAGGATGGTCATGTGGTTTGGAAGTTGGTTGCAACAATTTTAACAGAAGTTATGGCCCTTTGTAGTTTTTCCTTATATAGAGTATATATAGCGAAAAAAAAATTGTGCAGCTAACTCCTCCTACACTATTTGAGGGATTTACTTCAAACTTTTACACATGTACCAGCTATATGTGAGGATGGTCATGTGTTTTGGAATTTTGGCTGAAACAATTTTAACAGAAGTTATGGCCCTTTGTAGTTTTTCCTTATATAGAGTATATAGTGAAAAATTCTTGTGCAGCTAACTCCTCCTACACTATTTGAGGGATTTACTTCAAACTTTTACACATGTACCAGCTATATGTGAGGATGGTCATGTGGTTTGGAATTTTGACTCCAACAATTGTGACAGAAGTTATGGCCCTTTGGAGTTTTTCCTTATATAGATTATATAGCGAAAAAGTCTTGTGCAGCTAACTCCTCCTATACTATGTATGAGTTTTCATTCAAACTTTTACATATGAACCAGCTATATGTGAGGATGGTCATGTAGATAGGCATATGGGCTGCAACAATTATGACAGAAGTCACACAGTAAGTATACACACAATTTTAATCTGAAAATAAGTTGCTTACAATTTACAATGTCAGTATTTTGACATATAAATTCATTCATCTTATAGGTGCCAGGGTGGAGGTTGCCAGGGGGTGAATTTATTCCTCTTATGGTTGCTGGGGGAGGGGGGAGACATGTGTTTTTCTCAAAAAATAAGCTCTAGTTTTTTTTACTCATTCACCCCTGGAACCTTTAGTGCATGATTCCAATGTCCAATTAATTCTAGTCCATTTTATACTGTTTAGGGTTGTTTTTAACAATATAATATAAAATGGCAAACCCTCTGATCAGGGTCTAGACTGTTTGCATTGGACAAGTGTAATCCTCACAGGTACATTGTTTGTAAATTACGAGTATACTTGTCACTAGGGTTGAATGTGTTAAACCTTTCCTGCATAAATGCAAGTAAAAGTATACCTGCTTTCATCCTGCTTTAAGCTGTCACAAGTAATCAACACCAGCAGGGAAAGAAAATGTTCTGAAGAAAGACTGTTGAGGAAAATGTAAATTAGTAACATCTAACTATATCATGATTCTCATTGTAGCTTAACTCTTTGAACCCTAGTCCCGCATATAGGCGTGCTTTTCAAACAGTGTACATGTGAATAGTACACATGTCCTATGCAAACAGTGAAGACCCAGATCAGAGGGCTCCGAAAGGAGCCCTCTGATCAGGGTCTTCACTGTTTGTCACAATGCCAAAAATTTACAAAAACAACCCTTTAAAGTCAGAAATGGACTAGACTAAAATGGAAACTGGAATTTTCCATTTAAAGTTTCAGGGAGGAAAGAGTTAACCCATTGCCCATAAATATGTCATTTTATGTCTTTAGTTCTTTCCTCCCCTGAATAGAATAGTTCCACTTCATATAACAGTCATGAATATGTAGCATAAAAGATATATCCCATATCCTAACAGATTGTAACTTAAAGCAGGCTGAAAGTACAGCAGAAAGTGCCTTAAGGCCTGCTTTAAGTGGTCGATCACTTGTCTTCAAATCTAGAAACAAGCTATGGAGTAATGGGTTAATTGCTATATATGTTGTATTTTTATTCTTCACAGGTTGTCACTGTCTCATGCCGCAAAGCAGGAGCTCAAGGAAGAATCCGTATGGTTGATGGTATTCCTTTCAACTAAAAGTGCCTATGACTGATATGTAAACCTGTCTTTTCTGCATTAAATCAAGGGAAGTAATTTGAGTATTTTACAAGCATTGAAGGATTATTTCTATCAATTTATCAATTTCTTCATAATAATTTTGCTTTTAGATCAAAAGATGATGGATAAACAACTCTGATTTTTTTCTTACCTATCCCTGAACATTAATCTGATTGCCTCTGATGCATAATAAACTGAGGCTATATGGAGATGCTGTGTGCACACTGAGTTATGGGGATTTGTTATCAGTTTTATGTATGAAACAACTGACTCTCAAGAGGCCCCACCTGTAGTTGTGTTTACTTACCTTTGATAGGGAACCAATCGGATAAAGTTTATTGCACTTTTGTTGAAAACTGGCTATAAACAGATTTTGCTCCTGCATTTATGTCTCAATTCATTGTGTGGCTGTGAGGAAGAATAGCCAAGGGTCTTTGATTACTCTGTGATTACATGCAATTAATATGCACTGGAGATTATCAAGATTTTGAGAATTTTTTTTCAAAAGTAAAATATTAATAATTTGTTGTGGACAATCAACAGTATCACATACAGTGGGGGAAGACATTATTCCAGTTGGAACCAAACTAAATGTAAACAAACAATAAATCAGGACTCCAGATAAAAAGTAAACTGAACAAATCTACCGGTAACACTTTCTCACTCATTTCAGCACCAAAACCTATGGTGTTACTACTCATTAGAATCACCTGGAAGAGACAATTCTAATGAGTAGTGATGCCATAGGGGTTTAATGCAAAAACAAAGATGTTAGTTTTTTAAATACTCTCCTTATTTGGAACCCTGTAAAATATAGAAAATGACAGTATTTGGTGTTAAAATCTGAGTTTCAAATAGTTTGCAGCCTGATCAGGGTCCATGTTTATGAAGCATTTGAGTTGAATCTGAAATCATTCTCAAGCATCTGACCAATCAAATGATTTAAAATGCACTTAGACTCAACTCAAACACTTTATAAGGGTCTACACTGTTTGTAAATTATGGAACTACATATCTCCCTCATCTTCCATAATTTAGGCATGTAGCAGCATTTGCATGTTACAATTACACACTGAGACATTTTGAGCAGACAATCTTTATACAGAATTCAAAGGGCTATGAATCATGGAAGTTTTTCTCCATGTACTGATTAAAAAAAATATGAATCAAAAGTTTTCTGTCTAGATCTAGTTTTTGCATTTTTTGGGTGGATTCTTTTTTGTTATATTAACTAATCTAGTTGTTGCATTTATGTTAAAATTGTTTCGAGTTGAATTACTCTGTTTGTTGCATTCATGTTAAAAATTGTCAATGTAACTAATTTATTTGTTGCATTTATGTTAAAACTGTTTAGATGTTAACTACTCTATTTGTTTACATTAATGTTAAAAAATATTTATTTAACTAATTTAGTTGTTGCATTTATGTTAAAATTGTTGAGATATTAACAACCCCATTTGTTGCATTAATGTTAGAAATATTAATTAAACTAATCTACTTGTTGCATTTATGTTAAGATTGTTTCGATTTTGTAAACTACTCTATCTGTTTATGTTAAAAAGTGGAAACAAACTTGTTAATATATCCTTACAGTTTTAAATTGTAGACTGTAAAACATGTTTAAACCTGAACAATGATGAGACTAAAAGTTTGACTTAAGTAGAGTATTCAGGGCTCCAGATAAGGGGGGTATTTCAAAAACTCAAATCTTTATTTCTGCATTAAACCCTATGGTGTCACTACTTATTAGAATTGTCTCGAAGAGACAATTCTAATGAGTAATAACACCATAGCATTTGATTCTAATATGAGTTTACTCCCTCTTATCTGGAACCCTGAGTGTATTATAATTATTTACTCTTACGCAACACAATATATATATTCCTTCAGGCATAGCAATCACATTTTAAACACAGGATTCAGTAGACTGAATTTTTTTTTAATACGTAGGAGTATTGGTATGTGCTAGGGGTAATATGTTTATAATAAACATTATCTAATGGCATAGAAAAACAAACAAACAAGCAGGGCAAAAAGTAAGATGTATGTTATATCCCATATGCTGGCATTTTGCAGGGCTCATGATAAGAGGGAGTAAACTGATCAAATTCAACACTTTCTCACTCATTATAGCACCAAATCCTATGGTGCTGCTACTCATTAGAATCGTCTCTTCGAGACGATTCTAATAAGTAGTGACACCATAGGGTTTAATGCAGAAATAAAGATTTTAGTTTTCAAAATACTCCCCTTATCTGGAGCCCTGATTTTGGTGATTTATAACAGTCAAACTTGTATCAAATGACCACTTAAACGGAAAACAAGGAGACGAGTCAGGTTGCAGCTCATTGCTAGACAAAATTAATGCAGAACTGCAAACAGGTCCAGTACGGACCAGTAGGGACTTTCTGTATTACTTTTGTCTTACATTAAACAGTCATAGATATGTAAAAATAGTCAACAAACAACACGTAATTTCAACTTATTTCATCTTTATATCGACGTTTCGGCTTACGCCTTCATCAGGATAAAATATAAAAACAACGGACGTGACGTCACATAGCAATGTTCAGTATAACGTCGCACAATGACGTTACATTGTTTTGCGGAAAAAGTACAAAATTTACAATGGGTCCCACGCTTTTAAAGCAAACGAGATGAGTCCGAGATCCATCTCAAGCTCACGACCGATCTCAAATCTGACCAATTTTTTTTTTTTTTTTTTTTTTTTATTTATTAAACAGTCATTAAAGATTCCCATGTATTATCAATGAGTAGTCACTTCACATTTTTAAAGTTAAAAATATGCTATATGAAATAAAATATATATTTTTAAACAAAAGAACCCAGTAACATTGGTATGGTTTGGCTTCACTGTTTTTGTTTTATTCTGTACATGCCAGAGATAAACTTTTTCAGCAATACTATGCGAAAACCAGGCCAAGGCTTATAAAGCATTTGAGTTGATGCTGAGTGCATTCTCAAGCATTTGATAGATCAGATTTGAGCCTATTCTCAAATCTGACCAATCAAATGCTTGAGAATGATTTCAGACTCAACTCAAATGCTTTATAAGCATGGACCCAGACTTTTTGCACAGAAAAAGTATGTAGCCCATTCACTGTCATTATCTAAGTTTGATCATTTAACCCTTAGCCCGCCAAATAAATTGTCGTCTGCTATATTTCTCGTCTGCTTCAAGTTTCAAAGTGCTTCAAAGTTGCTCCAAATTGCTGAAAATGTTGTCCGAGTGTCAAACAGCTTGGATCCGGATGAGACGCCGAGTTACTCGGCGTCTCATCCGGATCCAAGCTGTTTGCATATGGAGCTATAGTCGTGATTGGCAGGCTAAGGGTTAATCATGGTCTACACAGCCATCAGGATTAGATGAATAAATGATGTTAATGTTTGTGAGCGTTAGATGTATAGCCCCTGCAACTTTGCATGAGTTATAAAATATTGATGAAAATTGGGAACAATTTACAATTGGTTTATGTTTATGATTTATTTTGTTTGCATTTTTATATCCTAATTAAGAACAGTGGCAATTTTGAAAAGTGTTATAAGTTTTGAATTGTTAAGTTTTTGTTTGTTGTTAAATCCAAGTTTGAATTTTAATGCTATGAAATGTGTTTACCGGTATGTGTTAAGTTTCCAGCATGAGACGTTATGTAATGCATAACAGTGCATTTATAATGTTAGTTATTGTTGGAAATCATAATCAAAACTATAAATAAGCATTTTTGGCTTGAACAGATCTCCAAAAAAAGGCTCATTATTTAGATACAAAAATCCTTATGTCTTAAATAAACCTTATAATGTGACTGCTCATTAGAATCATCTTAAAAAGACACTTCTTATTAGAAGTCACAACACAAGGTTCTGTAGAAACACAAAGGAGAAAATGGAGGAAATATTCAGTGTACTCACTGTTATCTTCAACCCTGGCCAAAGTCTTGACAAGTTTTTTAACCCATACCCCCATAAATACATCTTTTTACGCCTGTGATTTATTCCTCCACTGAAGAAAATAATTAACTTTTTATACAGTGATGAGTATGAATCATAAAGAAATATTTCTATATCCCAGCAGATAAAAGCTTAAAGCAGGTTGAAAGTAAAGCAGAATGTGCCATATGGCACATTCTGCTTTACTTTAAACCTGCTTTAAGTGATCATCTTTCTTTAAAATTAGAGCCAGGATATAGGGTAATGGGATAAAGAGTCTGGGTAGCAAGTATGGTCATATTCAGTGCCACAGTCTGTTCAAGGCAAACTGATTTATAAGCAAATGTAATGAATTAATAGTCTTTTTCTAGAACTTAGAAGCTATTAACAGTAGATAGTTAAACAGTTTAAAGATGAATCTGTTTATAACAGAGGATATTCTTCTAATGCTAATAAAGAAATTGCTGTTTAACCCCCCTCCATAGTCCTCATTGAGAGTACTTTAAGGTGGTTATTTAAAGTAGGATGAAAGATAAGCAGAATGCTCCAATAGGAGTATTCTGCTTTACTCCCATCCTGATTTAATCTGCCACCTGTTTTCAACACCATCATCAAGGTAGAGTGTCCTTTATAATGCGCTGAAGTTTTTGAAAAAGATAAAGGTATCCAAAGGCGCTTTTGTGGAGGAGAAGCTACAGATATTATTATTTAGGCAAATTGCATATAGTTTACATTTCTTAAGTTGTCATACTGAGCGTTTTATATTGTAGCAATGTTTAAAATGGTAAACTACAAACAAGTTTTCTAAAAATCAGATAAGAGACACAGGTGAAATTTCTAAAGATAGTGTTATGTATTTGATTTTTTCCTTTATATCTAAAAATTGTATTGGTGTTGGATATTTTTTATATTCTTTTGATATAGTATTCTTTTTTGTTTTGAAACAATAGAGAGGTTTAATGTCTATCACAACCTTTCAATATGTTTTGATAAATGAATTACATGTCCTTTTCAAAAAACTTTAAAAAACACCCTGTTATTTCTACATTTTATTGCATTATTTTTGTTTTTAGTTCCAATTAAATTAAAGAATAACATGCAGTAAAACTCCCTCTATTTTGACCACACAATGATTTTTATTTGTAATGTTTATGGCAGGTGGCTGCTTAACCCTTTCCTCCCTAAAACTTTAAATGGACAATTCCAGTTTTCATTTTAGTCTAGTCCATTTCTGACTTTTAAGGGTTGTTTTTGTCAATGTTTGGCATTATGACAAACAGTGAAGACCCTGATCAGAGGGCTCCTTTCGGAGCCCTCTGATCTGGGTCTTCACTGTTTGCATAGGACAAGGGTACTATTCACATGTACACTGTTTGAAAAGGACGCCTATATGAGGGACTAGGGTTCAAAGAGTTAAAGCAAGTTCAAACTAAAGGAAAACTCCTTTATGAACTTTCTGCTTTAATTTCTTCTTGCTTAAAGATGTCGCTTGATTTAAATACCATCAATTAGTCATCTTTTCCGTGGTTGATAATAGAGGGGTTTACTGTAAGTCCCGCTGTAGGCAGTAACAATGAGTTTTCTCCTCCAACTTGGTTTCATGTTTGAAATTGAGACCTTGAAGCTATGCGTGTTGAGCTAGTGGCTGTAACAAAGTGGTTGAGGTTTTGTCATCAGGCATCTAATCAGCCGTGAGATCGTTCATGAACAATCACGCCTGAAGTTTAATTGAACATTACAACCTACATTAGTATATTGAGTATTATTGTTCTGACTTACTCTGACATGTATTGTTGATGGGCGCTATACTGAATGACATTCTTTATGATTTGTGAGGCTTTTAAAGAACAAAAGTTTTAAAATATAATTACTTGGATTATTTACCAATTACAGCTAATGTTTTCAGGGGTCATTCTGGAGGTATTAAACTTGAAGCATGGTTTCGCTACCATTAGAAAACAGTTTGGAGAGTAAATTCAATTTGATCAGAAATCATTTTTTTTTACATTCCTCTTTAAGTTTCTATCTGTAAAAACATTTTAAAACCAAATTTTAAATAACAAGATGTTGACAGCTTTTTAAAAGAAGAGAGTTTTTGCAGCGGCGGAGGATTAATGATGGGTTTAAAACAATCTTAAAATTGTGAAAAGTACTGAATTTGAAAAGAGTGGTTATTCTCATACAGAGGATTGACTAAAAAAATTAATAAAATAATCTGATTTTTAAATAAGTAGATTTAAGAAATATGTTTAATTTATTCATAGGAAATAATCTAAAATATATTGCTTGTTAATTTTAACACTTATTTTTCAAATGCACCAAGCTCTCTTTTAGAAATGTTGTAATTCAAATGAGATACAAATTTACACATGAATGGTGGATAATTATTATTGTAAAAATGGGATGACATTACATGTCAATGAAAATATGACAGCAACATTTGTGCTTTTGGCGATCTGATCTATGTTTAACTTTTTCAACACTAAGTAACTGATAGGTTATTATGTTTACTTGTTAATATCTTAAGTTACCAAAAATAATTAACCAGTCTCCTTGGAATTCTTGGTAGTTAATTAATATAACACATATAAATATATTATAAATGTAACAAATTAACAAACAGTACAGACCCTGATCAGAGGGCTCCTATAGTTTTTGAGCCAGGTAACACTTTTTGTGAATATAATGACTATATTTTAAACAGGTACATGGTGTTGAAAGAGTTCACAACAACAAAACTGTTTGAACACATTTTGTTAAGACAGTTAATACAAAGTACAGAACCAAGTTTACAAACTCCAATCTTGTTTAGAGTCTTCTGCAGAAAAGTTCGTCCAGCGAAAAGCAGCATTTGTCTTGGAGATTGTAACACTTGCTCCTTGCAGCTTCTCAAAAACTAGACTAATTTGACTGTACACTATTCTACCCTGTTTAATCAAACAAAACTTGAAAAATGAAATATAGCCAAGAAAATTTGTTTCTAAGTATGTTAAATGGATGTTGCTATTCTGAGTTTCAAACAGTTTGTATCCAGATCAAGCAATGAGTAACTGGGTGTCTGATCTGGCTCAAAACAGTTTGCAATCTGTACCAGTTCTTGGAATCCAAATGTATATTTTCGGAAAAAAATGTTGTTCACCCTTTGTTTATAAGTGAAGTAAAAAGTTAATTTCCTGTTAAACAAACACAACAAGAGTCAATGAAGCAGCATGTCTCCACTGCAGGCCCACTCAGCTTTGACCATTGACCCAAACATGATAACCTGTCAAGCCCCAGTCTCAAATTTCCTGTAACCCTTGAACACAGACAAACACAGTCTGTCTACAACGTTCACCCAGTTTACATATAGATCATATACATGTGTGTAGCTATAACTGATATGGATCTAAACTGTTTCATACCAGGGACTAGGTTTGGTCAAAGTTAGAGATAATACTATTTGGTTGATAACTGTAATATGGCAGTTTTGAAGCAGGCATGACTATTTGTTAACTAAAGGTTGATATAAAAACTGCCCAGCTTATCAGTAGACTGAAATCTCATGTGATTTAGCTCCTGGTCATTTCTGATGACTGAAACCCACTGAAAATGCTTTTATGTAGATGTACACTTTAGTCGAACCTTTGTATTGTAAACATTTAAAGAAGAAACAATAAATATCTACAAAACAGGTGACTGCTTAATGCAGGAAAAAGTAATTCAGAAAGCTCCTTAAGGAGCTTTCTGAATTACCTTTATCCTGCCTTAAGCTGCCACCTGTTATATAGAATACAGGAATATGTATATTTTTAGGTGGTTTAATGTAGGTTTAATTGTACAGGTATGATAAGCTGGATCAACAGTCATGAACCTTTCCCCTGCTATAGCATATTCTCTTTCAAATTGTTGTCTGCATAGGTATAATATTGTTAATAGTTCATAAATGTCTGGAATATTTATCATAAATATCAAATAGTTTTTATCCTGATAAGATATTGTGTTATGCTGTGTCTGATCTTGATCCAAACTTATTTCAAATAGCATTCAAGTCAGGATTTAACATGATGCGTGTTAAACGAGTTTTAATTTGGTCATCAAATTGGTATTTTTTGAAGTCATTATGATTCAAATTGTGATACTAAACCAAATGTGTGGAATTTCTAGTGAATGTATTATTAATCTGTGATAAAAGATATGTTTTTGCAATGAAATCTAGGCTCACTAGTTATGCTGTTTGTTAGATTTCAGTTAAAAATACATAACATTATTTATATATTTTGTTGAAGATCAGGTGATGATTTTGGGTTTTGCAAAAGCGTGATAAAATACCTTGTTTTTCCACAGAAGTGATATTAGTGTTTTCTTCTGACTTGTCCAAGTTATTTTTAAATTGGAACATTCTAAAACTTTAAAAGGGATGCATTTTTTCTACGGCCAGTTAGAGACACGGATAGCTGTGATTTTTGTGTGTAATGTACAGTAGAGGTCAAAGGATACGTTATTCTTTGCAGTTTAAATGCAAATGCAATGCACTGATATTTTTAATATGAGTAGCAAACAAGTTGGATCCTGATCAGACGCCGGGTTACCCGGCCCGGCGTCTGATCTGGCTCAGACCTGTTTGCAATGGAAATAATATTTTTAGTATATAAATGCGTTTATTGGGAAAGAATAACATATCAGTAAAGTTTGGACAGCGGTCTCGTGCTGCACGAGGGTCATACTTATCTCAAGTAGGAAAGTGTACGATTATATATTCGATGTTACCTTGCTTACCTATTTGCCATTATTAACTATTCTGTTCTAAATATAACTAGGACACGTCAGAAAAATCGGACAATAAAATGTCTAAAAACATACATTTAATAAGTGTAATTTTGACGCTAAACTCTGTCAGAATTCAATGTTGCAGTGGTTGTTACACTTTTCCAGTACACGCGTCTGACGTCAGGGGAACATTAGACTTATCCCATGGCTACATGTAACATGTAGATACAGCACGGTTTGGCAACGTACTTTAACTGTTTCACTGCAACGTTTTATCGTTTACCTGCTTTAAAAATCTTACCTCCATAATATCGTCTGCATTGGTAGTGATGTCTGCAATATTTCTAAAGTCAGCTTTAGCTCTGATTTGACTAAAGAAATGTTGATACTAGTGTCAATTAGTTTAGATCCTGTTTGCAAAGTCGCCTTTTGGCGCGGTTTGCAGTGAAAGAATTAATGTTTGTGAGTATCCCAAAGTGTAGATCGTCTTCATTGTATTTTTCCACTACACATTTGGTACCAAAGAACTGGTTAGACCATTGCTAACAGATTTGAACCATTTCAGATTTCTAGTAACCCTGTGTCTGATCTGGCACCAAAAGAGTTGACCCTCAATTAAAAATTAATTGTCAACAATTGCTTTTGAAAAATTAAAATAAAACAAATAATGTCATTTTAAAGCAATGACTTTTTCAACATTTTTACATCACGTTTGTGTTAAGTTTAATTAAAAGGTTTTCGCATCTGTTGACATATATATTAGGAATCGTTCAGCTGTAAAACTGACATTTGTCTTGGGTAACACATGCTTTAAATTGATCGGACACGATATTGGTTGCAAAATCAAAATTCTAAGACTAAGACATGTTTGATCCTTTGAATAGTAATACAATCGAACATTTGACGTACTTATTTTATTTTGCTGTATGACATAATTATATTTAATGTATCGTTGAAAATTCGGCAAAACTATTATTAACCGAGTGGCATATAGTTTGAAGCCAGATCAGGCGCTGAGTTACCTGGCTCCAAACTATTTGCAATGGGAAATATTACTTCTTGGAGTATAAAGATGGTTAGTGAAAAACAATATTGTTTTACCCTATGTTAGTCATTGCTCGTCATGAAGGATATATATTCCGAGTCCTATTGTGACACATGTAGTTTAATTTTCCAAAGTCATATGTATGGTACTGCACCAGGGCTGCCATTTCTCCGGATTTTTCCTAAGTATTCGGATTTTTTTTATCCTAGCAGATCGTAGCTCAAAACAGGCCGAAAGTAAAGCAGAATGCGCCTTAAGGCGCATTCTGCTGTACCTTCAACCTGCTTTAAGCAGTTATGTGTCTTCAAATCAAGAAACAGACTATTGGGTGAATGTACGATTAGTAAAATTGCATCTGAATTTTTTTTGGAAATCTTAGGATTTTTATGATCAACTTATGGCAGCCCTGTATTGTGATACATGTAGTTTAATTTTCCAAAGTCAGACCGTATTTGTATTATACTGCACAATATAAACTGCATTGGAAAATTTTCATCCAAACTAGAAACGACAGATGATATTGTCCTATTCTTAATGAAATAAATGATGATGAGGCTTAATACCGGTGAAGAAAGATAGGGGACCATATTCCTTTGCTCTCTATTTATCAGTAGAATCAAATGATTTCTTGTCTCTCTCCTAAGTGGATTGAAATCCCGAAATGTTTGATGTTACATCAGACAGATTCTTAACTCTAGAATTTTAGTCCATTTAATGTGTTTAATTAAACCCTGCACGGGTTGGGAACTTTTTAGACCAGCATGGATAGGGGAGAAACAGATCAAGAGCGGATTCAATTTTATTAACAAAGCCGGCGTACGCCCACCACTATATAAACTTCATTTTTCCGCCTTGCTGCAGTGGCGAACGTCAGACTAAGATTAATGTTGACGGTCGTGTCGTATAACTTTTGGGTTGATCTACAACGTTAACCCATTTGTGCCCAGTGGATTCTTCCATGCTTGTATATTTGATTAGTCCAATTTTTATCAAAGGGATGCCTGGTCAAAATTTTGATTTTGATTTTGTTTTATATTGAAATTCCAATCAGCAAACAGTGTAGACTCTGATCAGAGTCTACTCTGTTTGCCATTGTCCCATATACGGGATCTTAAGCTCAAGTGGGTTAAGTTCTTGTTTATACACTAGACCTTAATGTGGACTCATGGCAATTTCGTTTCTGCAATTTTATCACAGACGTCGTATATTAACGATTCACTGATATGACGTCACATCCTGTAAACTATTGTCGTCAACTTTTATTTTTCAAATTGAAGTTTTTGGTGATTTGACTTAAGTATTGAAATGAGTGTCAAACAGTTGGGATCCTGGGCCCGTTTTATGAAACGTCGTACGACAAAAATGGTCTTATGTCAGATTATAAAATTATAATTTATTTTTCCAGTTAATCATGTTTTGTGACATCTCTTTGAATAGTCTTTTCAAGAAATTAGATTAATTTTAATGTTTTAACTTACGACCGTTTTTGTCGTATGACGTTCCATAAAACGTGCCCCTGATCAGATACTGTGTTATGCGGCGTCTGTTCAGAATTCAAACTGTTTGCAAATAACCACTGTTCTCGGATTAAAGCAGTGATGTAGTTTAAAATGTACGCCTAGATTAAAGGTACGCATACATTGAAAACAATGTTCCAGTGTTTTATTAATGCAGTATGGTAAAATTTCAATTGAAAATATACTGAGAAAACTACTTGTTCCAATGGTAAGACATTATTCTTTCATGAAATCATGTTTGTCGACCTGGAACCGACGTCCAATGCAAACGGTGTAGAGCCAAGACTGACGCCTTGCGACTGGCCTTGATGAATAGCGTTTTGCACTGAAAATAAACGCCTCTGCGTTTGAACTTATTTAAAAGGACAATAATGTTGCCTTCATGTTATTTCGTTGAACGGGTAAACAATAAACAACTTTCCACCACTTTAATATTATCCTGGATCCGTTCTTGACGAATGTCAGTAAGCTTTGTGGAAACCCCCACTCTAGATACATCTGATTGTCGGAAAGCATAGAAAATGATTTACGAAATATTTTATTATATCAGTGTGTAAGTTTGTCGCCACTTTGGGCTATTAGAACACCGGAGAATCGTCGTGTTGTTGTTATCTATAATTAAATATCTCTAAACATCTGAATTGATTCAAAATATTTGGTTATGAGACTGTATGATGCATAATAAATAATCAGAAACATTGTCATGGTAATCGAAGATACCAAAATTTATACAGTCAATCTTATGTTAAATGACCACTAAATCGAGAATCATGGTGACATTCAAATACAGATCACACGTTAATGCAGGTCAGTAGTAATACAGAAAGCTCCTTAGGGAGCTTTCTGTATTACTTCTGTCCTGCATTAATATTCTGGCTGTCCTAAGGACTACCATTGTATGTAGCTTTTCAATGATCGGTTTATACAAGCTTGACCGTTTTCTAATCATATTGGTGTTTATTACTGGAGTGAAAACTGAAAGGCATCCCATCTTTATTACCATTGGGCCTCTGATTGATATACTATAAGATACAGACAGTTTAGGACTCTTGTGATACAAAGGTTGTCTCCAAATTGTAATGACATTTTTCGTTTCAGTTTGAAAGGTCCCGTTTTGTTTTAAAAAACCTATCGTCACAGGTCAATTGTTACTGAAGTTGGCAAGGAGGGCGATAAACTGATCAGTTTTCTGGTATCAGAGGAGATATTCTGTTTTATTACATTCTGTTATATATATTGCATTTAATACAACTTAGAAATGTCGCTTTGATGTTTCAATTAGCCGCAAATTGGAAATGAAAATACTATTCCCTGTTACCCTGTCTCACCTCGAAAGTACTTGTATATGCATACGAGTTGGATTCTAATTAGACGACGGGTAACTCAGCGTATGAACAGGATCGAAACTGTTTGACACTTATATTTATGGTGTAAGACAAATTTCACACACGAAGAATTTTGAAAGTAAAATTATAAATATATAACAAGTTTAAGTAGACAATAATTATCCTGGCGGTAAAAGGGTTAATAAAGTGTGAAATTTTCATGATGTTTTTTTAAACAAAATATGGCTGATGCGTATGTACTTTTCCTAAATGATGATGAAGAGCCGTGCCTTGTACTAGTACATACATGTTGGGATGTTACGTTACCTTTTAAAAAGTTACTGCAGTTTTTTAAACGCATTTATAATAATTATCAGTCGATAATGTTGATATAATCATGGTGAAATAATTAAGAATATATTTTGATGTGTATTAGTAACTTCAAAGAGTATACCTACTTATATGGTAGCATGGCGGATTATCTGAAATCTACTCATTCAGAATTAAGAGTAGTTCTCGCGAGATATCAGGTTACGCGGGCAGACATTTCTATTGAATATGTAAGTGGAGAAACTATGCTATGCACCGCCTCTGTTAATTATACTTATGGGACCAGATGCAAATGAGCTGTCTATTTTAGTTTTTTGTATGTGTATGGTTTACCTAATGTACTGGTGGCTTAATGAGGCATGATATTGTATACATAAATGTAATATTTTCCAGCACTTAATCTCTTCTTTGCGAAGTCAGACTTCACTTGCTTTTGCAAACAGTTTGGATCCATATCACACGCCGAGAAACTCAACGAATGATCAGGATTAGACTGTGATCATTTTGTTCTAACTAAAATGTAAAAATATTTTATTTTGGAAATACATGTAGAAGAAGATGTCAGGTTGTAATGCAAGTTATATTATGACCGTGAAGGGGTTAATCACACCTTTGGGAATTCTGACCACTGTTGTGTTTTTGAGAGCATTAGTAGGTTAAGCGTCTAACTTATAGTCTGTCGTTAGTATTAAAGATAGGTGACTACTTAAAGGAGGTTGAAAGTAAAGCAGAACGCACCTTAAGGCGCATTTAGATTTACTTTCACTCTTCTTGAAGCTATCACCTTCTAGAATTCTATGATACATATTCATGACTATAAAAGATTGAACCATTTTCTTTAGTGGTTGATTAAAAGAAAGACTTAAAAGCCTAGCAGGCGTATATATAGGGTAATGGGTTAATGACGTTAACCATCGCACGGCCTTCTCGATGGTAAAATGAAACTTTACTTTATTGCAATAATTTTTCAGCAATGTGCTTTGCCTACGCAAATGATTGTTGTATGTTTAAAAAAATCCGTTTCGCATTCATCATTTATGTGTGTTAAAAAGTTAAGAGTTTGCTTTTATTTCTCAAATTTGAATTTAGATAGTTTGATTAAAGAACTATTGAAATTAGATTGGATCCTGGCCAGACGCCATGTTAATCAAATAATCATATACTCGAGGTATGGCTGTGAAGGGGTTAACGCAGAATGTTCCTTTATATTACCTTTACTTCTCTGTTTTGCTTTAGTTCTGATACTTTATTTTAATGACAGAAATAAAACAAATCTTGTACAAGGTAGTTTCTTATTTTCATCTTGCATGAAGCAGTTGTCTGTTTTTATCATCGAAAACACGCCAATTATAGCAGAGTTTTACCATTTTGGATTAATTAAGAAAACAAATGCTTTACAAATAGTATTTTTGTTCGCATAGCAACGAAATAAACAGAGACAAGTAGATAGTGTTATAATGGACTTAATCTTGACAAGTACGTCATTTTCAAGAGTTTCGGGGATTTAAAGTCTTCAGCACGTGCTAACAACATTTATATCACACTTTTCAAGTCATAAAATCAAAACGATAAAGGTTTATTGCTAGAAACAGTTGGTATTAATATTGTTAAAAAAGGTGAGGGTAATAATTCGCCTCTTACGTATCTACGTATCTTGACCATATCAGCAATAATAAAAAATATCGCCCCTTTCCAACGGTGTATCTTATTCATCTAGATGCAGAACTAGTTATAGTTTGATACGATCTTATTTGTGTGATACGGCTACTGCAAACGTTTCCAGGGCTACCATAAGTTGACATGAAAAATCCTAAGATTTCCAAATTTGCATATTTCAAGTGCGATTTTACGAATCGTACCTTTACCCCATAGCCTGTTTCTAGTTTTATTGACACGTGAGTGCTTAAAGCAGGCTGGAAGTAAAGCAGAATGCGGCTTAAGGCGCATTCTGCTTTACTTTCAGTCTGCTTTAAGTTACCATGAACTAGAAAAAAAATCCGAAGATTTAGGAAAAATCCGGAGAAATGGCAGCCCTGCGTTTCCAAGTGAATGTCTTGCAGTTGTTCCACTTAAAACATAAGTAGACATTTTCATGAAAACATGTGTAATAAAACAGGCACATTGTACAATGGTTGTTGACCTCTGATTAATCTACTATCTTGTATTTAACCCTTTCATTACCAAAAGTTTCGTGAGGTTTGTTGATCCCTTCACCGTTTTATTATCGTCTGCTTCGGCATTTTCAATGTTAGATTTAGTGTTGTATGACTTAATAAATATCGTTAAAACTGTGAAACAGTTTGGGTCCTGATCACACGCCGCGTTACGCTGCGTCTGATAAGGACCCAGACTGTTTGCAAACGCGCTTTAAGGCGTGATTGAGAGTGGAAGGGTTAAACAAGAAAGAGAAAGAGCTTTCTGTATTGTTTTACATTGCTTAAAGTAATCAGATATCTTTTAAGAGTACTTTGCTTTAAGTCGGCGTTCTCTTAAAACTAAATTGTAATTGTGCAAAGAATGCAATCTTCCTTTGTACAACTTGATATCTTTCATAATCAAACAGCATGATGCTATGAAGACAATGTCCATTTCCATAAACTGAAAATGAAACTAATTAATTTGATTGAACGCCTATTTTACACATACATGTAGTATATTCAATGGCGTGGTACAATGAATGCTATAAGCAAAAACGAACAATCAATACAACCAAAGTACCCATAGCAGTACTATCTATATATATAAAGAATATTGAAAAATATTCTTGGTCATACATTTTACTTAAATCACGAGTCAAAATTTCTGAAAAAAGAGTATTGTTTTTAGATTTCTCTTAAAAACACTCACTGATTCAGAATTTCTCACATGTAGAAGGGCTTAAATTGTTGATAGTCGGACAAAAATGTTTTTTATAACATAATAATCAATATTGAACTGCTTCATTGTTGATGCCAGGGACTAAGTTTGTAAACTTAAATACCAATTATTTTTCAAGCAAATAATAAAATGCGGAATTAAAACTGAAATAATACATTTGATTTTACGTTGACTGTGAATGCGTTATAGTTGTAGCCATAGAGATTGGATTGTTTTATCACAGATAATCTGACGAAACACAGCAGGCGACTTTGTACAGACTGAAGCCCCGTGTACATTTCAAAATATCGGACTGATTAAATCAAACTATCATTCATCCAAAATCGGTTGTTGGCGTTAAGCACTTTCACCGAAATCTCAGAATGACAAACCGGAACTCTCGGATTTTGCAAGAAAGTCAAAGACCTGTCAAAATCCCGAGCTTTAGTTGAGTTTCGTCACCGTTTCCGATAAGCCTCGCCCACCCATTGAGGAACTGGGCCGCACGTGAAAACGAATGTAAATTTTGAGTTTTTAAGATTAAAGATTTGTATCTACTCAAGCATTCTGTCATTTCTATTGAATTATGGTTATATTTTGAAAACGATATTTCAGAAATGTGACAGGGTTAGATATAGATAGTAATTTAAGAGAAAACATAGAGAGAACCTCTTCGAAAATGACATTTGTAAAATTTCATGCTGGACTTCATGAAAACAAAATATTTTCTCGACTCAATCATGAAGCGATCAACAAAAAATATAGTAATTTAAATCTTTATTCGTTTCCTGTACATGGATTTTGTATTAAAATATTGTTTACTCTTAATAGTATTTATCAACATCTTTCATGATTATATGTGTTGTATAAACATTGATATACTTTGCGAAATTGTTTTAAATATTGCAGTTTGACATTGAATATCTGTGCTGATGTTTCATACATAATTTAAGACAATGACAGATATTAAATAAATTCTAGATAATGCCATTTATCAGGATTTGCATGAGATAAAAAATAGGCAATTTTTTAAAGTACCCTTTTCATTTTCCTATATAATATGTTATTAAGAAATTGCAAGGTAAACATTTAATAAAAAAACCTCTTTCTTCTAGAAATATTCGTTATTTTAATTTGACATTAATAACTTTTCGCCTGCTTTTAAATCGTTTGCTCTAAAATCGTTTGCTTCACAGCTATTATCAACAATTGCTTTTAAATTAATTTTAAAAACTTTTCTAACTTGAAATGTAAACACGACTGTAAAGCCGTTTAGAATCTTTCCAGACTCCGCGTTTCGCGTCGTGTGATCTGCCTCCAAACTGTTGCAAGTTTTGGTATGGTCGCGGCTGGCTGACGAACGGTTAAGATGTTTTAATAATCTTTCATCTTTTGATCAGATCTACGATTATAGGACATCTTGGGTGCAAAATGTGTGCAAGAGATTTAGGCGAGCCTGTGTGCAAGCGCGTGTATTAAGTACAGTTGAAACTGGATTACTCAAGTTCGTTTAAGTCAAACATTCGTTGATATCGAACACACCCGTATTTCAAAGTTAAAACGTAGCTTCGCTACGTTTTAACTTTGAAATACGGTTGTGTTCGACTTAAGAGAGGTCGGGTAATATAAATTGAACTTTAGAAAATTAAGGCAAGCTGGAGGTATTGAGGGTTGGTTGTATATTTTCGAAGGAGCCGCTTCCTTCTAGCACACAATGAGAAGTGATTTTCACTTTATGCTATCCCTGGTATGTTATTTAGGAAATGTTATTTTCATCACCTGATGAATATCAGGGATTCAGTGTTAGGAATCTATAAATTCTGGTCTTGATTGAGCGCCTTATCTACCGTGGGCTTATCTTGACAATTTTTGCTTGCTGATTGCGCCCGGCCTGTCAATCTGGTCCAGAAATATGACGCAAAATCAGATTGTAATGACGAAAAATCTGATTTAAGCTATGGAGCGTTTACCGCCGTGGCTCCCTAACAAGACTGATGAGTTACAACCCTTTAGGCCTTTGTAATATATGTATATGTAATAACATTGTTATTTGAGAGTAGCTTAGCTCCAGATGATAAAAATAAGGTAAACAAACCTACTCCTGTTTTAATAGAGATTATGTATGCAAATGCAGATTATCTCAGAAAGTTTTTGAGGCAAATTTTTATTTTTTATTTTTTACAAAATATTTAATGATGAACAGGATGGTCTGAAAGGTGTACTATCAAACCTATATCAAGCGATCACTGAAACAAACATATAGATATCGTATTTAGGACAGAATAAAACTTTGTATATGAAAACATTATGAAGAAAGCTTCAAACGAAGCTTTCTGTATATCTTTTTCACTGAAATTAAGCTGTGACACGTCTTTTAAAGATGGTCGTGATTATCCATTGAGTGGTTGCTAAACACAAGTTCTACAGAAACAGTTGCCTTTATTACGAGGTTCATAGAAGCGGTGGAGATTTGGCTTCTGTGTTGATTCAGCGATTACTTTGTGCCTTCTATTGTGTCGAGCTGGAACCAGATTTAACAAGGGGCACCAATGTATCAATCTTGCTCACCTAGACGTTACGATAATTTACACTATCTCTTGATTCAAGTGACTTATTGTTTTATGTGAAGAATAAACATACGCGTGAGGGATTACAATCACTTTTGTTTCAAATTTTGGTCAATACCTTCATTGCTTGTTACATTCTCAAAACTATTAGTACTGTGATTTCAACCATGCGCTTTGCTGAGTGCCGATACAGATCTACACTATTTCTTACAGAGCGAGATTGCAAAGTGGAAAATACTTCTTTTTATTTACAGCAAAATTAATGGAAAACGAATTGCAATCAAATGAAAATTATGTTTGTTGGAAATTAATTGACCATTTATTAAGATAAAATATGATTGACAAACAGTTTGTTATCTTAACGAGTAACTCGGCATCTGATCTGGCTCCAAACTGTTTGCAATAGACACAAGTTCTTGGATTGCATACATGTTTAGTGGGAACGAGTAAAATTTTACCCAAACTACACTCTCTGATTTCAACTTTTGATTTTAATTGATATGCAGTAATAACTGTAGCTTTTAAATTGGTTCTCATTAATTACTCTCAGTGGAAACCTATATTTTTACAAACCCAAACTGTTGCTGGTGATTTCGAATTAACTGTGTTATTTTCATCTATTTGTTGACGAATTTTCAAGAGTATATTGATTTGACATTAACTGTTAAGCTGAAAGTTTCAATTTTCATATTTTATTAGAGCGATACTTAACTGTGACATTATCCACATTTTTACGAGATGAACATGCTAACCTTTTCACTAATGTTAGAAAACAAATAATAATAATAATAATAATGATAAAGATATTTAGATATTGTCAAACGCAGTCATACGTGTGTTTAGCCACGATTCAATGGTGAAGGCATTTGGAAAAAGAGCAGATGATAAAGGTTTTATAGATTCCAAAGCAATCCTTTGCTAAATAAGTTAAACGTTCTGTTTTTAGCTGAAACATATGCATTTTGAGATGACCTTAGTTTTAGCCAATCAACGCGTTAATGCTGAAACAATCATTTCGATTGCAAACAGTAATAGAGCTGGTTACCCGGCGTCTAATCAGGCTCCAATCTATTTGCCACTAATATTTTTTAAAAAAATGTTCAGATTTCAAAAAGCTGTGATTTCCATTTAATCTTATTGTGTTTGCACTTATATTCCTATTAACTGGAAAGAATAATTTCTTCTCAGCAGTATCAGATGGCCTGTTCTGTGTTGCAGTGCCGTAAAACCCAACTCTTTCATCCGTACAGAGCGGCCATGCATTTCTGGTACAATAAAATCTATAAAAACCGAAGAATTCCGAACGGGGCGATGTGTTCGAACAAGATATATGTTCTACTTAAGAAGGTGCAGCGAAATTTAAAAAGAGATTGGTATTTGCAGCTGTTAAGACAGGTGACAGCTTAATACAGGACAAATATATAGCAGAATACTCCTATAGGAGTTATTTACATTGCCTTTGTCCTGCATTTTAAGCATCCGTATGCCTGTAAATATTTATATCAATTTGGTGGTGTAATTGGTGAGCTAACAGAACAAAATGCTTTGGGCCCAGACATTTGTTAGGTGTTTTCATATATTTCCGGTTTAAACAATGAAAAGGTTGTATCTGATCCGGTGGGTTTTGCTGTAGACATTTCCTAAAGTCGATGGTACTATTCGGAACAATGCTATGTTTGTTGGGGTTCGGGCGAGCCAAAAACTTAGACACGAACTGCGGTGATGCTGAAAAGCGTGTTTATCTAATCATTGAAAAAATGGATCAGATGATAGGCTTATAAATATGAGCACGCGGTCATTATATACCAATGTATTCCATGTAATTAATTATTGTGATCGTGGAAAAAATATTTTGTGGCATATCTAACGCATCTTTCCCAAACAGCTGGTGTTCCAATCCTTTGTACATGTGTGTCGAATGTCTACTTGTGTTAGCCTGAAACATTTTCATTGTGGCCCTTTTGGAGATGTTTGATATTTGGTAGTATCGGAGGTTGATCGGAATAATAAAAAGACAAACATAAAGCAGCCGTTATGGTGTGTCCAAAATGGATTTAACCCTTTCACTCTCAAAGACGCGTTAACCCTTTGAGCCCTAGTCCCGCATATAGGCGTCCTTATCAAACAGTGTACATGTGAATAGTTCACTTGTCCTGTGCAAACAGTGAAGACCCAGATCAGAGGGCTCCGAAAGGAGCCCTCTGATCAGGGTCTTCACTGTTTGTCATAATGCCAAAAATGGACAAAAACAACCATTAAAAGCCAGAAATGGACTAGACTAAAATTGAAACTGGAATTGTCCATTGAAAGTTTCAGGGAGGAAAGAGTTAAAGCACGTTTGCAACGCGGCGTATGATCAGGACCCAAACTGTTTGACAATCTTATCGATATATATTTAGTCATGCAGCCTTAAATCTACATTGAAACGCGTCTTGCAGACAACAATACTGAAGCAAACGACCGTAAAGCGGTGAAGGGTTTAAAATCTCCCGAATAATTTGATCATGAAAGAGGTCAACCCATTTTGTTCTAGCTCTGAATGCTTGAATATCTATGGCTATACCATTGAATTAAAAGTATTTGACAGGTTGTGAGAACATATAAACACGTAGCGGCTGGTCACTAACCAACCAACATCAACATTGATTTTATCTACCAAACAGCTCATAGTTTAAATCTTGTCCCGTCCATTGAAATGTTTATATAGATCTTTTATATCTTTTAAATGTGTAAAGTTTAAACATAGCCACGTTATTGTTATTTTTGTTTTGGATTTACGAGATACGTGTACTATTTTAAAGTTATGTTTAAGATGTTCCATTGCATTTATTGTTGCATCTTGTATTTTAGGATTGGTTTAAATACGCGAAGAAGTATTGTCGAAGAACTTAAAAACCTTATTTCAGTTTTATACCAAACCAATCAGAAAATGAACAATGTCGGTATTAACTGGTAATACAGCTTTCATGACCCATTCACCGTCTTGTCTTTTGCGACTTCATTTTCATTGTAAACAGAATCAAAATCAGAAACAGAGTAACTCGGTGTCTACTTGTCTGACACGGCTATTGGCATTTTTTTTATTTCTTAATTTGAAATGTATAAAATCATGCGATGTGTTTAACGGCGAAATGGTTATTGAAACATTATATAGTACAGTGCTCCGTCCCTACAACGGCCGTCCCAACAACGACGTCCTCCTTACAACGACCATTGTCGCGTTTCCCTTAACAGGGCAATTATGTCTTACGCTTTTACTGATGCAATATCGTCTGCTTTAAATTGTCGTCTGCTGTTTCTTCCCATAGTTACATATAAGCGGGCATTTTGATAGAATATACATAATGACGAGTGACAAACAGCTTGAATCCTTGTATTTGCCTACATTTTAGAATTAGATCAGATGCCGCAAAGTTTGCGACTGATCTGGATGCAAACTGTTTGACAATCGTCTGTAGCTTAATTTAATCTAAGAATGTATAAAGAATGTATAAATCTAAATTAAACACATTTTGCAGACGGCAATTTCAGAGCAGACGATATTACGACAGGAAAGGGTGGTTTGATGGTTACTAATATATATTTTGATTGTGGTTTTTCAATGTTTACTAACTATGCAATGCTGTCTACTGTATATTTAATTGTTAATATATTTGAACTATCTATCTCCATTGTCACAGTTGATCTGTAATATACTTTTATCTAGACTTTCTATTGCTGGTCAATAAAATGTAGATCCAATTTGCTTGTCATGTTGTTTTTGTCTTTCACTGAAAATACAATTTTCGTATTTTTGCCGTTTAAACGAAACTTTATTTCAAACGCAATGCTCTCAAATGGAGAAGGTAAATATCTTCTGAAATATTAACAATTTATTAAAAAAAACTTTGTATAAAACAGTTTGCAGCTTACTTAGACACTGAGTAACCCATTGTCTGATGTGAATCCAAACTGTTTGTATTAGGGCATCCATTCTTTTGATGATATAGAATAGTGTTTAACCCTTTCACTCCTATTAACGTTTAAAAGCGCGTTTGCTAACAGTTTGGATCCGGATCAGACGCCTTGTGACGCGGCCTCTGATCAGAATCCAAACTGTTGGACACTCGTTTTGAAATATCTTTAGTCATACTGCCTTATTTTTTAAACTTTGAAACGATATTGCAGACAACTAAATTGAAGCAGACGACAATGAAACGATGAAGGGGTAAAAATCTAACGAATCATTTGTCAGTGAAAGAGTTAACCTTTTGGTTCCTATCGACGAGTATTTAAATCGTGCTTTACAAACAGTATACATGTGAAAAATAAACTTGTCCTGTATCAACAGTGTAGAACCATCTGACTAGGGTCCGCACTGTTTCTCATTTTGCAATAAAAATACATCTCTTAACCCTTTCATGATCAAATTTGTCGTGAGTTTTTTACCCCTTCACCACCATATATTCTGCTTTAACATTGTTGTCTGCAATATCGTTTCAAAATTAGACTTTTTATATTTTTATTCACATATTTTACATTCATACATATCTTTACATTCCAACATGTAATATAAGTAGGAAATACAATGTAATTTGCACGAAGAATCAATGAAATATTCAAATACATTGTATATGTCGTAGGCCATATTGGAATCTAGGCAGATCCGGAATCTGCCTAGCCATAATGGAATTCTGATATGGCCTAGCCATATTGGAATTCTGTTATGGCCTAGGCAGATTCCGGATCTGCCTAGGCCATATTAGAATTCCAATATGGCTAGGCAGATCCGGAATCTGTCTAGGCCATATAAGAATCTAGTTGTCTTAGTTATAACATAGGTATTTTTTTTTAACAATTATTGGTTGTTTAAGTAAAAGCATAGGTATTTTAACCATTTTTGACTGTTTAAGTAAAACACACAAGTGGGTGTAACAATTCTAGCATTAGAATCTAGTTGAAATAACATAGGCATTTTTTAACAATTCGTAGCATTATTCAATAGCTTTACTCGTTTATAAGTTTATTTATTAAGTTTTCTTTCAAAATTTAGTTTACTTTTAAAATTTAGCTTGACATACCGGAAGTAAATGTGGAATACAGTCAAAGTGAAAGGTTAATTGGTACCAAACACTTCTTTTATCTTCTTCTCAAAACAAACTAGCTAGGTGCTTAAATGACCATTATCTGACTTGAGCTAGATAGAATCAAGTAAGTTGTTATCAAAACACTACTTTTGTCTCCTTCCAAAACCAAACCCATTGCTGTCTTGACCATTTTTTTCATTAATTCATACACTGTTACTTAATAACGTTTGCACAGTACCTAGTAATACATAGAGACAATAATTAAAGCGTTATTTATGAAATGTGACGGTTTAGTTTTAGTATGGTGCCTATGCCTTAATTTGGTACAGGTGTATAACTAGGCTATGTTATCAATAGAACAACTAGATTCTAATATGGCATAGGCAGATTCCGGATCTGCCTAGATTCCAATATGGCCTACGACATATATATCATCAAAATTAAATACTATTTCTAACATAAAATTAGTCTATTGAATGTAAATATGAAAAAATACATTTTTATGGGAAAAAAGGAAAATGGTATATAAACAATACAGAAAAGCATGCATTTTTGCTAGGTTATTTAGATTACAGTAAGTTCTATGTCTAAATGTAGTTTAATACAAGATATCGTACAAGTGTCCATGTAGTAACTATATTTTCTGTATTATTACATGCTTGTTTAATATCCCATGCTAGTTTCAATGAGTTGATTAACCCGGTTATTGACGGAACGATTTTCTTTGTTTTGCATAAACGTATATATCGTTTTATTTCGAAAACAAAATGTCAAGTTTGAAGTCATTTTGACCGGTTCCCAAAAGTACATATAAACTACTTATTTTGAGGTGTGGGTTATATTTTACTATCTTACTTAAGGCAGTATAACTGACGTTATTTCAAAACAAGTGGCATACAATTTTGATACTGACCAGACGCCGCGTTACGAAGCGTCTGATCAGGATCAAAACTGTTTGCAAAATGCGCTTTATGACGTCATTGAGAGTGAAATGGTTAATAGTAAAAATGGAGCAGACTTTATTGGAAGCTGGACATGTCCATTTAAAGTTTCAATGGTAATATACCACCTCGCCATTTTGAATTTATTGCAAAGGTTGAAATAAAACACAAACTTAATTGCAACAACATATGCTACTCCGTACATTTACACAACAAAGTTTTCATTTGTGTTCTTAGAGATACATGTAGGTGCCAATTTAAAGCTGAATACCAGGAAAGCAAAACGCAGCTAAAGGAACTTTCTGCTTTACTTTGATTTTTCTTTATAACCGAAAAGAAGTATTAAGGGTTAACTCATTCACTGCTAATGGCGGAAAAGGCGATTTTGCAAACAATTTGGATCCTGATCAGACATGGCGTCTGATCAAGACTCAAATTGTTTGACACTCGGATCGACAGTTCTTCAGCCAAAACATCCCTAAATCTGACTTTCAACATAGTGCAGACGACACTATCAATGCAGACGATATTTTTGCGGTAAGAGGGTTAAAGTAGACGATAAAACTTGGCAGCGAATGAGTTACGTATAAATTTATCCCTTTGATTTAAATTTCATGAACAAAAACAAGTTATAAGAATAGAATCGATATAAGTACGTTTTTTCTCAATATTTTAATATTGAAACACGCTCTTGTATAATAAGGATGGGTGATGATAAGATTTGTAATTAGCGTCATTGTAATCTATCGTTGCTCTCTTCGCAACAGCTGATAAAATAAATTGTTTTAATAAATTCTAGTTTTATCGGCGTGTTACATGTATGAAATAATTACAGCAGTGTCGGTCTCTGTTTCAGAATAGTGGAAATCCTAAATCCCTTCATTGCACTGCAGCCTAACCTTAAATTATGGTTACAGTGCTCCCTCCCTGCAACCACCCTCTTAACAATGACTCCTTCCTTACAACGACCCTTGTTGCTGTTCCCTAAACAGGACAAAAACGTCCAACGCTTTTACTGATGCAATAGCGTCTGCTTGATATTACCGTCCTGTTTTTCTCAAAGTTACATATAAGTGGACATTTTGAACGAATTAATGTAATAACGTGTAGCAAACAGCTTGAAGCCAGATCAGACGCCGCGTAACGCGGCGCCTGATCTGGATTCAAGCTGTTTGCAAATGTCAGCCAAATCTTTATTTCCCCTCCCTATAACGACTCCCTCCGAACATCACACATAATCTGTGTCTCCCATTGGGTGTCGTTGTAGAGAGAGATCACTGTATTTGCAAATAGTTTGGATTCTGATCAGACGCCGCGTCAGTCTCATCTCGATATTATTTTAGTCAATTTACCTTATACTTCAATTACAGAATTAAAAGCAGACATCAATTGTTTAAAGTATATGACGTCACAACAGTGCAGGGGTTAATAACTTACATCAACATGTACTCAGCGACTATTCCATGAAGAGCTGTAGGACGTCTCTTCATATAGATGACTGCAGGCTAACGTTCCCTAAGGATCAAGCCTATGCGCAACCCTATAACCCTTCATCTACTTGTCTGCTGCACGTATTTAAAAGCTAACACAGTGCTCCCTCCATACAACAGCCCTCTGAACAACGATTCCCTCCTTACAAAAACGCTTGCCGATGTTCCCTTAACAAGATTTATTATATGCCTTCGAATGATATCGAGCGTTTCCGCGTGTATCTGCAGAGTAAAATACAAGAGTCTGTATCAGCCACCTTGTATCAGCCACTTTGTATTTTACTCTGACGTCGCTTTCGATTTAACGTGACGTCATTTACGTACATGTACGAGTGCCTCGTTATTCTTTGTGGCATACAAAATTTCTCGTTCTGCTTCAAATAACTAATACATGTTGGATGTAAAATGATTTAAACAACTATTTAGTTGTTTCTGGTTTGTATTCAAGGCATATAATAAACACATTACCAGTTGGCAGTGCGCAACAGAGTGTTGCATTTAGCTCTCGACGTTTTTGGCGGAAACAACCGATCAGACTCGCCCCAAGGCGCTCGTCAGATCGGCTATTTCCGCCAAAAACGTCTCGAGCTAAATACATCACTCTGTATCGCACTGTCAACTGGTAATGTATATATATCGTTTGTCGTTTTCTCAAAGTACATATCAGCGGACATTTTGACAGAAAAAAACATAATGACGAGTGACGAACAGGTTGAATCCAGAACAGACACCGCGTTACGCGGCGTCTTATATGGATTGAAGCTGTTTGTAATTTTAAGCCAATTTCCCTCCCTATAACGACTTCCTCCGAACAACGCACACAACCATTGTCTCCCGCTGGGTGTCATTGTAGAGAGTGAGCAATATACTATGGTTATTACTTTAAGATTTACGAACTGTCTGATCAGGACATGCACTGTTTTCTAATAGTATATGTTTGCCATGAATAAGCACCCTTCCTTGGTTGATTTGTTTCATTAGCCAATAAACCACACTCCCTCCCTAAAACAACCCTCCGAACAACAATTCCCTGCTGACAACGACCTTTGCGGATGTTCCCCCGAACAATGCATTTATGCCCAACCTTTTCACGGCTACAATGTCTGCTATTTTTCTCAAAGTCACATATTGGACATTTTAACAGAAAAAACAACTTTGAGTGACAAACAGCTTGAATCAAGATCAGACAGACGCCACGTTATGCGGCGTCTGATCTGGATTTAAACTGTTTGCAAATGTAATTTAAGCTAACTTCCCTCCCATTAACGACTCCCTCCGAACGAACAACACTCACAATAGTTGTCCCCATTGGGTGTTGTTGTAGAGAAAGAGCACTGTATTAATTTAGATGAGAGATATCCATAGTGGGTGGAGTGTTAGAACGTGGCCTATCCGAATAAGGGAATACGAATATGCTAGAGGAGGCCGCGTGAAGCTGTCGAAATGGGGAAGGTATGTTCGATTTAGGCACATTCGAGTTATCGAGGCGTGACTGTATTTCATTCCTCTGGGGCCCCATTTCATAAAACTTCGTACGGCAAATGTTGTCGTAAGTCAGAATGCAAAAGTCTCAATTATTATTTCTTTCTCCATCTCATCCTGTCATGTGACATCTCTTTGGAATCGTCTTGAAAATGTTGTCGTAAGTCAGATTATAAAAGTCTCAATTATTATTTCTTTCTCCATCTCATCCTGTCGTGTGACATCTCTTTGTAATCGTCTTGAAAAGACGATTGCAAAGAGATGTCACAAGACAGGATTAGATAGAGAAATCAGAAATTAAATGTATTTGAAAGTTTTGACATACGATCGCTTTTGTCGTACGAAGTTTTATGAAACGGGCCACACTGTACATCATCTAGGAAGTGAAGGGACAAGAACAACAGTTATAGAATATGTTAAAAAGAGGCAAGAACTACGCAAAGAGGTATTTGTACTCGTGAAGAAACTACGTATATTTGAATGTATGAACTAGAGACAAGCAATTCGAAAACATGGTTGCAGAAAAAAAGACAAATGGTCAAGTCAAATAAATCGTTGAATAACCGAACGAGAACAACTCTAGGAAATGTTTGAAGGCAAGTCAATAGCAACTCGGAGAAATGTTTTAATAAACAGTAAATTTTGTCTAGTACGACCACTAAATTATGATGATTATTTGGTGTTTAAGACAGGTGATTGCTTGATGCAAAATGACAGTAAAATTGGAGCTTTCTCATTTACTGTAATATTGATTTATTAAACTGTCACCTGTCTATTATACAACCAAATACGCCTTCTTTTAAGTGATCTTAAGTGATAGTTTAAGTAGTCTTATGTTCAGCGCAATGTTCAATACGTTAACGTCTTAAATTTGATCTCCCACCCACCCGTTTACTTTGTCAACTGGAATAGGGTCTTATCTGTAATCGTTGACGTTATATTCAATCATTTAATCAATCATTTATTCATTCCTATTGTTTATATTATGTAATATTAATTTGCTTTGTAATGTATACATGCCTGGACAATGTTTATGATTTATGTTTATTACATACGCAAAAATTATGATTTATGTTTACTACATGCGCAACATGAGCTTTCGCTTATCATGTATGTGCGCGATTACCATTTAGTTTGGAGCCGTAGCTAGTTATGAATTGTATTATAAAGCTCTCAGTATCCCCTATACATTGTTGTTCGTTATTTAATCTCTATAAAAACCCTTGATTTGTCTTTCAGTTTGCATAATCACTAATAAACACATTATTGCTTATCACAATGATTTTTAATTGTAACTGGCTACTGCTTACATATTTAGTAATAGTACTGATTATAGCCACGGCACGATGTTCGCTGTGCTCCTTTAACATTGTTGTTGTTTATGTATTCATCTACTTCGCTCTCTCCCTACAACGACCCTCCCAACAACGACTCCCTCCTTACAACGGTCTTTGTCGCTGTTCCCCAAACATTACAGGTATGTGTATCGTTTTAGCTGTTGCAATATCGTCAACTTAAAATTGTCACATAATGGACATTTTGACAGAAACAAACATAATGATGAGTGACAAATAGTTTGAATCCAGATCAGACGTCGCGTTAAGCGGCATCTGATCTCGATTTAAGCTGTTTGCAAGTGTACGCAATTTTCCCTCCGAACAATGCACTGAACAGTGTCCTCCCAAGGGGTGCCGCTGTAGAGAAGTAGAACTGTATTGTCATTAGCAAACACAGCCGCAAAAGATGTTGACAATAAATGTTGACACAGACGATACCACGACACTTGAAATAGTCGACTATTTTGCCTAGTTCACACAAGGCGAAATTAACCCTACATTTCTCTTGTGGGTATTTATAATCCTTTTGGACTTTGTAGTACATGTATTTTGAACCAGTCCACCATTTCATCTTTGGTATGACAACAAAAAAATCCAATGAAAAAACCAAACAATGCATACTCTGTGATACTTCAATGGATTACATGTATAAACCTACTGCTCTCTAGAATATGTTAAATCATATCATCTTCAATTTTACATTATGGTTTACTGTATAACTAATGTTGTGCTATGCGTTCTTTACAGTTAAGAACCTTTGTAAGTTTACATGTAATAAAAAAGTATGTTATCTTGTCCGTTCTGATGAAATCATAAGACTCGCTTGTTTCATATAAAATATATTGTTTGAGACCTTTCTCATTAAAAAGTGAAAATTAGGCACCTTAAACTTTTTTTTAAAAATAAGTACGTTATGCATATTCTTTTGCAAAATGACTTCGTCCGATAAAGGGGGTCGCAAGCAGAATTGGCAAAAACTAATTTTGTCACAATTCATCATTTATAGATTGTTATGGCAAACATTGTTTTTATCAAGCACAATGAATAAGCCATTAATTATTCTTTCCGGGGAAAACTCATTTGTTAAAAAACAATTATTTCCATTCCGATAAGCCATTTCACATGCCTGGTGGACATACACTGCTCTCTCTCTGCAACGGCCCTCCCAACAACGACTCCCTCATTACAACGACCCCTGTCGCAGTTCTCTGAACAGGACAATTTTGTCTAACGCTTGTACTGCTGCAATATCGTCAGCTTAAAATTGTCGTCTGCTGTTTTTCTCAAAGTTTCACCAAGGACGTAGAACCTCTATAATATACGTTGCTGGTTTCATATTGGACATTTTGACAGAAAAAACCTTAATAACGAGTGACAAACAGCTTGAATCCAGATCAGACGCCGCAAGCTCTTTGCAAATATTAGCAATTTTCCCTCCCTATAACGACTCCCTCCGAACAACGTACACAATCTGTGTCTCCCAATGGGTGTCGTTGTAGAGAGGGAACACTGTTTAAACAAAAGTGAGTTAGCATACACGCTTGGAAAAAACAAACATCTCTCAACCTATGTGTACCAATAGATTATCAGACTTTGAAAACATAGCAGAACAGAACAGATCAAAACAATCCTTTAGAGAATTTTACTGTTAATGTATTACATCTGATGAACAGTGTGAGCAGATTTTAATGTCAAAACATATATGAGCCCCATTGAAAGACGTCATGTATATATCATATTTGAATGGTCCAGAAATACTATAAACACACCATTATTGTAAAATATAATATAAAACATAATAAGCACTACTAAACACAATACTTTGATATAGGTCATCTAGATAATTATTGCTATTTTAGCCCGGAAAATCAAAGTCTATCTTCGGCCATTGTTTATCCTGGTGTGTTTGTGCCCGCTGCCTCGACCTATGGATTAAAACCCTTTACCCAATAACCCGTTTATCACATTCAATACAGGTGATTACTTAAAGCAGGTATGCACATTCTGCTTTACTTTCAACCTGCTTTAAATTACCATCTGCTAGGCTATATAAAAATATTTGTTATAGTACTTGTTCATGAGGGTATAAACTGGAACTATTTTCTTCAGCGGAGGAATAAATTAAATACGCTTAAAGTCGCTTCTATGGGGGAAAGGGTTAAAAGAAGATGAAACTATAGCAGATAGCTACCAGCTGTCTTTAACACGTTCGTTCGGTGGTCCTTGTTAACCCTTTCATGATCTTTTTGTGTGAGTTTTTACCTCTTCACCGTTTCATTGTCGACTGCTTCAATTGTTGTCTGCAATATCGTTTCAAAGTTTCGATTTAAGACATTATAACTGACGTAATTTCAAAACAAGTGGCAAACAGTTTTGATCCTGATCAGACGCCGCGTTACGCGGCGTCTGATCAGGATCAAAACTGTTTGCAAAGTGCTTTATGACGTCATAGAGAGTAAGGGGGTTAAGCGAATTCACAGTACAGAGTACAGTAGTAAGGAGCTTCAATATTTTAAATATTTTCATAGCCCGATTTGATGGTCTCGGTAATAAGCAGATGTGGGGAGAAAAGCGCAAAAAATTGGTTTATCTTTGCAAAGATTATCTTAAATCTATATGGCAATCAACACGCACTTTCAATTTTAAAGCACTTATATTATTTTAAGATTTGCAGTTGAGCTGTCGCATACATACTTATAGACTGGCGCGATATGTTTTAACCCTAGTTCAGTTGATGCAAATTGTTTTTGATTTTCTAGTCTGAGTTTACATACCTAATCGATCATTGCGAAGCGTTCAATGATCCTAAAAACATTTTTTTTAAATATTTGTTTTCAAAGCATATTGGAATTTTCTATTAATTTGAAAATTGGCATTTAAATACTCGATGAATATTGCTTTGTAAGTCTGAACATATTTTGTTAAGTTTCATTAGAGATTTTGCTATATAGCAAAATAGTCAAACGTGTTCATAGTGGTCAGATGTTGACGAAGCATGGGGATTTCTAAAGGTATGTCACTGCTTAATGTAGGACGAATGTAAAACAGAAAGCTCCTGTAGGAGCTTTCTGTTTTACATTTGTCTTACATTAAGTTGCAAGCTTATAAAAGGACTACTTATTCATTTTACTTTGAGAAACTGTGTAGCAAACATTTATATGTACTCTCTGTGATAATTTAGGGGCTGTTTGGAGACAAGGATATGTTGTCGGAGGAAGCAATAGAAGGTTCTTTCCATTTCAGTTCCGCTTATGAAATTCTTTGAAGGTCTTTCGAACACGCAATTCGAGGGAGATCGAGCGCCGGATAAACCTACCAACAATCTCAGATAATTGTTGTGCCTTACGTTTAGGTTTGGCATAAAAACTATTTATTCCATTGAACGTCCGAGATAAACAAGATGTAACGCACAGTTTAATTGATCAAGCCTGTCAGATTCCGAGGGAAGGGGCCCAAATGAGGGTGGCTACGTGTTCCACGTCGGCCATTAAATTTAATATCTGCACCAAGCTTCGTTCTGATACAGATCAGACCATCTGGAGCGTTCAAAGTATCCTGAAGAAGTTTTACGCGCACCGACTAATGGATTGTGGGATATGGGACGCAGGGTTGCTCCATATCCATGCGTTGGTCTGCCGGGGTTTTTATCAGTTTTGTGAAAGATTCAATACACAGCAATATGATTTATTATATTCTGCTCAATTTATCATTTTCGCACGATTCCATTTGGGCCTGTCAAGATGGAGACAAACTCCAGTCGCAGACTCAGTCGGCATATGCAATTTAACTTTCTTAATAACGTCACCCATTAAAACGTGAACATTACGTCCGATAAGATAGCGATTTATATCAAAACTTATCAATGCTTGATATCTACCAACTGATAGCAGCGAATAGCCTCATCAAGATTGCGCAAAATACATGGAAATCCCTGGGTCGGAATGCGTTTTTATACATTTAGTTTTTTCGAGAAACATGGCCAACAGTTGTTTTGTGCTTTTTATTTACATTTTAGAACTGTAAATGGCTGTTGTCGGGGCCCGTCATCTACAGAGGAATTTTGATAAGATTCGATATGAAAACGGGGTCTTATCTCTGTAAAACACACGCCTGCGCTGAGCATGATTAATAACGAAGCAACGCAGAATTGATGGGGTGAGTTTAACTCTTTGCATGCTGGGTAATTTTTTCCGTCTGCAACCTATGTCGTCTGCTATTATTCTAAAAAAATAAATTTCAAAATTTCTTTTAAATTCAGGGTCAGAATGGCAAACAGTTTGGATCCTGATGAGACGCCGCGTTACGCGGCGTCTCATCTGGATCCAAACTGTTTACAAAGGCAATCACTGTGGTGGCTATATCCGCCGCTAGCATGTAAGGAGTTAAGATGTAGACTCGCATACCCCTTACCTTGCCTAAAAGTGTCATCTGCTTCAAACGTATAGTATGCACAAATCCCCTCAAACTTAATTTTACGCATATATAGGTTAATAAAACATTAGATCAAATGTCTAAACATCTTAGATCCTGACATAAAGCCGAGTTCCTCGACATCTGATCAGGGACCAAACTGTTTACAAATTAAAGTCACGTGACGTTAGGCGGGAACATAGGCTAGGTTTGTGATGTTTTAGTTTCATCATGAGCACGATTTCACCCGCAACACAAACTTTGTAGACAAACCTCTGTCTGCAATTCGATGAACTTTGACTGAAAAACAATAAATTATCATGACATGAAATGGAATAAAAAATATGAACAGCCTACAATTGTACCCCTTCATTACCGATGACGTCATCTGATTTAAAGAATTGGCGGCTGCCTTTATTTACTAAATTTAAAGTTTAGGTGAATTGACTTAAACTTTATCAAAATAAGTGTCAAACGGTTTGGATAGTGATCAGCCGCCGCAATCAGCGGCGTCTGATCAGAATCCCATTTATTTACAATTTACCATTGAACTTGAAGGTACGACAGCAAAGGGTTGTACAGTGGAGAATGTGTTATTCTTTCCCAATTAACGCGTTTACGCTAAAACTATTATTTCCAGTGCAAACAGTTTGGAGCCAGATCAGACGCCGGGTAACCCGGCGTCTGATCAGGCTCCAAACTGTTTGCCACCAAGATAAACATGAAATAGCAGAATTGTCCAAAAGTTGTTCTTTTCTACGTTTTAGTGCTTTGCGTTTGCGTACGTTTGCGTTTAAACGTGAAAGAATAACAGATTCTCCACTGTAATATTGTGGCTAAGACAATATCAGATGCAATGGATTTGGTGTTTGGTCTAAAGTCTCTCATCTTTTTTGTTGTTCTTGTATAATTGTATGTATAGTCGTTTGCTTTTCTATAGATTAACACCTCACTTTGTACAGAACCAAGCTGATTTCAGGCATCTTCAGACCTCTACTGTAATTTCAATTCCAAGATTAAAACGCGCCATCTTGATCAAGATTTGCTAAAACAATTACACATGACATGCTTACGATTATCGTGTTCCTTGGATTTGATGCGAATCTAAACTGCTGCAATCATTGTTAGCTTTTGCGTAAATAATTACAAAATAAATTTTGAAGAAAAAATTAACAGACGACGAATCGTAAGCAGATGTGAAATGTACCATGTGATATCAAGATAAAGTTTGGTCGCGTGGACTGAACTCAGTGGTCGGTTATCTTTATGACTTTTATATCTTAAAATGCACTTTAGATTCAAGATATTCAATTCTAGCTTTTTTATTAACAGGTTGTCAGATTTTGAAATTGAAACTGACATAATGGTATATGTTTCTAAGCGGGTGTGTCAACAGACGGGTTTAACTGTTTTGGCGCCAAGTTGTAACGTCTTTGAATTTTTGAAAATCGTCGGAGAAGAATTGTACGCGGTTTCGCCATTGGTCACACTATGTTTAGGTTTACCCAGCAAATCGTATTTAATTACGCATGAAAAAGAACACAATTGATTACCGTTAACATTCAACTATTATTACGACAATTAAAGTGTGATAAAAATTCGACTTCAATGGAAAATGCAGGATCATTAAGCTGCTTAACATCTTCACTGTCATGTCGTCTTCTGTAAAATATTGGCACCTTCTTTTATTTGACATGTTTTGACTTCAGGAAATATTGAGTTTTTTCCAAACATTTGGGTTTATAATCAGACACCGCGTTAAGCTAAATTTGGTGGTGAAATTGGTAACACTATTTTAACCCATTTGTGCCTACAGTTCTATATATATGACATTGGCAAATAGTGTAGACTCTAACCAGACGCCGCATAATGCGGCGTCTGATCAGAGTCCATACTGTTTGCTGATAGAAATTTCAATGTATCACAGAACGAAAATGAAAATCTAGATCTGACACCCTTTAGGTAAAATATGGAATAATCCAATATATAATCATGTGGAAGAATCCACTGGACGACAATGGGTTAACAGGAACCGGTGAGGGATCGTGATAGCTGGGCTAAACTGTATTTTACCTTGATTCATGAACTGACTGTCTTCATTTGCCATGAAATATTTGCTGGTCACGATTTCAATCAGCGCAACATGAGTTAATAATTCTTGAAATCACAAGCGCAGTGTGAGGTTATGAAAACACCAGAAAGGTGTATTCAGCTTCCATTTTAATTCACTAAGTCATAACCTAGTCCAGTGTTGTAAAAAGGAAATTATTCTGGTTTAAACGCAATACAATCTGTTTTAGAAGTTACATGTAAGAGTTTCTTTTGTTTTAATCTGATTAAAAGCACCAATTTAACATACATCCGTCTAAACGTAACAAAACCAAACGCGGTGCGACGATGTTTAAAACGTGTTAGTTTTTAAATGAAATGCTGAGATTACCAAACGATTTGGAACCTAATCAGGTTTTTAAATGAAATGCTGAGATAACCAAACGATTTGGAACCTAATCAGATTCTGTTCTAACTTGACACCGCCAATCTGTTTGACACTCATTTAAATATTAAAATACCTAAATTTTAAAGTTTGAAGGATAAAGGCCGTCGACGATTGTTTGAATTTGATGCCGTCATGACAATGAACGGGTCGTGTATTTCCAACATCACACTGGCCCGAGAGATAGTACTTGAACCCGTTCATACAATTTTACATGTCCTTTCACAGTACATTTGTATTCAGTTATTCTTATTTGAAATTAACACATTGGCCCGGAGTGATGTGTATACGCATCCTTCACATTAAGATTGCATTTTGCCTATGTAAACAGTGTAGACACCGATTTGAAAGTTCCTATCGGTGTAATCTGACCAGGGTCTCCAATGGTTGTCATTTCGCAGTAAAATAAATAAAAAAGGTGAACGGGAAATAGTCTTTATTCGAGTTTCGCGGACGATAGTTTTAGGCAGACGATAATTTATCATGATAAAGACAATAAAAAAGATGACGATATAGTGATATGTTCATTGAACTTTCCATAAATTCACACACAATTCGCTAACCATAATCTCCAATTTACTAATCGGTGTTTAATCGCTGTTTAGAACACTTATTTCTTCCAAATTTAATGATTGTTTATCTATGCAAATACCACCTGCTTCATGAAAACAAAACTTGATACTGCATTTTCTCTCCAAGCTGTCATAACTTCATAAATGAGCACACTTTTTTACACGCTCTTTAAGTGTCCTCACCATAATTTGTCTTCTGCGAAAATCTAAGAGTAGAGATTCTGCATTTTATTTCAGAAAATAGCAACAGAGTGTCAAACAGTTTGTACCAAGATGAGTCGCAAAGATACTCGGCGTCTCATCTGGATCAAAATCGTTCGTTAAGATTTACAAATGCGCCTAATGCTTGCTCAAAGTTAAACTTGCCAGCTGTTCAACTACGGTCCTAATATATTCGGTAATCTTATACTGGAACCAGCGCTTATATACATATACACAACAAATGGCCCCTCGATATCGTACAAAACAATGCCATATAATTATGGCCATATCGCCCTTACCCTGCGTTTACCGCGACTTGTCTCCTAGTAGCAAACAATTTGGATCCTTTATTATATCCGTTATCCGGCATCTGATCAGGATACAAACTGTTTATCAAATATATTTTAGCGTCTTCCATGCACTCTTAATTTGGAGAACAATATCTGGCGACCATTTTGAAAAATATATTTGTCTGTGTTTAGGGTTAAGAATAAAACATGTACTTAGAAGGCATAATACATATTACCATAATGTCATTTTTCTGCCATTGCAGCTGTACACGTAGTTTGTATTTCAAAGGGATTGTAATGTTACTGAGGATAATTTTCTTAGGAGTTAATGATTTGATCCAAATCTATGTATATCTCGAGCGGTTAAGTATATCTTGTTATGTAAAGTAACGTATACATATATCAGAATACTACTAAATCTTCGTCTTTGTTACAAGAGAGTCCTGTTATTACGAACACTGAAACAAAGACTCGTTGATTATTTAAAATACTCGTAGTGGCTTAAAGCAGAATGAAAGTAATACAGAAAGCTCCAACAGGAGATTTCTGTATTACTTTCATCCTGCTTTAAGCTTGTGTCGGCCATTAATGCCGACCTTTTTGTAAATGATGGTAAAATCAAAGTTAGACTGTGTCTAGAAATAATGTTGGCGGTTTAGATTAACAGACTGTAAATGATATACAGAATGGAAACGCAATGAAAGGAATAAAATTATTTATCTAGCTTGGTCTACCGTCGGTCATGGAAGGAGTAGTTCCAAAGGAATATAAACATGTCATACTGACTTTCAGTGTTTGTCTCGGGTTTCCTACGGATGATAAAAGACCTAAATCAAACAAGATCTCCCTAAATCTTTCAAATCTGGTGTCGTTACCAGCGTAATATATGTAATATATTTGAAATATATCGCTGGGCCTCGCCAGTTTTGTTTTCCAAGCTCCGGCTTATCAGTTTTGGACTAGACGCAGTGACGGCAAAAGCGTGGTTACGCTGGGACTGGTTTATACAACAACCATGTAACTCTTTATTTGAAAGCTGGTTTTAGGTTTCGACACTTTCTGGAAAATCCACGTCCCTAGATAAGATTTGTTGTTTTAGCGGCGATTTTATATACCAATTAGACATTAAGATTTGAATCGGTTTGATAAATATCTCTTGTAAAATGGAAACCCGCGCCGGAAGCCACAAAGTCTCGTTATCAGACCCAAAGTCATCATCAATTTGAGAATATTTAGTCAACAGACTGACAAAATGCACTTTCATAAACCTGAATGGTTTCAAAGCGAGATGAACAATCAGTACAATCTCGGATTATAATGTTGTATGTCGATGACATAGATTTATTTTTACAACGCGGCGAAATTCATGCATGTTTGTCTTTTTAGACAGTCATAGCCAGCGAGCTGTTTAACCCTTATATTGTCAAATTGTATCGCCTGCTTTAACAGATTGAACCCTAGCGACGAGTATACTCGTCATGAACAAATCATATACCTATCAAGAGTACACTTGGCATCTGCAAACAGTGTAGACCCTGATCAGAGTGCTCATAGGAACCACCCTCTGATCAGGGTCTACACTGTTTGTTATTTTGTAAAATATTGTTAAAAACCACCCTAATTATTGAAAAATGGACTGGATTTAATTGTAAATTGGAAATGTACATTTAAAGTTTTAGGGGAATTAGTTATGACTGGAAATAGTATCAATTAGAGTTTTGATCCTGGTCATCCGCCTCGTAAGGATTAGACTATGATCTGGATGCAACCACGGAGTAATAACAGCTGTTATTACTCCGTGATGCAACTGCGAATGTCTTTGACTGTGACATTTTAAGAGTTAAGGAGTCACTCAAAATAGATATGAAAGCGTCTTGAATACCCGCTGCAGCTTACATTTTATTTTAGTTAACCCTATGAAAACAGAATCCTTCAGGACCAAGCAAAGGGTTCGGTTTAAAGAAGTTTTAGCAGACTTTCAAAGGACAATTCTTTAACACATATAATATGTGCCTAATACAGGGCAACAGTAAAGTAGAAAGTTCTTTCACTAGCTTTGCGCATCATTGTTGTTTTGCTACAAGCAGATTCCTCTCGTTTGAGATTTTTGGTTATCCATATCCTGCCTTTATGTCACCTGCTTTGAAATTGTTTTCTGCAAATTTTGCCGGATGCAACCTTGTTGCTAGTATCAGTCAAGTCTTGATCGACAGGAATTTGCGGGCAAGGAGAACAAACATTTTGGAACCGAAATGAGCTCGGTTATGAGGGGCTTCGGCCTTAACTCATTGTGCCCTAACCAAAAGTGTACCTGTAAAGAGTACGCTTGTCTAATGCAAACAGTGAAGTCTCTGATTAGAGGGCTCCTGTACGAGCCCTCTAATCAGGGACTTCACTGTTTGTCATTTTGAAATATATTATAAAAAAACAACCCTAAAGAGTCTAAAATGGACCAGCCTTTATTGTAAACTGGAAATTCCCATTGGAAGTTTTAGGGGATAATGAGTTAATAGAGCCCGGTGTTTGGAAGTAAGTCATTATTATTTCAGCATGTTTCTTTCGGACAGCTTTGGTACAAATTGACTGGCTAATATTGAAGACCCTGGTCAGGTGGTTACTATAGAAACAAAACTAAATACATATAGTCAAAAACGGACTAGAATTAATCTTTTCATGTTGGCCCTTTCTAAGGCATGAGAGACTAATGCGTCGTATGATCAGGTTCTAAACTGCCTTGCACTCGTATCAATATTTTTTCATCAAAACTTTCAATTTGAAATAAAATTGCCGACGACAAAATGTAACAGACGATATTTTGTCAGCTAGAGGATTTAATCATACGGTTCAATTTAACGATGGAGGGGTTAAGGGGACAATGAGTTAATCCCTTCACCTCCACACGTTGCTACACTTATGAAGCAAAAACTGAAAGTAGGAGTCTAAGTATTTGTAAACAATTTATAAAAACATTAACACGTTCGCTCTCAAAGACGCTTTAAAGTGCGTTGGCAAACATTTTGGTTCCTGATCAAACGCCGCGGCGTCTGATCAGGATCCAAACTGTTCGTCACTCGTTTCGAATTTTCTTCAGTCATACAGCCTAATTTTATCTTTGAAATGACATTGCAGACAACAGAATTGAATCAGGCAAAAAAATAAAACGATGAAGGGTTAAAAATCGCACGAAAAAGTTGGTAGTGAAAGGGGTTAAGGATACCAATTCAAACACTTATCCGAGTACCAGATTTTAATTGTAGCAGGACTACTAGTCTCAGTTAATAACAAAGAAACACTTGACCCGCAATAGTGTTGTTTATTCCATGAATGGTGTACTTAAAATTGGTGGTGGAATTTCATTAAACTTTCAGACGTTTATAGTGATGAGAGCAATTACAAGTGGCTGCAGTGTAACATGTAGTAACAGTTTTCATTCTTAAACACACCAGCATACTCCGAGAATCGAAATGTATTTTAATTCTATTAAGGGTAAGTCTATTTTTTCGTATGACGTCAAAGCTGTTTTGATACTTCGGCGTCCTTGGTTTTTGTACCAGGATATATTTCAACTCTTTCCCTACCACGTTATATAGTCTTCTTTAATCCTATTACTGCGAAAATATCGTCTGCATTGATACTGTCGTCCTGCAATATTTTTAGAGTCTCATAAAGGGTTGTTTTCACTGACGAAATGGTATACGAAAGTCGAACAGTTTGGCTCCTAATCAGACACCGTGTTATGCGGCGTCTGATTAGGATCAAAACTTTTTGCAAAGTCGTTAGCAGTGAAAGAGTTAACCCTTTTGCTGCCAGACTCGAAAACACTACAGTGGAGAATGTGTTATTCTTTCCCAATAAACGCGTTTACGCTAAAACTATTATTTGCAGTGCAAACAGTTTGGAGCCAGATCAGACGCCGGGTGACACGGCGTCTGATCAGGCTCCAAACTGTTTGCCACCAAGATAAACAAGAATTATCAGAATTGTCCAAAAGTTGTTCTTTTCTATGTTTTAGTGCAATGCGTTTGCGTACGTTTGCGTTTAAACGGGAAAGAATAACAGATTCTCCACTGTAAGATAAAAACGTTTAACTTCCAAATTTTATCAATAAAACATACGACAAATTTAAACAGACGGTAAAATGTCACCGGCCGTGTTATACGGGTTTTACGTAATGGCAGCGAAAGGCTAAAATAACTTAAATAAAAATACTAATCCTGTCATTTCATAATAAAACCGTTAGTATGCTATCACAATCGCCTGGTTAAACATTTCACTACCAAACGACAGCACTGACATTTGCATACTGGATCACGATCAGGCGACAAGGCGTAACGCGGCTTCTGACTAGGACCCAAAATGTTTGACACTCATATTAATGTTTCCTAAGTTAGAAACGCATGAAGAAAAATATAAGCAGACTATAATATAGCAGCGACTGTGTTAGACGGGTATTTCCGTCATGGCAGTGAAAGGGTTAAACTATGACATTCGATTTCACTTAAGAAATAAAAAATGCATACCAGTGTTCTATCGTGCAATCGAACACTGGTAGGAGTTGATATGCGTAGTAATTTTATCACGAGGCCTTTAGGCCGAGTGATTTAATTACAAGCATCTCAACGACTACCAGTGTTCGATTGTTAGATAGAACACTGGTATGAATTTTTTATTTCGATTCTAACACATAATTTAACCGAAATTTGCACCGAAGCAACGGCGCTACATTTCTTGGCGTACGCATTTTCGAAGCCAAATGACGTCACGTTCGAACGTTTAGCGCGTGAGTGTTCTACTGAAAATTCGTACACTGAGACGGTCCTTCTTCGCTTATATGGGGGTGTGGGCGAGGTGTGTTAGAAACTAGAATTACTTTTTTTTTATAATGCCTGAAAAGGAATCAACAGTTTGGATCCTGATTTCGAAATATAGAAACTGACATTTAATTGAAAATATTGATTTGTTTCAAACTGAGTAGCAAACATCAGACCTGCCATTACTTGCTTATGAAAATTCCTACCATTTAAAAACAATCCTTTTTTCAATCGCTATTACTTTCAACAGGTTGAAAGTAAAACAGAATGCGCATTCAGATGCATTCTGCTTTATTTTCAGTCTGCTTTAAGCTACCATCTGGTAGGATAAAATCGGAAAAATCCGGAGAAATGGCAGCTTTGAAACATTTCAATGGCTCAAAACTGAAAACAATGACGTGGGAAATACAGTGGAGAAGACGTTAGTACTTCCAATAAACATGTTTGTGCTAAAATGTTACTGTACTTTTTCATTGCAATAAGCCCTTCAATCACGTCATCAGTTTGTCGTCTGTTTTTATTTCTCAAATGTAAATGTTAGGAATTTTAAATGCAGAAAATAATTAAATGAGTCTCAAATAAAATGGTTCAAACCCGTTTGCAAATAACTATTGAACTCGGGATATGGCAATAAAGAAATTAAAGTTTCTTCACAATAACCACTGAAATATGTATTAGCCCTTTCACTCTCAATGACGTCATAAAGCGCGTTTGAAAACAGTTTTGATCCTGATCAGACGCCGCTTAATGCGGCGTCTGGTCAGGATCAAACTGTTTGCCAATTGTGTTGAAATTACGTCAGTTGTACTGCCTTTTAAATCTAACTTTGAAACAATATTGCAGACAACAATATTGAAGAAGACGACTAGAATAATGGCGGTGAAGGGGTAAAAACCATCAAGCTAAATTTGATCTTGAGAGGGTTAAACCCATTCAGTATAATACTATAATCTGCGCAAACAGACTGACTCCAGATCAGACGCCGCGTTTTTTGAGGATCCAAACTGTTTGCCACTCATATAGATCTAAATGCCTTTTAAATCAAACTGCCTAAAATTCTATACTTTGAAACGTAGCGGACGATATATACACATCACCAGTTGACAGTGCGATACAGAGTGATGTATTTAGCTCGAGACGTTTTTGGCGGAAATAGCCGATCTGACGAGCGCCTTGGCGCTCGTCTGATCGGTTGTTTCCACCAAAAACGTCGAGAGCTAAATGCAACACTCTGTTGCGCACTGCCAACTGGTAATGTGTTTATTATATGCATTGAATACAAACCAGAAACAACTAAATAATTGTTTAAATCATTTTACATCCAAAATTTATTAGTTATTTGAAGCAGAACGAGAAATTTTGTATGCCAGAAAGACTAACGCGGCACTTGTACACGTACGTAAATGACGTCATGTTTAATCGAAAGCGACGTCAGAGTAAAATACAAAGTGGCTGATACAAGGTGGCTGATACAGACTCTTGTATTTTACTCTGCAGATACACGCGGAAACGATCGATATCATTCGAAGGCATATAATAAATATAGGAGAAGACTATATTATGTGAATGTGTAGAGGACTTATGACGTCATTGTGGCCGATAAATGGTTAAATAAAGATGGGAGTTAAGTTGAAATATCCTGTAACATCTTTCTATTGTTGTTCATGTTCTTTCATCCTGTTTTGAATTGCTACCGATCTTAGTATCTTCCACGTGTCTTCATTTCCGTAACAACAATTTTACTTTCATCCTTGGTTTAGCCATCATTGTGGTTCGGGAATTTACCGCTCGTCCTGCACACAGTTAATGGGTCTTTGGTCTTGTAGGAAAAGTGCTGAAGATTTGAACCCAAATCTGGAAATAACCCTTTCGCTCTCAATGACGCTTAAAAGCGCGTTTGTAAACAGTGTTGTGATTTGAGTATGCCTTTGTATAAACTTACAATAAGCATTTTCTTCGGAGATTTTCACAATTTCACGAAACTGGTGCAAGATTCTCATTTTGTTTGAATTACTCTTGCCATGCATTAACCTACCGAGCCCTAGCTACGAGTATTCTCGTCTTTTAAAAAATAGTGAACATATCTAGGGCATACCTGTTATATGTAAATAGTGTATAATCTGATCATAATGCTCCTTAACCCTTTCCCCTCTGAAACGTCAAATAGACAATTCCAGTTTCCAATTTAGTCAAGTCAATTTTTGACCACATGTACGACGTATTTCCGATTGTTTTTGTCAATGTATTACGATATCAATAACAGTGTAGACCCTGGTCAGAGGGCTCCTGGAGGAGCCCTCTGATCAGGGTCTACACTGTTTGCATAGGACAAGTATACTCTCCACAGATACAAATCTTGCAAAGGACGCATACATGTGTGACTAGGGTTAAAGAGTTAAAGAGCCCTCTGATTTTAGTCTGATATTAGTATTTGCATAAGAAAGGATTTTATACAAGTGCATCAAAAGCGAATCAAACATTGCACATATATATATTGTATATGTATTTCAAAATACGGTTTTAGTAACACCGTTTTTCTTTGAACAGATAAAATAATATTGATTTAAATTGTTTTATGGCCTAGTGATAGTCACAAAAGAACTACCAACACTACTTAAATATTAAATGTAGCATCAATTTATTAAACCTTTGGCCGCCTTTAACTGTATCTTCTAACCTTTTCATAGACAAAATATGCCGTTTGCAATTTATGCAAAATATTTTTGAAGCACCGAATGACGAACAATTGAAAAGAAAGCCAATCACTTTGAATAATGCTCAGACGCACCGTAACACGGCTTCTGGTCTGAATTCAAGCTATTTGCAAATTCATTGAGATGAAGCGTTCAGAGAACTTTAAATCGTAGTATACACACGGACCCCATCAGATATATAATCTTCTCGGTCACCAATCTGTTCGCTCTTTTTTAATGATAGGTCGACAGGGCTTGATGTAACAACTAATAAAGTATAAGAAATAAATAATTTACTGGGCCATGCGTTAAATTATTGTACGCTTTAACCATGTGTGTTTGAAGTCCATATCTGGAGACAATTCAGGTCCTATCTCCCTTTGATTAAAGTAATTGTTTGTCTATTATCATATTTATCAAATACAAATCTTAACTAGTCTCCTATGTTGAACTCGACTCATTCAGTTTGGATCCAACCCATACCTCAGACAAGGCTTTAAACTGTTTAAATTCATAACTACGATTAGATTTAAAATAAATGTTACAGGAGAAAAAGTTGAAGCAATACTTTGTACACAGCAAATGATACGAATAGATTAAACCTTTCATGATCAAATTATTCGGGCGATTGTTACCCCTTCACCGTTTTATTCTCGTCTGCTTCATTATTGTTGTCTGCAAGACACGTTTCAAAGTTAAATTTATGGTAGTATGACTTCATAGATATCAATAAGAGTTGCAAACAGGTTGGGTCCTGATCAGACGCCGCGTTACGCGGCGTCTGATCAGGACCCAAACTGTTTGCAAACGCGCTTTAAAGCGTCATTGAGAGTGAAAGGGTTAAATATTAGTTATAGTGCGAGAAAAAATAACCTGGCATTCAACATTGGAATACACCCTGGAACAAAGCATTATCGAAACCCATAATAAATTATCTGTGGACAATAAAATTAAAGTATTCTAAACATCTAAGAAACAATTATAACATTACATATCATCTTCAGTAAAGCATCGATTCATTTCTATCAATTCATAAAAAATGAAACGATCTGTTCACTGCGTGAACGGAAGTCGCTGTATCTAATCTACTTGAACATTATACCCTTTGCTTGGCTTTGCCCGAGAACACTGGCGTTTGTAAACACATTGGATCAATACAACATGCTGAGTGATTCGATGTCCGAACAGGATACAAACTGGTTGACAGTCATATCAGATATAAATGGCTCAAATCTAACTTTGAGATGTTCAACATACGCGACAATATTTAAGCAGACGACATTCATGCAGTGAAGAGGTTCCCTCAGTCACCCTGAAACTGTAGATGAACAATTCCTGTTTTCAATTATAACTAGTCCATTTTATTATGGAAGTGCCCTTTTTACTTTGGTTGCAAAATGGTAAACAAGTGGAACCCTGGATCCGAGGTTAAAAAGCGTTTTAGTTGAGTCTGAGGGTGTTCCAAAGCATTTGATTGGTCAGATTTGAGCCTAGGCTCAAATCTGACCAATCAAATGCTTGGGAACGAGTTTAGACTCAAGTCAAAAGCTTTATAACCTCGGAGCCAGGTCAGAGATATCCCTCATTTTGGCATTCTGGTCATGGTATTTACAGTTTGCATAGCACAAGTGTACTCTTCACATGTACACTGTTTATGATGGACGATTATAGTCGTTACAAGGGTTCAGTAGGTTAAAAACATCTATATGGTCATTCACCATTACAAGCCCGACGTTTGAAAACAAGTTATATTCAGATCAGACGAGAAGAACCAATGCATCGGATGAAAATTCTGTATGACCTACGTATTGATCTTTATTTGGTCAAAGTGACACTTAACCATTATCAAAATATATCGATATAATTTATCGTCTGCAAAAATGATAATAATTTATTTTGATTTTTCTTAAAATTGAGAAAATATTGATATGAGTGGCAAACAGGTTGGATCGAGATCAGACGCCGCTTAACCAGGGCTCCCATAATTAGATCATGAAAAATCCTAAATTTGCTGGTTTCTATTTTCTAAACGCGTTTTCTTAGAGCGGATTGACCGTAAAGCAGAGTGCGCCTTATGGCGTATTCTGCTTTACTTTCCACCTGCTTTAAACAACCTTCTGCTAGGATAAAAATCCGAAGATTTCGGAAAAACTGGAGATATTGTAACCCTGCGTTACGCAGCGTCGGATTCGGTTCCAAGCTTTTTGCAATTTTTAGCCAAGTCGCGATTAGCAATGGTTAACGGATATTATTGTGAAAAACAATAAAATTAATGAAAGCTATTTTGAAGAACAAAACAGACATGGACGGGCGATTTTTTTAAATAATCGGAAAACTATCACATATTATAAATATTGTACTTTTAGTAATACTATGGGTATATGTTGTCAAATGACCACCACTCAATCCAATGACATTAGTTGTTACCGTTAGTAAAACGACATTCTTTCCCATTTAAACAAACGCATCCTCAACCGTGATCATTTTAAAAAATAAATGTTGACACGTTCGTTTAAGTCTGAATGTCAAACAAATCGGAATCTGATTAGATGCCAAATTACCGGAGTCTGGTCTAGCTCCAAACTGTTTGTAATAATCAGATCGGATCAAAATCATTTGGCACATCAGGTCGATACCTTAATTGCTCAAACAGAAAAAAGTAAAAGATAAAACGTGTTCCGGAAAAATGCTTTTGTATTAATGAGCCTAAAGAATTCGAAAAAGCCATAGCTTCCATTTAAACCCTTCACTGCCTTACCCCGAGTACATGAGTGATTTGAAAACAGTTTGGACCCCGATCAGACGCCGCGTAACGCGGCGTCTGATCAGGATACAAATTGCTTTACACTCATTTCAATATTTCATACGTCAAAAATACTAAACATTTAATTTTAGAAATAAAAGCAGACGATAATTGTTTAAAATTGGTGACGCCATGGCAGTGGAGGGGTTAAAGTCAATTTATACTACTTGTTTCTATTTTATCTTCATCTCTTCTCCTGGTCGACGGTCTATAAATTCCCTTTTTGAAAGAAAGATCTCTAGTTGGGTGTAAATAGGCTGGAACTGGTCGTTACGCTGCTTATCGCATGTAACGAAGAGACTCGAAATGTCTTTGTTGTTTTCGATGGTCATCATTTAGTTATTGCAAGAATATCTTGGCATTCCAATAGACAACGTTTGGGGAAAGGCTTGATGATTCTTCAATTATCTACAGCCGTACAATTGTCCATTTACTCCAGATCGACACAGTAATTATTTCACCCAAGTTTGTTTCTTGATGGTCGCGTGCAGATAAGCCGGAACCCCTCAGAACTACTTGCAAATTTTACACCGACCTGAGGGCGCCATATTTGGTATTCCTACGCGCGATAATAGCCCGTATGTAGTCTGGTAATCATTCGGAGAGTTCAGTTATTGTTATAGAACTGGTCTGCGAGGTTACGTGGAATAAAATGAATAAATGAGTTATTGAAATGAGAAGTCAGGGGCTAACAGGGCGATCCCGAGCTCTCTGCCGTCCGTATTATCCATCTTCATCCGTTTGTCACATTCCCAATGATGGGAGAGGGAGATAAGAAACATCAATTCTTATTCGCCCCATCTCACTATGGTGAAGCTTGGAAATATAGCATCCATCCAACTATCTAGGAATATTGAAAACAAATCCAACTCGGCCCGAAGCACAGATCACATCAAGATAAGAGACCGTTCAATTTAGCGAGATAAACTGCACATTTGCCAAAACTTTCATTTGATGTGTTTTTGCGAGTTTTGACGAGAAACGGATTCTCCCGTGAGATTTTATGGTGTCATTTCCCCAAGATGGCAATATAATGTTTTCTATCGCACTTTCGGGAGACATTCATTCATGACATCTTTGTTTTCTCGGATTCTCCCGTCATTTTCATATTACATTTCTAGATAATTTTCCACATTTGTATTTAACCCATTCACTGCCTTATCCGAGTACAATTATTATTTACAAATAGTTTGGATCATGATCAGATGCCGCATGATGCAGCGTCTAGTCAGAATCCAAACTGTTTAACACTCACGAATAACGATGTTGTCTTAATAATGTTATCTAAGATTGCAAATAAAAGCATGTACGAGAAATGTTTAAAGCAGATAACGTCATAACAATGTAGAAGTTACTGCGAATTGCCATTGTTGCCAGTTCCTTCCTCATGAACAATACAGAGGACAGAGAGTCTTATTTTCTTTCATTGAATCCTTTCGTTTACAGTACAGCGTTCCCTCCCAACAACGGTCATCTAAACAACGATTTTCTCCTTACAACAACGATTGCCACTGTTCCCTAAACAAAACAAGTATGTCCAATCTTTCCACAGCTTCCATATCGTCTACTTAAAATTGTCGTCCGCTGTTTTTCTCAAGTCACATATGGGACATTTTGAAAGAAAAAACCCAAAATGACCAGTAAAAAACAGCTTGAATCCAGATCAGACGCCGCATTTGATCGGGATTCAAGCTGTTTGCAAATGTAAGCCAATTTCTCTCTCTATAACAACTCCCTCCGAACAAGAAACACACTCATTTTCTTTCACTCGGTGTTGTTGCAGAGAGAGAGCACTGTAACGCCTTTTTATACGGCCATCATTTCCTCTAAGAAATGTTTTCTTCATATGATTTATAATTTGTTGAACACTACAATTTGTTTTCTTTTTACAGGTCATACTTAACCCTTTCCCCAATAGAAGCGACTTTTAGCGTATTTAATTTATTCCTCCGCTGAAGAAAATAGTTCCAATTTATATCCTCATGAACATTAACCATAACAAATATTTTTATATAGCCTAGCAGATGTTAGTTTAAATCAGGCTGAAAGTAAAGCAGAATGTGCCTTAAGGCACATTCTGCTTTACTTTCAACCTGATTTAAGTGATCACCTGCCCTTATTGTTATAAACAGGTTATTGGGTAAAGGGTTATAGCAGGGTGAAAGTAATGAAGAAAGCGTGTGATTGTATCAGTTATATACTCCGTCTTTTTATCCCCTAGTCTGTTTCTAGTTTTGAAGACAGGTGACTTCTTACACCAGGTTGAAAGTAAGCAGAATGCGTTTTAAGGCACAATCTGTTTTACTTTAGCCTGGTGTAAGGATATAGAAATTATGTCTAATATCTATTTTTGTGATTATAAAATGGAACTATCTTCTTCGGTGTAGGAATAAATTAAATTCGTAAAAAGACGGATTTATGGAGAAATGGGTTGAAGCAGATTACGACACGGTCGAAAGATAATTGCGACAAAATCTATGCCAGTCGCATCACAGTAGGTGGATATTTTGGAATTGTAAAAATGGTCTTACGGACTGCATAGAGAAATGTAAGATTGTCTTTATGTGGCTTGACAGTTCTTTTAATGCCGCTTTACCGGCTTTTGTTATTCTTTAATGTTGTATTAAAAGCATAAACCGCAATAAAACAGCGGCCAGGTGCCTATTATGTTTTCACGGTCCAACTTAAAGAATTTTCTTCGCTCTAAACGCCATACTTTGGAAACGATAGAGTAGCTCTTAAAAGCTAATTTTCAGGAATAATTTAGACTATTTGTTTAATAGTTAATCATTGAAATAACTCGAAGTTAGATAGACAAGTTTCTGGCCATGGACGGACGTTACGAAACAAGTGAACAATAGCACTAAATCAGCCGAAACAGAAACAGCAACTTTTTACTCGGATTTCATGATGTCAGGTTTTATTTGGATAATTGATGTATGTGAAGTAAGCAACGAGAATGGAATTGCGGATCCAGGAATATGTCAGTTGTAATTTGTAAATATCTTGGATGGGAGGAAACTTTTAATGCCTTCACTGTCTTACCTCGGATGCAATGGTTACATGCAAACAGTTTTGATTCTGATCAGACGCCGCGTCACGCCTCGCCTGATCTTGATCAAAACTGTTTGACACTCAAGTATATAGTTCTTGAGTAAAAAATATCTAACATTTAATTTTGAGAAATAAAAGCAGTCGGCAATTGTTTAAAGCAGATGTCGTCATGGTAATGAAGGGGTTAACGGTGCGAACATTTGAAGAAATATATTAAATTTATTAGTCTGTAAATTACCTTCTAGTTACATATAGGATGCTTGATACATGTACCACGTATATTCAAGCGACGACCCCTTAAACCTTATCCTGGTGTGATGTCGTCTGCTTTGAAATTGTAGTCTGCAAAATTTGTTAAATTTCGATTTATACATTTGTTTAGTGAAGAAACCTGAAGTCGAGTGTCAAACAGTTTAGATCCAGATCAGACACCGCGTGACGCGGCGTCTGTTCTGGATCCAAACTGTTTGCAAGAAACAATGAAGTCGTGATCAGCAGGTTAATAGCGTTTAAATAGAAGACTGTTTCATGCCAAAATGTAAAGCAGCAAGTACATATCCAAACTTTCTGTTTTACATTCATCTTTATATATTGTAAACATGTGGATGAGGACATATGGATTTTCTTTTCTTCTTTATACTTGAATTCAGTTTTCCTTTTTCTTTTTTTGTAAACTAAGATAGATATATTTTCTTCTGTACTACATCATAACGTACTTACGATTGACATCAAGGGAAGGGCCTTCTCTAATGTTGATATAACTTGTGGCCCAACGGCAACCCGTTTGCAATATATTATAATATATTGATAATTTGTATACATATATGCTGTAAAAACTGTGTACATGAAAGTCGATAAATGTATATATCTGATATTTGCAATAAAATATGATTAAATCAATTAAATCAAACATATTGTAAACAGCCAACTGCTTTACACACCAAACTGTCTATGATAAAGACTCTTTATTATTTTTTCCTAAAAACTTATACAATCGAACCTCTATATCTCGAATTCGCTTAACTCGATTTTACCCGTAATTCTACAAATGAATTTACAATATTTCTACCTCGCTTTAGTCGAACATAACGTTATTTTAAAGTTACAACGTGGTTAAACCATGTTTAACTTTGAAATGGGGATTTATTTAACTTAAGCCTGTTCAAAATATCACAATTTAGCATAATATTAAATAAATTTATTATATCATTGCAGTAAATACATTGCCCAATATGGATAGCGTAATTAGAAATTGAGCATAAAAGTGCAGACGACATATTTTAGCAGACGCGATTGTTTCCGAGAAATTATGAAATCCGACATTTAACGGCGACGGTGAAAATATTAAAGTGATATTATATTTAAGTGCTCCCTCCTAACAACAGCCCTCCTAACAACGGCCCCCTATTTATAACAATGTTTGCTGCTGTGTCCTAAACAAGACCATTATATTATTCAATATCGTTTTCTTAAAATTGTCATTTGCCGTTTTTTCTAAAAGTTACGTACTGGACAGAAGAAACATAAAGACGAATGACAAACAGTTTGAAAATGTAGTCCAAAGGTATTCCCTTCCTCCCTATAACAACTCCCTTCTAACAACACACACAATCTGTGTCTTTCACAGGGTGTTGTTATAGAGAGGGGACACTATACATGAACATGGTCCAAACATATTATACTGGGTAGATATTATTCAAGCTCTATTGTTTATATTGACTGAAATCAATCGTTACCCAGGACAGAATGTCTGAAGAAGTATCAAACGGGAGTTGTTTAACAATTAACATTAGCTGTGTACAAACACTATATTTTAGTTTTCCATGGTATATTTACACATATTTGTCTTTACAAGGTAAAGAAGACATTCCACATTCATATTAATAAGTCCATAAGAAATAAAACACCAAATGGGCAAACCTACAAACACTTTGCATAGTCCATTGGCAAATATGTTAAAATACAACTTAATGAAGAAGCAGCTCTAACGATATCTAGATTTTTAAATACAGGCTAACGCTTAATGCAGGACGAAAGTAATCCAGATAGCTCTCCACGGAGCGGTCACCATTCCTTTAGAACGTCAAGCCATCGCAGTGCTGCCATTTTCCGGATTTTTCCCTAAGTCTTCGGATTTGTACCCTAGCGGATGGTAGCTTAAAACTTACTTTCAACCTGTTTATAGGTTTAAGGTACGATTACTAAAATTGCGTCTGAAAAATTAAAAAATTGAAATCTTAGGATGTTTATGATCAACTTATGGCAGCCCTACCATCGTTTATCGAATCGGTGCTGAACGCAGGTTTTTTTGTATGCGGAAATATGCACATCGACTTGGGGTAATTAAAGAACCTTGAGGGGTGATGTCAACGTCATGCACGCATTTAAGTGCAAATCTACAATGCGACACGCTCCCTAGCTGACCCCTGTGTCGCGAGTCCATTTCTCTTCTGTCAAAGAGATCACGGAAAACCCCTTAAATCTTGCTAAATCCCGTTACACTTCGAGGTCGATTAAACATTCAGTATGCACAAAAGATATAACACTTGAAATTATTCTTAAACAAAATATTAAGCTTTCTTAAAGAACTCCACACTGAACGTGTTTCGGATATTAGATTAACATCACGTGACCACCGCGTGACTCTCGCGAGATCTTTTATTCCTCGTGAATATATTTTCAGACGCTAATAATGGAATCAAATAGATGGGCAAATTGCACGAAAGAAAACTGTATCAAATTAATGCATGACGAACCAATCGTGCACTTGAAAAAGAATAAAGTCATCATATGTTAGGTCTGTTTTTGTGACGTTGATTACGTTTTGAACCAAGGGCGACGTAGCGGCAGCAGCCGAATGCACCAATTTAAGTGTTTTGTGATATTTTTGTTGCTTAAATGTTGACAAATATAGTGATTTATGTGTTAATAAATGCGGCCATGATGCATTGCTTTTTTAGGTGATTAAGCGATTATATTGATACAAATTTAAATTGGACGAAGTTAACCCCTAGAAAAACAAAACTGACAGTTAATCTTGTGGCAAGCAGCCATTCTTAGAAGTAGAAATACTGCCCTATAAAGACAGATGACCGTTTAACTCTTTGTGCCCTAGTCCCGCCTATAGGCGTGCTTTTCAAACAGTGTACATGTGAATAGTACACTTGTCCTATGCAAACAGTGAAGATCCTGATCAGAGGGCTCCGAAAGGAGCCCTCTGATCAGGGTCTTCACTGTTTGTCACAATGCCAAACATTGACAAAAACAACCCTTAAAAGTCAGAAATGGACTAGACTAAAATGGAAACTGGAATTGTCCATTTAAAGTTTCAGGGAGGAAAGAGTTAATGCAGGACAAAGGTAAAGCAGAAAACTCATTTTGGAGAGTGTGATTTACCTATGTCCTAAATTATGATGTCGACGGTATCTAAAATTTAAAATCATTTCTTGATCAGTCACTTAACATAAACGTTTTACTGTTGTTGATGGGTTTAGTTTTTGTCTATTTGATATTTCTCTTTTTTCAGTATAAATCAAACTTGACCTGCGTTTTAATAGGGTTGTCAGTTTCTGCAAACAATGAAGACCACCCAACATGCCACCACTGTAGAAACATCAGTGACGAGTTCAGTAAAGAAATCGATGGCCGTCGATGACCATCGATGGCGAGTTGGCTACCGATTTGAAATACAGTAGAGAAAACAGTATTCTTCCGTTCAAACGCAAATGCATTGCATTGAAATACATGTATAGAAAATGACAATTTGTTGACACTTCTGACTACCATTTTTAATCTGAGTGCAATGAGTTTGGAGCCTGATCAGACGCCGGGTTACCTGGCGTCTGATCTGGCTTCAAATTGTTTGCATTGAAAATGATAGTTTCAGCGTACTCGTTTTTTTGGGAAAGAACACGTTTTCTCTACTGTACTCTGCAAGCTGCACACGGGTCACAAACTGCTAACCTTACCAGCAAACAAGGGTAATTGAACACGCCACTGCAATCGACTGGAGACACAGAGCATTTTCACTGCCTGATAAAAGGATTTTGATATATGCATATAAAACTTTTCTGTTCACGACCACTAGATAAAAGGCCTTTCAACTGCATAATAGACAGGTGACAGCTTAAAACAAAGTGAACGTAAAACAGAAAACTCCTAAAGGAGTTTTCTGTTTTACGTTCACTTTGCTTTGAGCAGTCACGTACCTTAACACCTAATATTTAACATACTTTAGTGGTCTTAACTCTTTCCTCCCTGAAACTTTAAATGGACAATTCCAGTTTCCATTTTAGTCTGGTCCATTTCTGACTTTTAAGGGTTGTTTTTGTCAATGTTTGGAATTATGACAAACAGTGAAGACCCTGATCAGAGGGCTCCTTGCGGAGCCCTCTGATCTGGGTCTTCACTGTTTGCATAGGACAAGTGTACTTTTCACATGTACACTGTTTGAAAATGACGCCAATATGCGGGACTAGGGTTCAAAGGGTTAATATAGAGAGGTTAAACTGTTTGTATTAACATCCGTGAATGAGTTGATGTAAGTATGTTTGAACTTGTATTGTATCACAAGGTTTGAGAACGCTGTTCGTTAACGCACTGATCCCTCAACCGTCAAATGTATAATTCCAGTCTGCAATAAAGTCGAATCCATTTTAAGTACAATTTTTGTTGTGTTATACAATATATCGCAAAAAGGCAAACAGTGCCGACCAAGATCAGAGCGTTCCTATAGGATACTTCTGTTCTTGGTCTATGCTGTTTGCATGGAACAATTGTGCTCTCCATAGGTACACCGTTTCTAACAAACGACTATATGGAAATGCTTCACGTATTTAGATGAACCCAATAGCAGCGTTTGTACGCTATTGGCATGTTTCCATTGCAAACAGTTTGAAACTAGATCGGAAGACGCGTAACAAAATGTATGGTAACTGTGTTATAAAATAATGTCATTTTCTACATTTCATTGAATTGTATTGTGCTTGAGGTTTGTTTCGTTCTTTTACTGAATACATCGACATTATCACCATTGTTTATGTTTATGATGTATTGTCTTATATTGATAAACAGTGGAGAAAACGTTATTCTTTCCCGTTTAAACGCAAACGAAACGCAAACGCATCGCAATAAAACGTAGAAAAAAGCCAACATTTCGTCAATTCAGACTGTTCATGTTAATCTGAGTGGCAAACAGTTTGGAGCCTGATCAGACACCGGGTTACCCGGCGTCTGATCTTGCTCCAAACTATTTGCAATGGAAATAATAGTTTTAACGTAAAAGCGTTTATTGGGAAATGATAACGTTTTCTCCACTGTACCATTGTATGCAACGAGATACAGTGGAGAATCTGTTATTCTTTCCCGATAAACGCGTTTACGCGAAAACTATTTTTTCTTTTACAAACAGTTTGGAGCCAGATCAGACGCCGGGTAACCCGGCGTCTGATCAGGCTCCAAACTGTTTGCCACCAAGATAAACATGAAATATCAGAATTGTCCATAAGTTGTTCTTTTCTACGTTTTAGTGCTTTGCGTTTGCGTACGTTTGCGTTTAAACGGGAAAGAATAACAGATTCTTCACTGTACATTGCATGTTTGCGTTAAAATAGATTATTTTGAACCATGAGTCTTGATTCTTGAAATCTTTATTTCTGTATATGCATGACGAGAAACTGTGGTTTAGTCAATGTAACATTTATATCATTGTTACCTCTACCTTTATCTTATACTTTTTCTGATAACAATAGTCTACACTGTTAGAGACTATAGATATAGTCATTTTATCGTCACGCTACCAATTTCAATTTGCACTGACCTCAAAGTTTCTTCGTTGTTTTCCTATTTTCCGTTGTATACATAATAATGAGCCGTGCCATGACAAAACCAACCTTATTACACTGTAAAAGTGTACAGACCAAACACCGTTGTCATCCCAGGCTCTGCATTTGTGTTTGGTATACACTGTCAAATACCGTATATAATACTGCTAAATACAATGTTTTTGAAGCATGTTGTTGGTGTCAAACAGAGTAGACCAAGACAAGCTGATGCGTCTTTGACACCGGGCTGGTCTTGATATACACTGTTTGCGATGCAATATGTCAGATTTTCTCATCGCTCTACTCATTCAAACGTATGTATTCCACTTAAAGTAATATCTAAATGAATGTCAAACAATATAGATCATAAGCATTACGCCGTCTTACGATGCGTCTGATCAGGATCCAAACTACTTGCAAATAATCATTGTATTTGGAAAATGAGGCACTGAAGGGGTTAAGCAATGAACATTGTACTTTACGTGTTTACTTTAGTCAAGTTACCTTATATCTAAATTCGAGAAATAAAAGCAGACGACACTTGCTTAAAACATTATGACGTCATGGCAGTGACTGCTGGCGTCATGGCGTTGGAGGGATTAACCCTTTACCCAATAACCCGTATATAAAATACAGGTGAACACTTAAAGCAGGTTGAAAGTAAAGCAGAATGTGTAGTAACCATCTACTAGGCTACATAAAAATATTGTTATGGTAATTGTTCATGAGGGTATAAACTGGAAATATTTTCTTCAGCGGAGGAATAAGTTAGAAGCGCTAAAAGTCGCTTCTATGGGGTAAAGGGTTAATAGATACTGGCAAGGTGATAAGAATTACTTGCATGCGCAATAAAGAATCCTGTCTATTATCAGCCTTAACCGTATTACAGTTCTACAGATTGTCTTTTTCATAGGGTACGTTTATGTATAATGATATCGAGTCGTCTTACATAAAAACCGGTGTCATTTTCTTCATCAATTTACTACTTTTGTATCCATCTAATATCGAAAGTGTTCCTGAAATATCACATGATTTTCAAAATCCTCTTATCCCAATCTAACTTACAATGATATCTATTCAATCCGGTATCGACAAATAAAAAACTTAAACTACAGTCAAACATATGTCAATATGCTACTCTTTAGGTAATCATTGATGTATAAAAAGACATGTGACAGCTTAATGCAGGACAGACGTGAAGCAGGAAGCTCCTTTAGGAGCTTCCTGCTTTACGTTTGCCCTGCATTAAGCTACCCCCTGCATTAAATGTGACCAATCCATGCTCTTTGGCGTGGCCGTTAAATACAATCGTGTCTGTATCAATTCCGACACTCTTAACGAGAAATCTAGCCTGATATGCTCAAATAATCAAGATAGGACCAACACACAGACGCGATAACTCTCCCTATATCTTTTTTCACAAGACATTCTGTAGCAGTTCTCCATCTAATCCGATCAAATCAAGATACAAAATCGATGGGATCTAATCAAGTTCTCTCGCGGTGAATAATGATCTTTACCCATAGCTGGCGACTGAAAACACAAGATAAGAGAATCGGCGTGTTTAGTGTTTTCGATAGCGTGATAATCAACCGCCATTTTGGATTACAAGTGGAAGCCATTTTGCAGCGGAAGTTGGCATTGACTGAACCGGAAATGAAAATGACTCGGTTTGTTCCCTCGCACCATTTGTTCCAGAAAAGCGGTCATTTCTTGTTCTTTGGAGCAAACGTGGTCGCATATAGATTACCTTTGTTAAAACTGAAGCCCATTAACTTATTAACACATCAGGATAAAGTCTCGTTTAGTCAACCTTTTCACGTCAAATTCAACCGTCATATTTAACCCTCCAAGACAAAATATTGTCTACGAAATGTGCCGTCTAAAAATTACTGCAATATTCACTTTCTTAAAGTTTTGACTGGAGAAATATTGTTTCAAACAGTTTGGATTCTGATCTGGATCCAACTGTTTGCAATGTTGACTTTGGTCATCTATTGAGCAAAAGGAGAAAAAAGTAAACTTTCAAGATGTTCAACTCTTTTCCCCTGTAAACATGGAGGCGTCATATTGAATAGAGAAATGTAGAAAGAAGTCTACAATTTTTGTCTGGATTATGCGCTTTGGAGAGAAAACTGATTGAAGACATTACAAACATTGTAGATCTTGAAAACACCTTGAGTCTGATTAGGGTCTTAACCGTGTGTCACTCATTCGTATTGTTTCTTCAGGCAAATTGGCATCGCTATACAGTGGAGAATGTGTTATTCTTTCCCAATAAACGCGTTTACGCTAAAACTATTATTTGCAGTGCAAACAGTTTGGAGCCAGATCAGACGCCGGGTAACCCGGCGTCTGATCAGGCTCCAAACTTTTTGCCACCAAAATAAACATGAAATATCAGAATTGTCCAAAGGTTGTTCTTTTCTACGTTTTAGCGCTTTGCGTTTGCGTACGTTTGCGTTTAAACGGGAAAGAATAACAGATTCTCCACTGTACAATTGATATGATATTGAAAGGATTGACCAATGATAGAAATTGTTAACCCCTTCACTGCCATGACGTCACCAGGTTTAAACAATTGCCGTCTGCTATTGTTTCTCAAATTTAAACTTTAGGTATTTTGAGGTAAGAAATATCAAAATGGATGACACACAGTTTGGTCCTGATCAGACCAAACCTAATCGCAAATAACTATAGTACTCGGGGTAAGGTAGTTAAGGGGTTAACCTTTTGCTTGCTATATATAACGATTTGACTATCATTTTCAACAGTCGTTGGATCCAGATCAGACGCCGCGAAACGGGGTGTCTGATCTTAATTCAACCTCATTGACCTTTGTGTTAACTCTTTCCTCCCTGAAACTTTAAATGGACAATTCCAGTTTCGATTTAAGTCTAGTCCATTTCTGGCTTTTAAGGGTTGTTTTGGTCCATTTTTGGCATTATGACAAACAGTGAAGACCCTGATCAGAGGGCTCCTTTCGGAGCCCTCTGATCTGGGTCTTCACTGTTCGCACAGGACAAGTGTACTATTAACATGTACACTGTTTGAAAATGACGCCTATATGCGGGACTAGGGCTCAAAGGGTTAATAATGCGGATGCAAATGACTTTACCCTGTAATTTAAAAAACAAACAATGACAGACAACAATTCTGAAGCAGACGATAGTATAACAGATGAATAGTTAACCCTTATCCTGCTACAAAATCGACTTCAAAATTGTGGTCTACAAAAATGTATTAAAAACAAGATTTATGCGTTTTAATGAAACAACCAAAAATACGAGTTTTAAGCAGTTTGGATCCAGACCAGACGCAGCTTTAACCGTCGTCTGATCTGAATCCAAAATGTTAGCAAAACCCAACGAAGTCGCGATCAACAGACAAAGGGTTAAACTATTTTTTTTTCACATGAAAATATACAGAAAAGGCGAGTTTTTATAAAGTCTCGTATTTTATGAAATAAAATCATGTGCAGTTCTGAATATATTGAAAATTCATTTTCATGTATTCGCTTTGAATCTGTTTTGGGAATTTCGTTTCGTGTTTCATGTATTAGAAAAACAGAATATGTGGTTATTGTACCACGACGTGAACATCTGTCAGTCAACTCTGCTAAAACTATCAACTCACTAAATTCAGGGTGTAAGATTTGAATTAAATGTCATTAAATATTATCAAAGTCTATAATTATAACTTTCGGGTTTATCAGTACCTCATGAGAGTACAATCTCCACAGCGTTTTAACCTGCGTTGATGTGGTTGAGAGACACGTGATCTATGATAAGCCCCTTCAGTGTTATATAATACACGGCTGTAGAAACTGTCAATGAACGAATCCTTCCATCGCCGGGAAAACATAGCTCTTGGTTTAACCCTATCTTGCAAAATTAAATTGCCAGTTTGGAATCTTTCATTGGCTTTTACAAGCCCATAAAACTGTGGTCTGTACTGTTGTTGCAAATCTAAATGTATGACAACTTCACTGGAGACATATTGAAATGATTGTCAAACAGTTTGGGTACTGATAGACTCCGCGTGACGTGGCGTCTAATCAGGATCCAAACTGTTTTCAAGGTCGACTGTAGACGCCAATGACAATGGAATGAGATAACACTTTCCTAATGACGCCCATGTCACCTTCTCCAAATATGTACAACAAAAGAATATTCATTGCTGGTGTTGAATACAGTTGACAATGTATCGTATACAGTGGAGAATCTGTTATTCTTTCCCGTTTAAACGCAAACGTACGCAAACGCAAAGCGCTAAAACGTAGAAAAGAACAACTTTTGGACAATTCTGATATTTCATGTTTATCTTGGTGGCAAACAGTTTGGAGCCTGATCAGACGCCGGGTTACCCGGCGTCTGATCTGGCTCCAAACTGTTTGCACAGCAAATAATAGTTTTAGCGTAAACGCGTTTATTGGGAAAGAATAACACATTCTCCACTGTACATGTAGCTAGACAAAGATGAAGTCGACAGCTCCTACATGTTTTGCACATTTCACATGTTTGATCTAGTCGTTACTTCTGTAAGAAAGAAATCCATTACCAAATATGACGTTGTTGGTTTTTTTTAAATTCGGGAAGGTTTTTTACTTATTAAGTTAGAACCTATTTGCCAACCCCATTTTCATGTACTTAAATTCATACTTGTTGTATTATCGATTACATTTATATATAAATATATAATGCAACCATGTCAATAATAGTATTGTTAATAAAATATTTTTTATAAATTACAAAATTGTTAAAATATGTTTAAACTAAATTGCTTTGAAAAATTACGGTGCCTTAAAGGGACTCGCAACCGGATGGTGTACTTGTCAAAATAAAATAAAATACTCAAATAAAAGCAATTTGTGGCATTATTTGGCTTCTGACATTAAAAAAATATGATCAGTCCAAAAAAAGTCTCAAGAATCGTCACCGAATCTTAGATTTTTAGATATTTTCCATCGTTTTTCTATACCGACTAGTAGACGGTATAGTTGTTGTTGTTGCTTCTCTACACGGGCTCAGACATAAACACGAGCCGAATTACGAAGTTGTATGCACTTTCGATCGCTACACATTGAAATACGTTAAATCGATCCGAGATAAACGGATAGTTCCGTGGTCCATTGGTCTAAGCGGTTCCCCTATTTTGCCTTCTGTCCGCCAATGCCGGGCCCCGGGTTCGAATCCCACCAGAGACCAATATTTTTTTTTATTGAAATACATTTTTTTAAACAGAATTTCTTATCCTAAACTAATTCTTTACCATTTATATAAGCGTTTGACACATATTTACAAATTACTATTTTTTATGCACCATCTGGTTGCGAGTCGCTTTAACACAAAGTTGAATATATAGGTAATTTGCATATATTATAGTGGAGAAACGTTATTCTTTCCCAATAAATGCGTTTACGCCAACAAAATTATTTTCATTGCAAACAGTGTCGATAACCCGGCGTCTGATCAGGCTCAAAACCGTTTGTTACTCAGTTTAAAATGAATCGTCAAAATTGTCAAAAAATGTTATTTTACCCATGTTTGCACTGCGTTTGCGTTTCGTTTGCGTTTAAACGGGAAAGATTAACTGTATAGGGAGCAAAGGTTACACTTTTTGTTTGATTGAGTTTAACTCTTTGAAGGCTCGCACAGTATTGTATGCTTCGAATTTGTATCTGCTTACATAGTAAAAATAACACCTTTTGCGTGTATTTTGGCGCAATAAAGATTTTGAATATCATATGTTTCACTATCGAGAAAAAAACCGAGTGTCAAACAAACCAGATATCAATAAAGAGGTTAGGTTACCAAGCGTATGGTCCGGGTCCTAGCTGTTTGCAAAAGCAAATGATGACTTCATTGTAGGAAAAAAGCGTAAGAGCTGATAATGCGTGGAAATGCGTTATATTGCTATTTCCCAGTAAACAGAGGTGGACTAAAACAAGTATGCCCATCGCAAACAGGTTGGATCTACATCAGATAACGAGTAACTCGGCGTCGGATCAGGTTCCAAATCGTTTGCAAAACAAACTGTATACAACTTAAAATATATTTTAAGTTCTACACTTAATTTCAATGCGTTGCGCTTGCGCATAGATTACTTTTACCCATTTGTGCCCACGATCCAATATATGGGACATAGGCAAACAGTGTAGACTCTGATCAGACGCCGCATTATGCGGCGTCTGATTAGAGTCTGCACTGTTTGCTGACAGGAATTTCAATAATGTATACCCCACTGTGGGAAGCAGACGACAGGTGTAGCATGGAGAGGTTTTTTATTTCATTCGAACTATTATCCGCCTGTGCTTTCACGGAAAAGCAATTTATCCTGCATCTGTGGATTACATATTAGCGCCTGACACGACAGATTCTGATGTATAAAATCAGATTTTAGATCTATAACATGAAAAACAGTAAAACCCGGACTAGTACTTAAGGTTTGGTTTCCATGGTTTTCCCCTCGCTGTTACATGTAATGAGGACAAAATGCGTGTTTCAAACAGTCTAAACCCCGATCAGACGCCGCGTAACGCGGATCGAAAGTGTTTGACACTAGTTGTGAAATTAATTGAGTCATACTGCCATAAATCTTACTTTGAAACAATATTGCAGACAACAGTGTTGAAACAAACGACAATATGGCATTGAAGGGGTAAAAACCGCACGATAAATTTGGCAATGAAATAGTTACGTGTAAGGCATTCACTACCAATCCCTTCTGCACTGGCATGTGCAAATATTTAACATCCTGGTCAGATTCAATGCATAGGTGTCCGGCTCAAAAAAAAAATTTTTTTTTTTTGCTTCTGTAGTGCTAGATCTATCATATATAAGAGATCTAGCACTACAGAAGCAAACAAACATGACACCGTTACTATAATGTCAACATGTCTAAAATTCTGTATTTTACATTTAACTATTTCACTGCCATTTTTTTCGTGAGATTTTTACCTCTTCACTGTTTCATTGTCGTCTGTTTCAATTTTGTTGTATGCAATGTCGTTTCAAAGTTAAAAATAAATAAGGCAGTATGACACTGCAGAGATTTCAAAACGAGTGTCAAACAGTTTGGTTCCTGATCAGACGCCGCGTGACGCGGCGTCTGATCAGGATCCAAACTGTTTGCAAACGCGCTTTTAAGCGTCGTTGACATTGAAAGGGTTAAAAGTAGACGATGGTTTTACAAGCATACGACATCATAGCAGTGAATGTGTTAGACTAGATGTGTCGTTATAAAGACAGTGAAAAGGTTATTTTTATGTGTGGTTTTGAGTATATGGATGCTAAACCTTTACGTTAATATCATCAATAGATAGTCGTTATTGTGGGCGAGCTAACAAGACTTTACTGTGTATGGATATATGAGGCGAAAACAGTAACATTTACGTTAAATGTCCACTGTAAAGAAGATACATGGGAAAGTGTTACAGACAGGTCATTGTTTGGCAAATTAATACCAGTACATACAAAAACTACTAAGAAATGTCTGCATTAACTTACACTTACTTTGGAATCCAAATGTGTTTAGATTCAATATTTTTTTCTCAGTTATCTTATCACATCAATATAATCATGCTAATATAATCATTTAGAGGTTTACTATATATAGATATATTTATATGTAAAAACGAACTTTACATTACATATAGATATATTTATTCACCAACAAATGTACATTTGCACGGCACGTTTATTAAAGCATAGCACAATAGTAAGCATGATCAATCAACAGACCATGTCAAACAACATTATACGATATCATAAGGATATCACAAAACAGAGTAAAAGTATACTCTTATTTCCATTGTGGTCCTTACGTCCTTCAGTGAATGATTCTTTAACACTAGTTAGGTTGAAATGGTACAAGATACTGTAGAAAAATCCGTAGTTGTTCAAGAAAAGGATTTGGTCTTAAAAGACTTTCAGATAGTACTCGAGTATAATTTGGTACGTCCGTCAATTGGCGAGAATGATCGATCTCTCAACGAAGTGTACCGATATTTAGGATTCTCATTCCGATTCCTAAGGCATTTTGCAGGACAATTCTGATACAGAATGTGTTCAGCAACTACTCACTGGAAACGCACAAATATCACAAAAGACAAATGTTTGTTTATGCATGACAACAGTTATTTTAAAATCTTCTAAATAAGCTCTCTGAATTAATTCTGTCATGCATTAAACGACTATCTCTCTGGAATGTTAAAATGTGTATTAACAACTGCGACCAACACCTTTGAGCGATGACTAAGATGAGAAGTTTGATGAATATTAAGAACAGTTGCCCAAGATAACAAGCAAAACATGAACTGATCGACATGGATAAAAACCTTACATTGTTTAATTGTGTTAGGCATTTTAGAAGATTGCCCAAAGATTATCAAAATAGGAAAAGACATCCTGAAATGTACGGCAATGTGCTATAACAACAGTAAATATAACACGAACAACACACAAGAAAAAACAGTGGAGAAAACGTTATTCTTTCCCAATAAAAGCGTTTACGCTAAAACTATTATTTACATTGCAAACAATTTGGAGCCAGATCAGACGCCGGGTAAACCGGCGTCTGATCAGTCTCCAAACTGTTTGCCACTCAGCTTAAAATAAATCTGTGAGAAATGTCAAAAAGTTGCAATTTCCGCCATATACGCGTTTGCGTTTAAACGGGAAAGAATAACGTTTTCTCCACTGTACACTTCGACTGGTATGTATACACACTGTAGGTCCAGGTCAGAACACATGATGGTCAGGATTTTCAAATACATAACAAATTAAAATCAATTTAAAGCAGATGGTATTTTGGCAGAAGAAAAGTTTAATCTGCGCACTATGGCGAAATTGCGAGAATGTTGCAAATAGTTTGTATCAAGAGTAACTCGGTGTCTCATGTGGATCCTAGCTGTTTGAATATGAGATTTTTTCTCTCAAAGAGACTACAAATAAATCTACTCAGAGAATTGTTGCAGACGACACATATTATAGACGACAATTATATGGAATATTAAGCGTTGTAAGATAGCGTATGAAAATATCTTTGAGCGCCAAAATATTTCTAATTGACGATATGATCTTATACCATTTGTAATGCCATTCAGTGTCTGCGTTTTTGTCAATAGATGGCTTTATCTGTTGTATAGTATTTACCTCTTATATTTATTTGCAGGAAGTAATGAAACGAGATTACTGTGGAAAGATAGTTTTTGTTGTAAATAGCGAAACTGAACGCAATTGCATTTAGCAATAAAATGGCAGCTTTTTTAAAGTCATTTCGAGCTATTTTTAGCAGAGTGGAAAACTGTTTGAAGCCTGATCAGAGCCGGATTACCCGGCGTTTGATTTGATTTATATATATATATATATATATAAAGTCAGAGGTATTTAGCCGCATCCTTTATTTTACAGATAGCAGGATTTCTAGCATTATCGCAATGATAACATTACCCCCACCCTCCCACAAACGTTATTGTTTACAGTTTAAACAAGGCTTAGAGCAAATACATTTAGTTTGTGTTTATTTATGTTGACGCCTGTATTGATAGGAGTTTCAAATAGTTTGGGGGCAAAGTCAGGCGTCAAGTTAACAGTAATTTTTTCTCTGTATTCAAACTTCCTGTTCTACTTTACGAAAAAGATCGAAATTATACATAACAAGCTAACACTTTTATTGAACAAGTTGCTTGGAAGTTCACTTGCATCAGTCAACAATTCATTTTATTTTTTTCAAATCAATCGAAACAATAGACATTGTCATATTTTATTTCCATATCATGTTATCTGTAGAGGTTCTAGCCTATACAGTATATTTATTTAGTTTTATGTACTGCATTTGCGATATTTTCTCCGTGTTCACTAATATGTCATTGTTGGAATGTTTTAAAATGCCTCAACTAGTTTACACGACATAATAATTACATTAATGTGCAGAAAAATAAATTAAATGACTGTATTTTGCTTTTATAATTTAATTGTAACAATAAAATATATTACATAATTAAAAGGGTACCTTTTTAAATAACTAGTGGTTTTTGGCGGGGAAAATAAAACGCGCTCTAACTATGTCTATTAAGCAATGGTTTTAGCTATAATAAGAATTTCTTTAAAGAAACAGGGAGTGCATGCTTGAGAAACATGTCGTTCCCTATGAAAATGACAACATTTCTTTCATACATTATTTACAGTTTCATTTCAAGCGGTATTAGCTTTATTGCCAAGAAAAAACCAATAATGTTTTGATATTTTTTCATACAAACCAGAGGAACAAATACCTACACAGGAACGCCTGTAGTACAATGCTCCCTCCCCACAACGGCCCTCTTAACAACGACTCCCTCCTTACAACGACCCTTGTCGGAGTTCCCTGAACAGGATAATCATGTCTAATGCTTTTACTGCTGTAATATCGTCTGCTTAATGTTGTCGTCAGCTGTTTTTCTCAAAGTGGCATATTGGGCATTTTGACAGAAAAAAACCCCTCAATGACTCGTGACAAACAGCTTGAATCCAGATCAGACGCCGCGTTAAGCGGCGTCTAATCTGGATTCAAGCTGTTTGCAAATATAATCCAAGTTCCGTCCCTATAACGAATCACTCCGAACAACGCACACATTTTGTGTCTCCCATTGGGTGTCATTGTAGAGAGGGAACACTGTATTTCATTAGATATTGGCCTGCAACAATAGTGTATGCTTCATAGTTATCGCCTGCAATTGTTCTTAGAAAATTAACTTTAAAGTCAAGACGCGTTAAATCGAGGTTTTGGGTCATGATTAGACACCGCGTTTGATGGTCTCTATTCTGGATCCAAAACGTTTGTAAATTATTCTAGAGAGGTCGCAACTTGCAGAAAAGAAACACGGATCTCTCTAAAGACTGGTGATGCTGAATTGCAGAGAAAAATAAATAAAACAGGAAGCTATGAAAGAACTTCCTGCTTTACGTTTGTCCTGCATTAAGTTGACTATTGAAGTTAAAGACTGCTATTTAATGCACCGTTCAGTGACTGGTAAATGGAAGTATGATAGTTTGTCTCTTGTGTTTCCTTAGCTGCCTGGCGACACTTTGCCATGTATGCGCTATCATATTGTCGTCTATTTAGACAACCAGATACCCATTGTTTTTTTGGCTGAAAATACGCTTTAGTCGGGTTCTTTCTTTACGCGGTACACAGTAATAATTCGAAACTAATGAACTGGATCCCATTTGTATACAGAATGAAAGTCAACATGTTTTAGAGCATCAAAAAGATCACTAAACGCTCCGTCAAGTGGTTGAACATTATTGTTGAGAAGCATGGTAGGAATGAATACATGTTTTAACAAGCTAGAAACTCCCCCGCCCTCCATTAAACCATCACTTTTTACTTTTTATACGTCTCCGAATTAATACGAATATTTTGCTATTATAAAATCAACGCATGCACGTAACGTGACTGTTGAGCAAACACTAACATAGCTCATGCCTATTCGTCAGATCTGGATCAAGCCCCGTGTAATTGTTTGCGAGCAGGGGTTTAAATGAACATTATTCAATTTCTCAAACCTGTTCATTCACAACACATAACATAAAACGCCAGTCACAGTAGCTGCTAATTACGTACGTGCGGTTTTTATTCATCACCCTTACTCTGCATAATTGTCGTCTGCTTCAAAGTGTCGTCTGCAATATTTATATCTATATTTAGTTTAAATATATTATATAATGTAAAGAAGCATCGATACAAGTAACAAACAGTTTGGATCCTGATCAGACGCCGAGTTACTCGGCGTCTGATCATGATCCAAACTGTTTGCAAATTGCGGTAAAACAGCAATGAACAGTATTATGGGTAATATAACATACACAAAATAGTTGACCGACAGAACTGTATGAAGCTAAAAGAGGCATATTAGATATGTAACTAAGATTATACTGAATCGGCTCTGCGAGGAATGTATTCGATTCGAGATATGAGATTCCCAAAATGCCTCTTCGAATGGGGTAAAAGCCACCATTTCGGTTCCTGTGTGAAAGTGTGCTCAAGACAAAGTTTCTTACCAAATAACCTTCACGCAATGATGTTGATTATGCAAAATTGACAAAGTAACGGATTTGGCGGGAAAACTACAGATGACACTGCGAATGCATTTTTAACATCAAAAGAGAATTCTATGTGAGCTTGATGCTACCCTTAATAATGGTACCTGCAACCAGTTTTGATCCAGAGCAGACATTGGGTTTATCGGTTTCTGTTCTTGATCGTAGTCGTTTGATGCTTATTTTGGAGCTTCATTAGTAATAAAAGAATCGAGTTGAAAAATTAAATTAAGTAAACGTGCAAACGATTATTCTTTACAAGGCGATATCTCAGGATTATAAACATAAATGACTTTTTGAGATTAACCAATATAAGCAAAGAGCCTACTAAAGAGGGGCATTGCGAAATGGTGCATCTAATCAAGGTTTGCATTATTAATTGTTCTGTTGTATGGAAAAAGTACGAAACGTTTTTAGATCGTTCTTGTATATTATTTATAATAAAATATTCCCTAAGTACACAGTGGGTTCCATTGCATTGGCCAGGCATGAAATCCGGTAACAAGATAGATCAGCATTACAGGGCTATTTGAGCTTGATTCAAATTAGTTCACTATCTTCACACGTGTATACTTCAAGAACTGATATTCACTGTAAACAGTTTTGAGCCAAGTATCCTTTGAAACGGAATCAGGGGTCCGTTTCATAAAACTTCGCACGACAAAAGCGATCGTAAGTCAAAACTTTCAAATACATTTGAGTTCTGATTTCTCTATCTAATCCTGTCTTGTGACATCTCTTTGGAATCGTCTTTTCAAGACGATTCCAAAGAGATGTCACACAACAGGATTATATGGAGAAAGAAATAATAATTGAGACTTTTATAATCTGACCTACGCAACATTTGGCGTACGAAGTTTTATGAAACGGCCCCAGCTATGAAGGCCAATTTGAATCAAAAACAAGAAACACGCATTCATCTTTGATTTTTTTTATGTGTGACATGTGTAATATCAGCTACAATGGATAACATTTACAAACAACAAGTACAGTGGAGAATGTGTTATTCTTTCCCAATAAACGCGTTTACGCTAAAACTATTATTTGCAGTGCAAACAGTTTGGAGCCAGATCAGACGCCGGGTAACCCGGCGTCTGATCAGGCTCCAAACTGTTTGCCACCAAGATAAACATGAACTATCAGAATTGTCCAAAAGTTGTTCTTTTCTACGTTTTAGCGCTTAGCGTTTGCGTACGTTTGCGTTTAAACGGGAAAGAATAACAGATTCTCCACTGTATAGTCCTCCCTCTATACAACTACATCCAATAGGAGACAAATAATGTGTGGGTTGTTCGGAGGGTGTTGTTATAGGGAGGGAAATTAATACCCATATATGGCTGAACCTGACTTGGTGTACATTTGCTAACAGTTTGAACCCAGATATCTGGGTGCAAATTGATTGTCACTCGTATCAATGTTCCTTCTGTCAAAATGTTCAATACGGAACTTGAACAAAAAACAGCGAACGACAATGTTAAGCAGTGAAAGCGTTAGACATTATTTTTTGTTTGGGGAACAGCAGCAATCGTTGTTGTAAGGAGGGAATCGTTGTTCGCAGGGCCGTTGTAGAGAGGGAATACTGTACTTAATATACATGCAGGAGAACTTTGATAGCTCAAACTCGCCCATGTCGTCAGAAATTCGACAGACCAGTCATTTCCTACAATCTCTCGGATTGTGCTTAGATCTGTTTTAACCCTTTCACTCTCTATCGCGCTTCAAAGCGCGTTGGCAAACAGTTTGGATCCTGATCAGATGCCGCGTAACGTGGCGTCTGATCAGGATCCTAACTGTTTGACACTCTTTTTTTTTAATTTCTTCAGTCATATTGTCGTATTTTTTTCCTTTGAAACGACATTGCAAACAACAAAATTGAAGCAGACGACAATACAGCGGTGAAGGGGTAAAACTCTCCCAAATAATTTGATCATGAAAGGGTTAATTGAAAAAAATGTTTCCCACTCTGTAGTTCTCCTTCTCTCTCGCGCGCAGATACTATATCTCTTTCCCTGGTTATCTTTCTCTCTTTATCAAACAACTCCTGTCTCATTTCCCCCACTCTTTTCTACCACTCTCCGCCTCTCTCCCCTCTCTCTCTCTCCATTCTCTCGTTCTATTTTCTGTGTATCTCACGTATCTCTCTCTCTCTTTCTTTTTCTCTTTATACTTCTCTCTTCCCCCTCTCTATTACTCTTGGTGTCTCTCTCATTCTATCTCACTCTCTCTATAGCTCGCTCTACCTCTCTCTCTCAGTGTGGCTGTCTTTTTCTCTTCCTCTCTCATTTCCTTTCACACACACTCAATCTAGTTTTCCTTTTCTCCAAACCGTAATGTTTGTTGTCGGATGGAACTAATCCGTATCTTTATAAGATCTATCTCTCGTTCCCTTGTTAAATTATATGATTAAAGCTTTATTTCTTTTAAGCATGCCTTGGACCCATTTGGCAGTTCAATAACGATTATTCAGTTTCACATGAAAAAGTTTCCAAATGTAATTTTATTCCACTATTATGTCTGTTTTCATGCAGCGCGTCATTATCAGAAAAAATACAGACTAATATAACCATAGAAACCAAATTACAAAGTACTAATATCCCACAAACAGCTTACAAATGGCATAATCCTCCTTCATAACACGATAAACCATCGTTTTCTAACCATTTCTCATCAACTAGCCCCGATTGAAGATATGATTTTTAACCTTTAACACGTTATCTAATTGTCGTCTGCAAAATATTTGTCGTCTGCAACAATTCTCAGATTTCATTTCACTGTATTTTCTTTCAAAAACTATTATAAGAATGTCAAACAAATTGGATTCAGATGAGACGCCGAGTTACTCAGCGTCTCATCTTGGTCCAAATTGTTTTCAAAAGTTATATTAAATTAGCCCGTAGCATGCATACGGTTAATGATCGAAAGGGGGGAAATGGCGTTCTTCTCTTCCGGTATTTAGAGTCAATATTTCCTAACCGCTGTCACGATTATCATTTTATTTCTTATCACGTTCTTCTGTAATGGAATTAAGAGTTCTCGCGAGATTTTACGTTAACCTGTCTTGATATCTGTATCTCGGATACGTCAACATTACTCAGATTTTCACTTCATAATTCCCCTTAAATTGAAGCTTGTATCATTCTATCAGATGATTATGACGTTTCTCATCGATAAGACGGAAGGTTTGACATGATCTGAAATTCGGGAAAATTAACGATTAGCTTACATTTGATGTGTTCTAAATCCATTTAGTTTCCTATCCTATGTATCTCACCGACGATGTCGGCCAATCGGCAATGATCAGCTTATAGTTTGTTTTCTGTAATGTGGAAGAAAAACGAGTACATGCATTTCGCACGATATACAGTCATCAGTCGTCAACACCCTTTACAGTGGGGGAAACACAGTCTCTACATTTTAATCCCATGGCTTCCTTGACGTCATCTGCTTTTAACAATAATTGTCGACTGCTTTTATATCTCAAACTCAAATTTTAGATACATTGGCCAAAGTAGTACATACAGTGCTCTCTCTCTACAACGGCCCTCCCAACAACGACTCCCTCTTTACAACGACCCTTGCCACAGTTCCCTAAACACATCAATTATGTCTATAACGCTTTTACTGCTGCAATATCGTCTGCTTAAAGTTGTCGTCTGCTGTTTTTCTCGAATTTTTATATTTGATATCTGGATTCAAGCTGTTTGCAAATTTAACCCAATTTCCCCTCCCTATAACGACTCCCTCCAAACAACGAAAATAATTTTTCTCCAATCGGCTGTCGTTGTAGAGAGGGAGCGCTGTATATCTTAATTGGGCAGTGTTACTTAACGAGTTTTAGGGCGACTGATCCGGATGCCGAATGTTTGCACAAACACATTGCAGTGAAGAGTTAAACGAAACTAAACGCAACGCAACGCGCTTTAATCCATTACCCAATAAATACGCATTTTTACCCCTTTTATTTATTCATCCACTGAATAAAATAGTCCTAATTAATACAGTTATAAATTAAGCACCAAAAGAACTAGTTTCATATCCTAGCATATGATAGCTTAAAGCAGGTTGAAAGTAAAGCAGAATGTGCCTTAAGGCGCATTCTGCTTTACTTTCAACCTGCTTTAAATGATCAGTTACTTTCCATACTAGAAACAAGCCATTTGGGTAATGGGTTAATAGGGCGCATAATTTGGCTACACACTGTTTTCATAAGACAAAGGTTTTTAACCCCTTCACTGCCTTACCCTGACTACAATAGTTATTTGCAAACAGTTTGGACCATGATAAGACGTCGCATAACTCGGCGTCTGATCAGGATCCAAACTGTTTGACACTTATTTCAATATTTCTTAAGTAAAAACGCCGAAAATTAACTTTGAGAAATAAAAGCAGACGACAATTGTTTTAATATTGATGCCGTCATGGCAGTGAAGGGGTTAAGGAGTTAATAGTGTGTTTCTCATTAGCGAGTTTCAATAATGTCCCATTCATGGGTTGTGAGGGGGGTGAGGGGGTTTGGGGGTTTTAAACCCCCTAAAATTTAATTCAAGTTTTATCGTCTGCTTTAACTCTCTTTCCGCCAAAATATTGTCTTGCATTGATAGTATCGTCTGCAATATATTGAAAGTCACATTTAGGGATGTTTTGACTGAAGAAATGTCGATACGAGTTTGTGACACAGTTTAGCCTTTTGCTGCCAGGCAATAAACCATTATAATATCCAAACTGCTTGACATTCATATTAATGTTTCTTAAGTTAAACATTACGCGGCGTCAGATCAGTATTCAAACTGTTTGCAAGGTCGTCTTTTTGTACCGTTGGCAGTGAAGGAGTTAGGCACAATCGTGTTAATCGAACTTTAGAGACCGCTTCCTACATTGCCATTAGTGTAAATCGGGTATAGTATACCCAACGGTATCGAGTGGAGGAAAAGTCATTCTTTCCCAAGAAATGCGTTTACGCTAAAATAGTCTGATCAGGCTCAAAACTGTTTGCCACTCAGCTTAAATTAAATCTTGAGAAATGTCAAAAAATTGTCTTTTTCTTCATTTCAGTGTTTTGCGTTTCGTTTGTGTTTAAATGGGAAAGAATAACGTTTTCTCCACTGTATATGGTAGGTAGCGGCGAAATTGATACATGTAAGTTAAAAAAAACTCCTACGTAAGCTGTTCTGTTTTATTTACATTTTGCTGTAATGTGCCACCTACATTTAACACATCAATGAATATTCATATACGAACGTATGTCCAGGAACGTATGTTGAGGAGTCTATAGGGGAGGTTTACTTCTTCACTTATAAATAAACAAAACAGCTAGATCTGTCCAATTGGCCGTGCATTTTCAGCATGTGCTCGATACATGTACAGTATTGGCCATGACAACTGATGGATAATGTTCTCTTACATATACAGCACAAGCTGTGACAAAAAATAAAACATATACACGACGCATGTACATCATTTAGCAATGTACATAACATTAGCAGTAACCACACTGGCTCGACATAGATATTTACATTATATAAATATTATATTTACATAACATAATAAGACATATACATGTATCTTTTACATTATATAAATATTATATTTACATAACATAATAAGACATATACATGTATCTTTTACATTATATAAATATTATATTTACATAACATAATATGACATATACATGTATCTTATTTGGCAGGTAATATCGCACTGCCTTAGTCCGTGGGAACTGACTCTGGCCTGGATTCAAACTGTTTTGACGCTTACCTCAATGCGTCTTCAGTCAAAACAAGTTTAACCCCTAAAATTGCATTACCGCGAGTACAAATGTGTTTTTCCCCAAACAGTTGGAATCCTGAATAGGTTGAACATAGTTGTTCTGTTCAGGGAACTGCGACATTGGTCGTTGTAAGGAGGGAGCCGTTGTTTGGAGGACCGTTGTAGCGAGGGAGTACTGTACGAGCTTTAGTAAAACGAATTTCAAAGGAACACAAACATGGCAATTTTGTTTTTAATTATCTATTTCATGTCTATTTTCACAGAAAGAAACTAAAGCAAGACAAAACAGGTAGAAACTTTTGATATTATGAATTTCTGAATATCAACAACAATTTTTATAGGTAATGCTTTTTTGCTTATTGTTATTTCTAATTTCATGAACAGTAGTAAATAACTTTGAAGATAACATATTGGTAGTATTTAACTTTTTCTTATATTCTACCACAGGAAAGCACATACTAGTACTACGGCAATTCAAAATATGCAAAGAAACTGATAGTTAAATGTTGAAATGTTTCAGTCGTTAAGGAAAAAAGGAGTTATCTCCCTTTACCAAATTTACAAAATAGTACTATGAAAATGATATTTAGATATTCATAGTTTTAAATGTTGGCGCCTGTATTGCTTAACTATGAGAAAATCTACCAAAGACATGTAATAAATCATGCAAAACTAAATAACCACTTTTGTTTTTATTAAGATAGATTTTACTAAAGCTCGTTCTTTGAAAAGAAAAAAATAAGAAACATTAAAACCTAATCTGACACGCCTTTTTTTCTATATCGATAGCTCTTCAAAAAAAGGGGAAAACAACAAAAGAACAACAAACAAACAAGATAGAATTGTTTCAAATGTTTTGAAAATTTCATGAGTTTGATACATGCAATAGTGATCACCCATCTTCAAAACTAGAAACATGCTATGGGGACAAAGGGTTAAATCATAAACGCTCGTACGTATGTTTTCTTCAGTTGTGGCAGTATTGAGGGTTTTTTGTAGTAGTTTAAGTACCAATCGAATTAATCCTGTTCTCTATGTTAATGACATTCTCATATTTTCCGGATGGACTTATGTATTGGAAGATCCATATTTCTGTATAGACGAACACCCATTTTTGCGAGAGTTGTCCTAGATATTATAGGCCTAACAATATTTATTATATTTCACTCACTCATTTACATATCTATCTCAATTAGTTAACAATATAAATTATGCAAATTTATGTATCTTCAATGCCTTATCTTGAGTGCAATAGTGATTTGCAAACAGTTTGGATTCTGATCAGACGCCGGGTCACGCGGCGTCTGATCATGGTTCAAACTGATAGATAGATAGATTAAATTCAACATAAAATGTACAATAACATGGCAAATTGTTTTTACAAACATACGCAGTAAACAATAAGCGACAATATGTATGATTTAATACAGTCATGTCAATCAACATTATATGCCAAGGATTACACAAAAAAGAGTAAGAATTACTCTTATTTCCATTGTGGTCCTTATTTCCATTGTGGTTTGACTGGTTTACACTCATTTCAATATTTGTAAGTTAAAATACCTAAATTTTAAATTGGAGAAATAAAAGCAGATGACAACTGTTTAACCCTTTGAACCCTAGTCCCGCATATAGGCGTCCTTTTCAAACAGTATACATGTGAAAAATGCACTTGTCCTATGCAAACAGTGATTACCCAGATCAGAGGGCTCCTTATGGAGCCCTCTGATCTTGGTCTTCACTGTTTGTCATAATGCAAAACATTGACCAAAACAATCCTTAAAAGTCAGAAATGGACTAGACTAAAATGGAAACTGGAATAGTCCATTTGAAGTTTTAGGGAGGAAATAGTTAAAATGGGTGACGGCATGTCATTGAAGGGGTTAACACACATTGCCAGGTGTCATCGTCTAGGATTCAAAGTTTCGGTCGTTGTCAAACAAAATAAGAAAACGTTCTGAAATCCTCACCAGTATGCATATAGTTCACATACCGGTAGTAACAGAAAGTTGATAATAACTATAAAATACTAAAACTATATCATAAATGAATTTATTTCTAATAGTTGTTTGTACTGAAACAGAGTATGCGTTAGATATTTATATAGGTGAAGCATGGAAGGAAATAAATGTAATACCGAAACAAACATAGTGAAACGATCAGAATACGGCGTACGTTATTAAAGAAATTCACATAATTATATTCATTCCACAATGGTACATGGTTTTCATTTGAATTAAAACCGTATTCGAACGATCAATTAATATGGAAGCATGTCTATCTTGAAACAAGGGGACTGCTAAATACAGGCACAAGTAATGCAAAAAGCTCCTAAACGAATTTTCTGGATACATGTAACTCTCGTCATGCATTAACTGGCATTTGTCCCAAAAACGGGAATTAAGGCTTTATTAGAGTGGTCGCTGAAGACAGTTCTTTTGTTGGTTTCAAAACTTGGATTTAAATCCGTGTATAGTCAGCGTCGAGTTTCCAAAACTGTAACTCAATGTTCATCCGCTGAAGAAAGCAACACTCAGAAATACCGCTTAACCATTTCCCCAATAGAAGCGACTTTTAGCGCATTATTTTTATTCCTCCGCTGTAGAAAATAGTTCCAAATTATACAGTCATGAATATACTTAATAAGAATTATTTTCAGTTTCCTTGCATATTATAGCTTAAAGCAGGCTGAAAGTAAAGCAGAATGTGCCTTAAGGCACATTCTGCTTTACTTTCAACCTGCTTTAAGTAGCCACCTATCTTCAAAACTAGAAATAGGCTATGGGGTAAAGGGTTAAAAACGAAAACTCGATAAAGTTTGAAAACTGCATTAGAAGAAATGATTTAAAATAATAAACTTCTAAAGAATAAGCATAAAACTCCGAAGGATGATCACGCAATTAGTAGAATTCAGTTTCACTTTATTTTGTGTACCAATCTCTTTCAATTTCCTTCCATGCTTCACCTATATCAATATCTAACGCATAAACGCGGCCCTACATTAACATGATGCACAAACAGTGTAAACGCTGATCTGAACTTTCAAAAATCAAATATATCAATTAATGAAATTAGTAATGTGATAAATATTCATTTAATTGGTAAAAGTCTGAGTTTCAATCCAGACCAAAATTGCAGAAATACGGCATTTATAAGTGTTTTCATCCAGACCAGATGCTTAATTACTCTGCCAGAGTTATTCAGCATCTAGTCTACTTCTGATCTGAATGGAAACTTAAAGACGCTTGGGTGAAAGAGATCTTCCTTATGAATGTTTCATTATGCTTGAACAAACATGCACGTGTTTTATCAAATCATTTCTAAAATATGGTTTAGGTCAAATCCGGTTTTCAGACTCCTTCCAGTATTTTCTTCAATGGTTTGTTCTCTCCCACCCCATACCTCTGTAGTTCAGTTTGAAACCATCATCAGTACGCTCAAGAACTTTGATTGACATTTGAAGGTGCATGTATGTCTATTGCGGAATAACCGAGCTCGACGTAATCACCGGACTACCAAGTAAAAGGAAAACGGACATACATACAGACATACACACAACTGTTAGACAAAGCCAAAATATGTTACAATTGACACGGCTACATTGTAAAAAGGCATAATTGTAAATATTATTCAAAACATACCATATCTCATTTACATGAAGCCAGAGAATATTTACTAACACATTATATCACCGAAAACGTAACATCAAATAATGTTTTAGTCACTGATAATAAAACATATCCACCAGTACAACAAAGTTAACCAAACAAAAACAAACACAGAAATAAAACAGCAATTTAGTTGCATGACGCTTCTTGAAGTCAAACGGCAAACATCAAAAGCCAGCGCCGGTCTCAATTGCCCGATATTCCAGCGAATTTTGTCCACAAAGACCAGGAGCCGTCCGATTGTTATCGAGAAGATTAATGACATTTCGATACTAAATCGATGGGCTAATTATCCCGTTGATTTAAGCATTCTTCCACATAATGACCCTGGCTAAGTAGTCAGCGACGGGAGTAGACCGGAATAAAATGAGACGTTTTTCTCAGATCAACCTCTCTATTACGACCACTAAAAAGAAAGTTCATTGATTGTATAAAAGACAAGTGAAAGCTTGAAGCAATGTGACAGCAAAAACAGAAATCTTCCTACGGAGCGTTCTGTTTTACTGTAACCTTGCTTTAAATTGTTATTTGTTTACAAAACTGATAATTAACACAATTTAGTGGTCGTAAAAGAGAGATTTTAACAGTTCTACGTACAACAAAACGATGATAATATGACCCCTCATAAAACATATTCATTCGTTGTGGTAAAGGCAGAAAAAAATGAGTTGGTTGAGTCTTGCAAGAAGACCTATCGGTTGTTAGAAATACAGATACAGTAAAACCCCTCTAAACCGGAACCTCTAAATACCGGAATTCTCTCTAAACCGGACAAAAACGTTGGTCCCGTTTCCAACCCTCCTTTATTATGACCCATTACTCCATAAACATGCCTTTTTATTCCTTTTTACTCCCATTTTCTATATTCTATAGCAGATGACAGCTTAAAGCAGGTTGGAAATAAAGCAGAATGCGCCATAAGGCGCATTCTGCTTTACTTTCAACCTGCTTTAAGTGATCAGTTATCTTCCATACTAGAAACTATTTATGGGTCAAAACCCCTCTAAACCGGAAACCCCTCTAAACCGGACATTTATGTTGTCCCCACACATGTCCGGTTTAGAGGGGTTTCACTGTGCATGTAGTTGCTGAAAGCAAGATCAACGTTTACAAAACAAAAATGTCCGGTTTAGAGGGGTTTCCGGTTTAGAGGGGTTTTGATCGGTTTCTAGTATGGAAGATAGCTGACCACATAAAGAAGATTGAAAGTAAAGCAGAATGCGCCTTAAGGCGCATTCTGCTTTACTTTCAACCTGCTTTAAGCTATCATCTGCTAGAATGTACAAACTATTTTCTTCAGTGTAAGAATAAACCAAAACCATAAAAATGCGTTATTATGGTGTAATGGGTTAAGATAAAGAAGGGTTGGAAACGGGACCAAAGTTTTTGTCCGGTTTAGAGAGAATTCCGGTATTTAGAGGTTCCGTTTAGAGGGGTTTCATTGTACATGTAGTTGCTGAAAGCAATATCAACGTTTACAAAACAAAATGCCCATAAATTGAGCTTTCTGTTTAACTTTCTTAACTCTTTCACCGCAATAGTCTCGAAAGTACACATTTTTATGACAACGTTTTGATCACTTCTATCAACTTTAATGAAAACCGTTTAAGAAGAATTTGAGTTTAATTCTAAAATATAAAAGCAAAGGCATGGCAGTTATTATATAAATATATTCAATGCCTGTAACATGACAGTTGAGGTCATTATCTTATAACGTGTATCTAACTGACTCATGCAATAATGCTTACAATATTCTTATATAGTGTGTCGTACATATAAAAGGATAAATACTTCTTTGGATAATTGGCTATCTCCGTTATTCTAAAAAGAGGTGGCGGCTTTGGTGGCCATGATGGATTTTAGACCGATATAAAAATATAAACGTTTTATAAAGGCAGGCATGCACTGATCTTTTTTTTTTTTTTTTTAAAAATTCACGAAAAGTTCGTACCGTAGAATTTTAGTTTCAGGTTTAAAATGATTTCCGACATGATCGCAATGTTTGCAATATTGTGTTTTGGTTAAAAACCACCCACTTTGCTTTCATGACGTCATCAATTTAAAACTATTGTCGTCTGCAGTTATTTCTCAAATTTAAATTTATGATATTTTAGATTAAGAAATATTGAAATGAGTGTCAAACAATTTTGATCTTTATCAGACGCCGGGTTGACGTGACGTCTGATCAGGATCCAAACTGTTTGAAAATGCGTCTTTTGGCGTCATGGACAATGAAAGGGTTAAGTATTTGAAAACATTGTTTTTACAATACTAGTGACGAAATCTTACCCTTATCCGGTAAAATAGAGAATATTTAGTGTTACATGTATTTAGCCCACGATTAGATATGTCAATTTGTCACCATATATACAATATTCACCAACAGTGAGCGATGAACTAGTGGATTGCTATATTTCTATATTTATCTGTCACATCATTGACTAATTAAACGATCACTGACTTTGCCACACACTTGTTTGTCGTACTTATTACTAAATCTAGCTCAGTGTAAAAATAACAACCTTTTAGGGGCCACTTTAGAGATTTCACTATACAATCTGTGTTTAACCCATTTGTGCCTACGATCCCATATATGGGGCATAGGCAAATAGTGTAGACTCTGAACAGACGCCGCATGATGCGGCGTCTGATCAGAGTCTACAATGTTTGCTGATAGGAATTTCAATATAAAACAAAATTAAAATGAATATTTTGACCAGGCATCCCTTTGATAAAACAAAATGTACTAATCAAACATATAAACATAGAAGAAACAACCGGGTATAATTGGGTTAAATTTATCGGTATGGGAATTACGGTTGGTTGTTTTAGTGAGGAAACAAGGGTAATAAATAACCCCATCACTGCCGTGACACAGTGTGCGTTAACATATTACCCAATAAATACACATTTTACGCCTTTAAATTATTCATCAACTGAAGAAAAAAAGTTCACTTTATACAGTCATGAGTATGTATTGTAAGAAACAATTTCTAAATTCTAGCATATGGTAGCTTATAACAAGCTGAAAGTAAAGGCGCATTCTGCTTTAACTAGTCATCTATCTTCAAGACTAGAAACAAACTATGGGGTTATAGGTTACTAGCTATAGTGATATCGTAATGAGTGTCAGACAGGTTGGACCCGAATCACACACCGGGTAACGGCTATGCTCGGAGTCCATATAATTGTACTCTGACTAGTACTAGGGCATAGAGTGGCTTAAGTAACTGTCATTTGCTTCTTTACATTGTATCGCATTTGCATTTGATTTCTTTTGAACAGGAGAACTTTTACTTTTCAATTGGAGGTAGTAGTCCAGTGGTAACACGTTGGACTACGGTACCAGGGGTCGTGAGTTCCACCCCACGCCGAACCAGCGGCCTGACTAGGGAATTGTTTTCCGAATCCCAGATGATGTACAGGAATGTTCTTGAGCAGGATATGTACGTACCACGAATTGCTCCTCTCTACCCTGAGGTTAAAATGGGAACCTGTGAAATGTCTGAGCCGGTACAGTGTTCCCTCACTTCAACGACCCTCCCACAAACGACTTCCTCCTTACAACGACCCTTGCTGCAGTTCATTTTACAGTGTCATTATGTTCAACCTATTCACAACTGCAATGCCGTCTCCTTAAAACTTTCGACTTCTGTTTTCTCAAAGACATTTTACAGAAAAAAACATAATGACGAGTGACAAAAAGTTTGAATCCAGAAGAAGCAGAACGAGACAACTTTGAATTGAAAAACATACGTAAATAAGTTTAAATACATAACCCTGTCTATACTTGAAACCAATATATGTAAATTATATAAACCGTGTAGAGCCTGATCAGAGGATTCATGTATATGCTCTGTTTATCTTTCTAAACTGGTCATTTCGTCAATAGTGGAATAGTCCTTTTGAAAGTTTCAGCATAAAAAAGTGTTTAACCCTTTTCTTGCTTATCGCGATTTCGATGATTTTTTTGCAAACAGTTAACGCGGTGTCTGACCAGGATCCAAGCTTTTTGAAACTCGTCTTTAGGTTTGTTTCATTAAAAAGTATTAATATAATTTTGATATATTTCGCAGACTACAATTTTAAAGCAGTCGATTTTGCAGCAGGATGGGGGATTAAGACGTAGAGTGGAGAATCTGTTATTCTTTCCCGTTTAAACGCAAACGTACGCAAACGCAAAGCACTAAAACGTAGAAAAGAACAACTTTTGGACAATTCTGATATTTCATGTTTATCTTGGTGGCAAACAGTTTGGAGCCTGATCAGACGCCGGGTTACCCGGCGTCTGATCTGGCTCCAAACTGTTTGCACAGCAAATAATAGTTTTAGCGTAAACGCGTTTATTGGGAAAGAATAACACATTCTCCACTTTACGTCCAAGTCTACTTGACATTGTTTGAAGTAAGTATGAAGCCATACCAAAAACCTACTGACCACAAAAATGCAAGGTCAAGCGGTTGGACGAGGCGATCACTTGTAAGAATATGGTCAAGGACAATTAAATGTCATGAGAGAGTCGTGTCCCTAGAAAAGGTTTATGTCTCACTACTGTTTGAGTATACAATTATCCCTCTCTACAACAACACACATTGGGATACAGATTGTGTGTATTGTTCGTAAGAAGTTGTTATAGGGAGGGAAAAGTAATACCCTTAGAGTGCAAACAGTTTGAATCCAGATCAGACGCAGCGTCTGACCTGGATTCAAACTGTCTGTCACTCGTAATTATATTTCTTCCATCATAGACAATATGTACTTGGAGAAAAACAGCAGAATAATTCTTTAAGTAAAAAAGCAGAGGATATTACAGAAGTGAATGAGTTAACGTTATTGTTAAATTTTACATTATTATTATTACCATTATTATTATACCATCAAACGATTCTACCGGTATTATATAAACCTATTTATTCTGAAAAATATCTACAACCATTGTTAACTCCGTCCTTGCTAAAACTATATACATTACATGTTCGATACCCCTATAGTTGTTGAAGAACCTTGGATGCTAATGAATCTTTCCAAAATGTACAGTAAAATATGTCAATGAAATGTTCCAGTTATAATTGTTTATTTCATTCACCCTAATGACGTATTTAGTTGGTACTTTTGACTATGGAGGGAAAAGGGTTGACCTAGTTTATTCCAATATTTTGTCCGGAAGTGCTTGGATTTCTGGAACACCGTTGCCAAATGGACTACATTGCTCCTTCCCTACAACAGTTCAGGTCAACTGTACAGTCATAGTGACTCCTGACCTTTCTTTGGAAGAAGAAGAAGAACGGTTCTCCCAACAAAGCTTCCCATCCGTACAACACTGCTTGGTGCTGATCCCCAACCTCTATGCCTAAATACATACAGTGGAGAATCTGTTATTCGTTCCCGTTTAAACGCAAACGTACGCAAACGCAAAGCACTAAAACGTAGAAAAGAACAATTTTTGGACAATTCTGATATTTCATGTTTATCTTGGTGGCAAACAGTTTGGAGCCTGATCAGACGCCGGGTTACCCGGCGTCTGATCTAGCTCCAAACTGTTTGCACTGCAAATAATAGTTTTAGCGTAAACGCGTTTATTGGGAGAGATAACACATTATCCACTGTAGCTAAAGTACCAGTACGATGCACAGTGCTCCCTTCAGTACAGTGCATTATACAGAACTTTCTATGTACTTTATAAGTCAATTTTGTTAGAAGACCTATACTGTTTCCAAATTGATCATGTATGTTTGTTTTGTATTGTATGATTGTATGTTATGTAACGAGGTACCTGATTGTGTACAAGTTGAATAAAGTATGTTCTGTTCTGTTCTGATAATGATGATAATAATAATAATAATAATAATAATAATATATAATAATAATAATAATAATATATAATAATAATAATAATAATATATTATAATAATAATAATAATAATAATAATAATAATATATAATAATAATAATAATAATAATATATAATAATAATAGTAATAATGATACTAAATAATTATAATAATAATTATAATAGATATAATAAAGATTGTTTCTTTTTTCCGTTTCCTGTATTCAACTAAACTTCAACATTGGTTTCAATCTTGTTAGATCCTGGGTTTCTCAGCGTCTGTTCTGGATCCAGACGGTTTGTAATGTACAGCGCTCCCTCTCTCAAACGACACTCAATGGGAGACAAAAAATGTGAGCGTTGTTCGGAGGGAGTCGTTATAGGGAGGGAACTTGGCCTACATCTGCAAACAGCTTGAATCCAGATCAAACGCCGCGTTACGCGGCGTCTGATCTGGATTCAAGCTGTTTTCACTCGTCATTAAGTTTTTTCAGTCAAAATGTCATTTATTTAAGAAAAACAGCAGACAACAATTTTAGGTAGATGATGATGCATCAGTGCAAGCATAAAACATTAATTTTCGTGGGAACAGCGGGGAATGTCGTTGAAAGGAGGGAGTCGTTGTTCGGAGGGCCGTTGTAGAGAGGGAACGCTGTAATAAAATAAAAGATCTTAATCCTTTCGCTGCCATTATTACGTAATAACCCGTCTAGCACACTTTATTGCTGTGATATCATCTGCTTCAAGTTGTCGTCTGCATTTATTTATAAAATTTGGAATTTTATCAGTTTTGGAACCTATTAAACGACGTTGATATGTTTGTCAAACAGTTTGGAACCTGATCAGACGCCGCATTACGCGGCGTCTGATCAGGATCTTAACAGTTTGCAAATCACAGTGTTGTCGGCATTTGCAGTTAAAGGTTAAAACATTATATTGAAGTATAAACCCGTTTGGTGGGAAAGAAAGCGCGTAATGTCATATTGAACGACGGTTAAGTCATTGTTTTGATTTATTTTGTTTAGTATCTTCAATTGAAGAGAATATCGAATAACCAAAACACTTTGCACATCATGTTTTTAAGAGTAATATTAATTTGAATTTAATTTCACTGCCTGTGTGTTTCTATATCTGTATATCTAGGGTGTGTCAGCCTGTGTCGCCCGGGTTACCAGATGTCCCCAGTCTGGGCGCAGATTTTCCGGCCGTCTATTCCATTAAGATTAACGCGATTACAGCCCAATACAACTTAAAATACATGTAATTGTATTGAATCTTATTTAAATTTGTAAAAGGTTTCGACGAAATACTAATGCTTCGCTTAATTGGAATAGAAATTATTTTGTGAAATATGCAAATAATGTGGATCTGAAAAAGACATGTATTAATATGGTATCCGATCAGGATCCAAACTGTTTGATACCAGTTTCAGTTACTATCCGTTATGGTTTGACTTTAGATCAATTTCAAAGATAGAAAGTGGTCAATTAAGTTTAACACCGTCCATATTTTGACCAGGTGAGGGCTTCAGCACTTTAAAAGCGCTCTTATTTTGTTGATTACTTAAACAGTTTGGATCCAGATCAGACGCCGAGTAACTCGGCGTCTGATCTGGATCCAAACTGTTTGGCGTTCTGATATTCATATCTAAAGGTTTTCAGTTAATAAATATATCAAACATAAATTGAATAATAATGCAGACGGCTGTTTTTAGAAAAGCGATGTTTATTGTAGAATAAAGTATAACAATAATCGAGTCGAAATTAATAATACAAAAAGATAACAAGTTTGCTTTTCATTACCAAAAAAAATACACAGCAAGACCTGGAAAGTGTTACCATTAACGATATTAAATCAAATGGAGTTAATTCATAGTTAAGAAACGTGGTGGTGCTTATTTCATTGAACGTTATCGTGACCAGCTACAGTGGAGAATCTGTTATTCTTTCCCAATAAACGCGTTTACGCTAAAACTATTATTTGCAGTGCTAACAGTTTAGAGCCAGATCAGACGCCGGGTAACCCGGCGTCTGATCAGGCTCCAAACTGTTTGCCACCAAGATAAACAAGAAATATCAGAATTGTCCAAAAGTTGTTCTTTTCTACGTTTTAGCGCTTTGCGTTTGCGTACGTTTGCGTTTAAACGGGAAAGAATAACAGATTCTCCACTGTATAGTACATTGTACTTCTAAACTTGGAACATTGGATGTTTACTTGGTGACCCTCATAGGTAACACTTTTTATTATATACTTTAGTTCTTATTAACCTCTTTACTGCCATTACGCCATTTGCACTATACGAGTATACGTAGTTATAGTCGGTTCTTATTTATCAAATTTAAAGTTTAAGTGATCTGACTGAACAGATCTTGCAAAGAGTGTCAAACCGTTTGGATCCTGATCAGACGCTGCGTTACGCGGGGTCTGATTAGGATCCAAATTGTTTGCAAATAACCATTGCACTCGGAATAAGGCAGTGATTATGTAAATGAACAAATGAAATTTTCATGTATCAGGGCTCCAGATATTCTATGTTTTCTCAATTGTTTCAGCACCAAATCCTATGATGTTACTACTTATTAAAATTGTCTCGAAGAGACAATTCTAATGAGTAGTGACACCATAGGGTTTAATACAGAAATAAAGATTTTAGTTTTTGAAATTCTCCTTTAATCTGGAGCTCTGATGTATATTTTATAACTGATCCAGTGTATCAAGTAACAAGAAACATGTTTACATTTATGTTACTTAATAAAATGTTTGAATCTTGAATCTTGTAAACTGGTGAAATTAAAACACTGTATGCTTTCAAGTATTGTGATTCGCACACTATCGTTTATTTCAACTACCCGATCGGCACTGATATTTTGTACGATACCTGCAAAGTTTTAATTTAAGAATAAACAAAATTCAAGCGGGTAGATAAAAAGCTTAAAACAACATTTACACTTTTAGCAATATAACGATTAAACAATTACAGTTTATTGTATTAAAATATGTAACATGAGGTACAACGAAAACATAATGAACCACAAACAGCACCAGGGTGTGCAGGCATGATATAAGGGCTATCTTTTAACATTTAGCATACTAATCAAACATTCTCCCGGGTAAACGTTTGCAGAGTGTGAAACAGTTTCGGTTTTGATGAGTCATAGAATTACTGGACATATTATCTGGATCTAAACTGTCTGGAAGGGTTACCATGAAGTCGCTCAAGAATTCCAAAGGTTAAAACCGCATAAAGAGTAAAACTAAAATATCACAAACTAAGAGCTAAAAAAATACAACAATATGTTCATAATTATATTACAAACAATTAAATCATGTCGTTTGCATGCCAATTATTGAAATGAATTTATATAGGTTTAACAATTTTTGCATCAACATTCTCTGACATATTTTTGCAAAAGTTGAAATTTATTTATCCCTAAACAATCAAGATCACAATGACGCTTACTTAAGCACTTAAATATAACCAGCTATATTCTCACATTAAAATTATCAAAAGTTGTTTCAAATAAAATACATAATAAACAGGTATGCTGATCTACCAACATTAAAAGGGTTTATTATCAATTTCTTTATATAAACAGCTCATTGTCTCTTCGTAAAAGTTGATACAACTGCATGTGTATGTTTCATAAATCAAATTTTCAGGTTTCAACGATAGAAAGAGGGGAAAATGCCTCAGTGAAATGTTGAAAATGACAGTTTCTTCAAAATATTACAAACAATCTAATATCTATACTATAATCAACAGTGTGCCCTACTGTCTGTAATATTGTCTTAAAAAGGTCAGATTTAAGACAGTACTCCGTAAGAAACATAGACACGAATGCCAAACATTTAGTATCCTGTGCGGTTGTCGAATTGTCATGTGTCTGATAAGGATCAGGGGCCCGTTTTACTAAACTACTTACGCAAAATCTTTGCGTAAGTCAAAATCGTTTTACTCTTATTTTTCGATCATAAACGTTTGCAAACAGCAAATAGCCAGATCAGAGGACGCGCTAAAAGCGCGTCCTCTGGTCTGGCTATTTGCTGTTTGTAGCAAGAGATAATAAAAAATATAAATTAAAATTTTAAATTTTGACTTACGCAAATAATTTTCGTAAGTTGTTTAGTAAAACGGGTCCCAGGGGCCCGTCTTATGAAAGGTCGTACGACAACAATTGTCGTAAGTCAGATTCCGAAATTCTCAATTATTTTTTATTTCTTCATCTAATCCTGTCTTGTGATATCTCTTTGGAATCGTCTTTTAAAGACGACTCCAAGGAGATGTCACAAGACAGTATTAGATGGATAAATCAGTATTTTATATGTATTTTAAAGTTTCGACTTGCGACCGTTTTTGTCGTACGACGTTTCGTAGGACGGGCCCCTGGATCGTAAGTCTACTGTAGTCGCCCATGAAGTTGAACGCTCAATCCATTACTACAAAATACGTCCTTTTAAGCCTTTTATTTATAGAAAATAGTTCCACTTTACAGTCATGATGAGTCATCATATGTAATATATTCTATATAGTAGCAGATATTTCATTCATATTCTGCTTTACTTTCAACATGCTTTAGCTGGTCATTTGTCTTAAAAAAACCTAGAAACAGGCTATAAGGTAAATTGTTAAATATCACCCTTTTCCTTTCAATTGTCAGTTCAATTTTTGACAAGTACGCGATAAAGTTTCCATTTTAAACCCTTCACAGTAACATATGATGCAATACGTCTGACATTACTCATTTTCAAAACAAAATATTTAAATACAGTAGTTTACAATTCACAGAGCTCCAGATAAGGGGAGTATTTCAAAAACTAAAATCTTCATTTCTGCCTTAAACCCTATGGTGTTACTACTCGTTAGAATCGTCTCGAAGAGACGATTCTAATGAGTAGTAACACCATAGGATTTGGTGCTGAAATGAGCAAGAACATGTTGGATTCGTTCAGTTTACTCTCTCTTATCTGGAGCCCTGAATTCATACATAAATGAAATGAGCGGAGGCTGTAACTACATGTAAGAGGTGATCACTAGAGACAAAGTGCCATTTCAGTTCGTCATTGTTGAATAAAATAAGTTTGAAGTAATCTGTTTTGATACTTTTTGTCGTTTCGTGAACTTTCGACAAGTATTTTAAGTGCACTTTGAGGACAGTGATTAGAACTTGTAGAAGGTAAAACATAGAAGTGCAAGAACTTTGCTCTCTCTAGAAACAAAGGAGTTTGTATTCCAACAATGGTGTACATTACCAACTATTTAGAGCCTTATCAAACGCCGAGTAACTCGGTGACTGGCCAGATTCCTATATGTTAGAAATTCAGATGGAAAGTTTCCCCCATGTTCTCGGCAAAATCTCATTTGATTGCATTCGGTTTGCGTTTTGTTTCATTTAAAAAAGAAGAAAGAAAACATACTCTCGCCACTGCTGTTGTTCTTATACTGAGTATCTGCAAAGAGACAGCCCTATGTCCACATTCGGACGAAGAGGACTAAGTAAGAATACTGTGCTCCAGGCCTGCCATAAGTTGCTCATAAAAATCTTAAGATTTTCAAATTTTCACGCGCGATTTTAGGAATCGTACTTTTAACGCTTTCACTGCCAGGCTCTATAACACTAACATAATTATGCAAATAGTTTGAATCCAGATCAGACGCCGCGTTAAAGTCTCAACGTTCTCTCTCTATTACAACTCCCTCAGAACAACACACGCAATTTTAGTCTCCCATTCTGTGTTGTTGTAGAGACGGAGCCCTGTAGAAACATACAAATTGAACATTCTGTTTTACTTTCAGCCTGTGTTATAAGCAACTGTATGTCTAAATTTCTGTTAAAAGCAATAAGGACGGTTAACATATTTTATTAAAATAAAACAGTACTATATTACATGTATCACTTATTTCTAATCCATTTAGTAATATAAACTTGAAAATACTCGGAAACTTTACGTAATAAAACCGTTTGATAATCGTGTACTTTTCTGCCGTTTTAGGTGTAAGAATGTTTCTTTGGTTTCCACTAACCCGACCTACCGGGTAGTTTATTCCGAATCATACACATTACTGACTTTCAAATAATCCAAATTCATCCATGAAGATACACAAACTATTTACCAGCAATAATGGTGAACGAAAGAGCAACACTTAACTGCGTACACTATACTGATTGAACCTTTTTATAGTTTCTTAGTGATAATTTAATGAACCAAATGAAACACATCTAGAACATAAAGTTTTGCCGATCTGCCTAGCTACTTTGTTTATGCTATTTACATAGAAACAATACAACGTTTATCGCTTTATACTCGAATCGTATTATTGCAATAACAATAGTTTTTACATTTCAACAACCCAACCTGCTTTACATTCAGAAAGAAAAACAATTCATCATATTTTAAAGTATTTGTCGTTCTGTACGTTTCGTTGTATTTCTTTTTCGTTTAGTTTTGCTAAAACGTAGAAAAACCGTTTTCGTCAATGGTTTTCCTAACTATAAATCCCTCATTGTATTAAGTCGCTTACGAGTAAAATAATATCTGTTATATCAAAATATGATTTGTACATAATTGAAAACCAATCTGTTTAGCCCCTTCACTGCCCGATTACAATAGTTGTTTGAAAACAGCTTGGGTGCTGATCAGACGCCACGCGTAACGCGGGATTTGATCTGGATCCAAACTGTTGAGAACGCTTTTCAATATATCTTAAGTCAAAGTACCCAGACTTTAAATCTGAGAAATAAAAGCAGATGACCAGTCTTTAAAATTGATGACGTCATGGCAGTGAATGGGGTTTACCTGCAGCACATCTAATTGTCGACTGCAAAATATGTCGCCTGAAGCACTTCTCAATAACGATTTATCTGCATTTTCCCCTAAGTTTTTTTCTTATATGAGAACGCCATTTTCCTGTTAAGACGCTTATTCACTCGGCGCCTCATAAGGAGCCTGTCTTACGAAACGTTGTATGACAAAAATTGGTCCTAAGACTAAACTTTAAAATACATCTTATTTCTTATTCCTCCATATAATTCTGTCCTGTGACATCTCTTAGAAATCGTATTTTCAAGACAATTCAAAAGAGATGTCACAAGAAATGATTAGATGGAGAAATAGATAATAATTGGGAATTTTATAATCTGACTAACGACAATATTTGCGGTACGATGTTTCGTAAAACGGACTCCTGGGTCCAAATTCACAAACTCACCTGTAACGTGCGGAAGTTTAATACGAAAACCGATTCGTACCTTATGTCAATATGGCATATAAAAGTAACAAACTCTATTTGAATCTGCTGTAATATTGTGTGCAGACGAATAAATCAAAGTTTGGTCTTGATCCAAACTGTATTTGACGTTAGCTCAAGTACAAGTTCTACGCATTTGTTAGACAAGTAGGGTGAATGTCCCAAAAAACATAATATTCTTATGGTTTAAAAAGATTTTACTGTACAAGAGTTAACCCCTGCCACGACGTTATCTGCTTTAAACAATTGTTTTCTGCTTTTATTTCAAACTTAATTTCTTGGTTTAATTAGCAAGATTTATATCCGAGTGAGTACCAAACAGTTTATGTCCTGATCAAACGCCGCATTATGCAGTTTGCAAATAACCATTGTAGATCTACTGGAGGTAAGGCAGTGAAGGGGTTAATGAAAGATGAATTATTCATAACACCGAATCACCTTGGCAAGAACAGTAATCTCATTATTCGAGTATCAGAAAAGAAGAAAATGGTTTTATTAATGTGTAACATTACATTTCAAATGCATTTTGTTACACATAGCGCTGGGGCAATGATCTAAAATTGGATCAAACTGTGAACGTCGTCCCGACACACTTGTATCCTTCCTGACCAAACAGACACACAGTTCACCACGAAGTTAGAACGACTTAAGCATATTGATAAATACAATTCCTAATTAGTATTTGAAAGGTTGTTCACTTCATGATCTGATTAAAAAATATTGCTTTCGTGAAAGCTTAACCTCTGGAACGCTTCACAGTATTTCTCTGCAAAATGTGTTCTCTGCAACATCTCTCGACATTTATCTATTGTACAATTTATTTTACAAATATAGTATCAGAGTGTCAATAAGTTTGGATCCAGATAAAAGGTCGAGTAACCTGGCGTATTATTGGTATTCAAACTAATTGCAGTACCGGTAGTGTTAAGAAATTCGGCTTCAGCATGCTGAAGGTTAAATCTTATTCAAGTTGCATCTTTTGCTCGATATTTTGTCATCTTAATTGAATACATGTTGCCGTCAAATTGCGTATTGATATTCAAAGTCATTGACCATAGGTTTGATTTGATTTGATTTGTTTTGATTTTACCTCGCTTTCAACAGTATTTCAGTCATATCACGACGTCCAGCTAATTATAAGTGGAGGAAGACCCCAGAAGTCCCATAGGTTTGACAATTAACAACTGGTTATTCAATCTATCAAACACTCGGTTCATACTATGGCACATACAATACATTATGTTTCTACCACAGTGCTCCCTCTCTACAACGACACCTAATGGGAGACACATATTGTGTGTGTGTGTGTGTTGTTCGGAGGGAGTCGCTAAAGAGAGGGCATATTAAGAATTGGCTTACATTTGCAAACAGCTTGAATCCAGATCAGACGCCGCGTAACGCGGCGTCTGATCTGGATTCAAGCTGTTTGTCACTCGTCATTATATTCATAATATCAAAATCTCCACTTATATGTAACTTTGAGAACAAACAGCAGACGACAAGTTTATTGCAGCAGTGAAAGCGTAAGACATACTTGTTCAACTTGGGAACAACGACAAGGGTCGTTGTAAGGAGGGAGTCGTTGTTGGTAAGGCCGTTGTAGAGAGGGAGTGCTGAACAGTGTAATTAGTGTTAACCCAATCACTGCCTTACCCCGAGTAAAAGAGGTATTCGCGGTGTAAAACGGCTTCTGATCAAGATTTAATCTGTTTGACACTCATAACAATATTACTTTAGTCAATGTACCTAAAATCCAATGTTGATAAATAGATACACACGACAATATTAAGTATATATAGCAGTGAAAGTGACCATTGGATAGACAAGTAACAAACACTTTGAAAACAGGCGACTGCTAAATGCATACACGATTTAGAGCTTTTCATCTTGCATGAATCGTCCTCCGATCTTAGACACTTAAATGAGAATGGACTATACGACACTATTATACACATTCGGCATGCACTTTGAGTGTCATAACGTTAAGATGATTTCATTAATATGCTTCACGAGATATCATTATTGCATAGACTTCAATATTTGAGTACCATTTGTTTTCTTAAACACACATTTCTGTATGCATGCCAAGCAATTATACATAACAAAATATTCTCTTTACTTTGATCAGAAATTTTCTGAGCGGGCGTGTCAATGCTTTCTAGATAGCTAATTATATTTCATCATCGTCAATATAATCATCATCATTATCAGCAGCAGCATTCCTCATTATCATCATCTCCAGTATAGCTATCATCATTATAATCATATCCCCCATCTCCACCACTTTTGTATGACAAAAACTTGCAACTGTCAAGACAGGTTTGTCGTTGAAACAAATATACGTGGGACTTTTATGAAGGCTAAGCTAAATTATTCGTACATGGTCACAAAAAATACATGGTTAAAACTACAATAGGGAAAACAGAATGAAATGCAAAACCAAATTAGATAAATTTAAATAAAAATTGACTTGCCTTACAAATGTTCACGTTTTATTCTTAGTGACAGAATATTTGGAACCATGTCTGAAGTCGAGGTAATCTGCTTCTAATCTGGCCAAGACATGTATAGAATTTGTACCCGCCTTTGGTGGGAAACAAACCCTCCAAATGCTGTTGAAAACATAGTCTCTATTTATTTTCTAAGAAATAAGTTTTGTTTTTAATTTGTGTATCGAACAAATCTAATATCTCAAACAGCAAAGAAACCCCAACAATACATATCTTTAATACATATTAATTAATACCGTGCCATGGTAATGGAAAGTGACCACTTATTTCAGAACTAATATACGATTGTGGAATTAATTTCGTTCAGAATTAACATTTTTGTATAGCTTCCTTTAATTTATTGTGAATCGTGGCTCAGCAAAATGATATTCATTCAAACTATTCAGCAAAATAATGTATGTACAATGTATGTTAGGTACTGTGTCTAATTAAATGTATATGTTAAGACATGGCTTGTTGTCCATTTCAGGAATATGTACTTAAATTTTGGCAAAAGTTCTACTACACATTTCGTGTTTAGAAGTGTTTTATTATAAAACGTGTAGAACATGGGAAAATTTAACTAGTTCTTTTTTACACCATTGTTGTAGAATAACCTTTTATAGATTTTTATAAATAATCAGACAGACATTTGGTATCTGCAAATAAATCAACATTCCTGTGGAGATAGAAATGTACATAAGTATATACACAAATTATATCATATTTTCTATTACGTAAACTGAATTAACACTGCATATTGTCATCGAAATGTAAACATTGTAAAACAGTATGGGTTAGTAAAGTTACTGTTTTCTATATGATATACATATTGACAACGATTGCTGTGATATGGTATATAATGTATGTATGATTTATAATAATTTGCTGATAATGAAAACTAAGAAATCACACGGCTAAATGATTACGCTGCTTTCCAATCAGATCATTTTAACTAAATATAAACTTTTTCCATACCACTTAACTATGCCATATAATGACCAAAATACAATTACCGGTACTTCCCGTTAAAATGAGATCTTAACACTACTGCGACATAAAATGCAAAAATGAAATACAACAAATTTGAAAATGTTGATCATATTCTTATCTGATTTTCTGAGTTAAGAACTTAATCTGCATCTTTACTTATGTTTATACTATTTATCTTTCACAGTTCTATATACTTTATGTTAACATCTTTGAAAGTTAAAAACAAAAATAAAGTATCCACAGTCACAACCTGCCATCACACTTAAAACATGACGCAGTCGAGACTCGATACCTCGAACTCGTGTAATTTCAAACGTATCCGTGTTTCAGGGTTGACTATGACTATGCCACAGTTTGACATACGAGTATGTTCGACTTTGGCGAGATAGAATTATCGAAATTCAACACATGAAATAGAATCGAGTTCGAAGTTTCGAGTTTCGACTGTATATCGTAACTTATATGAAAATGAGAATAATTAATATAAGTTTGAACCAAACCAGTTTTCTTATCCTAATATTTATATGTGAAATTGTATGTATTGTCAGTCATGACTGTATCGTTTCTGAAATAAAATACTGTTTAAACTAATCTGCGTCGAGCTACCTACTCGGCGTCTAATCTGGCTCAAAACTGTTTGCACTGGACATTAGATATTGGATTACATACATGTATTAAATCATTCGAAGGTGAAGTTTGGTTTCTATGAAAATATATTGCTTACATCGCTATTATTAATGTCGTAATTTTGTTAATTAAATACCTAAAGTATGTTGCCAAAATACTGCTTCTCAGATTTTCTGGAGACAAAATAGCCTTTGCATGTTTATTATGCACTTTGTTGACATATTAACATTTCTAATTACAAACAAGACCTCCACTTAAAACAGGTTAAAAGTAAAGCAGAATGGGTACATTCTGCTTTACTTCCAACCTGTTTTGGGCTACAATCTGCTAGGATATAAGATATATTTCTTATTTGCACTTTCATGACTGTATAAAATGGAAGTGTTTTCTTAGTTTAAATATATTGTATTACTCATATACATGTAATACAGTTGTACATATTTACAAAACGTGTAACACCACAAAGTATAAATATAAGTAAATGGGTTGGGCCACAAGTTCTATCAACATTAGTAAAGGCCCTCCTCTAAACTGTTTTCTTCAATGGAAGAATTAATTAAAGGCGCAAAAAGGCGTATTTATGGGGTAAAGGGTTAAACATATCAACCATTGTTTAGCTATATTTCAAGTGAATCAGTTCTGATAGGGTTAAATAAAGTTAAATAAGGCACTATTTCACCAAACAAGTTATTTGCAGTGCTAGTTTGCTATTGAAAGCTGTCTCCGCCAATAACAAATTGTTTTAATTCGTCTCTGAAAAAGAGACATTCAAAATGATGTATGTCCAAATCAGTCTATGCAATGTCAATGTTGTAGTGACACTATAGAAATATGTGGACATCGTTGTAAACAATACAAAGTGACAACACTCATGGCAATAGGGAAAATCCATTTCTTATTTAGCTTCACCTATTGTAAAGTATGAGGATATTTTCCCGTGACAAGAATCATATAAAGTCTCTGGTGTGGAGTGTTTGGCTGTGAGAGGGCGGAGTTACATAAGGTGAGACGTTTTAGGCACTGTTGCTTGAATACACACTCACTCTTTGATCATGATATTGATGATGATTCGATTAAATCGACTTTAATTATAGATTGCTCATGCGACAAATTGAATTTTTTATTTGTAATACTTATTTGTTCAGTCGTTAATGGATGGTGGGTAGCACTACCAGTTTACCTACGAACATAAAGTTTAAAGTTTAATACTTCTCCTTTGCAAAAAAGAAATTATGCTTTAAAACGTAAGTTGACAAAGGCTGGCACCTGTATTCCTCAAATGGACTTATTAGTTGCAAACTACTTTAAATGCTTTTAAAAGTTCATAATTAAAATTGTTGCAAAAGTACAAAGTAATGAATGTCGTCATGGGAATTGGGCTATTGAATGTATATACATATCCGTTATGCGCGCCGTACCTGATCAGGGTCTACACAAGCAGTAGTCATAGTGTGATTAAGCTGTTACATGTTGGTTCTCTTCCCTCAATACCCGAGAGTACAAATGACGTTTTTGGCAAACGACTGTTTCAAGTAAGACGGATTCTCTTAAGATAGTGCTACGACAAAAATGTATCGCCTTCTTTGTCAGGATCTTTTATATTCTCGCTTGCTTTTATTTGTAAAATTGTTGGATTTAGGCGAATAGGGCTGATGTTGAGTGTCGCTTAGAGATATGTTTATGATTATGTTTATAGTGTACTTATTATGTACAGATCAGTTGATTAGATACATTAAAAAGGAGTGTATGTATATCAAACAATCAACTTCTATTAAAACATACACAGATAACGGAACAACATATTAGAACAATGCTTTATTCTTTTAACATATTCTATTTCGATTTAACATAACGTTCACAACAACTTGATTCTTAAAGAACCACATTATTAAGCATATGTGTGAGCGTATGTGACCATAGGTATAAGTCGTTTTTATACACGTACACATTTTTGCTGAAATGGGCTATTTTCTTATCGCAATCAGTGTATAAACATTGTTAATTTAGTCATGAGTTTAGACTTTAACAATTCATACATTGTGTACATACATGTTAGGGATTTTTACTAGAAACGCCAGTGTCCAATACGTGCATTCATTATAAAAGTATTGTTTTCATTCACACGGTAAAGATAAAATGGTATTCTTCCTCAGTATCACCGCTTTTTCAAATATAACAATCTCTGTATTGTAATTCTTTCTACATGTTTGTATGTGAAATTATTGTACAGATTATCGTATTCATAATGAAACCTTTCTACAACTTAGGTGTATACACTATTACAAACATGGGTTTTTGATAAAATAACCATTTTGATATATTGGAAAAATATCTAATTCATGTTAATTTATATGTCTCATGACAAACCTTTGATAAAGTTTTGATAAACTGTCTCAGCAGTTGTTGTTTAACCAATTCTGCCAGCATAATGCAATGAACTCTCCTGGTCATTTTCAGCATAAAAGTGTGATTTAAAGACACTACATAGTTTGACCATACAGTGGAACCTTTCATATCAAATAGCAAACAGTTCAGACTCTGATGAGACATAAAAATTGCCGCATCTCTTCAGGGTCCACGTTGTTATTTATTTACTTTTGTGGACGATAGGCATTCAAACAAGTGGGTTAACATTAAATCCGCTTGCTTTCGCTGCACTCGATATATTCATGTTTTCACTTTTGCTATCCAGTGAAAGTGATGCTTACCCGCACGAGATCTCAATTAAGCATGATTATAAACATTCAACTAGGCACTTCTTTGTGTATATAATTTCAAACCATGGTCTAAGACATGTATTATAATAATATACGCATAGATGCTTTAGTTTGTATATATCTCTGTAAACACCGAACATACTTATGTAAGTCATTTGTTCATATTAACGAGAAATTCAAATAGAGAGTGTTTTCTGTATTGAACCATATTCTGTAAAACATTTCTTATTAGCTTATGTTGATTAAAAGACAAAGATATTTCAAAGCTCACTGTATGAAATAACCTTTTAGTTCAGTGACATTCGAGTATGAATATAATTTCTTTCCATAAAGGAGACTGATCTATACAAAAATAATTTACTATACTTTTATCTTTATATGTTTCTGTCTTTTTTTCTTTTTTTCCTTGTTTTACACACACGTTGAAGGTGATGTAGTTTTCGTGTTTAAATGTAATCGTTTTTGTACTTAACCTTTTCCCGGCACCATATGTTTATTTTAAGTGATGCGATGCCGTAAAAGCAAACTCAATCAATCAATCAATCAATCAAAGCCAAACTTGTTTGTAAATTATTATGTATTGAGCAATTCATAAAAAGATCGACTTGCAAATAATATGAAGTTCCGGATTTAACCTCGTTTATCAAATGTTGAAATTTTGTAATTGTTAGAGGTGTATTACGTTATTTGCAAGTATAATAATTGTACCGTACATTATTTTCGTGTTGATACACGTTGAGTTCTGTTAAATAGGTAACTCTTTGATCCACGAAACTTATAATAGACTATCCAGTTTTCTAATAAGTATAGTCAATTTTTAACTATTTAGGATGGTCTGTAAAATAAATTGCAAAATAACAAACATTGAAGGAACCTTCTGATAGCAGTATACAGTGTGTACACTGTTTGCATACGACAAGTGTACTCTTTATATTTACAATTGTTAGGCACATAGGCCAATACCTTTCTTTGAATATCAAGAGCATATTTCTTCAGTTTCAAAGTTTGAAGCTGTACGAATACGGCAAACCTCTAAAAATATGTTTCTCTGTCTTTCAATGCTTGGCGTTTGCAATTCATTTCGTTTATTGACGATTTAAGTCGAATTTGCAAATAGTTTGGACCATGATTAGACGTCGCGTCCAGTGGTGTTAGAAAATAATCCAAAATGGTTGGCGCTCGATTCGATATCTTATATTGTAGTATCATACTGTCCTTAATCTAACTCTGAAGCAAATGTTCATAAAGTAAATTATTTTATCATCGCATAAGATATCTTGTTGATAAAAAGGTAAAGCAGGTGATAAAATTTGAAGGTGGTAGGGATAACAGGTAGCCTAATAAACTAGAAAGACCGTACCGTACCATTACGAAGCATGAAGATCCATGAAAAGCGGCGTGCATTGAGTGTTTATAGCAGTAGAAGGCAAACATGTTTTAACCCTTTCCCCCATAGAAGCGACTTTTAGCGGCTATGATTTATTCATCCGCTGAAGAAAATAGTTCCAATTTAATCAGTAATGAATATGTATTTTAGGGAATATTTTTCTATATTATAGTACATGATAGCTTAAAGCAGGCTGAAAGTAAAGCAGAATGCGCCCTAAGGCGCATTCTGCTTTACTTTCAACCTGCTTTAAGTAGTCACCTATCTTAAGTACTAGAAATAGGCTATGGGGTAAAGGGTTAATCCAGGTACGAGACAAAGAGTGTGTACTTAGATCAATGTGACAACTGCACGTTAACTGCATAATGTGCAATTTCTGCATAGTATGCAAGTTTGTTTATTAATTGTTTATTCCAGTTTTGGTTTGTATCCTTCATTATGCTTTATCGATACATATCAGCAACAAAATCAATTGTATATTCTGCTTTTATTAGTGGCCGTAGCAGTGTTTTATTCAGCTATTTTAGGAATCGATTTTCTGAATGCTCTTAAATATGCGGCATATTTGGAACATATTTATGTCATGTATCAGTAAGATTATCGCTTTCGTTTTTGGAGTACATGTATATTATTATGCAACTTATTTGACTTTAGTTTCAATTCCATTGTGCTACCAATTTTCTGTTTAGTTTAATGTTTTGAGTGATGTATTTGCAGTTGAAACAGCGGAATAAATGTGTTTATGCTAAAACCGTTTGACCCTTGCTAACAAACTGTTTGCTATTTAGATTAAAAATAATCGTTTATATTACAAAAGGTTGCCAGTATACTCCACAGTATTTCTCCGTTTTAGTATTCTTGCTAAAACGTTAATGATTGTTTGCATAAAATTCAGTTAAACCCTTTCTTGGACTAAAATATGCTTGGTAGCAAAGAATACAGTTTCATCCACATTAATAACCATACAAAACTAACAATGCCATTTGCTTTAGATTTCAGATTTTGGAAGCCGGTAGTTAAACCCGTTCCCTCCAAAATTGTGTATTTCTTATAGAAGCGTCTTTTCAAGCTTATATCTTGTTCTGATAAAGAGTCATAGAAATTAAAATCTGATAGGTACCTAAATAAAACCTGGTGTCGATGTTAACATATATTTTGATATGTTCAATTAACTGAAATTCAATGTTAAGTGTATACACTAAATATTTCCGTAGGATTTTAATCCTGTTCTAAGGCATCTAATGTGACTTTTATTTCTTTTATGTTTGTAAAAATTGTTTATGCTACTGTGTTGAAACACATATTTTCCTCGTTTCAAAGCAAATGCAATATTTATGCTGTGCACAATTCTACAATTGTGCCTTTTGTTTTCTACTTATTGGCGAGTTTGCAATTGGTATCAATACCTTCTGTTTTCAGTTATATGTAGAACCTTGGCGCGAACGTTAATTTCCCCTATAATGTATACCGGTGGTTCAACCTTTTCTCCATACAAACGCCTATCGACGTCCTACATACGTATATTCCTAATAGAAATTCACTTCATACTTCTATCATTTCTTGATGCAGAAAACTCACTTTGGTAGAATTCCAAATTTTGATTGTTGGTTCCATTTGAATGTTTCCAAAAGAAAACCGTGTTTGTGCTAACACATTTATATTCATGCAGACAGTTTGGAGCATTTAACTTTTACTTAAAAATGTATTATCCGACATACAAAAGGCAATGCACAAACTTGTCTAATGCCTCGGAATTAATGGCCCGCCCTTTTAGTTTACATGTACATGTATTTACAATACATAAAAACATTTATACAATGACCTTTTGATATCGAAACCCGTTAGTGGTTATCGTTCACAAAAAAATGACATTAGCAAACAGTATAGATCTTAATGAGACATCCGTTGTTGTACTGATTGCTATTCTATTTCATATGAAAAGATATACAGCGTTCCCTCTCTACAACGACATCCAATAGGAGACACAAATTGTGTACGTTGTTCGGAGGGAGTCTTTATAGAGAGTGGAATTGGTTTACAATTGCAAACAGCTTGAATTCAGATCAGACGCCGCGTAACGCGGCGTCTGATCTGGATTCAAGCTGTTTGTCACTCGTTATTAAATTTGTATGTACGGATTATATGGACAATACTGCTCTACATGTAGACCACTACTGTACATGTATATCTATAATGACATTTTCCAGCGAACACATAGGGAGAGTTTATGCAATATTCAGTCTTAAATAGGTTGAGTCACTTTAGACAAATACTTCTGTGATGTATGTGCATTATTATCGGAAGCTAAATTGTAGTAGACGACAAAAAAATGGTTTGAGTCCCTGTAATCTTTAATCATTGTCCCCGTTTATTCATACTGGATTTGTCTTGTCCTTGCCAGGAGAATTCAGTGTTTGACCCTGTGAAAGAATTAAAGCACCAGTGACAAAACATTGGGAAGAGCATTCGTAGAAAATAATAGTTTTATCAGACTAGTGGCTAGTAGAATGACAAAGTAATATGTAGTCAGCAATTCAAGTTGAAAACATTTAGTATCATTCAGTACTGGTACACAGTTTGCAACATTAATGTAAAGCAACTCCATGATCTCGGGATTACTTCATGTTTCCTTTACCCACACAGTTCTTGTTAAAGTCTCTGTTTTGGTAATCATAAACATAAATTTTGCTTAAATGTACATAATTGATTTCGATTTCTCTCATCATTTGCTTATTGGTGTTAGTGAGGTCTTCTAAACTGTTAATAAATCCATAACTATTCTGTTAGTTTTAAACGGATGTCACTTCAGTTCCAAAATACGGGTATTCTATTTTTTTTAATTCGAAACTGAAATTCAACAAGGGACAATCCGTTTGTTTTGTTTACCCTCCAGAACGAATGTTAATTGCAAACAGTTCGGAACCAGGGGACCGTTTCATTAAACTTCGTACGACAACTGTTGTCGTAAGTCAGATTATAAAAATCTCAATTATTATTTATTTCTCCATCTAATCCCGTCCTGTGGCATCTCTTTGGAATCGTCTTGAAAAGAATTTTCCAAAGAGTTGTCACAAGACAGAATTAGAAAGAGAAATCAGAATCTAAATGTATTTTAAATGTTTGACTTAGGAACATTTTTGTCGTACGAAGTTTTATGAAACGGGCCCCTGGTCAGATGTCGAGAAGCACGGTGTCTTATCTGACTCCAAATAGTTTGAAGCACAGATTTAAAACGAAACATTGTATCCATTTATCTTTAATTTCGTTCCGTTCAAAAGGATTAAAAATATACTTTCCCTTGTTGAATTTCAGTTTCGAATTTAAAAAGTTAAAAATTCATCACTACACACATGTTTAGTTCTTTTGATTGGTTCTTTGATATGCCATCAAGAAGGTATATTGTTTGAATCCCAATGCCTCTAGAATATGCTATTCGCAATAAAATGTCTTGTCGGTAGACTGCGGTTGCAACAAAAATAGTCAAGCATATGTTTTGGTGACGAAAATATATGTTTCCCGCTTGAGCATATTCAACTGCAAATGGGTATGAGCCGGACCATACGGCATATGTCAGGCGTCTTTAGGCTCGGCCCAAAAATGCTAAATACACAGATTTGCATAAATTGTCAACACTTTCAAACACTGCCATTTTCTAAATGTTATTACTTTGCATTTAAACTTGGTAGGAATATAAGGTTGTCGATAATATAGTCTTATTCAATGATAATGCTGGTTGGTAGGGTGTGGGCGGGAGATGGTTAAACAAAAGGTAACGCACCAAGCATTTGTCCACGCCATATTTACCAGGAAACTTTTACCCTTCTACTGGGGTAATATCGTCTATTTGTATATCGTTCGGCATTTTTTTTTATATAAAATTATATTCTAAGCATTTTTAAATTGAAGAACCCTAAATACGTGTGTCAAACAGTTTGAATTCAGATAAAACGCCGCGTGACGCGGTGTCTGATTTGAATCCAAACTGTTTGCAAATAAATGTACCATATTAAGTGGTGACGGCCGGCAAAGAATTAAGCTTATTTTAAGTGCAATCCTGACTGGAATGGCGGACCCATATTTTATCTCGTATCACTGCCATCGACAGTCAGAGAGCGGATGAGACAATTTATGGAGTGAATGATAGGGGCCGTCCTGGCAAGAGCCGACCCGTTTGTCTAGCCCCGAATGCCCTCCGTCATCAAAATACAGCGCGCAATGTTTTGATACAATTTGATACAATTTAAATACACAGAAAATTGACTTAATGAGCAGTGTCGATTTCATCACGGTATTGTTGTTAATCCCGCCGGCAGCATCCATAACCAATGGGCGGGGCTAATTACATGGTCACGTGATATGCGTATAATTTATGTAAATACGAACGCGCCTGAAATATAAGCCTCTCTGTGGAACATACAATAAATATTCAATTTCCTTTTAAAATAAACTGTTCGCTTTCGGGGTGCCCATTCTTTGCCTTGATATAAGATGGCTATCGGAGTGGGTCTAGCTTTGTTGAGGTGGCTTTCGGCGCATTATAAATAGATTAGGTCGGGTCAAATGTGTAGCGTCCGTCACTCGCCGAGGGAAGCTATTGTCATGGTGACTGTTAGTGTCGATATAAATGGTAATTATTAAAATAAATCAAACAACAGATACATCTACTAAATATGATCTCTAGATTCAGCAATAACTTGTAATAATTCGACACATTAGTGCGCTGCATATTCCCAATACGTAATTGGCACTGTAATTAAGCACGTGGTTTGGCTCAAATTTCCTTAATTTGGACGTTTTATATGTCTTTTTTATGACGTGTCTATTACACATATAAAATGTTTTAAATTCAACCGAGTCATTTGAATTGAAAACAAAACGATTTCGAAAATGTATATACTTCTTCATGTTTCATACAGCAACTTGTGTGCAATGGCCAGTCAATAGTGAGGTCAAACATTTTGTATCCTGATCAGACACCGGATGACAAGCCATTTGATCTGATTCCGAAATTTTGAGAATGTCAAAAATGTAGCTACCGGTTACGAGAAACCAGTGTAGTTCCAACTTAATCTTCAAATTTGTTTAAAATCGCAATTATTTTTATAAGTGTCCGATATGAATATTCCAATACGTAAGACCCCTCTATTACGACCACTAGAAAGAAGGCTAATTGACTGCAAGATGGACGTAAAAAGTATTAAACGGGGTGGGTGATAACGTTCTATCTACTAAAATAAATTCCTTGAATATACATTGAGGACTGAAAGTAAGAAGATCGTATATGAATTATAAAGGTGTATGTCCTGGAATATTTAACATTCCTGTTTGCGTAGTTCCTATGAACGATTGTGTTAATTTTGCACGAAGTGGGCTATCTATAGAGTCATCGTCCAGCCTTCTTAAACTTTCTCAGGAATGTTTTATGAATGAAACAAATATGTCTTCCTTATAGTTGGGTTGTACAGCTTAAGTGATTGGGAAAATGCGAGGGAGTTAACTCATTATCCCTTGAAATTTCAAATGGACAATTCTAGTTTGCAATAAGGGCTGGTCCATTTTAGACTATTTAGGGTTGTTTTGTATAATAAATTGCAAAATGGCAAACAGTGAAGTCCCTGATTAAAGGGCTCCTGCATGAGCCCTCTTATCTGGGACCTCGCTGTTTACAAAGGACAAGTGTACTCTTCACAGATACACAATTTGGTAAAGGACACATATATGCGTCACTAGGGCTCAATGAGTTAAAGATACCACTGACATGACTTCAACTACCTCTTTTTGTTACACCCACAACCAACAACAACAATAAAAATACATGTCGTCTGTATTTATTTCTCAAATTAAAACGTTAGGTATATTGCCTTAAGTAATATCGTAATGAGTGTCGAACAGTTTAGATCTGATCAGAATCCAAACTGTTTGCAAATATCTATTGTGTTTGGGACAAGACAGAGAAATGGGTAAATGGTGTCACAATTAGGATAAAGACGGTGTAATCCTTATTACAAATATCCAACAATGGCCAACTCATATCTAACTTGTGCGGTTTTAATCAAGTTTTTTTCAATTGTATCCAAATAATGTCTGTGTTTTTTGTCAAATGTTATGTGTGTGGTGAAGTTACTTTAAACTGAATGTCAAACAGTTTAGACCAAGATCAGCCACCGAGTAACTGACATCTCTTCAGCAACGAAATTAGTTGACTTTCGTTTCGATATTTCTAAATTTGAAAGGCTACTATAAACAAATGTTTAAAAGCAGGTGATATCATAGCGCAGTGAAAACCTTGGGTCCGTTTCATAAAACTTTGTACGACAAAAACGATCGTAAGTCAAAACTTAAAAATCCATTTAATTTCTTATTGCTCAATCTAATCCTGTCTTGTGACATCTCTTTGGAATCGTCTTTTCAAGATGATTCCAAAAAGATGTCACAAAAAAGGATTAGATGGAGAAATAAATAATAAGTAAGACTTTTATAATCTGGCATACGACAACATATGTCGTACGAAGTTTAATGAAACGGGCAAATGGTTATTATTTAACCCCGTCACTGCCTTATCCCGGGTACAAAGGTTATTTGCTAATAGTTTGAATCCTAATCAGACCCCCACCTAACGCGATGTCTGATCAGGCTCCGAACTGTTTGACACTCATTTCAATATCTCATAAGTCAAAAACCCTAAAATTAAATTAGAGAGGTTAAAGCAGACTACAATTGTAGATGTAGATGACGCCATAGCAGTGAAAGATGATAACATGTATATAAAAAGATAATTGTGTTATCAGCTCGAACTTCTTCAATGCCTTGATCCCCGAGTATAGTGACTATTTACGAACAGTTAGGATCCTGTTGAATCTCTGTTTAACGCGGCGTCTGATCAGGGTCCAAACTATTTGACATTTATTATGATATTTCTTTAGTCAGTTTGTCTAAAATTTAAATTTGAGCAAATAAAAGCAGACGACAATTGTTTAAAGCAGATGACGTCATGTCAGTGAAATTGTTGAACCCATTACCCCATAGCCTGTCTCTAGTATTGAATATGAGTGATCACTTAAAGCAGGCTGAAAGTAAAGGAGAATGCGCCTTAAGGCGCATTCTGCTTTACTTTCAACCTTCTTTAACCGACTATCTACTTGAATATACAAAATATTCATATGATACATATTCGTTTTAATGCAGACAATTGTTTAAGCGATAAAATGGTTAATAAAAGATCACTGTATTATCAAACAGTAACCCCTTCACTGCCTTACCCCGAGTACACTAGTAATTTGAAAACAGTTTGGATACTGATCAGACGCCGCGGAACGCGGCGTCTGCTCAGGATACAAACTGTTTTACACTCATTTCAATATTTCAGAAGTCAAACTAACTAAATATTTAAATTTAGAAATAAAAGCAGACGACAATTGTTTAAAATTAATGACGTCATGGCAGTGAAGGGGTTAAGGTCCACTCTCGCCGTGATGCTGGGAGTAAACAGTGAGCTACCCTGTAACCGAGCGATTGTAGGGCAGAGATGTAAACAAGGAATTTATTGTTGTATGATAAATTTCTACCTGTCAATGAAAGCTGGATTTTAAAATGAGAATATCATGTGTAATGAAAAGAAGGTTTGTTCACATGTATTGTCAGATGACCTAGTTACGACAGACTTTGAGTTTACTCGGTCCATTTCGTATCTCAACACTGCTGTACTATCGTCTACTTGTAAATAGCCGACTGCTTGTACAGTGGAGATTCTGTTATTCTTTCCCGTTTAAACGCAAACGTACGCAAACGTAAAGCACTAAAACGTAGAAAAAGAACAACTTTTGTACAATTCTGATATGTCATGTTTTTTATGGTGGCAAACAGTTTGGAGCCTGATCAGACGCCGGGTTACCCGGCGTCTGATCTGGCTCCAAACTGTTTGCACTGTAAATAATAGTTTTAGCGTAAACGCGTTTATTGGGAAAGAATAACAGATTCTCCAATGTATTATTTAATGTTACATTTAAGACATTGTGAGCGAAAAAACATCGAAACGAGTGTCAGACGGTTTGGAATTTGATAAAAATAAAAAAAAAGGTCACGTGACGTGGTGCCTGATCTGGGTCCAAAATATTTGCTGATGTAAGTCAAGTTGCGCTCAGCACTTTTAAAGTCACTTTGCTATCGCTTAGTTTTTCGAACAGTTTGGTTCCTGATCAGACGTAACGTCGATTTAAGTTAACTCGGCGTCTGATCAGGTTCAAAGTTACTTAACTCTCCTAAACTAGAATATACGATTTTCACAATTTAAATGACAAAAATTATAATCAAATAAAAAGACAATTTTCGAAGCAGACGAGAATTTAAACTTGCTACAGGGTTAAGTGCATAACCAGTCAGATTTGTTGAAAATGTTAATGCTAGTTGACAAGTATTCGAATACAGACATTTAAATCAACCCATGTTGCCTCCGCCTGGTGTTTACTGATATACGCAAGTCTAGCCAGCCCTACTTCTAGCAGTATTTCATTGTAATCTTAACCCTTTCCCCCATAGAAGCGCCTTTTAGTGGATATGATTTATTCCTCCGCTGAAGAAAATAGTTCCAATCTAATCAGTCATGAAAATATATACTATAACGAGTATTTTCTATATTCTAGCACATGGAAGCTTAAAGCAGACTAAAAGTAAAGCAGAATGCGCCTTAAGGCGCATTCTGCTTCACTTTAAACCTGCTTTAAGTGGTCACATATCTTCAATACTAGAAACAGGCTATCCGGTTACATTAAGGTAAAGGGTTAATTTATATACAGTAAAACCTTTCTTTTACGACCACACCTCTAGTACGATCACCCCGCTAATACGACAACTAAATTGTGTTTATTACTAAGTGTTTACGACAGGTGACTGCTGAAAGCAAGGTGACAGTAAAACAGAAAGCTCCTATCGGAGCTTTCTGTTTTACTGCCACATTGCTTTAAGCTGTTACCTGTCTTGTATACAATCAATTAGCCTTCATTTTAGTGATCGTAATAGGGAGGTTTTACTGTACAGTCTATCAAGATTAAGCGAATATTTATTGAATTAGCATGGAGATCTCTAAAAACAGATGATTGCTAAATGCAATATAAAAATAATGCAGAAAGCTACTATAGGATTGCATTAGTTTACCTTGTATTTAGCAACCACCTGCATTTTAGATTACCCAAGAGTCTTCTTTTGAGTGTTGGTTTAACACAATATAAACAGTGGTGTATAGGAATGCTATAAGCAATGAATCTTGGTGAGGTTGGGTGAGCTAATAATCTATGATGATACAATTGATTATACAAAAAAATAATAATCAATATAGAAAATCTAATTATTCTGAGGGCGTTGTTAGTTGGCATGGCTATGACCTGTTGGGATGGTCTCAGGTAGTGATGATGATGATGATGATGATGATGATGATGATGATGACGCTAATGATCAGCATAGTATAACTACCAAAGAAGGAACGTAGACATGCAGTGTATACTTAGATGGGCAATAGGCGACGCCTCATCAGGAAATGCTCGTGGTAACATGAAAAGTGTTACCTTATGAACTTTACTGAACAGAAACGAAGGAACAAATAAAACACGTACCGTAAACTTGAGTTGGCTACATTATTAACATTGACAACTGTGCATTATTCATTGCATACCTATATAACTATTTAAAACCTTTGCGATCTTCTTTTTCTTCCGCATACTTTTCTGTTCGAGTTCAGACATGGAGGCTGATGACAGGACACATAGAGACGTTGATGATGCTGGTGGCTTAATGTGCCTCTTTAGTCCTATATGTGGGTTGTTTTGTTGCAGACAAAAGCTCAGATACATGTATACCGTATAGCTGGAATTTTATACGGGGTTAAAATGTCTGCCAGTCTAACGTTCCATCCAAAAATCGGTGGAATAAAATTACCGTCCTCATTTATAAAGTAATTATTAATCAGTCAGTAAGCCTCTTCGATGAATGTTCGGTTCTTGCATTCACTTCGACATTTGTTGAATTTCAGACACCATGGTAATAATCACAGAGCGTACAGTGGATAATCTGTTATTCTTTCCCAATAAACGCGTTTACGCTAAAACTATTATTTGCAGTGCAGACAGTTTGGAGCCAGATCAGACGCCGGGTAACCCGGCGTCTGATCAGGCTCCAAACTGTTTGCCACCAAGATAAACATGAATTATCAGAATTGTCCAAAAGTTGTATTTTTCTACGTTTTAGTGCTTTGCGTTTGCGTACGTTTACGTTTAAACGGGAAAGAATAACAGATTCTCCACTGTATGACGTCACCAATGACGTAAGAATAACAGATTCTCCACTGTACTCACTTGGAAACTTCGACCATTAAATTTGTTTTTCATTAAGTCGCAAAATATTATAGCAGCAGAAAATACCAGCTATACGGCAGTATTCATTCAGCGAAAAGTTTTTCTGAATTATTTCCCTTTATGTTACCGGATCACCTCCCTTGTTAAGAAGATTGACAGGACGAACGCTAACTTCTGTACGGGCTAACATTTTTTAAAACAATGGTAAAAAATATATAATCAAGCTTTGTGAAAGAGATAATGATATTTCAAGACAAAAGACTGCTTAACTTTAAGCCATTATCTTATAAATTCACGTATAATGTAGTCCTACTTTCAAGAAAAATAGGTTCAATTGATACAGCCATGAATATTGAATACATTTATGTACCGAAAGAAATCTTTCTGTATCCTACCAGGTGTAACTCTAAAGCAGGTTGCAACATTAATACGTATTTTGCTTTAATCTCAACCTGCTTTAAGTGACCGCGTCTCTTCAAAATTAGAACAAGAACAAGAATAAAATGTGCATGTGACAAATATGAGATGATGTTTAAGATAACAAAAAACGTTTAAGCACAAATTTCAACAATACGCTTACACTTTCAACAACTCCAGACCTTTCACTTGCAGATAGTTTGGAAAAATCTCGGATTCTTCTCATGGACATTATTTTTTAAGCTGTTTTCTTTTGTCAAAATCCCTAAAATTTGAATTTGCAATAACAGTGTACACGCGAATTTCCAGTTGGTCATATGGGTCCAAGTTTAAAAAGCTTTTGAGCTGAGTCTGACCAATCAAATGCTTAAGAACGACTTCAGACTCAGTTCAAAAGATTTATAACCTTGGACCCTGGCAGTAAAGATGTGAGTGCAGAATAATGCAGAGGTAAGCATATTGACACTGTGTAGACTAATGCCTATGAAATGCAGTTAAACCTTCCTGCTTTACAACTCTGTCTTCCTGCTTAATTAAGAGATGCATGTAGTCCATTGTTCAAATCGAACCTTCTGCACGCTAGAAGCGGTCTTTTGATAACTGTTGCAAACAGTTTGGATCCAGTCGACACGCCGAGTAACTCGGCGTGTCATCTGGGTCCAAACTGTTTGATACTGTGATATATTTGTTATCTGCATTAATCTATTGGAACTGTTGCAGACGACAATTATTGCAGACGACAATTATGAGCGTGCAGAAGCCTAGAATGGCTTCCTGTTTACTATCAAGTCTCCGTAACTCGAGCTCGCTGAATTCGAATAGTCCGATATATTACAGTGCTCCCTCTCTACAACGGCCCTCCCAACAACGACCCCCTCCTTACAACGCTCCTTGCCACTGTTTCCCAAAGAAGACAGTTATGTCTAACATTTGCATGGTTGCAATACCGTCTGCTTGAATGTGTCGTCTGCTGTTTTTTCTCAAAGTCACATATAAGTAGACATTTTGATAGAATGAATATAATGACGAGTGAAAAACAGCTTGAATCCAGATCAGACGCCGCATTACGCGGCGTCTGATCTGAATTCAAGCTGTTTGCAAATGTAAGTCAAGTCTTAATGTTCCCTCCTTATAAAGACTCCCTCCGAACAACAGACGCAATCTGCGTCTCTCATTGGATGTCGTTGTAGAGAGGGAGCACTGTAACTTGTAAACGTAGCTACGTTTTCACTCTGAGAAAAAAATGTCCGGGTATGTTCGAATTAAACGACATCGAATTATCGATTTCATCTGTAGAACTGATTAGTTCAACTGAAGCTATGTCGAAATATCAAGAATTGACTGTACGTGATCCGTCATTAAAACTCCCAAATGCGTTGCAACTTGGTATTAGGTTTTAGAAGGTTATTGTTTTACTCCCAAGTATATGCAATGTGTTTAGGAAGTTTTAGCATTCTCTTGCTTAACGCGTCAATTTATGACATTTGCAATGAGTTTGAATCCAGATAAGATGCCAAATAACCCCCGTCTTATCCGGATCCAAACACATCAATAATATTCAGATTTACGGAAGACAATATTGTTCAAGAAGAAGACTTGTTTAAAGTGAACTAGATCTACATGTTTTTGTTTTTATTTTTGATAAAATACGAATTATGTTGTTAAAGGACGGTCGTATACAAATGTAATAGATCTAATCACTTTTAAATTTTATAACTGTAACTAATTCTTAAGCTTTGAATCAAGTATGTTAATGATACAAAACTATTTATTCTACTTTGACATCGTTGATCAATGTTTTAGATGTTTTGTTTTATGATATAACAACCTAATAAACTTTAAACATACGTGTAGGGATACCTCGGCCTCGGGTCATTGTGAAGAAAAAGAAGATTATATCAGACTCTGATAAGGAATGTAAATACATGTATATTACACAAAGCACGGCATCGACTTGATAGGTTTACATCCCTTAGTAATGTATACTAATTCATAAACAAAATAGCTTTAAAATAATTAAGATTTTCAAACCGTGTTCATTTGACAGATTGAAGTTTTGCATGTATTTATGAAATCACGCTGTAGAACAAGAAATGCAGTGTCTGATCTAGATCTAAACTGTTTGCATAGTTATGTTAGTGTTATAAAGCCTTGCAGTGAAAAGGAAAAGGTACGATTCCTAAAATCGCATTTGAAAATTTGGATATCTTCGGATTTGTATGTTTCCAGTACATGGTTGCTTAAAACAGGCTGAAAGTAAAGCAGAATGCGCCTTAAGGCGCATTCTGCTTTACTTACAGCCTGCTTTAAGAAGTCGCTTGTCAATAAAACAAGAAACAGGCTATGGGGTAAAGGTACGATTCGTAAATTCGCACTTGAAAAATGCAACTTTGGATATCTTAAGATTTTTTATGTCAACTTATGGCAGCCCTGTTTTAATGCAAAGTCCTGTCCACCAGATTTAATCATTGCCCTGCCAATGAGATTAGGTTGAAAATGTCATAACATGATTGACATTGGCAGGTTGCTACCTAACCATTTATAAAGTCTAACGTTCACGTGAAATTCTTAATCGATGTTCCATCCGCCATATTGGTCAAGCGCTTAGATCTCATGTTTTCTGCATTAATAGCAGGTGTAACGACTGACACCGAGGGATTTCAAATGAACTGAAACCAAGGGGAAAGCGTTTGAATGACTTGGAACGGTAAAAGTTTGTAAAATTGAATACTCTGTGCAGAGCATGGGACGAATTACAGAATTAACATGAAAAACATACAGATTAGCAAGGCGATGAAAGCTTAATGAGTTGAAAAGATATACAAGGTTTTGTGCATGGCGAAGAATTTCAAAAAGTTTCACACGGGAGCTGGGGAATTGAGACATCAAACCGTGACACGGTGCTTACTCGCTGCTATGACAGACGGAATGAATGTGTTATATCCATAATATTTCTTATTATACAAGTGACATGCGTGATGCTTATCTCTTGCAACAGTGCGTTTTTACTATGTTTGTTGTACGAGCAAATCAAATCTTACGTTGTCGTGGAAAAAATGAAATTCGTTCCTGTATGAGAAACAAGGATTTTTACTGAAAGCATAAAAATGTAATTGTAAAAAACAGGTTGTAGCAACACAGATTAGAACATGGAATTAAGTGTACATTTAAACTTTGATATGTGTTTTTGTTTTGAAGAACCATAAATATCTCTGATGATAGGTCTTTACAGTACTTAATACTTGTCCAATAGCTTATTTGAATATTTTAAGAACAGGTGATTGTTTAAAACAGAGTGAAACTAAAGCAGAAAGCATCTAATTTGGCGTTATTGTATTTCAAATAGCATGACGGGACTTTCTGCTTTACGTTCAGCCTATTTTAACTCATTACCCCATAGTATATTTCTAGTTTTGAAGATAGGTGACCACTTAAAGCAGGTTGAAAGTAAAGCAGAATGCTTTAAGCTACTATCTGCTAGGATGTAGAAAATAATTATTGTGGTGCATACTCATGGCTATATTTAGTGGATCTAAGTGGAGAAATAGAATAAATGCGCAATAAACATGATGCATTATGGAATTACATGGAGACAGGGAAATTCTTTCAATATTACTATCAAGATTATAAACATAGATCATTATTTATGCTTTTCGGTGGATTACTCCGAAATAGCAGTGGATGATCACTTGGTAATCCACTGCAGTGGATTATCACCAATCGCTTTTATTATGAAATTTCCCCGTAGGGCTCCCCAAGAATCGTAGTCAATCGTGTCTTATCGTTACATTCCGGCAGTCCGATTTGTCGCGAACTACTCACCGGAAGAGCACGACTCCAAATTCGGGAGCAACGAAGTCATTCGGATGACCTCAGATCAACAAATAAGTGACGGCATTATACCGCCAACTGTCACGCGCATGTGTTCGACATAAAACGTGGGGCTCAACACGGGATAAATAATGTACGTTCGCTTTCAATTTTTAAACAATTTCGTTTAAAAAGTGGCTTAAAAGCATAAATAAATAGAATAACTGTGTTTTTTCAGTGTAAGATCGATTTTAATCCATTTCGTGAACATCAGACTGTTATATTTTCACTCGTGGCTTCGCCACTCGTGAAAATATAACGTCTGATGTTCACTCAATGGATTAAATTTCGATCTTACACTGAAAAAAACCAGTTATCCTCTATATAATTAGTTTGTAAAATTAAAATTAAAATGAGTCAAATAATTAAAAGACCAATGGCATTATTAAAAAGCATGAGTTAACACGGTGTAGATATACGTGTTCCAATTTTCTCATCAAGTTGTCTGCACCGTTTGCTATTCCATATGAAATGTTCTGCTGTATGGATCGACACTGCAGTGTCTTTGAATCGTCCTTTTTTATCCTGTACGAAATCTCCCAGCAAGCACAAACTATTATGTAGAGGTCCATCGATTGCAATATCATTCGTATCAATATTCTATTATGATTTTACATATAATTACAGACTACAAAATTTAAACAGACGATAATTTGGCATTGAAAGAGCAAATGACATTAATGTGACATATATTAATTCTGCATACCACATGATAATTATTTTCGTCTGCAACAATTGTCGTCTGCTACTGTTCTAAAAATAGAATGTTCTAAATGTCAAACAGATTGGATCCAGATTAGACGCGCGTGTTTGCCGCAGTAATGCCGCTAGCATAGGTAAGAGTTAAGACATGTACGCGGCACCGTCACGTAGTTGTCACCCGGCTTATCGTGAATGCCATCACCGATTTGTCGCGATATGACTCCTACAAATAACAACACCTGAAACTGACATGCTGTCAAATTGAACTACTGCGTGATTTCATAAATACCTGCAAAACTTCAATCTGTCAAATGAACAAGGTTTGAAAATCTTAATTATTTTAAAGCTATTTTGTTTATGAATTAGTATACATTACTAAGGGATGTAAACCTATCAAGTCGATGTTGTGTTTTGTGTGTAATATACGTGCATTTACATTCCTTATCAGAGTCTGATATAATCTTCTTTTTCTCCAGAAAGACCCGAGGTCGAGGTATCCCTACACATATGTTTAGAATTTATTAGGTTGTTGTATCATAAAACAAAACATCTAAAACATTGGTCATCGATGTCAAAGTGTAATAAATATTTTGGTAGAGTCTCTATCATTAAAATACTTGATTAAATTCTTTAGAATTAGTTACGATTTAAAATGATTAGTTTTAAAGAAATTAGATCTATTATACGACCGTCCTTTGACGATATAATTCGTATTTTATTTAAAACAAAAACATACCCAACTCCCAACCCCCATACCCCCTCCCCACAAAAGAAATCCCAAAATAATTAAACAAAAAACAACAACAAACAAATAAGAAAACAAAAACAACAATAGGTTAAAGTTACTACAGCAGCAACAACAACTTCCACCTTCTACTTTTAGTTAAAAGTAGTTATACTACTTCTACTACTACTACTACTACTACTACTACTACTTCTACTACTACTACTACTACTACTACTACTACTACTACTACTACTACTGATGCTGCTACTACTACTACTACTACTACTACTACTTCTAATGCTGCTGCTGCTACTACTACTGCTGCTGCTGCTACTACTACTATTATTACTACTACTACTACTACTACTACTGCTACTTCTACTGCTACTACTACTACTACTACTACTACTACTTCTTCTTCTACTACTACTACTGCTTCTTCTTCCACTACTACTACAACATATTCTACTGCTGCTGCTACTACTACAACTACTACTTCTACTGATACTACTTCTTCTACTATTTCTTCTACTGCTACTTCTGCTACTACTACTACTACTACTACCACTACTACTACTAATACTAATACTAATACTGCTGCTACTGCTACCACTAGATATACTTCTACTAATACTATTACTACTGCTACTAGTACTATCACCACCACCACATATATTTTCTTGTTTTCCCTTTTTGTTCTCTTTCTGAAATTTACTGTATTCCGTCATTTCTTAAAGCACTGTTTTGGTTCGACCTTTCGTCTAGCATTAAACTACAATGTACAATATTTACAAAAAAGGCTTAACTAATGAAATACGTATTTTCTAGATATGGCGACGATCAGACGGATGAGCAAAAATGTTCAAAAATAAAAAAATTGGAGAAAAAAAAGATGAAAGCTCTGGTTTACATTAATATCAGCTTTACATCAAATCAGATTAATTGAAATTAACACTTCGCATGTCGATAATGTTCGACCCGTCAAGTGGTTGGGGATAAAACAGACGTACCAGGTAGTCAGAAGTACAATCTGCTCTATAGTTTAACGTGTTCTTGTTGACATCTCCATATGCCGAATATTGCCTACAGCTCATTCGATAACACCGCCCCCCTGGCGGACCTGTCAAACAGCATAACATACTTTATTGCAATCGTCGGGTACACTTTTGAAGTCGGCTATCTTCGGAAGGCTTTCCAAGAAAGTCCGTAATGGTCGTAATACAGTCAAACTTGTACAAAGCGACTACCCAAAATGCATTGACAGTCTTAACCCATTCCCTAAAAAACACCTTTTTACGCCTATAACTTATTCCTCCACTGAAGAAAATAGTTCCTTTTTATACAGCTATAGGTTAGCAGATAATAGCTTAAAGCAGGCTGAAAGTAAAGTAGAATGCGCCTTAAGGCGCATTCTGCTTTACTTTCAAACTGCTTTAACCCTTTACCCAAAAATCCGTATGTAACATTTAATACAGGCGATCACGTAAAGCAGGTTGAAAATAAAGCAGAATGTGCCTGCTTTAAACTACCATCTGCTAGGCTATATAAAAAAACACGTGTTATGGTAATTGTTCATGAGGGTATAAACTAGAACTTTTGTCTTCAGCGGAAGAATACATTAATTACGCTAAAAGTCGCTTCTATTGGGTAAAAGGTTAAGTGGCTATCTTTCTTTAAAACTAGAAACATGCTATGTGGTATAGGGTTAAAGTTCAGGAAATATTGCAGCTTATTTCATGGCCATAATGATGTAGAAAGCTTTAACATGCACTTTCTGCATTACCTTTGCTTTGCCTTAAAGCGACTCGCAACCAGATGGTGCATTAAAAATAGTAATTTGTAAATATGTGTCAAACGCTTATATAAATGGTAAAGAATTAGTTTAGGATAAGAAATTCTGTTTAAAAAAATGTATTTCAATAAAAAAAAATATTGGTCTCTGGTGGGATTCGAACCCGGGGCCCGGCATTGGCGGACAGAAGGCAAAATAGGGGAAACCGCTTAGACCAATGGACCACAGAACTATCCGTTTATCTCGGATCGATTTAACGTATTTCAATGTGTAGCGATCGAAAGTGCATACAACTTCGTAATTCGGCTCGTGTTTATGTCTGAGCCCGTGTAGAGAAGCAACAACAACAACTATACCGTCTACTAGTCGGTATAGAAAAACGATGGAAAATATCTAAAAATCTAAGATTCGGTGACGATTCTTGAAACTTTTTTTGGACTGATCATATTTTTTTAATGTCAGAAGCCAAATAATGCCACAAATTTGCTTTTATTTGAGTATTTTATTTTATTTTGACAAGTACACCATCCGGTTGCGAGTCCCTTTAAGCAATAACATGAAAGATCGCCATACACGCACCTTCATTCAGCGGTCGCCTAACATAATTTTGACTTATATATTGAGGGAACCCGAGGGTATAGTATGGCGGTCTTAATAATGATACAATAAAAATATTTACAGCGTATTTCGTTGTAGCAAAATTTGTTGTCATTGCTCTGTGTAATTAACACCTGTTCGGAATTTTACCAAGGCAGATAAGATTCTTATCAATATAGTCCGGCAGAGGGCTGACTTGACCTGGAAATGCCGTCCTAAGTTTTTTTCTCGACTGATTCTACTTCAGCATATGTTACTTATGGAAAAACCACCGGGTGCCACTTTGTCACCCTTGAGCATTTTCGTATATTCAAGATGGCGGCCAAAATGGCTGCCGAAAGGCTTTTAAGCAAAATAGCACAGACACTAGCATTCATTTTATCTTTTTTCATTGATTTGACCTCACCATAATGATAGTTATTCATCAAAAGACGATTCATGTTTTCAAAATGTTACGGGTGACATCTTGTCACTCTCAGTATATTCAAAATGGCGGCTTAAATGGCTCCCTTAATGCGTTGAAACAAACTACTCTAAACTTCAGCATTCATGGTTGGTTTTCTTAACTGATTTGACCCCATTATAATGATAGATATTACTGAAATGATAATACATATTAATGAACTGTTACGGATGACATCTTTCCAGCCTTGAGCATTTCTGTATATTCAAGATGGCGGCCAAAATGGCTACCGAATTTGCTTTTAAACAAAATATACCAAAAAACAGTATTCATCGTTTCTTTTTTTAAACTTATTTGACCTCACCATAAAGAGAGTTATTATTGAAAGGACAAATCATGTTTTAAAAATGAAACGGGTAACATCTTGTCACCCTTCAGTATATCCGTTTATTCAAAATGGCGGCTTATATGGCTATCCAAATCCGTTTAATACTACTGTAAACTTCAGCATTCATAGTTTTATTTTCTAAACTTATTTGACCCCACCATCATGAAAGTTTTTACTGAAATGATACATATTATTGAACTGTTTCGGATGACATCTTGTCACCCTTGAGCATATCTGTATATTCAAAATAGCGACTAAATTGGCTACCGAAATGCTTTAAAACAAAATGGTCAACAAATCAGCATTCATAGTTTCTTTTTATTACATGTAATTGATTTGATCTCACCATTATGATATCGTTATTGAAATGATCAAACTAATTATTGAAATGTTACGGTTGACATCTTTTTTATCATTTTAAGCGTTTCCGTACATTCAAGCTGGCGGCCAAAATAGTGACGGAAATTTTGTTGAGCAAAAACAGTCCAAAAACCAACAATCATACATTTTTAATTATAATTGACTCAATATCAACGTAATTATACTTATTATTTGAATTACGATACTTATTGATTAAATGTAACGGGTGACATCTTTTGCATCCTTGAGTATTTCCGTATATATAAGATGGTGATGCTTATTGAAAACATGATACTTGTTATTGATGGCATCTTGTCACCCTTCAGCATTTCCATATATTGGAGATGGCGACCAAAGCGTTAACCGAAATGCTTTAAATCAAAATAAGTCCAAACAACAACATTCATTTTTTCTTATTTTTAAATGGTTTGACCTTACCAGAATGATACTTATTATTGACAGAATGATACCAATTATTGAAATACTACGGGGGGACATCTTTCCACCTTCGAGCATTTTCGTATTCAAGAAAGCGGCCAACATTGCTATAGAAATGCTTAAAATATTTTAAATGTGCAAAGGTAAAAAATTAACAGTTGTTTCTTGACGGGTTCTTTTTTAGCACTTGATATCTGTTCATAAGAGCGCGTTTACATTTATCCCAAGAGACCTTCCTACATAATCATGGTTCTGGGGCTTAATTGTCATAGGAATATTTCTGTGTATTTGACCGAGATAATGCCCGCTGTCAAGAACTAAAAGGAAGGCAGGTTGGTGGTTTTGATCCCATGCGCTGATTCGCAACGAATGAGATCAGTCGAAATGATCACAATCTCATCACATCACCTCTCATCATTTATCGGCGCTATACGATCTATTCTGTGTTGCAGTACCCTAAAACCCAACTCGTCCGTGCATGCATTTACATATTGATATTTACGTTCTACTGGGCATGCTAGCTTGACAGTCACACATTGCTCAGTGTAAAAATTAACAATAGCGTTATGACAAGCTTTTCGGTCCAAGTCGCTGGCTGTGAAGATGTTGTCCGTTTTTCTTTCCTCCAGCAAAACCCTGATGGGTCAAGATCAGGTAGATTGTTTCCTCTAATAAATGCCTAAATCAAGTTAGAAAAGTTTCGCTGACGTTTAATCGCTAAGCTATGTGGTCTATACTTGAACGCGTGTTTCAGATATGAACTCGAGGAAATACTATCGCTTGTGAAATGTAAGTTTCAATAGAAAAATCTCGTCAACCGATAAGTTAAAAAACACAGTTGGACCACAATTCTTTCCTTGCAGGAGTTCACGTTTCAATTCCAAAGCTGTCTGCAAATGTGTTACATCCCGAGAGGTTATGTGCAGGAAGAATGTCCTCAACAATGTCTATATGTTTGTCCCACGCAATATCAATATCAATGATAAATTTGATTAACATTTTATTCGCCCTTCTTGTTTTATAATATGACTGACAGCTAACCGGTAGGATTCGAATAATTTATTGTGCATGAGAATACCTACTACACAATGATGTTGTCTACCTCTTTATCTGTTGCTTTCAAATGTTTTCTTTCTGACATAATACATCGGCTTGTTTAAGCTTGTGTTTCTTTTTTACCTATTATCACTAGCTTGTTAATTTGTGTGTGCTCAATTTGAAAAGTCTCAGCATCAAGAATGTAAGAGATTATCAGCTTCATTAACTGTTTTTTTCAGTGGTAGTAAGATACATGTACAGTGTTTTGATAATATGCTGTTAGCATGCAACTGATAGTAATCTATTCTAACATGTTGCTCTCGTACACTTATAGAAATGTCAGTGCTGTTATATAGGTCAACATTGTTGTTCTCCTCCTACTTAAATGTTGGCGATGTAGTTCTGCACAGAGCCTTTTGTAGGGTATGTCCTAAACCCATAATAACAATATCGATCCGTCTATGGTGACTGTCTACTGGTCCTATTTTTGTGTCAGAAACCCCTATCTGGACTTTGTTCTGAATTGCTTTATTAAATTTTGTAACTGTCATATCATTATGATCACCAAACAGTGCTGTTGGAAAAGGTGTCAATTCATGGGACAGAACATCTGCGATATCAACATCATGGCTGCTAGCTTGGAGACTTTCCAAGACTAATGAGTAGATTTTATATGATTTGACCTACCATCACATTCTTTTGGTCACAGTGATTTGTTATCTTAAATTTTGTTTGTCCAATTCTATAAGCAGTCCCTAGCCTGGTTTCAAACTGTTATGCACATCATCTGATTCCATTTCTTCAGCAACAATGTTGAAAACGCTATCTTTATCAGTTTCTTTATCAATCTAACAGCTACAGTTTTATAAATGCACTTTCAACTGACTTGCTCACAGTGAATATTACTGTAAGTTCTTCCATCAGTTGAAGTTTGGGTGCAATAGAACCCCTTTGTCAGGAGTTATACATCCTTGATGCACTCAGATAGACTCGAAAAGGCAAGACTTTAACAACGTTTGCGCTCTAGTGTCTACAAATTTGAATATATATTTTCCAAACGTTCACAAGTTAAGTAAGGCTTTAAGTTTTAGGAAGATTTTGATTATTGATAAAACTTAAAGATAAAACTACCAGATTCAATTCAGGTAAGAGAGTTTATGGCCATCATGGTCCTCTTGTCTTTCCGTGTCTTCCGTGTCCTTTGCGTTTTTTTTTTATTTTCCCTCTCCCTTGTGTCCCTCAAAGTCAGTTTCAGGATCATCCCTGTGAGCCACCATGATATCAAATTGTGCTTGCAGCTGATTGTACATGTGAATATCGAAAGCCTATGAGTAGTTCTGCTTTATCATAATCTTAATTACGCAATCGGCCACATGCCCATGGCACACAAAGGGGATTTCAATTAACATATGACATATTCACTTTTATATACCTCGTCCATGCCTCATCAAATCTTAGTTTTCAACAATATTCTGAGCATTGCTCTTCGGAGAGCCTCCATTTCTTTTAGGTAAGCCATGCCACATCTGCCATTGTTAGTAAACATGATCTGAATCGGAACTTTAAGGCAGCATTTCACTATAATTATACTACATTCTTTCAAGGCATCAGCACAAATAAGCTAAGTCACTGTCTGCCATCAATCTACCATCATCAGCAACTAAGCTGATGATCATGTGTATGCCACCAAGCCTATATGCTAAGAATGAAATATTTTGACGCACAAAAGCATGTGCAGTTACATGACCCTAGCTGCTAGTACTTAGTCCAACACTGACCAAAAAAGAAAATAATCCAGGACACAGAGGTCGAGGTTAAAGGTCAATGTTAGTAATTTACTATTGTAACTAGTTTTACTTGTTGAAGTGCACATACACATGATGTTATGTGGCCGTAATTGAAGTATTTAATCCAAAATTGACCTATTAAACGTAAAACAATTTACTAATGTCACAGAGGTCAATGGCAAAGGTCAAGGTTATCAAAACTGCAATGCAACATGCTACTTACATTAAGGTGTGTCTATGGTGTAAGTTTCATTGATATGATACTTAAACTTTCAAGGAATTTACCCGGTATTCGATGTAGGGGTACAGCATAAAAGGCCAAAATTCGTGGAAATGAGTAAAAAATGGTGGGTGGGGTAAACCGGAAATATATAAAAATGCTCAAGGGTGACAAGGTGGCACCCGGTCAATTCTGAATGACAATGCTTTGAACTATCAATATCAATCAAGAAAAAAACTTAGGACGCAATTTCTAGGTGGACCTCAAAATCCTCATTTCTCTGCCGGACTAATATGGTAAAAGGGAAATGTAAAACAAAACTCGGCATTAACCCATTTACGCCCAGTGGATTCTTCCATGTTTATATATTGGATTAGTCCATTTTTTATCAAAGGGATGTCTGGTCAAAATTTTCATTATATTGAAATTCCTATCAGCAAACAATGTAGACTCTGATCAGACGCCGCATTTTGCGGCGTCTGATCAGAGTCTACATTGTTTGCCTATGTCCCATATATGCGATCGTGGACACAAATGGGTTAAAAAAAACTATGTCTGTGATTGCGATGTTAACAAACACGAACACTGTAACGTTCATCATCATCATTATTATCATAATCACTATAATCATCATCATCATAAGCAGCAGCATCAACAACCGTGACAGCAACCCAGCCAAATGGAGTTTGATGACGGGGATAAAGCATGCCACCCATAATACGACTAATAATGAACATGGTCATTTCTATCATCATCTTACTCGTGATCATCAACCTCAGCAATGCCATCATCACCACCATCATCATCATCGACACCCACATCGTCATCATCACCGCCAAACCCACCACTCCCTTCATCAACTTTATCCCCGTCATCAAAATCTACCAGCTTTTTATTTCTTAAAGATACATGTACATGTAATTCTGAATTTAGAGGAATATTTCGGACAATATGGAGCCAATCTTGACACTTTCCTTTTGTTTAGTTAATCAAGTCACATTATACTGATCAACGAGAACAATTTTTAACGCACATGCCTCAATATTTATTAACCCTTTACCTGATAGCATTGTTTCTAGTATTGAAGATATGTGACTACTTAAAGCAGGTTGAAAGTAAAGCAGAATGCGCCCTACGGCGCATTCTGCTTTACTTTCAGCCTGATTTAAGCTATTAACTGCTAGAATAATGAAGGTATTAAATATGACACATATTCATTCCGGTATAATTTGGAACTATTTTCTTCAGCGGATGAATAAAATGAATGTGCTAAAAGTCGCTTCTATAAGGGAAAGGATTAAAGCACTGCTCTAGAGATCGAACATGAGCTTATCGCATCACTTGAAAACAGTTTACCCCTTCCACCATAAAAACGTTTTATGCCTTTAATTTATCCCTCCACCGAAGAAAATAGTTCCGCTGTATACATGTACAGTCATGAATATGTACCATAAGAAATATTTTAGATATCCTAGCAGATGGTAGTTTAAAGCATGCTGAAAGTAAAGCTATGTAGTAATTGGCTACCTAAATGTTATAATGAAAATATAATACGTGGCGTCTAACAGGATCCAAACTGTTTGAAACTCGTTTTGAAATTTTGTCAGCTATTATAACGTCTTAAGACTAACGTTGAAACGATATTGCAGACAACAATGTTGAAGCAGAAAATAATATGGTGGTGAAGGGGTAAAAACCTCACGATAGCTTTGGCAGTGAAAAGTACATTGCAGAACAGAGTTAACTGTCGACCATTAAACAGTCAAACCTGAGTAAAACGACCACTCATAAATAAATGCCAACTTTCAATACAGATGGTTGCTGAATATAAGACAAAATTAAAGCAGAAATCTCCTTTATTGGAGCTTTCTGTTTTACTTTTGTCTTGCATTATGCAATCACCTGTTTGTATAGAGCTATATATTTGTATGTATCTTTAAAGAGTAGTCGCTAAATACAAACTTGACTGTTGAGGCAAAACAACATAATATCTCGGTTTTGTGGCATAGTACTACAAAAACAGCTATTAGGCACTTAGGGGAAGCAATGAACGCATGTACTCTCTGGTCGTATTTTACCACACTTGTCATGTAACAGCATTATAAGGTGACAATCTGGAAATCTTCTTGGAAGTCATCTTTCGGGATAACACCAGATTCCACAGACAAACATCTTCAAAAGATATCAAAACCAGTTTAATCTTTACACTGTTGTTAATGCATAGAAGCACAAGACAGAAATTCAAATACATATTATAAGCTAACTCGAGCATTGCTAACAGTGTAGACATTGATCTAATGAGAGCAAACAGTTAGATCAAGAGCAGACGCCGTGTAACGCGGCGTCTTATCAGGATCTAACTGTTTGATTCTCCCGAGAGTCAGTCGTTGCTTTCCTTCACTATTGTGAAAAGTGCAGATCCCAACCTTATTCAGAATTCTTCAATCCAGATTAGATGATGCGTTTGAGGAAGTACTGCGGGTGACTAAAGGGTTTACACTATTTGCTACGATCGAAGTTCCCATTCCTCCTGAACTGTTTAGCTTGATTTTAACGTAAAGCAAGTTATTTAACAAACTATGGTTCTAAGAGCTTTCAGTTTGATGGAGGTACACTTTTCTAATGCGCTTATCTACGAAAGGATAACTAGTGGCCGTGTTTCTGATGGTGTTACTATAGAAAACATGTACAGAACGTAATAATCCTGATGGCAACGGATAACAATGGGGGACAAATTTCACAGATAAAACATTTCATGATCTGTCAAAGGAATGTTGTAAACGAAATGCATTGATCGCTTATTCGTCGGAAATTCGGTGAAATCTGTGTCTGTCTTTATTCTGTAAATCAGAGTGACGAACAGAAGGTAGGGCAGACATAGAATGTGATGATACTCCAGAAAGAGATAATGAGAGAAAAAATGAATGTTTGGGAGGAATTGAGAGTCATTTTAAGTTCATAGAGTGAGAATGTGAGAATGTGGTGATATTACTGATGCTGTGTGTATGAGAGCGAGAGAAAAGAAAAGAGATAGGGACACAGAGCGAGAGAGAGGGGGGTACAGAGAGAGATAGAGAGAGAAAGAGAAAGAGAGACACAGAGACACAGAGAGAGCGAGAGAGAGAGAGAGAGAGAGAGATTATGTGAGGTGAAAGGGCTAAAATGAGTTGAGGTGAGGGTTAAAAATTAGTATGGCAAAGTAACCATTTTTTTTTCTACGGCAGCATTAAATTACTTTGGGAAACCTGTTTCAGTTTCATGAAACCCTTTGTATGAAGTTTGTGAAAACTGTTATAATCATGTGACTAAAGCCTGTTCAATTTCATATCTCAGCCATATTATTATGTATTCGGACATTTAAAGTACAGACAAGCGCATCAATCTCCTATTGATTCAACGAAAAATTGCTGCTCCAGAAAAAAATGAACGGTTTTACGATTCCGCTTATCAGGACAGTCTCATGAATATTCATGATCGCGCTGGTCTTATCGCGGCATTAACGCAGGATAATCGATTTGATATCGACATTTACGTTTTTACAATAAAATATTCCCGCAGGTCGGCGCCTGTTTAAGGTTTATTTTTCTGTCTCTCTGTCGCTGTGGAGCTTTACCAGGAACCTTTATTTTTACATATTGAGAAACGAACAAAATGCAAAATTTAATGTACATGTTAAAAACAAACACAATAAAACGAGACAAAGTATATGTTGGTAGCTTGGTTTTAACCCATTACCCCATAGCCTGTTTCTAGTTGATGATCACTTAAAACAGGTTGAAAGTCAAGCAGAATGCGCCTTAAGGCACATTCTGCTTTACTTCCAGACTGCTTTAAGCTATTAAGCTATTATCTGCTAGAATGTAGAAACTATTTCTCATGATATATATTGATGACTGTATAAAATAGCATTATTTTCTTCAGTAGAGTAATAAATTACATGTTTTTATATGTGTAAAAGGCGTATTTATGGGGGAATAGGTTAAGAGACAATGCCTTTACCCATTGAGTCCTAGCGATAGGTATATTTGTCCTTTACAAACAATGTATCTATGAAAAGTACACTTGTCTTATGCAAACAGTGTAAATCCAGATCAGATGATTTACAATAACCATTTCAATTTTGCTAGTTTTAACCCTTTATCTCATAGCCTTTTTCTAGTTTTGAAGACAGGTTACCACTTAAAGCAGGTTGAAAGTAAAGCAGAATGCGCCTTAATGCGCATTCTGCTTAACTTTCAATCTGCTTTAAGCTACCATTTTATATAATATAGAAAATATTTCTAATGTTAAATATATTTAACTGTATAAATTGCAACTATTTTTTTCAGTGAAGTAATAAATTTGAGGCATAAAATGGCGTATGTATGGGGTAATGGGTTAAATCCATATGAGATGCTAGATAGCTCCCCTTAGCTTTTGGACGCAAACTGTTTGATATTCGGATGACAGAGATCACAGCTAAATCTCTAAGACGTTACAGCAGACGCCAAAGTTGGCAGCAGAAAACTGCTCACCGAGTCAGTGTGTTAACTCATTCACCCCTGAAAATTTTAATGGACACTTCCATTTTCAAAATACGTCTAGTCCATTTCTGGCTATTTAGGGATGAGTTTAACAATATATTTATAAATGACAAACAGTGTAGACCCTGATCAGAGGGCTCCTTAAGGAGCCCTCTGATCAGGGACTACACTATTTGCATAGGACAAGTGTAATCCTCACAGGTACACTGTTTGTAAAAGACGACTATACTCGTCGACTATACCCTTTCATTGTAAAATATAACCATTGATTTTAACCCTTTCGCAGATAATCGTCTGCTAAAAGTGTCGTCTGCAATTTTATGCGAAAGTTTGTTAATCATTAATGGAAGATTTTGTTTCAGATTGTGTGTCGCTACATTTACCATTTCAATGTTACGTACAGTGGAGAATCTGTTATTCTTTCCCAATAAACGCGTTTACGCTAAATCTATTATTTGCAGTGCAAACAGTTTGGAGCCAGATCAGACGCTGGGTAACCCGGCGTCTGATCAGGCTCCAAACTGTTTGCCACCAAGATAAACATGAATTATCAGAATTATCCAAAAGTTGTACTTTTCTACGTTTTAGTGCTTTGCGTTTGCGTGCGTTTGCGTACGTTTGCGTACGTTTGCGTTTAAACGGGAAAGAATAACAGATTCTCCACTGTACCAATTGTTTGACACTTGTAACGATATTTATTCCGCCAAACTGCTTTATTTTACTTTTAGGTTATAATTAAGTGAAGGGTCTTCTCTAATGTTGGTATAACTTGTGGCCCAACCCGTTTGCAATATATTATAATCTTTTGATAATTTGTACACATATATGCTGTAAAAACTGTGTACATGTTAGTCGATAAATGTATATGATATCTGATATATGTTATAAAATATGACTAAATCAAATCAAATCAGGTTATAATTCAGGCAGCGTCTTCGCAGCAGAATATATAAATGCAGTGAAACTGATAAAACAGGCATTAAAGTTTGCCAAAGAAATGGTTTAACAAAACAAAACTATTTTCGTTATGTTTGAATAGAAAGGCAAAGCGGTCAGTAAGGTCCTGATGTTACGAATTCTCAAACTAAGCGTTCTTTACCGTGCTTATAAGAGGCAGTTGATACCATCAAGGTTAAACTGAAAAGTAAAGCAGAAAGTCGTAGGGCTGCCATTTCTCCGGATTTTTCCTAAGTATTCGGATTTTTATCCTAGCAGATCGTAGCTTAAAACAGTCTGAAAGTAATGCAGAATGCGCCTTAAGGCGCATTCTGCTTTACTTTCAACCTGTTTTAAGCCGTCATGTGTCTTCAAAATAAGAAACAGACTATGGGGTAAAGGTACGATTAGTAAAATTGCGTTTAAAAACTCGAAAATTTGAAATCTGAGTATTTTTATGATCAACTTATGGCGACCCTGAAGTCGTTGGTTTTTGTTGTGCTTTGGGCAGCAGCCTATAAAAAGAGAAAACATTTCACCATTTTCTCCACAGAACCACATTGTTAAACATTTGTTTTATTACTCCACTGAAAAAAATAGTTCCAATTTATACAGCCATGAATATGTACCATAAATAGTTCTATAGTCTAAAGCAGATTGTAGTTTTAAGCAGGTTGAAAGTAAAACAGAGTGCTCCTTAATGCGCATTCTGCTTTACTTTCAAGCTGCTTTAAGTAGTCCCCTAAATTCAATACTGAAAAAACAGGCTATATGGTAAAGGGTTAAATAGTCACTGAAAACAGATAAGGCTGTGCAATGTTTACAAATACCGAAAATAGACTAAACAAACAGTTACATATGAAAACAGCGATACTCTACATGTTCTGATAGAATCTCTAAAATCGGTCACGTGACATCTTGGTCCGGATACCCCACCCTGGTGATGGTGACTGATGATCTATGATTGCTAACATTATCATCATCAATATCATCAATGTTTACCTCTGTATGTAATTAGTAAAGCACTGTCCACTTGAGCTGACAGCTCCGGACACCTTGTGGTAATTAAGGGTCCCAGCGGGAGCCCTTCTCGCGCACCTGCCGGCCCCCTGGTGGACGCAGAAGTGGTCCTTAGGGTCCCAAGAGTCCGGCCAACTGACACGTAAAGTGGTATTAGCCACTTAGCACTTAGTTTTACCGTAATTAGTACTGGCCAGTAATGTTTTCCCGTGGAAAATTAGAAAGTTTGTTAATCTTTTCTGGAATAGAAATGAAAGTACAAAGTACTGTTCATTTATGACTTGTTTTAATGGTTCCAGTCTGTAACATATGGTTCGTAAATTATATCTATAAAGTTCAGTTGAGTTCTGGAATTACGAAAAACAAAACTGGTGATCTGTCGGTATTTTTGCACAGGGCTAATTTTGAAACCATGGTGAAAGGAAAACAGAAAGCTTATGTACATAGCAAATTGCAATGAAAGAGCAGTTGAAAGTATTTGTCGATGTATTACAGTGGAGAATCTGTTATTCTTTCCCGTTTAAACGCAAACGTACGCAAACGCAAAGCAATAAAACGTAGAAAAGAACAACTTTTGGACAATTCTGATAATTCTTGTTTATCTTGGTGGCAAACAGCTTGGAGCCTGATCAGACGCCGGGTTATCCGGCGTCTGATCTGGCTCCAAACTGTTTGCACTGCAGATAATAGTTTTAGCGTAAACGCGTTTATTGGGAAAGAATAACAGATTCTCCACTGTACTTACATTCCTCAGTACCAACAGTTATACACAAATAATTGTCCCTATTGATCTACCATGCTCACTGACCGTCAAACAATATTTTATATGACACCGAACATCTATCCCCTCAATCTGCTTTTCGCCACTTTTTGCAAAGAGCTAGGATCCAGATCAGACTGTTAGACCTTCGTGTCAAGGTTTCTCAGTCTAGAATGGCGTTAACATGACCCTTAAAAACCACAACAGTTTTCTGTCTCGGAAGCTGAAGATATTGTGGCAGGCGAATGGTTTTATACAGTGGAGAATCTGTTATTCTTTCCCGTTTAAACAAAAACGTACGCAAACGCAAAACACTAAACCGTAGAAAAATACAACTTTTGGAAAATTCTGATAATTCATGTTTATATTGGTGGCAAACAGTTTGGAGCCTGATCAGACGCCGGGTTACCCGGCGTCTGATCTGGCTCCAAACTGTTTGCACTGCAAATAATAGTTTTAGCGTAAACGCGTTTATTGGGAAAGAATAACAGATTCTCCACTGTAGCAGGATATTGCAATGAACTCTCCCTGTGTGCTTGCTGGAAGATTCCAATGTAGAAAAACAAGGTTGATGATTTTTTTTCCATACAGCAGCAAATTTCATATACAATAGCAAACAGTGCATAACCTGTCACGAAACGCGTAACGCGGCGTCTCATCAGGGTCTACACTGTTTGCCTATGTCCCTTTTAATAGACACTAGTTTTTTATGTTTTTTTTAAATGGTTAAACAATTGACCAAACGATATCCATGTCCTTCTACGTCAATCTTTACCTTTTCAGTGTCAAGTTTTGACCGTCCGTTTTATCCTTTCATTGCCAATATATCACCTGCTTGAAGAGTCTGGCATAAACCACGGATTTATACACATATCCTGTGTATAAATGGGTGCATAAATTACTATTTTCAATTATTATTTAACCCTTTTCCCCCTAAGAAGCGCCCTTTAGCGCACTTAAATTATTCCAGTTATTCTAAATCCCATCGGATTGTAGATTAAAGCTGGTTGAAAGTAAAAGCCGATATGCCTTAAGGCGTACCCTGCTCTCCTTTCGATCTGCTTTAAGTCGTCATCTATCTTCAATACTAGAAACAGGCTATGGAGTAAAGGGTTAAGAAGTTTGATCGTTCTAAAGTTTCGGCCAAGTCGACTGTCCTATATTAATGTGTTCGATATGAAAATATTGCTATGTTATCGAATGGTTATTCACTATCATCCAACGCTCCAATAAAATGTAGAAAATGACAGGACCTTTCTTGTTTTAAGCTGCAACAGTCAGAGACCTTTTACTTCTAAAATTCTCATCGTCAAACAGTTTGAAACCAGACCAGACCAGACGCCAAATTACTCGGCGTCTGATCAGGCTCCCAAAATATTTGATAATTTTAACCCGTTCTTACAGTACAGTGACGATAGTTGGTAAAGAAAAGCATTTTACCCCCTGTATAGTTTGCATTGTGTGGTTCCAGACAGGCGCCAGTTGATTTGTTTTGTATTTTCGTATGATGTAACTTATGTAAACCATGGTATTATTCTGTTTCAATGAAAAGGGAACATTGCCCTTCGCGTCATTAATTACCAGATTATCCTGGCAAAACACTGTGCGTTGTTTTCTTTCACTTGAAAAGGTAAAACTATGTAAAAATAGTATTAATGTCAGATATTCTCTTTCTTACTTTCTTCTTTTTATTCGTCCGATTTCAGTTAAATATATTGAACCCTAGTGATGAGTATACGCGTCTTTTACAACCAATGTACAATAAACACCCTCTATTACAGTGGAGAACACGTATTCTTTCCCAATAAACGCGTTTACGCTAAAACTATTATTGCAATTACAAACAGTTTGGAGCCTATTTAGACGCCGGGTAACCCGGCGTCTGATCATGCTCAAGACTGTTTGCCACTCGTATAAAAATTAATTGTCAGAGTTGTCAAAAAGTTGTTATTTTTGTACATTTTATTACAATGTGTTTGCGTTTCGTTTGCGTTTAAACGGAAAAGGCTAACGTTTCTCCACTGTACGACTGCTAAAGAGAAGGCTAGTTGACTTTTTGAGAATCAGGTGACAGCTTAAAGAGACTGAAAACCAAATGGTGCTTTAGGAAATATGCGTAAATGTATGTCAAACGCTTATATAAACACGTAAATATTAGTTTAGGATACTTGGAGACATTCTGTAAAAAAAAAATGCATTTCAAATATATAATATAAAATATTTTATTATATAGTTTGAAATGCATTTTTACATAATGTTTTTAAGGCAATGTGGGCGTAAAATCCTACAGGAGTCCCCTGGTCAGGGTTTGCAGTGTTTGTCATTTGGCAGTATATTGAAACACTTAAAAAGAAATAATTTAATTTAATTTGAAATAAGAATTATCCATTTGAGATGGTTTGATTTGGTTTTTTAGGCCAGTTTTCAGGCCATATTTTGAGACTTGATTTTACAAATTTCCGACGTTTCTTTCTCTCTTTTTATGGTGGTGTCGGGGTATACATTTTTGTAGTTTTTAAGTTTCCGACACTTTGTGTACGAAAATAGCAATCTATTCTTTCATCAACGTACACTTGTATGTATGTGTTACACTAAACACGTTTTATGCCTGTATTATCACTATGCATGCAGCTTCATTGCTTAATTGTTCATATTCAATTTTTAAAATGTATGATTGATGAATATTTTGATTGATTGATTTGTGTTTTACGGGCCATCGACACAAAATTTATGAATTAATACATAACTGAAAAGATATACAGAAACCTCTATGTTTAATGCATTTTAAATGAGATAAAATAACCATCCTACAAGGTTACGGCTTAACAAAAGCAGTAACGCAGAAAGTCCTATGAGGAGCATTCTTCGTTATTTTTGTCCTTCATTAATCTTTATTTAGAAATTGGAAAATGTCCGTTAAATTCAAAAGGTTTAACTTTACCTCGGTATTTTTTTCTCTTTTTTTCAATGTTCGACCGAATGCTTATCATTTACAGAAAATAAATAGGTATAAATTACAAAACCGCAAAAAACACAACAACACCGGGTTAACTTCCGGTAGTTTGGCTGTATGTATTGCACACTTTCGCACCATTATCTCCACGGATGTCCATTTTAAAGACATAATCAGGCAGACACGATCAGAACTTGATCTGTTTGACAGGAACACGTCATTATTTAAGCCCGAACCACGCACGAGCCACGATCAATTATCCCCGTAAGAAGTGCGTAAGCTTTCGATAACGTCACAATACATAGTTAGAGAAGGAGCGAAAAATCGCGAAATTTTGACGCGTCCGCCGCAGCGATCACTGCACTAAATGATAAGAGAGTTATCACAATGCCAGTCAAACTGAAGAGCCTTAATCCCTGCAACGCGAAATTATCGTCTGCTCCGAAATATTGCGTCTGCTAAATATTTAAAATATAATATTTAAACATTTATTAATACATAAGATTTTAAAATGAGTGTCAAACAGTATTGATCAAGATCAGACGCCGGGTTACCCGGCGTCTGATCTGGACCAAGACTGTCTGCAAATGTCATCAGTTTTCGTGATTAGGATGAGTAAGGGATAAGCGGTGCTAAATCTGCCAAGAAATGAAAGAAACACGATAATCAAATGCTAAGATTCTGAAATACAGACGAACCTCGACACCTCGAACTCGCTTAAGTTGAATTAATCTTTAATTTATCAGTTGAATGTTGATAACTCGAGTTAGCGTAAGTCGAACTCATCCATATTCCGAAGTTAAACCTTGACTATGCAATTTTTAACGTTAAAATGCGGGCAAATTCAACTCAAACGATTTTGTGTTATCGAAATACGACTGTATTAGATGTGTGGGAGATCTGAGCATTTAAAATGTATGATCTGCTATGTAAATGGAGATGTGTTTTTTATTCCCGAAAGATAGTTCGATTATTTGTCAGTGAAGATGTGTGTTATACGAGTTTTCTCCTAGAGTATGTGGAGATTTCCATTCATCAAAATGATGCAATTCTTGCCATGTATAAACATGCAGGAATAAAACGTTATTTCACATGAAACAAACGCGAACAACTATCCAAAGTGAGTTGTGAACAGAATGGAACCAGACCAGTCGCCGAGTAACTTGGCGTCTGAACAGGGGTCAATCTGTTTCAAACTCAAATAAGAATATTTGATCAAAACATTAAGAAATAATTTTCTACATTGTATTTGTCATGCGTTTGGGTTCGGTTTAATTTAATCGGGAGAAATTAAGGTTTTCGCCACTATAATCTTACATGTAGCTCTATTATCTTTATACAGTGGAGAATCTGTTATTCTTTCCCGTTTAAACGCAAACGTACGCAAACGCAAAGCACTAAAACGAAGAAAAGAACAACTTTTGGACAATTCTGATATTTCATGTTTATTTTGGTGGCAAACAGTTTGGAGCCTGATCAGACGCCGGGTTACCCGGCGTCTGATCTGGCTCCAAACTGTTTGCACTGCAAATAATAGTTTTAGCGTAAACGCGTTTATTGGGAAAGAATAACAGATTCTCCACTGTACAGAGAAGAATACGTTATATTTTCCAGTTGAAACAAAATTGAATGCAAAATAAAAAGCATTAAAAATGTAGAAATGTTTCATCATTGGAAACTTCTTGCAATCCAGCTTTATTTGAATGGCAAGCACTCCAATGGAGACAGGCCACCCGGCGTCTGATCTGGCTCCAAACTGTTTCAAATAGAAGTACTTGATTTTTTAACGAACTATATATATTTATAACTTTATTCTAAACATTCTTCAGCTTTGCATAATATTCTTCATGTTTTATGCCCATAATAGAACACTTCGGTCCTCAATAAGAACTTGTGTCCCGACAACATTCCAATTCTAAATATGAAATGAAAATATGTTTAAATAAATTTTCCCACATTAAAGGTTTTCAATTTGTAAACTAGTTTTTTTACTGTGTTATATAGATTTCTTATGCAGGATATGATTTAAAAATAAAATAGTGAGACTAGATGCTTTTTGAGATTTCACATAATTAAGCAGGGCGACAAAAATAATATTTATAATCTCAATAAATAATATTTCTGTTGCTTTGCTCAAGTATGTGTCACCTAAAAACTCGCCTCGCTTTTCTAATATTTCAGCTCATTCATAAACTTACCCGAATAGATCTACAATGGTTATTTTCAAACAGTTTAGACAATTTACATAAAAATATAAGATTGAGAAATAAAAGCAGACGACAATTGTTTAAAGCATGTGACGTCATGGCAGTGAAGGGGTTAATGTAGGTTTTGTTGTTTTTGATTTTTCTTCAAATAACACGACGGATTTTGTGTACACGTCAAGTAGATTAACGTTCTGTTCAGTTCTGTTTTGTTAAACTGACTAACAATCCAGTTAAATTCAAACAGAAAATAATTATTGTTATCTAGATCAGATGAAAAAAATCATGATCCGAAATTACATATTTTGAACCGAGAAAATCAAATTTTATGATCATGATTGAACAAAATAGTTGAAAATTGTATTACAGGGATTCGGAATATTGTAATATTTTTTTTATATAATAATTGTATGTTAAATGAAGGCTAGGATCCATAGTTGAAGTTGTATTAGGTGGTCAATCTAAGATGAATTATGTGGTACCCGTAAGATATGGCTTTGCTTGATGCATATAGGAGCTTTCTGTTTTACTTTTCTCCTGCATTAAGCTGTCATCTGTCAGAACGACGTATGGTTCGCCTTCCTTCAGTGATCCCTTAATATAAGTTTCGTTGTAGGAATATACGGAGAGAAGTATTGCAATTGACATGTCAACGTATCTATAATCTGAACCTGTCGTTTTGTTTAGACGCGGTTTGTTTTTCTTTATCAGTTAAAACTTCATTGGTATTAGGAGCTGTACACAGAGCGCGAGCCGGTAATGGGACCACCCACCTCATTAGCATATTCAAATACCATACTGAACAATGTAACATTATGCGATAATTGTACACAGTAAACTAGTGTGTGAAACAGTGACAATATTTATATTTTCGTTGGGTGTAGATAATATATTTTGGTCACCGGTTCATTGAGGCGAGATTTATATTCTGCGTTCAGTAAAAAAGCACCCTGAGGGCTGCAGTTTTATGCGAACCAGTCCCTGTTATCTGGAAGCTTGATCACATCTTGATCAAGCCTTGGAGCGATGCAGATTGTAGTCATCGGTGATTCGATGATAATCGCCTCTTTGCAATGGGTGATGATATGTGAAAGTTGGTTCGATTAAAGTTTATCACTTTACCTGATAGTCTACAGAAATATCACGGAGAAATACAGTTATCTCGCTGATAAGGTAAGAGATGATAATAAATTGGTATTTTATTTGGTGATATTTGGTAACGATAAATTAGATTGATCTTGTATAAGGCGGTGATAGTTTGATATCATTATTTTGCCAGTAAAAGATTACAGAATTAAGATACAGCAACGGGTGTAAAGATATATCTCCTTTGATTATCTCCATTAAATTGTAGATATTCACTGTGCAGTAATTTTTATTTATGTTTACTTTATAATCGTATAAAGATTTTATGTGTATTTTGTTATGCAATATAAAAAGTACTTCTTGATATTCCGTTGTATTCATGCCTGTGTATATTGATGTCTTGAACAATAATGTAGATACGACATCCTAGCAATTTAAGGAAAATGCATGTGAATTTTTTTCGGAAAGTACACGAACAACAAATGTTTTTAGATATATGAGTAAACGTATTTGTAGACGCGCATGTTATTTAATTTCTACAATATGAAATTTTCATATAAAGGTAAAATTATATTTTTTAATATTCATAACTTCTAGATAATCACACAAATTACATTTTCATCAAAAAGCATTTTGTATAAGCGAAGAATGTAAACGATAATTAAACAACTGACATACTCGTTTAACCCCTTTAGTTAAGTCTAGCGTTGACATTGACAAACAGTGTAGACCCTGGTGAGACGCCGCGTCACGCGGCGTCTCACCAGGATATACACTGTTTGCTATTTCATATAAAAATACAATGCATAGACAAACACGACAATGTCTTTAGATCACCCTTGTTTTCTTACAATGAAATCTTCAGCAAGCAACACATGAAGAGTTCTCGGCAATATCCAGGCCTAAAGGAGTTAATTCAATTCTGTCTCTTTGACTACAACACCGTTACCAAATAGTTAAAATATATTTCCTATTTAACACATAACACGCTTAACCAGTTTCGTACGTGAAAAAATGCCGTTTACAGTAGTTTTCAATGAGATACTACTGCTGTATCTTTTTTCAAAATACAACCAGATTGTCAAACAATATGGATCCTGATGAGACACCGAATATCGGCGTCTCATCAGGATCCAAACTGTTTGTAAAGTATTTCTAAGTTGTCCCGAGAGCTCGTAGCTCTTATGAGACCCGTCATGTAATTAGCGCTATATTATACGTAACAAGCAACTGCAATGAAAATTAGCGCTTTTTCAGTAATGAGAATTTTATTTGAATTAACCCTGTGTCGTTTAAGCTGTCTAGAGAAGTAAAGATAGATATACAGACAGTGTAGACCCAGATCAGAATATATGTATAGTTAGTCCGTACCTAGACACCATCTGTCCAGGGTAATTTTCAAGTCACGTATAGTTGAACATTCAAAATGATGCGTTCTTATAAACAAGCGAGCAACGGCAATTGAAGCGGGCACATTTTCCGTGATATGAAGGGATTTATATATTCTGTCAGCTTCCTTGATCACTTAACGTGGCTTCTCAAAGCTACAATCCCCATTTTCCCGCCTCTGATACATGCAGAAACCACAGTTCGGAGCGCCGAGTAAATTTAATGAACATTAGCTATTTCGTAAAAATGTCGCCAATGCTTTGTATCTGCCATTTCCTTAATCCCCTATTGGGAACCTTGCAAGTCTTTAGGGGACGAGCTCCTAGGGTCACATCGGGAAAACCCTAGTCACCGCTTTCCCACAAGACACTTGGCCGCTTGAATCCCCTTTCTTCCTTCCATTAAAACAACCGAGCCATTGAAAGAATTCTCATAACCGCTTGTTCCACAGTAGCAGATCTGTGGTTTCAAACGAAGAGGGCGGATCCAGGTATACATGTGCAGTTAAAAGGCGCGCATGATATTCACATACACATGTATATGAACATTATATTCTACTAGAAATAATGTTCACGAACATTGCAAAACAATTGCAACCCAGATCAGGCGCAGCGTCTGATCTGGGGTCTACGTACTATATTTGCTGTACGGCTTATGTATTAGATGATTCATAAAAAGGTGGGGGAGGGTGCGCGTGTTGTTTTTTATGAATATATCCGCCCTTGATTCAGACGGGGCTAGCGGAGTGATCAGTGGAAATCTTAACAAGGCCTGTATTATGAAAGCTGGCTTGATTTATTACAGCGGCCTAATACTTATTGCTGAGAATTAGAGGTGGTTCCAATAAAAGGGGCCAGTGATATTAATGACGGCCGGTTACGTTTTCTTTCTTCTATATAACGATGCCTTAATTCATTAATTTGAGACTTGTAACGTGGAAGAAGAAACTGTTTGATGTTCTGTCACTTATGAATTATCTCGTCAAGCATCACGGTCGAGGGTTTGCGAACGCCTAAGACCTGGCGATATAGATCTGTTTCGTCGAAGACTTTGTCTACGTGTCTACAATGGTGTAGCTATTTCGCCTGTCCTTCTTATGTTCAATCCACAGAGACAGAAATGCCCATTCTGCTTTTAGAGCCCAAATTTCCCATGTTTCAAGCGGGCTTTAGGATCTTTAAGATAATAATCGGAATGCTTTTACTGTTTCTCTACGATGCGGATGTCCACTTCAACATCATTACGGCATCATCATCATCATCAACGACAACTGCAACAATTGTTGTTGTCTGTATCAACATCATTTTTAAAATCAACTCCTGCTTTCTTTTTTCTTTCTTCATAATTTAGATTCCAGATCTTCTCAGAAAAAACCCGCTACCGATACGACTGTCAAACAGATTGGATCCTGATCAGACTCCGAGTAACTCGGCAAACGAGATGTAATCTGTGATTGCTAGTGGATGATCAGTACATAGAAGTTGCATGCTTCAACAACAGTGCAGACTAATTTCGGATAGTGTAGCTTCATCTGCAGTTGCAAAATAGAACTACATGTACAGTGTACCATCTGCGTCTTCCTCTGTTTAATTAACCCTTTCCCCAATAGAAGCGCCTTTTAGCGGATATAATTTATTCATCCGCTGAAGAAAGTAGTTCCAATTTAATCAGTAATGAATGTGTATTAAGGGGGAATATTTTCTATAGTATAGCACATACTAGCTTAAAGCAGGTTGAAAGTAAAGCAGAATGCGCCCTAAGGCGCATTCTGCTTTACTTTCAACCTGCTTTAAGTAGTCACCTATCTTAAGTACTAGAAATAGGCTACCAGGTAAAGGGTTAAGGCACATTCTGCTTTACTTTCAACCTGCTTTAAGTAGTCACCTATCTTAAGTACTAGAAATAGGCTATCAGGTAAAGGGTTGACGTGTTACTCCATTAGTACGCAATTTCACGTCTTTAATTTATTCTTCCACTGAAGAAAATGGTTCCATATTGTACAGGCATGAAAATAAACCATAAACTATCTTTCTATATATCCTAGCAGATTGTAACTTAAAGCCGACGGACACTTAAACAGAATGCGCCTTAATGCGTATATTTAAATTTAACCTACTTTAACCTGTCTTCAAACTAGAAACATGCTATATAAACTCTAACATAAAACAGTAAGAACTAAATTAGCGAAATGCATGTTTCTTCGTTAATATTTGAATTCATATACTCACATTTAGATATATTAATTGCTTAATCCTTTACCCCATAGGATGTTGTTTTGTGTAGAAGATATGTGACCACTAAAAGCAGTTATAAAGTAAAGCAGAATGCGCCTTAGGGCGCATTCTGCTTTACTTTCAACCTGCTATAAACTACCAATTACTAGAAAATTGTAAATATTTCTCACGATAGATATTCATGACTAGAAATTTAAACTATTTTCTTCAGTGGAGGAATAAATAAAATACGCGAAAGGCGCTTCTATTGGCGAAGGGCTTAAATAATATTCAGAAACTAGATCTACTGTTTTAAAACCAGTTTTTTTCTGTAAAATGGTGTGTATCAGGATCTATGAATATTTATTTTCATACTTTTACAGCAAACCAGCAAAACACTTCTTAAATCAAAAGCTCATTCAGGAGTTGTTTGCTTTACTTCTATCCTGCTTTAAGCAAGCGCCTGATTTTAACAGTATCAATGTAATATCTTAACATTATTTTGAGGGGTTGTATGAGCAAAACTTTGCTGTAATGTTGTAGAAACAGTTTTAGAAATACTAGATATAAACTTAAGATGGAAATTTGGATAAATGTCATTTTGAAATGAGTTAAACATTCCTCGTTATTTAACTCAATACATTTCTAACAAAAACGTTTTCGAGACTTATTTGAATTCCTGAAAATATATATGCTTGAATTTATCTACATTTCTGCGAAATTTGTGCTCTGTACTTTTGAATTTTACGTCATTTGTGAATTATTCAATTAATAAGAAATTCCGTGCAGCATTTTAATGGGCCGTTTTATCAGTGGTAATAAGACTTTACCCAAACTCAAAGAAACTCTTCTAGTGATTTTATCGCAAGTCTCTTAACCCTTAGCCTGCCAGTCACGACTATAGCTCCATATGCAAACAGCTTGGATCCGGATGAGACGCCGAGTAACTCGGCGTCTCATCCGGATCCAAGCTGTTTGACACTCGGACAACATTTTCAGCAATTTTGAGCAACTTTGAAGCACTTTGAAACTTGAAGCAGACGAGAAATATAGCAGACGACAATTTATTTGGCGGGCTAAGAGTTAATATAAGTACTTGATTTGATTTTTTCAGCAGTCTTGGACCATGATACCATCATTTAATCTTTTCTTATCTTAAAAATTAACACGTGGGTTCCTTAGTCTCAATTTATATAGAAATATTACATCTTGATAAAATCTAACGTTCAGATCTTAGATCTATGTCGTAAAGGCTGAATTAAGTAAAGCAATCGTGTGTCTAAAAGACGACAGGTTTTTGTTGTGTGTTTACAAATTGTGGTTTTAGCCGCTATTCTATTCAAATTCACCGAAAGGTCCAAGTGTTATGAATCTAATATCATTAAAATCTTACTGCTATAGAAGTTACAATAGGAAGAGAAAGGAAAAATCGAGTTTATCGTCTAATAAAATAGTGTCGTTTGCATTTGTTCAAAACTTAAGATATTTTCTATTTTAACAGCAGAATTAGTATAAAGGATTGTGAGACAGTTTGGATCCAGATCAGATGCCGAGTTACTCGGCGTCTGATCTGCATCCGAACTATATGCAAATATGCGTGATTGCGACATTGGTGGTAAGACTTTATCGTGGAAGGTGTGTGTTTCATTTTGTCAGATGCAGTCAACATTTCATCATTATCAACTCGTGTATTTCTATCTCAACTAAAAGATAAATTACTTGAGAGCGATCCGCGGGATCCTTAAAAGTATTTCAGCCTTCCATATCATGTGGAATTGAAAACGGAATGAGAGCTCGTATCCAATATTATTTGACGGACGGAGTTAATTGTAACAGCCTGCGAATCAACAACCGCCCACATAGTGGCCACGCCTCTCGACCAATCAGAAACAAGACGCGCGATTACTAAGATCAAATTTCGCGCATAGCTGCGTTTAGAAACTCGATTTTCTGTCCAATTTTCTATGTGACTGGCGTTTCGCTATAAGATCAGCGATGATAATGGCGCATGATGGGCGGGACGGAAAATCTGTATCTTTGTAATGTCAAAATCAACAATGATTTCTTGTCTCTGATTGGTAGATGCTTTACTTGTCGCGTCGATTTTGTCAATAATGAGGCGGTATGGCGCCACTGAAGGGACCATTTACAAATACTAGAATGAAACAAATATACATTTGTTGGTTTTGATCATAAACACTATATCTCTTGTACTTGGCTAAGCTCTTTTTAATGCACAGTGTACGGGACTTGTCTAAATTCGCAAAGTTTCAGTAACAATTGTGTTAGTGTTGGGAGATAAGCAAGTGGTCAGAGCATCACTGTGGGACGTTTTGATAAAATTCTTTGGAATCAGCTGCATAAGAGTGAACTAGTTGCAGATTTTCTGCAGGATTCTATGATTAAACGTGGAAACCTTGTTTGCTAGCTGCACGGAAAAAATTGTCACGTGATTTTTCGGGGATGATTTGGAATGGGTGATAAGCCTCGACGAGTTGTAAGCTAAGACTTGGACTGGGTTTTATCTCCGGCATTTAATCAGTACACGAAAGAGGAGCACGATAATCTACACCCAACTATTTTAACACAATTCAAGGCTATCTCTCCACATCTGAGATTCACGGTTTGCTTGAAGATTGTCTTGATTGACTTTGTAAATTATTACATATTGTGTGATTCTGTTATACACCTTATCTTGGTATTAGATTATTCACAATTTCCAGTGTTGCGGAAAGGGGAATATTTTTTGTCTTAAAATATTTGTCATTAAATCCCGCTTACGGAACAAACATGCTCTTGGATTAACACTTGAACTACCAAAAATTATACGTAAAAAGATATTCGATGATTTTAAAGATAATGATATAATATTGCATTGTTTTATTTTAATAGATAACACAGGGTGATTAGCTGAAGGACTTCATTATTACACTGGACCACGGATTGTGATCAACCGTTGAGATCACCAGAAATACACATCTTACAGCGAGCAACTTGGAAACAAGGATTTAAGTCTTACAGGTTTAACCATCTAAGATAACAATCGTTTCGTATCAGATAAGCTCGAGAATCTACAAGTGAACTGTGCTGTGCTAAGAGGGTAGTAAGAGGGACACCCTCATTTCAACTGATCAAAATATCTACACACATTATGTCAGATATATATCAGTGAGTGAAACTGATTGGAATCATCACTATCATCATTATTTTATAAATCATCGCTGGTTCCCTGACACAGCAACAATGGAACTAGCCGAGCAACAGCACGCCGCCTGGTTGAGGCAGGATGCCCCAAGAGTGGGTAACGGGTACGACGCCCCGGTCGGCCTCCCCTCTGAAGACATTAGTGAAATGTTCTCTTTTCCACACGGTTTCGATGGCAACAGTAGTCATATGAACAGGGCGGCAAATTATTACTCCAACTCAGCACGCGCCATGGCGGGGTACGGGGCAACACACGGTAAGTTAAACATATTTTACAGAAATCCTGGAAAATCTATGAAAACCCTCAGACTAAATCATCTTAACAGAAAATACAATTATCAAGAATGATACAACAGCAAAGCGATTTTTTCTCATTGAAAAAAAGAGTAGAGACTTTACTTTTAAAAAAACTTTTAAAACATGATGTCAAACATTTTGGAGCCTGATTAGATGCCGAGTTACTCGACGTCTGATTTATAGCACCAACCTGTTTGCAATGAACATCAGTGACCGAAGTGCAAACGCGCGTTTTTACTGTAAAAATGAGATTATATTTTAAAACTTGAAAATATTAAAAAAAAATATTACACCATCTCATCTGGACATAAACTACAATGAACAAATTTGATATCAAAGAATAATACTTTTAATAACACCACTTCTGCCATACATTGCATTTAATGAATCTATCAAGGTTTAATGAAAATAAATATCAATTATTACCACAACACATTCGCTTTAATTAAACAAACTTCAATTAAGATAAAATGATTCGTTATCTTAGTAATAAATAACTCTATATTTTCCATCTAAAATTACTGCCACTGCCTGGCAATTCCAGGCTTTACCAAATCATTATACAGCTGAATTAATACTATTTAAAAGGTATATATAATATTTTGCTGATTGTACAATCAGCAAAATATTATATATACTTTAAATATTATTAATTCAGCTGTAACCGAGCATAAAACTTTAAAACTTGTTCAACCCAGTTTAAATTCTAACTCACAAAGTTACGGACATGAAATATTAATGTAAATGTCTTTTCCCGAGAATAACAGTAGTTAAAACAAACATTGAATTATGTATATCACAAACACGCATTTTCAATATTTAATTTTCAGCAATTTCAGTCTTGCAAAGAGAGAGTTCTCTTCATAGTTGATGTTATGTGGCTTGGGTTGAGAAAAATATTTTGAATTTTTTGAACGTTTTTATTTTAAGGTGTTCATACATAATAGTTTGGAAAAAATCTTTGAGTTGAAATGATGTACCCGTATGATAGTATCCTATACCAGCTACTTATCTCACTTAACAGAATAACTTTCAACTCAACTCAACTCAACTTAATACATATATTTACACCATATATAAAATATAATACAGTTAATAGCTACATAAAACATATAATTATAATCATACTCTACCATGGACAGATATTTATTTATACATTAGCCAAGTAGAGTGACAAAAAATAGCAACCTGACAATGCAACCACTGAAGAGCTAGATCAGCCACCGTGTTGAAAACTTAGTGACTGATCTTGCTCTTCATTGTTTGCATTGCTATGACCATTCCCCTCCGTGATCTGGCCTGGAGAATAAACGTAGTTTGCATATAATCCAAAAACGTTAGCAGCTTTGTATAAAACTTGTATATAATATTATAGTAGACCACGATGCATTTATATCCAAACCTTACAAGTGTTTACTGTTTTACCATTAGTTGTACATACATTGTATTACCATCTAAAACCTCAACGCTGAACAGTAGCGGAAACATAATGCTCTTACAGGCCGATCTGTCGCTTATTTAACCCCTGTACAGCCGTGCCCATCTACACTTGCTTTTGCAAACAGTGTGGATCCAGATCAGATGCCGCGTAACGCGGCGTCTGAACTGGATCCACACGGTTTGACGCTCGTTTCAACCTATCTTCCGTCAAAATAGCTAAGGTTGAAAGTTAAAAGACAAAAGCAGACTATAATTGTGCAAGCAGACGATATTATGGCTGTGCCAGGGTTTCAAAGGACCCCATTACCCCTTAAATATTCGTATATAATATTCAAACGTACATTTTCAAACAAATTTGGTCCATAAAAGAATAATTAAGTCCGTATTTATTAATCATATATTATCTATACATGTCACGTGGATAAAATTACAATAAACACGTGTGAGATTTAATTTATTTATGACTGAAATTAAGGAATGGAATGTTTCTATTCTGGAGACGGTGTAAAACAAGAGCTCGGTCTGACTCTTCTTGTAATGCAGAGAGTAGTATATAAGTTATACGCCACTTGACAATGAGGCTCGTGACAGAGTGAAAAAGTTCAAAAACGTCCTTCGCACGACGGCAATTGTCGTCTGCTTCGAATTAACCTCTCTAAACTCAGTATACATGACCTTCTTTCCTATGCTTCTGTAGCAAAACTTACCCTGAATATCAAATAGCTAGGAGCTGGAATTTTTAAAGAGAAATATGGCTTCCAATCTGGATACGAACTGTTTATATATGTGATGCTAGTTTGAATTCAGGAGTTTATAACTACCAAGTGCTGTTGGCTTGTAGTCTGAGTGGCGCATGCTATGTTCCTAATATTTCTAGTAATAACTCTCCTAAACGACAATGAAAAATATCTCCTGGTCGGTCTTTAAGATAGTTGGTAGATTAATGCAGGATAAAAGTAATGCAGAAAGCCCCTTCAGGAGCTTTCTGCATTACTTTTATCCTGCATGAAGCAGTCTATTGCATCAACAAGTTTCAAATCATCAAGTGTAGTTGGTCGCTCAAGAGAAATATTACTGTTTTAGTAATTGTTCCAAAACACTCCAATCTTGAAATTTGCGCCGTATACAACCACTTGCGTAATTCACCGTGCAAATGTTGAACTAAACATTGAATGAAAAAAGGTCAATGCTTCAAATTGAGTACGAGGTAATTTGACTACTAGCTGGGGAGAAAGAACAGTTGAGAGGGGGTTGGGCTGAGGCGTAGAATCGACCCCGGGGACAATGGCGCGCTTATTTGCTCAAGCTGTTCTCTTGCGATGGTCAAAAAGCTACACGTGTTTGTATTTTCTACATCATTATCTTGTTAAGGAGCAAATTAACTCAGGGGTTAATAAAATTTCACTTGTAGTTTGTTTAATAAAGAAGTAGAAATAATGCCTGATGATGGTATTTTTACGTAGACAGGGATTTTTCGAACAGCAGTTTATATATTTTTACAAGCTGTTGTGCAGGATTAAATGTGTTCTATTCATGACTAAACACTGTAAAGCAAGCGTAGCCCGTCTTTGTTAAGCAATTGTTAGAAAAAATATCTCCCTCTAACCCATTGAAAATTAAACTCCCCATTCCCGCAACACGCTCTGCGGAAAATGAGTCTCAAAGTTGTATTGATGATAAATTATTTCTTGCTTTCTATTCGCATGATTACACGACGAAATTGCTACACAAACACGGCCCTATTACTCGAATAAACGTCCCTTTAACTCGGTGTTTTATCCTGTTTTGTTAGTTAGGGGACCAGGAAAGTCAGTGATTTATAATTCATACATTTTCCCTCGGTTTTTATGTGTTTGTTTCGCTCCGCTCAACCAGCTCCTCCATTAACGCGTTCACAAGAGTAGACCCAGGATTTCAATCATTGGGATTGGTCAAAGGGGGTGCAACACAACATGTCCATGGTCAAACAATGCATTTTAGTAGAAATATCAGCCAGATCGAGAGAAATACTCCTCTCAGACATTGCAAACAGTGTGGACCCACATTCGACAAAACGTCTGATCAAGATCAACACTGTTTACAACATGTCCCTATTCGTTAACCTTTTTGAAATACTATAATTATGGATATTTAATGCTACATTAGAGTGGGAACATTCGCCTTTTTCAAAGAGTAAATAAGCTCTAGGATGATAATAACGAGATCTCGTATCCATTGCCATGAGAAGATATAATAGTGTTTGTATTTATTTCAATGCGTTAGAATAAGCCTGTAAAACTTCTCTCTATGTTGACAGTGCCGTAAATATTTACGAGTGTTTTCACTCAAGCTTTCTTCCCATGTTGAAGCAATATTCTAACAAGACCCTTTACCCATAAGCCTCTTCGAGTACCACTTTACACGTGCCCTGGCAGAAAAAACAACACAACACATATACCCCCATCAAAACGTTAAGAACCTTGTCTTAAACGAATATAAATACGCGTAACTTACCCCACTAAACTGGAGTGTCGTGAACATTTACAGAGAAGGCGAGAGTTCTTGAAAACCATCCCCGCCATAATACCTCCCCTAACCCCTAACAGATACACTCCAAAGTCCCTGAAACCAATTAGACCCCAATTAATCCAATAGAGGGGCAATTTGCCTCAATTTATAGGAAAGTACATTGCATGGATAATTTGCAATAATTTTATGGTACGTTTGGTTGGCATCGCGGATATTTCAGACCATACGCGAGTCTTCCCCCGGCCTGGGAGAATATTTGATGCTCTTCCGAGGATGTTGAATACATTTTAAAACTAAACGCAATAATGCGTATATATAGCGTCCACAAAGACGTATGCAAACAACGTATGCAAACAATGCAGACAATGATGACAGGCCGAAGGAACAACGGCTAGGCAAGGTCTGCATGGTATGCAATTAAACACGTATTTTCCAGCATGTAGGCAAAAACCCGAATCATCAAATTTACTCTGTAAAGAGTAGAATTACTCTTAAGATAAATTATGCACTCATAATAGAGTTAATCGACCGTTCATTGAGACAGCATTGCGTGGCTAACACAGCTATTTGCTTAATGCAGGACTGAAATAATACAGAAAGCTCCTATAGGAACTTTCTGTATTACTTATGTCCTGCATTATGATACCATCCGTCTTAAAGCCTGCGAGTGATAGACGTTAATACCAGGGTGACACTGTGTCCCGAAATTCTGAAACCTCGTTTGAGAAGGTTTAGTCTTTCGGCGACATGTGTGACAAAATGATATTAAAATCATTACCACACAACCATGCTTTCAAATTAAACGTATATCAGGTTAACTATCCTGCAAAATGGTTTATTTATAGACCGTCCATTCCACAAATAATTATGGGCCCAAATAAGACTGATAGTTGATATAAATATATTTTAAAAGTCCTGTAAAACACGTACATGCAACCATAAAAAGAACCCTCACAAGCAAGTTTGGGTCCTGATAAGAGTTTAAGTAATATTGACCTGACGAGGTCCAAACTGTTTGATATTTGTCCTTAAATCTCGTTAGAACACAATATATTAATGTAAAACAATACAATGTCACTAAATAAAAGAAAATACAACAACTGAAAAGCGATATCATTGCTTGTTTAAGTTTATTTTAAATGTTGCATATTAAGGCTGACGGCAGTTCTTTTTTTCAGTTTTGCTTGTCTTATGAATGAGGTTTGTCCAATATATATATATACATACACGACCCTGGCAAGTGCAAAGACATTGTCAGTTTTTCTTGCCTTATAAATTACACAGAGGGAGTGAAATAAAACCCTCTATCTCAAATTTCTATTTATTAATTTTAGACTGACGGTCATTTTCTAACCGCACTATCTGCTAACGAATTTCTCACAATACAAAGAAAACACAGATACGAACAACCAAGTTCGTCGCATATATTTCTTTCAGTGTAATTTTTCCACCAGTATTGTAATTTGTTTATTGTGTACTCCGTACATGGACAATTACTCCTGTGAGACTAGTCTCATTTACTGTTTAATAATATTTTTTTCCGTCTCTCTATAGAATGTATTAATTTCATACCCCGAAGTGAAACATTTCAACATAAACTCATTACAGCTAAACCTGTATTAATTAATCACTGAGTAGATATATTGATACTCTTTATAACAGTAAATGATTTACAAAATGCTTAATGCATGACAAAAATAAAGCAGAAAGCTCCTAAATGAGCTTTCTGCTTCACTTTTGCCATGCATTAAGCAGTGACTGCTTAGATTGTCATGATGTCCACCTATAATAAGCATGACTGTATGTCCGCGGTGACTCGGGGAAGTTTATAATTTTGTTTTCATTTCTGTACTGGTAGAAAGATAATTAGGATAGTTAAATTGCTTTCTGTTGGCTTAATATATGGCCTTAAGCCACATTTCTCATTCAGTGGCGAAAACGGGTTTTCATATTCATATTCGTCTGTTTCAACGAAACTGAAGGCACACGCTATGCAGTAAAGTGTAAAATATAAAATAATATGTAGAAAATGGCAGCTTTTAGAAAAAGTATTATTATCATAATTATTACATGTATTATTATTGTGGCAAACTGTTGGGAGCCGGGTAAACCGGTGTCTGATCTGGCTCCAAACTGTTTGTATTAGTAATATGTACTTGTTTTTAGCATAAACGCGTTTAATGGGAAAGAATAACGTATTGGCTGTAACAAGGTTACAGTGGAGAATCTGTTATTCTTTCCCGTTTAAACGCAAACGTACGCAAACGCAAAGCACTAAAACGTAGAAAAGAACAACTTTTTGGACAATTCTGATAATTCTTGTTTATCTTGGTGGCAAACAGTTTGGAGCCTGATCAGATGGCGGGTTACCCGGCGTCTGATCTGGCTCCAAACTGTTTGCACTGCAAATAATAGTTTTAGCATAAACGCGTATATTGGGAAAGAATAACACATTCTCCACTGTATACCCATACGGAAAGTCGTGCACAATACATTCATCTATATGTGTTACAAACGTAGATATGGGTACAATTCATATCGGAAACTATTACAAGTAGTTTATTAAAAACCAACTCCCCATCTGTTTAAAATCTACAGCTATTTTCCATGGCTCTGTAACTGTTTAAGAAGGCTACACCTAATTGCTTAAACGTAAGAAAATTGGCGTGTATTTGAGAGAAGTTGGTATACTTATTCTTCAATTTGTGTGGTAATTCACCATCTACTAGGACTGACAAGGCGGCCCCGCTAAAACCCCATAGGAATCTACGCAGTTAATTAGAAAGTTTTGTGGCTTGGTTTATACAAATTTGAATTTATATGCTGCATTAGGAAGAAAAAAAACATTATACATATCTAGGTTAACAGGCTGTTGTGTATAAATGTATATTTGTCTCCTTTAGTATCAACAATTTATAGAAACGGTTACAGTAAAGTTCTGCTATTGCGAACGTTGAAATGAAATCTTATTGACAGAGTTTAGGTGGCTTGTAGAAAAAGGCAGCATAAAACTAAAGCAGAAAGTTCCAATCAGAGCTTTCTGTTTTACTTTTATATTGTTATAAGCAGTTATCTGACTTAAACACGCACAGAATAAACATACAATGTACCTTGGAATAATCGCAATGGGGATGGAGACATGTAGTATATATAGAAAACAATTGAAGTAGAGAACCATAAGAGTTATCTATTGCATCTATTGATCACTTACACTATAGTCTGTTTCTAGTTTTGAAGGCAAGTGATCACATAAAGCAGGTTGAAAGAAAAGCGGAATGTGCCGTAATGCGCATTTTGTTTTACTTCAAACCTGCTTTAAGTTACCATCAGGAAAGTTACCGGAAATGCTTTTTGTACATCCAAGGTGGGACCTACTTCCCTAAGTGTAGAAATAATTATAGGCGTAAAAAAGGCGTATTTATGGAGAACTTATTTAACCATTTACCCAATAAATACGCCTTTTTACGCCTCTAGTTTATTCATCAATTGAGGAAATAGTTCGAATTTACTCAATTATGAATATGTTACATAAGAAATAGTTTCTTTATTCTAGCAGATTTTTGCTTAAAGTAGGCTGACAGTAAAGCAGAATGCGCCCTAAGGCGCATTCTGCTTTACTTTCAACCTGCTTTGAGTAATAACTTGTTTTCAAAACTAGAAACTGGCTATGGGGTAATGGGTTAAAGGGACAGTAGAACTTATTCTTTGACTGAAACATGTTTATTTCTTTTGACAGGTGGGAGCAACATATATCGACCAAATTTCCACCATCCGCTGAACCCCTGGTCAACTATCGACAGTAAATCCATGGTCCCGGCTCATACCGGGTGGGGTCTATACAACAAGACACTGGGCCACAGTGCCACAACACCTCTCTCAGTTCACCCCACCACCTCAATCACCACATCATCTAGCTCGTTCAGTTTTCCCCCGACCCCGCCAAAGGACGGAACACCCGACAATGTAAACAACACTACTACAGCAGTTTCTGCACAAAACTCGGACTATAACTCAGATATTAAGACTGTTTCAAAACAAGAGGAGGCGGATAATGGAATTTCTCCATTTTTGCCGCCCCACAGTGGCAGTCATACTACGGCACACCCCGTTCCAACATATCCATCATATGTAGGGGCTGAATATGGAGGTGGATTAGGTTTTCATCATCCAAGCGTGTTTAAAACGTCACCAACCTTGTCATCAAGACCGAGAACCAAAACTCGATCCAGTGCAGGTAAGCGCTTGTCATCACGTGTTCATTTCAGGCTTGTTAATTTCTCTGGTCATCTTGATTGCTCCCGTCTTTTCTCGCGGGAGTTGTGACAGTTTCTTAATTACCACAGTCAATTTTCCTCCTGGCAATTTTTGTTGTTAAGAGGTACTGGTTGATGGAAACATGCTTAGAAGATAAAGCGCTTAATTACATTTACGATAGGTTTTGGGAATCGGAAGACCTACAGGAAAGACACGAAACAATGTCAAACCCCACAACACTCACACATACACATACAAGTCAAAGTTTTCATTTAAAACTTACTAGTTTGAATAAGAAGCATAAACTTCCAAATTATATCATACGAGTGGTAAACTGTATTTTTAATTTTAACGCTACATTTCTATTGCGCATAAACTCACTCATGTTACTGCATACAGAAACGCTTAAAGATGAGAACGCTAAAAATGGAATTCTGTAAGATACATAGCAGTTTAATGCAGAATAGAATTAATGCAGACGAATCATACACATATGGACCATTTTTTAACCATTTTATCATGCATTTAACAGTTGCTAGTCTTGAAAGATTTTCATGCTTCTCATATTAAATGTTCGCCAAACATAAACTTTCCTATATACGCGTTTGGTCTAAATGCAAGATCATGGTACATAAATGGATAAACTGTAAAAATCTGTTTACAGTGTAAGACAACGACATGTATCATGTTATGCCGAATAAAATGATTTTGATTTTTGACTTGTATATAATGTACTATAGTAATTGCCTTGATCAGAGAAACTGTCAAACTTGCGATAAACAGGCATGCATGCGCAGATAGCTCTGTTTGGGGCTGTCTGTTTTACCGTTGTTTTGAATAATCTGTAGAAGGATTCGTGCAAATTGAAATATTTGTCAGTTAACATAAGTTTGGCGGTGTTTTCAAACTTAACAGTTACACCACCGATAAGTCTTGTCCGGGTTAGTACATACTGTACAGGGAATTATAGACAATATACTCTCATATTTAACCCTTAGTATGCTTGCAGTGAAACCATAGTAACGATTGCAAATAGTTTCGATCCTGACGAGACGCCGCGTCATGCGGCGTCTCTTCAGAATCAAACTGTTTGACACTATGATCCTGATTTGAAAAGAAATTTAGAAAAAAACCCAATTACTGTTAGAATAGTTGTAGTAGCTGAAGAAAAAAACCAGCATGCAATGAGTTAAGGGTTCAAGTACTTCCTGCCATTATGATCCCCAATACGACCCCTTCCGAAACCTATCATTGGTAGATGCTTAGTGTCACTTTCTTCTTGTACTTTAGTGTCATCACTGAGTGAAATATTCAAACAGAATTCACGTGTGCCAGTGGCCATCTATTTCCGGTTACCAATTTCCGGTTTGTGGCTGCAACAAGTGTCGGTCCGAATAGTGTATAAAAGTATATCAATGTCGATTCAGTAGGTTGTGAGAATCCTTTTCTGTTATAAGACGCCATTAAAATTTATAAAAATGCACAGCATAGATATGCGCAATGGCGTGAAAACTATAAATACGTGAAAAGTACACTTAAACTAAATACCAGCTTACTATAGCGAAACAGTTACGCCCTTGCACATTTCTCAAACATGTTTTACATTCAAACCTTTATCATTTAACTAAACAAAAATGCTGCATCTGAATGCAAACAAATGCATCTATCCTGACAAACGATGTACATAGAATTATTAACAGAGCTGTGTTCTACTCCCGTCTTGCATTAAAATGTCGCCTGTTTTGAAAGCAGGTTTCAGCTGCCTCAGATGACGGTGGCAGCTCAGCAAAGTCAAACTGTGTTGAACTTTTCCCTCAAAATTGAATTTTGGTTCTTGAAGTTCTTGCTTTTGCCTTAAATATCAGTTTCAATTGTTAACTCATGGGTATTTCGTATAGATCTTAACAGGATAATATAATAAATATACTAAGCTCCAAACATGGGGTGTACATGTACAGTTAAACCCCTTCGTAAGACCACTCAAGATAATGGCTATATTCTTAGTTCTAAAACTGGTCCCTCTTTAAAACAGGATGAAAATAAAGCAGGAAGCTCCGTTAGGAGCTTTCTGCTTTACTTTCTCCCTGCTTCAAAAAGTCTCCGATATTTAACACCATCAATAACAGGAATAGTTTGTTTATGTATACATGTACATGTATTATGAACCCGTTTTGTTACATGTATTAGTAACTCTTGCAGCGTGTTTGCTCATTACGTTATTAGTCCCCTTAAATCCCCAAAACGTTGTAAATGAACGACTCAGCTTGAGCTCGGCCAGTGGACAATATTTATTTAGCGCATTAGCGGATTTATGCCGTATCAATAGCCGCCCGTGCATTTAGAGACTTACCGTCTACTAGAGTTTGTTTGTAGCTTTAACCCCGTTCGCTGCCAAGGCCGAACAGACTGCCACTTAAACCAGTTTGAATCCTGATCAGACGCCGAGTACCTCGGCGTCTGATCAGGATTCAAATTGATTTGAGTTGTTTGTTTTCCATGTTTCTTAAGGCTAAATGCGTAAAATTTAAAATTGAATTTGAAATAAAACTGCAGACGACAATTTATAAGCTGACGTTAATCCGTTAGTGAAAGGCTTAATATGATTCTTACTGTTTACTTAAGGAATTATACGCTTCACAGCGCTGCTACTACTCGAAAATTAGTAACAGGAAGAAAAAACTGGTTCGCGGTTCCCTAAGAAGACCCTTAACTTTAAAAAATAAATATTTCATGTGCTTACAAATATTTAAAAACAATCCAGTCGCTTCATGTTAATGATATATAACAAGACCGGTATTTTTCACACAGTTTAGCAACCACCGTGGTTTCCTCTTCTGTACAGATATATCTCTAATAATCTACTCATGTTTAGACTAATGTTTCGGTTGTTTTAAGGCGTTTTGTTGCTTAACGAAATATGAAAGTAAAGCAGAAAGCTCCGTCAAGAGCTTTCTGCTTTACTTCCATTTTGGGTGAAGCCAGCACATGTTTTAAACGCCTTTATTTGAGTTGTCTGAAATTTTGTGGTCATAATAAAGGGTATTGACTGTATTCAATTACACATATTCTAACAGCCCATGAGTTAATGAAACCAACTGTAGCTAGGGTGATCCAGGGGAGTTCTGTAAAAACGATTTTCGGGGAGAGGAATTCGTCTCACGAGATTTTAAATAGGTGACGAAGGAAGCGAAAATTAGCCACTGTTTGTTTTTATTTCTTACATTTGACTGAAATTCGAGATATTTCCAAGAGAAAATCTCGTTTGAAGAAACCCTGTTACAGAAATCGAAAGCGGTCGGTTTCCGCCGTAGTTATGTTTGAAATAGGGTGAATTTTCTCTTTTATCTTTTTACCAAAAATAAATTTGTTTCTAGGAATGATTTCTGTGATTCGCCAGACAGAATTTTGTATTCTGTGTTTTCTCCAGACAGAATTTTGTAAGATGTACGATTTTGAACGTGTTTAAAAGCAAATCACATTTACATAAATTTGTCACATATTCTGCGACTCCTTGACCTTATGTTTTATTGCATGGGTAAATATTATTTGTCAAAAGCTTGACCTTTCTAGTTCCTTTGCTAATCTACCCGAGATAACCTATAAAGTGTTGACCTATCATCTAAAGAGCTAAACCTCGAATCATTTATAGACACTTGGTCCCTTTACAAAGCAATACATATCCCAACAAATAGCGCATAATAGCGCAACAAAGAAGCTTAACTAAGGCTGCAAGAAAAGGGACGTGCAAATATGAACACTGATGGTTATCTCGAGGGTGAAAAGAATAGATATTAACAGCGCGGGCAGAAAACACGGCGGATGACAACACTTTTATCAATTTTATCTCCTATTTAAAATCGGCTTTTCAGGTAACAACACGGGGATTCAGTTTACGCTTATTACAGTGAAGGCAACAGATGCCCTGCAATAATTCATTCGAGCTAGTCTCGTCAGCATCCGAGTCCGAATGGTGAATTAACAGGAATACAGTAAAACCTGTGTTTAGCGGCCATTCATCGAATGGTCATATTGATCTTTAAATATAGGTCACTGCTTAATGCTGGACAAAAATAATGCAGAAAGCTCCTAAAGGACCTTTCTGCATTACATTCGTCCAGCATTAAGTAGCGTAATTTGTAACTATCAAAGCATTCTCTTTTTCGTGATTTTTAATAAAGTTTTTTCTGTATGTTGGGAGTCAGACCGTTACGCCGCCCATTCTCCTTTAAGGTGGTCAAAACTAAATCCCAGCACTAACACTCTATCACCACAAAAAAACGATCGTTTCTGAGGTAATTATTATTAAATACAGGAACACGGATCAAAATTTCGTTCAAATTTGAATAAAATAGCGTGTAGATTTAAACAACACGACGAGTTTTTCTACAGACACTATTTAAGGCTGTTTTAAGGATATTGACAAAACTGCACGAGACTGTGCTTTGTTACGTTCAATACATCAATAATTGTGATCAGTATATAGACGGAAACAGCTCTGCAAACATTACATTAAAAAACTACAACTCAACCTCGATAAACCGAATACATCCGATATATCGAATGTATCGGATAAGTCGAATGTATCAATGTTTCGCGGTAAAGCCTTAGATAGAATTCCATCGTGTAAATCGAGCTAGCCTTATTTCAAAGTTAAACTAAAGCTTTGATACTTTTAACTTTGAAATACGGATAAGCTATTTTTACATGATTTAGATTGATCGAAGCTTGACTCTATGTCATGTAGGCCTACTTAAATAAGAACATCTGAGTTTAAATCTGGTCAACTATAGGGTTGGTTCAATGCAGTATTTTTATCGTTTAATTTTCAAACTGCTGTTCCGAAGTCACTCCCTGTTTTAATAATTGTAACAGCAGCTTGCAAATACAACCAAAATTCTATAATGCGATTAAATCCATGGAAGACATTAACACGTATGTGGTTGCTTAATGCAAGATGAAGCAATACGGACAGTTCCGGCTTTAACCCATCGCCCCATATACATTTATACCCTTTTTAACATCTTAAAATATTCCTCCGCCGAAGAAAATATTTCCACTTTATACAATAATGAACATGCACCAGAAGAAGTATATTTTATCTATCATATAGCAGAATATATCTTAAAGCAGGTTGAAAGTAAAGCAGAATGCGCCTTAAGGCGCATTCTGCTTTGTTTTCAACCTGCTTTAAGTGGTCACATGTATTCAAAACTAGAAACAGTTGATAGAGTAAAGGGTAAATCAGTCTACAGAGACCTCGAGTCTTTGTTTATTGGATGGTCTTAACTAAGGATAACTGTTAACAAGTTTATCAATGGTGTAACAGCTTATTAACCATTTTGTACAGCAATTATACACAATGTTAAAAAGACAGTTCAGTAATAAGAGCATTGAGAATCATCATTACGGTAAACCCGTGATAGGGATAAAAACAGATAGTCATGAACGATAAAACAGCAATAAAATTAACATTCAGCAATGGAAATAATATACAGATGGGATTATTTATAATATTGGTGAGCTTCATTTGAAAAATAATGTACGAGTCAAATCAAGGAATAACGTGCATAGAATGCGTTATTCTTTCCCATTAACCCTTTACCTGATAGCATTGTTTCTAGTATTGAAGATATGTGACTACTTAAAGCAGGTTGAAAGTAAAGCAGAATGCGCCCTAAGGCGCATTCTGCTTTACTTTCAGCCTGCTTTAAGCTATTAACTGCTAGAATAAGGAAATTATTAAATATGACACATATTCATTACGGTATAATTTGGAACTATTTTCTTCAGCGGATGAATAAAATGAATGTGCTAAAAGTCGCTTCTATAAGGGAAAGGGTTAAACGCGTACGTATTGAACTTAAACGTTTCAAGCAATTTAGTGAGTCAGATCAAACGTCGGGTATCTAGCATGGATAACATTTTAGTTAAACATTCCTTCTATTTATATTCGATATAAATCACATTGAATATACACATCAAATGTACAAGTTCATATGATAGAAGTTCCGATGATAGTCGGAAGAATGTTCCATATGAATATATACATGGATAGAAAGGTTAAATTTGCCGCTAACACTTTCACTACCAAATTGTCCGTGAGTTTTTTTTTTACCCCTACACCGTTTCATTGACGTCTGCTTCAATTTTATTGATTGCAAAAATCGTTTCAAAGTAAGATTCAATGTAGTATGACTTAAAACATATCGATACGAGTGTAAAATGTTTGAATCCTGATCAGACGCCGCGTTACGCGGCGTCTGATCAGGATCCAAACTGTTTGCGAACGCGCTTTCAAGCGTCATTGAGAGTGAAAGGGTTACACACAGGTTTGGTTGTCCTTGTGGCATATCTCTGTCTACAATCAAATTGTATCTTTAATAAACATTGTCAGATTAATTGCAAACGTTTACCTTTCGACTCATAACAATTGAATCACAATATAATAGCGAGAAAACAGATCGGGCTATATTTGATGAAAAGCAAGCAAAATCAAAATCGCAACACAGAAGCCGCGACGTCAGATAAGCCGAAAGTTGCCGAAGAGTACTACGTAACAATTGCCAATTATCCGATAACGTTATTCACCGGGCACATGTTCGCACCCCGGTGTGTGGCTTTCCCGCGCCACTGGGATTAGCCGGATTTGGTCCCGAATAGCGACCCGCGCGTCAAACGTCGACTCCTGGTGCGTTGACTCCAAGGCTGGCAGACAAGCAGCCTACAGGGTTGTCTATTTGTTCAGTGACTAAACTAAGAAAGGAATGTACTTTTCACTCAATAGCATTAAGTGCATATTATTTTTGTAATTTAAGACGGTGGTGTGCTTTAATTAAAATTGTCCCATGCTGAATTTTTGACATGGTTTTGTTTTGGTTTTAGAAACAAACATTGCAAAAGGTGTGAACAATCGTATTGGTTCTGATTAAATAAGACACCGGAATGGGCCCTCCGAGAAGGCTTTGTTGGTCTGGAAAGTAGTAATATATATCTTATGCAACTTCTGCAAGTAGGGCAAAATTTAAATACAAACCAATGTGACGTGATCGGTTTAAATGGCCAATAGGCTTACACCCATAACCCAAAAAATACGCCCTTTAACGCCTTTAATCTATTCCTTAAGGCGCATTCTGCTTTACTTTCAACCTGCTTTAAATGGCCACCTATATTCAATACTAGAAATAGGCGATTTGTTATGGGTTAAATCATCAGGCAGCTGAATGCAGATAAACAGCAGTCTGTCATCACTAATTTCAAGAACCCGGTATTTTCTACATTTTATTGCCCTGCTTTTGCGTTATGTTTCTTTTTCACCCATATTTACCTCATTGGTACTCATTTTAAAATATTTTATTTATTCCTCCGCTCAAGAAAATAGTCTCACTTCACAGTCATGAATATATATCATAACAAATATTTTCTATATTTTAAGCTGATGGTAGCTTCAAGCAGATTGAAAGTAAAGCAGAATGCACATTCAGGCGCATTCTGCTTTACTTTCAATTTTCTTGAAATGGTAAACTATCCTCAAAACTACATGTAGATATAGGTTATGGAGTAAAAGGTTAAAAGCTGAAAGAATAACGCTCTCATCCGGTAACGTACATGTAGGACTGACTGTATAATTAATTATCAGATGGTAATTTAAGCGAACAACCCGCTTTTTACTAGTTATTTATTTTATGTAATTTTCCCCAATTAAGTAATGACTACGCCAAGCTCCCATCTTCTCCATTTAAATCAAAGTACTTTTCCCCCTTGCCACTACAAATTACGAACTTGTAATTCTGTTAATGAAGGCTTTATATCGGTTACCAAGCAGGGTAAAAGGGGAATTGGTTTTTTATGAGATCAATTTCAGTATTGCAGTAATTATCAGGTACTAATAACTTTTATTCAAGTCGACACCTTAAACTTACCCAAAGAATGAGCCAAATGGTGCAGCATCAACCTCGTTTTGAGTTTAACCTCTTCACTGCCTTACTCATAATGCAATGGTTATTTGCAAACAGTTTGGATCCTGATCAGACGCCGCGTAACGCGGCGTCTGATCAGGATCCACACTGTTTGTCGCTCGTTTCAATATTTCTTTAGTCAAAATATATGGAATTCAATTTTTCAGAAATAAAAGCAGACGAAATATTTTTTAAAGCTGGTGACGTCATGGCAGTGCTGGAATATGTATAGCGACCGGTCTGTGCAGAAGCATGGAGACCATTCAAGACAAATTACTGATTAATGCAGGCTAAAGTTAATGCAGATACTGCCTTGAGGAGCTTTCTGCATTACTGTTCTCGTGCATTAAGCATGGCATTTTCTGCTTTATTTATGTCTTATATTAAACTGTTGTCTGTATTTTAAGTGTTTAAGGGACGCAGGGACGCAAAACCTTCAAACCAATATAAAAATCTACTTTTATTTACTTTTTACCGGAGACATAATCAAGTTAATAAATCTTCAGCTTATTTTCTTGTCTGTTCGCTTGTTTAAAAAGAGAAGCATTATTTGAAGAAAAAGGTTCTTGAGTATGAATAAACACTTATACTACACTTAAATTGATTTTTGTGTTCTGAAACGTTTAGGGTACGGATCAGACGCCGAATAATTCGGCATCGGACCCATATCCAAACTGTTTGACATTCCAATTGATGTATCGTCAATCAAATAATTAATAAAAAGCTAAATATGAAATAGCTTACAGATGGCAATTATTTAGCTATGCAAGGGCTAAGTGTTCGGAGGTTCTTGTTTCTGTTTTAGGTTAACCCCTTCACTACCATGACGTCACCAATTTATACAATTGTTTGCTTTTATTTCTTAAATTTAATATTTCGAATTAGGTATTTTGGCTTAAGAAATATTGGCATGGGTGTCAAACAGTTTGGATCCTGATCAAACACTGCGTGACGCGGCGTCTGATCAGGAACCAAACTGTTTGCGAATAACTATTGTACTCGGGGTAAGGCAGTGAAGGGGTTAAGAGAAGTTCTATAAATTGTTCTTAAGTGGTCTCTCTGCTGCCTGATGACGGGACTTACATCCTTTACAGAGACGTGTAAAACATGCATTTGATTAAATTTAAAGCAGTATTTGTCAGGAGAATGAACATTAAACCCCAGCAATAGGCAGATATATGACGGAATCTCGTGAACAACGCATATATGAACCTTAAGACTCCCTGTGCCTGGTAACTGGCAGATTCCAAGACGGTTTAATGTCTACTTTCTCACCTCTCTGTAATTCTCTTTTCTTTCTGTTTCGGAATTGCATGCCATGAAGGTTGTCAATGGTTTCTTTTGTAAAAGCAATGCTTATCTTGTACCGGAACTAAACACGAAGAGAGCGTTGACCTTCACATCCTTAAATTTACGTAGAATATACCAGTCACCAACCTTTAATTAATCCGATATTCAATGAGAATTTCTTGCAATCCAAATGAAATGAGTATATTTTTTAAGGCTTGATAGCCATATAAGAAGTATTTTAAAGCCAGATATTCCAAATAGGGAAGGGGCATGAAGGCGAAATTAGCTTAGTATTTTTACGTTTGTTCTTTTGTTTATTTATCTAAGTTTTGGCGCATTTCTTCTTTGTTATGTTACCACTGTTTTTGTCTCTCTGAAAGAAATTCCGTCTACTGTATTCAATAAAAATCGTGATCACTTCGAATTTACAGAAATAGTTTTTATAGATCTGTAGATAATACAAATATAGATAGTGAAATTTAAAAAGCATTTTTCCTGAACTCTCCACCAAAGCATATTCCGGAACTATTCATTAGAATCGTCCCTTTTGGATGATTCTAATGAGTAGTCACACCATAGGGTTTGATCGAGATACAAGAGTTTTTAGTTTTTGTAGTACCCCTTTTTTGGAGCTATGCATAATGCATTTGAGTATGTTATCGCTCGGTTTGATCAAGTTATTGGTAATAAAAGTGTCATATAACATAAGAATAGACTTGTACGATCTGTTGAATGTGATTTCTCAGACACCCAGCGTTTTTCAATCGTGAAATTAGCACTATCTATTTGCCTGTCATTCAATGATGTTTTGTAAATATGTCAATCAAAAATCAAGTATGACAGTTATGTAACAATCATAAATGCGTGTTTATTCCATGAAATAAACACATACACAGCTGATGTATGGCGATATGCATACGTTGATAAGTTATAACCATTAAGGTATGCAAGAGACAAGCATTTCTTACATTGCTTTAAACTGATACACATTTAGTTTTTTCTAGCCGATATAAAAATGATGACATATTTAGTGTAAATATTAACTCATTCACCCCTTCAAATAGACACTTCCAGTTTTCAATAAAGTTTAGTCCATTTTGACTATTAAGGGCTAGTTCTTATTACAAAGTGACAAACATTGCAGACCCCGTTCAGTGGATTTCTCCAGGAACCCTCTGATCTGGAGCTACACTGTTTGTATAGGACATGTGTACTCTGTACAAATACATTGTTTGTAAATGATGAGTTTTTACGTCGCTAGGACAGGACTGCCATTTCTCCGGATTTTTCCTAAATCTTCGGATTATTTTCTAATACATGGTTGCTTAAAGCAGGCTGAAAGTAAAGCAGAATGTGACTTAAGGCGCATTCTGCTTTACTTCCAGTCTGCTTTAAGTAGCCACATGTCAACAAAACTAGAGACAGGCTTTGGGGTAAAGGTACGATTCGTTGAAAAATGCAATTTTGGAAATCTTAGGATTTTTCATGTCAACTTATGGCAGCCCTGTTAGGGTTCAATGGGTTAAGGTAATAGAAATGAAAAGGAAGGAAAGCTAATGATGTTGAAATTCTTGTAGGGTTCACTGCCTTTACAGACGTGATGTTACCAAGATATGAGGGGGACAATGCAGTAGGGAACCAGTCTACAGGTTAGGCTCCCTTCACCAGAAGTGTGTAACCCCCGTAGCACTTTGGTTTTCATTCAGTCGTTTTTTCGCAAACATTCTGTTGTGCTTCTTTCAAGGACAAGTACTACTCGATTGTTTTTTACTGTGGACTTGATTAGAGCAGCTCTAGCTTGGTGTACTTCTTTTTGCACGACCTAATGGCTAATTTAGAATATCATTTTATATTTTTGTCATATTTGCTTTCACTTGGGTGTCGGAAGGTCAAAGGTCAAGGTTATGGAACTCATTAACACATGTTGTGGGGCATCATACAATAAATGTGTACCTGCTTTGTTTCTTCTAAGAAATAATTTATCATTGTATTAAACAAACTAATTATTCCTTTTCACTGACTTCTAGAAAGAAATAACAACACTCTTTTGTCTATAACAATAAAACAAACAAAATTAACAAGACATGGCTAACTGTTTTGTTATGAAAGGTTTATGAACAAAATTATTATTTTATATAACAAACAGGTCGAGCAACAATATTTGTACAACTTTCTTGTACACTGTACATTTAGGTTAAATTTATTACGAGCGTAAGAAATGTTATAAGAACTTAAAAAAAAGTTGACATATAAAGACAATGGCGTTGCCGTTGGTTATGTGTGTTGGTACATGGATATATCTAATTCACCCGGTCTTGGTTTTCATTGCACTGAGTGATTGGTCTTCAAGAAGACATGCATTCCAACAACACACTTTGCCGTGGCACAAATCTTTTCTAAAACGTTATTCAACTTTAGAATAGTTTTAATTTCGAAGGTATTTGAAAAATACAAATTGGAAACAGACGATACTATTGTAGGACAAGAGCATCCATCGAGATTGTTTACAAATCGTAGCATATTTACATCCACAATATATTAAACGTTATTTATTCCAAACAACCGCACATGTACACTTAGCACGGATGTCTTTTACGAACAGTTTGGAGCCAGATTAATACCGAGTTACCCGGGTTCAGATTAGGATTCAAACTGTTTGACATCCATCAATAAATGGTTTACATTTATAAACAAACATTTTCTATGTTTTATTGCAGAGGGTTTGCAGTTTGCTTCGAGAAACACGAAAGAATAACGTTTTTGCCACATAAACTAAATTCCAATATGGGTGGTATTAATATGCACTTCTAGAATTACTTCTAATAAAATGAACAAACCGAAAGTTAAAAGGATAAAACGTTTTTCGAAAAGTGAAAAAAACAACAACATATATATAATAAAAAAATTAAAGTAAAAATTAGTAGACATTATCAGCATGCAACATGTTTGTCTGCCGCGTTCTTGCAAATTTATCCGAAATATTATCTGATATTTCGATTAAGGCTTTCAGTTCTGCAGTGCTCAATCTATGTAACATGTTTACTGACTTATCTATGTTTATATTGAAGACACTTTACCGCCAGCTTTGCGGGGTTACATGGCAAAGACCCTAGTCTGGCACAGCATCGGGACGAGAAGCCAAAAAATCTCTCTTTTCAAATTCTTTTATCTCTCTTAATAACAGCCAAATTCTTGCATTCAGCGACTACTTAAGAAAGAAGCATAGTGATTATAAAGTCAGTTGGTAGCTTGACGGAGGAACTATGTAATATCATCATGCAACTCTCCAATGAACGTTCTGCCCCACATTGTCTAACCCTTCCCTCCGCAAACACGCCATAGGAAGCCTATACGTTCCACACAAGAATATTCACTTATATGCCAGGACTCCACATAAGAGGGAGTAAACTTTATTTTAGCACCAAATCCTATAGTGTTTCTATGCATTAGAATCGTCTCATCGAGACGATTCTAATGAGTAGTGACACCATTGGGTTTAAAGCAGAAATAAATATTTTAGTTTTTTTTAAAATACTCCCCTTATGTAGAGCCCTGTAATGCAGTTCAATACAAATGGCAATTTAAAGGAAGACAAAAGGAAATCAGAAAGTTCATGAAAGAACGTTCTGCTTTACTTTCATCTTGCATTAAGCATAATATTGTCTTATACCAAGTTGTATAAAAGTGATTTGTATTTCGGGCTATGGAGGAAAGGAATAATGGCTGCGAATGCATTTGAAATATCGCTGAACACATATTGTTCTTTTATGGCCTTATTGGCGAGGTTTTACTGTAATTATATTTTGTACTGTCTGTTTTAATCTTTTTTTCTACCCTTTCTCTTTAAAGCGATCATTTACTAGACTCTATTGTTTTACTATTTATCCTGTCGTCGTTTGATTATGTCCCCTTTTCCTAAAATCTTACTCTCTAAATTCTGCAATAAAGTTTTAACTCTTATATTCTCCTTCATTCTCGTCTAAATCTTTGTCGTCTGCAGAAATTACCAGTTAACCTTTATCTTCAATTTCTGTTTAGAGAAATATCGCCGGAGTGTCAAACAGCCTGGATCCAATCGCGACTCCAAGTTATTTGGCGTCTCATCTGGATCCAAAATGTTTGTAAAAAATTATCAAGAATTATACTGGCCAATATGTTTCTGATCTGCACATAGACTATTTGAAATCATGTATACAGATCTACAAACTTAACAGCAAAACTCGTCCGTACATGGTTTGGGTTTGAATCAAAGACTTTTGCAAATTAAATCTCAGTCGGTCAATAGATTAGTTTACTTCCAAAAATACAGCTTAGATGTTCTCCTCTCGCTAACAGTGTTTCTTTCATTAACTTGGTTCATCGTGTAATATTTTGGTAAAATGGTTTTGGTACATAGCAAACTGGGGATTAACATTGATGTATACGATTGATCTTTACGAGAAACGAATATAATTCCAAGTACAGTAAAGGCTGGATAACTCGAATTCTTCTAAGTCGAACATACCCGTATTGTAAAGTTAAAACGTAGCAAAGCTACGTTTTAACTTTGAAATACGGATATGTTCAGATAAAGTGAGACTGACGTATCAAAATTGATCTACAGAAACGTGTTTAGTTCGACTTACGGGAACTCGAGATATCAAGGTCCTACTTGTGTATAAAATACCAAGATAAGTGTAAACTTAATTCATTTAACAGTCAATTCTTTCGGGCCAATTTATTATTGTAGTTTTCTTTTCGTATATGCTATATATTATTTTGCTTTGTTATTTTTAATTCCGGATTTTGTTTCTAGCATTTGTTATTGAACATACTCGTAATTTGTTCGTATAACTGTGCAGGTATGTTATAATGTATCTTCAAGGCTCCAAATAAGAGCGAGTAACAAGGAAAATGTTTCAGACCTTTCTCCTTTATATGTCTCTAGCAGAAATCTATGGTGTGATCACTTATATTGAGAAGTTACATCATATGGTATAGTGGAGATATAAAAACGTTTGTTACGTAACATTCGCCTTACATGGAGCCCTTGTTAAGTTTAAACCCTTTCAATGCCGTAGGTAACTAAAGTCGTAATTGAAAACAGTTTGTATCAAAATCAGACGCCGCTTAAAGCGGCGTCTGATTTGAATTCAAAACGTTTGGCACTCCAATAAATATTCCTTCAGTCAAAACAGCAAACATTTGTTATTTTGTTATTGACATAAAATTACAGACGACAAATTTAAGCAGACGATATTTTGACTGAAAATGGATTAAATCAGAGGAACATGTATTGGTGATGAAATGGTTAAAACTTTGAATGACTTTATCATTGTAATTTTCATTTTTAATTTACTTTGAAAGTATAAAGATCTACTTTCAAAATCATGTTAAACTTTAAAAATAATGCTATACTATATTAACAAAAAGAGAAACATATCTCAAGTGAGTGTCTTTTTTTTAAATCTCTAATTTTGATTTCTTTAACCCAATTGTGCCAAGTGGGTTCTTCCATGCTTATACATTGAATTCCGTTTTGATGATATTGAAATTCCAATCAGCAAACAGTGTTGACTCTGATCAGACGCCGCATAATGCGGCGTCTGATCAGTGTCTACACTATTTGCATATGTCCCTTTTATAGGACGTCAAACACAAATGGGTTAAGAACATGCATATAATACTTACGGTTCAACGTGTTTTGCAAACAGTGGAGATTTTGCCATAGGCTTTTTTGTGTAAAGAACCAATGCCAAGTCTTTAAGATACATTTTGTGATTTATGTTAAAGTCTAGTATAGGTCGAACGTCGATATATCGAACTCGCAAAAGTCGAACATATTTTTGAGTTATTATATAAAATATTATGTTCGACTTAACCGCGTTTAGAAAATGAAACTCAACTACATGTATTGAAATACGGATTATTTCGACTTCAACGAGTTCGAAATATCGATGGTATGTCTAACTTTGTGGTACATGTAAAATGCAATGAAGATCATGGACATGATTGTAAGTTTGTGTACCTTGTTATTTCAGAGGGTCGAGAGTGCGTGAATTGCGGGGCCACATCTACCCCTCTCTGGCGGAGGGACGGGACAGGTCATTACCTGTGTAACGCATGCGGTCTCTATCACAAAATGAACGGTTCGAACCGACCTCTTATCAAACCAAAACGACGCCTGGTGAGTGATCTTTGCTCTTTTTTTCATTATTTGCAGGGAGTGAGTGTGATAACGTTATTCCCACCACGGTTAGAATAACCGAAATACAACCCCACCTTCAATCAAATGTGGAAAATATTATTTATATTTAAACATACATGTATTTAATCGGATTTTAGTCAAGTGTCAAACAGGTTGGAGCCTGGTCAGACGCCGAGTTACTCGGCGTCTGATCGGGCTCCAACCTGTTTGATACTTTGATTTGGCTGCAAATTGATTGCACTTGATATTGATTCTAACGTATATACATTTCCTCGTGTTTGTTTGGAAATATTTTCCTTTCACCTCCTATATACTACATGTAAAGACATTGAAAACAGACAAGTGACGGACATTTGTCAAATGGATAGCAATGCCAACAGTCAACATGTATTTAGCTGCCATTCAGTGAGCCTACATCAAACTACCTAGATATTTCGGCTTAATAATACAGAAATGAGCTTTCTGCATTACGTCTGTCCTCGATTAAACTATTGTCAGTTGAAACACTACCAAAGTCCGCTTAATACATGTTTTACATGTATACAAAATACTGTTTTAAAAGTCAAACATTGCTAAGACGGACCCAACCTAACATTTAACTTTCAATTTATAAATATAAAAATATAACAAGGCCCATTTTATCACACTTAAGTAAATTCGATTCATTATACGTAATTTACAAATTATAAAATGTGAAAGTCTACAATGAATTATCGATGCGTTTCTAAACACAATTTAACAAAGAATTTTCCTTCACAATGAAAACGCATAAACTGCTTGAATTTGCAATAACTGAAAGTTGTTATCATGGTAAAATGTATGAGCATCATTAGTCATCGAGATAAGTGAAGCGAATTTTAATCTGTCCATTTATTCTTTGGACGCCGGCGATGGAATCTTGATTATCTGTGTAAACAGTTTGGATCCTGATGAGACGCCGCGTAACGCGGCGTCTCATCAGGATCAAAACTGTTTGACATTCGTATTCAGTTTTGAAAAGAAAATTTTGAAAAAATGTATTTTTAGAACAACGACAGATGACCATTGTTGTAGATGATAAAATACCCAGCATGCAAAGCGTTAACTAGAGTTAAACAACGCATTTTATTGCTAAAAATTGTCGCTAATTTTTTACAAATCTTCTTCTTCAATAACTACCCCATATACATAAATACACAATTAAACCTGTATATAGCAGCCACCCGATAAAACAATTAAAGTGTGATATTATTGATATTGCAAATTAAATGCAGGATAAAAGTAATGCTGAAAGCTTCTATAGGAGCTTTTCTGCATTACTTTTATCCTGCATTAAGCAGTAATCCGTTCTAAGCGATCGGGCTGTTTCTATATTGAGTGGATTCTGTACTCAAGGTTGACTGTATAACGGTTAAACCTTACCCCAAAACTGTAATATCAAAACTAATAGATATATTTATTTTTAAAATGCGTGATAACTTTCAATTTATAAACAACCGATTAAACAAAACGGCGGCCATTAAATTTAATAAATGCTTTCATTACCAGTTTAACCTTTATCAAGATATGTGTTATCCGTCAATGAATTGACTTAACACCTACAGTAAAACTTCGCTAATCCGACCACTCATAAAGGCTTTTTTCCGTTCTTAACCCTTTAACCCATAGCCTGTTTCTAGTATTTAAGATCTGTGACCTATTAAAACAGGCTGAAAGTAAAGCAGAATGTGCCCTAGGGCACATTCTGCTTTACTTTCAGCCTGCTTTAAGTTAATATCTGCTAGTATATAGAAAATATTTCTTATAGTACATATTCATGACAGTATAAAATGGAACTATTTTCTTTGGCGGATGAATAAAATGAATGCGCTAAAAGTCGCTCCTATAAGGGAAAGGGTTAAGGCAAGTTGTTACTTAAAACAGAATGACGGTAAAGCAGAAGTTTCAAGTAGTCGTGATAGAAGGGTTTTACTGTACAGTAAAACTTATCTTGGACCGCCATTTAAGAGTCAGGGCATGATTCATATCTTAAGCAGGTTAAGTAAATGAAATAACAACAGAAATGCCTGAAGTGATGTTGGTCGCAAAAATGTTATCTTTTATTAAGCAACCACCTTTCTTTAAAGATATTCGCGTTTCTTTACCGGATTGTCGCTAAACACAGGCTCGCCTGAACTGACACGGGCCTTTGTCTTCAAAGATTGTATTAATGCAATTGCAAATCATAATTTTGAAAAAAAATCACATATGAGCATTATTCACTCGCTTTGTTGGCTCTACCCTCATTAACTCTATAGATCTAAAAAGCGCCGAAGTAAATCAAAGTCATCCGCCTTCGTTCTAAGTAATAAGCAATAAAAGTCCATTAACGCCCTCATGTACAATTTATAATGTTAAAACAATGCCGACAATTAAATACCCATTAGAAATCGAATTGAGTGAATTTTCCCATACAGGCTGGGGATAAAACGTGCGCGGAAAGGGCATACACGGCGGTTTAAAGATCGCTACAAGAACGCCGCATACCCCCAGGGGAAATCGCCATTTTATAGAGGAGAGTTAAAAGCAATTTTAAAGTCGACAAGAATGGAGACCCCAAGCCTAGATCAATCTCTCAACGGTCTCATTCAAAATAACATTTAAGCCAAATCCCGTGCACAGGCATATACTCTTAACCCATCAACCCATAGCATGTTTCTAGTTTTGAAAATAGGTTGCCGCTTACAATAGGTTGAAAGTAAAGCAGAATGCGCATTAAGGCGCATTCTGCTTTACTACCAACCTGCTTTAAGTTACTATCTCCTAGGATATAAACAATATAACATTTTATAGTATATATTCATGACTTTATTAAGTAGAATTTTTTTCTTCAGTGGAGGAATAAATTAGAGGCGACAATGCGTATTTATGGGGTAATGGCTATGAATAGCTATTATGACCACTTAGATACAGGAACAAAGCTGGCGCTTATGGCAACCTGCTATTTAAAGCAGATTTCAAATGAAGCAGAAAGCTTTGGTTCTTTTTCAGCAGTTATTTGCTTTTACACACAAATACTTAAGCATTCTGTATTAATGACTGTTATCATTTGAATCTAAGTTAATGAAATATGGCTTGGATCATGACCAGTCAACGAATTGCTTAGTGTATAAGCTGTATTTAAAAACTGACAATGCAAAGGTTCTTGCACACCTACGAAAATATATTCACATTTCTATGAATGTTTTTTTTTTGTGGGCAGACACATTTTTTCAAGCTGTTGAATGAGTATAGTCGCCAGCGCTTTCCCTTTCGTGCCGTATCGCGGAGAGGTAGCTTGTTAGAATGAACCACTTGTTCTCCTCGTTCGTAGATCGGGTGTAATTTGTTTCTCATCACCCCTCTAAGTGCGTGCACATAAAATATAAACTGTAAGCATCATGTGGGGAAACCATCGAGACACTTCTTGAGGGTTTTTTCTCCTTCTTTAAAAACTAGACGGGTCTCGCGAATTATGCAAGTCCTTTCTGTGGACCCGGCTTCGTAATGTACGTATAGGTAATTACTGGAAATTATATTTGAAAAATGTCGCTAATAGGCGAACACTTATGCGGTGAAATTTAATGTAAATGTTGTGAAAATACTGTAATATGCCTAAAATGTCATCTCCAATGACAGGCGAAACCCTGTAACCTGAAAAGGGAGTTTTTGTTAGTATTTTGTAAATATTTTTTATTCTAATCGCACGCCGAATAAATCGGCGTGTGATTAGGATCCAGAATGTCTGACATCGTTGATAGTTATAATATAATCATGGCATAATATGATATATGCATAAAACACAAGACGGTAAACTAGAAGCAAGCAACAATATATGGAGGATAAGAATTAATATACATGTACAGTTGAAGATCGATATTTTGAACTCGCTTGTTTCGACTTATCTGCTTTTCTACAGTTTAATTTCATTAGTCTAAATCATATCCGGTTAAGTCGAACATATCCGTATTCAAAAGTTAAAACGTGGCTTAGCCACGTTTTAACTTTTGAATACGGATACATTCGGCGTATGCGATATCGAGATAAAGAAGTTCGACTGTTCCGTATTACAAACGACTCTTTTTAATATAAATGATGTAGAATCTCAACTGGCGGCTACCAGGCCTGTGTGTTAATGTGGAAATTGACAAATATGAATAGTGGGTGGATTCTTATGTCAGATGATTGATGGAAATGAACATTATTCTATTAATATACCGGTGTCACCTTAATTCAGTCTGTTACAAAACATACAGCAAAAATGTCACTGATTCGCCGTGCCCTTTTACACAATAACCTCGTTTTATTTACCATAATAATAAAATCTGAAATGTATTTGTTTAACATGTCAGCAACTTTCTCAAGCAATGATTTACTACTAGCCAAGATAAAAACATTTCTGGTTTCTCCTGGGAATCATGTCAAAATTTAATACATGAAAATTACTATAGCAACGTTTTTATAACCCAAAACTTCTAACATCTATTTTCTTGCCTACATATTTAATATTTTAAGCATTTTTATAACAAAACTTTCTCACTGAAAAACAGCGATTTCTCCCATGAGGTTAATTGACAATAATAACTGAGGCAGGCATGGTTTGGGTGTCAGGACGCACATAAAACCCATACGTTTTGCCTGCCAGAGCTAGGCTAGAGTTTCACATGACTTCGTTATGAGTCCCAGTTCCATGGGTAACGAAATGGAAAACCATCTGGAAAAAACTACAAGACACTGGCATTCTCACACCACCGAGTGTAACCCGTGGCAAATAAATTTATATCCACCAATTTACAACAACCTGCCGAATTTCACGATCTGTTGAAATGTCTTTCTCATTACCTCCTTCACTGCCTTACCCCGAGTTCAACGATTATTTGCAAACAGCTTGGATCCTGATCAGTCACCGCGTTACGCGGCGTCTGATCAGGATCCAAACTGTTTGGCATTTATTACAATATTACTTTAGTCAGTTTACTTAAAACTTAAATTTGAGATATAAAAGCAGACGACAATTGCTTACAGTTGATGACGTCATGGCAGTTAAGGGATTAACATTTAATACTGTCAAATTGGAGTAAATCTGGTAGAGCGAGGTAGCAGCTATACCACGGCTGGAATTTTGATGCAATAACCATGGGGCTAGAATGGCTTGCTAAAACCAAGGAACAGTTTTACAGTTTCAAACCGCGACTAGCACAGTGGGATAAAACATGCTTGAATTCAAACGGTACACATTCCCATACTTATGTTTATTTTTCCTACAACCAAGTGTCAACAGTTTGAAAACAAGCTGAAAATGCACACAAACCGCTCTCTCTTCCGCAGACAGCCGCTGGATATCTTAATGTTTGGTTATTTTGAATACACTTATTGAAAGGGGCGTTTCTGAGTTTACGGACCAGCTATGGTATACTGTATTTATAAACATAAGACCATTCGGCGTGTTATTATAGCCCGTGATTAACAGTTAAATAAATAATCATGTCTACAACATTATATCCTTGCACGTTGCGGGTTGATTAAAAAGGAATGCACTTCTGTTCAGCTTTCTACAGAAAATATGAAGTGCTAAAAGTACTCAAGTGTTTTTTTTATGAATGAGTGGATTGTATAATAACGATATTATTCCAAGGCTGTTTTTGTACAGAGAAAGCAGTCTTAGCACGAGCAGTAATTATAAGATCAATAGATGTAATATAGTTTTTTATTTAAATATGTCCGTTTAATGCAAGACATAGGTGTTGCAGAAAGCTCCCTTAGGAGCTTTCTGCAATACCTTTGTCATGCATTAAGCAGTGTTCATGTCTTTAGGAATGACTATCCTTATTCATTGAAAGAGCTAGATGGAAAAGGACTTGTATTTTTGAAAAGTAAACAGTGGATTTCATGAGAGAATTCTACAGACTAAAATCTGAGAAATTTAGATCCGGGTCACACAGTAGACATTCTTTAACACAAGAAGCCATAGGCCCCTGCAAAAAACTCTACAGTAGAAAAAAAAGAAAGCGTCTAGGTGGAGAATGTCGCGAATTCAAAAAGGGCAGAACGATGCGTTCAGTAACTCCAGTTAGACAGATGAAACGAGCGTTCAGAAATTACTGGTGATTGAAGCTGTCAGACTGAAATCACCAGGCTTCCTAATTAACTTATAAGTCTCGTGCGTTCTCGAAGTGTTAACGAGATTAAGAGACTGGTTAAGTAGTGCTTCGTACTAGTGCTACTTAGTGCGCTAGTTAGATCCTATCAAAGCGAAAGGGTAATCATGGAAGCACATTGATTAGGTAGGGGCGTCGCTTACTGGGCGAATATTAGCAGCAGCCTCTCGTTCGTCTATCGATTGTTTTTCTCTCATCGTAATATGTACAGCTTCATGGTTATTGGTACGCATATAAAACAAGGAGGAAAGTGTCGCCAGAAAAACCCGTTTATATGATACAGTAAATCATATGTGTATTGGAAACTCTTAAGAACATTAATTAATGATTTCAAAGGAAGATAACGCCTTTAATGCAGGATAAAAGTAATACAGAAAGCTCCTTAAGGAGCTTTCTGTATTACTTTTATCTTGCAGTGAAATGTGGCATGCTTTATAGATGTACATGTTCTTCATTGAGGGCTCATTAAATGCAGGTTAACTTCATTTACTTATACACGGAATTATACAAAATTCTGTGACTTATACAAATGATCACAGAAAGTCGTTCACAAACCGTCTGCAGTTATTAGCGTATCTGGTTTAACAATTATTGGCTTTTATTGATTAAAAGGCATTTAAACAACTTCTGATTTCATATTCTAAAGTATATTTTAATCCATATTCCCATAACAATAGCTTAGGTTGTGTGCGACATTTGTAATTATTCATAAACTGCATCGTGTTATAACAATTGTTTTACTAGTATTTCTTACGAAATATTACCATAACATTATACTATAAATCAAGCTGATGTCCTGTATATAACACGTTTTCGTCAGGATCTGTCCAGTTTCCATTTATAAATATACTACACCTACGTATTGTCAATTTAGACATATCTTATAGCTCATCTTTATAACTTACAATGAATCATTCTAATCTATTGGAGAATTTATTGACTATATCCTCAGTAATGGCTATTTAAGTATTATTTTCGCACATATACACGTGAAACTGCTACTTTCTAAGAGGCGATCGCTGGTTTACTCGTGCACTTCTCTGCATGTTTCCGGAGAAATCCCTTTCCATCAAAATAACTACAGACCTATCATTTCAAAACATTAACCCATTACTGTCAAAACCCCAACTTAACCAACATTTGCAAACAGTTTGGAACCTGATCAGACGCCGAGTTACTCGGCGTCTGATCAAAATTCAAACTGATTGCAACTCGTAGAATATTATTTTCTTCAATAACTACAACGTTATTAATAATCTAAAAGATTTTTGCAGACGACAATTTCAAAGCAGACGACACTCATAAAGCACGTGAAGGGGTTTCGACTGATAAGCGCGCCACCCACATCTCTACGGTAACAACATCATGTTGACCTAAGAGACAGTTAAAAAGCCGCCTTATTTATCCTCTAAACCCAGGTTTATTTATACAATTACTCGAGTTTCGACTTTAGGGTCGGGATTATTGCGTCTATCACAGCTAATAAGCCCATCTGATGTTATATTTAATCGGTAATTAACACCAACGGTTGAAACACTTGCATGTAATATTCTTAATTATCTCTACAGGCACAGTAAAACTCCTCTTTTACGACCCCTAAAAACGAGTTCGTATTCCCTTCTTATGAACGGTAATTGCTTAAAGCAGGGTGACGGTAAAGCAGAAAGCTCCTACAGGAGCTTTCTGCTTTACCGTCATCCTGCTTTAAGCATCCATCTGTCTATTACATAATTGATTATATTCCTTTTGAGTGATCGTAATTGAGGGGTGTTACAGATGTTCTTAACCGCCGCTCCAGACACTAACAGCGCGGTTCATATACCCGCTAATGTCACGACAGAAGAAGAAACACTTGAATATAATTTGAGTAGATGTGTTTTATTTGACGACCTAACGGCCCCTGTTTTCAGAACATGTCTGTTTTTCAAGGATCTCAATTTATGAACATTGTGAGATTTCACTTACGAGCATATCTTGACGCTGTTCAATTGGCACTATCGTAATATTATGTTAAACGACGATTTGTTTAAGAGGTACCGTTGTTCTTAAAGCAGGTCAAAACTGATGCGAAAGTTCTTAAAGGTGTTTTTTGTATTACCTTTGCCCTTCTTAAAGCAGTTTTCTTTCTGTAAAGGTGCAACACTCTAGCTTCATCCTTTAGTGACTGTTGAACAAACGGTGTCATGGTATAAATTGCCAAACATCTTGGAAGACAAAATGACGACTTACCAAAGCTTGTCAGTAAAGGATTTAACCCATTACCCCATAGCCTGTTTCTTGTTTTGAAAAATGTGATCACTTAAAGCAGGTTGAAAGTAAAGCAGAATGTGCCTTAAGGCACATTCTGCTTTACTTTCAGCCTGCTTTAAGCTACCATCTACTAGAAAATAGAAAATATTTCTTCTGATAAATATTCAAAATTGTATAATTTGGAACTATTTTTGTCAGTGAAGGATTAAATTAGAGGCGTAAAAAGGCGTTTTATGGGGTAATGGGTAAAAGGACCACTAACAAGTTTAAAATTCACCCAAACCAATGTTTCAGACATAGTACATTTGTAGTTTTCTATAAGGGCTTCGCTAATGGGTAACATAGGACACACAGGGCGATAACGGTTACTATCGATTTCGTAAAAATAATAATGTACCTAATTTATACCCACCCTGTTTCAGAAATAATGGTTAAACCCTGGAACCCGCACGTAAGAAACATATTTGATACTTTATGGAATTTTTAAACATATAAAGCGAGACCGAGATGGCCATATTTCATACAATTTTACTATTGACGGGCGCAAAACCCAACATTTACAATGCGCCTATTAGCCCTCCGATCAGATAAAGGGGCATTTTTTCTCCTTCTCTTTATTGAGGTCTGTCGCCATAGCTTCTCGCGAGACGTTGTTCATTTCAAATCCGCTGACAGGTGTGAATAAATTTAGTATGGCAGCTGCCAGACCGAAATATACACCTTCAGAATTGTTTTCAGAGAAAATAATTATTCGATGTAGGTTGGTGTAAAACACATTTCTATAATGTTGATCATGTAAAGTAAAACCCTTAATTGTAAACAAAGAGAGGCCTAATTGTTAAGTATTACTCTGCGAGGGGACTGACCGTTCAGTGCTTGGACTTACAGGCAGATTGGACGTGGAACCTGGCAATAAATAATTTATAGCATCGATATTGATACATCGCCTCTCTTTAAATCGACTAATTAGAATGTAACTTTGATAATACAATTAACGGGTTTTTGCAAAGTTCAATGATTAGGATACAACAAAACAAGAAATCTGACATCTTCCGGACTAAAGAAAATCGGTTTAGAGAGGTTTCCGGGTAATAGAGGGTTCCGGAGAAGAGGGATTTATCGACCATTCAAATGATGTTGAATTGGTATTCGTTAAGACAGATGATATCTTAATGTAGGACAATAGTAAGACAGAAAGCTCCTTCAGGAGCTTTCTGCCTTACTATTGACCTTCATTAAGATATCATCTTTTTCGGAGCTTTCATTACTTTCTCATTTAAGGTGTTTGTAAGCAAGTTCAACAAAGCTTTGAGACCGAGAACTTTGCCCGATTTTCAAACACGTCCGGTATTCAGATACGTCCGGTTTTATAGTACTTAGAGGTTACACTTTATAACAAATTATTACATTGCGTGTAAAATGGTACATGTAAATTCTTAAGAAGCATGTCTGATGCATTGTCTTGCTCGTGCACCCTCTTCGTACATCAGCAAAGCCATGGTGAAAATAAACAATTCGATCGAAAAGTTTTAATAGTTATTCAGGAGCAATTGATCTAAAGACTTAACAGGGGCTTGATAATGAAACTGTACCCTATCAAGACTGAAATAATGAATAATTTAGCTGATATCGGACCAGATAGGTTATCCAAAATCTTCAGTGATGAGCGCTGCATTGAGCTGCTTACGAATCAAAGATCGCATCAGAGTATTTAAGATAAGATTCGAGATATTTTCGTAGATTGTGAACGCAAATTCTTGGGCAATAAAACATTCAGTTGAAAGATTTATGCAAAACTGTCATAAACTTTGAGCTAAAAAGACTTTCAGGCAACTATTCAGAAGTGAATCTGCGTTTTATGACGTCATAACAGTTGGGATGGGGGATTAAACTCATTAACGATTCCATGTTTTCCGACATTTACAGGGAATGTGCAATACTGTTTTCAACTGCAATGTCTCTACACTTATCAGATTTAAAACGTTATTGTTTCCCATCAAACACTGCAGGACCCCCAAGAACGAGTGACAATTGTAAACAGTTTGGAACCAGACCAAACACCGAGGACGTCTGGTTTGGCCCCAAACTGTTTGCCAGTTAGATTACAATCAAGGTCACTGTGAATGGAACACACAGAAAGACCCTGCTGACGTTTACTGCTTTGCCTTTATATTGCTTTAAGCAGCGAGCTACCTTCAAGTATACATAGAAAATACCATACATGTATGCTCGGAAGACAAACAAACGAGTTTTGGCAAAATGCATAGGTAATACATAGGTCGTTTTTCCTCGGTGTGTTTTTACTCCGAGGTGTATCTTTCGTAAAAGTGGACATAAACACCCATGAAGAGTTTACGTGAAAAAAGGTAAAACATCTACAACACGGGCACGTGTTTAGCGATACACAATTTGACAATTTAATTCAAAACTTGCACAAACGATAATTAAGAAAACAAAGTATGCTTGTAACGTGTATATACACAAATGACCCGACCCCCGGGGCTATAATTTAGATGTCATTTTGTAAGGTTATCTAATATCTTGTCTGATGTTTATCTACCAGTTCTGCACTGTGTTTTACACACAGGAAAGAATTCGTCTAAAGCAACTACAGTGTGTTAATCATACGCAATCATTTGCTGATAAGAAACAAAATCAAGATAAAAATCATTTTCTCACTATCTGAAAGGCAATGCAACTTTTCCTTTTTGTACGGACCTTGGGGCTAACCGCTGGTTGGTATGATCAGGGCTGCCATAAGTTGACGTGAAAAATTCTAAGATTTCCAAATTAGCATTTTTCAAATGCGATTTTACGAAATCGTACCTTTACCCCATAGCCTTTTTTAGTTTTGTTGACATGCGACTACTTAAAGCAGGCTGTAAGTAAAGCAGAATGCGCCTTAAGGCGCATTCTGCTTTACTTTAAGCCTGCTTTAAGTCACCATGTACTGGTAAAAAAAATCCGAAAATTTAGGAAAAATCCGGAGAAATGGCAGCCCTGTATGATGATGACGTAGCTGGTGACGGACTTAAGCTTTCGCTTGCAGATAGAAAGGTCTAATTACCTGTAACATTGTCTACATTTTTGCAGAAAATGATAAAATCAGTGACATTGTGTTCGGACAAAATGACCATACATACCCTTAGAGTAAACATAGTCAGGGCAGTGAAAATATAACGATTGTGGAATGTTTTGGAAACAGGGTAGCAAAGGTGGAGCCATTTGGCAGAAATTGTATTGTAGATTTACAAAACAGTATATGTTAATCAAAAAGATATACATACATTCGTGTGTAGTAAGGTTTTAAAATAATTTTCAATTAATCAAATGCTCTTTTAATCTCTTTTAATTTCTTGACAATGTTTTAAAACACTTTTACCGAACACAAAATTTAATGTTTAATTTTCAAATAAATAAATTATCCCCCAAAATACGCCCTACTGCAGATATATTTCATTCAATCTATTAACACAATCTTGAACTATGAAATGTCGAAGCTAAACATACTGGGTGGGTGAAACTTTGAATTAAAAATTCGTAAATATAAAGAAGAATACAACTTGTAATGAATAAATCGTTTGTGGAGTGTTTATATATCTGAAGATCACACTTAAAGGGTAATACTATACATATATAGATTCCTACACGGCAACCCGAGCCGAGGGGAAGTCAAGCTATTGAATATTTTGCACCATTAAATTTTTGTAATGTACTGTTAAGCTTATATTCAACGATAACATAAACTTATATGTATATATAGCCTTTAAAACTGGTAACAGTTTAATGTAGGATAAAAGTAATGTAGAAAGCTCCCTTAGGAGCTTTCTACATTACGTTTATGCTGCGTTAAACAATCTGTATTTATAATTTGCGATACTACCGATTTCAGTGGTCTCTTAATACAAGTCTGGCTGTGCGTATAATAGACTACACGTATATTGTAGTAAGGAATCAAATTCAATATTAATTAATCGACCTCTTCTATCTGATAACCCGCCAGATCTGATAACCAAGCATGATATACAAACTTGTAACAACTATTTAACAAGACATGCAACATATAGCCGCCCAACTAAATCTTACAACCCACATAACTCCTTTAACTATAGTCCGCTTTCGACTTGTCCTTTGCGAAAATAATATTACATTCAGAGTTCTCATTTGTTTTAGACTAATCTACCATGGTACTGACTTTCAAACAGTTTGGATCCTGATCAGATGCCGGGTAGCCCGGCGTCTGATCAGGATTCAAACTGTTTGCACATGGAAATGATTGGTGATTAGTTTTCTAAGGGTTAACGCCGAAACAATAAGGCGGTAATTCAGGTTTGAAGTTATGGTTCATACTTACAACGATGGCTTGCGCACAAATGTATCTTTTAGATCACAAATGTAGTCATCTGCTTGACAACTCTATTCATACACTGGGTATTATCAAAATCTTTCTAGGAGAGATCTTAAAACTAAGGCTTTAGATCGTAGCAAAAGATTTTTTACGCAGATATCTGTTATCTGTAGGATTGTTTGGGCGATAAAGATGTTTCAGGTAGCGAACTAGCGTATAAAGTTAACCTTCGTTACCATGCTTAATTATCGTCTGCTTTAACAGAAATGCCGTCTGCAAAATAATTCAAAATTAATTATAAATAAAAAATTATTATACTTGTGTCAAACAGTTTGGATTATGGCCAGACGCCGTGTTTCTCGGCGTCTGATCTGGATCTAAACCTGTTTGGAAAGGTTAGTCAATTTGGTATTATCATGATAAAGGTTTAGGGTAAGAAGATGGTAAGCACCGATAACTATTAGCAATTTGTTCTGTTGAAACTTTTAAACGTTGTTTAATGCATAAAGATGACTGTCCTAATGTTACACTTGTAACATCGACAATGACACTTCAATGGGACATAAGAATGAGCCGAATCGAATGAATATATATAATAGCCACTCTATAGTACTATGCGACCACTTAATAGAAGTCTTGTATGTATTACTTGATATACGCAATTGCTTAAGGCAGGATATAAATAATGCAGAAAGCTCCAAAAGGAGCTTTCTGCATTATTTATATCATGTTTTAAGTACATGTATATTGTAATTACTTGTCTACAGATGTATCCACACTACTGCGCTTACAGGTCGCTTAATACAATATTAACTGAGGCTTCATGTTGTAGAAACGAACTGATAAACAAAATTTTAATACAACAATACCCTACATTGTTACATAGTTATTGATAATAATATTTATCTCGCAATTTATGTCGATGAAATTCGGTATCAGATATTAAAAATGTCTTTCATTATCTGATATTTGTCGGTATAAGTTTTCATTAATTGTTCATACGAACCCTACCACGCGCCTGTTTGAGATATAGATGTTTGTCTTAAATATTTGGTTTATAACACTGACATAAGTAATTGTTCCATGACATTCACATATATGATTTGAATCTATAGTATTTTTCTACGAGTATATGATATGTTTTTCTTATCTTTGGCATAAGTTAAGAATTTAAAATCTGGAATCATATAAACAAAATGATCTCATTGTGATTTGTTTGAATCTTTATCAGTGTCCTTCACCGCCTATGAAGATGGCACATAACGGACACACGTTTTATTGTATTGTATTATATTGCAAAATACATTGGATCCAGATCAGTTGCCGAGTTACTCGGAATCTAATCAGTAACCAAACTGTTTGATAATCGTATCGCTAATTTTTGGCAGTCAATATTCACAACTATAAAGTTTCACAAAAAGTTCAGATGACAGTGATATAGCTGATGATAATAAAAAAAGTGGCGGAAGAGAATATCAACAGTCTTATTAACACACTTGTACTAAAATGTTGTACTATAACAAACCTGCCTCTGAATATTCTCGTATTTTTCGGGTTTGTGCTTATAATGATAAACGAAGTCAGGGAGCATAAATTAAATGCATGGGCAACTTTAATCAGAGACGAAGCCCAAGAAATGTACAACAGATGTTTGCAAATCCTCTGCTACCGAGGCGAATCCTTAATTGGGCGGATTAACTCTAACGCGAAGAATAAGCGTTTAATGGTTAGCGCAAATAAAACCTTCAGTTCTAAATATCGCCATCGTCTTTGAGATGTTATTACGGGATTGAAGAGGTGGAATATATCCTGTTTTATATCGAATATGACACGAGCTTTAATGACATGTACATCCTTACAATAATTGTTATTGCTTCTTAAGAGTCTTCTGTCGAAGAGGTTTTAATTCTCAATAAATCATGTCACCAAGGAAATGAAGTATTCGGATAGGATATTAGTCTAACTCATCAAGCTCCTCGAAGGAGGTCATGTGATCAATGAGTACGACTGAAATCCTGCTTATAAACTTAAATATTAAATAAATAAACAAATGTGCGGTTCATGAATATGTTAGCCGCTACATGTAAGTTTAATTATCATATTCGCATACGCATTTTAACCCTTTTAATTTATTCTCCCACTAAAGAAAATATGTCCAATTTATATGTTATATTTTCATTATTCCAGCAGATTATAGGTTAAAGCCAGCGTTTAGTGGTCACATGTCTTCAAAACTAGAAATAGTCTATGGGGTTAAATGTTTCAAGACCATTTCTTTCATTCCAAATTAATGAAAGTCATATAAATCCGACAAAAAAAACTACAGACAATAAATACAACAACATTACATTCTTCCTACTGAAACAGCCAATAAATGGTCACAAATAAAGTTGTTATTGGATAATCATATACAAACAATGAGTCATGTATATGATCAACAAATGATTTAATTTACTTTGGAAAAAAGACAGTTTTATTTCACAACCAAACATCATTCATAATCATGAACACAGCTTAATGACTTTAATGGGCTCTCCGATATATTGGTTTCATGTTTATTTTATAATCGTTTGGCGTTCATCTGGAAAATAGCATAAACTATTGGCAAATAATCGGCGATATTGATACGTTAAAGCAATTGATAATTCGATATTTCTGCGTAAAATTAGTTCACATTTTACGCTCACTAGCACAGTTTTAAAAGTCTAGCAAGATTTATACCTTTCCTGTATATTCTTTATACCCCGGGTTGATTCAGTATTTAGTGGCCCTACACACATCGAGTAATAAGAAACTTAATTGTTATTTACAAACAGTTTTGATACTGATCTCGACGTCTGATCAGGAACTTTGTAAATGTATATGTTTTCATTTTAACGCAATAAAATAAAATTTAGAAATATCATGAAGGTTATAACAGAGCTCCAGATAAGGGGAGTATTTCAAAAACTAAAATCCTTATTTCTGCTTTTAACCCTATAGGATTTTATGCTTTAATGGGTGAAAAATTGCTGGATTTGTTCAGTTTACTCTCCCTTATCTGGAGCCTTGTTATAATATAACAGAATGAGTAGTGAGTCTCAGTTGGTGAAGTGTTGTTTGTACATGAACCACTTTTCTTTCTTACTTACGTTTAGGGCTATATAGTGACTTAAGCTATATGCTATTTACTAAAAACAATCAACGTAAGCCTCTGGCTATAAGAACTCCTTTGTTTCTCCATCCATCGCCTAGCCGTATACCCTCAACCTGTCATTGTTCATCTTTTGGTCAAAATCTCAAACAATTTGGATCCAGATTAGACGCTGAGTAACCCGGCGTCTCATCTTGATCCAAACTGTTTGACATTCCGGATGATCGTTTATTTTTTAAAAAGAGGTAGATATTTCAATCGCAATAACTGAGCAATTTTGTCAATGAAACATTGCGTAGCGTGATAAAGGTTAATGGATTTCAAATATTCGGTTTCTGTGTGCATAATGAAGTTGGAAGTGACCGAAGGGCTTGTTTTAAAAGCCTTTGTAGATGAAAGTTCGTCGGCTTGTTTTCCCTAATGTTCTCGCTCCAGCTTTATCATTTACATTCCAGAACACCAATAATAAACCCATCTTGTCGAATACCCCCGAAAACGATCTTCTTGTCGGCTTTCTTATACCAGTCTGAGAATAAAGCACCCATTGTTGGGCTCGGATATATGGCACCTTTCACTGAAATTCTAATTAAAACCTTTCCCCCGATCGAAACTATTCTAATTACTCTATTTTGAAATTTTCTCGTGCAGGAATCTGACCTCAAAACCCAATGTCGATTTATTAGCCAAGTTTGTAGTTTGCTAGTAAAGAGATTTCAACACAAAATTTAGCACACACTTTATAACTCTCAATTTATTATAAGCCGACAACATACTTTTATTCAAACAGGTTATGGCATAGACTATAAGACTTTCATTACTGTCAAAAATATGTAAGCGAGTACTCAAAATAATACGATTTGACAGTCTTTTAAAATTTGTGTCAACTTAATGCTGGACAAAAGTAAAGCCGTTGTTCTGCATTAAGCTATGACTTGTCTTAAGTTAAGGCATTCTCATACTTCTATGTTGAACACGTATCTACTAAACATACTTTTACAACTGTTAAACTAAGACGTGAAAGTAACGATACAATTTAATTAAGTGTTTTAAAATTAGAACTTCGAATCGTTCAAGTATTGCAAAATTAATATGAAAATGAAATGTATACATGCAATACGTTGAATATGCAATTTATATTTCCCTGTCTTGGCTTTATTCTCTTAGCATGATAGTTTTCGTGACACCTTAATTACCCCGTCCTCTGAGCAGGAGCGTTTCACAGACCGTTCGTTTACAATACTTCGTACGTGACTACACGAACAACTTTGAAAACAATGTAAACATTGATCAGGAACCATGCATATGTTATCTGCTTACGGCCGATTGAAAGTAAAACAGAAAGCTTCTATAGGAGCCTTCTGCATTTCTTTTTATCCTGCTTTTAGCTGACACGTGTGTTATATACTGAGTTGTTACAGCAGCGGAATTTGCCTAGATACATTTACTAACAAAAAACGGCCTTTGGGCTTATGGGAAAGTGAATCATTATTTTGACCAACCATCCTTTGGACTGACCATTTCTATTTCCATTGACCACCCTGATAAACTCTCATACCCTTCCCCCAAACCTCAACAGACTGCAGACCCGATATTAAGGCAGACGGAACCGTAGGTGGTAAATTACCCAAATCAGGAACAAACGAGGCTGAAAACGTCGCTGGTTTACTTCTATGCAATATTGGGTCATTCCGACACTTGCTTCCAAATCCGATTAGTACGGGTCATAATCTGATAGTATAGGGCGGCATCACCTTACAAATAACCACGCTTCATCACAGTGTTTAGACTTTTTTTCTGAATCAGATATTTTATACATCTGTTCACTGTATCGGTAGATCAGCAACATAGATAAATCCAGCCATGATGATCAGCAAATGAATGGCACACTTCTCTGTCTAGATGCCTTTGGGGCACCCGGACATACTATATAGACAAACAAACTCGTGTCAAGCGGCCACAAAAAAGAAATATATTAATATTTTAATAAGATGTTAGCTAAGTGCAGGGCAAATGCTTTACGTTTGTCCTGTATTTAGAAACGTTTTGTCTTACAAAGAGTTTCATACGTATTGAGCATGTGGCCGGTTGATGTAGGGTTTACTGTGTATGTTTGTATGTGTATGTCCAGTGTGCAGTGGGGAAGAGACCAGGCCAAGAAGCAAACTGTCAGATCGTATCTGCCGTATCTGCCGTGCTCTGTAAATACAAGCAAACTTTTGTGATCTCAGATAAAAATAGTTTGTACACCAAGAACTGCGAAGACCTTACTAATGTACTGTGAAGGTAGCCAAGTTTTGACCACTTCAAAGAAGGGATGGTATTTCTAGGCTGGTGGATGCGTAAAACAGGATAACGTAAAACAGAAAGCTCTTGCTGTAGCTTTCTGGTTAACATAAACCCTGATTTAAGCTGCCAATTGTCTTTTATACATCGACTGAGTATTCGATTTTAGTTGTCTTAATAGAGGGGATTTACTGTAAAATATACAGTTGGTTTTATGTTAAGCGGTCATTATTTGAATAGTCATGATGATGCTTAAAGACGAGAGACTGCTTGAATGCTGAATAAATATTAATCAGAAAGCCTCGCTATGAGCTTTCAGCCTTTTCTTGGCTCTACAGTTATCAACCACCTGTTTTAAAAGACTGCTACTTTCGTAATTATTTGAGTGGCCGTTTACCACAGGCTTGATTGTTACTAAACGGCCCTGGGAAAAACCAAAGACAGTGGTGTATGAGTACATAACACAAGGGGTATATGACAAACCCAATCTCCAGTTTCGCCTGAGTACGGGGGCTCCTGCACAAACCTGACGCCAGCTTGTCTTGGCGAATTCAATTGAACGTGAAATGTATTAGGTGTGCTCCTGTGCGGTACCTTCCCACCCCGAGTGTTCACCGAGCTCTCATCATGAGCTGTAAATACAGTCAAACTTTTAGCGGCCACTTTTTTAATCACCAATGGACACACTGTCAGACAAGTGACTGCTTAATACAGGGCTAAAGTAAAACAGAAAGCTCCTTTAGGAGCTTTGTTTTACTTTTGCTCTGTATCAAGCTGAAACTTATATCAAATAATAATATTTGTCTTATTTTCAGTGGTTGCTCAAAACTCGTTTTACTGTAGAGTGCAAGGGTTTCTCAATTCATGAGGACTAGCTATTACGTTATTAGGAGAAGGTTCAAATTGCACGAAACAGTAGGCTGAAAAAAACCGTTCAACACACATTTGAGGCTGATTATCCTATCAGGCCTTCAGCTCTTGACTCCTCTCGGTATTGTAACTGTTGTATGAGAAGTGTTTTTAAATTGGTTAAAAGGGTATCTTGAAGTTTCCAATTTGTCGAGTCGTCGTATGGTATATATCTCTTCAAAAACTCCGAAACCCTAACGAATGTTTGAATTGGCTAGATGAATTGTCAAAACTAGCACCAGATCGTAATCAGGTTCGAAAGATATTTAAGTTGTATTTACCAATAATGTGCTGTTTTGTTTCAAACAAGCCATCGCCCAATAGTCCACTGCAATGTGATACCCTACCAAAAGCTGTATAAACACGATCTTACGTGAGAATGCCTCTTTTAATGTTTTTGGAATACAGTAAATCTTATTCTAGTACGACCACCAAAATGCATCCTATTGATAGTGTTATGGATATTTAAAAGCTTACAGCAAGTTGAAAGTAAAGCAGAAAGCTCCGAAGGAGCTTTCTGCGTTACTTTCATATTGCTTTAACCATCCGCGTTTTAAACAATAAATAATCCTTATGCTGAATGGTTGGACTTGCGGATGTAGACTGTAGAAGCTGCACAGCAAGAAGAGGTCACTTATAATCGGTTTGCTCGTTCATTGCGGTAGATTGGTCACGCAAAGTTGTCAAACAAACCCAGCCGTCCGAAGCCGTGCATACGCCCGTTGTCTTTATCCGATCCTTACCCCCAGCGCTAAGGAAACCCTTTGCCCATTATACGCTCATCACAATGAATTGCCAATTTGACTTCACAAAACTTGAAGAGAGCAAAAAATGAATTGTTAGCTTCTTGCATTCATAAATGGAAAAGTCAAATGTAATTAATACCAGAGATGTGTTTTTCTTTGTTATTTGTTATTTGAATTAAAGCCAGTATTGGTATCTTCAACGTATTATACAGATACAGAAGGCAATTTAGGCAAATGTCTAAATGGTTTTTGGACGCAACAGTGTGTCATTTTTGTTGGTAATGAATGAAATATATGTACGTAATAATTTAGAAAAATACCAGTTGCAATGAAGATGAGTGGTCTGCACGGTTTTCTAATGTCAATAAGGGGAGAATTTGATCCATGGTTAAATTCTACCATGTGTTACGCATTCGGAACAAAAATAATTTCTCAATATTGCCAAAAAATGGTTTACATACACATTAGAACCATGTAACACTTCGTATTCCTGCTTTGGTGATTCAAGATGAATCGAAAATCAAGAGAAATATACTGGGTACTTTAAGTTATACATACATCGTTAAGGTTAAGGGTGGTAGGGTATTCTTTCACAGTAAAACCACATCATACCCGAGAAAGGAAGTATTGGCGACGAGTAGCTATACCGTTTAACAACTGATCATATACAATAAACGCTAACTATTAGGACAACTGAAACGCAAAACTATTAATATTTTGGAGACAATTTGGCAACTCAGAGCAATGAGAAAGTAAAGAAGGAACTTTCTGATTTGCGTTCGTCTTGCTTTAAGCTGTCACATAATTTGATCGCTGTAAAAGAATCGATCTATTGAGTAGTTTGTTTTAGCGAGAATATACTGTACCATACTAGTCATCTCCCATTTTTTGCGTGATACACTTTTGGGTGTACCTCTAAGCAAGCAGTTTTGATCTCAGATCAGGCCCCACATTGTGGGGTCTGATCTGAGATCAAAACTGTTTGTAGCTAAGTCAATATTCTATCAGAAACTGCTAAAATCGTTTGCAAATATTTGAGTTATACCTGCTGCAGACGACATTTTAAAATGGTCGCCAAATATTACCCAGCATGCAACGGGTTAAACGGGAGAAACTATACCTCACTGTGGGTCGCCACCAAACGCCCAAATAATTAACACACGTCAAAAAGGTTTGATTCTTTTCAATAAAGACTTGAAAATATTTTGAAATGAGAAATATCAAATGAAAGGGAATATTTTTATAAGGTATCATCAGTTTTCTTTGAAGTCTTTGTCTTAAAAGGGGTTAATGATAAATTGAGGTGCGCTTGGGGAAAACTTTTTAAAACCGATATTGCAAATGGCCAGCGGCTAAGCCACGAACTGAGCTTAATTGTATCTGGTGAAAGAACGGGCCATGAAAACGTTGGTTTTATTAGGTTTTACCTTAACAGAGATTAAATATGAAAGAAACAAAACCTGATTATTAAGTTTAGGCCCCGAGCCTTAATGCGATACAGAAAGTATACGTTTTCAATTCATTTAATGAATTTGTACGAGGCGTGGTATTCCCCAAACAGTTAAAATAAACGGAATTGATTGTAAAATATACATCCAACTGATCAGTGACAATAACAGTGAGACATTTTAATCATTTTACTTGTGTCAATGGATTTAACAGTCAACATTTAGTTACGCACTTTTTGAAAATAAATATACACATCCATTCAGTTCTCTATAAAGACATATGCCTGATTATTCTAAGATAAAGGTAAGACAGAAAGATAGCATGGACACTTTCTGCTTTACCGTTTGCACTGCACTTTACTGTCGCTTATATTAAATAATTATCGCTGAAAACAAGTTTGACTGTATTTCAGATATACATGCTATTTTTTTAAAATTATAAACATGAACTTTATGTCTCTCTACTTTGTATAACCGACTGCAAAAAATGTGGTATCAAAATATTTGTATAGACTAACAACGAGACAAATCACTATCATTATACCTATTATTGCATTACATATGCAAATATGAAAGACAAAAAATGTGTGTTATAACGTGAATTACGAGAGAGAACAGTTTATGAGTACAACCAAACCTGTATCAAGTTGTCATTTTAATAAATATGAACGACATGGCTGCTTTGATAATGCAGTACAAAAGTAATGCAAAAAGCTCCTGAAGTTGCTTTTTGCATATCTTTTGTTCTGCATTAAGCATTCACTTGTCTTGAGCGATATTAATATTTATTGGAGTGATAGGGCTCTCGATATAAGTTTGGCAGTAGCAGAGTTCAATGTGTGTTTCCGGAGTCAGGCAATAGTTCTGCGTATAAAAGGTTGAAATAAATTAAGTCATGCCCGACAGACTGCACTGTTAAGTACCCTAAATCATACAAGGACACACGTGAGAACTATGGCGGGAACATGTCTAACATATAGACATTGTACACAATGTTGACCATGTATTGTCGCAGTATCAATAAAATGCCCATTTCAAAGATTTATCTGTAACCCATACCAGTGATTCTTCTCTGTCAGTAATTTCTGACAGGGAAAATATTTACAAGTTTAAACCAAACTAACATGATTCAAACTCTGCTTATTTTAAAGCTAAACCCAACGTACATGTATTTTATTTTACAAAAATCAACGGACACTATTTTTAAACAAATAAAGAAATATATATGTCTTAAATATGCAAAACATGGTACTAGTGTATAAGAAGAACTAATAATATATTTCAATAATTACAGGAATTTCGTTAGCTATAATTACAATAAATTACAATGTTCTGTTTTCTGTTTCAGTCTGCGGCACGTAGAGCGGGAACCAGTTGTGCTAACTGCGGCACCACCACCACGACATTGTGGAGACGGAACGGAAACGGGGACCCAGTCTGCAATGCCTGTGGACTGTACTACAAATTGCACAATGTAAGTCGCTATTTTATTTTACTATTTTCAGTGGTCGCTGAACATATCATTAATCGGTAAAGTAAGAGGAATTAGCAAGCATAAAAATGACAACTTTATGCCGGACAAAGGGAATGCAGAAACTGCAAAAGAAGCTTTTGCATACTGATGTCCTGTATGCGCATGAAGTCGTCTTTCGTTTTCACTTTTGGTTGAAATATTCTAGCTTTTCGGTAAGAAGGTTATTAAAGGCAGAATTTACAATAATGAAATAATAATAGAATATCAAATAATTTTCTCGCAACATTATTTCAAGTAAAACTGTTCAGGACCATACATGTACACAGCTACACAATAAATAGTCCAACTATGATGCCCTACGTAAATTTATTTAGTACTCTTTACATTTGGAGGACAAATAAGAGAACACAGCACCTTACACGGTGTGTAGTGTATTATCTTCCTGTATCCAACAATTAAGTAATTTAATCAGTGTTACATCCAGTAAGCCTTTAAACTAGTATTATATTGCACATTTGTATTAATAAACCATATTCTACATTCTGACTGACAAGCATAACATTATTCTCACTGAACTCATTTCGTAGCAAATTGCATTAAATATTAAAGGAAAATCAGATTGAAATTTATCGTTGGCGTCCTATGTAAATGGATAGATCGGGAAATTAGCTGTTTATGACACACTGTTAAAGTATAAGGGTTTGTTACTTGTTAAGTAAAGCTCCGGTATACGGTATAATTTATAGGAGAATAAAAATGTTGACAATAACTCAACGATTTCGTACGTTTATATAAAGAATGTCAATTTTGCGTTTTTACAACCGGTCCATATCATTAATTACCGCCATTAAAATGGGATTTTGTTCCATGCTCAGACACACGTTATAAAGTAGCAATGAACAGTGGATGTGATATCTAAAGCCCATGCTCAGCGGTGTTATAAATGACTTAAACACATGAAGGTTTTTTGTGAGGAGTTGCTTATTAAATGAACCATGGATCCCGGTAATACTCGTTATGTGACTTGGAGTAGTACACATTGGTACGTAGTTTAACGTTGAAATACACTGGCGGATCTACTGTTTACCCCTACAATGTAGCCCCAGATCAGAAACTGTATTGAAAAAGCGGCAATTAATCTAGGTCTACATACATGTAGTTGTTTGGTGACGTGGCTCTTATTTCTACTCTGCTCTTTCACGGCCAAGGTACACTGATGTTTGCGGATAATTAAGACCCAGATCAGATGCATACTTGATATAGTGCTGCATCTAATAGTACCTGTATATAGTACATCTATATTTCTTCATTCAAAACGCCTTATTCTTAATTTAAAAGAAACTGCATACAATTCTTAAGCATACAATTTAATTGCAGTAAACATCGTTTAAATCAGTTTGTACTCATTCAGAGTCTGAGTTGTGCTCCAGGTCCTAGATTCTGTACTCCCTGCTCCGCACCTGACTGCTCCCCCGACTCATTCACACTCATCCATGCTTGACTACTATATACGGAAGGCATCACTCACATTTCGGCATCGATGGTATTTAAATTGACTTGGGATATCGGAGTTAATGGCTGGCATTAATTGTAAAGAAAATGTTCGTAAAATTTATGGTGCTCAGAATGTACTTCAGCAAACATAAATAAGGCGAACTGACAATAAACTGGAAAGTACGTAGCCTCGTTTTTTCTATTCACGAGCTAAATGAAACATTAAAATTCTGAAGACGTATGGCGTATTGTTACGCTCTGCACTTTCAACAGCATTTAGAAACGACACCATTGCCATCCCAGGCCTGACTCTCTCTGCAACATCTCGCCGCAGTATGCATAACCATTAACTATTTAAAGCGACATTATTTGGATTGTCAACCATTTTGGATCCTGAGCGGCGTCTGATCAGGATCCAAACTGGTTGTCAATCGTTTCGGTTTTTGCAAGATTGCCTAAATTTAAAAAGAAAACTATTGATAATTTTAAAGGCGACTTCATTTATTTGTTTGTTTTTTATTTACGTTCGATTCTGCCAGGTGTGGGCATTTTAGAAACTACAAATTGTAGCCTTTGTTGGTGCATGCTTTCTTTTCCTACATTCTGTTTCGGCTTTCACAGATTACGTACCGAATACGAAATTTTTTTTATAGATGAACACATCGTATGTCCTCTATGCTATGCTAGTCTATTTCCCACAAATACTGTCTTCTGCTTTACAATGTCATTCTTTTAACAACAAAAAAACTCTGAAAATAACCATGGCGTTTAATTTTCATTTTCGGGATGCGTTACAGCAAAGCAGTAGGTCTCTCTTTTTCCCTCCTCTGTGTACCAATGTTTTACAATTTAACGGCAAATTAACCTTGTGTTGCAGTAGATTGTTATATCACTTATATTGATAATTAAAATCCCATTGCAGACTGATTACGCTGCGGGATTAGCAAAAACGTACCTTCCCCCTTTTATCTTCCAAGCCTTACATCTAAATCAATAGAACGACATAGGGATTGCAATTTGTGCGAATCGGTCGTACCCAGTTAAATTCTGTTTCTATAGCGCCATACGGACAATGTTAACCATAAACACGCTATGACATTTTTGTCTACAACATTTGTACTCTGCAACACATTTTACAACTATTTTATTTGCAATGTTCTTGAACTATGTCACGGAGTTTCAAACAGTTTGAATCCAGATGAGACGCCGAGTAACTCGGCGTCTCATCTGGATTCAAACTGTTTGAAACAGTTATCATCGTTTAGTCCCTCCGCATGCTAAAGGTTAATAAATAAATAAACCTTCTATTAAAGAAATAATACCATAAACACTAATAAACGACACCCAGGCACGATCTCACGCATAAATGTAATATACGCGTATGAATACAATGTGGAGGCACACCGGATATCAGGGAAATTTTCATACAGAATAAATTGTTCATAATGGCCAGTCTAAAACGCCGGAAAATCAATGAAAACCGATGTTTCCTGTTAAATGCCCATCAGAGTCTACCATTGCGACGTTTCCGAAACTGTGAAAGGGATACGTAATCGGGAGATCGAAGACTGAGTGCCAGTATATGGCGGCTTCCAGACACTATAGTGATTGCTCCGTCAAGCGGAAGAATATGCAGTGATTTACAAACCGAAAATAGTTCCATTGCAATGGTTTATATTGATGCATTTTGTCTGAGGACATTTTGCATTGACCCAGATAATGCAAACAATAGGTATAAATAAAAGAAACTATTCAAACAATTTTCCGCTTCCATAATTGGCGAAGAATGCATTACATAATATTCATCCCGGGTGGTATTCGATAAAAGAATGCTGAATGAACCCCTTGCTTTATTTTTTTTAAAACTTAACCTCAATTTTAAAGTATTGATATACTGTCAGATCTTGATAACTCAATCTTTCGTTTTAAATCGATTTATCAGTATTTCTGCTGTCAAAAGTCGATTTCTCGAACCTGGTCGAACTTACACATATTTCAAAGTTAAAACGTAGCTTTGCTACGTTTTAACTTTGAAATATGTGTAAGTTCGATTTAAACTAAAAATCGAACCATCGGAGCTAGACTGTATCGTTTTTTCTGCTTACATTACAACGACAGCATTATGATTAATACAAAAATGAACAAACTGTTACATTTGCAAATTACCAGACACAGGTAGCATTTCAAATATTGATCGTTCCAAATCTGAAACCGCTTCGGTGCCTTTTGTTATATACATTGTATTATAAGATGTAGATCAATTGGCGCGTGGGATATAATATTGAAAACTTTTCCAAATGACCAATGCCGATATAAGGAAAATCGTTTAATTATGTATGATCTCTATTCACACCCAGCAGCTGGCCGGCTTGTCCTCCCTTACTTCCATTGTGCTAATGAACTCCAAGTTTAGTTCCTCATCCTCCAGGGGATATCTAGACTTAAATCAAAGCCTTTGATTGGCCATTCAAATTGGAATGCAAGACAGCTGGTATCTTTATGCAAAACGAAAGTAATGCAGAAAACTCCCTTTGTAAGCTTTATGCTTGTTTTTGTTTTTGCATTAAAATAACCATCGATGGATACCAGGATGTAATCTGTAATAGTCACTCAATAAGGTTTTAACTGTACGTTTGAAAATGTTTCATGTACATTGGGTCATCTCAATAGTTGTGTGTTGGTGCAGGACTACTGGTTATAGGCGGATATTGAAGCACTCAACTATTGACGTCAACTCACCCTGGCCTCAAGTATTATTCATTTTAATTGTTCTGCCCTCTCTGCCACTCTGTCTCTTTGTGCATACAGCTATGTAGGCTTCTCATTCAGTAGTGTTGTACAGCATTTTAATGTTTTAAAATTCTACAGTATGTTTTATATCTATACCTTAAAGTAAACCATAATATTGTGTTGATCATTTTGACCACACTTCAGAATATAATATGGAAACAACACACACAATATCAACTCTGTATTGATATAAGATTAAAGTGCATATAACCAAGACTAATATTATATGTTATGATATATAAAATGGTATACCACACACACCGTTAGATATGCACATTACATCGGCAATATTTTATCCATACTATAAAATATGCTTTACATGTATCTAATCTACTTTTTACAATAGGGAGTAGTTATTTTGAACACAAACAGTATGTACGCACTATCAACAGCATTATTACTTAAAAAAACCATTTTTCAGCTGAATGTAGAACGACAGTTATACAGAAAGCCCTTTTACTTTTCTGCATTAAGAACCGTGCGTCTTCAGAAATTCCGCTTCTTTCAAGTTTTAGTGAACATAGGTATGTCTGTTCTGGTAGAGTTCCTTTCCCTGCTCAGCAACAACGTTTTCATTCATGATGGTCGGACGGTAGGCTATTTTTCTCATCTCCCAGCAAGGCAGCTAGTATTTTACCCCCGAACACTGCCACTCTCATGCCTCAGTATCTCTCTGTTAGCGCTATCTTGCCGATAATCTTTACACACCGTCTTTGATGCTAATCATGTGTAAGCATTTTGATTCTAGATAACATTGTTGTTATTGACATATAGTCCATAAGACATCTCTATCTGCCTGGTTATGTTGGGGGTCATATACTCGGAATGGGTGTTGTTTATGCTCTTGGTTCTCTGTTCGTCTGAAAGATGATAGGTTTAGCGTAGGAGATTGTTTTGTTACGACGGAGGAAATATTTCCTAGTGCATGATCGGGTCTGTGTGCGATGCGCGTGGTTCATGAGACATGATATCATGCATGAGTATATAGTGATACTTTCATTCACGTAATGAATCATGGGCGCTTCTATAGACGGCATTGTGCCAGTTTTAAGCCATTCACTGCCATGCCCGTCAACTGCTTTAAACAATTGGCGTCTGCTTTTATTTCTCAAATATGTTTTAGATAAATAACTAAAATAATATCGTAAAGTGGGTGTCAAACGATTTGTATCCTGGTCTGACCAGGATCCAAATAGTTAACAAATAACCATTGTATTAAGGGTATAGCAAATGGAGAGGTTAATTTCAAGCACAGGGAAGGAACTTGAGTTTCCTTAAATATCGCCATTGTCTGTCTAAAACATAGCATACTGCTATCCTTATTTACTGCAACTTTATTCTCACTAGATGCCATGATATAATCTACTTACACAATATCGACCGAATTTTTACTCAGATCTAAAATTATGATATTTTTGATTGGATAATTGATATAAGTGACAAACAGCTCGGATCCTGGTCTTATCTGGCTCAACAATGTTTTCAAATGTTAATGTATTTGGGTATAGCAGTGAGTAGTGTTGGTTTCAAAGTATACGATTTCTAAACGAGTTATCAAGAAAAAACGTGGTATACCGCATATAAAATAATTACTCACGTACGGAAACTAAACCCACCACGAACAGGTTCTTTGTAAAATGGAAGTACATTTCGTACCCAAAGCTCGAACTGACCCTTTCCCCTACCATAACAAAGCATTTACTTATTTCTAATATTGTTATGTAGCCCTAATGTCTTTCAATTAAGAGATATATGAGTTTGAGCCTCAATCAGTTTGGGTCCTGATCAGACGCCGAGTTACTCGGCGTCTGATCAGGACACAAACTGTTTGCAAATGTCATTTAACCGTATATTCCATACATCAAGGGTTATGACATTATTATGTCAGACAACAGTCAAAAATGAGATTTTTTCTTTACAAACATAAGACACAAAAGTCTTCCTTTAGTAAACGTATCATGTTACGGCTTTGCGCTTTTATCTTTATTGTTTTGACTGTTGTAGTAGGCCTGTCCCCTCGCCCTTCTGGTTATTATGTCTTGCAATGTTTGAAATATAAGCCTATGTGAATTTCTTCCGACAAAATAGTTTACCTAAAGACCCCAACACACAATAAGTATATGAGCGGTTCCTTCTTTATGGTAGACTAGCAGAGGTCGTGCCACTAAACCTTCCCCTGCTAAGCCCGACTCGACATACATTTGCAAATAGTTTGGATCCAGATCAGACGCCGAGAAACTCGGCGTCTGATCTGGATCCAAACTGTTTGACACTTGTTTTGTTTAAAAACAATATAATCTTCGGCTAATAGAAATAAAAAATTAAGTTAAAAAATATAAAAAAGCAAACTTAAAACTTGAAAACAAAGTATTACAGTAGGATAAGAACAAAGTACCCCTAATCAACCAGGGACGCCTTCACCGTAAACAATACCGTTTTGGGTAAATGTTGTCTGTTTGAAATATTTTGTCGTTTGTTAACCTTGAAAAACTACGTTTTATATTTCTCGTGCTGACGATAACGAAGCTCTAAATATAATAACGATTAACGTTTTCCCAGCTGTAATTATTTTAATCTATTGGCAAAAGCCATTCGGTTTATACTTCCTAAGGATATATATTTACAGGCTTGCACTAGAACCCACACTTTTAAACAACACCAACTCTAAAATAATCAGAACAAAAAAATAGTATCTCTTCATATAAACAAGAAAATTAAATCAAACGCGAACGCTAGAAGTCAAGTGTAGAAATTATCTGTTTGGTTGTTACATATAGGTAGGAACATATTGACATGGTGTTATATGCATGTCTCAAAATGTTTGGAGTCTCACCAGATGTCGAGTTTCTCGGCTGATCTAGCTCCAAACTGTTTTAAACTTTTATATATTTACATTTCCTCTTGGAGTACACATGCTTTGAGTGGGAAACAGTAGCGTTTTATTTCTTGTATTGCTTACTAAGGGAAGGTCCACGGTAGCTTATTGGCATCAATTACTCTCAATATTGCCTTATACCGTCATATCTCTATAAACCGACCAATCCTATCTGTAGTAGACGCATGGACATAATCTGACCACAGATGAAGATTTAATGCAAAACAAATATAATGCAGAAAGCTCCTGTTAGGAGCTTTCTGCATTATTTTTGTATTGCATTAACAACCGCTTGGCTTTAACATTTATCGATACTTCCCTATTGAACAGGCACTTGACAATAGGCTGTCTGTATATATAGTTCCCATTAGATCTGAATCTTTTCACTGTGTCATAATAACAAACAAAGGAAATCATACAGTAGAGTTCAAGTGATTGCCTATTTTTTCCCATTCAATTACTGCAACAAAAGCCACAAAGTCGAAAACCACTGAAATAGCACGGGAGAGCTGACATTGAACTTGCCAATTAAATTTAGAAAACGTAAGCTTAAAAAAGACAGCTCAAAAGTGCCTCCTTAAAATTGATAATTTCTACTCGTAAAATAACTTGGCTATAAAAAAGAAAAAAGGCGTAAACCTGTAAGCACTGTTTATAATCAAATGGAATATATCAAAGTATAATTTAATGCCTCTTAACAAACCTCAATGAAAACTATTATTATCAATAAAACTATCCAGGGATACTCTCAATAGTTTTCACCGGTGACAACAGTAGATCCCTGTTTCTACGAACCTTTAAACACACATTTATTTATCAAATATATTAAGACAGGTGACAGCTTAAAACAAGAAGAAAGTAAAGCAGAATGCTCCTAAAGGAAATCGCTGTTTTACTTTCGTCTTTTTTTTAAACAACTATCCGCCGTTTATGAATAATAACCAATATTCTGTTTGAGTTGTAGTGATACGGAATTTTAATTGTATTTCATAAATAGCAACCAGGCTTAACGCATCAAAGCAAGTCACCGTGTTTGAAAACTGTGATCTACTGATTTTATGAAACATTGCACTTTGTTTAATCCTTCACGTGTCATTAAAATACACAGATCAGAAACAAAAATGGAACACATCATCTATGAGCGCATAAAAGATACTGTACTTCAAAAATTAACTCACATGCTCACACAATGAGCGAAATCACACTGAAACATAACCAGTATTTACTTGTATTGTGTACAGTGAAATATGTATTTAACGACCTTAAAAATGCATTGATGGTCTTTAAAAGTGATAGCTCAATACAGGACAAAAGTAATACAGAAAGCTCCTAACGGAGCTTTCTGTATTACTTTTGTCCTGTATTAAGCATGCACACAAATTTATAGATACTCAGTGCTTGCCTCTAAAATGAAGTTTAGCATACCACATGGTTCAACAGTGTACCCAAACATCTGTTGCTACAACTCATTAAGAACATTTACAGAAAACAGAGAAACTTCTTTTAAATAACATTCAAATTAAATGTATACCAGTCTTATTGGCAGAAGAAAATTTTATACGGGGCAAAATATTGCAAAAAGTTCCTAAAGGAGCCTTTTGGTATTACAGTTCCCTCGTAATAAGTGGCTGTCTGCGTTAGAATACCCCCTTTTCCTTAGAGTATGTATTTTAGTGCAAAGGAAACACGCGCTCTCTCGTTTCACGTTCTATCAAAAGTGTTATTACGTTAGGGTTTTTTGCTAATTACTGTTGCCTGCAGAATTGAGAGGACCTACACGTCGAAACAATGTTTTTTGCAGTAACATTTCTATGCGGACATGAAATATATCCTGCATTAAAAGACATGTGGATATGTTTTGTTTTGCTTTTCTTTTCCGCATAGCTTTCGAATAAACGCTTCTATGTGGATGTGTAATGCAACATCGGACATGTAATATATTTAACAGTAACATTTTCATGCGACCAAATGATATATTTGCAGTAACAGCCACACAACCATGCAATACCATTGCTTAAAAATAATATTTACACATAAAACTTTCTAAATAGGATCGCAGTATTCACTATTAATATTAACTTTATTAACCAACTTTCCCATATGATCGGTCTTCAAACACACCAAATGTCATTCAACCTGACGTGGTACGGATGTTTTAACACTTGTTTTCATACAACACATGACATATAAAAGATCATTTCAAGGAGAAACCAGACCCCAAATAGCGCACTGTCCATATCCCTGGCGACATACCCTCTTTATAAACACACTGTATTATGGTCAAGTACCGGTTTCATATTTTCTAACCATTAACAACTCGCGAGACCTATCATTATGTTGCTCGTAAAAAACATCCTATTGCCCTGCTAAAGGAAACGGTTACTACTGATCATAATGGGCATCCTAGAGCTCGAGAAACGTTGAAGGGCCCAGCAAGCACACCCACAATCAAACTTCGATTACTCGATCTTGCTTTAGTCGAATTTGTCCGTATTGCTACAGTTAAAATCTCGATAAATCTAACTCTCCTAAGTCAGGTATACCCGTATTACAAAGTTAAAACGTGGCTTAGCCACGTTTTAACTTTGTAAAACGGGTATACTGGACTTATGCAAGCTCGAATTATCGAGATTTGTTAATGAAATGATACGTTGTAATTTAGGTCGAAGAGCGACACAGTCTGTAGCATGCATGGGTGTGGCTTTATGAATCGAAGCAGACTCGAATTACACATTGCTATGGATGTTAAAACAGATTTATAGTAATTAATCTTGCTAATGTATACTTTGAACATTGGGGTGCATTTGGGAGCATAATAAATCCATTATTGAGTCGATTTCAGCACGTATATGGTTGGTGAATTCGATAGTTGTACATATTTAACTGTCGAAACGACCTTAAAGTCGACTTCAAATCACCTTACAGACACGTTTTAAAACAAAGAATGTATTATTGCAATAAGGACAGGTGTAGACCTCGTGTCTATGCCCCTTAATTTTATGAGCCACTAAACCAGATAAAAAGAACATTAGGACATTACAAACAATGAAGACCAAGAACACTCGATTTGGTGATCAGGATTTTCATTGTTTATTAATTAATAGAATAATAATTATAAAACATCTACCAACACTGAAAATAATGCAGACCGTTATGAGAGATACTAATGTAAAAATCAACATAAGTGACACCTGTGCTAGTAGTTTATGCACACAAAAAGTACACATTTAAACATTTCCAAATCACTGAATATAACCACTATATATTGCCTATTCTATCTCCCTTTAAATTATGGTCAACGGATATATGGTTCAATTCATTGCGTATATTTTAAATAGATTTTTGAATTCCCTCGACTCTCTCCACAAGCTGTGCTTCCATAGTGTTTAATATTTCACCACATCGATACCAGCCTTGGGCGACTGGAAATTAGAACGTGGTCTCCCGTTGCCTGTTCCAGCAACTACAAACATTGCCACAGATTATCATTTCGCAAGTACAGCTTATTCCTTTGGGTACGGTTCGGGTGCAGAGAAGTAGGAAACCTAACAAGGCTCGCATTATAACGTGACAATACGCCATAGATTTAGTTGGCTATATCCGAAATTGTTTTTGCAAAACAATGGCCATGAACATATCTAAATGGTGAAACATTATGATGAAAGCCGAAAGTTTAATTACTTCGAGGAGATTTACCTTCTAAAACTGTTCTTTGATATACATGTACCTGCATAGAGACTATTAAAAGTGTACATTTTCTGCTTTCTTTTGGGTTGTCCTGCTCTGGAAATCACCTGTCATTCTGTAGGAACGTTTCATTTCTTAGTTGTAAAGGATGGAGTAGAAACATAAGAAACTGTTCTATGAAGAAAAGGCAACGGTATTTGAAGGCGCATCTTAGAGCGTCCTAATGGTTAAACAAAGTTTGTTTAGGCCCTTCCTTGTTGAAAGTGATGGGTCCTTCCGGGGGTGCCAGTGTGTCTAATTTAATTAGACAGGGTCTGATGGGTCTGACATGGTCAAATAATCACCGGGTAGTTGACACACAAATTATCGATGGAGTATCTCCTCGCAATCTTTGATTTTCGACCATTTGAATGGCATAAAATGAAAGTGACCAGTGAATGGCGACAGGTAAAATGACCACCAGTCGTGAATGGTCAGCCACAATTATCGATACAAGGGCGACAAGTCCATCTTATTGTACGGTTTTATTAACGCACGCCCATGAACTAACCCGTATTATGTCCCAAACACCATAACAGACAGGTCTTGGCAAAACGGTCTATGGCGAATCTTGGGCTATTACTATTTAGTCTGGTTTTGTGTTGGCTGTTAGTGGTAGGACGAGGGCATGGTTGAATGAGGAATTATGGTGTCCGAGTAATTTTTATGTCGTCTGTTTTGTCAGGCTTTTGTCGTCTGCTGTTCATTTTACGTTGTTCACTTCTGCGTCAATGACCCCAGCTATTCTTGTGGAGATGTCCGTCCCATACTGCAATAACGAGAACAAACAATGCGGCTGACCGCGAGCTCAGGAGCAAAATAAACTTGTTTCCGATGCATTAAACTTTTACAACACAGGTCAGAATTGGAGGGATGACCTGGAATTCAATGTTAACCCTTTGAACGCCATGTAACGTCTGCTTCAAATGATGTCGCTTGCCTTTACTTCTTAAATGTTGACTTTAAGCATTTTACTGAATACACATCAATAAGTATGTCAAACATTTTGGAACCCGATCAGAGGCCGCGTTACTCGGCGTCTGATCTGGATCTAAACTGTTTTTTAATATAAGTCAATTCGCTCAACTTCTTTAAGGGTTTAAATTGTACTTTACTACTTGATTTTACTCCTGTTTAGGTTATTTAATTTAACTCCTTCACCACCATCGTATCGTCTGGTTTAAAAATTAAAATCTTCAATCTTCTTCTAAATTCAGAAATTCTTTGCATTTTGACGAAACATATAGTGATACATACATCAAACAGTTTAGATCCTTATCAGACACTGAGTTACTCGGTGTCTGATCAGGATCAAAACTGTTTGCAAATAAATAAGTAAAGTCACACTTTTTAGTGAAAACGTGAAAGTGAAAGTGATTTTTTTCTAACTGGATAATTGACGTGCAATAAACATATTTTGGGCATGAGTTGAAGGGCCTTTTAACCGCGCCATCTAGCGAGTCTAGCGTGTTAGATGAGATACCTGTAGGAGTTTACCTACCCCTAATAACGCTGGGTATTTATAACATTAGGAGCTCGATTATTCATCTCAAACCAACCGTGCTCCTATTACAAGGGCTATTATGCTAGCAGTCGTGGCGCCAACGTTTAGCGTATTGGGTTATACAGATCAATAAAAGTGAAACCTTCATTTTCAGATTCACTTACAGCTAGTTTCCTCGTGATTTAAAATGACTTGATGCCTTTTTTACTGGACCCTTTCTGCTGCTGTTTTATCGTCTCCTTCTAAATTGTCATCTGCAGATTTTCTCAAAATTTCAAATACAAGGTGAATGTTTGTCTTGAAACATTTGCACCGAGTTCAAACGATTTGGATTCTGATCAGACGCCGAGTTACTCGGCGTCTGATCAGGATCCAAACCGTTTGTAAATTCCAGGTCCAGCTGTACTTAATAAGAGTAGGGTTTAACATAGCGGAATGGAACATTATACCGACCAGTCATTACTCATATAGAAAAGGAATTGTTATAAATTGAGCCACCCTTAAAATAACTAATGTTCAACCATTTAACTCCATGACAATTGTCGTCTGCCTCGTCCTCTAACATCTTGACACAATAACCACTTTCGTTATCGATGTCAGCTTGAATCAAAGTAGATGTAAGCCTATCATTCTCTTCTTTAAGCAGCTACATGCACTAAATACTAAAACACGAATCGCTCCTATTTTGATTGTAGAAACGAAAATAACTGTAAGTTATTATTATTGGCATTGTTTTTTTAAAAGATTTACATAGTTCTAATTTACTGTTACCATGCTAACTAGCACAGATGGGCTCAGAAATCAAAACACCGCAGCAATAAAATAGTTCCTACCCAGCGTCATAAACAAACAGCAAGGTTTAAATCATGGAATACAAATGGCGCTTCCGAATTTGCATACTTTATGATGTGCATCAAAGGTAGCACATGCAAATAAAACGAGAGCTGCTGATTGGGAGACACGGTACCGTCTAACTCGTATTCAGCAACCATTAAATACATGACACATACTCTCATAGGAAGTCTTTAACACAGGCGGTTGCTTAATGCAGGGTAAATATAATGCAGAAAGCTCCTATCGGAGCTTTCTGCATTATTTTTACCTTGCATTAAGCAGTCATCTGTTCTTAGATGAATTCATAACTGTGCAGTGGATGGTTGGTTACCGCAGTTTTGACAGTTTTAAAACCACACGTTTATTGCACTGCCAATTTGCACGTTACACGCGCGCTGGGTTTTCATTGTACGGCATCTAATTGGTGTTACGAACGCATGCTGAAGATGGCATATAAATATTGGAAAAATCAGAGGAAGACAGTTAAATGTCATAGAAACTAAACAAAGACCAAACAAAATTAACAATAACAATAACAAATCAACAACAACAACAAAGAAAAAAACAAAGCCAAACCGACAGCAACTTTCAAATTTCTTTTATTTCTCTCAGTGCATGATTTGCATGAAAACATGAGGACATCAAAGCAACAAGTAAACTACACTAAACAAATGAAATAATGATAATATACTATGTACACATAATAAATAGCATAACATATAGGTATAAAGGATTGGAAATCAGAGTACAAAAATCAAATGTTATTAAACTAAATTAAGAATAAGCACAACGCAATACAACGTTTAAATCACTGTATCATATAACCTAAATCTGTGTCAACATCTACCAATGGAAATAATAGTATGTTCAGGGGTCTACATTGTTTGTAAAGTATACGTAAACTGGTCTCCGGAACAGAAAAGGATTAAACATATTAGAATATTGACATTCGGCCACCGTAGTTTATATGCAAGAGATATTGTTATGAAACTCTGTTCATTACTTCGTTTATACAAAAGCTTTTCCGCGTGGCTTTTGGGAAATGCCAACGACCGGTTCTGAAACACCAAATACCCCTGAGAAATTGTTTTATACATTGCTCATGGCAGAAAATATTACATTCAAATGCAAATTTTCACATGCCGTGACCAAATATATCACGGGGATAGGCGTAAGTGACAGGAGCGCTTCTGCTCTGGCAAGTCAGGAGTTTTAGCTGTAGGGGAAACTATTTGACCAGATATATACGGTCTTCATGGTCAGTTAGGTTTTAACCGCCGAGATAAAATAGGTTAACCTTTACATCGCCATGGAATTCCACTTGTCGTCTGCAATTTATTTGTCGTCTGTAACCATTCTAAAAATTATTTGATTTGAAGTTTCTTTACGAAATATCATCAGAGTATCGAACAGTTTCGATCCAAATGAGACGCCGCGTAACGCGGCTTCTCATCTGGATCCAAACTGTTTGCAGCAGTTTTCAAATACAACTGCCGGTAGGGTGCAAGAAGGTTAAGGCAAAGTGTCATATAACTCTTGCATGCTTTGGCATGGTGCGTTTTCCGGCGAATTTTGCAAGCACTGGTCTTACTACTACCAATTTGTTGACTGTATATCTTGTTTAAGATGCCATTCACAGTAAGTTTAATAAACAGGCTTGCAAATAGAATGAAAGCTTAATGTAAGGACAAACGTAATGCAGAAAGCTCATGTAGGAACTTTCTGCATTGACATTGACCTTCATTAAGCAGTGATCTGATTTAATAAAACCTGCTTAAACGGAATGGGAACTGAACACATGCTTGGCAGTACATTGTAGTTGTAAAATGGCGTTTGTTACCATCAGACATTTTTGTCTGCCAGAAAATTGCTAACAGAGACAGAGAAATTAGAAAGAGTTTTTTTCTCATACTTTGGTTACGGCAAGGGTTACAGTATGAGTGTAATTGGGGATGACAGGGGCGAAAGCGTTAATTTAACGACTATATAAAAACACCATCGGTTCTATGGGCCTTGGTTAAGAAACTGTGAAAAGGAACACCCAAGTAAACGATATCGGTAGAAAGAAATTTAGAGAATATGACTTACTACATGGGAACTGAATTGATGGTTAGCATCATATGTAACATGTCTTGTTACGTATTCCGTGATCTTCAGGGCTGCCATAAGTTGATCATAAAAATCCTAAGATTTCAAATTTTCAATTTTCAGACGCAATTTTACTAATTGTATATTTACCCCATAGTCTGTTTCTTGTTTTTGAAGACACATAACTGCTTAAACAGGTTGAAAGTAAAGCAGAATGCGCCTTAAGGCGCATTCTGCTTTACTTTCAGCCTGCTTTAAGCTACGATCTGATAGGATAAAAGTCCGAATACTTAGGAAAAATCCGGAGAAATGGCAGCCCTTCACCTTAAATTGTACACAGCTAGTAAACAATGATTAAGAAGTTTTTAGTCGAATAACACAACCCACTCCTCCCAATCAACAACCCACAGTTATAATATAACAGTAGCTATTGTTGTTGTTGTTGTTGCTTTTTGCTGGTTTGTTTAAAAGTCACTATTATTTTCCAATTATATAACCCCATTCACTGCCTTACACCGGGTACAATGGTTAATTTCTGATCAAATACCACGTAAGACGACGTCTGATCAGATTCAAAACTGTTTGTCACTCATTAGGATACTTCTTTAGCTGATTTACCTGAAATCTAAATCTGATAAATAAAAGCAGAATAAGTTAGTTGAAAGCAGATGACGATACGGCAGTGGCGCATGATACCATGTCAGTGAAGGGGTAACCTTTCTCTTCGGGGCACCATTCACTTCTATATTCTAACGGTGACAATTTTCTGTATATTTCAGGTCAGTCGCCCGTTGACGATGAAGAAGGATGGCATCCAGACGAGAAACAGGAAGATGTCAACTAAAAGCAAGAAGAACAAGAAACTGGCTGCCATGTCCGACCTCTTGAAGGGCCCTCTGGATAAATTCGGTGGGTTCGCACCAATGAACCATGCCATGCACGCCCCGATGCCCACATATATGACAGGCGGGTCCTCGTTTGGAGGCTCGTACCTGCCTGGCGGCCATATGCAAGGTTCGAATGGCATGGGTGGATTCGGAAACTCATTCCCATCCTCTCTGCAGTCAAGTTTCTCGACGTCGTTCTCAAATATACCCAACACGCCATCAGGATACTCCTCCGGTCTAACATCCGGGCTTAACTTGTCGACGTCATCAAATATGGTCGGAGCAGCGATGGCGTAATGTGTCACAAGGGAGACAATTGTGTTGAAATTAAATGACAGCAGTTGTATAACTGCAACCGACCCAATCCACTGGGAGGCGCCGAGTGTAATATTGCAAAGAATTGAACAGTTTGCAATATAACAGCGCTTCTGTGTGGTTTTTTAATGTCTGAAGCCTTCTGTTGACGTGCCATGATTATAAATAAAGTTCAGCAAATGACTATAGCTTCACGTGAGCCAAAATAAACTTGTTTTTGTGTAGGGTTACCGAACGTTTGCCATTAAACTGAACGTTTCTTCCTCAAAAAACGCTTTTCAAAAGACGACACAAACTGCTTTGTGCACGATCACACAGTACTGAATAGGGCAGTGATGCCTGTTTGCGTGATTCGGTGTAATTAAAGTGGCATATATCATTGTACGGAGGACTCGGCGCTGGACAAAATACGAACACAGATGAGCAGAGATAGCGTAAAAACCCATGTGAAACCGTATTGCGTTACAAGACGGATTTGACTAATTGTGAAATGTTGTAGACTGACTGTGGTAGACGGAGAATGAGGCCGTGTAACGTGATACCACAAACATTGACGGGATATAATAGCACACATATGCATCATTTCATTATTTAAAACCCTTGCTATGTTGAATTTATATACAAACCCGCTATATACGAGTCATTAAAAAGATACATTAATAATAGCAATTATGTGGAGTAACTTTGATATTTATAAGTTTTAGTAACAGTGAAGATACTGATCAGAGGGCTCCATACGGAGCCCTCTGATCAGTATCTACACTGTTTGTAAATGATGTAAGTTTAAGTTTCACGCATGGTATGGGTTCACCTCTGCTCTGATATAGCAACAGTGAGTTGTAAAACGCTGGTTGCAAGCGGATTTTGTAAACAAATACAGGCCGAACATTTCACAGTGGTGTCTCACTGTAGACTTTATGGAGGCAGCCAGGTTGACATGCCTTTGTATAGAGGCCCTTGGACCGTGTGTTATACGGTTATGTGGTTTAGACTTAGAGGTCTTAGTTTCTACCTTGCCGACGACTTGTCTCGATGAAAAATAAGCAAACAGCAACAATATCCAATCGGGTATCGAGTAACAGACATTTATAAATGTGAAACTCGTGTTGAAAATCGTGTAGATCTACATGTTGGATTGCGGTGCTCAGCCAATTTTTGATTTTTTTCTTTAGAATTTGAAAAAAAAACTTACTTTATAATTGAACATGTATATAGTCTTCAATGATGCCCTTAATGCAGGGATGAGTTTTGTCTGGTGTAATAATACCGTACGATTTTCTTTTTTTGTAACTTACATTATTGTAGACTTGTCACTGCAAAACAATTGTAGTAAACATTTGGCATGACTAAATGACTTTAAGAGTTATATGTACGTGTTAACTTTCATTTTATATGTAAATATACTAATTTATTTAATGTTGACCAGAGAATTAATTGTACATAACGGTAAATGTTGGTTTATAGATAATGTCCTCTGATGGGTTTATATCTCAGATGAGTCTATGAGCCTTCAAAACTCTAGTCCCGGTATGCCATATTTGTCAATGAAGTTTCGCCTAATATTCAAAATCCACTATCATCCAACTTCATCTTTTCAATGATTCGCACAGAGGCTATAATGGGGACAAACGCTATTGGTACCCCGTATAACCCTTTACCCAATAGCCTGTTTCTGTTCTTGAAGATAATTGATCATCTTAAAGCAGGTTGAAAGTAAAGTAGAATGCGCCATAAGCGCATTCTGCTTAACTTTCTACCTGCTTTAAGCTACCATCTGCTAGAATATATAAACTTTTTTTTATAAAACATATTCATGACTGCATAAATTGGAAATATTTTCTCCAGTGGAGGAATACATTAAATGCGTTAAAAGGCGCTTCTATCGGGGAAAAGGGTTAAACGAAACAAACGGAAACTCATGACCACATGAAACACTGTTCTGTTTAGACAATTGATTTTTGAAAATTTTCGTACTAAACAGTTTGGTGTCAGTTCAGACGCCGAATTACTCGGCCTCTGATCTGGCTCCAAACTGTTTGTAATGTACGTCCATTCTTGGAGTAAATACACATGCGTTTTATGGAACGAATAGCGTTTACCCCTTAATATGATATCATCATTGACGTCACGTCAATCTCATTCATTTGACGTCATGAGTCTCATTAAAATGAAACATTATTCTGACACTACAAACAGTGTAGATTCAGATCAAAAGTGAGTTATAAACTCGACGTATGATCAAAGTATACACTGTAGATATAAATACCCATATTATTTAAAAAAGAACTCTTGAAACTGAACATTGACAAAAAAGGAGGATACAGAACAGTAGTCGCGTTTTAACGCAGTCTCTGATCTGAATCTGCACTGTTTGCCAATTTCTGAAGGCCCCCTTTTCCCCCGTTACGCGGCTCATATTGTATTGTGAAAAAGAGTTCACTTTAACACTCATTGTGTCGTTTGAGTCATATGTAGATTTCAATTTTTTTGAAGTGCTTGTTTTATTTTAATATGCTGCGCCTTTATTAAGGTAGTTCTATCCTGCAAAGGATCTGTATGAAATCCAAACTGGCACTGCTAATACTCATTGCCAACCCGTAAGCGGAAGTAATCCCGCTCAGGGCGCATGCGTACTAGTAGAAGACCACATATTATATCTATATTGTTAATTATTTGTTTATTTTACCACGTGACTATACAGCGGACCTATGTTAAAGACATTCCGATGTATATTCTGAAGCAAAAAGAATGCATATATTCATCACACTGCATTTGTAGGGCTTTAAAAACCGCTGAAATGGCTTAAAATGTAGTTATTTTATTTGAATGGGTTCCAATAAAATTAATTTGTATACTGCCAAACTTGAGTTAATCGGCACTTTCATGACAGAAGCATAACGAATACTAAATGGAAAACAAAAGTAAAGCAGAAAAGCTCGGAAAGGAGCTCTTCTGATCTACTCTTGTCTTGCTGGTAACTTTCATTTGTATTAAAAGACTGCTAAATGCAGAACAAAGGTAAAGCAGAAAGCTTTCTAATTTACCTTTTTCTGTATTAAGCTTCTATTTATAGTTAAGACAGCTATTTTGTCATCTTAAGATCGACAAATTAACTCAAGTTTGGTTTCAAATTCATTCAAATCATAGGGGGTAGTAGTCGATACGGCATGACATATTTCAGTATATCTAGGTCATATATTTCTACAGCGCCATCTAGCTCTACATTGTGTACACGTATCCATGACACCCGATTTATTTCTCATTCTGCAGAACTCATTTTTAAATTTCTAAATGATCTTATTGTACTAGATATGTATAAATTGTTTTTAAATGAAATAAAGTTATAAAAATCAAACATTGTCTTATTTCTATGTAAATATTACCTTACATTTCATACGTATACAGGCATTATTGTACTGAGCGACTATTTATAAAGAAACGTTTCTGCCCGTTAAGCATTAAATATGCATTTTATGCCTTTATTTGATTATTCTACTGAAGAAAACAGTTCTTATTCATACAATCAAGAAAATATACCATAAAACTACGTTCTATATCGTAGCATATGGTAGCTTAAAGCAGTCTAAAGTAAAGTCGAATACGCATTAAGGCATCGTTTTACGAAGGTCGCACGACAAAAACAGTCGTAAGTCAAAACTTTAAAATACAACTTATTTCTGATTTTTCCGTCTAATCTTGTTTTGTTACATTTTCCAATCTAATACTGTCTTGAGACATCTCTTCGAATCGCATTTTCAAGGCGATTCCAAAGTGATGTTACAAGAAAATATTAAAAGAAGAAATAAATAATAATTGAGAAAAATTTAGAACCCGACTTACGATAATGTTTGTCGAACGACGTTTCGTAAGACGGACCTAAGGTGTCTCCAAAACTAGAAACATGCTATGGGTTCTCCATTCATTGGTCGCTCAATACAAGATTGATTGTATTTTACATACAATGTTTTTAACCCTTTCACTCTCAATGACGCCTAAAAGCGCGTTTGCAGACAGTTTATATCTTGATCATAAACCACGTAACGCGGCGTCTGATCAGGATCCAAACTGGTTGACCCTCATATTGATGTGTGATGTCCTACTGAATTGAATCTTACTGTGAAACGGTCTTGCAAACAACAAAATTGAAGCAGACGACAATGAAACGATGAAGGGGTAAACATCTTTCGAATAATTTGTTCATGAAAGGGTTAAAAACAACCTCGTATAAGTCCAACCATTCACTGATGAAGCATGGTAACATGTATCTCTGAAGGCCAACGTGCTTCTGCGACAAAAATAATCTTAATCCACTTATTCCAGGATGTTGCAATGAATGTTTCATTATACATATACAAGTTTGTTATGAAGACATTGCAATGTTTGTCCGTATAACATACCATTTCTCATGAAAAACCAAATAGTGCAAACCCTAATGAGACGCTGCACACTGCAGCCCCATCAGAGTCTACACCGTTTGGTAATGTCTTTTTCAGCCTGCTTTAAGCAGCCATCTGTCAAATTAAGGAATTAGTTTCCGATGTCCCTTTAAATTCTGATTAGTAAGAAAATGAAAAGGCATCTTTATAAGTTATATGTCTAGTCATAAAACTGTTTCTATAGTGCAATATGTTATACTGTACAGTGGAGAATCTGTTTTTTTCCCGTTTAAACGCAAACGTACGTAAACGCAAAGCGCTAAATAGTAGAAAAGAACAACTTTTGACAATTCTGATATTTCATGTTTATTTTGGTGGCAAACAGTTTGGAGCCTGATCAGACGCCGGGTGACCCGGCGTCTGATCTGGCTCCAAAATGTTTGCACTGCAAATAATAGTTTTAGCGTAAACGCGTTTATTGGGAAAGAATAACAGATTCTCCACTGTATGTGTTTCACAAACAGACGTTTGGGTTACGTAACCACTACTTTCAATAAAAGAGTATTTTATGAATCTATGCACTTAACACATTTGTGACAAGCGTACCATAAAAGGGACATATGCACACAGTGTAGAGTCAGATCAGAAGTGGCGTCAAATGAGAGTCTACACTATTTGCTGATAGGAATTCAAGATAAAACAAAACGAAAATGAAAATCTAGCCAGGCACCCTTTACTAATCCAATATATTAGCATGCAAGAATCCACTGGGGGCAAGTTGCTTACCCTTTCGTCGCCGAAGTCGCATAAAATCGACTTTGCATACAATTAGGATCATGAATAACGCGATCAGAACCGAAACTGTGTGACACTAATATCAGTGATTCTTAAGTCAAACTACCTTAAATCTAACAATGAAATTATTTACAGACGACAATATTGAAGCAGACGACAATATAGCGGTGAAGGGATAAACTCAGGATTAATTTGGCGCCGATAGGGTTATAGTAAACACGTGGAATTTTATATTGATGAACACACTGGCCTCTAGTGAGGCATCTAAACGTCATTTATAACACAATGTACAAGTGAAGAATATGTTTATCCTGTGCAGACAGTGTAGACCCATATTAGATAACAGGCTCTGCTCTGATTGTCCTTTACAGGATATTGCACAAAAACAACCACAGACAGTCAAATATTAACTAGACTTAATTTGAAATCATACTGTTTTGTAAAGTTTATTGCTGTTTCAAGCAAAATGACAGTAAAGCAGAAGCTCCTTTGGCAAGCTTGACAATTTCTTAAAAGCTATTAAACTTTTAGTAGATTGAAATCTCTCATTATGAGAACAAAGTTCATTGAGTAAGAGTGCTACACTGCGCATTCATCTAGTTTGCAACATACAGTAAGGTCCACTTCAAATTTCTTCAGAAGCGCCGACTGTTGATTGCTTTAAAACTATTGTCTACTGTAAAATAACATCAATTCATAAATGTATTACGCGGTAATGTTCTGGAACCCATTTCACATATATCGTTGCTAGGTTGGTAAGCTAATTTCAGCTTGTACAACCATATAACGATCGATTTAGTTTGGAATTTAAGGCGAATTATTGTTTAGCAATTTTAAAACGCTCTACTTTCATTCTGCTTTAACCCCTTGATTGCCTTACCACGAGTCCAACGATTACTATTCAGCTACTATTCAGCTACTGGATATCATAATTCAACAACATCTGGGCATGTTAATACAGTACTTTGTAGCATCGGGCATCATTATTGAATACTACAAACCATAGTTAGTGGGTACTATAAGAAAGCAGTATTGGGTATTATAAACCATCAGTATAAGGTACAAATATACAACATTATCGTGTGCTATGAAACAACAATATTGGGTAAAATAAGACAACAGTACTGGGTTCTACAGGGCAACACTATTGGGTACTATAAACCACTATTATTAGGTCCTATAAAGCGACATTACTGTGTACTATAATACCTCAGTAATGGATACTATTAAGACGGCGGTACTGGGTACTATATGGAACATTACTGGATACTATATACCAACAGTATTAGGTGATATAATATAACAGTATTGAGTAACATAAGACAACAGTATTGGGTACAATACGGTCACATCACTGGGTACTATATGGAACATTACTGGATACTATATACCAACAGTATTAGGTGATATAATATAACAGTATTGCGTAACATAAGACAACAGTATTGGGTACAATACGGTCACATCACTGGGTACTATATGGAACATTACTGGATACTATATACCAACAGTATTAGGTGATATAATATAACAGTATTGAGTAACATAAGACACCAGTATTGGGTACAATACGGTCACAGCACTGGGTACTATATGGCAACATTATTGGATACTATAAACCAACTTTATTGTTCCTATAAACCAACAGTATAGGATACTATAAGACAACAGTACTGGTCACTAAAAGGCAACATTATTGGATACTATAAACATAAAGTATTTTTTATCTATAAATCAACAGTATAGGGTGCTATAAGATAATAGTACTGGACCCTATAGGACGACTTATTTGATACTAAACCAACAGTATTTTACCATTACGCAAACAGTATCGGGTACTGTAAGACAAACGTACTGGAGACTATAGGGCAACATTATTGGATATTATAACCCAAAAGTATTGCACCTATAAGCCAACAGTATAGAGTATTATAAGACAACAGTACTGGACATTATAGGGCAACATTATAGGATAATATAAACCAACATTATTGTACATTATTGTACCTAAAGCTAACACTATAGGGTACGATAAGACAGCAGAACTTGGCACTATAAACTAACAGTATTGTACCTATAAGTATAAGGTACTATAAGACAACAGTACTGGACACTATAGGGCAACACTTTTGGATACTATAAACAATATCGTACCTTTAATCCATCAACATTAATATTTTTATGTAGTACTTTTATTTATTAATTGGTTAAATCTATATAGGTGTGAAATAATAACATTTATTTCACACATGTATATACTAAACCAATTGAAAGTTCCTCTCACTACCACGTGACGATACAAGAGAAACTAGTATTGTACTAAATTGTAAAAATGCCACCCCACAAAACCATATTTTGTTCATACAGGGACTAGAGTCCCGGAAATCCATATTTTTTCGTAATGTACTGGACATCTCTCCCGACACTTTGAAAAGAGTAACTTCCCTTAAGAGCAGCGTCACGTCTGTCAGTGAACACATTGCCGAGTATTTAATTTTAAATGAAGAAATTCAGCATATTTTCAAATAATTTATTTTTTTGCAAACTGTCAATGGAATTTCATGCATTCAGTCATAAAAGCAAATATGATATTGTTTATCCAACGTCACGGTAGGCTACCACTGTTTGTTATTTCAAATATTGTAACGTCATTATCATGACATCATGAGTGCAACGTTGTCATGAAAGGAGAAAACAGAAATCATTCGCCTCGTCCAAATAAGGATTTTGACTGCTGTGTACTCGTCCGTAGAATTCAGTTTTGTACTCTACAGTGTTAAATGATATCAACATGATTTATCATGGCGATGTGAAACTGAGTGACATGTTTTATATAGAGCAATAGTACTGGAAACTATAATGTAACTACACTGTGTACTATAGCCACCAGTACTGGATACTATCAGGCATCAGCATGTGTTAAATAGGGAAATAGTATTGGATATAATAAGGTAACGATACCGTGTACTATGTGTAGCTGGACTGTATAGTATAAGGCATCAGTAATGAATTTTATAAGGCAATATTTTAGTTTAAACATATTTTATTCAATATTCATGATTGAGGTCGGGCCTCAAGTTCTTTCAACATTAGAGACGGCCCTCCCTACAAAAATACTTACATATACTATATCATGGCGATATTGAACTGAATGACATGTTTGATATAGAGCAATACTCGTAATACTGGAACTGTATACACTTAACGAATGTTATAAGTGTATATTTATATATGGGACCATATTTCCGTCAATGATGACCAGATGTAACCATAAGACAGCATTTCTTGGTACGCTCGTACCATATTGACAACAAATCGATGGTGATGCTGACCGGAAACCACGAGCTTTCAGAAAAAAGATAAACAAACGTAGCATATTTCAACTCATTCACACTTTGGTCAAGCCTCGTTTCAGACGTATTGTATTAATAGTTTGCATATTTCAGCATTCCTGTCAATGACACAAAAATATCTTTGGAGACAATACGCATCTCTCTTCTAATGCGGTGTATCTTGGGTAACTACACACGAAACGCAATCCATGGAAAATCCGATTTGGTCGAGTGATTAAAGTTGTAGAAAAACTAGGGGTAGTCACTCTATTCCTGTTTTTGAGGACGTCGTATTTATATTCTTTGCGATTACCTACGTTTCTTAAAAGGGCACAATCGTATTTTTTGTGCACATATAACCCAACGATATGATTTTATCTAACCTTATACACGAATTGATTAATCACTTACTAAGCATTAACCCTTTCCATGTTATGCGGATTTAGACCGTAATTTGCAAACAATTTGGACGAAGAGCACAAGTGAAGTTAATCAGCATCTGACCTGGATCACGCATTATACTCTTTTATTTAGAATTTCGTCAGTAAAAATATATTTGAAACAATATTTACATACGGACACACTCTTCTTGAAGCGGACAATATAAGAGACGAAGGACCAACATCCAATAACCCCTGCCTTGACAATGGAAATAATTTAGCATAAAAATGATGCATTCATTTGTATGTCATTGTTTATTGCACAGTCAACAGCTGTGGCGTAGATGACATTACAGATAAAGTATAGTTTTGCTCCTAACAATAAAAAACACACCATGTAAATACCATACAATCATATATCAACCAGGATTTTACGATTCATAATGTGCCACATCTATGAAGATAAAGCCTGTTTTTACCGCTGTTTATCTTTTTTATGTATAGGTCGGGTTATGAGAAAACTAGCTTTATTACATTGCAAACAGTGTTGACCGAGACCAGCCATCGCGTCTGTGACGCGGTGGCTGGTATTTGTCAACACGGTTTGTCACCCACCAGCTAACTGTGCATTTCTACCTATAACGTTTTCTCAGTTGTAGACATTGAGAAGACGCCAATGTTTTACTCCGGGTAGGGTAGGTCAACACAGTTTTGCGATACAATAAATCTTGGTTTTCTCGTGGCGAGGTTCATATAACTTGACACGAGCAGATCTTAGATTCCAGAACTAATAAATCAAGAACGCATTGTACTGAGAATAAAAAGGACGTTTGTTTTGTGGAAATCTGTTTTGAGAAATACATACAGTGGAGAAAACGTTATTCTTTCCCAATAAACGCGTTTAGGCTAAAACTATTTTTCCAGTGCAAACAGTTTGAAGATAGATCAGACGCCGGGTAACCCGGCGTCTGATCAGGCTCCAAATTGTTTGCCACTCAGATTAACATGAAAAAATAGAATTATCAAAAGTTTGCCATTTTTTCAATTTAAGTGTGTTGCGTTTGCGTTTCGTTTGCATTTAAACGGGAAAGAATAACGTTTTCTCCACTGTACATTAAAATATACAGAGAAAGTTTGCTGTTATTTCTCATCAATATTAGTGTCCAATGCCAGGTCAGAAGTAATAAACTCGGCATCTAACAAGGTTCCAAACTTGTGTTCCCTCTCTAAAACAATACCCAATGGGAGACCACGATTGTGTATTGTTAGGAGGCAGTTGTTGTAGGGAGGGGCTTTTAAGACTTGGCTTATATTTGCAAACAGCTTGAATCCAGATCAGAGGCCGCGATATATTTGTAGATAGATTTATTTCGGTAAAAAAGTGTAAATAATATAACAAAACATAATTGAGGCACACATATAAGAGCCATGTAATGCGCACTAGTAGACACCAAGGATAACACAAAAAAGGAAAGTACTTACCTTATTTCCATTGTGGTCTCTGGTTCTAGTGGAAAGACACAGACAGTCACGGTATTATTATAAATGAATTTCACAGATAGTATCTTAAATTTAAAGTATCACAGAAATATCATTATAATTCCTGTTCAGCTCAACATTTGTCAGTTTCAGAATGACTAGACTGGTTCACAAATTAACACAGCAGACCATCAGAACAATTCATAAAAATGATGATATAGTGAAACAAGCTTATGTAAATTAACAAAGATGTATTAGGAAGGCAAATGAATAAAAGAAATCCTGTTATGAGAATAATCCCATTAAAACATAAGATTAATATTATCTATCAAGTAACGAAGTATGTTTTTGAAACAATTCTTTATCTAACAAGACGTTTTTAACAACCAATTGAGTGAAATATTTAATTAATCTTAAAGTCAATGGAAGACCATTCCACAAGTGAACACTTCTGAAAAGAAATGACTTCTTCCCAAAACTGTTGACTCTAGGAATGGCTTAGCTTCCATTATCAGTAAAAGTGAAAGAAAACGAATCTTCTTGAACAGGGGCTGCTGTCATGTTTGACCTTGTACAGCGTTTGTGAACAAAGTTAACACATTCAACCCTAGCGATGAGTATATTTATTTACAAACAGTGTACCTATGAGTAATACACTTGTCCTATGCAAATAATGTAGACCCTGATCAGAGGGCTCCTTAAGGAGCACTCTGATCAGGGTCTACACTGTTTGTCATTTTGAAATATATTGATTAAATCATTTCCAAATAGTCAAAAAAGGGCTAGACGTATTTTGAAATTTGAATTGTCCAATAAAAGATTCAGGGGTGAATGAGTTAAAGAAACAAATTAATCACTAAGACATAGGGGAACAGTGCCTTTTGAAATATTAAAGACGTAAACAGGGTTATTTGATGAAGTCACTCGCTGGGTTACCAAGTGTCCTGGGGCCCGTTTTACTAAACTACTTACGCAAAATTTTTGCGTAAGTCAAAATCGTTTAACTCTTATTTCTCGATCATAAACGTTTGCAAACAGCAAATAGCCAGATCAGAGGACGCGCTAAAAGCGCGTCCTCTGATCTGGCTATTTACTGTTTGTAGCAAGTGACAATAAAAAATATAAATTAAAATTTTAAATTTTGACTTACGCAAAAGTTTTGCGTAAGTTGTTTAGTAAAACGGGTCCCTGGAATCTGAATCTGAATCAACACACATGTTTTGCGGTCAACCATTCCGCACAGCCTCCGTACGAACATTACATGTTTATTACCAAGGCTATATAGCAAAAACATTTTTATTATGACAAATTAATTAAACCTAGGTGGCAGGATAAATCTCCTTTCTTATAGACACGCCTTTTTACGCCTTTGCAGTTTCCTCATTGAACTACTGTTGATGTTTCTATCCTGTTCTGACACTGACGAGCCTTAATGTTTTCACATAATAACAGGTGACTGCTTACAGCAGCACATTATGACATATGCGGAAAAAGTTTTGATCCCGATAAGGATATCAATATTGGCTCTGTAAACACTTAAAAATTAAATCTGGCATCAAATACAGACGACAACTTACAGTGGAGAATCTGTTATTCTTTCCCAATAAACGCGTTTACGCGAAAACGTTTATTTCCTCTGCAAACAGTTTGGAGCCAGATCAGACGCCGGGTAACCCGGCGTCTGATCAGGCTCCAAAGTGTTTGCCACTCATATCAAATTGAAGTGTTAGAAATGTCTAAAAATTAACCTTTTCTACGTTTTAGTGCTATGCGTTTGCGTTTCGTTTGCGTTTAAACGGGAAAGAATAACGTTTTCTCCACTGTATATCAGACGATTCTGTGTATGCGAACCCCTTCACTGCCTTACACCCCGAGTATACTAGTTATTTGCAAACAGTTTGAATCCTGATCAGACGCCGCGTAGCGTGGCGTCTAGTCAGGATCCAAACTGTTTGACACTCATTTTAATACTTTTTAACTCCTCAAATTTAATTAGTGAAATAAAACCAGACGACAATTATTGCAAATCGATCACGTAATAACAGTGAAGATGTTAAATCAGACAGTTAAATTTGACAGCAGAAAGCGACGCAAGAAGTAGTGCTACTAATCACCTTTGCTGTCATACGTGACTACAATCGGTCTCAATCAAAGCCAGTAGCCAATCTTTATCTTAAAATATCTGCGATTTCCTCTCACTCTCCTTCTTTATCTGTATCTCTGTCTGTCTCTCTTTCTCTCTTGTTTGATTTCGAATACAACAATTGATGTAGTTAACCCATTTAATGTCTAAATTCTTACGGTGAACAAATTCGTAAAATCTTATCTCCTGTTGGTCCATTGTTTGTTAATGTAAAAGTTACCCAATAAGGGAATATATGTACATGTATCTGGATCAAGGCAAAAGTAAATAGTGAGGATTAAAACCCAAGGACTAACCCAAGTCCTTAGGACCGGATCTTTTCTGTTTGCTACTATAAAAGTTGTACATAAATGGGTTAATAGTAATCACTTGCCATTATCAGTATTGTGTAAATAATTGCTAGGGGAAGGGCCGTAACTAATGTTTTTGGAACTTGTGGCCCAACCCCATTTCCATGTTGAAATTTTGGAAATAAAATATGTTTAAACTTAAACTTACAATCGACACGGCAAACAGCTAGGATATTGTTCAGGTTCCAAACTTTTCGACACTCATTTGGATACATAAGTCTTGTGTTTTAAATCTAACTTTGAAACGACTCTGCAGTCAGTAGCAGGAACCTTGTCACTGCCGCCTTAGCCCGAGTACAACGGTTATTTGCAAATACAGTGAAACCCCTTTAAACCGGAACCTCTAAATACCGGAATTCTCTCTAAACCGGACAAAAACGTTGGTCCCGTTTCAAACCCTTTTTTATTTTAACCCATTACACCATAAATACGCCTTTTGGCGACCTTGATTTATTCGTACACTGAATTTGTATCATCAGAAATAAGTTCTATATTCTAGCAGGTGATTGCTTAAAGCAGGTTGAAAGTAAAGCAGAATGCGCATTAAGGCGCATTCTGCTTTACTTTCAACTTGCTTTAAGTGATCAGCTATCTTCCATAATAGGAACAAGCTATGGGTTTAAACCCCTCTAAACCGGAAACTCCAATAAACCGGAAATTTATCTTGTCCCCACTCATGTCCGGTTTAGAGGGGTTTCACTGTAGTTTTGCATCTTGACCAGGCACTGCGTAATGAAGCGTCTAATCAGGATACAACCTGTTTGACACCAAATTTTATATTTCTTTAGTTACAATAAATGAAGTTTAAATTTGAGAAATAAACCAAATTGTTTCAAGGGTGATGACTTCATGGTTTAAACTTTACGATAATATAGATGTTATAGTGTTGGGGCATATAAAAAGAACTGGCAGTGAATTGGTTAGCCAGTCATCTGTATTAAACACGTTTGTGCTATTAACCCTTGTATTCTGGCAGATGTTAGCTAAAGGCATGTATAAAGTAAAGCAGAATGTGCATTATTGCGCATTCTACTTTACTTTCAAATTACTTTAGATGGTGACATGTTTTCAAAACATGGTATGGGGTAAAGGGTTAAATGCCGGACTTTATTCAGTCCCGTTCTGTGCAGTACAGTATACTTGATACAGTTCTTCTCTCCTTATCAGAAAAGGTCAGCAGTTCTTGACGCGGCCCTTGGCCCCTAAACGCTTTGAAACTCCCGATGGGGACCGAGTCCTTACCCGGGAGTGATCCGTCGGTCATAATTGATTTGATTATCCCTTGCACGCCCTGGCTTCTATTTCCTAGTCTTTCCAAAGGTTTGGGATCTAGATGAACGCCAATTATTTCAAAGTCGGATCGGAACCCATCGAGTTAGTGTTTGAATTTGAGATCTATAAAAGATAATGAGTTTAGACTGACTCTTCGACACTGTAACTGACGGTACATTCTGAAATATGCGAATCCCTAGTCATTCAAAGGATATATAATAAAACCTCTCTATTACGACAACTTAAACCAAGGCTAATTGATATATGAAAGACATGTGAAAGCTTAAAGCAATGTGAAAGTAGAACAAAAAGCTCCTAAAGGAGCTTTCTGATCTACTTTGACATTGCTTTAAGCAAACACTGATTTAAACCAAAATTATGAACATAATTTAGTGGTCGTTATAGAGGGTATTGCCTACCGTACAACGTAGAGTTGGAGAGGTAAGAGGATAGCCCAATTTTCCTACTTTACTACCACATCAACAAATAAATGTCAGGGGCTGGTCTTCACATTAAAGCCTGGCTTTCCAACTGCAAAGAAGCTAATGAAAATTAATAGAGGAATCATTGTCTGCCAGGGGCTTGTAAATTGCCAAAACAGCTGCTGAGTAAATAGGACGTTTGAAATCGCTACGTCATAACGCACGGAACTATGGGAAAACAATGGCGATAGTTGTCAAATTTTGTCTCTCGCCGATAACGACGTAGAAATGGAGATGCCAGGTTTGTTAATAGTTATTGGTAAACATTTGAATGAGAATCGATTTTGGTAAATCGCAAATTTGATTAATGAAACTATAAAACTAACGGAAGCGGACATTACACCGTAACGTGATATTGCAATCTGTGAAATAAATGCAACAAAAGGCCGAAAAGGTTTTGTTAATCACACAAATATCATAGTTATTGGAAAACAGTGTTCGTCCAATGAAATGGAGCCGTGAATTAGTTGCTGCACAAATTCAACCTTTGGCACGCGATGTATATAATCTTCTGTTAGTGTGTCGTCTGCAATATTTCTCAGAAATAAGTACATGTAACTCATTCACTGCTATGACGCCATCAATTTAAAAAAGTGTCGTCTATTTTTATTTCTTAAAATTAAATTTCAGGTATTCTGACTTAAGACATAAAATTATGGGTCAAACAGATCTTAACAAGAGAAAAGTAATACCTTGAAGATGCACGTTACTGTCAAGTAATAAAGTTACGCTAAATTTCGCATAAATTGGGTTAAGGGTTAAATTAACTAAAACAAAAATTCAAAAACAATTATCACTTCGTAACAGGTGTTCATTCTCCTCATATTTTACCCGAGTAACACTCTTATTAAATTGATCTCAAACATATGATTTACTTTATTTGGGCTATACATAATTATATAATTATGTATGTCACTTGATATAATTTGACTTGTTAAACAATTTGATTTATGTATGCTGAAGTAACGAGATACAATGTGTATAGGTTTACAAATAAACTATGTCCATGTCTATGTCTATGTCCTGTTAATTGTCATACAGTGGAGAATCTGTTATTCTTTCCCGTTTAAACGTAAACGTACGCAAACGCAAAACACTAAAACGTAGAAAAATACAACTTTTGGAAAATTCTGATAATTCATGTTTATATTGGTGGCAAACAGTTTGAAGCCTGATCAGACGCCGGGTTACCCGGCGTCTGATCTGGCTCCAACCTGTTTGCACTGCAAATAATAGTTTTAGCGTAAACGCGTTTATTGGAAAGAATAACAGATTCTCCACTGTACACAACATAAGTAACGCGACGTGTAATATATAACTGTTTGGCATTATCGTATGGTTTCATCTAAGACACGCATTATCGGTGTTTAAGACTGGTGGCAGCTAAATGCAAAAATACAAAAGTAATGCAGAAAACTCATAAATGTGCTTGCTACAATAATTTTGCACTGCATTGCATTAAGCATCCATTTTCGTTTCAATATCCCAATTTACCCTGTTAAATGTCTGTTCTATAGAGGTATAGAACTTAGGAACATGTCTGGGTGTCGGTCTTGAACATTACAGTTTAACCCGTTCACTGCCATTATGACGTCATAACCCATCTTCCTCATACATTGTGATAATTTCGTCTGCTCGCAAACAGATCGTCTGCTTTCTTTATAAAGTTTGTAGAATCTTTGGCAGGTTTACTTAAAAGGCTTTTTATATGGGTGTCAAATGGTGTGGATCCTAACTTTATGCAGCACCTGATCTGTATCCAAACGTTTAGCATATTTTGGTGTTCTCGAGTCTAGCATTGAAGGTGTCAACCCATTTATGACTGGATAAAGTGGATATCACATTAAACTCTCACAATATGCTGGCTCCTCGGTTGCATTATCTAATACAATTTTTTTTCATACAGCAGAATATTTAATATGAAATAGCAAACAATGTAGACCCTGATGAGACGCCGCGTGACGCCTTATTAGGGTTTGTACTGTTTGCCAATGTCATATTTAGTATACACTAGACTTAAATGGGTTAGCACGAAACGTAAAATAGAAATCTCATTAAAAGAGCATTTATGCTACCTCTTTCCTGCATTTAATATATTTATACAAAACTAGTATAAAGACTTACTATTCTGTATTGTTAACTATAACATTTAAAGTTATTTTTCTGTTTGATATTCAAAACTTCTCATCCAGAACTATAATGTAGTTTTAATGGCTCTGCAGCAGCGGAAATCGCAGTTTAACTCGACCAGTAAATATTAATTTACATTTTGATCATATTTTTTAAAAGTTTACTACGACAACAAACTTAAACATGAATATGGGAATATTTCGGTTTCAGGAAAACAGTAAATATTACTTTACATTCTAAGTAATGATTTTGCAGTTTTACAGTTTCAGAACAACGAGGCTAGCAATTATTATTTGCATGTATCATTTGTGTTTTAAACGCTCAACTCCGACTGACCCTTGTCTAAGGAATTTCAACATACTCTTTAATCTGCCAGTTGCGACTATTCCTATGTGTTTGTTTTTTATTTCTGAACCGTGCCATGAGAAATTCTGCCTTATTGAATTGCAAACAGTGTATATCAAGGCCAGCCACCGCGCGTTAAAGACGCGGCGGCTGGTCTTGATCTACACTGTTTGACACCCAAATGCATCTAAAGCAGTTTTATTTATGGCTGTATATGGTATTCGGCAGTGTCGATTAAACTCAGATACAGAACCTGGGTTGACAACGGTGCTTGGTTTGTATAATGTTGCGATGCAATGAGGCTGGTTTTGTCATGGCACGTCTCATATATTATGTTGAATTAAGGACAAAACAGTGCAAGTGTTCTCTTCACATGTGAACTGTAAACAAACATCAGTGACGACACCCTTGACAGTTAAATAGTTAACTTGCCATATAATGTCATTTGCAAAAACTCTGGATTAAGATCTAGTTAACAGAAACAAAACTGTTTGATTCTCGTTTCATGAGTATTATGGCGGTTATACATATTATATTTCTGCACTGTTTGATTCTTGTTTCATCAGTATTATGGCGGTTATACATATTATATTTCTGCACTGTTTGCTACTGCATATGCTGCATTGACAAACGCTACAGTGTCTTTAGATCACCTTCGTATGTTTATAATGTAACGTTTCATGAAGTACAGTGGAGAATCTGTTATTCTTTCCCGTTTAAACGCAAACGTACGCAAACGCAAAACACTAAAACGTAGAAAAGAACAACTTTTGGACAATTCTGATATTTCATGTTTATCTTGGTGGCAAACAGTTTGGAGTCTGATCTGGCTCCAAACTGTTTGTATTGAAAATAATAGTTTTAGCGTAAACGCGTTTATTGGGAAAGAATAACAGATTCTCCACTGTATATAGAGACAGTTCATTGCACTATCCTGGTATACATCAACATGGGTTAAATGGTGAATCAGGATGTTCAGAGTCTGAGAATAAAATTAACATTCGGATGCATCAGCTATTAATAGTTAATTACTATTACAATTGAATACAGGATACTTGAAATTACAGTTGAGCATCAATAACAAGAGCTAGTATCAGTCAGAGTACACATAATTTAAACTTCCTTCACTGCCTTACCCCGTGTGCAGTGGTTATTTGCAAACAGTTTCTATCCTGATCAGACACCACGTAACGGAGTGTCAGATCATGACCCTAGCTGCTTGACACTTATTGCAATATTAACTTAGTCCATTTGTCTAAATTTTAAACTTGACAAATAAAAGCAGACGGTTATTGTCTGAAGCAGATGACGCCATGACAGCGATGGGGCTAATCCTTTCACAGTCACCAACTGTAATCAAGATGGACCCTGATTTTCATTTCGATGTGTCTTTAGTCAATTTGATCTAAATCTAGCAAACACTTTCAATTCAGATCAGAGGTTGCCACACGTTATTTTATTAAAACATTAACAATTTTTGCTGACGAAAGTTTCAAAGCAGACGATATTACGAGTCAGGCGGGTGATTATTGCAACAGACGACAACATTTAGCACTGGAATGTTTACAGTTGAAAGTTGAATTCCGCTTAAGCTGGTGCTAGGGGGCGTGAGCACTGTTGCATATTTCAGTATTGCTCATAAACAGACTCAATTAAACCGAGTCTGCAATTTTCAGTATTTGCTTTGTTTTCTGTGCTTTCAAAGGATCTCCCCTTATTCAGATTTATAATTCACAACAGCAGATGTTAAGTGATTGTGTGGCGGCTGTAAAAAGTCGCACCATACTTCATTCTCAGTGTTGTTATACTTTCTTGTCCTTTGGAATCATTGATTTCGCCGCATTTACAGTTAAAAGTTGAATTCCGCTTAAGCTGGTGCTAGGGGGCGTGAGCACTGTTGCATATTTCAGTATTGCTCATAAACAGACTCAATTAAACCGAGTCTGCAATTTTCAGTATTTGCTTTGTTTTCTGTGCTTTCAAAGGATCTCCCCTTATTCAGATTTATAATTCACAACAGCAGATGTTAAGTGATTGTGTGGCGGCTGTAAAAAGTCGCACCATACTTCATTCTCAGTGTTGTTATACTTTCTTGTCCTTTGGAATCATTGATTTCGCCGCATTTACAGTTAAAAGTTGAATTCCGCTTAAGCTGGTGCTAGGGGGCGTGAGCACTGTTGCATATTTCAGTATTGCTCATGAACAGACTCAATTAAACCGAGTCTGCAATTTTCAGTATTTGCTTTGTTTTCTGTGCTTTCAAAGGATCTCCCCTTATTCAGATTTATAATTCACAACAGCAGATGTTAAGTGATTGTGTGGCGGCTGTAAAAAGTCGCACCATACTTCATTCTCAGTGTTGTTATACTTTCTTGTCCTTTGGAATCATTGATTTCGCCGCATTTACAGTTAAAAGTTGAATTCCGTTAAGCTGGTGCTAGGGGGCGTGAGCACTGTTGCATATTTCAGTATTGCTCATAAACAGACTCAATTAAACCGAGTCTGCAATTTTCAGTATTTGCTTTGTTTTCTGTGCTTTCAAAGGATCTCCCCTTATTCAGATTTATAATTCACAACAGCAGATGTTAAGTGATTGTGTGGCGGCTGTAAAAAGTCGCACCATACTTCATTCTCAGTGTTGTTATACTTTCTTGTCCTTTGGAATCATTGATTTCGCCGCATTTACAGTTAAAAGTTGAATTCCGCTTAAGCTGGTGCTAGGGGGCGTGAGCACTGTTGCATATTTCAGTATTGCTCATGAACAGACTCAATTAAACCGAGTCTGCAATTTTCAGTATTTGCTTTGTTTTCTGTGCTTTCAAAGGATCTCCCCTTATTCAGATTTATAATTCACAACAGCAGATGTTAAGTGATTGTTTGGCGGCTGTAAAAAGTCGCACCATACTTCATTCTCAGTGTTGTTATACTTTCTTGTCCTTTGGAATCATTGATTTCGCCGCATTTACAGTTAAAAGTTGAATTCCGCTTAAGCTGGTGCTAGGGGGCGTGAGCACTGTTGCATATTTCAGTATTGCTCATGAACAGACTCAATTAAACCGAGTCTGCAATTTTCAGTATTTGCTTTGTTTTCTGTGCTTTCAAAGGATCTCCCCTTATTCAGATTTATAATTCACAATGTCCAGCAGATGTAAAGTGCTTGTGTGGCGGCTGTAAAAAGTCGCCCCGTACTTCATTCTCATTGTTGTTATACTTTCTGGTCCTTTGGAATCATTGATTTCGGCGCATTTACAGTTGAAAGTTGAATTCCGCTTAAGGTGGTTCGCGGGTCAGCTTATTCTGTGTCAGAATTCTTTGAAACCTTCATTAAATTGAAATATACCATATGGAGAGTGAAAAATCGTTAAAATAAAAAAAAGTTACAGTGCCGTTTTTTTCTGACAGGACCTTTTGTCGAGAAGAGATCCTTTTTTAATAAACAGGAATAATTTCTTTATAAAATGATATAACACAGTAATTTCTGTATATTCAAGTAAACTGTACAGAGACTGTAAGATATTGTGCAAACAAAATATATTTCATGACATATTTTCTGGAAATATCAATATTTTAAAAAAGTCAAATTCACTAAATCTCAAATTACAAAAAATCTAGTCGTTTAACATACACTATTTTTACTCTTATTAGATAGATATTACTTAGTTCTACTAGTCGCAAAAGTTTTATGAAAATCTACAGTGGAATTTACATTTTATACATGATTTCCAGAAATTCTGACAAAATGTTAACACAAAACGAGTAACCTCCCTTGAGTTCAACTTTAAAATGCCGTCAGCTCTAAATAATACCATAAGTCAAACCTGTTATAAGGGACCATTAAATACGGTAGCCTGTAGATCTTTGAAGACAGGTGACTGCTTCATACAGAACAAAAGTAATGCATAAAAGCTCCTATAGGATCTATCTTTTAGCATTACTTTTGCCCTGTGTTAAGCTGCCATCTGTCATGTAGGCTATAGATCCTCACAAAGTTTAGTTGTCACTTGACTATACTTGCATCTGATACTATTCATTATTACGTGACTAAACATAGCCTGTCCTTTGATCACTGCGTTATGGATTAACTAGTCAATCAAATCGGACAATTTATTTTAAAAAAAAGTTTTGAAGCGAGTGGGAATCGAACCTAGAACCTTTGCATTGCTAGTCAACCAACGTAACCAACTGCGCTAACAGAGATGACACTGAATATCATCCAACTTTTCTTTATCTAAATGTTCTACTATAAGCACGTGCCGAAAAGATCAGGTGAAAGTCATCAGCATTTCCGGAACTCGAGATGCGGGCCGCCCGCTGTCGAACCACCTTAAGCTGGTGCTAGGGGGCGTGAGCACTGTTGCATATTTCAGTATTGCTCATGAACAGACTCAATTAAACCGAGTCTGCATTTTTCAGTATTTGCTTTGTTTTCTGTGCTTTCAAAGGATCTCCCCTTATTCAGATTTAAAGATAAGATACAGCTTTGCTACGTAACGGGTATATAGATTAAAGCAATTATGAGGTACATGTATTAATCTTTATTAAACTTGACATAATACTACATTTAATTGTACATAAAATTGTACATTAAAACCAAGTTAGGTTAATTGTACCGCCACTCAATTAAAGATAATATCCGGTGATTATATTGTTATCCTATATATATGCAAATTACATTGATTCATAAGTATGGTTTAATTAGAAGTGACCATAAGTGTACGTACTCCGAAAGCTAAGCTAATACAATGGAGGATAACCCTTTCAAAGACATAGGTGACCAATGTCGAATTTGCAAACAGTTTGGATCATGATCAGACGCCGCGTGACGCGGCATCCGATCATGATCCAAACTGTTTGACACTAGAATATATTTATTTTAAGTCAAAATGCTTTAAATATTACTAGGAAATAATAGTTTATTCAACATTTTTACAGAAGATGATAAAATGGCGGTAAATGGGTCAAAGCAGACGATACCATTTGGCGCGATATAGACATACGCTGAAAAGTTGTTGTCTTAAACAATTCTCTAAGCAAATTCTAGGAAACAAAACAGAATTTCGAAGTTATCCTTACATCAATGTCTTATTTCGATCATAAATATTGATAAAGCTTATCCAGAAATCATCCATATAGATTGTTCAAGGTTCATACTGATCTAGGAAATTAGTCCTATTGGCTAAGCTCGGGCTCAAGGACGACACCACTTTTGGACTTTCTTTAAATCGTTGCGTTTTAAATACGGTTTTAATCAATATTTATAAACAACGTTTTTCATAATTTTTACGGCACCATTTCGCACCGTCAGGACCTGGTCGGTATTTGACTCTATTATCAGATGATGGCTCAATAGTTCAACACTTATGATGAGAAGCAGAAGTAAGTACGCAGAAAATAGAGTAAGTGAAGTAAAGAGATTAGATATCAATTTAGGGAAAATTGAGATTTTGGTAGAACTTTAACCCTTTGCCTGCTGATCGCGACTTTACTGTTTTTGAAAACAGTTTGGATCCAGACCAGACGCCGCTTAACGCGGCGTCTGATCTGGATCCAAAATGTTTGACACTCGTTTTTAGGTTTATTTACTTACAAAATGTATAAAACAAAATTTAACAAACTTTGCAGACGACAATTTCAAAGCAGACGACATGACAGCAGGATTAATGTTATAACATCCGAAACATCTTAGATGTATTGATCGTTAATAATCGGGAGGATATGCTGGTAGATTGATAACCATAATAGGGGAAACAGATACAATGGACGAAGGCGGAAACAAAATGTTCACTAATACCATGTATACTGACGAAATAGTATTCCTTCCCGCTTACATTTATTCCTTTCACCGAAAATGCCACGTCTATGTATCGTTTAATTCAGTGCTGTTGCTTAGCAGTATTTTTTCAAAGGCAGTCAAAGACAATCGCTTCATTGCCATGACTTCATCTGCGCATCTGTTTAAAACAATTATCGTCTGTTTTTATTTTTTAAACTTGAAGTTTAAACTATTTAAAATGACTGAAATATATCGCGTTTAACAGTTTCGCTGCATCTGATCTAGATCTAAATAGTTTGCAAATAAAGATGACTACGTCTTTGGAAGTGAAATTGTTAAAACCTGTCACCGTAAAAGTATCTTTTGATAAAGTACTATTGTTTTGCACTATTGTTTCCAATCAAGTTTGATTGGCGGTCGAAAGTTGAAGAAACATCGATACGAAAGATACAAAAATATGTATTTTAATCTCAAATCACCTAAGATTCAAATCGGGGAATAAAAGCAGACTACAATTGTTTAAAACAGATGACGTCATGGGATTGAATGATGACGTCGTGGCAGAGTGCGAGTTTAAAAGCATACATGTTCATTGCAAGCAGTTTGGAGATGCCTGTACATGTACATCTAAATGATTGACAGATAAATATCAAGTAAACTGGCGAGATGTCTTGACGTCTTCTACACTTCATTGCATTGTGGTTGCATTCAACTTAGTTTATCCTATCATTTTCAATTATAATAAGTCGTCTGCTTATCACCTTCCAAATTATCGTCAGCTGCTGGTTTTACGGTTTATCCATATATTTTACCCCTTCACTGCCATGACGTCTGGTCATATGCTTTAAATAATTCTCGTCTGCTTTTATTTCTCTATTTTAAGTATTTTGAAGAATGAGTGTTATACAGTGGAGAATCTGTTATTCTTTCCCAATAAACGCGTTTACGCTAAAACTATTATTTGCAGTGCAAACAGTTTGGAGCCAGATCAGACGCCGGGTAACCCGGCGTCTGATCAGGCTCCAAACTGTTTGCCACCAAGATAAACAAGAATTATTAGAATTGTCCAAAAGTTGTTCTTTTCTACGTTTTAGTGCTTTGCGTTTGCGTACGTTTGCGTTTAAACGGGAAAGAATAACAGATTCTCCACTGTACCACGTCTGATAAGGATCCTAATTGTTTGCAAATAACCATTGTAGATCTTCTCGAGGTAAGACATTGAAGGGATTGAGATATTTTGACAGTAGAAACTAGTGCCTAGAAATGTATGTCAATATCAGACGAGATACTAATTGCAGCCTCATTGGTTACTCGCCTATGGCGTTTAAGAAGATTAACCCATTACTCAATAGGTACACATTTTACATATGATTTATTCTTCCACTGAAGATCAATAGTTCCGATTTTTACAAACATAGATATATATATATATCAAATTATATATATCAGAAGATATATTTTCTATATTCTAGTAGCTTACAGCAGGTTAAAAGTAAAAACGAGTGCGATTTTAGGCGCATTCTGCTTTACTTTCAACCTGATTTAAGTGTCCATTGTCTTCAAACAAGAAATCCGCTATGGAGTAAAGGGTTAATTCTAAAGGAATAACGTTATCCTCTCTGTATCATACTCGTCATTTATGGCAACGAAAGACAACTCTGTCTGGGACTGCTACCTTATAAAGGTCAACCCGTATTGGCAGGGCCTTCCAGCAAGTGAAAACATTTTGCAACCTACATTAAAAATTAAAATCAACACTAATTTCATAAAAGGTCAGCGCACACCCTGGCATTTTTATGCTCCAGTGCTCATTACGTTAAATGCGGACAATGCACATAGGTACTTTTTCCTTGGCACCACACATGCATTAACCCTTATCCTGCGGTGATGTCGTCTGCTTCGAAATTGTCGTCTGCAAAGTTTGTTAAATTTAGATTTATACATTTTTTAAAGTAAATAAACCTAAAGAAGAGTGTCAATAGTTTGGATCCAGAACAGACACCGCGTTACGCGGTGTCTGATCTGGATCTAAACTGTTTGCAAAAATCAATAAAGTCGCGACCAGCAGGCAAAGGGTTAACCCTTTTCCCGCCAAAATAATCGTCTGCTCTAAAACTGACGTCTGAATAAAACAAACAGTTCATATGGACGCTATTTTAGATTGGTAAAACTGACCTCCTATAAGTGTCAAATAATTTTGGATTTAGAGCAGATGCCGATTGAATCAGCGTCTGATCGGGAACCAGACTGTTTCAAATGCCAATCAATTCGCGCTGAACTTGCTGAGGAATGAGCTATTATGCAATTAGTAAGGCGGTCAGTTTTTTGCTTGCCATTCTACATACATTATACAGTGCAACACGTTATCAATGGCTATTCAATAAAGAAGCAAATTGATATTAACTATAAAGTTGATCATTACGTTACGCAACGCTTGGTCAGGATTCAAACAGTTTGGCCCTCATAACGGTAGTACAGTACTCTCTCTCTACAACGGCCCTCCGAACAACGGTTCCCTCCTTACAACGACCATTGCCGCTGTTCTCAAAGCAATATAATTATGTCTAACCTTTCTAGGTAGCAATATAGTCTACTTAAAAGTGACGCCTGCTGGCTTTCTAAAAGTTACATATTTGACCATTTCAGAGTAAAACACTTAATTACGAGTGACAAACAGCTTGAATCCAGATCAGACGCCGCTTTACGCGTCGTCTGATCTGGATTCAAGCTGTTTGCAAATGTTAACCAAGTTCCCTCCCTATAACGACTCCCTCCGAGCAACGCACATATTTGTTGTCTCCCATTGAGTGTCGTTATAGAGAGGGAGCGCTGTACTTTAGTCAATTAACATAGAACTTCAATCTGAGACATATAAAAGCAGACAACAATTGTTCAAATCAGATGACGTCATGACAGCAAAGAAATTAAAATACAATTTATGTTTCTTCTTGAAATCTTTCATTCGAGATAGATTTCACTAAAGTATTCAGTGAACAATATTCAGAAGGCGTACTTAAGTCGAATCTCGATTATCTCGGTTACAATGGACAGCAGTTGACTGAAGAGAAAACTTATCTTGTATATGCCTTACCTTTGATAAAAGCAGCATTGTCTTGATAAGTAGATGCCTTATCCGATAGAAGCATTGCCTTAGGAGTAAAGAAACATTGTTTTGGTAAGTGCATACAGATCTAGGTGTCTTAACTTGTAGAAAGCTTACCTTATGAGTAAGGAAGCATTGTTCTGGTAAGTATGTGTCTTACCTTGTAAAAGCCTTACCTTACGCGTAAAGAAGCATTGTCTTGGTAAGTAGGTATCTTACCTTGTAAAAGCCTTACCTTACGCGTAATGAAGCATTGTCTTGGTAAGTAGGTATCTTACATTGTAAAAGCCTTACCTTACCCGTAAAGAAGCATTGTCTTGGTAAGTAGGTATCTTACATTGTAAAAGCCTTACCTTACGCGTAAAGAAGCATTGTTTTGGTAAGTATATGTTTTTCCTAATCTTTACCCTATGGTACTGTAAGATAACTGTATAACTGCCATCTTTTAGAGACAATAACAGTGTATGTCGATTCCAGATTTTTGTAGGCGCAAGTTTTGTAGTGTAAAAACAATGCTTGAAATAATTGAAGTTTTATATAATTTGGAAGCTTAATTTTTTAAAAGTCTAAAGAATGCCTTCGTATGGTAGATAACAATCGCTTCATTGTGTTTAGTTTCGATCTACATTGAACTGTCGCCTTTAAAAAGAGGTCAATCATTCTTCTTATCGTTATCTTTGTTATAGTCACGAAACAATTCGGAAAACGTTGTTTTTCCATTTTTAACGAAACTAAACGAAAACACAATGTAATAAAAGAAATGAAATAAAAACAGTTTTATCAGAAAGTGTCACGATTTGTTTTTAAACTCCGTTTCAAACATTCGGCCCAAAACTGCTTGCAATGGGCATCAACTTTGGGGATACAACTGTGAAAGAAAAAAGTGTGACCGCATGTAACAGTTACATTATAAAACGTTTAGACCCGAACCATGTTTAATTGGGTCAGACAACCAAGACGAATATCCTAAACCTCAGCAAAATTATTTCAGCGAAACAATGCTCTTATACAACGAATAATGCAGAGGGTAATCTAATCCTTATCTTGCGGTAATGTCGTCTGCTTTGAAATGGTAGTTTGCATATTTTGTAATTTTAATATTTCAGCATTTTCAGTTTGAAGAAAATGAAAGATGAATGTCAAACAGTTTTGATCCACATGAGACGCCGCATCATGCGGCGTCTCATCTGGATCGAAACTGTTTGATATTAGCAGACAAAGTATGAACGACAGGCAAAGGGTTAATTTGTCAAAGAAGCGGTACGCAGTCACGCAGACATTGAAAATGCACGCAAGTGCGCGTAGTGTGGTATTTACGATCTTAATCTTTCATCACGATTTTAGTATACGATCAGTCAGTAATGTTTTAACAGGCGTCAGGGGAAACGTGGCGAAAAACTAATGCACATGCTCCCACTCTTAGACGTGTTTTCTCACTTAGGTTTTGCAGAAATGAATGATATAATCCATTTATTTGCGACTGTTTAGTGTGTATAAGATGTTCGTTTTTTCCAATAAAGATATGCTGAAGTCTGTAAATGTTAGTGGATAAAATATTGCATATTTATCAAACTTCTACACCACTGAAACTTCACATGGACGTTCCAGTCTACCATGTAGCATATTCCATTTCTGACGATTTATGAGTGTTTTTACAATATTTCAAATAACAAATATTGTATACTCTGGTCAGATGTCACCTTAAGAAATCCTCTGATCAGAGTCTATACTGTTTACTAATTTAGACCAGTATTTATCAAATAACACAGCATTCTAAATGAACCGGTTCATGTTTTGGTTACTGAAATGATCCCCAAGGGAACCTAACAACTCACACGAGTTACTTAGTTTTGAAAGAGTTAATGAAAGACAGCAGCAATATATATATAGCTCTTATAGGTGTGTTTCTGATTTAGTATAGCACTGCATTTTAACAGCCATTCCTTGGAGACATGCGTTTACGCTAAATCTATTATTTGCAGTGCAAACAGTTTGGAGCCAGATCAGACGCCGGGTAACCCGGCGTCTGATCAGGCTCCAAACTGTTTGCCACCAAGATAAACAAGAATTATCAGAATTGTCTAAAAGTTGTTCTTTTCTACGTTTTAGTGCTTTGCGTTTGCGTACGTTTGCGTTTGAACGGGAAAGAATAACAGATTCTCCACTGTAGTTTATATACAAAGTTGTATTTCGTTGTATGAAACAATATTTGGTCTAAGAGAACTACAGGAGTGAATATCGTTGACATCTTAAATGTTTTGCATTATTAAACATTTACCTGAGAACCCAAACGTTTCTTTAGAAGCAAAACAAGTTTAAATAAAATGACATTTTAAGAGTCTAATAGTTTATTTCAAAATAAAAATAATAAAGTTATATAATGGCATTTTAGGATTTAAAAGATGATGATTGATCGGGAATAAAGAAAATTAATTAAAACAAGATGTTTATCAAATCAACGAATGTCTATATAACATGGCGAGAGGTGAACTCGCAAGATTAACTATGGACCAAACATTAATTCTAATAAGAGTTTTAACGGATCTGGCTGAATATCAAATTCTTTGTAATTTTTAAAACTCTTATTCGAAAACTTTCGTTTAAATTAATATGTTTTGTGATAACTCTAAAATTGCGGATCCGTTGTAAACTTGAAAACATTTATTCCAAAAACTCTCAGTCGAATTCATCGCAAACTATGTACTCTGATAACCCTAACGTTTAATATATAAATTTGCTTATTTTCTGATTTATTTCATTGTTTTAGAATGAAATATACTTATTAAATATACGTCCGACCCTTTCAATATTCGTGGCACCAATAAAACTATTCCCATACCTATGACGCGCTGGCCTGTTTTGTCCATTTCATGGCCGACGAGGTACTCTACATGCAACAAAAAACATATTTTTTCAGACGCTTGCTCATTTGTCATTTACACTCAGCTTCTCATGTGCTTAGCGCAGAAATTACCACCAATTTTTCATGATTACATGCAACTTTTTTACCACCTCCTTTCCATCATCTGAGTACGGGGTACAGAAAAACATGAGGCAAAGAATACGAAACTTTCAACGCATTGTTTTACCGTAAAGCGCCCTGGTGGCACAGACTAAAACACGGGAAGCCAGGGCTGTAACATTGCGCTTAATTGGCGAGGAGTAAATTGAGTTCATGGGAAAATAACCACTTGTGAATTCTCGTAAAGTTTGACATATTTAGCGCAGGACTTTTCTTAAGCAGCTCATATACTTCTAAAGAGTTAAGACCGAGAAAGTTCAACCTGGGCTCCAGATAAGAGGCAGTAAACTGACAAAATCCAACATTTTCTGACTCATTTTTGCTCCAAATCCTATGATGTTACTACTCATTATAATCGTCTCGCAGAGACGATTCTAATGAGTAGTGACACCAAAGGGTTTTATTCAGAAATAAAAGATGTTAGTTTTTAAATAACCCCCCGTATTACTCTGGTATTTTCAAACAGTTTGGACTCGGATCAGTCACAGGGAATCTAAATTGTTTGAAAATCAGATCGAAGTACCTTTAGTCAAACAGCCTGAATCGAAAGTTCGAGAACAGTCGCAGGCGATATTATTGCAGAGAAAAAGTTGGTCATTTACATTAGTGAAAATGTTATTCTCGATTGAACGAAATCAAATGCAATGGAAAATTGTAGAAAGTAACAGGGTTTGTTTATAATGCATGCCGTTTATTGTACACTGGGTGGCTAATAGTAAGGAACCTGACCAGACGCCAAGTTACACGACGTCTATTCCGATTTCAAACTGTTAACACTGGGAATCAATTCAGAGAAGGGAATTCCTTTACCACTTAACCCTATACTGTCTTACCCCAAATACAACTGTTATTTGCGTAACGCGGCGTCTGATCAGGATCCAAAATGTTTGACACTCAATTCAATGTTTCATAAGTTAAAATGCCTACATTTTTAATTTGAGAAATAAAAACAGACGGCAAGTGTTTCCAAATTGATTACGTGATGACAGTGAAGGGGTTTTAAAAGCACAGTGTTTTAAGATGTATAAAAAATTTATCAACAATATAGATCCAGATCGATTGAACGTTATATTCATGACATCTATGCATGACCGGCAATATTTGCAGCGGTAGAATTATCAAACTGCTGTTATCTCTGAAAAGAGGCAAGTAGTGTAAATAAATATCAAGCACAGGTCTTCAATGTTTTCAATGTTTTGATGTTTCTATAAACCCAACGAACTATTGTGACGCAAAACGCGTCCTTTACTTACAGTTTACCTGTGACTTGCATACTTATCTAATCTAGACCAGATAGTTCCTTAAGGATCATTCTCATCACTACACTCTTTGGTAGTAAAGGGATTACCATCATATACATTCGGCTTGGATCCATATTAAAATTATATTGGCGTTTGGCATATGATCTGAAACTACACAGTTTGTTGATTCCAATACGATATGTGTACTTCTCTATAAGGTACGCAGACTGTTTTTAAAGCAGAAGACTTGTTTGTTTTTATCGAACGTGTACCAGGAGCTGACAGAGATAATGTTTACAGATAAGAATAAAGGGAGACAACCCTGATACAAGTTGATGCCTGAGTGTGGGTTGTGTGATAGTGCCAACCTGTTGTTTAACACTTTCTCTCTCATTGACGTCATAAAGCGCGTTTGCAATGGGTTTGCAAACAGTTTTTATTCTGATCAGACGCCGCGTAACGCGGCGTCTGATCAGGATCAAAACTGTTTGTTATTTGTTTTGAAATTACGTCAGTTATACTTCCTTAAGTCTAACTTTAAAACGATATAGCAGACACCAATATTGAAGCAGACGACAATATGGCGGTGAAGGAGTAAAAACATCACGATAAATTTGATCATAATTGGTTAATTATTTTAACCATTACACTACCAAGGCCGACGACACTTGCAAACAGATTGGATCCTGATCAGACGCCGCATACCGATGTGTCTGATCAGAATCCAACCTGTTTGGCACTGATAATTATTAATGTTTCTTTAAGGTGGTTCGACAGCGGGCGGGCCGCATTTCGAGTTCCGGAAATGCTGATGACTTTCACCTGATCTTTGCGGCACGTGCTTATAGTAGAAAATGTAGATAAAGAAAAGTTTGAACTGCTTCAGTGTCTTCTCTGTTAGCGCAGTTGATACGGTGATTGACTTGCAATCCAAATGTTCTAGGTTCGATTCCCACTCGCTTCAAAACTTTTTTTTTAACAAATTGTCCGATTTTAGTGACTAGTCAATCCATAACGCAGTGATCAAAGGACAGGCTATGTTTAGTCACGTAATAATGAATAATATCAGATGCAAGTATAGTCATGTGACAGCTAAATTTGTGAGGATTATAGCCTATATGACAGATGACAGCTTAACAAAGGACAAAGGTAATGCTAAAAGATAGATCCTAAAGGAGCTTTTATGCATTACTTTTGTTATGCATTTATTAAACAGTCGCTCGCCTTAAAAGATCTACAGGCTACCGTATTCAATGGTCCCTTATTACAGGTTTGACTTAAGGTATTATTTAGAGCTGACGGCATTTTAAAGTTGAACTCAAGGGAGGTTACTCGTTTTATGTTAACATTTTGTCAGAATTTCAGGAAATCATCTATAAAATGCAAAGTCCACTGTAGATTTTCATTAAATTTTTGTGACTAGTAGAATTAAGTTATATCTATCTAATAAGAGTAAAATTAGTGTATGTTAAACAGCTAGATTTTTTGTAATTTGAGATTTTCAGAATTTGACTTTTTTAAAATGTTGATATTTCCAGAAAATATGTTATGAAATACTTTTGTTTGCCCACTATCTTATAGTCTATGTACAGTTTACTTGAATGTACAGAAATTATTGAGTTATATCATTTTATAAAGAAATTATTCCTGTTTATTAAAAAAGGAGCTTTTCTCGACAAAAGGTCCTCTCAGAAAAAAACGGCACTGTAACTTTTTTTTATATTAACGATTTTTCACTCTCCATATGGTATATTTCAATTTAATCAAGGTTTCAAAGAATTCTGACACAGAATAAGCTGACCCGCGAACCACCTTAAGTCAGAAACGCAATTTTCTACAAGTAAAACAGACGAAAGATATAAGCAGACGACAATATTGCATCGACTGCTTTAGACGTGTATCCTAGTCATAACGGCAGCGAAAGGGTTATACACAAACGTAAACTAACTATCGTTTGCAATCTTTTATGTCACATTTAAAAAAAACGATTAAATGAATATTGAAACGAGTGTGAAACAGTTTGGATCCTGATTAGACGCAAGGATACTCTGCGTCTGATCTGGATTCAACAGGTATGTTAATGAAAAGGTCGCAACATTTTAAATAGAAAATTGTTAAAGGTCAAGGTTTTTTAAATCTTCGTTCAATTATACATGTATTTTAAGAAAATTGATTAAAGGTATGTTGTTATGAGTGTCAAACAGTTTGGATTTAGACCAGGCGCTTAGTAACACGGCGTCTGATTAGCAACAAAAAACTGTTTCATGTCGGATATACAGTTCAACCTCGTTTGTGTGACCAACCCGAAACGGAAGACTATATAATGCACAGTGTTGCTTAGTGCAGAACAAATGGCTAGGGGTTAAAATGTCTTGCTTTCTGTATTACCTTTGTGTTGCTAAAAAGCTGTTACGTCTTTAGTAACGTATTTGATACACATGAAACTTTAATGAACGATTCCAATTTCCAAATGAGTTTATTCCTTTTTTTTACAATTTAGAGCTGGTTTTAACAATATTTTGCATAATTAAAACATTCGTACCCTAATCTAAGGGCTCCTGCAGAAACCATCTGATCAGCGTCTACGTTGTTTAACCCTTTACCTGATAGCATTGTTTCTAGTATTGAAGATATGTGACTACTTAAAGCAGATTGAAAGTAAAGCAGAATGCGCCCTAAGGCGCATTCTGCTTTACTTTCAGTCTGCTTTAAGCTATTAACTGCTAGAAAAAGGAAAGTATTAAATATGACACATATTCATTACCGTATAATTTGGAACTATTTTCTTCAGCGGATGAATAAAATGAATGTGCTAAAAGTCGCTTCTATAAGGGAAAGGGTTAAATATGCATATTGATATCCACTGCAACAAGGTTGCGGCAAGATTAACTTCGCTCGATCAGAGTAAAGTAGACAGTGTAGAATATAATCAGATGACGCATTTGCAATAAAAAAACAAAAACAAAAAAAAACAGTCAATAAACATAATTATACAATCAAATTTTAATGTAGTTAAGCGACAACTTAAAATACACTGGTAACTACTTGAGATTAAGCCATTATTCGATATCCAAATAGACGCATTTTCACATCTTTGATTTATTCCTCCTCTGAAAAAAATAGCCAACTCTATACAGATATGCATATGTACCCCATAAGAAAACGATTCTATATCCTAAGATATTAAAGCTTAACGCAGGTTAAAAAGTAAAGCATAATGTACCTTAACCCTTAGCCTGCCAGTCACGACTATAGCTCCATATGCAAACAGCTTGGATCCGGATGAGACGCCGAGTAACTCGGCGTCTCATCCGGATCCAAGCTGTTTGACACTCGGACAACATTTTCAGCAATTTTGAGCAACTTTGAAGCACTTTGAAACTTGAAGCAGACGAGAAATATAGCAGACGACAATTTATTTGGCGGGCTAAGGGTTAATGCTGTTAGTGGCCATCTGTCTTCGGACTAGAAACAGGTTTTGGAGTAACGGGTTTATGCGGGACAAATGTATAGCAAAAAAAACCCCAAAAAACTCTTGAATTTTCTGTTTTTTTTATTTGTGCTGCAGTAATATAAAACTCGTTACCGCGATAGCCTTTTAAAGTTGCATTTAAAGTTCCATTTTCAATCAGTTTGGCACTTGCATCAGTATAATATATGTATTCAATCAACACTTTAAAATTTGATTTTGACATAAAATTGCAGAAGACGATTGTTTTAAAATTGCGAAAGGGTTAAATCTGGCCGTGAAAGTTGGCGGTGAAAGGTTTCAAGACGGATATTCCTTACCTTGATTTTGATTGGTCTCTAAATGCAAGTATGACTGTAGTATAAAGGGACTAACATAACTGTTTACAGGGTACTTTAGTTTCGGTCGGTTTGGAGTAAGCTCTTTAAGAGCTTATAAAATCACCACAGAGGGTGTACCCATCCGTCGGGGGAGCCAATAAAATCACGTCTTTACGACACCGAAGACTACCGACCATCTTTGAGATGTGACTCCCTGAACATATGAACGACAAGATGATAAATGGCCCCTTCGATCAGCAGGGTCAAATAATGATCACGTATCCTTTGATTGAGGTCCCACGCTCGCAGCAGGCTTGCACTTTTCATTGTGGCTTCATCAAATATTTATACCGAGATTTTTCACGGACCGGAACATTTACAGCAATAAACTCGGAGCGGTCCGTAGCGGTTCAGGCCTTTATCCGGTGCGCTAATAAATTTGTCCACGCCACAGGCTCTGACTGAGCACCGCTTGGACTCTACTGTAATTGGACGTATAATGAAAATGTAAAATTAGTAATCATGTGAGAACAGTGACTGGTGAGAAGCAGGCCGAGGCGGGGTGCCGACTAATTAAAGTATTTGTCTTTGAGGGCGGTATTACTACGGTGTAAATAAAAGGATCTCAAAGATTCCTCATAGCTGTGAATGTTTTCGCTACAAGCGGCTAAACAGTAAGGTATGGGCGCAATTAGCCCCCATCACTCTCAAATATCGCCTGCTTCAAAAACGTCGACGGCGAAATTCCTTAAAATCAGCTCTATGACTTATCTAACTTAAAAAATACTCTATACGAGTGTGAAACAGTTTGGATTCTGATCAGACGCCGAGTTACTCGGCGTCTGATCAGAATCCAAACTGTTTGGAAATGATAATCACGTGGAACTTAACTTAATAAGGGATCAGCACTGAAGGCCCTGGGAAAATATGAGCTAGCAAGGGGATGGACGAAGGAATTCCTTTTTTCTAACGACTTTGGAATAATTACGAGTTATTGAAGAATGCCAGATTAACGACATATCACCGGGGATACACTTAATACTGAGTCAGTGCGACTCTACATTTTATTACATGATATTTTTACCCCTTCACCGCCAGGATATCACCTGCGAAACATTTGTCGTCTGCTTTATTCCTCAACTTTATAATAAATGAATTTTGACTAAATAATTTCAAAGTGAGTTTCAAACATCTAGGATACTGCCCATAATCTGATTTACTTGGGAGTCTAATCTGGATCCAGGCTGTTTGTAAATGCCACTTACCCCGAGCTAAGTCAGTAAAGGGGTCAATGGCCCTTTTCAGGCTTTCATCTACAACCTGTTAGAAAAGGTATTCACTGTCGGACTTGTATTTAACGTCTGCTCGTTTATGTATACGTGGCGATCTTTACAAATTGGTGTCTGCTTGATGTAGAACGAAAGTAAAGCAGGGACTTCTCTGTGAGCTTTCTGCTTCACTTTTACTCTGCATTAAGCAATCAAAGGAATTAATGTATCTTATTTATTTCTTTCTGAACGGTAGCTTAGCAACAGTTTCACTGTCTAATAAACATTCTATGACAACAATTGTCACATACATGAGACCAGCCACCTCGTGTGGTGAAGTATTTTCACATGGGACGGAATTGTTCCCAGTATATAAAGCAGAATACAGTGCTCCTTATCTACAACAACACCAAAGGGGAGACAAAGACTATGTTTTTTTGTTCGGAGGGAGATAGTATAAGGAGGGAAATACCCTTAGAATGCTTACATTTGCAAACAGTTTGAATCCAGATTAGACGCCGCTTAACCCTTTACCTGATAGCCTATTTCTAGTACTTAAGATAGGTGACTACTTAAAGCAGGTTGAAAGTAAAGCAGAATGCGCCCTAAGGCGCATTCTGCTTTACTTTCAGCCTGCTTTAAGCTATCATGTGCTATAACATAGAAAATATTCCCTATAATACATATTCATTACTGATTAAATTGGAACTATATTCTTCAGCGGAAGAATAAATCATATCCGCTAAAAGGCGCTTCTATGGGGGAAAGGGTTAAACGTAAACTGTTTGCCACATTTTTGTCAAAATGTCCAATAATTATTTAAATTTGAGAAAAAACAGCAGGCGACAAGTGTAAACAGATGATATTGCAGTAGTGAAAGACACAATTGGAGCAGCGACAAGCAGGGAATCGTTGTTCGGAGGGTCGTTCTAAGGAGGATGCATTGGAACTGTTAAAACAGGAATTCTCAACTTGTTTGAATTAAAAATTACGGACTGAAGCAAATAGTATACACCATCTTGCTTTAGAACGGCTTAAATCATATCAACATCGCGACTCTGCTCTGGAACTGACATTCTTGCCATCTTTAATGATTTTGAAGTTGCCCTGTCATTACAACGTACATGTGTCTCTTTTAAGCTCACCTGGCACGAAGTTTAGGATCGCTGAATGTCCGTCGTCCGTCCGTCCGTTCACATTTGTTCGTTAACACTCTAGCGCCTACAAATTTCATCCGATCTTCATGAAACTTCATGACAATGTTTGTCTTGATAAAATCTAGGTCAAGTTTGGATGTGGGTTATGTCCGGTCAAAAACTAGGTCACTAGGTCAAATAATAGAAAAACCTTGTTAACACTCTAAAGGCTACAAATCTCAATGGATCTTAATAAAACTTGGTCAGAATGTTTGCCTCATTGATATCTAGGTCAAGTTTGAATATGGGTCATGTCCGGTCAAAAACTAGGTCACTGGGTCAAATAATAGAAAAACATTGTTAACACTCTAGAGGCTACAAATCTCTATGGATCTTAATGAAACCTGGTCAGAATGTTTGCCTCATTGATATCTAGGTCAAGTTCGGATGTGGGTTATGTCCGGTCAAAAACTAGGTCACTAGGTCAAATCATAGAAAAACCTTGTTAACACTCTAGAGGCTACAAATCTCAATGGATCTTTATGAAACTTGGTCAGAATGTTTGCCTTATTAATATCTAGGTCAAGTTTGAATGTGGGTTATGTTTGGTTAAAAACTAGGTCACTAGGTCAAATCATAGAAAAACCTTGTTAACACTCTAGAGGCTACAAATCTCAATGGATCTTTATGAAACTTGATCAAAATGTTTGTCTTGATAAAATCTAGGTCAAGTTTGAATGTGGGTTATATCCAGTTACAAACTAGGTCACTAGGCCAAATCTTAGAAAAACTTTGTTAACACTCTAGAGGCTACAAATCTTATTGGATTTTAATGCAACTTAGTTAGAATGTTTGCCCAATTGATATCTAGGTCAAGTTCGAATATGGATAATGTCAGGTCAAAAACTAGGTCACTAGGCCAAATCAAAGAAAAACAGTGTTAACCCTCTAGAGGCTACACATCTCGTTAGATCTGAATGAAATATTTTCAGAATGTTTGCCTACATCAAATCTAGGTCAAAATCAAATGTGGATTGTGTCTGGTCAAAAACTAGGTCACTAGGTCAAATTATAGAAAAATCTTGTTAACACTCTAAAGGTTGATTGTGGGTCATGTCCAGTCATAATCTAGGTCACTATAGGTTAATTTTACATGGTGAACCAGGTGAGCGATTTAGGGCCATGGTGGCCCTTGTTATTTAGAGTACGACGCACGCACGATTTTCCTGTGCCAAAAAGGTTAAAAAAAAGACGCCTAGATGCGCATGAGTGTTATCTGTTTTATGTTTTATGTTACCAGGCTCCGATCGAGGTTATAAAGCTTTTGACTTGAGTCTAAACTCGTTCCCAAGCATTTGATTGGTCATGTTTCAAATCTGACTAATCAAATGCTTAGAAACACACTCAGACTCAACTAAAACGCTTTATAACCTCTGAGCTTGGTCAAGAGTTCGATTCAACTTTCTTCTCTTTTTTTTACAATTTATTGTCCGATTTTATTGACTTGTCAGTCACGAATAACGCAGATATCATGGGACAAGTTGTGTTTAGCCTCAGTGTCCGCTATATATTTTAGGTTCATGACTGACAAGTCAACAAAGCGGAATATAAACGGAATATAATTACAGTGGGTGATCTAGGGTCCTGTATCAATTTGAGTTGGTTATGTTTTCCAGATCACACGAGAGGCGTAGTCTCGAGTGTGATCTGGAATACACAAACCAACGAAAACTGATAAATACCCCGGTTCACAAACTGTAGTTATATTCCGTTGTATATTCTGCGTTCAAAACGTCATCATTATATTGATGACGTATTGATTTGTTCACGACTTGATCCGCCATTACTTATAGGAGTATCGTTTTTTGTGTGTGTGGAAATAATGGTCATTTAAGTGTTTTAAGTATGAGTTAACTCTTTCCTCCCTGAAACTTTAAATGGACAATTCCAGTTTCCATTTTAGTCTAGTCAAATTTTGACTTTTAAGGGTTGTTTTAGTCAATGTTTGGCATTATGACAAACAGTGAAGACCCTGATCAGAGGGCTCCTTTCGGAGCCCTCTGATCTGGGTCTTCACTATTTGCACAGGACAAGTGTACTTTTCACATGTTCACTGCTTCAAAAGGACACCTTTATGCGGGATTAGGGTTCAAAGGGTTAAACTGTTTAGAGCTTATCCTTTCGAGGAAAATACTAGTAAAAGTGAGTGTTGTGAATTATTCACGTTTCAATCATAAATGAAATGTTCAAAATTCACCAACGTTTGGTTTCAACTTTTTAGCTCACTTGAGCCAAAGGGTCAATGTGAGCGAGCCATTGTGATTGCGCTGTGCCCGGCGTCCGGCGTCTTTAACAATTGCTTCAAATGACATCTTCTCCGATACCATTGACAGATTTCAACCAAACTTTATAGGAATGTGACTTAGGTCAAAATCTTTCAAATTGTTTTCAAAGAATTTAAAAGCAATGTTGAACACTGGTTGCCACGGTAACCGAAGTGAAAAAATAAGGAAATCTTGAAAAATCTTCGCCTACAAAACTACCAGGGTCAGAGCTTAGATATTTGGCACATAGCATCATCTAAAGATCTTCTATCAAGTTTGTTCAAATTATGCCCCTGTGGTTCCAATTAGCTCCGCCCCGGGGGTCAAAGTTTACCATAGAGTTATAGAGTGAAAATTTCAAACGTGTGGTCCTCTGAAACTAATATAACCAAATCTTTGATATATGGCATGGTGACACTTCTAGATGTCTTTGAACCAGTGTTGTTCAAATGGCCCCGGTCCGTTGAATATCTCGATCATAGGGGCTAGAATAGTTTGGGGTTGTTGTTTTTCAATGAAAACTTTTAAAATTCGTCTGGTCTGAAACCCTGGTTCAAAGAGCTTAGATATTTGGCACATAACATCATGAACAGAATATTTGTTTAGATTGTTTAAATTATGTCCATGGGGTTAACACTTTATAGTGAAATTTGCAAACATCTTCGTTAAAACTAATGTAGCCAGTCTAGCTTTGATGATTAGCATGGGCCCACTTCTAGATGCCCTTGACCAATATTGAAGAAATGGTTCTTTGAGGTTTCACTTATCTAGGTCACAGGAGCTAAAAATAGATTGTTTCAATGAATCCCTTTTTTACAAAAATTGTCTAAAACCCTGGTACACAGAGCTAAGATATTTGGCACATAGCATTATATAAATATGTAAAGGATCTTTGTTAATATTGTTCAAATTATGTCCCTAGGGTAAAAAAGGCCCCACCGGGATAACAGCTTTTTACATAGAGTTATATAGTGAAATTGTCAAACATATTCTTCTCTGAAACTAATGTGACCAGAGCTTTGATATTTGACAAATTATGGTGAAACTACTAGATGCCCTTATTGACCAATATTGAAGAAATGGTGCTGTATTGGTGAATAGAATGGAAAAATATACGTTAAATGAGTCACTTGTTTGTAATAAAAGCTGTTATGAAAAACAATAATATTGTGCAAAATTTTGGCAGTAACTTTTGATAATATTTTCCTGGACTTTTAATTTCTTGCAATGAATGTTATGAACAACTAATTGCACGAAACTAACAGTCGTTAACTTTATCTATTTACGAGAAAAACAATCTTCAAATTTCCTGCTTTTTTTAAACAAAACAATATCTTTAAGATAAACGAAACGATAGTTTTTGCCTATATTGCCACACATTGTTTCTTAGACTAGTATCATTCTACAAAGTTGCATAACACCTTTCACAAAAAAGATTTCAAATAGGACTTCAATCACTGACCAGTTTAAATATTAGTTCAGTCTATATTAAAACAACCAAGTCAATTTTGGCTCTAAGGCGAGCATTGCTTATCTTCAAATCACCATCTTTCAATAGTCAGCGATTAAATTTTTCACACGAATTTAGAAATGTTACCACTAAGCATAAAGTAAGTCATCCCGAATCCTGATTATGTATTGATATAATCGATGGGATATGCAAACCGTGCACATTTAGTCATGAAAGAAACACTTAACGTCAAAGAGACACGGAAATCCGAAATAACGGAATACGCCAACGATTGCCGTATCGCACTGGATATCTAGATTTATTCTTAACCTTTTCATGATCAAATTCATCGTGAGAGTTTTACCCCTTCACCGCCATTTTTTTCTCAGCTTCAATACTGCTATATCGTTTCAAAGTTAGATTTAAAAAAAAGAAGTGGCAAACAGTTTGATCCTGATCAGACACCGCGTTACGCGGCGTCTGATCAGGATCAAAACTGTTTGCAAAGCGCTTTATGACTTCATTGAGAATGAAAGAGTTAATTACCAGGAATAGATCGACACACACGGAAGCCAACAGCAATATTGCCATATTATTTACAGACTTCTGGTCGCTTGAAGAAAGTGACATAAGTCGCAATGTCACAAACTGAAACTTTTGAAATCCTAGTTGTGTTTAAAACGTGTGTCTGATTGGAGCTTTCTGCGTTATTTTCGTCCTGTATTAACCGATGCCGTAAAGCTTTGTTCAGTTTTATGATACATTGTTACTTTCAACAGGCTGAAAGTAAGACAGTCATTGCAGTCCTAAAAGAGCTTTCTTCTTGACTTTCAGCCGCTTCAAAAACCCAATATGTCAAGATGCAGGAGAGGTTTTTCTGCGCCTCCTTTGCATGGCATGATTGCGTGTGTTGTTCGGAGTTGTTATAGGGAGGGAACATTAAGACTTGGATTACATCTGCAAACAGCTTAAATCTTGATCAAAGCGGCGTCTGATCTGGATTCAAGTTGTTTGTCACTTTTCATTATATTCCTTCTGTACAAATGTCCACAAATATTTAAATTGTTGTAAAGAGGGAATCGTTGTTGGAAGGGCTGTTGTAGGGAGGGAGCACTGAAAATCCTATAAAGAATAGATACTTTCCTTAAAAGGTGTTTCCGTGATGAAAGGGTTACACTGTCATCAATGAGATTTTGTTTAACCCCTTACCCCATAACCTTTTTCTAGAATTGAAGATAATTGACCACTTAAAGCAGATTGAAAGTAAAGCAGAATGCGCGTTAAGGCGCATTCTGCTTCATTTTCAATCTGCTTAAAGCTACCATCTACAAGAGTATAGGAAATATTTGCTGTGTTACATATTATTTACTGTATATATGGAAACTATTCGTTCAGTGGAGGCTTGCATTAAAATGCGTATCTATGGAGGAGTAATGAGTTAACTTGTAATAACATTGAAACGTAAATGTAGTTGTAGTAAAGCAAAATGAGACATGTCCTGAGAATATCAGCCCTATTCCATTTAATACAGTGTAGAACAAAACCAGCCGCTGCGTCCTTTCCGATGATGGTCTTGATATGTTCTGTTTGGCACTCACCAGCAATGTCCAGTGTATTACGTGTTAGCACCCAACAAGTTTTTGCAATTGTAGACATTGAACAGACATGGCTAGGCTATGTTGGGTCAACACTGTTTTGCAGTGCGAAACATCTGGGTTTTCTCGTGGCACGGATCAAGTTTATGATGTTCATGTACATTCTGTTTCGATAAGAACAATTTATACATGTCAACAAAGATACATGTAAATGTATCTAAAAAAAGCTGAATAACATGCTCGTTATTGTCTGATCAATATCAGCTAAACTGCCTCATAATTTACCCTGATTTTAACTGCAATCATACGTGTGTTCAACTGTCACCCAAAAACGACGAGCTGACAGTCTTGCAGATAGACGGCAGCTGACTAGAGCACAAAGGTAATACAGAAAGCTCCCCTAGGATTAACTTTATCCTGTATTAACCCTTTACCTCATAGCATTGTTTCTAGTATAGAATATATGTGACCACTTAAAGCAGGTTGAAAGTAAAGCAGAATGCGCCTTAAGGCGCATTCTGCTTAACTTTCAGCCTGTTTTAAGCTATCATGTGCTAGAATATAGAAAATATTCCCTATAATATATATTCATGACTGATTAAATTGGAACTATTTTCTTAAGCGGAGGAATAAATCATATTCGTTAAAAGGCGCTTCTATGGGGGAAAGAGTAAAGCTGTAGGATAACTTCAGTGATCAAAATTCGTGTTTATCGACTGGTCTATGACCATAGGTGTTATTGTACTGAGCACAGTTTATCCTAATCTCTAATCCCCCACAGTTGTGAACGAACATTAAAACCCTGTTAATATTTTAGTGCCAGTTTTTTCCACATTTTCTTCCCATAATCTTCGGTTTCCAAACCGTGAATGATTGGCAGGTGTCATATGTAACATTGTACATGTTTATTTCTGTCATTATGTACGTGCTACTGTCAGACTTATTTTAACTACTTACCCCATAGCCAGTTTCTAGTTTTGAAAAGAGGTGACCACATAAAGCAGATTGAAAGTAAAGCAGAATGCGCCGTAAGGCGCATTCTGCTTTACTTTAAGCCTGCTTTAAGCTACCATTTACTAGAATAAAGAAAGTATTTCTTATGATACACATTAATGGCAGTATACATTGGAACTATTTTCTTCAATATCGAAGAATGGATTAAAGACGTCAAAACGGGTATCTACGGAGTAATGGGTTAAACAACAGTTCTTAAAACATGGCCCTTCCATGGGTAAATGTTTTATACAAAACCATGCTAATTGCATTACAAACAAAACTGTAGAAAGCCCCGAAACGACTATTTCTACATTCATTTTTCCTTGCATTAAGCAGTCAGCTGTATACGTAATGTGCAACTTATTTAGACGACGAACGGAGCATTTTAACAAATTTGAGTACAATGTAGACCAGCCGCTATTAAATAAAAATAAACATTATATCGTACCTAATGTTTCTCGTGAATACAGACGGACCCATTACATCATTGATTGTGAACTGCTTTAATACATTGACTGTTGTACACCCTTTTAATCCATATCAAACATCGAATAATCTGCGTCTGGTCAGGATCTAAACTGTTCAAGACTCGAATTGTTGTTTCTTGGATAAAAACGTGTCTACGATCTAAATTGTCAAAATACAGTGCTCCCTGACTACAACAATACCCAATGGGAGACAAAGATATAATTATATGTGTGTTGCTCGGAGGGAGTTGTTATAGGGACGGAGATTGGCTTACATTTTCAAACAGCTTGAATCCAGATCAGACGCCGAGTTACGCGGCGTCTGATCTGGATTCAAGCTGTTTGTCACTCGTCGTCGTATTTATGTTCTGTCAAAATGTCCGATGTGTGACTTTAAGAAAAACAGCAAACGACACTTTTAAGCAGACTATATTGCAGACGTGAACGGGTAAGAAATAATTGTCTTGTTTGGGGAACAGCGACAAAAGTCGTTGTGAGGATGGAGTCGTTGTACACATTGCCGTTGTAGAGAGAGAGAGAGCACTGTATTCTAACACAGACGGTATTCTGCCAGTGAAAGTTGAACAGATGTATGTAAAATATAAATACTAATTAGACGAGACAAGTCCCAACCTCTTTTCGTCATACCCTACCAAGTAAATGTCCGACAGTCCCCTGTTTTATGATGTCCAGATGACTCTCTAGTTACAGTGGAGAAAATGTTATTCTTTCCCAATAAACGCGTTTACGCTGAAACTATTATTTTCATTGCAAACAGTTTGGAGCCAGATCAGACACCGGGTAACCCGGCGTCTGATCAGGCTCCAAACTGTTTGCCACTCAGCTTGAAATATATTGTTAGAAATGTCAAAAAGTTGCAATTTACTACATTTAACTGCTACGCGTTTGCGTTTCGTTTGCGTTTAAACGGGAACGAATAACGTTTTAACACCCTTTACCGTCAAAATATCGTCTGCTAAACATTGTCGTCTGCTTCTATTTCACAATTTTAGATTTTTTTATATCTTGACTGACTTAATTGCGAAACTAGTTTCAAACAGTTTGGATCCTGATCAGACGCCGAATTTCTCGGCGTCTGATCTGGATTCAAACTGTTTACAAATGTCAGTAGGGCATAGTGGTAAAGAGGTTAATGTATGGTGTCAAACATTGTGTCAAAATTGTGTGAGTAAATATTTTGTTCTTAATTGTCTGAGAAAACAGTAGTTCATTATCTCAAACATTTCATAACTTTAGCGTAATGTACGAATGAAATGGGAACTGGTTTTGTACACTCTAAATATTTTCGTTTTCCATTCATTTATGAATGTTTTTCGAATAGCGTTTATATCAGGCTAAGCAGTCTCCTGTATTTAAAGAGCTCAAAGTTGTTAGGTATAGCCACGAATAACGCTATTAATTTATTACCGTTCCATTAAATCGCCTGCTTAAAACCACTTTGTATGAAAGTTTGTCAGCTCAATATCCATATATTTCTTTAAATTGAAAAAATAAAACGCTATTAAGAGGGGTGTCAAACAGTTTGGATCAAAATCGGACCAGGCGTTGAGTTTGGGAGACAGACTATTTGCATGCAAACAACATCGTAGCAGCGTATTGTACAGATCAAGCAGCATTGTCACCCCAAGCTCTGTATCTTGGTTTGGTCTACACTGCCAAATTCCGTCTATAATACAGCTACATGTACATGAAATGTTAAAGACGTATGTTGGTCTCGAACAGTGTAGATCAATGTTTGGCGCGGCGGCTGGTTTTGATATACACTGTTTGCATTGCAAGGCAGTTTTGTCACGGCACAGCTACAATATGTATTTCGTTGCGTCTTTCAAAACTACAGGGTTATCGTTCTTGGGGAAAAAGTTTCAAGTGAAATTAATTAAGCTTTGTACAACATAACACTGTCACAATAATGTGTTCTGTTTATTTATCTGTTCAATTATTTTTCATTCGATCCTCGATTACACGATCAATCAATCAATCAAAATGTTGTTGCATTTCAAGCAATACACAGGATTCTTTATAGCAAAGCAACCCTTCGAAACCAGTATAGATACGTGATACAAGCATGAGCGATTACGTTTACTTTCATTTTCATAGCAAACATAATAATTATAATCCGACTTAGAGATTTTTGCATGTTTTTGCTTTCCTTACGTCCGATTGTCCATATATTTTCAGCCAAAGTCCGTGTTGCCCTGGTTTTATCACTTGGCCGTTATAGAACATTTTAGCACCTGTTAAAGCTTTTCTATGGAACAATAAATTCCCGTGCTCCCAGACTGGTAGGCTTCAGGTCTGCACGTTGAGTGATGTTATGTATGTTCTTTACGAGCACTTTGCTTGTAGTTTCTACCTTCCGTTTTGTAGGCACTGATAAGCACGCGGTATTAAATGACGCCCGGATCAGCTTGCATAGTCCAAAACGCAGCTTCTTGGATAACGTTTTACAAAATAGTATGGATCCAGATTAGACACTAGGTTATCAGAATTTAAACTGCAGTACGCCCATATCGAGTTATTAAGGCATTACATAATTTTAGATCTTTCGCATACGACATTTTTAAGCAGACGATAATTCATCATGATTATTAAGGTATTTTTAAGGCAACTTCTTTGCTAACTTTTTGCAAACAGTTTGGATCCTGATCAGACGCCGCGTAACGCGGCGTCTGATCAGGATTCAAACTGTTTGACGCTTATACCGAATCTGTACTCATTTGAAAAGGCAACAAAATATTGAGAAATTTCGCAGATTACATTTTTGAAGCATATGATAATTTAGCATGATCAGGGTGAGGTGTTACCGGGGATATGTTTCACCCAAAAAACCGTAAATACGTGTGCGGCCGACGGTAGAGGGTCAACGTCTTATCAAAGTGATTGATATAACACCCGATTATCTAACGAAATGTTCGGATTTATCAGAAATTCCATTTAGATGGCTTTAGTCAGAAGCGCCATATAAAATTCCAGGTATCTCTTGTCTAGAACTGGTAACAACGTGACGGTGTGTGGGGAAAATAAATTTCCGTTATAATTACACAGGTTTACACGAAAACGTCATTTAAATTTACGCACGCTGCACGTGACACTTAGTGATAACTATTGAACAAAGTAAGGATTACCGACATCCAAACTATTTGACACTTTGTGATACAGTGGAGAAAACGTTATTCTTTCCCTATAAACGCGTTTACGCTAAAACTAATATTTCCATTGCAAACAGTTTGAGCCAGATCAGACGCCGAGTAACCCGGCGTCTGATCAGGCTCCAACCTGTTTGCCACTCAGCTGAAAAGAAATCCTGACAAATATCAAAAAGTTGTCATTTTCTTCATTTTAGTGTTTTGCGTTTGCGTGCGATTGCGTTTAAACGGGAAAGAATAACGTCTTCTCCGCTGTAGTTTCTGAAGGGAAATATAGATAAATCACATCGGTTAAATGTTGATGAGGAACTTGCAGGAATAAAGAAGTCTAACACGATAAACTCATACACGCCTGGATATTGCAACGAACTCTCCCTATCTGCTATCTGCTTTCTGGAATATTTTATAACATATATACAAAGATTATCTAAAGTCACTATAGTTTTTGTTAATACAGCAGCTCATTTTGCGGAATTAATAAAAAAAAACAAAAAAAAACAACAACTGCAAATTGCGGTATCTCATCAGGATCTACACGGATTCCTTATTATTATTATTATTATCTTGGCTTTACTTTTGTGGACGATAGCCATAAATGAGTTGAGAAATACTTTTCAAACACTTTTGAACTAAATTAACGCACGGACACGTCCCGACTACATATTTTCTTAACTTTGACTGAAGGAAGTTATTGTCTGGAAACCTAAATTCTATTTTAGTACCAGATTATGTGACCTTTGATCTACCTACCTCAAATGCAATCCGATGCATATCTTTTGCACAGTACAGCTGTACACTATATATGGAGATTATCAACCGATGAAAACAGATTTATTATCCACAAACCAAAACTCTATTTTAGTAACAGATCATGCGACCTTTGACCTACTGAGCCCAAATGCAATATTAACCACCCTTCTCATAAGTCACCAGTACACCAAATGTGGACATGGTAAGAACAAATGTTATTGTCTTAAAAACCAAAGTGAAACCCAAAATTATTATATCTTTAGTAACAGATCATTTCAGCTTCGACCCACTGACCCCAAATGCAATCCTATTATGTATCCCCTCATCATAAGCAACCAGTATATAAAAAAGAACATGATTGTTCCATTAGAATTGAATATGTTATTGTCCGGTAACAAACTTTGCTTAGTATTACGACCACTAAATGGTGATATGTCTGTCTGTCTGTTTGCATGTGTGTTTCTCCGTCATTCGTTTGTTCTATGTATTTCAGTGTTTTAAGCTGTCCGTCACCAATGCAGCTAATATATTAAGAGCTGCGCATAATGATAACAATTACACGCACTAGGCAAATTTGTTGTAACCGCTATAAACATATTTGAGCCAGACGCAGATCGATTCGATGTCTAATCTGGATTAAAACAGTTTGACACTCTGGTGATCTTTCCTGAAGAAAAAAATGCATATAAAAGCCGTTCGAAATATTGTAGCAGACAACACTTACATAGCGTGCTCTTAAACGTGCAGTACAATGACGTCGTTTATTTTTATTTCTCAAATTTAAATTTTAGCTCTTTTGACTTAAGAACTATCAAAATGAGTGTCGAACTGTTTGGATCCTGACCAGAGGCTGTGTTACTGATTTCAATAACTAATTTTATTAGTCAAATTCAAATGTCAGGTATTTTGACTTAAGAAATGTTAAAATGGGTGTCAAATAGTTTGGATCCTGCTAAGACGCCGCGTTATGCGGTGTCTGATTAGGATTCAAACTATTTGCAAATACAGCGTTCCCTCTCTACAACGACACCGAATGGGAGACACAGATTGTGTGCGTTGTTCAGAGGGAGTCGTTACAGGGAGGGAAATTGGCTTACATTTGCAAACAGCTTGTAAACCGTCATTATATTTATTCCATCCAAATGTAATTTTGAGAAAAAACAGCAGACGACAATTTGAAGCAGACGATATTGCAGCAGTAAAAGTGTTAAACATTTTGTCTTGTTTGGGGAACAGCCGTAAGGGTCGTTGTAAGGAGGGAGTCGTTGTTGGGAGGGCCGTTGTAGAGAGGGAGCACTGTAACAACCGTACTCGGGTAATTAATGGGTTAAATGCAGTTGGTGAAAATAGGTGATTTGCACTTTTACCTGTGGAGGAAAGATTTATTGCCGTTGCCAGTTTTCTTGTCCCTCCAGAACAGATGCCGCGGATCCAAATAGTATGTCATTTTCAGTAATACATTTCTGCAAATATAGATAAAAGTTGTTTTGGATTGCTTTTATTCTAGAAAAGAAAGAAAAAGCAAAGATATCTTAAGCGAATGACATTTAGTCATTTTGTAAGGGAAATGGTACGTACGTTTACTAGGTAAACGCTTAGGAAAAGCGGAAACAAAAACACTATAATATATTATATTTGATCGTAAACTGTAGATTGTTAATGTTGAGCATTTTATCCATTTCAGCGCCTTGTAAATCTTAAGGTATGTAAAACTCATTGCATGTCGGTCGGCACTCCTGTCAAAACTCCGATTTTCATATTTTTTGCCGTAAAAGCTAACAAAAAACCAGTAAATTTGAAAGTTTTCGAAAATAAACTTAAAGTATCCTTATAAAGTTCAGTGAAGCGCGGTTTTTATGTGTTTTCTACACAGTGAAGAGTCATTCATGAGACGGTGGCTGTCAATGTAGAGTACATACAACCAAACCTGTCAATAACGGACATCCTTAACAAAGACATAAATAATCATAAATACATGTGACTGCTTAATGCAGGACAAAAATAAAGCAGAAAGCTCCTGACGGAGCTTTCTGCTTATTGTTTGCCCTGCATGCAGCTATTAATTTATTAAAGACTTCTACGTCATCGTTTTTAAAATGATCGATTACTATATGTTTGATTTTATGTTGACGTGTCGAGCTACCTCTAAAGTCACCGGATTCCAAAACACAAATTTTGTTCTGATTCAGATCGTCTAAAAATGTTAGTAATATTAATCCAAAAAGGTATGCTCCCAATAGAAATTAATGTAACGCACCCTAATGTGCTCATGCTCCTAAAAGGCTTTATTTATATGGAATAAATATATTATTGCGGAGGGGAGGATAAGTGTAATGTATTTCAATGAGAGGAGAATTAAAGTGATTTACTCAGCAACTTAGTTTGCAATAAATCTAACATCCCTTTAACCCAACATCCCTCTAGAAAATCGTATGCTCCCACATTATGTCGTCCGCAAATTGTTCAAACTTATGTCTTTAATTATTTCCAACATATGAAACCTCAATATGCGTGTCAAACAGATTGGATCCTGGTCAGCTAGCGGAATACTCGGTCAATAATCAGGATCAAAACAGTTTGAAAAATTCAAGTAATGTTACCCATACCAGATAAAGGATTGAACCCCTTGTCATGTTCTGAGCGACTTGAAATGACATTTGCAAACAGTTTGGAAGAAGATCGGACGATGTGTAACTCTACGTCTGATTGCGTTCTTATTTTTTACTCTATCATCATAATTATTATAATTCTAAAACGAAATAAAATCAGAATTTGCATATTTCGCAGACGACAATTTTGATGCAGGCGATACTATAAAGGGAGGACTGACATTTACACGTAGTAAGCACCTCAGGTGATACACTGAATTTTGAGTTTTAACTCCTTTTTGGCCAAGCATATTTGTAAACAGTTTGGAACCAGACCAGACGCCGATGAAATCGGCGTCTGATCTGGTTCCAAACTTTTTGAAGTATATATCATTTATTGCAAAAAATCTTAATTTATAACCAATGTAGACGACAAATTTCAAGCAGACGACAATATGGTAGTGAGTTAAAGTGCTACCTCCAAACGACAGGGAAACCTAATACAATACGGGAACGAAGAAATTGTGTTTTTGGTTGGGTTTTTTACGACAAACTGCCTCGATCGGACTTTGCTGCAGAAAATGAAATAGGCCTAGAGAAAGGTAGGAATATTTGGCGGATTAGATTTACGCGAGTTTGATGCACACGCGAAAATAGCGAAAATTTCCTTCTCGCGAAAAAAACCACTTATACGGTATGATATTTATTGATGTTAAGGGGTACATTTTATATTTTCATACGAAACTTGAGCCACTGAATATGAAACGGGGTCGGAAGGTCTGAGACTGATAACAAAGGGCCACCTATAAATGCAAATTTGTTGGCAACTGGCGCCCATTTGACAACCTGCGACCAGAGCTGATGAAGGATGCTGTAAACCACCTTGTACCGCCAAATATCGTTTGATTCACACTTGTTGTCTGTTGTACCTTTTTCTAAGTTAAACTTTTGACATTCCTATTTGATAAATCTTAACATCGAGTGTTAAACAGTTTGGATCCTGGTCAGATGATGAGCTCGTCGGTGTCTGACCAGGCGCCAAACTATTTGCAAATGAGGTTGTGTGTACAAGGGGAAGGAATAAGAAGATACGAACACCAGTGCGAGTTTCTACTTTCTAACTAAAAGCATCATCGGCTACATACAACTAATCTGCTTCACTTATTATACCGCTTTACAGCCTTTTCATTGAGCGTTTATTAACCTTGAATATTATTTTTGATCAAATAATCCCTAATGAAAGCAACTAAAATAAATATTGTTACAACTGTTGTGTTTTATAGATGAAGTAGAGAACAGAGCTCTGTTAGTATATATGTGTCTCTGGTTAAACAACAATATGGCAGCACGTTATACATGTACTACTAACCAAACAGAACAAATCTGTTTGCTCCTACAGAGTGAATTTAATACGTTTTCTTATCACACGAAGACTAGAAATGACGTGCTTAATAATTGTCGTTTTCAATTGCAATCTTTTTTTAAATATGAATACAAACTGTAGCACTAAGTTTAAATAGAACTGGATGTTTTAAACACTATCATATTTCCGACAAATTGCTAAGCTATTTGCAACATTGATTTTTAAAACAATATATAATTTGCGTTTGTTTTCCTGAACTTTTTTTCTAAATTCCTATGCTGAAAGGCAACCAAATGTATATGATCTTAGAAGTTTTTTTAGAAGCAAGCATATGCATTCAGCGCCGAAAACCGTTATTTTGGTTGGTAGTAAAAAGCAGACTGTATGTAGAAGTACAACACCCATCGGGAGACACAGATTGTGTGTGTTGTTCGGAGGGAGTTGTTATAGGGATGGAACATTATAACCTTTGGATATATTTGCAAACAGTTTGAACCCAGACCAGACATATCCAATACGTAACTTTAAGAACAATTAGTAGACTACACTAATTTTAAGCAGATGACATTGAAACAGTGAAATGGTTAGGCAAAATGGTCTTGTTTGGGGAACAGTGGCAAGCGTTGTTGTAGGGAGGGACTCGTTGTTCGGAGGGGCGTTGCGGGAAGGGAGCACTGTTCTGGTAAAACCTTAGGACTTTTCTGCTTTGATTCTAACTTGTCTATAAAGCAAGCATCAGCCTTCAACACCGAAACCCGTTATTTTGATAGGTCGTAAAAGTAGACTGTTCTGTATCTATACATACTGTATGCATACCCCATGGCTACCATAACTTGATCATGAAAAATCCTAATATTTCCATTTTTTTTCTATTTTTCAAGCGCGCTTACTTAAAGCAGGTTGAAAGTAAAACAGAATGCGCCTGAAGGCGCATTCTGCTTTACTTACAACCTGCCTTAAGCTAAAAAATCCAAATATTTCGGAAAACTCCGGAGAAATGGCAGCCCTGATACTCGTCGTTCAGCATCGGAACTCGGTCGTAAACTGTGCACGTGCATTTGATTTACTGTTTGTTCATGACCCTATATCGTTATTCTACTGTTTGAATCAAAATCTCGCACACGCGTTTACCAGTCAGTTTATGTATTTTCTCACCGACTGCGCCGTAAATTTCCAAATTGATGGACCCCCGTCTTTGATCTATATATTCGAATTATAAAACCCTCGCGGACGCCTGTCTGGACCTGCTCGGACAATGTCCAGATAAGATCGCCGTTGAAAGGTTTACGGTCTCAAAGTGTTGGCTTTAAGGTCTATATATTACCGTCCTGCTGGGGACAACATGCACAGGGTCACGGCGTGTCCGACGAAACATGTAATTACGGTGATTCCCCGGAATATCGTCCACGTCCGTTAATGAAATAAGAGGGGGCTTTAATATATATAAATCTGGACGTCATTAGACCTTAACCTGTTAATCGCCAGGTTGTTTGTACTTTCAAACGGTTTGGATGCAGATCGGACGCCGAGTTACTCGGCGTCTGATCTGTATCCAAAATTTGACAATCGTACCAATGTGTGTTCAAATAAGAAATGCATACAATTGTAATGAAAAAGTACATTTAATGATATTTCTAAAGTAGGTGATATTATTGACAAGGAAAGGGTTAAACTTGACCGGCTTGGGAAAGCAACATGTAACGCGTTATTCTTTCCCACCAAACGTTTCACCACTTCATTGCCTTACCCTGAGTACAAAAGTTATTTGCAAACAGTTGGGATCCTGGTCCAAACGTTTTGACACTCATTTCAATATTGAATATGTAAAATGCCTAAAATTTGAATCTCAGAAATAAAAGAATACGACAATTGTTTAAATTCGATGACGTCATGGCAGTGAATGGTTTAAACTAAAACCCACGGGTGACCGAAACAGTTTTGATCCAATTCAGAGACTGAGTGACTCTCTGGCTCGAAACGATCGAAACTGTTGACCGCAAATTTTAACCGTCTGGATTAACCTTTTCTTAGAAATAATATCGTCTGCTAAACTTTTCATCTACAGTTTTATGCCAAAATAAATTGTTAGGAGTTTTGGTTGAAGAGTGCTGAACGGGTAACGTAGTGTCTGATAAGAATCCAACTTTTTTTTTAAAGTAGACCATAGTCGCGTATGGGTGTGAAAGGGTTAAATAAGTCGTTTACATGTTTTAAACTGTTTCTTTACATTCTATGTCATTGCATTTGTGTTTAGTTACGTTCAAAGTGGAACGGATAACATGCTCCTAAATGTGCATTCCAATGCTGCTTGAGCTGACGGAAATGGGACGACAAATAAAACTAACTTAAAGAATCGTAGATAATAGTAGTGTCATTCCTTATGATGATAAGTCAAGTTGAGACCATTAAATATACATAAAAAGATTGTGCATAGCATTCATAAATAATGATGCTATAATGAAACAACTTGCAAAACGAAGCGTTTATTAATACCAAGATTCGTTTAATGAGGCATGTTACTTGTTATCGGATGACCTAACCGAAAACTTCAAAACAAATTAAATAAATAGTATATATCAAATAGTATTATCAGCTTTAGATTCAAAATTATCATTTGGCATAGTTAACATTCAGACAATCATATTTTATTTAATATGCATATCCTTAAATGCGTTCTCTTCAAAGAGAATCGTTTTTTGCAAATTGATAAACATGTGATTGTATTTGCCTACAGAGGAGAAAACGTTATTCTTTCCGGTTTAAACGCAAACGTCCGCTAACGCAAAACACTAAAATGAAGAAAATGACATCTTTTTGATATTTCTCAGGATTTCTGTTAAGCTGAGTGGCAAACAGATTGGAGCCTGATCAGACGCCGGGTTACCCGGCGTCTGATCTGGCTCCAAATTGTTTGCAATGGAAATAATAGTTTTAGCGTAAACGCGTTTATTGGGAAAGAATAACGTTTTCTCCACTGCCTAACTGTATCCTCTTGCTTAAAAACGTAAATAGAGATTGAATAGCTACTGTTCAATAGAATTATTTTTTACTACATCTGGTTGTTTAATACAGGTTAAAATAATGCAGGTAACTCATGTAGAAGCTTTCTGCATTTTCCATGTTTTAGTTATTTGTCTTGAGAGGTCTCCCGCAGTCGCTTAATGTACTTGAAGAGTGACTGTAGACATTTACAGTGGGGAATACGTTATTCTTTCCTAATAAACGCGTTTACGCTTAAACTATTATTTCCAATGCAATCAGTTTGAAGCCAGATCAAACGCCGGGTAACCCAGCGTCTAATCAGGTTCCAAACTGTTTGTCACTCAGATTGAAATGAAAAGTCATGATTATCAAACGATTGTCTTTTTTCCATTTTATTGCAATGCATTTGCGTTTTGTTTGCGTTTAAACGGGAAAAACAATGTCACCGTCTCCACTGTACATCTTAACACTCTAGGTATACCGCTTCATTATGATTACAGTAGAGAATAATGCATTTGCATAAAAAGTGAGTCGGTAACATTTTATTTATTTGTCACGTTTTCTCCCACAGTAATACTAATCGGGAACACATTGTTGCCAGATAAGACGCCACTAAACTCGGCGTCAGATAAGACTTCAAACTGTTTCTGATTCAACGGAAGACAAATAACATTGAAAAACTGTCGCTTTTACAATTTGATGCATTTTCTTTGCCTTTTCATTTAAACATGAAAACAAAACGTTTTGACCTAAATATAGCTAAGATAAAACGATCCAACGATAGCACTTTTAACGTCCTGATAGTTAAACACCCTCTTGAATTGGAAATTCTATGATAAAAATCAAACCGCCACGCGTTCACATGAACCCCTTCACCGTCAGGCTAAACAACCATTGCATCTACAGACAGTTTGGATCTAGATCAGACGCCGAGCAAATGGGCGTCTAATCTGACTCCAAACAGTTTTACTCTCGTGACGATGTTTCTCAAGTCTAACTTTCAATATATATAAATTGAGAAATAAATTCCAGACGATATTTTTGAGCAGACGGCAATATGTCTGTGCAAGGATTATCCGGCAGTACTGCGCAATATTGTCACAAATAGAAACAGACGCAATGTCGCTGGAATACGCGCCGTTGCCTATAAAAATCGCATAAAACATACCTCTTTTCCATGGAAATACCTTTGCATGGCCGTTTATAGGCAAATGAAGTCGTGTCACGCTAAATCTAACCCTTTCCTGGCACAATATCGTCTGCTGTTAAAATGTCGTCTGCGTCGTTTCCTTTAATTTAGATTTAATCCTTTTTTGGAAATATGAATAATCATACAGATGAGTGTCAAACAACTTGGAACCTGATCAGACGCCGAGTAACTCGGCGTCTGATCAAGTTCCAAACTGTTTGCAAATGTTAGCTTGTTCGTGATTGGGCAGAGTAAAAGTTAAATGGGCGGGGATATTAAATGCGTGTTAAATCTCACTTATATTCTCTAAGCTGATGATGAAAATACAAATGAGCGAAATGAATCACGACCTTTTCTTTTGATTTCTGCCGCTGTTTCATTTATAAGATTAGATAAGAAAAATAAGCGAAGGTAAGAGATCTGTATCAGGTGGATATTAGTGCTGGCGCTGTATTAAACACCCAAGCTACTGTCATTGCCACGGCAGCTTATAGTAATTTGTGGCCACGTGGCATGGCAGTAGTTTTGATTGGAATGAGAGAATTCTGAGTATTATTAATAACACTGACTGTAAAACTTTTGTTTTGGTTTTACCTCCCAACAAGAGTTTCTATTTCATAGAACTGAGGCACATTTGCGTTTAGTCCCAAACCTGATCAGACGCCGATGATGACCTACCAAGCTGTTTTAAAAGCAATCTGATTAACCGTCAACAATTAAAAACAAACAGGTTTGTCTACATTTCATTGCGTTTGCTTTTTCATTGTTTTTTAGCTCTAAGTTTTATCATGTGCTTTGACCCTCTTACAGTCAAAATATCGTCTGCATCGGTAGTGTCGTCTGCAATATTTTTAAAGTTAGATATCAGGCTATTTTGAATGACGGAATATCGATACGAGTGTCAAATAGTATGAACCCTGATCAGACGCCGCGTTACGCGGCGTCTGATCAGGATCCATACTGTTTGCAAAGTCGCATTTTTGCGCAATTGGCAATGAAAGAGTTTCCACTGCAACAGTTTTACATTACCGTTAAAAGATTGCCTTGAGGATAAACATGACTTTGAATCATTTATACATGAACCTTATTTCAATGGGATGGTACAACTCTGAGTACTATTGATAAAAGGTTATGTTACGGCAGAATACTAAAAACTATTAATTGTCAGGGCTCCAGATAAGAGGGATTAATCTAACAATTTCCAATATTTTCTCGTCTATGTCTGCACCCATCTCATTGTGTCACTACTCATTAGAAACGTCTCGATGAATAGAAAAAAAGGATTTTATATTTGGAAATACAGTTAACCCTCTCAATTACGATCCCTAATTAGAAGGCTTACTTACGGCATAAAAGCAGTCACATGTCTTAAACTCATGATACTTGACACACTTTAGTGGTTGTAATAATGCATTTTGCCGTACTCCCCTCATCTTGACCCCTGATTAAAAGTCTACAACTTTCACTAAGAGACTACCTTACATTTATATATCTGAGGCGCGGTCGTTATTGCAATTGTAAAGACGAAGTCTGCGTCTAATATACTAAATTCTAAAAGAATTTTTATTTTCTGTAAGTTTTATCGACTTAATTCCTGAAATCCTATATATTTGGTACCAAATTTTAGACCAGCTCATGAACAATATAGCAGACATGTCAGAATTTGAAATGCGGTCGTTTAAAGCGGTGTTAATATCGAAGTTGCAAAGTAGCTCTGAGAATCAGACTGTGAACAGTTTGGTTTAACGGAAATGATAGTGAATCATTTGTCATTAATAATACTCAATATCGTATGTGCCAACCTTTGCTAATAAAACAAGCGGCAATGACCACTCGCGTAGACCTTACGTCACATCCGATAACGACATCGGGACTGAAACGTTCCGTTCCTAAATAAAGGCATTTGGAAGATCCATAATAATCTGTTCTCCTAAAACCCCGCGTGCGACCATCATGGTTACTAAGAACATTATAAGTAAAGATACCTCAGAGGATGGCCACGAGTCCATTGCTGTCGCCTAAAACGGAAATGACGTCTTTCCCGCTGGCTACAAACAAGCAACGCGATGACGTACTCTCTTGCACAAAGAGCATACTAACCTAGTCAGTATGGGAGCCCGAGCTTGCTTGGGACAACACAATACGATATGTGTACTGAAAGCGTACTGTCTTGCCGTACAAGGCGCTGTTTAATAACGACGTTGAAATAATGTTAACGTTTCACGTCCGTTTGTAAACTGGTCGTTCTAGGTTTATATATGTACAATATCTGTGAGAATCTGCACTCCACTTGTATGTTGAAAACGTTTGCACAGCCGAATCATTGTGTATTTGTGGCATTCTAACGTTGTACTCGCGCTAATGACGTTGTAGTTACGAGAAAATATCGCAAAGACTCGAATTCGCTTATTTAACATAGTTATTTTACATTCAATCTCAGTAAGTTTGTTATGCACCGTTGTGAGATAAAATGTGATTTTCTGTGATTACATCCATGCACGTTTTCGGTGACTAGTACATTTTCCTCGAGCTCCACGTGTAAATCAGTCAAAATCACGTCTTTCTAAATAAAGCAAAACTTTTTAAATACCACTTGGTAGATTTCGTTATTGATGGATGTCAAATATACCTGAATTATAGTGTGCGGGATGTTTAATCGATCCGTCTTCTAGATATTAAACTATGCTCACTGTCTTTTGGAATTGAGTATAATTATGTAATTGGAATCATCGGTTCATATTGCCATTGTTTAGTTTTAACAAGCTTCATTGTAAATTCGTCTTACCTGGCGTCCAAACAGCATGGAAAACAATTGGAAATCTCACCTACATCATTTCAGTGCTAATACATGGTATACATAAGAGAGAAAACATTATTCTTTCCCAATTAATGCGTTTATGATATAGGGAAAAATAGTGCATCAGCGTATGTCACACACAGCCAACATAAAACTGAAGCATCAAATATTAAACGAATACGGGACAAGCTTTAAACATTTACTACATAAATGCACCTTTTTACGCTTCATATATAATCCACTGACAACAAAAAAACCAACAGTTTATATAGTCAAGAATATGCACCATAAATATTAATTTGTGTATCCTAGCAGACGGTGGCTTAAAGCAGGCAGGCGGAAAGTAAAGCAGAATGCACCATAGGGCGCGTTCTGATTTACTCTCAAACTGCCTTAAGTGTTCACTTGTATCCAAAACTAGAAACAGGCTATGTGGTTAATCATTAAAAAAAACTTGGTTGGTAAAGCAATAGGATATACGGCTTCTGCAAACAGTTTGGAATAATATTAGACACAGAGTAACTCTGCGTCTGATCAGGTTTTAGAGTTATTGGCACTTAGAGTTGTTTAAATAGCCAACAGTTTCAAGTACCCTCAATCGAAAACATAAGAATTATTCAAATAGTTTTGCCCGTATATTCAATATGTCTCATGCTAGACAACAATTGTTGCTATGATATGCTCACTGTTAAGGAGAAGAACGTGATAAGCATTATGCTTTCGTTCCAATCCTAAATATGCTGTCAAATATGTGAATATCCATGCTATGTTTTTCCTGAATAAAATATGTTTAAGCTAAGTACTATCATTTTCTACACTTTGTGGCATTTACGTTCCGTTTGGTTTGTTTTGTTTCGTTTCGTTTAAACGAAAACTTGTTTTGTTTTCATTTGCAACCGCAGAAATGATCTGGAATTTGATTGGATATATACCAGATACCGAGTTAATCTGTGTCTGATTAGGATCTTATTTGTTTTTATGCTCATAGTTATAGTCAAAATGCATTTATTCTAGTTGTGAAACAAATTATGAGGTGACAATTGTAAGCGGGCTATATAAAGTTATGATGAAAGAGCAATAACAAAAATAGTTAAGATACAATAAAGAGATATATAGAGAATTAATAATTATTGGTGACATGTAAAGTACTTTTCTTAAAAATGCTTAGAAAATGGCAAATATACACTCTTTTAAAATTCAGAACATTTGCATTTTGACTAAGCGACATTGGGACGAGTGCCAAAGACTTTAGACCCTGGTCAGACGTGGAACAATTCCTTGTCTGACCTTGGTTCAAACTGTTTTCAAAATAGCCAGTGATATTGGTAGTAGCAGTGAAAAAGTCTAAACTATTGTCTAGAGTCTAGACAAGCCAAATGAAAAAATATTCCCTCAAACTCATATATGATATTCTTAAACCCCATTCGCTGCCATGACGTCATCACGTTTAAACCTTTGCCGTCTGCCTTTTATTTCTAAAATTGAAATGTTAGGTAGTTTGAATTAAAAAATATTTAAATGAGTGAAAAACAGTTCGAATCCTGATCAGACGCCGCGTTACGCGGCGTCTGATCAAGACCCCAACTGTTTGCGAACAACTATTGTACTCGGGGTAAGGAAGTGAATATATGAATGATTCACCCTTGCAGGTTCTGATGGCAATCAAACATGAGTTCAACTTTAAGCGAGACAATGTTGCATTATACAGGAAGGAATCACCGTTACTACCAAATATAAGAATACTTGATTTCGATATGTATAAGAAGTGGTTGCTTACAAGCAAGATGGAAAACAAGAAGGAGAGTTTTGCTTAACTTATATCTTTTTTTATCAGCCACCTGTCTTCACCGATGTCAACACGCGCTTGGCTGAGTATTCGTGATTTATAGGACTAAACTGTATTTCAAAACTCTTGAAAATTGCTTCCGAGTTGAAGACAATCAGTCATAACATATAGATAGCGAAGTGTTTCTTTACCAAGAGTATAATAAAGCTGATTTATATATTTCATTTGGACCAATAATCCTGAAGCAAGGTAAAACAAATCGAGATGTATGCGATTACTATGATTATTAACAATATGGCACGACTATAACGTGCATCTCGGCTGATAGACATTTCTCATTTTCTCAACTATACAGCGACACTTCTCTTAAACGACCCTGAAAATAAGCGTGTCGACATTCTGGACTTGTGAGCTTAATACAAGACGAAAGTAATACAGAAATCTTCCAGAAATTTTCTTCATATTTCGCCTTTTAGCATTATTTTCGCTTTTCAACCGTACCACGATTCTTCTTCTTCTTTGAACAAGTTGTAGTACCATAGTGAATTTACTATACTTAACAATTAACTATTATGATTGAGACAAATATCGCTTCAATATGTATTAAACAGCAACCTCTTTTAAAATATCCTCAACCTTGCTATAGGGGGTCTCGCCGAAGCACTCTTTTCCAATAATCACATGTGTGTTAAAACAATTATTACCAGAGCAAAACGTTTGGAGAAAGATCAGACACCGGGTAACATGCCGTCTGGTCATGCTTCATACTGTTTGCAACTCAGATGAAAATAGATCATGAGAATTTTCAAAAATGTGTCTTTCTACATTTTATTGAATTGTGTTTGCGTTTATTTTCGTTTGATTGAAAAGTATATCGTCTTTCCCGCTGTACATCGCTTCCTCTCTACAACGACACCCAATGGGAGACAAGGATTGTGAACGTTGTTCGGAGGGAGTGATAACGCGGTGTCTGCTCTGATTTTAAGCTGTGTGTCACTCGTCATTAATATATTTTCTGTCAAAATGTCACTTTGAAAAAACCCAGCAGACGACAATTTTAACTGACGATATTAACCCTTTCCCCCATAGAAGCGACTTTTAGCGTATTTAATTTATTCCTCCGCTGAAGAAAATAGTTCCAGTTTATACCCTCATGAACAATTACCATTACAAATATTTTATATAGCCTAGCAGATTTTAGCTTAAAGCAGACTGAAAGTAAAGCAGAATGTGCCTTAAGGCACATTCTGCTTTACTTTCAATCTGCTTTAAGTGGTCACCTGTCTTCAAAACTATAAACAGGCTATGAGGTAAAGGGTTAAACCAGTGCAAGCGGTAGACGTAATTGTCCTGTTTAGAGGACTACAGAAAGGGTCGTTGTAAGGAGGGTGTCGTTGTAAGGAGGGTGTCGTTGTTAGGAGGGAACACTGTATTTGTCATGTACTTTCACGCTAGCCAAGTGAAAGACATAAACAACGTTTTTCCAAAGTCAAATAACACCGATAAACCGGAAACAGGAGAGTTGTGGAGGAGAGGCCAGTTTTAATGATTTTCTATGTAATTAGGTACATTTAATATTTCTTTGAGCTGTCAACAGACCTAAAGAATATTGATTATTAGTAAAACGGCGACCATGGTTACCCATCCTTGAGCCACGATTTTAATCGATTTCGTCCCATTTTCAGAATCGATGTTGGCATTGACGAACGGTCTAAGATATGTTTTTTTTATTTCATTCACGAGAAATCTAATAGCCTCCATCAATTCTACATGTATTTTACACATTCCGTCCTAGCGTACAGTAAAACTTCTCTATTACGACCATTTTTGTCAACTATTAAGTGTTTACGACATGTGACTGCTTAAAGCAAGGTGACTGTTTTTGCTGTCACCTTGCTTTAAGCTTTCATCTGTCGTTTATACAATCAACTAGCTTTCGTTAGCGAGGCTTTATTGTATTAAACTGTTTAATAGCAAACAGTGCAGCTCTAGATAAAGCAACATATATATAAATCGGATAAAGAAACAGAAAATAACTCAATATTAGGATTTTTACAACAACGCTTGTCACTGTTCCCCAAACAAGACAGTAAAAAAGTAAAAAGTAAAGTACCAGTTTAAGTCTACTTTCAGTCCGAATGACCGCTCAGCCGACTGTACATTTACCCCCTGATCATTGAGCCATCTTGCCTACAATATTGAGCACTGCTAACATATGGCGCTAAAGCAGCCGCAGTACCGGCTCAGACCCTCACAGGTATAAGACAGTATATCTAACGCTTTTACTGCTGCAATATCGTCTGCTTAAAATTGTCGTCGGCTGTTTTTTTTCTGAAAGTTACGTTTGGACATTTTGACACCAGACCATTAAGATCATTTACAGTTTTGAACTGTTTGCAAATGATCTCCTAGGGTATTAACCTATTAACATCTTATAACATCTCCCTCCGATCAACACACGCAAAAAAAATATTTGTCTCCCTTTACCTGATAGCCTATTTCTAGTATTGAAGATAGGGTACTATTTAAAGCAGGTTGAAAGTAAAGCAGAATGCGCCTTAAGGCGCATTCTACTTTACTTTCAGCCCGCTTTAAGCTATCATGTGTTAGAATATAGAAAATATTCCCCATAATATATTTTATGACTGATTAAATTGGAACTATTTTCTTCAGGGGAGGAATAAATAATATTCGCTAAAAGTCGTTTCTATGGGGGAAAGGGTTAAGTGTTGTTGTAGGGAGGGAGCATTGTTGTTTTATCGCCACGCACGTTGACAATGACATTAGTTGAACATCTCTAAAACGTCACTAAATTATGATGATAATTAGATGTTTACGACAGGTGATTGCTTAAAGCAAGGTAAAAGTGAAACTGGCACCTTGTTTCAAGCTGTTACCTGTTTTATACAACCAATTAGCCTTCGTATAAAAAGAGAGGTTTTAGTGTATTGCAAACAGTCTGGATAAAGATCATACGTAGAGCATATCGGAGACTGATCTGGATTTACACTATTTGTCACTCTCGTCATTATGTCTCTTGCCGACACAATGTAAGCAGCCAGCATTAGTATCCAGATATATCAACACCCTTCCCTGCCATGACTTCATATGCTTGTCGTCAGCTTCTATTTCTCAAATCTTAACGTTAGGCATTTTGACTTCAGACATATTGCAATAAGTGTCAAATAGTTTGGATTCTAATCAAACACACCGTCAATATTTTATGCGCGGTAAGTTTGGACCCTGTTCAGACATATTGTAATCACATATTTTGGCATTCACATCGATTTCACTTTAGTAAGTTTACCTAAAATTTAAATTTGAAAAAATAACAGCAGACAACACGTGTTTAAAACAAATGACGTCATAGAATGATGGGGTTAAATTGGATAGCGTAGCTTTGTATCCCAAAAACCGCACTTGTTTACTCATGGAGGTTAATAACAAATGTTATACTTATTTCTTGCAATAAAGTCTCGCGCTTGTAAAATTACTTTCGTCCTATCAATGTAGTTTTCACTGACCAAGTTTAATGCAAAAAAACCCATAGACGAGGGTCAAACAGTTTTTAGAAACTAATCGTACACCAAAATATATATATTTTTTTTTTGGATAGATATTTTATTGATTTAAACTATACATAGTTTCTCATCAATACAAATATAAATTAACAATACATCATAATAATAGGTACATGTGATAGATACATTCAAATATACAAGCTAACTCTGAAGTGGATTTTAATTTCGCGAATTCCTTAGAACATTTAAGAAAATCATTTTTTATTATCACTGTGTCATAGTGTACCGGGTGTCGTTTCAATATCAAATGTTTTGTGAATTTCTCATTATGCTTTAAAATTATAAAGGATGGTAGGAATGCGATAATTTGGGCCAATTATTATAAAACCCCTTTTCTAGGTTCACATGAATGAATGATGAAGTAATGACATCCTATTGAATTGTCACCCCTTTTCCATTTGTCGAGTCATTTTGAAGATGTCCACGAAAAGTATCTATTATGTTAACCCATTACCCCATAGCCTGTTTCTAGTTTGGAAGACATGTGAACACGTAAAGCAGGTTGAAAGTAAAGCAGAATGCGCCTTAAGGCGCATTCTGATTTACTTTCAGCCTGTTTTAAGCTTTCATCTGCTAGAATATAGAAATATTTCTTATGGTATGTATTCATGACTGTATAAATTGGAACTATTTTCTTCAGTGGATAAGTAAATTAGACGCGTAAAAAGGATATTCATGAGGTAATGGGTTAACCCTTTCACTGCCATTATGACGGAAATATGAGTCTTACATAGTCGCTGTCATATTATCGTCTGCTTCTATTTGACGTCTGCTTTTACATTTAAGATTGTATGTTGTTGTTTTGTTTTTATTTAGGGAACATTGGTATGAGTGTCAAACAGTTTGGACCCTGATCAGACGCCGCGTTATGCGGCGTCTGATCAGGGTCTAAACTGTTGACATGACTGTGTCAATATGGTCGACATTGCCAGTGAAAGGGTTAAGTTACATTTCAAACATTTCTCTTTCTCTACAATTGACGCTTTATTCCAATAACTTTATGTTCATTGGGCACTGTTTAGACGACAAACCTCTAGGTGTCTTAAATGAGCTTTTCTACTTTACCTTTGTCCTTCATTAAGCTGCCACCTGTATTTAAGACCAAATATTTACCATATTTTGAGTGGCTGCCTATCAATGCTGCAATTTTGTGTGTGAAACTTGACAAATTCAATTTACTAGTGCATAAACCAACTATCGCAGTGAAATCACCGTGATAATGATAAAGTCATTAATAATTGCAATGGTGGCAGTGATTTTAAGGACTCGTTACAGTAATAAAATCAACAGCTGAATCCAGTCAATAATGATCATAACGAAAGGTTTTATTGCAAATTATTCACCTAGTTATAAATAAATAACTCTGACATAAATGTGATTACAATTAATATAATATAAATCTACAAAGTTACTATTATGTTCAGCGGCCATTCACTGAAGGTGAAAGCATGTCATTGCAATACCAAAAGCTGATTATTGGAGAGAAAACACAATGCAGAAAGTAGTTAATAAAATTTATGTACTGTTTTTGTTTTGCATTATTTGATACGTGTTTATAGATGAGGCTTTGTCTTTAAATAACTTACGTGTAAACACAGTTCGTTATTTAACATGTTCCAAATGTTAGTAATTACTTATGTTTGTAGAAAAGTTTACTTTTGTCAGCAGGTATTGAGCGAAGGAGACAGCAGATCTCTGCACCTTGAAAACCAGGGCATTGAAAATGAAAAAAATACAGATGGTAACACAAGAGTCTTCATTTATTACGTTCGTTCTACATTGATGTGTTACCTGTCCATACTATTATTTACCCGAATAAACTTATCGTTTAGCGCAACATTTCTTTAATACCTGAAAAGGTGATTTCTTGTACATGTATTTATGGGAAATTCTAGCTTTGTTCAGCAACAAATCAGTCAATGAGGCATGTCGCTGCATTGGTGAAATATGTTTAATGAGGAACAACAATAATGCTAAAATCTGACATAAGAACCTTTTGACTTTTGCATACCTTTATTTATCTACTTATTTCTTGCAGGCTTTCCGCGCGTGCTTTATTGTTTTATTGCAAACATTAATAACAATGTGACTACTTTGTTCGCCTAAAATATCCCAACCAAAACTTTCTTTTCACTTTAAGGTAGCTCGCGGGTGAGCTTAGTTTTCATGAAAGGTGTTATGTAAACGGTTGGTAGTAGATGTGGTACGTATTAGGGATAAAACATATTTAGTAATATTTTATTGCTCAATTGATTTACATATTCACACAAGCATCATACATTTATTTGTTTAAAGTCCCATTGTGTTTTCAGACCTTTTCTTAATGTCTGAAATACGATAACGGTTAATAATAATGTTTGAACACTCTTATGGGCCAAACTGATCTATGAAATGATGAAGACGGACCTAAATCACCAAAAAGGGCGATTTAAAATCATAACAAACCGAAACTAGAACGTCTGACATAAACATTACCACACGGCTTAGTATCACGTGATACAGCCGGAATCAACTTCACAGGGTGCAACCGTATCTACCTCCGCCCGTCCCTCCATCAGTCAGTTAGACTATCACACTTTTTTGTCCGCTATCGATTTCGAATATTTTTTATCTGATCTTCCACAAACTTGCTGAAAATGTTCATTGATATAAAATCAAGGTTTAGTTTGATTACTACTAAAATCGCATAAGGTATATCTGAGTTATTGCCTGTTTATTAACAAAATGACTGTTTCAGTCGTTTTTGCACTCTAACACATACAGTTTTTATCGGATATTCACTAACTTGCTGAAAATGTTTAATTATATTAAATTTAGGTCTAGTTTGATTATTACAAAAATTGCATGTGGCATATCTGACATTTTGCCCTTTTTGTATTAAAAATGACTGTTTTTCAGCAAGTGTTGCTCTCTAACACAAATACTTTGTTTTGAATCTTAACCAAACTTGCTGAAAGTTTTCATTAATATAAAATCAAGGTTAAGTTTGAATCCTACTAAAATCGCATAAGGTATGTCGGAAAAATAGCCCTTTAATTATTAAAAAAAATGGCTGTTTCAGCCTTTTTTGCTCTCTAACACAAAGAGTTTTCATCGGATCTTCAGCAAACTTGTTGAAATTCTTTATTGATATAAAATCTAGGTCCAGTGTGATTATTACTAAAATCCCTTAAGGATTATCTTAGTTATTGCCCTTTATGTATTAAAAAGGACTGTTTCATCATTTTTTGCTCTCTAACACAAATGCTTTTATATTGATTTTCACCAAGCTTGCTGAAAATGTTTATTTATATGAAATGAAGGTTTGGTTTGAATACTACTAAATTCGCAAAAGGCATGTCTGAGTTTTTTTACCTTTAAGAGCAATTCTCTGTAACCATCAACCTGGTTATATAGGGGGGTCGGCACGCATAGTCACCGATTTGCATGAAACTTACACCATTTGCACCTCTCTACATGAAATGAAAAAAAATACTCCGAAAATTTATTTCCCATATCCGGTTGTCATGGTAACGTGAAAACAAGATTTTCGCCAAAAACCAGTGTTTTTGGTGAGTAAAATATGGCAAACTCACATACTTTTTCACAGAAAACTGTACATATTTAATATAAAATGACATTTGTATGTTAGACTATGACACTTTGCCAATAAAATAGCATCGTAGGATTCAACTCAACATTACACCCAATTGGTAGGCACGTGCGATCTTTAGGGGCCAATATACTGAAAGTGAGAAATCATGATTTTGTCATACTTTAAGGACTTGTAGAATATTTACGCATCCATGCTGAACTTGAATACGATCACTAATAACAAGTACCAACTGTGTTGTCTACGGTTTTGGAAAAACACCTTTGGGATTCAGGTTGCTAAGGGGGTAACCATGGCAACGAAACTATCAACTTTTTAATGTTGTAATTTCCTATGTAACTGAGCAGCATTGCTTAAAAGGTACCAAGATCACTCTGAAATTGCTATAACCATATATTTTAGTGTTATAAAATGACAGTAGAAGACAACACATGCAGATATTAGTTGGTAACTATGGTAACTCCTGCCAAAAGAAAGTAATTTACTGAAAATGTATGCCAAATTCAAGACTTTTGGAACGCAAAATACAGCAAACTATCAGAACTATTACACACTTTCTTAAGTTAGTTTCATTATCAGGTTTGCAAGTTAGCACTGTCTTATAAACATTCACTGTTAAGATGAAAACGGAATTTGGTTGCCTTAGTAACCGCTCAAGGCAGTTTCTAAATAAGAGCTTATATCGAAAATGTGAGTCAAACTAGAGTTTTTTTTAAGGAAAAGTACAGCAACATATCAGAACCATGGTACCATAGTTTCATCATCAAACTTGATAGTTAGCAGTGTCGTATAAATTTCACTTTAAACATGAAATTAACATTTGGTAACCATAGCAACCACTCACAATATATGCTAAATAACAGCATTGTATCGAAAATATGTGTCAATTCCAGGTAAAAGTATTAAAAATGAATGTTTCAGCATTTTTGCTTTCTAACACATACAGTTTTTATCAGATATTCACCAAACTTGGTGAAAATGTTTATTAAAATAAAATCTAGGTCAATCATATTAACTACCAAAATCGCACAAGGCATGTTGGAGTTATTGCCCTTGAATGACTAAAAATTGACTACTTCAGGCTTGTCAGCTTTCTGACTCAAACAGTTTAAATTGGATCTTCACCAAATTTGCTGAAAATAATATTTGTATAAAATCTTGGTCCAGTTTTATAAATACCCAAATCGCCGAAGGCATGTTGGAGTTATGGTTCTTCAATTTTAAAATTTTGCTATTTTATCCTTTTTTGCCCTGTCCACTCTGTAAAAGGACCAGTTTTCATTCTATTTTAGCCAAATATTTGGTCAATGGTTGCATGTGCTTCATCTTAGCCGTGTTGGTAATAAGTTAAGTAATAAATGACCACTCCATTTCTCCTTTACCTTTTGAAGGATTTTCATTCAACTGTATTCGATTTTTTTCTTGACCTAGATTTAATACCAATACACATTGTCAGCAAGTTTGGTGAAGATCCAATAAAAAGTGTTTGTGTTAGAGAGCAGAAAATGCTGAAACAGTCATTTTTTAATTATTCAAGGGCAATAACTCAGACATGCCTCATGCGATGTTGGTAGTTATTGAACCTGACCTAGATTCTATACTAATAAACATTTGTAGCAAGTTTGGTGAAGATCCAAAAAGAAGTGTTTGAGTTAGAGAGCGGACAAGGCTTAAACAGTCATTTTCAGCAAGCTTGGTAGATCCTCCGTATATTTTTTAAACGCTCACCCACCTGTGAATATTATTTACACGTTTTGACTGGATCTCATAGTTTAACCCTGTGCCTACTGGTCGTAACTTTACGGAGTTTACAAACTGTTTGAATCTAGAAAGACGCCGCATAACGCGGCGTCTCATCTGGATCCAAACTGTTTGACACTCGTCTTAAGGTTGTTTAATTAAAACAATGCATAAATCTAAAATGAACAAATTTTGCAGACGACAATGTCAAAGCAGACGTCTGTGCAGCAGAATAAGGATTAACCGCTTCATTTTCAGTGCTCCAGATAAACGGGAGTAATCTGAACTATTCCAACATTTTCTCACTCATTTCAGCACCGAATGCTATGGTGTAACTACTGATTAAACCGTCTCTTCGAGACAATTTTAATGAGTATGACACCATCGGGTTTAAAAGCAGAAATAAAGATTTTTAGTTTTCGAAATACTTCCGTTACCTGGAGCCCTGTAATTACAGAGTTGTCTTTCTTTCCATTCACAAGGGTGGCTTTTTAATTTGTGCCGCAGAAAAAAAAATTATAAATAAAAATTAAAAAGCGAATTTCTTAGATAAAGCCGGTATTTGTGAAAGAATCACGTTACTTGTAGTTCAAATGGGACTTCAAACAACCGTTTTATGCAGGTTTCTCAAAAACACAATGCGGCTTTAACATAAAAATGGACTATTAATTCCTAACAAACATGTTTGGTGCCCAGTGCTAGTAATATGTAGCCATATCTGAAGTCGAGTAACTCGGTGTCTGTTGAGCCTCAAAACACTTTGACCTTTCATATCAAAATAAATTGTCAATACATGTTTTGTTTTTTCAAAACAACGTAATTTTCTACAGTCCATTGCATCCGAGAACGATGACGATGTCCTACCGTAAATGCATAAATGATTTTTCTAAAGTTCTGGACACATCAGATTGACGTAAAACCAGATGTATGTTATGTTACAGCTCCAATTACAGATTGTTTAGGAACTTCAGGTTGTCTTCATTATTTGCAACATCGCAAACTCTTTATGATTCGTATCAAATCACTTAGTTTCATTAACAAACATTCTACATGATTTAGAACCGGATAAACCCCATTGATCAGTCTCGTGAGCAAAACCGCTGATGCAAATTTTGAAAACACGTAACTAGGGTATAAAAGCATACTTTTTCGATCCTCACAAATTGATTAACTTTCATTAAAAATTCGTTTTCTTGGTTCACAGCTTTCAGTTAAGATGTGACTATTTACGGAGCTGTACAATAATTCCTCTAAAGAAGACGTTATTACCACTGTTATCTGCCCTCAGATCTATAACCATAAAACTGGGTTCGGCCTGTATCCATATTGGTATAAACACATGCAAATTTTATTTCACCAGCGTTGAATTCATTCTCAAAATAATTTACATAAACGTGTGAATTTTCTGAAGCGCCTGCGTGTGGCGCCATCTAGGAACCGAACATTGTCCTGACATCGTCAAAGGCCACAGTGTCACGAAGCCAAGATGCATGCAATTAAGATGGAGATGATAAACATATGTTTTTCCAAGCTCACACTTTTTAGCAATAATCCAAAACGATACTATTTGTAGCAAAAACCAAGTTTAACATTATCTTTGCACCATTCTTGATATTGTCACTTATGTGATTTTCAAACCATTTTAAACCAGTCCGGACGTCGAGTTCCCCCGCGCCTGATCTTGCTTCATGGATCCTCAGTTTTGAAAAATAGCGTTTTATCGATTGCATTTTCATTTAGGATGTGCAAGACTAAAAGTAAACAGTTATCAAAGACATTTTTATTGCTTTATGATCGATAGTAATTAAAGGTGTCAACTAACGGTCAAAAACTGTTTTTAGCGACCATTCAAACCAAGATATAGGGTCAATATTTATGGCAGATGGTTGCTTTATGTAAAACAAAACTGTACGTATTGAATGAGACATTTGAAACATTTTTCTCAATCCAAGCAGGTGGTTGTGTAAAAAAGGTGACAGTAAGGCGTAGCTTTCCGTTTCTTTTATCCAGCTTTAAAGCTACCTATCTCAAAAGCAATAGCTAGATATGATGAACAATGACAAACATTCATCTGGCTATATAAATTAACCCTTTACCTAATAAGCTGTTTATAACATTAAAGATAGGTGATCACTTAAAGGAGGTTGAAAGTAAAGCAGAATGTGCCTGAGGGCACATTCTGCTTTTCATTCAGCCTGCTTTAAACTACCATATGCTAGGCTATATAAAATATTTGTGATGGTAATTTTTCATAAGGGTATAAACTGGAACTATTTTCTTCAGCGGAGTAATAAATAAAACACGTTAAAAAGTCGCTTCTATGGGGGAAAGGGTTAAAATGTGTTTCTAGAGAGCAAAAATACTCACTCATCCTGCGAACACCAACTCGAAAAGTCCGGGTTTTTTTTATTAAGTCTAGTCAATTATTTTATTTTACCAAGATAAGATTGTTTTTGCTATGTATTGCAAAATGGCAATTAGTCTAAACCCTGTTTAGAGAGATTTTAAGAAGCCCCTCTGGTCTATATCTATATTTTTGCAAATGACAATATATACTCTCACCGGTATTGTACTGTTGGTATACAACGCGTATTCGTGACACTAGGGGTTAATTTGATACAGCATCTGACATGTATTTCTTAACCATTGAATTGTTGACCCTTGGTAAATAGTAACTTTACACTGACCCTCCATGCTCTTTGTCGCCAATGTATTATACTCTGAAAATGAAACAAACGATATTGCATTGTATGTATTATATTGTATTTATCCTGACCAGAGGGTTCATGCAGGAGTTTTCTGATCAGGTAATACACAGTTTGTAATTGATATGGACTGGCCTCGTACATAAAAGAGAATAGATAATAACAGATAAAGAGATTTCGAATTATCAACACAGGTAGGCTGCACCATCAAAAGGGATAATTCTATAACCCGCTCAGCCTATTACGAGCCATTGATACTGTTGACTTTACTCTTAAATCGTTTTTTGAACAAATATGGTATTTAATAAGCATTATTCTTACTTGTTACAGAATATTTATCAGGTATATTTCTTGATTGTTAACCCTTTACTCCATAGCCTGTTTCTAGTTTTGAAGAAATGGACACTTTATAGCATGTTGAAAGTAAAACAGAATGCGCCTTAACCCTTTCCCCCATAGAAGCGCCTTTTAGCGCATTCAGTTTATTCTTGCCCTGAAGAAAATAGTTCCAATTTATACATTCATAAAAATGTATAATACAAAATATTTTCTATATTCTAGCAGATGATAGCTTAAAGCAGGCTGAAAGTAAAGCAGAATGCGCATTCTGCTTTACTTTCAACCTGTTTTAAGTGGACACCTATATTCAATTCTAGACATATGCTATGTGGGAAAGGGTTAAGGCACTTTCTACTTTAATTTCAGCCCGCTTAAAGCTACCATCTGCTAGGATATAGGACATATTTCTTACGATCCATATGAATGACTATATAAAGTGGAACTAATTTCTTCAGTGGAGGAATAAATTAAAGGCGTAAAATGGCGTATTTATGCGGGTAATGATTTAAAATCACTTTTGGTATTAAATTGCAAAATGACAAATGGTGCAGACCCTGACCAAAGCGCTCTTTCAGGACGTCTATATTAGTCACTATGCGTCAATCAGTTAAAACACGCCTGGTGTTTCATATACGTAAGAATGTTGAAATAACTGCAGTGTTTGTTTTGAAACAAATAATTAGTTTGAACCCATACGTGTTTCTCAACATCTTTTGAGCTTTGGTTTTCTTGAAATAGACTCGGCGTATTTATGAAATAATTTATATTTCATCCTAGGTGATCAGTCATTTTGGACCAAAAACCAATTAGCCATTATCCTGTCAGTGTATCTTTTGTATAAAAGGTGTTATAATATTTACATGAAGTCTATATTCTTCCGGATAAAATACATAATTATATACCAATATTATACAATTTGGAGCCTGAGCAGACACCGAGTATCTCGGTGTCTGAACATGTTCCAAACGGTTTGCAAATGACAAAAAAGTTACAGCATTCAGGATAAGGGTTTTAAATCAACTAACAAAACTTATTTTGCCCGAACCAAACTAAAATTTGAAATTATCCCCGCATAATTACCACTAGTCGTTTTTAGAAAATAATCTAAAATCAAGCGATCTCTTTCATTTTCTCATTTGCAGTCATATGATGTTTCACTTGTATGGAGATTTTTGCGATGTGCTGTCTCTAGCGCTCTGGTACGTGTTGACATCCCTCGAACGATAACGACGTAGTCGACACATACCGGCCCAGGTGAACCCGGGATAGATCGCTTGATCAGGAAAATATAATGGATTCTGTATGAACCCCAGTCCGCTTATCGCTGCTTCATTCCGTCAAACAGCACTGATAAATCCCTATCATGAAACGTTGGGACGACCAGTTTGTACGTAGTTGTTTTGTCGAAGATCTAGATAAAAGTTAGCCATCTTTTTCATGAATAAAAGACCCCAAATCCATACCCATTTCATTTGTTCAGTGTGTGTTTACGAATAAAGATGGATATTTTCCTGCTTTCTGTAAAATGTTAAAATTCTGGGACATGAAGTTAAATATATTTTAATGGATTACAATACACCTTTGTGTAACGATGTACATGTTCTTATGGCGTCTTGATGGTGTAGTGACTTCTGTAAGTCTTGTGACCTTATTTAATCAAAGTGTTTCGATTTCTTTCGAATATTTCTTTGGAATGTACGTTGGTAGTATCGCAATGCACTTTTACACATGCTGCCAGACTTCATTAAGCAACAATTTACATACATAATATTGGGAAAATGGCTTAGTTCAAGTTAGAGTTTATACAGGTAGTTCCGTAGGATTTTTCTGTATTAAATTAGTTCTGGAATATCCAATCAACAATGGTGTAACTGCATTGCTTTATTTCTTCATCAATGATTACGTAGCACACTTTAGATTGTGAATTCATTTACCCTTATTTTAATGGACATGGCTATGTTGATTCTAAAATGTAAAACGTTACTTTAAACTTTGACATGCTATGTTATTGTCGTATGAAAAATGTGTCCTCTTGAAAGATTTGATTTTTCTGCATGATCATAGTGCCAAGTAATTTGGATCAAGCTGAGACTCCGACTTACTCTATGTCTGACCAGTATCTTAACCGCTAACACCATATATCACACATTTGCGCGCAGTGCGCAGAAGGTTAAGGACAAGAAGCTATAACTACTTAAGATATTCATACATAAAAAAACATTAAATACGAATAAAGGAAACTATTGGCGTTTATGATTGGTGCGTACTAAATTTAAGAACGGGGTCATTGCTGTATAAAGTTACATGTTTATAACCCCTTTGCTGCCATGACGTCATCCGCTTTAAACAAGTGTCGTTTGCTTTTATTTCTAAAATTTAAGTATAAGGTAAAGAGACTAAAGTAGTATTGTACTGCGTATCAAACATTCTGAATCATCATGAAACGTCGCATGACGCGGCGTCTGATCAGGATTCAAACTGTTTGCAAATAATAATCAGGGATCCAGATAAGGGGAGTAAACTTAACAAATCCAGTGTTTTCTCAATCATTCAACACAAAATCCTTTGGTTTTACTACACATTAGAATCGTCCCGGAGAGGAGATTCTAATGTGTAGTGACACCATATGGTTTAATGCAGAAATAAAGATTTTAGTTTTTGAAATACTCCCCTTTATCGGGTTCTCTGAATAATTGCATTCTATGTATTGCAGTGAAGGGTGGAAATTTTGCACACTGAAACTATACTATTAATTTGTCAAATATGATGTTATATCTACAAAACAATGTTGTGTGACATTAGGTATGTATTGCGTAATTGCAACACGTTGTTTGAAAATTGGTTTTTCATATACATATGTATCTTATTTGCTTCATTACTATGTTTCCTATATGGTTATGGTGCATGTGTATTTACCTTGCCAATTCATGCCTATAATCAATAAAAATAGACATAAGCAAGCAGAGTAGAGATTTGCGGTAATGCAGCATTGTTTTCAGTTTCAAATACAAACGGAATATTACTATACTTTGCATATCTTATGCACCGGATCACTCGAGTTGTGTGTGTAAAGGCTATATCCAACGAGACCGGAGGTCGAGTTGGATATAGCCTTTACACACACAACGATATAATATATGCAAAGTAAAGTAATGTTCCTTTTATTATATACCTCTTATAATAAAAATAAAATGAAAAACGATAGAAATGTTTCGAGCGTTACTATAAATAAACGGGATTTCACATACGTCACACTTCGGGGAATGGCGCGTGAAAGTAAATACTCGCTATTACGACCACTAAAACGAATGCTAATTGATTAAATAATAGAGAGGTGACAGCTTAAAGCAAGGTGACAGTGAAACAGAAAGCTCCTAAAGGAGCTTTCTGTTTCACTGTCACCTTGCTTTAAGCGGTCACCTACCGTAAACACCCTAATACTTAACATACTTTAGTAGTCGTAATAGAGAGGTTTTACTGTAGTTCCGAACTTCCGACTACACAGTAAACGTTCTTTTCCCATTACACAAGGTACATGGGTAATACGGAATTTTCAATCCGTCAAGGTGTATTTGTTCGATAAAATACAGAAATATTTCGGGCAGAACATTAGTAGGTATATAATAAAATTATATAGTGTATGGAAAAACACTGCAGTGTCATTAAAACACATTTGTATTCATTGCAATATTCAGGTATAAATGGATTAATACAACGTAAATGTCATTATCAATTCCATAGTACATGCCTATTCCTACAACGGCAATTCTCTTCTAAACCGTCTGTTTCAACTTTTATCACGGACAAACTATCGTCTCCTAAGTCGCCTATGGAGTTGACAGGAATAATATAAAAAGCAATCTTATATCTAGTACTGCTAGACTGTTTTATACAAACCATTATACTCGTATTCATTTTCAGATCTCAGTTGTTCATCTTTTTGTTTTCAAGTAAAATATATTATTTGAATATGTAATTTTGTATCAAACATCAACTACCATAACACGAAAAACCATGTTATAACCCCATTTACTGCAAGCCTACCGCCTGCTTCAATTTTATATCCAAATTTCCCTTCATAATTGACTTAAATGCTTAGCCTTTTTAAAACAGTCGAAACAAGTGTAAAAGTATGGCGTCTGATCTGGAGTCATATTGTTTTGTAATTGACATATCTAATAGCAGTAAAACAAAAACAGCACCAATTTTATACATATACCATTGCTCATAGAAATTAAAAGGGATTTAACAAGAAAATGAGTTATTTTGCTTTAACAAACTTTAAATTTTAATCGAAGCTGACTTTTTTACTTGTTTCTTCAAGTCAAACGTGTTTTAGGTGGTTATTACAAGTGTCTTATTACAGGGTGAAAGAAATGAAAAACAAAAGTTTATTCTGCATTAGGATTAACCCATTTGTACTGAGTGGATTCTTTTATGTCAATATATCAAATTAGTCAAATGTTTTTAATCTAAGGGGTGCATGGACCTGCATGAAACGTTTTATATTGGTCTTGACTGTTTGGTTTGGTATTTTTGTATGAATTGATCTTGCCGTAGGATAACTGACATTGATACAGTGGAGAATCTGTTATTCTTTCCCGTTTAAACGCAAACGTACGCAAACGCAAAGCGCTAAAACGTAGAAAAGAACAACTTTTTGACAATTTTGATATTTCATGTTTATTTTGGTGGCAAACAGTTTGGAGCCTGATCAGACGCCGGGTTACCCGGCGTCTGATCTGGCTCCAAACTGTTTGCACTGCAAATAATAGTTTTAGCGTAAACGCGTTTATCGGGAAAGAATAACACATTCTCCACTGTATGTATACAAAAATAGCCAAACCATTCCTTATTTATATCAGAGAGGATTTTTTGTTCATATTTCAACATTTAACATTGAATTGATATACATATTTGGGTATCTAATTTTTTAATCATGCATTAATTCGGGTCTATTGAAAAGATAAATGAATTTCGCTCAAAATGTATGAATATTTAATAATAGAAGAGGAAAACGATTTTATTTCACACGTATGTACTGCTGAAACGATATCAAACACGTTCAGAGGTATCACAAGTCCAAGGTAACTAGGTTTGATACTCAGATTTTATCAAAACTGTCACTTTCTGTATCTTATGGCATTTCGTTTGGGTTATGTTTTGATAAAACGAGAATTAGTTACATTCGCAACAATGTACTATTTGTAAAAATCTTTAACGATAAATTGTTGAACTATGAAACTATAAACCTTACTATTTTAATTATAACATTGCAGACTAGTATTGAACGTCTTTCTATGTACAGAAATGTGACCACACATGAACTACTACATGATAATTATGAGTTTAGTTCCAAATATATATAACTTCATTGTTACTCAATGTTTCACATTTGTCAAATTCTTTTGGAATAGGCAATGCATTAAATGTAATAGAATCATCAATTTTTATTGTTTTGAGAAAATATATTTCAGTTTTGTTATCGAATGTCTCTATTTAACCAGTTGGCCATTTTACTATAATTTATAACGATAAAATCAGTTGAATATTTTATTAGAACAGAGATATCTAAAACACATAAAATATCAATATGGCGAGGAATGGCAGTGAAACATAATTAGTCACATCACATAAAACAATGCCCCCCCCCCCCCCCTCCGCCTACACGAGGTAAACAATGCCAAAAGTCGATATCAATCTCATACAGTTTAGAACCTGATTAGACGCCGAGTAACACGGCGTCTAATCAGGTTCCAAACTGTCTGATACTCATATTATTTCTAAAACACTAAGAGTAAAAGCTACAAAACACTTTAAGAAAAACTCATATTCTTTTGCGGTTTTTTTCTCGTTTAAACGAAAACGAATAATGCTTTTCCTTAATGAAACAAGTTAATTTTTATTAACACCATGAACTGACACTGAACAATCACGAATAGGTTTTCGGTTTAAACAAAAGTAAATGCAAACTGACTGCACTATTACCAAAGACCAAATAAATGGCTATTGCTTTTTTAATGTTTCCGACTTATCTTAACCTTTGTGTCAAGTAGTTTAGAACCTGACTTTACGCATTTTGACTGAAGACGCATCGATTGAAGTGTCAAAAGTAAAAAAAAGTTTAGATTATGATCAGACGCCGAGTTAATGGCGTCTGGTCTAGTTCGAAACTGTTTACATTTGATCGCGGTCTTGGAAGTACTCGCGCTTTTAGTGTGCAATAATAACGTTTCAACCCCTGTCACCAGACACGAAACAAATAAAACATGATTGAAAACATAAGCGAGACATTGATAGAAATATTAAAAATATGACATGTTTATGAGTATAATATCATATAAATAAAATCGCCAATACATTAAAAGGACAAGGTGAACAAAGCCAATTGATTTAGTTTTCCAGACACCAAATGTAAAACACTTATATCAAGTCTCTTGTTTCAATTTAAGTTTTGAAATTGCATCATCATTTTAATACTGCACTTATTTACAATATTCTGTATGATGCAGTAATAATCTAGTTTCAAATATAGTCTGTATGTGTTATAACATAGGTCTCCAGATAAAGTACTTATGTTTACCGAAACCGTATTGTATGATAATTCATTAGTATCGTCTCGAAGAGAGGATGTTAATTTGTTGACTCCGAGACAGACTACAATGATATTTGCAAACAGTTTGGATCCTGATCAGACGCCGCGTAATGCGACGTTTGATCAGGGTCCAAAGCCTGTTTGACACCGATATCAATGTATCTCCAGTTATAAACGCTTAAAATCTCAATTTTTTAAATTAAAACGGACGACAAATTTATTAGACGATAGCATGTCAACAACTGGTTTTTACGTCAAAGTGGCAGCGAAATGGTTAATGAATAGTCATTCCAGTCGGGTTCGGTGCAGACACGGAGAGAATGTTTAAATGTTACTTTACTCTCGCTGTTATTCATTCAGATGTAATTTCGAATTTAAATAATTATTTACAAGCTATTTAGCATTTCTTATTATTTGATAGAACATATGAGATAAAGATACGATTGTACACATCTTTTATATACCAATAGCATGAAGTAGAACTCATTTCTTCTCGTAGAAAACGTCTGTTCGCACATAACTGATATCAAATTCAAACCATTATTTGGCGTCTGGTTTGGCTCAAAACTTTTTGTTAAAAGTTAAAACAAATGCCGACAATTTCAAAACATGTTCGCGTTTGCGTTTCGTTTCCTTTGAACGGAGAGTACACGTTTTAACCTAATGTAAAAGAGTAAATCTCGTGAATGATTAAGGATACCAGAAAAAAATGTCAAGAACGTTCTGTTAAATATTTGAATTCAAAATAGCTTTCTATAATATAAAAATGACACCAAAAGAGTAATTATACACCCTGATAGCACTTAACTATTTGACGTTCACATTTTGAGATCAAAGTAAATCTGGATACTTTTCATCATTTTAGTTCATTGTGATACCGTTTAGTTTCATTTAACACAAACAAGTAGATGTAGTGAACTTAAGGCAGAAAGGGAGAAAACCAGAAAGCATATTTACGTTTACCCTACACGAACGCTGAAAATATACCCTCCATAAGATTGGTCGTAATGTGGGAACGTTCCTATTTTAACATACACTTTGCATTTCATTCATAAATGAGCAAAACCGTAAAATTATTTGAGATCTCATGCTTCTTAATTATGAAAGTTGTACTCACCAAATACATGCCCATATTTAAATCTAAGGTACGTTTTACTTAAATGTTAATCATTAAGTGCTTCATAAGTTAAACGTGTTCATTGTTAATTGCCCTCTGTGTTGTTTGCGTCTATTTATTAAGCCCTTTGCACCCTACGAGCGAATTAATATGTAGATTTATATGGATGCATATTGATGCATATGCGATGCCGAGTTACTAGGCCTCTCACTTGCATCGAACATGTTTATCACTCTCGCGATATTTTCTGAAAAAAAAATCAGATAAAACAATGGAGAAATGATACTGATGGCAATATTGTTGCATACGAGCATTGCTATAGCGTGCTTAAGGTAATTTGAAACAGTTTTAGCATTGTTAAATGCCTACGTACACAATTATAATTAATTCTGTTATGTTAATAAGATTTCGTTGAACCAATGTACCGATTAATTGAGTTAATGTTCACACGCTTTTCGAAATTTGTAATTATTAATAACTTATACTAGATTAGATTTTTATTTAATTTTGAAAATACTAATTATAATTTTGACACAGTAGTTCTTAAACTAACAAAAGACGACTGACACTGATATTTACAAATCCAGTGTCTGATCAAGATCCATAATATTTAACCTTAAATATAAGATATAACATGAGTGGCCATAATTTATTGGATTTATTAAACGAGTCTTTCAGAAACGATAAAAACGAAGCTTTGCCGAGTTTTTATCGTTTTCTAAAACAACTAGTTTGATAAATCCAATAAATTATTAACACGAATGTTATATTCTTTTTATAACATAACCTAGAAAAGTTTTTTATCGCAGCCTTTGAGGTCAAGTGAATGCTAAGCATGATATAAGTAGATCTATACAGGAAAAAAGTTGTTCCAAATCAACCCCGTTCACTATAATGTTTATGTTATTATATGTATTAATAAGCACTTTCATGTAGTTCTTATATTGATTAATTACACCAAAAATCTATAAATTGAATCTACATCATGGAAAGAAGACGTTGGAAATTGAACGCATGGAACGCATTTTAATGACGTCACAAGTAACGACGTCGTGGCGTGCCTCATTTGCATAGTTATTTAACTAGTTATATATGACATTTAAACAACGGGTGTTATTCAACGCTCACGCCGTCTGTTATGTTATAATATTAATATGCTTTTCAGGCAAACATGCATATAAACTAGTTTTTTTAGGTTTAAGTAGAATATAACAAGGCAAGTGTTAAATTAATATCACGGTAAAGTACAGAATCCATAAGCAATTTTTACGGTTTTACTGAGCACATCCCACCCTAGCGAGCTGCATACGCGGCTGTTATAAACAGTTGTCCTGAATAGTCAAACATGGGCTAGACTTAATTAGAAACTGGAATTGTCCATATACATTTCCAGGTGTCTGATGTAATTTGATTGGAAAACATTATATGAATGTCAAAGGAGTCGGATCTTGATCAAACACGCCGAGTTATTCAAAGGTCTTATAAATATCCAAACTGTTTCTACATACCAGTTCGCTCCCGTTAAGGTAGTGACAGGGCTAATGCATTTATCTATTCGTACAATTAAAATATTATCAATGCATCATAGCAAAAATGGATATAAATGTCTGTATGTTTTATTAGTATAATATTTCAAATTAATAGTCCAAAACTACACAGTTTTTGCCTCTTCGACTAGTTATTGTCGAATAATGTAAAATGCCACAATGCAGAGTTAAAAAATAATACGAGACCATGCGCTAATATTTGGGCAAGCAAATAATACACAACTTTTGTTTGGTTTCTAATAATTTTACGAAATATAAATGTAACATGTTGAAACAGTCTGATAAAGTACCTACATTCTACTATTTTATTCATCAAGTGGCAACTAAATACATATAGCAGTAGGTGACTCTCAGCTAAAAGTACAGAAAAGCTTTTAACTTTATTGAGCCATTTCGTGTTTACTGAAACAGGGATTTACATTCCGTCGAACACTTTACTTTATTTTCCATTTTTTCAGTCGTCATAATCAGTGTTGTGAATGATGTCAACCGGATTATCAGCCAATTAATCGGCCCCCAGGTGTGAGAATGCAGATTACGATCTAACCCTAGAAACCCAGATCACTTAACCCCTTCACTGCCATGACGTCATTTGTATGAAACAATTGTCGTCTGTTTTTATTTCTCTATAAAATTTAGGTATTTTGACGACCTGAGTATTATCATAATGAGTTTTAAATAGTTTGGACACTAGGGGTAAGGCACCAAAAGTTAATAAAAGCAAATCGGTTTAATGCCATGAGCCTAAATAATGTTCTATACACTTACCAAACGCAAAACTATGGGTCATAAAGAGTTCATAGATATGCAAAACTTTACTGTTGTCCTGCATTTTAATTTTAGGGACTACCTTTCTTAAACGATTCAAATTTAAATGTTTTTAATTTGCTATAAAACCTCCCTTACAGAGGAAACGTTTTACTCAGTCTAGGAGGATTCGGTTTTGAAATATTGGTTTACATGGTTTTACTTTTATTCACGTAGATGTATTGTTGCGCAACGGATGTTAAACTTCCATAAACTTTATGGGTTTTGTACGAGCAAAGTAGTGAATATGCTCCTTAATATCACCAACTTAAGCTGCTATGGTCCATTTTATAAATCATCAATATAAAACCCAATAACAATGTCTAAAACTGTTGTAACTTGTCAAAATACGATTCATTGATGCGTCATCTGCCTTGAATTAATTGCCGTCTGTTTGACTAAAGTAATGTCGTAATAAGTTGCTTTGGGTAAGACAGTGAAGAAGTTAAAGCATTATTAAAACCCTTGTGTACCCTAAAGTCTACACTTTTTTACGTAACTTCTCATTAGAATCGCATCTACGAGACGATAATAATAAGTAACCACAGAAAGGGATTTTATGGGAGCAGCATAAAACAAGATTTAGTGGGAGCAGCATAAGGACGAACATGTTTGATATGTTTTGTTTCTTCAATCTTATCTAATACACTGGACTGATATGATTTCAAATAAACAATTAAGATAACGGATGAGTAATCAAATTGAGAGTATTTCCATTTAAACGTTGCTGAGTGTATAATTATTTTAGTTTAAACATGTTTTATTTCAAAACATTCACAAACCAACGTGAAAATACATATAAACGTATAAAGTAAAGGGTTAGATCGGAAGTTTAAAGCTTATCGAGATCTTCTCCTGTGTATATATGATTAAATAATGACCCATGCAAATTTTGGTAAGCAAGCATGCATGTGAAATATATTGGTTGTTTGCAATATTTAAGATATGAGATTTAATAAAAACGCAAGCTTTATTCAATTGTCTGATTGTTTTTAAATATTTTAATTAATACAGAATGTTGCTTTAAAGGCATGCAGAGGAGAAAAATGAAAAACACTCTGTACGCTATGTGATTTTCGAATTTAAAATGTTATCTGCAACACTCCTCTGGGTTCATTTATATTCATTTTCTTTTCAGAATATATTAAAAGAGTGTCAAATAATTTGGATTCAGATGAGAGGCAAGAGGTATCATAAACTCTCTCTCAGCATACAGAGGGTAAATAATAAAAGAATTTTTTTTATAGGACATACATTTTATACAGGGATGTGAATTATTTATTGTGAACTGAAGATGAAGTTTACCTACAACCTAGAGTAACATTTTCATACTGGACAATATAAATATGATAATTCATTTTATAAAAGATTTTATCAGTGACACTGTATGAAACCTACAATTTGTGCAAGCTAAACTTTATATGGTTTAAAAACAACGTTCACACACATACATTGTAGAAACCATAAAGGTTCTCATGCATATAGAAGTTTATCCAAACATAACAACTTATACTCAAACTTATTGTATAAAATAAAGAAAGGAGAGGCAAATTTTACCAATATTATTAGCTTTAGACAGACATAAACAGTGGAGAAACGTAATTCCCCATATAATTTAAACTAGATGCAAACGCTATCCAATTAGATGAAGAACAGAACATAATTTCATTCATATTTGTACAAAGTGCATCATCTTAGTCACATATACATATTCACAATCATATAGCATCACGTGACAATACAAGGATAAATGCATCAGTTAATATTCATTGAAAGAATGTATAAACCTAAGAGCATCTCTTACATATACACGTATAACTAAACTATAAAAAAGCATGCTTATTCGTCAATTTCATTAGTTCAATCAATTAAAACAATGAAGGTCTTTGAAAACAGTATTTATTAAACTATTTCACTCTCAAATCCACAAAAACGAGGACAGACGCATATGAAATGGAATTTATCTTCTATATCACCAGAACTGCAGAATAAACAGACCCTTCATTGCGAATTAACCCTTTACCCGATAGCCTATTTCTAGTATTGAAGATAGTTGACCACTTAAAGCAGGTTGAAAGTAAAGTAGAATGCGCCTTTAAGGCGCATTCTGCTTTACTTTCAGCCAGCTTTAAGCTTCCATGTGCTAAAATATAGAAAATATTCCCTATACTATATATTCATGGCTGATTAAATTGGAACTATTTTCTTCAGCGGAGGAATAAATCATATCCGCTAAAAGGCGCTTCTATGGGGAAAGGATTAATATATTATGTGCAAACCTCTCAGTTTGAATTATAAGAGATGGCGACGACAACCTAATTATAGGAAAACTACATCAGAGTGAATAAGGCAAAACATTCAAATAACCTTCATAGTCAATATTATTTTTCAAAAACATGTAAGTGTTTAACACAGGGCTATTATTGACTGAAACATGTCACTGCTGTAAACATTATCAATTACACTTTGTATAAAAACACAAGAAACTGCTTTGATATTCAACTGTTCTGCATTATAACAAGCAAAATGGATCAATGAGTCCTTGTTGTTACAATGCTTTGATTAAATATTATCTTGATTACATTGTATTAGCTAGTTCTAGTCAATACTTAATACAACACGAACATATCATAATACATATTTATAAAGGATAACGACACAGTTCATCTTATACAGCATTAGGACTCGTACCTTACAACGAGCAATCTTTTACAGAATTTCAAATGAATTCTTTCAATTTCCTTTGAGTTTATAAACCCCATATCTCCGAACTATATCCTTAAATAAATTCAACAAAAGAATACGCAGTTTAGTTTAACTTCCTGACAGTTATAATTAATAACACATTTAATGTTTTTAAAGATTTGCTAATTATATGTTCTTTATTATTGGAAACGTTACAAGTGTAATTAAATACAGTACCCAAGTAATTAAAATCATCAACCAAATCAATTAATTTACTATTGTAAGCCGATGCTTCATTTCTACGTGTTTTACCCCTTTTTATGAACATTTGGTTTTCTCTGTATTTACCTGTACTCAAGAAATTGACAACATTGACGTTTTAGTACCATATGATGTCGAATGTTTTAATATCGTGTTTGTAATGTGTATGTATATGTGAACTGCCTGGTGTCTTATGAGGGACATTAAGGGATCTTATTTGAATCGATTATATTCAAATGTACCGTGTGTGCACTTCTATATGTTAAGACAGTGCACTCCACAATGACGGAAATAAATATATAACTGGTATCGGTGTTAAAGCCGTCGGACCTTTCCGCTTTCTTTTTACAATGGTAAAGACGTTATTCTACCACTAAAAACGTTTATGCTAAAGCATGTCAAGTGGAAGAAGTTTGGAGTCATCTCAGACTACAAACTCTGTGCTATTGAGATTCAAATATTGTGTCTGCATCTCCAAAAAGACTGTCATATTACACATTATGTTGAATTGTGGCTGCAATTGAGCAGTGCCATGACAAAACCTGCCTTATTGCACTTCAACATTGTACAGATCAAGCACCGTTGTCATCCCGGGCTCTGTATCTAAGTACGTTTGTCACTGCCAATTACTATACATAATACAACTGCATAAAATGCTTTAGATGCATGTAGGTGTCAAACATAGAAGATCAATGCCAGCCGCCGCGTCTTTGACGCGTCGGCTGGCCTTGATCTACTTTGTTTGAAATGCAATAATGCAGGTTTTGTAATGGAACGGCTTAATTAGTTTCGTCTAAATTCAAACAAAATACAGTTTCCTAGATGTACCCTGCTTTTAGCTTCAACGCCGGCACTGTCTTACCCCGCATACAATAACTATTAGCGTAAATCGGTGTCTGATCAGGCGGATCCGAACATCATTCATTTCAATATATCAATATTTCCGAAGTAAAAATGTCAAAATTTCAAAATGTATTAATGTAAGTAATTGTTAAAAATGGGTGACGTTATGGCAGTGAAGGGTTTAACACTATCAACGAATCTTCATTCTATTTGCCATAATTGTAAGACGTCACTTTATACACTGAAGTCGACCCACCTATTATGTTATTTCACTTATTAACCCTTTCATAATCCAATTTATCGTTGAGTGTTTACCCCTTCATCACCATAGTGTCGTCTGTTTCAATAACGTTGTCTGCAATATCGTTTAAAGTTAGATTTAAGGCAGTATAGCTGACGTAATTTCAAAACAAGTGGCAAACAGCTTTGATCCTGACGCAAATACGCTTTATGACGTCATGGTAGTGAAGGGGTTAACACTATCAACGAGTCTTCATTCTATTCTATTTGTCATAATTGTGAGACGTTACTGTGTATAAAGTCGAACCACCTATCATGTTATTTGACTCACGAAATGCTATGTGCCAATGCTTATGACGAGCAATAAACCAACTCGGGATTACCTACCCCTGAAATAGCTGACATTAATATAAGGCTTAATTTGGCTGAAATGGGTTGTATTGGATCAGTGGCTTTCAGTGAATTTGATTTATTCGTTAACACTAAATAACTATTGTCAATACTCGGGAGATAAGAGAGATGAACTCGTTGATTTATAATAATTAAAACCATGTGGACCGTCGGCGGTGTTTTGTTTACCCTTAGCCATTTAGTGTGTTTGCTATATCTGCTTTTCTAGCAATGGTCTATAAACTAATTATACGTTTCTGGCATTGCATATACTTATGTCTTATTGGTTATTAGTTTTGTTTGGTGATTAGATTTTGCAAGTATCGTAGTTGGATGTAACGCATAGACAATGGTTGGAGATGAGGAAGGGTCTAGCAGGGCGAGGGTTAATGATGATTAAAAATTGGAATTGGTGACAATAATTTAAATGCGAGCGAATGATCAATATAATATCTCTACCTCGACAATAAAAAACAATATAGTGGCTTTATTAGAAGGAGACAAATTAAAAACTGTATCACACACAGTAAATCTACGATTACTCAAACTAACTTAAAATCAACTTACCCGGCGTATCCTTTATTTGAGATACGATAACTTGTGTTTACTAAGGTCGAATATACCTGTTTCAAAGTAACGACGTGGCTATGGCACTTTTGACCTTTGCAATACGCGTAATTTCGACTCAACCGAGTTTGAATTATCGAGGGTCGACTGTATGATTTTGTTCTTGTAACGTTTTATGTCGGCAGCGAATGGGAAATTCACAGATGACAGAAACAGATAAGTTCAGAATTTATAGCCTTATACAGTGGCAAAATCGTTAAACGAATCAAAACGCAAATGCCATGCATCGATCGAAAAGTATACAAACTGTTGTTGTTTTTTAAAATGAAGATCAGTTGTATTATATTTGGTATTAGGCAGACTTGGGTCTGATCAAACGTCGAGTAACTAGGTGTCTGATCTGTCATGAAATTGTTTGAAATGGACATCCGTTCTACCGCAAACACTTTTTGTGGAAGAGAAAAGCGTGCCATCCCTCTGAATCTATGCATGTTTGTTTATTTAAGCACTTTATTGAAAGCAATGATTCATCATAATAAACTTAAAGTCCCGCTATTATAACCTCTTTATAAATACTCGTTGGTTCGTTTTTAACCCTTTCCCTTATAGAAGCGACTTTTAGCGCATTCATTTTATTCATCCGCCAAAGAAAATAGTTCCATTTTATACTGTCATGAATATGTACTATAAGAAATATTTTCTATATACTAGCAGATATTAACTTAAAGTAGGCTAAAAGTAAAGCAGAATGTGCCCTAGGGCACATTCTGCTTTACTTTCAGCCTGCTTTAATAGGTCACATATCTTAAATACTAGAAACAGGCTATGGGTTAAAGGGTTAAGGCATACATTTTTAATCAGGACGTTTGGTCAAGTTAAAACTGTTTCGAATTGCTTTTAACCCTTCCACTGTCGTTACGCGGCGTCTGGTCAGGATTAAAACTGTTTGACACTCGTTTCGATATTTCTTATGTCATACTCTCCGTACAAAAGGTCAATGTAGTTGCACGAAAATGTATCGTTCAACATGCTCTGAATCTTAAACCCCCTTTTAATTTCGAAGAAAAGGCTTTGTTTCGTCTGGAATTGATAGTAAGCATACAGTAAACGCTCATTATATCAAATTCGATCAATTCAAACTTACATGCATAGTTATCAAAGTTAAAACGTGACTTAATCGCGTTTAAACTTTTTAATTCAAGTGTGTTAGACTTAAGCATGCTCGAGTAACCAAAATTCAATTGAATAAATACGGGAAAGTTCTATTTAAGCAAATTTGAGTTATTGAGGTTTCTCTGTTTACTATTAGATAGAAAGAAAGACAAGTTGAGCATCTGATTTATTAGCAACAAAACAGGTATTGAAGACGAGTGTCTGCCTAACCATTTCACTGTAAATGGCGCGAAATGGCGCCTTTGCAAAAGGTTTTATCCTTATCAGTCGCTTCGTAACGCGGCGTCTGATTAAGATCCAAACGGTTTGACACTCGAAACTTCGTCACTCATACTGCCTACATCTAACTTTGAAGCAATATTGTAGACAGCAATAATGAAGCAAACTACAATATGACGTGGAAAGGGGGGAACTCACGATACATTTGGCGTTGAAAGGGATAAGTCAGGATGCATGTAAAGCAGAAAGCTCACACGGGAGCTCTACCTAAGTCAATTGTGAAGCAACACCTTGCTTTTCAGTAATGTAAAAATAATATTAATGCTTGTTATAGAACAGAATAAAACAGTAGAATGGTATAATCTGGCTTAGATTTACAGTCAGTATACTTCACTGCAGTTTGTTAATCTGGGGAAAAGACATTAATAATAGTATTTGTCAAGATCAAATATTTAGAAACCTTCGTGAAAGATCAAACTTCACGACAATGTCTCATATCACATACTTTGAAGTCACGCCTCTCGCTTTCATTTCGAAAATATCACGTCTATTTTATAATATGACACTATCACATGTACATTTAACGTATCCACATGGCGTCATGTAAGTTTTGTCGTGACGTGCTATATATAATTGTCTCATTCTTTTACTCCTCAAATTTAATTTTAGGTAAATTGACTAAAGTAATACAAAAATGACTGTCAAATAGGTTTGATTTTTATCAGAAGCCGCGTCATGAGGCGTCTGATCAGGACCAAAACTATTTGACAATCACTGTACTCGAGGTAAGGCAGCGAGGGGATTAACACTTTGATAACCCTTCCGTATTAGGCAACATTCAGAATTATGAAGTTGTCATGATTCGAAACAAAATTGGGAGAAACTCGCTAGGACTGAAATGAAGCTTAACCATTCACTCTCAACAACGCTTAAAAGCATGTTTGCAAACAGTTTGGATACTGATCAGACGCCGCGTAACGCGGCGTCTGATCAGGATTTAAACTGTTTGACGCTCGTTTTGAAATAAATGTTTTCAGTCATATTGCCTAATATTTAACTTGAAACGACATTGCAGACAACAAAATTGAAGCCGACTACAATGAAACGGTTAAGGGGTAAATATCTCAAGAAAAAGCAGGCAGTGAAAAGGTTAATGCAGGACCAGAAACATTGCATTTTCTTGAATTTAACAGTCATTTTCAAGAGTCCTTCGTTTAATGGTTGGCCAGTTAAAAAGGGTTTTGAAATATCCTGTGACAGGATTTATGTTTAGAATTTATTTTTTACAACAGTTACATTTTGTTGTTGTTAACATCCGTACAAAAGTTACATTGTAAAGAAATATTAGAAATGTCGCCGTTAAGCTATGATCTGCAATGACGTCATCTGCTTAAACACATGTCGTCTATTTTTATCTCTCAACTTTAAAAAGGAGGTCAATTAACTGTAAAGATGTATCGTAAAGAGTGTCAAACAATGTGGACCCTGATCAACTCCTGAATTACATGTACTCGGCGCCTTATCAGAATTCAAAATTATTGCAAGTAACCATTGTACTATGCGTAAAGGGGTGAAGTAGTTAAATATAATTACTCTTATCCATAAGCACAGCTTTGATTCATTCCTACAATATAGAAAATAGTTCCAATTTATACAATCATGAATATGTATCGTAAGAAATTATGCAAAATCTCCTAGCAGATGGGAGCTTAAAGAAGGATGAAAGTAAAGCAGAAGGAGCATTCTGGTTTACTTGCAACCTGTTTGAAGAGGTCGCATGTCTTGAAAACTAGAAACTGGCAATAGGGTAATGTTAAATGTTTCTCAATTTTTTTTCATGCAAGTTCACAGTTTACTTGGCATTTTAAGTGTAGCTATTGATAGATCTTTATCGGTAGGTGTAACACAGGGGATAAGATCGCACTGCCTGATAATGCCAGATTAACATCGAATCGCATCAGCTGCATAATGTATGGAGTCAGTGTTAAAACAAGTCACATATCTTAATTTGTTTTTAGTTTTTACACATCTATCTTTCGAGCATCTTAATGCACACTGTATATGATACTGTGGCATCAAAAGGTTCGGTTTTAAAAACTTAACCTTTGCGACGCTCAATTTACAAATACACTCTTCATTTTCTGATAACGAACAGGTTTATTGTGGCATTCGAATGATTTGTCTCAGATTTGTTAAAAACATAAAAAAAGTGTATATCCTGATCAAAGGGCTCCTTAAGGAGCCCTATGATCAGGGTATACACGTTTTGGAAAAGGTATATAAACTTGGCCCGCACTGTAGGGGTTAAATCCCCTTATCACCAGAATTATCAACAAGGTGTCAGTCCCCATAAACAATTCCGCGCTCCTTGCTAAATCCGATTCTATTGCGTAATATATTTTGTCTGAAAAACTATCTGAAATATCAAAATGTCAAAAAAATGGATTTCTGGTTATTTTCAAATGTGAAGGGCGATAGGTTGTGTCATAATTTGCAAATTCTGCTTACCGTCAAACTCTCTGGGGTAAAACTGGGTATATATCTGAACTTGTTGATAATGTGAATCATTTTCATATGATGTAAGTTCGTTAGAAATCCTAATGAATACTATATGTATTGTGAAATATGATTTTGTGATTGGGGCGAAATGTTTTTATCTCATGTTCAAACGATACCCAAGCATGGTGAAACAAAATGATGAAGAAATTGACACTTTAGAAAGGAAATGTTGATGACTACATGTATTATAAAATTGGTATCAAGCAATATAGAGCCTAATTATAAGCCGGGTAATTCGACGTTTGATGTGGTTCAAAACGGTTTAGTAGTTGTTTATTCCTTAACTCCATACACGGTGTTCTACATGTACATGTATATCTATTGAGAAAGTATATGTATTATATGAAATAGTGGTTTTCTCCACTATGATTTTTTGACAGAAAAACTATTTATACAAGTGTATAATATTTCAGAACTAAACGTCAGTCCAGGTTCTAAAGTGTTTAGATCTATATGATTGTACAAATCAAGTCCTATTAAAGGATGTTTGCCATTTTTGTTGTTTAAATATGAGTCACATATATTCAGATAAAGGTTTAATTGAATATTATTTCAAATGACAGAACGTCTCATTGATTATTTGAGTCAGACCATTTTAACTTTATGTCTCAATAAATGCATTTCATAGGTTTTACCTATACAGTCAAACTCTTCCAAACCGGAATCTCTAAATACCGGAATTCTCTCTAAACCGGACAAAACCTTTGGTCCCGTTTCCAACACTTCTTTTTTTAAATCAATTACGCCATAAATATGCCTTTTACGCCTTTGATTTATTCATACACTAAAGAATGTAGCATCAGAAATATTTTCTATATTCTAGCAAATAATAGCTTAAAGCAGGTTGGAAGTAAAGCAGAATGTACCTTTAAGCGCATTTTGCTTTACTTTCAACCTGCTTTAAGTGATCAGATATTTTCAATACTAGAAAAAAGATAAGGGTTAACCCCCCTTTAAACCGGAACCCCCTCTTATATGTTGGCCCCACACATGTCCGGTTTAGAGGGGTTTCACTGTATATTAAACCTAGTAAGACCATAATGTTGTCTATTTTAAAAGTAACGCCTGCATGTTGTTTCCTACAAATAGATGTCTAAGTGTTTTAAAACATATCTAAAACGAGTATGGCACTGGACATATATCGAGTGAGCCGACTACTTATCTGGGTCAAAACTATTTCAAAATACCTGTCAATGTCGAGCAAGGGTTTAACCCTTTCACTGCCAAAATATTCGTGAGATTATTACCCCCTCACCGTTTCATTGTCGTCTGCTTCAATTTTGTTGTCTGCAATGTCGTTTCAAATTTAAAAAATTAAGGCTGTTTGACTGAAGAAAATCAAAACGAGTGTCAAACAGTTTTGATCCAGATAAGACGCCGCGTTACGCGGCGTCTGATCAGGATCCAAATTGTTTGCAAATGCGCTTTTAAGCGTCATTGAGAGTGAAAGGTTTAACAAGCTTGAATTTATTATACAGTGATGCTTGAGTTCGGTGACATTGGCTTGATGAATAAGTGTTGTCTCTAAAGAAAGACGAATGCTTAAAACAGCAACGCAAAGGTAGAGCAGCAAGTTGCAACAGGAGCTTTATGCTTTACCGTGATCTGTTTTAAGGTTTCACCTTTATCAAATACCGCTTGTATTTATTGTCCAGTGGCCGCATAGCAGAAGTGGTGGTGAACATTTTATTTACCTTCAAATACCCAGTAACAGGGACAGACTGTTACTCATTAAATAAGTCCTAGTTTTAAGTGATTCAGAAATTGGAAGTTGATTTTAAGGTCTATCGGTTTGGTAGAATTTTGCTAATTTGTGGTAATTTTGACGTGTAAATTGAATTTTAATCGAACACCTATCCAAACATCTCTCAAGTCTAATAAAAATAATGTTCGCTCAGTTGGAAAAGTACTCGCCTATGTGTATCCATGGTAACGAATTTCAAGGTTGGAAAGTGATTATACAGTGAGACCCTACTATACAACAACTTAGAAAAAGACTCATTGACAGAAGTAAATACTAAGTCTTGTAGTAACTTAAAGAAAGATACATGTAGTAGCTTAGACCTACCGGAGCTTGCTGCTTGTACTTTTATCCTACTCATATCAGTAAATTACTTTGAAACAAACGGCAAACGCTCCATTTAGTAGCCCTACGAACGAGGTTCGTTTGTTGCGATTGAGTCACAATGTTTGGCTATTACGTTAACTGTTTACAAATGCTTATAAGCACATTGGACTTATTCATACGAAAGTCATATATTACACCGCCTGTTTTAACCCTTTCACAGTAAAAATACCGTCTACTCAAGTTTTGAAATGTTGAATGAATAAATATTTATACGAATGCCAACCAGTTTGATCCTGACCAGTATCGCGGTGTCTGATCTGGATGCAAAACTGTTTACAAAGTCGTATTTAATCGCCTATGGCATAGAAAGTGTTATTCCTTGTGGTTAAGTTTGTTATACGTTGTTGCAATGTTCAATAGCCTTAGTGTTTGTTTCATCTAGTATGTAGAAGATTTGTCTATTAACTCTTTCCTCCCTGAAACTTTAAATAGACAATTCCAGTTTCCATTTTAGTCTAATCCATTTTAGACTTTTAAGGGTTGTTTTTGTCAATGTTAGGCATTATGACAAACAGTGAAGACCCTGATCAGAGGGCTCCTTTCGGAGCCCTCTGATCTGGGTCTTCACTGTTTCCATAGGACATGTGTTCTATTCACATATACACTGTTTGAAAACCACGCCTATATGCGGGACTAGGGTTCAAAGAGTTAAGACATAGTTATTAGATTCAATGGCTGATTTCGTCAATTATTCGATACAAGATAAAAACAAATAGACTTAACCCAAAATGCAAGAATTCACAAACTGAATGAATTTGTTGAAATAAGTATGTGAATGCCTCATTTCTCTTCAACGACTTTTGTGGTTACAGTCATTTATTTATACATTTAGACCTCTTTGTCTTTATGATGACGAATATTGAAGAATATGATTTGTGTTTCACTGAATTTTGATCAGGCACCCCTTAGCTAAAACATTAACTAATTCAATATATAAGCAAGTAAGAATCCACTTGGTGTAACTGCACTTTGGGGCCTAATCAGACGCCGAGTTACTCTTCTTGGTGGACGTACTTGTCTTGGTACTAAAGAGACTATTAGTTGAGTTTTATAACCTCCATTCATAGAGGACTACAAAGTACAGTGCTCCCTCCTTACAACGGCCCTCACGACAACGAGTCCCTCCTTACAACGACCCTTGTCGCTGTTCACCAAACAAGACATTTATGTACAACCTTTTCATGGCTGCAATGCCGTCTGCTTAAAAGTGTCCTCTGCTGTTTTTTCTGAAAGTTACATAATGGACATTTTTACAGAAAAAAACTTAATGACAAGTGACAAAACAGCTTGAATCCAGATCAGACGCCGCGTTACACGGCGTCTGATCTGTATTCAAGCTGTTTTGCAAATGTAAGCTAATTTCCCTTCCTATAACGACTCCCTCCGAACAACGAACACAATTTGTGTCTCCCATTGGGTGTCGTTGTAGGGAGGGAGCGCTGTACATGTACATGAATTGTGATAACACAGACACAAAATCAATGGTGAAAAATACAGGTATACATGTCAAATGCAATAATTATATAGGACACAACATTACAAGAGTCACGTGTATACGAATATACATGTACCGTTAACAATATAGTCCCTAGTGACTCGCATATGCGTCATTTACAACAGTGTACATGTGAAGATAACACTTGTTCTATGTAAACAAAATGAATGTTCATCCCTCTAATCTGTGGCTACAATTTTTTGTCATTTTACGCGTTTCGCTAAAAGCAACCACAGATAGTTCATCAAACATGGACTAAATTCAGTTGGAAACTGGAATCATATACATGAATTTGTTAAAATATGAAAGCATAAGATATATGAGAGTGTTTTATTATACTTACAAACGAGCTGGTGTTTTATGTGCAGTACGCTATCAATAACGCATCAAATATAATACACATGTACCTGTAAAGTAAAACCTCTCTATTACGACCACGAAACCAAATAGTTTTTTATTGTATAAAAGACATGTGAATGGTTAAAGCAATGTGGCAGTAAAACAGAAGGCACTTTAAGGAGCTTTCTGTTTTACTGTCACATTGCTTTAACCATTCACCTGTCGTAAACACCTAATAATAAAACCAATGTTGTTGTTATAGTAGAGATATTTTGACTGTATAAGTATACCATACTAAAGGAGTTCTTTACGTAGGAAAAGAACATTGCACAGATAATAATGTTCACAGATCAGGAACGCATTTCCTAGACCATCTCAAAACATTGTAATATTTTACAGTACAGAAAAAATATCTATGAACATAATTGTATGTCCAGTATTAAGGCCGGGTAGAAATAATACAGAAAGCTCCTATATTTCTATCCTGCATGAAATAGTCATCTCCATAATATTTCTACGAGTGATCACTGGATACACGATCATTGACTGTACTCTTTTTGCTATGACATATATAAGAAACATCTATCTGCATATCCGGATGTCTAGGTCTCCGTAAACTGTAAACTGCATAATCTACGATGGTGTCATACATAATTTGAATTGCGATCCAAGAATGAAAGAAGAAGACCTGTATATAGATTGTACATATAACTCAATTCCATGTTCTGATAAGATTGACAACCGACGAGACTAACTTTGCTAAGTAAGACCTAACACGGTAATATAACACAGATAAACGCAAAGTAACTAGCATCTGACTAGGATCTAGATTGGCTTCCATTTATATTTACCACCTTTGTCAAAACCATATAAAAAACATATAAAGTTATACAGTGGTAAATACGCTATTCCTACCCACTTTATGTATTTCTTACGCGTTTTTTAAGCGTTTATTATCCGTTTCGTTAAACGCCGTTTCTAGCCGTTTCTTTACGCGTTTCTTAACGCGCTTAAAAGAGCCCGGATGCCGCAGACTTATCCTACTTAAGAATTTAGCAAATAGCGTTACTGTGGAGTAAATATAATCTTACAAAACACCAACTTACTAAGCATATGATCCGGAGCAATGGCTGGATCCCGATCAGATGTCAAATTACTGAGTGTCTGCTTTGCATAAAAGTTTGGATCCAGATCAGATGCTGAGTTACTGTATATGTAAAAGTCGGCAGAATATGTATATAATAGCAGACTTTATAAACTCCACCTTTACCTTTTACTATGAACATGTGGAATTCCAAATAGCACTTGTGACATGCTGTTAGTTACAGGGCAGGCCATTAAGCGTGTTGCGTAACAAACCGGACATGGGGTAATAAAACTTGCGGCCTATCAAAGTAAGTATCCTAATTGGGGTTGATTGAAATATAAACCAAATAAAGCAAATCATATCTGCGAGTATGTGTCAGTTATTATACTCTCTCATCAAAGTAAAAGATATCTGAATAGTTCGAATATGGATGAGACTCCCGAAACTCGGCATTTCATCTAGAGCCAAACTGTAAAATGAAATCAAGACCGTATGCTTCATTCTTGGTTGTTAAACATAAGAACCGAACTACTCGGCGTCCCATCTACATCCAAATCGCTAGTGTTAAACTATTATGAAAAGTAATTGGGTTTTATTCAAAGCTGTCAGTTTGGATCCTGATGCTATGCCGATCTATACAGCTAGGCGTCTGATCTGGATTCAAACCGTTTGCAAAGAAATCAACATGGAAGGAATTATTTTAATAAATATCAAACAGAAAGCACATGGTTCAGACGCCGAGTCACTCAGCATTATGATCGAGATTAAAACTGTCTGAATTTATATAATATCTCGAAGAACGGCAATCATCGATAAGATCCGAAATCTCCGCGTGAAACGGAAAACTGAGGCACCAATCGCAACATCTCTGGTATACCGGTAATCGTTTATTAACGCGTTTCAACGCGTTAAAATCGTTAGGCGTTAACCGTCCGTTAACCGTTCACTGTGCGTTTCTTACGCATAGATAAACGCGTAAATTGGTAGGAATAGCGTATTTACCACTGTATCTTGAAATTCTGTTGACAATATTCAAACAATATATATTATATCATAGCGGAATAAGGGTTCGATGAGTGAGTTAAAGGATTTATACAGTGCTGAACAAGTTATTCTTTCAGGTTTAACCCTTTACCCAATAAACTGTTCATAACTTTGAAGACATATGAATACTTAAAGCAGGTTGAAAGTAAAGCAGAATGCGCCTTAAGGCGCATTCTGCTTTACTTTCAGCCTGTTTAGAAATACCATCTGATATAATATATAAATATATGTATATGGAACATGTCCATGATGGTATAAATTGGAACTATTTTCTTCAGCGGAGGAATAAATTAAATACGCTAAAATTCGCTTCTATGGGGGAAAGGGTTAACTCGTTAACAAAAGCTAAAGACAAACGCAATGCAATCAAATATTGAAACTAACGGTTTCTTTACACTGTTGGCGATTCTTTCTCATATGAATGTCTAACAGTTGAGAACTAGCTCAGACACAGAGTTACTTGGCGTCTGATCTTGCTCTTAACTGTTTGCAACTTAAATTAATTCTTTTGGAACGAGTGACTTTTGTTCGTCTCGTGCACATGGGCGAAGTGGTTAGGTGCGAATCTATTAGGAGCGTATCATTACCTGTCAACGGCTAGCACTGACAACACTGATAACGCAAAGTACAGTAGATACCATTGAACACCTTTGTCTCCCCTGTTGTCTTCCAGGTCAGAATGAAACAAACAAAAACGATCATGTTTGACTGACAGTCAGATGATTGATAGGCTAAAAACAGTAACACACAGTATTCAGACTTTTCATAAAAATTGCCTGTTTTCGGCGTTACATTAAAGTGCTTGTTTAAATGCAGGATGAAAATAAAGGAGCTTTGTGCTTGACTTTCACTCTGCTTTAAAAAGCTGTTGCCGGGTTTTAACTAAGTCTCAGAGCCAACTGTTTAGTAGTGGTTGTAGTGAGATATTTCTGTATTTATGCGACACGTAAGGAGCTATTGACTGTACGAATACGCCCAAAGAAAGTGTGAAATAGGTATATAAGTATCTGATCGAAATGTTTTGTTGCGTGCAGAAGACATCACAACAAGTATGGTGTCCGTTTAATAAACTATAAATCATGCCTTAATATAATCAAACGAAAATATCATGTGGGGTGTTAAATACAGAAGAAAACGTTTAACCCCTTCACTGTCATGGCGTCATCATTTTAAACAATTGCTTCTGCTTAGCCACGTTTTAACTTTGAAATTCGGGTAAGTTCTTCAACAACTTCGATGTATTGAAATGAAAACGCATTGCAACATGTTACGTCGTCTTAACCGAGTTCTAATTATCGAGGTTCGATGGTATAATTTATAAACTTTTGTGAAGACTTTATTTTTGTTACTGTAAATTAAAATGGCATGAACATGTAAGCATTCACAGGTCTCGATGTCTCTGAGAAATAAACGTTTGTAAACAAACATGGGAGGTTGAGGCTCTGGAATGTTTAAACTCCTTCTATTACAGCTGTCAACAGTGCCCGATAACGGTTTTAATGTCTAGATTTAGTATAAACTATTATGAGTTGATTATTGGCCTTTAAACTGTCATAATACAGTCTGTTTTATACATTGTCGTCAGCGGGTTTTCTGCGCAAATGTCTTGAGTGCGAATATAGAATGTTTTCTTAGCCTTAGAATGTCGGCGTCAGATCAGGAATAAAACAGGTTTTCAGTGGGATACAATATCTGTTAATAAAGAAAGGAAACGAGAATTTCATAATTAAAGTTCATGGCATTTTGAGCAGCAGACTTTTATATCTCTCAAATGCCATGACGTCACAAAGTTTAAACAATTGTCGTCTGCTTTTATTTCTTAATTCTAAAGTTGAGATATTTTGACTTAAGAAATTTATGAGTTGACTGTTGTAGGGAATACGTCATTCTTTCCCGGTCAAACGAAAACACATAACAATACAATGAAAACAAACGACACATTCTTGCGAATTTTGACAATTTATTCTAACCTAGGCAAACAGTGTACCTATTGAAAACAGTTTGCATCCAGATGAGACTCCGGGTAACCAAATCTCCAAAAGTGTTTGCTTTTCATATTAAAACTAATCGTAAATATTTTCAAAAAAACCTAGCATTATTTACATTGTGTTGCACTGTGTTTGTGTTTGTATGGTTTGAAGGGAAATGGTAAAGTCTTCTCCACAGTATTACCGGTATATTATTTTTACTAGTCAAGGTCAGGCCAAGTCAAGCGACCATTCAATGGAACTGTAGTTCGGGGTCCAATGTTATAAAGCGTTTTCGTTGAGTCTGATTTCGTTCTCAAACAACTGATTGTTCAGATTTGATTCAGTGGAACTGCAGTTCAGTTCTCTGAAACCAGATGAGTGCTTGAATAGGACAAGTGTAATCTTCACAGATGCAGTTTATGACGGACGAGTATATCCGTCACTAGGGTGCAATGAGTCAACACTTTTTAACCCTCAACAACAGAACAGACGTCCACTGCAAAATGCTTGAATATCAGGGTATTCGGCCTCTAATCATGCTGTCAATAGTTTGGCGCAATAACACTCATTTTCTACAGTTTATTACATTGCATTTGTTTGTTTTAACCCTTTCCCCAATAGGAGCGACTTTTAGCGTATTTTATTTATTCCTCCCCTGAAGAAAATAGTTCCAATTTATTCAGCCATGAACATATATTATAAGAAATAGTTTCTATATTGTTGCAGATGGTAGCTTAAAGCAAGCTGAAAGTAAAGCAGAATGCGCCTTAAGGCGCATTCTGCTTTACTTTCAGCCTGCGTTCAGGGATCACCCATCTTAAATACTAGAAACCTGCTATGAGGTAAAGGGTTAAATATGAAAATAATGTTATTTTCATGTGTATTTAGCTCATATAAGCCAACCATTTTAATACGGGTTCTCAGACAAATATGAATTTGGCAGCCTTTAAGGCAAGTTGCAGCCTGAACTCTGAGCCTTATCTTCATCTAAACAGAAAAATTATTTGACTGAATAAGGGTTATATAAACAAATTAAATTTCTTTACTAGAAAAACACATTTTTGCTTCTGTCTTGTTTGAATTGCATTAATTGTTCGTGTCTGGATGCCTTTAAGACCATCGATTACGAAACCCACCCGATTAGAACGCTGGACGGAGCTCTTCAGCAGTGAGAGAATGAGGTTAGAATGTCGAAATCGCGTGCAGCTTCCCGGAATAAATCACGCGCGTTTATAATTAGTACTTCATAGATGCTTTTGTTTCCGCATCTTTCTGGGATTACGCATGTTTGACTTTCGTTTTCTTCCTCTCCCTGGCATTGAAACACGAGATGTCAATCAAAAGCACTGTCGTAAAATGTTTATAATAAACTTAAATGTCTGTTGAAATTGAGGAGAACACACAAACTTTACTCGTTACTCGACGGCCATACTTAACGACATCCGTGTATGCAACAATTGCTTCCGTTTCGCATATTTCGAACGATCAAACTCTGCTATTTTCAGCGTGGTATCATAAATCTCATCCATGCAGAAAGTCGTATATGAATAACATACATTACCCGTTCAATGTATATCTTCGCATGTATTCTAATAGCGAAGTCGCAAAGGTTCCAATCGAAGTGTCTATAGTTGAGTCGTGCCATTTCGTAATTTCGTGTTATGTTTAATCCCCCTTTACTGCCTTATCCTGAGTACAATAGCTACTTGCAAACAATTTGAATCCTGACCAGGCGCCGCGTGGCGCGGCGTCTGATCAGAATCCTAACTGTTTGTTACTCAATTATATATTTCTTAAGAGAACATTCATATTCTTTAAACTTGAGTAATAAAAGCAGACGGCAACTGTTTAAAGTTGATAATGGTACAGTGGAGAATCTGTTATTCTTTCCCGTTTAAACGCAAACGTACGCAAACGCAAAGCACTAAAACGTAGAAAAGAACAACTTTTGGACAATTCTGATCATTCTTGTTTATCTTGGTGGCAAACAGTTTGGAGCCTGATCAGACGCCGGGTTACCCGGCGTCTGATCTGGCTCCAAACGGTTTGCACTGCAAATAATAGTTTTAGCGTAAACGCGTTTATTGGGAAAGAATAACACATTCTCCACTGTATGGCAGTGAATGGTTTGAGTCAGTTGACGACTGAAAACATATGGGAGTGAAGAGTATCACCACAAGAGAGTCATGGTTAGACTGATTGCTATTGCCGACTAGTCTGAACTTCTGTCCCGCAACCCCCGAAGGAGCGAACTCAAGACTAATGCACTGATTGTCCACAAGGGTCGACGTAAAACATTCAGATTGAGGTCCAACGTTTAAATTTTCGTTTTTTATATTATTTCACATTGTAATGTTTCCCCTTTTTTAAGATGCATGCCCTTATAATCTGTCTTAGAAAGCGTTTTACATTTTATTAAGTTGAATTAAACTATTGTTTCTGTAATGTATTTGGTATATATTAGTTCAGTCTTTGAATGCACTGTTCTATGTTGGTATGAATTTCCTAAATTAACCAGTTCACTTCAAGCCCGACAAAATTAACACTTGCAAACTGTTTGAATCCAGAATACTGGTTGCCTGAGACTCTGATCTATTCCGTCTGATACTAACACAAATGTTCCTTCAATTAAAATGCCCCAAAATCTAAATTTAATTTAAAAAAACAATGCAGGTGACAATTTTCCAATCATGCGATAAAATGGCAGATAATTGGTATATACATTTACTTTAAGATGAACTAAACTATATCGTGCTCACATTATATGTCTTAATAATAAACTTAAGGGGCAGCGTTATACTTTCCAGTTATATACGTTTGATTCTTAAGACTTTGTGTCAACTGAATACAGTTTAGATCCAGACCAGACGCCTAATATGTCGGTAAGATTAGAATCTGTTTGACAACAAAACTTTTGAAAATAAATCGTCAGCGATTTTCAAAACAACGGTCATCATGTACATTGCATTTCCGTTTGATTTAATAGTTTTGTTTAGGCGAAATAGTAATATGTTCGCCCCTGTAAGTGCAACTTAAATTTGTATAAATAATTACCAGACGCCCGTGATACGATTTACATAAATCAGGATTTGTTAATTTTGTGGACAGATTTTAACTTCGTTGTGAAGATTTTATCACATAGATTACTAGTCGAACACATGCAAACGGAATATTTAATCTGCATTTGACTTAGCTCTGATCATGCTTACAGCGAATTGACTAACATTTTCAAACAGTTTGGATCCAGATCAGACGCCGAGTAACTCGGCGTCTGATCAGGATCCATACTGTTTGATACTCAAATTGATATTTTGTCTGAGTTTAAAACGGCATAAAAATGATTTTGAAACAGTTTAGCAGACGAGAAATGTTGAAGCAGACGATAATTTAGCATGCTATGGGCTAACTACCGTTTGTCAGGTAGCATTTCTGTGATAATTGCTGGTGAAGACACCTTGGTGACTCATTTTAATTTTCTGATGGGCTACAATGCCCCGGAGTTAAATCCAAGCGAACGAAACAGTATTTGCCAATTTAACCATACAATGATAAAAGCCCCAAAAGAAACGACCGTATACATCAATTAACAGATTTGACTAAATTTACGTGCAACTTTTAATTGCCTGTTTTTTTGTAAGACTGCAGCTTTATGAGATCGTTTGCTGCGTTTTGTGTAATTTTATTTCAGTATTCGAATTATCCTAAATGATACAAACATCGAACTGGATATCATCTGTAAAAAGTTGGATCCAGATCAGATGCCAAGAAACTCGACGTCTGGTCAGGATCGAAACTGTGTAAAACAAGGTTTTAATTTTATTTCATTTAAGAAAGGTGTAAGCATGAGTTTCAGTTTTTAAGCAAGTGTTTATTTAGCATGTTAAGCATTATGTTCGAGAACATTGTTCCATCTTTAGAATTTCAAGTAGGATGTCTTTACCTTATTGTATATGTAGCCATTTGTCTTTTCTCACTTTGTAAGTACATTTATATGATTTCATGTGAAGCGCCTTTGAACGCACAACTTCTGTGCTGAAAGAATGGTATATAAATCTGGTATAATAATACTTATGAATAATAATACAGTGGATAATCTGTTATTCTTTCCTAATAAACGCGTTTTACGCTAAAACTATTATTTGCAGTGCAAACATTTTGCATTTTGGCGTTTAAACGGGAAAGAATAACAGATTCTCCACTGTAGTTATTTGGTATAACTTGTCTCTAATAATGCCTGTTTAACCTTTTCAGTGCCAACCACGAAGCCTTAACCCTTTCATGGTCAAATTCATCGTGACGTTTTTTACCCATTCATCGCCATATTTCGTCTGCTTCAATATTGTTGTCTGCAATATCGTTTCAAAGTTAGATTTAAGGCAGAATGACTAGCGAAACTTTGAAATGAGTGTCAACCAGTTTGGATCCTGATCAGACGCCGCGTTATAGTGCGTCTGATCAGGTTTCAAACTGTTTGCAAACTCACTTTTTTGCGTCATTGACAGTGAATGAGTTCACTCTAGCGAAATCGTATGCTTGTATATATATCGTCTGCTTTTATTTCAAAAGGTTGGACTTTCAGTGATGTTGACTTAAAACTAGTTAATATAACTGTCAAATAGTTTTGATCTTGATCAGTCACCGAGTAACCATGTGTCTTATCAGGGTTCAACCTGTTTGCAAATGTTTGTGTTGTATGACTAGGCAAGAATGAAATAACGATGGCTCTTTGCTTCACTTGAAAAGCGGATGTTGAGAGTAAAGTAAAAGTGTTTACAATGACGCCAAAAACGTATGTGTTGACTTGGAGCCAGTTTTACTAAACAACTTACGCAAAATTTTGCGTAAGTCAAAATCGTTTAACTCTTATTTTTCGATCATAAACGTTTGCAAACAGCAAATAGCCAGGTCAGAGGACGCGCTTTTAGCGCGTCCTCTGATCTGGCTATTTGCTATTTGTAGCAAGTGATAATAAAAAATATAAATTAAAATTTAAAATTTTGACTTACGCAAAACTTTTGCGTAAGTAGTTTAGTTAAACGGGCCCCTGAAGTAGAGTTCAGCTTTGTTTTCATTCTTTTACCAATTATCCTATAAATACGTCATTTCGCGCCATTTCACGCCTTTAATTTCTCCCTACACTGAAAAAGACAATTCACTTTATATGCACCATAAGAAAGTTTTTTTTTAAATGTAAGCTGATTGTAGCTTAAAGCAGAGCCAAGGAATGCGCAATTTGCTTTACTTTTAACTTGCTTTAATAACAATCTGTACAATACTGAACACAAAAAATGCTATAACGGTTTATGACTATGTGCATAACATTATCAATATGTCTTATATGTAATATTATAGGTGTCGTCAAAATAGGATTTTGTTTGAATCCAGAGCATTCTAGAAATATTAGCAATGGTCCACTGGTTTGGTCCCAAGCTGATGAAAAGTATTAGACAAGTCGCGCTTAATCGTGTACAGATTTAATTTCAGGATTATTTTAAATAAAAAATAACCCATTTATTCAAAGGAGGAGCGTGTTCATCAATTAACAGATTTGCCTTAAGTAATGCGCGTCTTTTAATTGCATTCTTATATAAAAGGCAATTTTGAAAGGTGGGTTTCAGTATGTATTGTGGAATTCCTTCGTTATATCGAATTAATTTAAAGTATCTTTGTACTTTTTAATTAGTTGGTTAACACAGCTTGTCTCCAAGAATGCCTTTTATACCTTGACTCATTGTTAAACATTTAAACTGCGTTAATACAATTACACAAAAGAATTGCTCTTTCAATGTTAAAAGCAAGTGACAGTTTAAGCAAAATTATTTAAAGGCAAACACAAACGCGTAGCAGTTAAATGTAGGAAATTGCAACTTTTTGACATTTCTCACGATTTATTTTAAGCAGAGTGGCAAACAGTTTGGAGCCTGCAGTGGAAATAATAGCTGTAGTGTAAACGCATTTATTTCGAAAGAATGACGTTTTCTCCATTGTATATAAAAGAATCGTCACAATCAATTAACATATTTGAATACAGTAATGTGCATTTATTAATAGCATGCTCATTTTAATAGCATGTTTATTTATTTATAAAAAATGCAGATTTAATAGGCATATTTGAATGTTTTTTTCGGGAATTTACGAACACGACTATTGTACTTTTTAATTAGTTGTTTAAGATAGTTTAGCTGTAATAGAACCTCTTAAAGGTTGACCCATTGTTATACGTATGATGCAAATTTAAAGTGTACATTGAATCCCGCTGGTTCGATTACACAAAGAAGAACTGTTTCGATATCTAATGGCACGTGGCAGGTTAAAAGAGGACTGTTCGATATTTCAGCCTCACTATTAGTTTCTTTTAAACAATGTGTGTATTTTTACACAATTAATGGATATTTAGTTGATGCAACTGTGAACCTCTTTACTGTCAAACTTGGCTACCCCAACATTTGTTAGCAGTCTGTTTAAACATTAGCGTTCAAAATAATTAATAGTTTTCCCAATAACCGTTTTCTAGTTTGAAATAAAATTTATCGTATTACATGTGACCACTTAAAGCAGGTTAAAAGTAACATGAAATGCCCCTGAAGCCGCATTCTGCTTTGCATTCAGTCTGTTTTAACCCTTTCACTCTCAATGACGTCATAAAAACATTTACAAAACATTTGATCCTGATCAGACGCTACGTAATGCGGCGTCTGATCAGGATGAAAACTGTTTGCCATTTGCTTCTAAATTACGTCAATTATACTTCCTTAAATCTAAGTATGAAACGATATTGCAGACAATAATATTTCCACATACGACAACAAGGCGTTGAAGGGGTATCATGAAGTTGATCATGAAAGGATTAATCTACCATCTACAAGCATAGTTATAGGAAATATACAGTGGAGATCTGTTATTCTTTCCCGTTTAAACGCAAACGTACGCAAACGCAAAGCGCTAAAACGTAGAAAAGAACAACTTTTGGACAATTCTGATATTTCATGTTTATTTTGGTGGCAAACAGTTTGGAGCCTGATCAGACGCCGGGTTACCCGGCGTCTGATCTGGCTCCAAACTGTTTGCACTGGAAATAATAGTTTTAGCGTAAACGCGTTTATTGGGAAAGAATAACACATTCTCCACTGTAACTATTTTCTTGAGTGTAGGTAAAATTCAAAGGCGGAAAAGGGCGTATTCATCCTAATTCATGATCTTGAAATATTGCTTCGTCCTAATCTGTATCTTATATGTGTCGTCGGGGAATAATTGCTGACCATAACTCTGTACTTACAGTAAATCATGTAGTTCAAATGATGGTAAAGTATGAAGCCTTAGCATACACAGTCATCGTGTACATAAAATTGGCGTCTTCCAATAATTAAAATAAGGTTTTTTGCATTTTGCCTTTTTAAATGAAACAACAACAACTAAATACTAATCGCAGACTCCTAATCAGACACCGAATTTACGCGATTTTTGAAATGGATCATTCCAAGTTTCAAATCGTGGTTAAGTCAAACCCAAGAACTACAGTAGAACTTCTCTATTACGACTACTAAAAGAAAGGATAATTGTCTGTATAAAAGACAAGTGGCAGCTTAAAGCAATGTTAAAGTGAAACAGAAAGCTTCTGTAGAAGCTTTCTGTTTCACTTTCACATTGCTTTAAGCAGTCGTCTGTCTTAAACGACTTATATTTGACACAACTTAGTGGTCGTAATAGAGAGGTTCTACTGTAGTTAAAAAAAATATACATTACGGACCATACAGATATACATACAGACCAATCTAAACCGAAAACTTGGAAAAACACATTTTATTGGCATCTTTACCATCGTTGAACAAACAATAATGTCCAAAGACCAATATGAATTAATATGATATGATAAATTGTAAAAGCTACTACTACTTTACGTCCTATCACAGCAGCGGTCTTATCATGAAACGTCATCAGCATAACTTTAACCTTTCGTCTGCTCAGTGCAAATTGACTCACATTTGCAAACAGTTTGAATCCAGATTAGAGGCCGAGTAAATTGGCGTCTGATCTAGATTAAAACTGTTTAACTCTCGGTATTTAAGCCTCTTCAATTACAGAGATCAAACATCTTAATTCAAATATTTTACAGATGACAATTTTGAAGCAGACGAGAATGGTGCGGGGCAAGAATTAAGTAGTGCTTTGTGGAGACAAAGATTGTAAGTGATGTTTTCTGCAAGCTATCGCAGAATTTAACATTACTTTCGGAGATTCATGAATACCCATATGGCCTTCTGGAAATAGCTATAACGACGGACCGAACGAAACAATACAGATTATTAATCTAGACCATGGTTGAATACAGACAATGCGCGGATACGTTACGAGGCCCGTTACTTGAAGTCTTATCTTGACTTCATCGGCAAAACCAATGCAGGAACAATTCAAAGCATCTTTGGGGGAAGGACTAATGTAATTTATGAAGATTTATTTGGACGAAAATGATATTAAATGGTGAATATGGGGTATGATTCATTGAGCACGCATCTAATGCAGTTTTATGTGTTTATTAAAATGATTTAGCTGCCTCATCACCAAGTGAAGGGGAAATCAAAGGGAGTAAGAATGAGCTTTGCCCCCATTTTATAGGAATAAATGATTGACTGAATATGAAGCAATACTGAGATGTTTCAACACTGAAGTTTTAAGTAGTACAATGCAGCTTACACGTCAAATGTTTTGCAGTTGGATACAAACTAGTATTTTAAGACGAAATGATAACGTAGTCGTAACGTTGGTTTTTAAAGTACGTGTACATAGCTCTATTATTATCATTATTGTTATTATCATTACATGTATTATTATTATTATACCAGATCCATAAAGAGCTATTTTCACACAGGAGTTGTGCGATCAAAGGCGCTACACATGAAATAATATAAATGTACTTACAAAATGAGAAAAGACAAATAACTACATTTACAATGTATAATATACATTTCCACTTATAAAACAAGTGTATTTTCGACTAAAATGACTCCTTAAATTTGATTTTGTTAATGTATGGCACAAAACTCTTGTTTAAAATAAATTAAAACAATTAATGTATTCTTTGAAAAAGGAGAATCCCTAAGATATAGTCGGTTGCTTCCATTTGGTTTTCCCTGTGGCACCTGTTAGCTTTATTTTAAATACAAACTTTAGAACCGATCCATGCACGTAATAGTAGGACATTTGCGAAACATTATTCATTCCCGTATAGTTGTAATGTAAATGCAACGTAATAAGATTTTACAGCTCCCAGTATTTTGATGATATTATATTAAAATATAATACTTATACTTATATTGATTAAAGTGGCGAGCAGTTTTGATGCTGAATAGACTTTGCTCGGCTTCTGATCCAACTTCCTCCTGAATTGTTTAGAAAGATGCAACTTATTTATGAGTATTAATTTCAAGCGTTCGATAACTTCATTTTAAAACAATGACAAGTATATTTAATAATCGAACTACAATTTACAATATTTTTGCCAAAAATAGGTCCACAGGAAAATGTCCTGATTCATTGTTTCCTAATTACAAGAAGACCTTTTCCTCTCGACCCACCGCCTTGGAAGAATCTTTGATCACATAACGGTCCATGATAAACTCTGACGTTTTCCAACCTTGTTCCCGCCCCATCAAAACCCGAAAATCAAATAGGTATAAGCGATCGGGTTTCTTAGACCTTAACCTGCACACCCCGAACATAGCTTCATTTTCAAACAGTTTGGATCCAGATCAGACGCCGCGTGTCGCGGCGTCTGATCTGGATCAGAACTGTTTGCCACTCGTTTTGATTATTCATCATTTAAGGTAAAGCATGCGCTAAAAATATTTCTGTTCGGAGTCGAGTCTTTTGAAGCAGACTGTAGAATGGTAGGAAAATAGACGAAATTGATTCTGTCAAAACAGTTCAGAATACTTCGGCTAATATTGGTATAACGGGAACGTTGAGACGGATAGTGTTACCCTGTTAAAGGCTCGAGACATTCTTCACCCCTTGGCTTGATATGGTTTCCGCCCTTTTCACTATGATATCCGGATTTGATTTTCTTTTGATGAACGAAATGTGTATAAATACGCGTGAAAATGTAGTAACCCTCTAAATTAGAACCTAATATAAACTAAGACCATTACACCGGTACAAAGAATCTATATACTTTGTATTACCAAATGATACTCTCTTGTTTGCGCTGGAATAGTTTGAGTAATTAGGATTTGGCTACTTAAAACAAACAAAATAATATCAAGCACATGCTGAGAGAACTAACCCCTTCGCTACCATGACGTCATCTGCTTTAAACAATTGTCGTCTGATTTCATTTCAAAAAATTAAACTTTAGATAATTTGACACAAGAATCATCACAATAAATGTCAAAGAGTTTGGATCTTGATCAGACGCGGCGTTACTCTGCGTCTGATCAGAATTCAAACAGTTTGCAAATAACCATTGTAAAACCTCTCTATTACGACCACTGCAACCAAGATTAATTTGTGGCATTAAAGGCAGGTGACAGCTTAAAGCAATGTGACAGTAAAACAGAAAGCTCCTGAGGGAGCTTTCTGTTTTACTGTTACCTTGCTTTAAGCAGTCTCCAGTCGAAAACACCTTATAAAAACATACTTTTGTGGTCATATTAGAGAGGTTTTACTGTAGTCAGGCGAAAGCAGTGAAGAAGTTAATTCATTGATTATTAGAATGTAGTCTGATCATTATAGTAGCTTATTCTATTACAGTGACCCCTCCCTACAACAACCCTCCCAACAATGAGTCCCTCCTTACAACAATGCTTGCCGATGTTCCCTAAACAAGACAATTTTAGCTAGCACTTTCACTGCTGCAATGTCGTCTGGTTAAAATTGTCGTCTGTTGTTTTTCTCAAAGTTACGTAATGGAAATTTTGACTGAAGAAACATAAAGATTAGTGACAAACAGTTTGAACCCAGATCAGACGCCGCGTTACGCGGGGTCTGATCTGGGTTTAAACTGTTTGCAAATGTAAGCCAAGTGTATTAATTATCCCTTCCTATAATAATTCCCGCCGAACAACACAAACAATTTGTGTCTCTCATTTGGTGCTGTTGTACTTTTAACATGTTAAGGCAATTCGCTGTGAAGACAATTCGATTTCGGTGTCAAACATGCTGATCAGACACCAAATAACTCGGCGTCTCATCAATATCTAAACATTTTGCAAATATCAGTGTACTCGTGATAAGGCAACATCAGATTATATTATTCAGTGGTAAAATAAGTCATTGTTCGTCGAATTCACTTAACTTCTCTTTTCCGTATTTCTACACAGTTCTAAATAGCATTTTTACAACCTCACTTAGCCACGTTTTAACTTTGAAAAACGGATATGTTCGACTTAAAATGAGTCGAAGTTTTACTTCTTTCGTCTACTGTTCTCTGAGTTATTTTTGACGTCTCATTTGGATCCAACCCGTTCGTAACATTTTTCACAAAATCGCCGACATCGTGCTTAAAATTAAGCGTGCTAGAGAACAAGATTTGAATGAAATCAAATTTTCTCGTAAAATGTAAAAAAAAAATGCACATTTAACCACCACAAAACACCCCCTTTGACAATTCATGAATTCATTTTATTCTATACTTGTGGGCAATAACATTATCTTTTTCATGTCCATGAAATCATGTTATATCATTTTTATCTTAACGCACTGTTACATCTCTTCACATTGATGCAGATACTCACAGATAAGTGATGCAATTCTTTGAAGATATTCGGTAATAAAGTGAAAATACAGTTAAGTGTATACCGCTATCAACCACACTGAACCGAATAAAGCTATATAGAGTTCAAGAAAGGTGGCAGCTTAAAGCAAGGTGGCAGTAAAGCAGAAAGCTCCGACAGGAGCTTTCTGTTTTACTTCCATCTTTCTTTAAGAAGCACCATGACGTAAACAACAACACATATGCAGTGTTTTGAGTGCTTGTGATAGTTGAGGTTAACTGTAAAATCTTATCTTAAACCCAGGTGTTAGATACAAACAATTATTAAACGTTGATCATAAGATTTTATTTTGTGCTTAAGATAACAAATGTCCTTAAATATCTTAATTATTTTACGCTATTAACCGTGTGATCACTTAGGCGGTAGGTTGATACCACTTTCGGTGTTATATCTGTTGATATCTTACAAAGATAATGGTAATTTTCTCTTGAAATGATAACCGAAAATTACAGTGGGGTATACCTAATCAATTCCCAAAATACGCGCGTGTGCTAAACCAAGTATTTACATTGTTGTTTGGAACCAGATCAGGATCCAAACTACTTACCCAGGTCGGAAGCATTTTCATTTTTCAAAATGCTGTCAAAGACAACAAGCGAGTTCATTGCTTTAGCGTTGAGTTCTGTTAAGACGGGGAGGAATAATGTCTTCTCCAATATGCATACATAAAGTACAATCTGAACGTGACATAATTACGATATGGTACAATTATGTACTAGATTAATATTAAGCCATTAATGACTATCCCCGGCAAAAATATACGTAAACAAACAATGTAGACTCTGATGAATCGCCATAAATTACGGCATAGCATCAGAATACGTATTGTTCGCTATATAATATGAAAATATTTGCTGTAAGGTCAAACACTGAAGCGTCTTTAGATATTCTAAACTTTAAAAATTCCGCGTCTGTTGTAGGTCTAAAATGTTTGAAAATGACAGTAAGGTCACCATTGGTAACTGTACATCTTATTAACCTATTCAAACCAAATATCTACCAAAGACGATATTGGCAACCAGTGCAGACCCTGATGAGACCCTGCGTCTTGCGGCGTCTCAGCAGGGTCTGCAAAGTATGCAATTTCATATGAAATGTTCTGCTATATACACAAACTTGACGCCTTCCAAATAGCACACAGGAAGAGATCAAACAGGTTACTTCAACGTGTAACCCTTTCCCTTATAGAAACGCCTTTTAACACATTTAATTTATTCTTCCACTGAAAAAAATAGATCCAATTTATACAGTTATGAACAGGAACAATAAGAAATATTTTCTAAAGCATAGCAGATGATATCTTAAAACAGGCTGAAAGTAAAGCAGAATGTGCCATAAGGCACATTCTGCTTTACTTTCAACCTGCTTTAAGTGGTCATCTGTCTCCAAATCTAGAAACAGGCTATGGGGTAAAGGGTTAAATTAACTCTTTCAACCCTAGCGACGAAATCGTGATTATCTGTGCAAACTGTTGACACTCGGACATTTTGAAAAATATATTTACTTCTACTAGTCGAACAAGATTTAGGCCTACACAGCATGCACATAGTGAAATATTACACAATATTAGTAGGGGACTTGTTAAGAAACGATATGTATTGAAAACAGTTTCGAGGCTCAACAGATGCTAAATGAATGTTCGCTTAGAACAAGTCCGGCTCTATGAAGCCGTATTCCACATCATAAGTTTACGTAATTATTTCAATATATAAAACCCTGGTGAATAAAATATCTTTGAGAAAATATGCTTATTTTTCTTTTATCGTTTATCAGACGGGTGGTATTGCAAATGTTCTTTACGCACGACTTATTTCGGAAGCGTAAAATTTACACCTTATGTAAACCTAACCGAAACATTTATGATCGTATATTTACAAAATTTTACGCCCGTGTAAGATCATTTACATTCAATTATAAAAAGCAAATAAACATAAAAACGACTCACTTTGCAGTTAGATCGAGTAACTCGACCTTTCTGCGCCAGCATGGGAGATTTTTTGAATAACCGTTGCAAACAGTTTGGATCCAGATGAGACGCCGAGTAACTCGGCGTCTCATCTGGATCCAAACTGTTTGACACTCAGATGATATTTTCTGAATATAATTGAAGGCTAAGAAGTTTTGTAGACGACATATTTGCAGACGACACTAACATGCCGTGATAAAGGTTGATGTCGTTTTATATTTCTGTTCGACGCCTGAGCCATTCTCTTTTTTATTTTGCAACTCGGATTTCTCCTTACAGGTCAAGTTTGTCTACGGCAGGGAATGGGGGTGAGGGCGATAGGGGTGAAACGTTGTTTTTTTTTGTTTTTCTCGTTGACCATATCGTATTCAAAGAAATGTTGCTGTTGGTTTATTTAAACAAAACAAATAAATGTTGGAGCCTCCTCAGACGCTGAGTACATGTGTAACTAACGTTGGCCAGTTACAGTGGGAAAAAACGTTATTCTTTCGCGTTCAAACGCAGGGCTGCCATAAGCTGACATAAAAAATCCTAAGATTTCCAAATTTGCATTTTTCAAGTGCGATTTTACGAACCGTACCTTTACCCCGTCGCCTGTTTCTAGTTTTTTTTACACGTGGCTGTTTAAATCAGACTGGAAGTAACGCAGAATGCGCCATATGGCGCATTCTGCTTTACTTTCAGCCTACTTTAAGCTATCATGTACTAGAAAAAAGATCCGAAGATTTGTGAAAAATCCGGAGAAATAGCAGCCCTGTAAACGCAAACAAATCGCAAAGGCGTAGCAGTAAAATGGAGGAAATTGCAACTTTTTGACATTTCTTACGATTAATTTTAATCTGAGTGGCAAACAGTTTGGAGCCTGATCAGGCGCCGGGTAAAACAATATATTTAGCGTAAACGCGTTTATTGGGAAAGAATTACGTTTACTCCACTGTATCCATTAAATGTGTTGCTTGCTGCTTTTCTGAGAGTTGAAATATCTGCTACATCAGTTTTATAATACCATGCGACATTCAAACAATTGCGATCAAGATAATGTTTCTTGATATCCGATGAAAATGTTTACAGCATTGTATTGAATTGCGTTCGTGTCTAGTAGTTTCGTTGAAACGGGAAAGAATAACGTGTTCTCCACTTTAAGACATGCCAATTTGTATAGTTTGAAAAATCAATGAATAATATACATTGGAACCCCTCAAAACCGGAACCTCTAAATACCGGAATTCTCTCTAAACCGGACAAAAGCTTTGGTCCCATTTCCAACCCTTCTTTTTTTACCAATTACACCATAAATACGCCTTATTATGTCTTCCTACACGGAATAAAAAAGTTTGTACATTCTAGCAGATGATAGCTTAAAGCAGGTTGAACGTAAAACAGTGCGCCTTAAAACGCATTCTGCTTTACTTTCAATCTGCTTTAAGTGGTCAGCTATATTCCATACTAGAAACAAGCTAATTGGTAATTGGTTAACACCCGTATAAATTGGAAACCCTTCTCACCCGGAATGTTTCGTGTCCCCACACATGTCCGGTTTAGAGGGTTTTCACTGTACCCTTCAAACCATGATGCTGGTTTCCTCATAGTATGTTGGTACTGTTACCGTGGTTTATAGTTTGATAAGGCTATTTATTTCTAGTTTATAACTTTCAAGTTTGATTTCGTTTTCGCTTCATTGGTTTTGCAAAAGCATGACTAGAAATACGAAGGCAGAAAGGTGTTAAGTCAGCTTAAATAAACGATGTTCTACTTCTAATACCTGCGATTGGTAGTTTTGATATAATCTATAAAACTGTATATAAAGTACATACATTTCGCTAACCTTTATATATTATATGGGATGTTCTACAGAGCATGTGATATTACATGTTACAACTGACACGTCACAACACTCAGTGGAGAAGACGATATTCTTTCCCGTTTAAACGCAAACGAAACGCAAACGAAACGCAACGCACTAAAATGCAGAAAAATCAACGACTGGCGATTTCTCATGATTTATTTTGATCTGAGTGGCAAACAATTTGGAGCCTGATCAGACTCCAAACTGTTTGCAATGGAAATACATGTGATAGTTTTAGCATAAATGCGTTAATAGGGAAAGGATAACGTTTTCTCTACTGTAGAATCTAGTACGCTTGGCATTTGTCGTCTGCAAAATTTGTCGGCCCTGAAATTTCTAGATTTTATTTATTTTCAATTTGCATTCGATCAACTTAAACCTAGACGAGACACCGAGTTACTCGGCGTCTCATCTGAATCAAAACTGTTTGCAGCAGTTACCACAAGTTCATACATGGGGTTCTAACAGTTAAATGTATCGTCTACTTCCCTAGTTTAAGAAAATATGATGCATTTTATATTTATGAATAAGATTCAATGGGATGTAAAACAAGTTCCTTAGACTTCATGCATGATTATGTAATAAGTATATTATATAATATTATACTCAAACGCAATTAAAGCGCACCACTCGAAAAGTTTGAATTTATTTTTCAACTATGTTTAGTTTCTGATTTACGTTATTTAACCAAGCTTATGACTTGCATAGGGACACACTGCTAATGATTTTGTGTTTGTTATGTACTTACACAGTGACGTCAACGTGCCGCCCGTGAAAATGCCCATATTTGTATAATCGGTGTAGAAAATTGCAAATTTGAAAATCTTAGGATTTTTCATGCCAACTGATGGCAGCCCTGGCGTTCTGTGAATTCAGAGCTGTCATGATCTGATTGAAGCACTAGTACATGAGTGGAATGGCATCTCAAAATAGCGAATAAAGCGTGTGGTCCGCCGTATGCGCACCGGTATTGTCAGGCTGTGGTTTATGCAATTGGTAGGTGTACCAGAAACTGAATTTTGTGACTTTTGAAATTCTACCTGTCTTGATTAAGATGTTACTTTGTAGAACTTGCCATGAATTTTACATGTACTGTTGTGACAATGTGTGTTCAAATGATTCACTATTGTCTTATTAAAAAGAAATTTCAAAAGTCCTTTCACATAAACAAATTAACTTACATTTTACGGCTGGTGCATTTTCATTGCGTTTGAGTATACATGTATTAAGGTACAGCAAGTTAGATATAATAATTGGATAAACCTTTAATTTTAAACATTATTAATTTTCATTGGAAAACTCGAAGATGAATTAGGGGTTATACATTTAAATTTCTCCCTAAAACAGTAAAAAGTAAATAAAATCTTAACGCGTTACGCGGCATCTGAGCTGGATCCTAACTGTTTGCAAATGTAAGCCAATTCGCGCTTAGCATGATACGGGTTAAAGGGTCATTAATATATGCAGTGACTTCACGGTGAACAAAAGTACATCTTAATTGTCCTTGAAAATCTTAAAATACTAGTATACCAATTCAATAATACTACAAGCACGGCTTTGTGTTAGACCATGTTAAGAAGAAGCATGAATACCCCTAGATACACGTGGCTGCTTAATGCAGGACACGCGCTCTGAATTATTCCTAAAATGAACTTAATTTCTGTATAACTTTAACTTTAGTGAGCTGCAACTTGTCTTAAAGCGTTGATATGTTCTAGTCTGATTTGTTGCTTAACATTGGTTTGTCTGTACATTCTATTTTCACACAAATAAAACGGAACATTAGTTTTGCAATGTCGACGTGGTAATATGTACGATCAACTAAGTTATAAAAATACCAATACAAAATTTTGCACAATCACAATTTTGGAGTATTTATAGAGTACATTTCATTCATACATGGGTAGATGTCTGAGACAATATCGTAGGCAGAGGTTACAAACAATGTAGACCCAAAGCAGCCGCCACGCCCGAAAGGCGTCAGCTGATCTATGAACATGTTTATTCTCTATTTAACGGTTATTGTTCGGCTTGTTCTTTTATTATTCGACTACCATTGATGTATATAGATATGGATTATACATACAGTGGAGAATCTGTTATTCTTTCCCGTTTAAACGTTAACGTACGCAAACGCAAAGCGCTAAAACGTAAAAAAGAACAACTTTTGGACAATTCTGATATTTCATGTTTATTTTGGTGGCAAACAGTTTGGAGCCTGATCAGACGCCGGCTTACCCGGCGTCTGATCTGGCTCCAAACTGTTTGCACTGCAAATAATAGTTTATGCGTAAACGCGTTTATCGGGAAAGAATAACACATTCTCCACTGTATATAGATATGGATTATACATACTTATTATATATTCAAAATATCATTCTTACTACTTCAACTATTTCTACTCCTTTTTTGTTATTATCATTATCACTATCAGCAAGAACAACAACAGCATCATTATAATAATCATCGTCATCAATAATATTTTTCATTTATTCGTTTATTTACATCTTCATAACTGAAAAAAACACACAGTAAAACCTCTCTATTACGCCGGACCACTAAATTATATAAATTATAAGGCGATTTCAAAAGGTGACTGCTTAAAGCAATGTGACAGTTAAACACAAAGCTTCTGTTTTACTGCCACCTTGCTTTAACCCATTACCCCTAAATTAAAGGCGTTAAAAGACGTATTTATAGGGTAATGGATTAAGCTGCCACCTGTAATTTAGAGAGTGGATAACCTTCGTTTTTAGTGGTCATAATAGTGAAGTTTACTATATGTGTGTTGCCTTGAACTTGTATAGTTTTAGTATGTGTGTGTGGGACTGTTCTGTCTGCAAAAATGAGAATTTAAAGGATATTGAACTTGAAAAAAGGAACTTGCTGTTTGTTATGTCCCATTATATCTCGGTCAAATCGCGACGCCCCGAGAGATGATGTTGGGGTTCGGATATTGAAGTGACGCAAACTATCAAGACATATTCTGTTCTGTTCTGTTCATATTTTAATAGATAACCCTTCTGCTATCATCTTTGTCTAAGACACCGTTACTGTCATGTTGTCATCTGCTTTAAACAATTGAGTTATTATACAAATTTAAGGAAACTGACTAAACCAGATTCGTAATGAATGTCAAACAGTTTGGATCCTGATCAGATGCCGCGTCCCTGTTTTAGAATATGTACTAAACGCGTTTATATATTGAACATACGGAACGGTTCCATCATCTAAGAACATGCCAGAGTTATCTTTCATAGATTTGTAATCGCGATTTTACAAGCAATGGCAAACAGTTTGGATCCTGATCAGACGCCGAGTTACTCGGCGTCTGATCATGATGCAAACTGTTTGACATTCCCTCTGGCAACAAGTTAGTGTTATACAATTTATTAGCATATTTAACAGACGACAATTTTAAAGCAGGCGATACTTTAATACTCTACGGTATAAGCACATGGTCCGGGATATCTACGCACAATCAGCTGTTAAAGATCAAATTATGATTTTCTAAATAGCAATATCTTATCGTAGTATTATATGCAAAAAGGTCTAGAGTTGGATATCTTTATGAATCTATCAAGTTTTATCTTGCGATGGATTTCGACAGTACGCATGCGCCTTAACAGGGGGTCTAGATAGGGGCCAGTGCGCGTGGGCAGGTAATAGTGATAAAATACGTGAGTTGAGAACTAACACTTGCTGATTCTTAAATCCTTTAATTTGCAAGACACTTTAGATAACCCATTAGCCCATAGCCTGTTTCTAGTTTTGAAGATAGTTGACCATTTAAAGCAGGTTGAAAGTAAAGTAGAATGTGCCTAAAGGCACATTCTGCTTTACTTTCAGCCTGATTTAAGCTTTTATCCGCTAGAATATTGAAAATATTTCTTGTGATTCTCATTTGTGACAGTGTAAATTGGGACTATTTTCTTCAGAAGAGGAATGAATAAAAGGCGTTAAAATGCCTATTTATGGGGTAATGGGTTAAATGAGTCCACTATGTAAACACATTCGCTAAATTTACGAAATAACGGACTTGTTTTGCTGTTTTCGTTATTTTTATTTTGTAAATTGGTTCTTCCTTGTGCAAAAGCATGCGTATACTAAAGGTTTAAGAGTTTATACTCTGGAGCAGGATTATCGCCTGGAATCAAATAATCACATTCCGCCGTGTTATAAAATTTACTTTCAACAATTATCGATGCTAGCTGAGATATGCTTTTTGATAATTCTATCTAGACGCTTTGACGTAGATATGAAAACGACCTTCACCCTTCCACTGCCTTACTGCAAGTGAATTTGCATTTGCAAACAGCTTGGATCTTGAATGGACATCGACTCTGAGTGTTAACATATTCAACCCTAGCGACGAGTATACTCGTCATTCACAAATATTGTACCTGTGAGGATTACACTTGTCCTATGCAAACAGTGTAGGAGCCCTCTGATCAGGGTCTACACTGTTTGTCATATTGAAATATTTTGTTAAAATAAACCCCAAATAGTCAAAAATGGACTAGATTTTTTTTTAAAATTGGAATTGTTCATTAAAAGTTTTAGGGATACATGAGTTAAAAAAGTTTGAATTTTTTAATCAGTCGCCAAATTGTTATTTTTGTTTTAATCCATTGACCCGTAGTGGCGCATATACGCACACATTATAAACAGATTACCTGTCAAGAGTGTACCTTTCCAATGCAAGCAGTTTAGACTCAGATAATATGAATTATACAGGAGAACTCGGGTCAGAGTCCTACAATTTAAACAAAAGACTAACCCCTTCACTGACCTACCCCCAGTACACTAGTTACAGTGGAGAATCTGTTATTCTTTCCCGTTTAAACGCAAACGTACGCAAACGCAAAACACTAAAACGTAGAAAAGAACACTTTTTGGACAATTCTGATAATTCTTGTTTATCTTGGTGGCAAACAGTTCGGAGCCTGATCAGACGCCGGGTAACCCGGCGTCTGATCTGGCTCCAAACTGTTTGCACTGCAAATAATAGTTTTATCGTAAACGCGTTTATTGGGAAAGAATAACACATTCTCCACTGTATAAGAAATTTGTCACTCATTTCAATATTTCTTCAATCAGAACCCTAAATCTTAACTTTGGGCAATTAAAGCAGACGAAAGTTGTTTAAAATCGATGACGTCATGGCTTTGAAGAGACCGAATGCTGTATTTAGCCCCATTACTGCCTTAAGAGTACAAAGTTATGTTATTTGCCAACAGCTTGGAGCCAGATCAAACACCGAATTGGCGTCTGATCATAGTCCAAAATATTTGACATTGAATACGATATTACTTGGTTCAATTTGCTTTAAATACACTATTTGAGAAATAAAAAATGACTGCGACAATTGTTTAAAACAGATGACGTCATGGCAATGACGGATTACGATATGGCAGTGATTGAGTTAGTATAATGACCAATATCTAAAGATCAATACTGAAACAAACACAACTAGAAGACACCTTCAAAACAGATGATACTCTTAGAGAATGAGGGTAGATTTTGACGTTTCCTGTGTGATGTCGGAGGTGCGAGCATTATTATCACTGGAGTTGTCAAGATTACATGTAGTGATATAAACTATTAAGAAATGTATTTAAAATTAAAACGTTAAACGCTAAGATGAGTAGTTGCATATAGAAGTGGCAGAAATAACAACATTAACAGATATTAAAACCAATTATTGTAGTGAAAAGTATAAGTACATTTAGTAGTAGTGGTTGTTGATGTTGTTGTTGTTGTGGAAATAGTAGTGGTAGTAGTAGTAGTAGTAGTAGTAGTAGTGGTAGTAGTAGTAGTAGTAGTAATAATAATAATAATAATAGTAGACGTACTGACAGTAATAATAATAGTAGTAGAAGTGGTAGTAGTTATAGAACATGACCTAAACTTCTATTCATCGTTGAAGTAACTGCAGTCATAATGCTGATGAAGCAGACAGAGAAATAACTGTTCTTATATAAGCATTAGTGGCAGAAGTCACTGACATCTTAAATGTCAAACATTCTTGTTTCTCTGCTACTTACCATTAACTATATTCAAATGTTTAAGATTCAGACATGCTGATAATAAATAAAGCCATAATTACAATAAACTGCTGACAATCTTGTGTCAAGCGGTCAGTATGCCATAGAACGTTAATTTTCTAACGACATGTGTCTGCTTAATGCAGAACAAAAAGTAGTGCAGAAAGCTCCGATAGGAGCTTTCTGCACTACGTTTGGTTCTGCATTAAGCTATAACCTGTCATCAGTAAGACTTAATCGTTTAAGTAACCGCTTAATTGTAGGTTTTCTGTACAGTGGAGAAAACGTTATTCTTTCCCAATAAACGTGTTTACGCTAAATCTATTATTTCCATTGCAAACAGTTTGAACCAGATCAGACGCCGGGTAACCCGGCGTCTGATCAGGCTCCAAACTTTTTGCCACTCAGCTTAAAATAAATCTTGAAAAATGTCAAAAAGTTGTCTTTTTCTTCATTTTAGTGTTTTGCGTTTGCGTTTAGTTTGCGTTTAAACGGGAAAGAATAACGTTTTCTCCACTGTACAATATTCAGAATGTTCCGAACTTTCTCCCTCTAGCTCAAAATCTCTGACGTTTCTTCTTCTCTCCGGATTGCGCATGTCAAAATCGTTTAGAAACTCCATGTTCATCAAATTCAGATGATTCTGTAACAATGTAGCCAGAGCGATCAATATTTCACATTTGTATGTTGTCTTTCAGAGATAACCTACGGATGCAAATGAAAATTGATGGACTGTGTGAAGATGGACGTAGATAAGCCACAACGCAAAGTTCGACTATGCAAATGCGGCCATATGGTAATAGGTTTTATCTATGTAGGGTTAAACTTGCATTAAGAGATTTATTTGTTAAGCTCGTAGCGTTCCCTTAGAAACAAATGCCTGGAATAGTTCCGTCAAAGCGCCCAATCGCCCGTTGATTTCAGACAAATTTGATCGAAACTAGAATTTACAGATTACATAGGAAAAATCTTGGAATATCGTGCATAGTTAATGTTTTAGGGTTTCCCCAAATGCAAACAACAAACGAACTGGCAAAATTACTTCTAAATGTGGCTTTGATAGCATAACAATATTTACTACCATTAAGGTCAGTATTTTAGTTTTATGCGAGTGAGTGTTTTCGTTACGTATTTAATCCATTACGTTTATTACTAGTTTCTGTAAATGATATAGGCAAGCAATGAAGACTAAGATCAAACGCCGCGTATCGCGGCGTCTCATCTTGTTTGTACTAAGTGTTCTGTAAGTTTCAATTTAGACACATTAACCTCTTAATTGCCTTACCCCGTGTACATTGGTTATTTGCAACAGTTTGGATCCTGACCAGATCAAAATGCCTAAATTTTAAAATTGAGAAAAGAAAGCGACAATTCTTTAAAACAAATTACGCCACGTTAGTATTGAGTTAATTTCGATTACAATTGCGAAACTACTAGTATGTCTTAACTGTGTATTTAATTTTTGTTTATTTTTATATGGTATTTCTCTTGACACAAAAAAAGATAAATATAGTATTTTCAATATGTAACACATCGGGAGAATAGCAGAATTATTTGAATACTTGTTGCGGTAATATTTCTTGAGAAAACAACTTATAATCTAATAGAAATGTAAACCCTACACTGCCTTATCAAGAGTACAATATTTATTTGCGTAAGGCGGCGTCTGATCAGGATCAAAACTCTTTGGCGCTTAGTTCATTATTTCTGAAGTCAAAATACCTCAACATAAATTTAAGAAATAAAAGCAGACGACCATTGTTTAAAATTGATGACCTCATGGCAGTGAAAGGGTTAGGCAAAGTACCGTACACGTATAGACAGTGGTAATCGTAAAGACGTCATTTTTTCCCTTTCAATCGAAACTAAACGCAATGCATTTGAGCTCTTTCCCTGCCAAAGTCTACTGTAACCCTCTAACCGCCAAAATTTCGTCTGCATTGGTAGTGCCGTCTGCGATATTTTTTAAGTCAGCTTTAGGGCTATTTTAACTGAAGAAATGTCGATACTAGTATCAAACAGTTTGGATCATTGTCAGACGCCGCTTAAAGCAGTGTCTGACCAGGATCCAAACTGTTTGTAAAGTCGCCTCTTGTCCCTTTTTTCGCCGTTGCCAATAATTCATTTTAAACTGAGTGGCAAGCGTTTCGAGCCAGATCAGAAGCAGGGTAACCTGTTTGCAATAGACCAAATTGTGTTTTACATACTCGGCAAAGAATAAGTTATTCTCCACTTTAATGAAAACAATATAGTTGATAAGAAATGAAGTGGACGATCGGTTTAACTCTTTCAACACCATGGCCTTGTTCAAAATATACATAACAGTTAACGCATTTGAAAACGTTGTAGACCCCAGATCAGAGGGCTCCTATCGGATCCCTCTGATCAAGGTGGTATGCACAGTTCTCTAATTTAGACCAGTATTTATTTAAATACCAATAATTCCAAATAGACTGATTCGTATTTTGGTAATTAAAATAAGCAACAAGGGAATAAACCACAATAATTACTTAGTGTTGAAAGAGTTTAACACTGTAGAATCAAAACATGTTATATCAAAGGCATAGTGTTATTTTTAAAGGCCAACAATATTTTGTGTTTGTTTATTCTGCAAAAGTGATATATAATTTCACTGGTTAAACATTAAACTGTATCTCTATAACATCTAATGTCCTGTGGTGTGTACATGTATACCAAACGTGTGTAAATCATTACCCATAGCATGTTTTAAGTTTTGAAGATAGGTGGCCACGTAAAGATTGAAAGTAAAGCAAAATGCTGTAAGCTACCACCTGCTAGGATATACACAATATTGTTTTTGGAATATATCCATTTGAAATATTTTATCAAGTAGAAGAATAAATAGGATGCGTAAAAATATATTTCTTACTGAATAATGGTTTAAGCTCCCAATTCACAACGATGTATAGTGCTTTATCTCTCTACCACAACACCCATACGGAGACAACGATTGTGTGTGTTGTCCGTAGAGAGTTGTTACAGGGAGGGACATTGGATTACTTTTGCAAATATGTTGAATCCAGTTTGGGGAACAGCGGCACGCGTTGCTGTAAGAAGTGAATCGTTGTTTGGATGACCGTTGTAGAGAGGGAGCACTGTATTAGTAATTTTAATGCAATCGGTGCCTAATCAGTTTACAGACTGGTCGACCATTGTACCAATATTTATTTATTCGAAATTGAAAAAGATATTCTGGTTTTGTAAAAGGAATTCAGTCAACTTTTGATGCAGACAATAGTGTGGCAGAGAAGGAGTTAAATGTTTCTGTTCATGACAATTTTGAGTGGAGGGATGGGACACGAGCTTGACGTGTATTGTTTTATGGATGAAGCAGACTTGACACTCAGGACATATCTTCCTTTGGTTGGTACTGTAGAAAACATGAGAACAACGTGGGGAATCATGGCATCTAACCTTTAACACGTTATGTAAATGTCGTCTGCAAAACATTATCGTCTGCAACGATTCTTAGATTTAATTAAATCTGCCTATTTATTTCAGAAAATGTTATCAGGGTGTCAAATAGTTTGGATTAAGATCAGACGCCGAGTTACTCAGTGTCTCTTCTGGTTTCAAACTGTTTGCAACAGTTTTCGTAAATTTGGTCTCTGGCGTGCAGAAGGTTAACATGACTTGTCGTCTCCTAGTCTGAGGCGTGTCACATCCGGTTTGTGACGCGCATGTCCAAAACGGCGAGAGTGGGAATAACAGTCATGCTTTAGCGAAGTTTTGACGTATTTAACATGAGTTAGAATTGTTTGAGAGATGTAAGTGATGCAGGGCATAAAGGTGTTGGGGTGAGCAAATGGAAATGAATAAATCGCTAGGGAAAGTGTTTGTCTTGCAGAGGCCACACAGAGAGCCATAATGGTACGATATTGGTGATGAAAAATGAAAAAAAAACCGTGATAATATATAGTTTGTAATACACACAGATAACAATATATATTATGATGATTATAGAAATAACAATAACCTTAACAAAAAATATGGTATTAGATCTACTTTTGTTATAATGAACAATAATAGTAATAAAATTTAACCAAATATGATTACCAATATCATAATCCAATAGTAGTAAGTGATAGCAATAAAATCAGACCAGAGGCAATAGTGGTGGCAATATTTATGCGACTGGTTTACCATGACTGATCAGGATCTTCAGTATAAACGATGTTCTAGAAGTCATTATGACGTATCTCAATTTACTCAAAACAAAGATATAATAGTTTAAGGATCGTCTTTTAAAAAAACATCTATACGGATCCTTCTTCAATTACGGCCTAATTATGATCTACAAGCGTGGCGTCAGTCACCATATTAACATAGACACTGGCTTTATCCATGCAGACAGACGAAAATTCCTAAAAGAATCAAAATCTTAGCTTTATCTATGATCATTCTAAGAGGCGGAATTATTCTTAGAGAAAAAACAGAGATATTAGCATTAAAAAGCGAGCGGTGTTCTGCATGTTGGCGATGTAGATAACATGTTTATGTGGATCAGTTTTAACTTGAGGGAAGTGATTCTAAAGCACAATTAAAGTGAGCACTTGTTCTTGTGTTGTTTAAACTTTAGCACGCGATTTCCAAAAGTGTGATCATAAATACAAACAGGTTGAGTCCAGGTGGGACACCGAGTTACTCGATGTCTCATCTGGATCAAATCTGATTAATCCTCTGGTTATATTACGTGAAAAGACACGGTAGATGTTAAAAATATAAGATGATTTTCAAGCGTCATATATTTGAGACGAAAACCGTTGAGCATGCTAAAGTTTAATGATAACATGCTCCTCAGTAGAAGAATTACTTTTAGTCTGCTACATTAGAACATACATATGCCTTTTAATAGCATATTGTAGACAATTGATGTCTTGTTACTTCTTTCTCTTCATAGCCGACGTCAGTCTTGCTTTCCAATATTTGATATAATGCGACAGGGAACATCAAGGCGACGTCAGACCATGTTAAACCAATTAACAGATCAGTCTAAAACGCGGACCCACCAGGCTAAAGTTTTATTCATAAATATGAAGCTCCATCCCCTTTCATCCGGGGAAATATTGTCAAGAACACTTCAGCCTCCCCGCCGCTACACTGGAACGTTATCATGATAGTGTTTATTACACGTTTTGATCTATTGATAATCAAACGAGATAAAATAATAACTAGTCCCCAGTAATGAGCCAATAATTTGGTTCATTACCGTTTCTTTTATTGAGGTTCCTCTCATTCCAAGTACTGTTAATGACAAATATAAACACATTACCGTGTTATTGATGTTGGGGATCAGTTTGAAATTTCCAAAAATTAGCAGAACAGATAGTGTATGTTCTCTTGATATTTAAAGCAGTTATCTTGCTGCAAAATCGTCTACTGCACCTCTGACGTCTGCTTTAACTCTTTCCTCTCTGAAACTTTAAATGGACAAATCCAGTTTCCATTTAAGTCTAGTTCATTTCTGAGTTTAAAGGGTTGTTTTTATCAATGTTTGGCATTATGACAAACAGTGAAGACCCTGATCAGAGGGCTCCTAGGAGCCCTCTGATCTGGGTCTTTACTGTTTGCATACGATAAGTGTACTATTCACATGTACACTGTTTGCAAAGGACGCCAATATGCGGGACTAGGGTTCAAAGGGTTAAAAGAATTCGGTTCGCACGTCTTTTTGACCGAAGAAATAGAATTGCAACATGCTTGGACCTTGATAAGACGACTATGGACTCGGCTTCAGATCTAGAAAAATGGTTTGCAAACAAAAGTTATACTGTGCTTAGCAGGGAAATAGTTTAAAATACTTAGTAATTGTAAAAGATCTTAGAACATGGTATATCTTGCTATTTACCATCTTTATTTGAGAAAATAGGAGTAAGAGTAATAGATAAAATTCCTATATAACCTTTTGTCCGCTACGGACGAATTTGTGAAATGGGTTATAAACAGTTTCGATCGAAACTGCTGGACAGTACGATGACAATTTCTTAACAAAACACACAAGATGATTCAATTCTGAGAATTGTTGCAGACGACAAATGGTTGCAGACGACAGTAACATTGTTTTGTTATAGGTCGGAAGATTGTTACCCCATCATCGCTTTATTTTCTTCTACTTCAGTATTGTTTATACCAGACACGTTTCAAAGTTAAATTTTAAGGTTGCATGACGTAATAGATATCGATAAGATTGTCAAACAGTTTGGGTTCTGATCAGCCGCCGCGTTACACGGCGTCTGATCAGGACCCAAACTGTTTTCAAACGCGCTTTAAAGCGTCATTAATAGTAAAAGGGTTACGTAATGAATGAGATACCTATGCCTTGAAACCATAAATTAATATTCTTGTTACATTGTCATCATGGCACAGGACCTCAATTGTTGGCCATACTCATTGTCAAGCGGAAATTACAAACGCGATCTGAAATAAATGGTATTAAAGTTGCATTTGGACTATAACACTTATGGTTTTTATGACAAAATGAGTTTTTTGGAACAGTTAATTCTCTAAGAGAACAATGGAAATTCTCTTTAACAACGAGTTAATGCACATTTACTTAAACTCTCTTAACTTTATAATAACATATACAAACAGTTTGGCTCCAGATGAGGTTCATCTATATGTAGATATTATCTAGATTCAGACAGTTTGATATTCTCAATATATATTAAAAGCATCATAATAAAACAAGTTGTTTGTATTTATGCAAACAGTTTTTAAAATAAAAATTCAACTTGACTAAAGGTTAAGGTATTTAAAATTACTAGGTATTATATAGCGATGTATTACAAAGTTTTTAACGTTTTTTAGACGGGAAATCATATTTCATTCCCATATATTATAAATACGACATCCATTATCAATCAAAATGGATGATACAGCAGACTCAATGCAATATTCTAAAGAAAGTTATAACCAAAAATATAAAATACTATTATCCCTGCAAGTATCATTAACCTTAAGTCTATTATTAAGAAGGAAATGTGATTGTATTTATTTATTACTATTAGGTATTTGGAAAATGAAATTAAAAACAGCGTCGATGCTCTAAAATTTGTTATTTATACATAATTATATACTTAAATACAGTGTAAAATATAATGCATATAATTATATTGCTATTGTATCAAATTTTACAATGCTTTGTGATGGACTTTAATGTTTCATTGCATTGGAATATATTTTCAAAACAATGTCATTACATTGTATTATGCCTGGGAATAATATACAGTGGAGAATCTGTTATTCTTTCCCGTTTAAACGCAAACGTACGCAAACGCAAAACACTAAAACGTAGAAAAGTACAACTTTTGGACAATTCTGATAATTCTTGTTTATCTTGGTGGCAAACAGTTTGGAGCCTGATCTGGCTCCAAACTGTTTGCACTGCAAATAATAGTTTTAGCGTAAACGCGTTTATTGGGAAAGAATAACACATTCTCCACTGTAGTCATTACAGTGGATAATGCGTTATAACATCCCATATGTACGAACTTAAATGAAAACGCAGTGCAATAAAATGTAGAAAATAACATTTTAAAATTCTGTTTCTGCATTAATTATATGATTCACCCGGTGCCTGATCTGGCTTCAAACTGTATGTAATGAAAATAATTGTTTTCGAACCAGCTCGGTTAATAGGGAATAATAATGTTATCTGAGTTTTATTCAACAAGATGTTTACATATCATCTTTTACTCGTCTTGTGCAAATAAATGTAAACAGGTTACATAAACAAATTCTTAACATATGTATGTGAATCTTTTCAAAAAAGAAAATCTTTACATAAGAATGTCTCCGAAAACATATACATTTATTAAGTTATAACCTAACAAACTAGATCAGTCAAACGGGTTTGAGTTGTTTGTTTTTGCTGTTATTTTTTGTGTTTAAGGCAAAATGCGTTATGCTACTATTTTTGCAGACACATGTAAAAGGAATATGTTTTATTTAATATACCAAATATATATATACCAAACACACTAAAGCTCCTAAAAGATGTTCCTAAGAGAAAGTAAATTCTATCATATTCAACTGTATTATCTATTTAACCTATCTCCAATAAAACTAACGTCAAATGCTGAATGTTAGTTTTGTTTTTTCTATTACATGTATATTTATTGACTGTCTTTATTGACTGCCAATGTTTTTCATGTAACAAAAGTTTGAAAGTTTTAAATGCATAGTCTTCGAGTATTTATTGGGTCCCCCTTGTAATTTAGAGATATAACACAAACAATAGAAAAGTCAAACTTGTGTTTAACGGCTATTCAATAAAGATACAAATATTCACAAACAGGTACCTGTTTTAATGAAGAATAAAAAACACAAAAGGCTCCTTAACTATTTGTTTAAACTGTACTTTCTGCAATATTTTTATTCTACATAACAGTTTGCTCCTGCTTTATAGATATACCATATGGCTTCTCAAACCTATAATCCATAGCTATGCCTCTTTAGGCATTCAACTGATTTCTCCTTTGAAGGAAAAAGTTTCGCTTATACAGTGTCCAATGTTTAAGATTAAATGTTCTTATATTCTAGCAAATTGCGCTTTAAGAAGGCTAAATGTAAAGCAGAAAACGTCTCAAGACACAGTCTGCTTCATTCACAACCTGCTTGAAGTAGTTTACCTGTCTGCAATATTAGAAACAAGTTATAGGGTAAAAGGTTAAGAATCTCAACACAAGATTGATAGAATATAGATATTACATTTAAATCTAAAAACAAACCATTTAAATCTAAAAACAAACCAACAAACTTGAAAGCACTCGCATTCTGTTCCAAACCAGTTTATTTAAGTGTATTGGCAATATATTAACCCTTTCCTGCTGATCGCTTCTGATCTAGATTCAAACTGTTTGACACTCGTCTTTAGGGATTTTTACTTAAATTTAACAAACTTTGCAGACGACAATTCCAAAGCAGTCGACAATTCAGATGGATAAGAGTTAAAATAGATAAAACGTTTCCTCCTTTGCTGCTACAATGTACAAATGTGTCAATAAAAGCGAGTTAATTGTTTTGGGAGCATCCCTTCAAAACTCAAACAAAAACTTAATATTAAAAGAAACAAAAAATATCATAAATAGACGAACATCTGATAATCTTTATAGATCTTTCTAAATCTTTGTCAAATGTGTTGCAAATCTTTCGATCTAATTGCCACGATCGCCCGATAAACCGAGAAAAGAGTTCATATATTGTCTCTAAACATTGAACATGTGCACACGTTTACTTTATGTTAGTCTCCATACAGATGTTTTCATCCATTACAGACTCTGGCTTGCTCTTATTAACCATCAGCCCCTAAGTTTTACGACCAATTAGGGACCCTATCTTAATCATGATCTATTCTTATCGATACGTGCTGGAGATTATCCTTTCACAAATCTTTTAATATTTCAATTGTATCAGTATAATTCAAAATCATAAATATGAAAATATTCCTATAATTGTCTTAAATTGATCAAATGGGGCGTTGCGACAGGAGAGGCCATTGCAAAAGGAGTGTTAACGATCAAACGGCTTATCAGTGTATCTTATCATTTTGTAGCTGATACAACTTCTTTCATGGCGCACGACAGTCGACAAAGCACACTTTCCAAATGTCTTTTTGATTTCAATTAGGTCCTCATTGGTTTTTCGCACGTATTTTTATGACATTCTGACGGAGGTTATATCTTTCATTATCGCATTCCTCTCAAACACTTAGATAACTCACAAATCTACTGAGTACAGCTAGTATTGAATACAGTTTACCTTCGTATCAAAACGTAGCTAAACGCAAATGTAATTCAATTGAATACTAAAATTTAAGATTTTTTATAATTTAGTTTTCCATTTCATATTAGTTTCGAACAGGTTTCATTCAGCTGTTCAAGCGCTGATTCACTCGGCGTCAGATCTAGCTTCAACTGTTTTAAGCATTGGTCAATAGCTTTTGTTGATTTAGAATGTAGATACAATACATATTGTTTATAGTTTGATAATATATATTGTATATACATGTAGTTTGAACAAAATTTTCAAATTCTGATATAGATTCCAATCCGTTGATATTTTCAGTCTTGGATAAAAGGAAGGGAATTCGCTAAATCATAGGCTCATTTAGATTATAGTTCTAGTAATTATTTTTCCAAAACCATTGACTGCAATATTGCAATCAGTTAAATTGAAAGTTTTTGTAAGGGAAAAATACCTAAATTAGATTGACAAATATTTTATATATTGATAAGAAGCCGAATTACTCGGCGTCTGATTTGGATCGAATCCTGATTCAAATTCCAGATAAAGTCAATATATGCAGGAGAAGAGTTTAAGGGGATTCGCACTTTATGTAACGTGTTTAAGGCACGTAAAATTGACAGATAGGGCAAGAAAACAAGTGTAGTTCCTAAGTATTTTTGAGAGCTGTAATAAACCCAAGCCAACGAAGGCTCCTGCTAGCATGAGACAGGCAGTTCCTTATTCCTTACCCAGCTTAATTAGTTCCGGTTTTGAGATTTGTCGTCTGCAAAACAAAATACTAAGTTTCAGTTTTATGAAATTGAATTCACCTATCATTCATTGTCAAACAGTTTAGATCGTGATCTGATGCTTACACATAGTATCTGGACCCAAAGTATTTACAATGCAAGCCATGTTGCGATTATCGTTTAAAGGTTTAAAAAAAACAGTTAAGCCAGTATTTCTCATTCACGAAATGAAACAACTTTGACAACTTTTAATATAGAATCACTGATTAATACCGAATGAAACAAATGCAAAAGACTCCGTTAGGAGCTTTTTGTATTACTTTTATTATGTATTTACAGTGGAGAATGTGTTATTCTTTCCCAATAAACGCGTTTACGCTAAAACTATTATTTGCAGTGCAAACAGTTTGGAGCCAGATCAGACGCCGGGTAACCCGGCGTCTGATCAGGCTCCAAACTGTTTGCCACCAAGATAAACAAGAATTATCAGAATTGTCCAAAAGTTGTTCTTTTCTACGTTTTAGTGTTTTGCGTTTGCGTACGTTTGCGTTTAAACGGGAAAGAATAACAGATTCTCCACTGTACCACAGGGGCATCTTTGTCATAGTCATCCAGTACATTGGTTGGCTGTTATTTTCCTAAGAAACGTTGTTTGGAATGAACCAACCGCCAGCGAACTGCCGTGCCACTCAAAATTAATAATTACCCTCTGATCGTATCGCCTATTCGCTGAAAAGAGTCCATAATCAAAGCTAACCCTCTTAAAGAAAAGTGAAGATGGTTCATTTTAACCCCCTCTACTGCCAACACCGTCTACACGTGCACTTACTAACACTTTGAATTCAAATCAGACGCTAAAATACTCGATGTTTTATCCGCAGTCAAACTGTTTGACATCCATATAAACCGTTTTAAACAATTGAAATGTATTGAATATAAGTTTCAGTAAACAAAAGCTAACTATTATTTTCTAAGCATACTATACTATGCCGGAGAAGGGTTTAACCTTATGTTCGCTGCGGGTAGTTTTCTTATTTCTTTGGGAAATAGTGTGTGTCCAGATGAGACGCTGAGTAACTCAGCGTCTCATCTGGACCTAAACTATTTGATAATCTGGTGATAAATCTATGAAAGAAAATACCGAATAAATCAGTTCGCAGAATTGCTGCAAGCTCAAAATTAAAAGAAGACAATTAGGCAGCGTGCAGAAGGTTAAGAACGTCGAGAAACATAAAGAGACGATGTTTAATTTGTTTTCGGGTGTTTGTATGTGGAAACAGGTGCATAAGTCGATTCCGCCTTCTATATTTTCTAATCACGTGAGATATCAATGTTAGATACCGAGACTTCAAGAGGAACAGGTTTAATATCTTTCCACACAAAAGCTATTTAAAACATATCAGATCGTGGTGATTGGGCCGAAAACAAAACGAGCTTTACAGATTAAGGAACTGGGGCCCGTTTTACTAAACTGCTTACGCAAAAGTTTTGCCTAAGTCAAAATTTTAAATTTTAATTTATATATTTTATTATCACTTGCTACAAACAGCAAATAGCCAGAACAGAGGACGCGTTTTTAGCGCGTCCTCTGATCTGGCTACTTGCTGTTTACAAACGTTTATGACGAAAAATAAGAGTAAAACGGCCCCTCGTGTTATTAAACATTGAAGTACCCACAGATATTTTTGCATTTCGCTCAAAGATTCCATGACAGTATATACAGATTGCGAATAACTCTACTACAAGATAGAGTATACAGAGGGTCAAGACATTGCTTTCCCCCTTTAAACATATTTGAACACAAATGCGTTGCATTACAATGCCGAAAATGACAACTTTTTTTTATAAATGTTTAGGATTGGTTTTAATATGAATAGCAAACTGTTTGAAGCCTGATTGACCATCTAGTTACCCGCGTTTTCAAGAAAGAATAACAGTGTCTCCATCGTATGAATATAATAGTTTTCTTCATGGAAAGAGTTATTTTTCATTGTTTAAACTTTTCATCATAGAAATGACTTTTCATGATTTAATATGTTCTGATAATTTGGTCAAAGGACACTTTTATATATATCCTGATATTAAAAAGATATTCCAGTTTTACGTTAACCCTACGTTTTCTCTGTTCCGCGTGACGCACGCACTTGTCTTAAACGCATTTACATGTACAGTCATTATGACATAATAACTGTCGTTAACAGTCATTGCAATAATATCACTGGCTAAACGTTTCCGTATATTCTTATCTATAAGATTTGGAATTGTATGCACCGGATATGAATGTTTAGCAGTGTGACGTTGCGTCTGATCAGGAGCTAAACTGTTTGTAAATCAGATGTCCGGCTTGGCAGTGAAGGATAGAGAGATATCCTTCCTTCTGTTTGCGAAGTTCACTTAACAAAAATATAGCAATAGATCCTCATGTAAATTGTTCTTCACGTTTGTCAATTCCGTTGAAACTCAATTGCGTTAAACCCTTTCTTCGACGCCGAATTTGAATAATCTTGAGATGCACGGCTTAAAGAATTAACTGTTCTAGCATAACAGGCTAAATATTTAAAAACAATTAATTTTACTTGTAATCACAACACAAAGACCAATTGTTATTTGTGTATCAGTTTAAATACAGCTGAAAGTAAAGCAGGAAGCTCCCAAAAGGGAGTTTCCTGCTTTACGTTAAGCTAATTTCTAACATACTATTCGCATCTAATTGAACGTGCAAAGCAATACTGCAGGATTACTTACTTATAAAAACATTTCTTATTCTCTAATATCCCCACACTGTTACCGCAAAATTACATATTCCATATTCAAAATCAATTAAAATATGACATTATCGTCACTTAAAATTACATTAAATCTATCATTAATCTGGACATCTATTAAATGGAATATGCATCTTAGGTAGAAGTTAGGAAATGGCAACAAGGCCGATACAAATCTCCGTATTATACATACAACCCTCATTTAGGCGATGAAATATGGAAAATTAATGACTTATACACCTTATGTAAATCAGTTCTTAATAATGATCCTGTGCAGTGTTGTGCAATTGTGTCAGTGATTTCTAAATGGATGTAATTATTATGATAAAACCTAGATGTTATAATGTTACTGTAAAGCTTTACGTTACGTTTGTTGTCAATTACAATACATTCATTTCCGATGTTTAGCCCTTACCTCCCCTGGAATTTCAAATGGAGAATGCCAGTTTCCAAATTAGCGTAGTAATGTTTTGACTTTTATGGGTATTTTCTTATGTATTCCAATATAGTAAAGACTGGTCAGTAATTGAGCTAATCTGATCTGGGTCTTTACTATATGTATAGGAAAAGTGTACTGTTCACAGGTACATTGTTTCAATAGAATTCATATTTACATGAGTGACTAGGGTTAAAATATGTAACCATGGTTATAAAAACGAGGTCCAACCTCAGTAACGAGTAAAGTCCTCATTTACAAATAGTATACATGCGAAGAGTACACTTGTTCTATGCAAACAGTGTAGAATCTAGTACTGAAATCAACCCTAAGATTTATATTAGCCGTGCTATGAATTGCTATAAATTCTTATTGCATTGCAACATTGTACAGACCGAGTACCGTTGTCATCTAAGGCTCTGTATCTGAGTTTGATTTACACTGTCAAATACCGTATATTATACAGCTGTATAAAATGCTTAAGATGCATGTAGGTGTCAAACAGTGTAGATCAATGCCTTGATCTACATTGTTTGCAATGCAATAAGGCAGATTTTCTCATGGCATTATTATATAAAACAACTGAACCAGACTTTATTGTATATTTGAAGTATCAGGCATATGTAGGTAAAGCAAAATGAAATTAAAAAGCAGATAGTCAAAAGGCTTGGAATGTCCTACTGTTTGCAAAGTCGACTTTAGTAGCGGGTGTGAGTTGAGATGCGTAGTAATTTAGTAGTAAAATGTGATTTAATTACCAGCATCTCAAAGAATACCAGTGTTTTATTACACGATAAAACACTGTTATTAATTTATTAATTCGATTCTAACACTTTAACCACAATTTGCCCCGTCGCAACGGTATTACATTTTTGGCGTGCCCATTTCGAAGCCATACATGACGTCACATTAAGACGTTACAGCGCGTGCGTGATTTATTGAAAATTTAAACACAGATACGTTCCTTCTTAATTGAAATAGGACCGTGCGCTAGGTGTGTTAGAATATTACTTTAATACTTAATGCGATTATGACGGATGGGGAAGATGAATTTACCAAAGATAGAATTATATAATACAATATAAATATAAACTGTTAGGCTCAAATATCAACGGCAGTCAATTCATGGAATTTAAAAAAAATTATTGACATATGCTAACAGATTCCATACACATGGCGATCACCTTTCAAATTGCCATCAATCAGAATCTAAATCTGAAGAACTTAATATGAGTGTTAAATAGTTTGAATTACAATTTACTAATACTAGGTGCCTGATCTGGATCCGAACTGTTTACAACTGTAACGGTTTTGGGATGTGACAATCCCTTGTAGTGTCTCTTTTTCCCCTGGTATAGAGACCACCTGTTGATAGAGGTGAACCTGTTTCTACGGTGTCCTGTTTAGAGACAATACGAAACATTCCCTGCATCATACCAGGTAGCTATTAAAACATATTGACAATAAAGCAGAAAGCTCCTGTAGAAACTTTCTGTTTTACTTTCATCCTGCTTTACACAACCACCTGTATACAATTTCCATCTTGTATAGCCTTGATCGTCAGAAATGATAAGACAGTCAAGAATAATATTCTTTATACAGTTACTACGAACAAATTCTTCCATGTTACAAGTGCGAATGTATTTATGTTACAGACAAGTCTATATTAGGATTCAACATTCAAGAAGAAATTAAATCATACCACGGAGAAGACGCCATTGTTTCTCGTTAAAACGAAACGAAACACAAACGCTGTGCATTAAAATGTAGATAATTACATTTTGTGGACTTCAAATGAGTTATTTCTCAGAGGAGCAAACTGTGTCGAGTCTGGTCAGACGCCGAGTTACCCAGCTTCTGATCTGGCTCCATACTGTTTGCAATGAACCTAAGAATTTTAGCATAAACGCAATAATATATTTCCAAATGAAATAGTAATAGAGAAAAATAGCGCTCGAACTTTGTAAAACGGCCTCTTAACCATGAAAAATAGTCCTATATAAAAAAGGTCAATACGTTTTCAAAGATGACATTTTGATATAATGAAATACATTGTAAAGGAAAATGTAGCATACAAGATTCCTGTAATAAAAACTATGTAAAAAGGGTTTTGTGTAAATGAAAGTATCAAATAGCAAGATATGATTTGCCATCGTTGAAAATAAACAACATATGTTTTACAACATTACAAACAATGAGAGTGTTAAACCATTTATGCCTGGATGTTGCAACGTATTTTCCCTGTATACAGTGGAGAATCTGTTATTCTTTCCCAATAAACGCGTTTACGCTAAAACTATTATTTGCAGTGCAAACAGTTTGGAGCCAGATCAGACGCCGGGTAACCCGGCGTCTGATCAGGCTCCAAACTGTTTGCCACCAAGATAAACATGAATTATCAGAATTATCCAAAAGTTGTTCTTTTCTACGTTTTAGTGATTTGCGTTTGCGTACGTTTGCGTTTAAACGGGAAAGAATAACAGATTCTCCACTGTACTTGCAAGGACTATTTTGTTGTAGATATACAAGTGTGATCTAAAGGCAGAGTGTGACCATACAGCAAAGTATTTCATATGATATAAAAACAGTGTAGACCCTGGTGAGACGTCGCTTCACGTGGCGTCTCATCAGGGTCTACGTTATTAGCCAATATCCGTTTCTTAAACATTAGGCTGAAATGGGTTAATTAATCTCAGAATAGTATTAGCAAGTTATATGTGATTCATTTTACAAACACTGACAAGCCTGATTAAATGAACATGTAAGAAACACCAAAGAATTTATCATAATATCCAACAACCGATTTAAAAGTGTACCTTTACATGTAATTCACAATTTCAAAATTAAATAAGTGGTTGCTCTGTGGCGTTAAATATACATGTATAGTCTGTTAGTTAAAAGCTTTTGGCATACAGTATATAGCTATTTGTATTAAAAGTTTGTTTTGTAGTGTAACGCAATTCAATGAAAACGTATTCAGTCTAGGAATATAGTTATTTTGTTTTCTATTTATTTTCTTATGTAGGAAAATTTAAGATAAAATGATATTCATTTTCTATGTCGTTTAATACACATAAGTCTAGCCCGTGCCTTACTATTTAGGATGTTGCACAAATCGTGAAAATGACAAACAGTACATACCAAAGTCAGGGGATATACTATTTGCATCTGAAAACTGGTATCTTCACAAGTACATGTACACATTTAGCGGACGTATTTACGCGTCTCCGGGATTGACGGAACCAACTTATCTACTACAGTGGAGAATCTGTTATTCTTTCCCGTTTAAACGCAAACGTACGCAAACGCAAAGCGCTAAAACGTAGAAAAGAACAACTTTTGGACAATTCTGATATTTCATGTTTATCTTGGTGGCAAACAGTTTGGAGCCTGATCAGACGCCGGGTTACCCGGCGTCTGATCTGGCTCCAAACTGTTTGCACTGCAAATAATAGTTTTAGCGTAAACGCGTTTATTGGGAAAGAATAACACATTCTCCACTGTATTCGGGTTCTGGGAGATGCATTATGGGTTTTACAAATGACCGTAAAAGCTCCAGATAAAAGTGAGCAAACTGAACATATCCAACATGTCTCCATCAAAGACTATGTCGTGACTACTCATTAGAATCTTCCCTACGAGACGATACCAATGATAAGTCACAACTATAGGCAGGATGGAAACATTAGGAAGGACATATTTGAAATAGCCACTTTATTCAACAATTCAAATGAATGTTTAATTCAACATTTAACATGAACATATATGCATAGCCTTCCGACATCGAATAATTGTTTAAAAAACAGAATGTAGTCACCTGAGAAGAAAGGAAGAATGTTAACAGTGACAAAATTATAAATATCACAGCCATCATCGTCATCATCAATTTAACCATAATCGTTATCATCATCATCATCATCATCATGGAACTCTGACCCCGCTAGTGCCGTGTGTTCCACGGGCATTACTATAGTGTACCAGAGCCAACGTTTCAGATTTAGCATTTCGTCTAATTATAAAAGGCGGCGAAGCATAGTATTGATATGCCATACTATGGAGCTGCTTTATCACATTAATCTTGTAATGCAGGTATGTTTATACTATCAGAGATCGAGAATCCGTGTAAGAAACCGGGAGAAGCGACATGTCATGGCCTGTCAACTCGTAGACCAAACTAGCGCTATCGCCCCTCCATCAGCCATTAATCATTACAGAAACACAGGCTTATGTCATGGACACAAAGAAATAAAAATGGAGAAAAAATGGGAAAGATCGCTCTTGCAGAGAGTGAGTTTCAAAAAGTGTGAAACATGAAATGAACATCACGAACTCATGGATGCACTTGTACATCACATACAGATCGATTCCACAGAGACTGTAGCCCGGCTTTCCTCATCCTACTTTTAATAATTTCAATTCCTGTTTTATCGTCTGCTTTAACCCATTCACTGCCATGACGTCATTACTTTTAAACAATTATCGGCTGTTTGTTTTGTTTTGCTGTTGTTGTTTTGTGTTTTGGTTTTGTTTTTTGTTTTTTTTTTGGGGGGGGGGTCATATTTTGACCTAAGAATCATTTAAATGAGTGTCACACAGTTTATATCCTGATCGGACGCCGTAGTTCGCGACGTCTGATCACGATCCAAACTGTTTGCAGATAACCATTGTAATTGGGGTAAGGCAGTGAAGGATTTAACCATTTCTTTTAGGCGCCATTTTATCGTCTGCATTAATAGTCTTGTATGCAACATTGTTTCAAATATAGATAACAGACAGTTTGACTAAAGGAATATTGTAACATTTTGCAGACACGTTTTGAAGCCTGATCAGACGTTCCAAACTTTGCAATGTAACTGCATTTCCCTTTGGTGAAGCAAGAGTTAATGAAATAAGATTGAATTACAACTTAATGGCTTATGAAAGTTCAAAGAAATAGAGTGTTGCTTGGAAACATAAAAAACACTGAGTGCGACACTTTTTAATCAGGACGGGTAGAACATTAGTGTTTGGGAGAATTGTGACTTCCGTGACCTATCAAGGGAAAATGGGTTGCGTAACCGAGAATGGACCAATTCCCTGTGCATCAGATAATCCTTATTCTGTCCCGGATATTACAGTTGGAAACTATTTGGATCCAGATCAGACGCAGAATTATTCGGGGTTTGATTAATATCCCATTTGTTTTACACTCATTTCGGCAGTTCCTTTCAGCCAAAATGGCATTAAAATTGAATTGGAAACCGAGAGAAAATATCGAATTAGACAAATTGTGAAGCAGACGATTTTAAAGGCATGGTGGTGATTGAAACATGGAAACATTAACCCCTTACACCGTCATGTCCAAATTAACGATTTGCAAATCGTGAGTTTGGATCAAGATCAGACGCCGAATAGCTCTGTGTTTGATATTGTTCCAAACTGTTTGACACTTATATCGATGTTTCTTCAGTCAAATATCTTTAAATCTTAATTTGAAGAAAAGAGCAGACGACAATCTTTTTGCAGACGATTTCATGACAGTGAAAGCGGTTATACAGTGGATAAAACGTTATTCTTTCCCAATAAACGCGTTTACGCTAAAATTATTATTTCCATAACAGTTTGGAGCCAGATCAGACGCCGGGTAACCCGGCGTCTGATCAGGCTCCAAACTGTTTGCCATTCAGCTTAAAATAAATTGTGAGAAATGTATAAAAGTTGCAAATTTCCTACATTTTACTGCTACGCGATTGCGTTTCGTTGCGTTGAAACGGGAAAGAATAACGTTTTCTCCACTGTATTGCTTTTATACTGTGTGACGACCAGCACTGCCCGTAGATCTTGTCAGTATAACAATACTATAACGCCATCTAGCGGACTTTCCTCATATCGGCTCCCATTCATCTCTTTTGTGCAGCACATGATTTAAATCATAGTAATGGCTGCATTAGCCTTAATTATCGAAAATGCTAATATCGTGATGGAAACTACACAAGCAACTTTTTCGCCACAAGTGTACATGCACGTGCAACTGCCTGGCCGTGGTGACATGTATAACAAAAGTATTTTTCGTTTTAATCTATTATGATTTTAATTATATTTGCAAAGCAGTTTGAACCCTACCGGTAGTCCAAACTGTTTGAAGCTCGTCCACAAGTTTCTGTGACCAATGCCTCCAGAAATACTTCCTTTTAGGCCTCTAAATATTTCTACACTAAGAAAAGTATTCCCCACCTAGAACGTCCTGAACTTGAAATACAGATGGCTGTTCCATTAACTTTAGCAGCGGCTTAAAGCAGGTTGACAGTAAGGCAGAATGCTCCCTTAACCCTTTACCCAGTAACCTGTTTATAACATTAAAGACAGGTGGTCACTTAAAGCAGGTTGAAAGTAAAGCAGAATGTGCCATAAGGCACATTCTGCTTTACTTTCAGCCTGCTTTAAACTACCATCTGCTAGGCTATATAAAATATTTGTTATAGTAATTGTTCACAATGGTATAAACTGGAACTATTTTCTTTAGCGGATGAATAAATCATACCCGCTAAAAGGCGCTTCTATTGGGGAAAGGGTTAAGACATTATGTGTATAGTGTATGTGTTTCATGATCAGTTAATTCAAGAGTCAACAGCTTGTATAGTAACTTAAATGAGACAGAGTAGAAGGATACAGTGGTATAGACAGAAGAAAAGCCAGAGATACATAATTTATAAAAAGATGACCGAGAAAGAGAAAACACAGAGAAGAGATAGAGAGAGAGAGAGAGATAAATATAAGAAGTAGTATAAATGACAGTAAATGTCATACATACTCATACTACACGCACCAATATAACATCATAGTATGACACAAAGTTATCACGACAGATGCATTTTGCAATACTTATTAGACATATTGAAATATTAAAGGTGCAAAACATGAAGGGTAAAATCAATTATTAAGAACATTTAAAGCAAGATGGGTGTACATGGTAGCTACAAAACCAACCCTAAAAAGATGTGCGCAATTCACCCTGTATCCAACCGAATTAGCACGTCGGTTAAAATAGATTTTCAGTTTTTAAAAATGCGTGCGATGATGTGATCGGTTTTTAAGCCAGGTTGTTTCTACATTTAACTGTCTGCTTAAATTTCGTCCTGCATTAAGCTCTCGCCCTTCTTAACCCTTGACTCCATAGCATATTTCTAATTTTTATGACAGGTACAGTGGAGAATGTGTTATTCTTTCCCAATAAACGCGTTTACGCTAAAACGTTTATTTCCATGACAAACAGTTTGGAGCCAGATCAGACGCCAAACTGTTAGCCACTCAGCTTAAAAGAAATCCTGAGAAATATAAAAAAGTTGTCATTTTCTTCATTTTCGTGTTTTGCGTTTGCGTACGTTTGCGTTTAAACGGGAAAGAATAACGTTTTCTCTACTGTACCACTTAAAGCAGGTTGAAAATAATGCCGAATGGGCAGGATAAGGGAAAACTTTCTTATGATAACATTCATAACTGTATCAAATGGAACTATTTTCTGCTATTGCGAAACTTATTAAATGTGTCAAAATGCGTACTATAAAGTAATAGGTTAAACTTTTCTTTGAGTGGTAGCTAATATAAAAACATTCAGTTTACGTCGATGATAATTTGCTTCTGTAATTTCACCGTACAGTGAATAAAATGTTATACTTTTTCGTTTAAACAAAACGAAAAGCAATTCAAAATAGTAGCAAATAACAAGTATTGAAATTAATTTTATGTGAGCGGCAAACAGTTTGGAGCTAAATCAGACGCCGGGTTACCCGGTGTCTGATTTAGCTCCAAACGGTTTGCAGTAAGGAAGGAAGAAAGGTGTCTCCATTGTACAAACAAACTAGATTTATGCTTTATTCAAAGAATGAAGAAATATTTTGCCGAATAAAAACTATCGAAATATTTAAAACGTTAACTATAGATAATTGAAGATCAAACCAATTGGTCTAATTATTGTACCAGAGGGGAAAATCCCTAGTTAATGTGGCAGTGATTAACGACTTCAAACCACAATAATAGAGAAAACCGGTCAAAACCTACCCACAATCCTTCGCGCTAACCCTTTCACTGACATGACGTCATCTGTTTTAAACAATTGTCGTCTGCTCTAATTTCTCAAATTCAAATTTTAGGTACATTCACTTAAGTCATAAGGAATGTTTGTTTGGATTCTGATCAGGTGTGAGGTATTAATCAGGATCCAACCTATTTGTAAACAACCATTGTACTCGGGGCAGGGCAGTTAAGGGGTTAATGCTTTTTTCATTTATGCTTCCTCGGCTTAAACTAGAACAAAACCGTTTTGTATTTCTTGACCCCTTCCTTGCTTTATCCTATATGCATTCATTTTTCCAAACTATTAGGATCCAGATCATATGCCGAGTAACTCGGCGTCTGATCAGAATCCAAAATGTTTGATACGCATATCAATATTTTCTTAAAGTCAAGTAACCAAAAACTAAATTTGAACAAAATTGACAGATGATAAGTTTAGAAGCCGGGGGCAGCCCGGCAGTGAAAGGGTAGTAAAACCTCTCTATTACGACCACTAAATTGAATGTTAATTGATTGTATAAAAGGCAGATGACAGATTCAAGCAAGGTGACAGTAAAACAGAAAGCTCCTAAAGGAGCTTTCTGTTTTACTGCCACCTTGCTTTTAGCTGTCATCTGTCGTAAACGCCTCATAACCAACACATTTTAGTGATCGTATTAGAAACGTTCTACTGTTATTGTCTATGAGAAAAAAAAGTTTTGGGAGAAATTTAAGATGAGGTTAGAGCCGGTAACAAAACGATAAAAATTGATTGTATGACAAGATAAGGTGGTTATCGGAAAAATAAACTTGCGCCAATGACCCGCGTCTTAACGCCGATTGTTTTAGGCTGTGTTGGATTAACACCGAGCTAACCTCGTTCACATTTCAACGGGTACCTTTGACGGGTGGACGCGATAGACGTGCCGTACCCGGCTGGGTTTGAATACATGGCTTGAAGTGTGCACTGAATACTTTGTAAAGCTCTGTAATACAACACCATATACAGAAATACGTGTCATAAACGGTTTTACGTGAATGTTGGTTTTTTTCGTTGGAATAAAACAAAAGGAGATCGAACAGAACCGTGAAACTAGAAAAAGCCTAAATTGTTAGCATGCATCCATACAATAGGACATCGTGTCAGTTACCCATTTGTCTAATTACAGGCAAATCTCGTTAAACGACCATTGAAAACAGTTTTGTTCCGCGTTTAAAAAAAAAGTGTTTGTTAAAAGCATGATGAAAGTAAAGTGAAAAGATCCTATAGGATCTTTTCGCTTTACTTTCATTTTGCTTTAAGCTACTACTTTTTAAGCATCGTGCACGATTGCTGTTTGAATGTTCGCTTATGTGGGATATTTCTGTACAAGCCTTTACGTTACTAGCAATGGCTGGTCTGGTTTGAAAAAGAAAGATGGCAAATAAGCTATGCCACACACAGGCAGTCATTTTTGTAGGCCAAGTTTTAGTCTTGACCCAATTGTTCAATTAGAGCGTCTGTTCAATGCTGTCAACAATCCTCTTGATAGTTTTATATCGTAGACAATTTGACAGAAGAAAGCCCATTACGAATGCAAACAGTGTGGATCCTGATCAGACGACGAGTTACTCGGCGCCTGATCAGGATCCAAACTGTTTGCAAATGCCGAATTTAACGTACTTGGCAGATAAATGGTTAATTATATGAGTATTTAACTATTTACAAATAAGGGTATACGTGTTAGAAACGACGCAAAAATGATAAAATATACATTTTCATATTCCATATTTGTTAAAACTTAAATGTTTACATGTTTCTAGCCTTTTGAGAATTTGAACCATTAGTCACTGCGAGAAATTTATGTTCGCAATTATATAAAATGCAGAAAAAAGAACAAAATGATTCTAACTCGCTTTTCATTTAATTGCGTAAATTATATTTAGACGTATTAAGTTTTATGTCGTTGACGCTGGCTTTTCATGAGCCAATGAGGCCCGCTAAGGTGGCTAATGACAGAAATTGCTCTAATTATTATAGGTGAAAAGAAAATTGCCCCATTACTGCTGTCACAAGCACAAAGCCGCAGGGGAAATTTAGGGTGTCTGTGCAATCCGTGCCAAGGTCTACAATGTTTTACGTCGGTCCCAGACTGTCACAGACTGGTTCACCGTGTTTGGGTGGGTAATGAGGGCTACGGTGGAACAGCGCTCCCTCTCTACAACGACACCCAATGGGAGGCAACAAGTGTGTGCGTTGTTCGGAGGGATTCGTTAAAGAGAGGGACATTGGCTAACATTTGCTAACAGCTTGAATCCAGATCAGACGCCGCGTAACGCGGCGTCTGATCTGGATTCAAGCTGTTTGTCACTCGTCAGGAAGTTATTTCTGTGAAAATATCCATTATGTAACTTTGAGAAAAACAGCAGACGGCAAGTTTAAGCAAACGATAGTGCAACAGTAAAAGCGTAAGACATAAATGTCCCGTTAAGGGAATTGCGGCAAGGGTCGTTGTAGGGAGGGAATGGTTGTTGGGAGGGTCGATGTAGGGAGGGATAACTGTAGTCTTGAATACGTCGAAAGTGACTACTGTGTAGAGGACGATATTCTTTTTTAAACGCATGCGAAACGCAAATGCATCGCAATAAAATGTAGACATTTCTCATGATTCATTTTCCTCAGAGTTGTAAATAATTTGAAGCCAGATCAGACGCCGGGTTACACGGTGTCTGATCTGGCTCCAAACTTTTTGCAATGGAAATAATAGTTTTAGCGTATTTGCGTGTATTGGGCAAGAATAACGTCTTCTCCACTGTACAAATTGGAAATTTCGCAAGCAGCATTTTCAGTCATTGTTTAAAAGGTGTTTTTATTCTTTGAGGTAGCACGCTATACTTGTGTCAACCCATTCACCCCAGGTTTTTGAAATGCACATATTAAGAGAAGTCCAGTTTCTTTCCTATTTAGGATTCCTTTTACAACACCCCCCCCCCCCCCCCAAAACAAATACACAGTGCATATCATGCTCAAATGTCTCCTTATGGACATATGAACACTACACATGTAAAGGACGAGTATAGTCGTCGCTAGGGTTCACTGCGTCACGCTGGTACTCAAAAAAGATTTGTTACCAGCTAATGATGCAGTAGAGAAAATGTTATTCTTTCCCGTTTTAACGCAAACAAAAGGCAAAAAGCAGTAAAATGGAGGAAATTGCAACTTTTTACATTTCTCACGATTTATTTTAAGCTGAAAGGCAAACAGTTTGGAGTCTAATCTGGCTCCAAGCTGTTTGCAATGGAAATAATGATTACGGAATAGAAGTAAGACATAAACTTCTCTCTGAGCTTTCTGCTTTACTTTTACCCTGCTCTCTCTTACAGTAAGAAGGGTCCACGCCTCTTGAACAAATGGTCGCATGATTGCAATTAATTCCTGATAATTATGGACAACTTACTCTGTCGAATTTCGTTTCATTTTATTTTATAATTAAATGTTAAGGAAGAAGAAGGAAATAAAACGTCTCAGATATATTGAAGGTGTCAGTTTAAATCTAACTTACAATGCAAATCAAACACGTTATTTAAAGAATGAAAGGAATTTCAGCAATGACCTTAATCTGGTCTATATTAGTGAGTCATCCTATAAGGTTGCAAAACGAAAGCCCCTCAAAATAACTATCTTGGTTGCTTCTTAGGTCGCTTTCGGCGTTAATTCCGCGTTGCGTTAAGAATCCACCACGTATCGTTTTAACTGGTATGTCGCTTAACCCTTTGAACCCTAGTCCCGCATATAGGCGTCCTTTTCAAACAGTAAACATGTAAAAAGTGCAGTTGTCCTATGCAAACAGTGAAGACCCAGATCAGAGGGCTCCTTAAGGAGCCCTCTGATCTGGGTCTTCACTGTTTGTCATAATATAAAACATTGACAAAAACAACCCTTTAAAGTCTGAAATGGACTAGACTAAGATGGAAACTGGAATTGTCCATTTTAAGTTTCAGGGAGGAAAGAGTTAAGAGAGATGGTACTATACAGTGCTCCCTCCCTACAATAACACCAAATGCGAAACAATATTGCGTGTGAAATTCAGTATGAGTTGTTATAGGGAGGGAAAATGAGTACACTGAGAGTGCTTAGCACGACATGGCTTACATTTGCAAACAGCTTGAATCAAAATCAGACGCCGCATCACGCGGCGTCTGATCTGGATTCAAACTGTTTGCCACTCGTCTATACATTTTTACCTGTCAATAGTCCAATATGTAAGTTTCAGAAGACAATGTTGGGGAACAGCGGCAAGCGTTGTTGTTATAAGGAAATCGTTGTTCGGAAGTCAGTTGTAGGGATTGTATTATAACAATACTATCACCATTCAATCCCAAACCTTGCTGTCGGCTGCTACTCTGTCATCTGCAATTGTTTTAGGATATATACTATTAAAGTCATTTTATATGAATAAATTATTGCATGATGGGTTAAAGAGTTTTGAGCCTGATCAGACGTCACAATTCACATATTCGGGTAAATTCGCGACTTTCAATTAAATCATTTGGGTTAATTAGAATTAAGACAATTTGAAAAGAGAAATATTGATACGTGTATCAAACAGTAGGGACACTGATCTGACTGGAGCCAATTAAAGTGACTCTAGGGCAAACTTCAAACTGTTTCTAATGGCTATCAGTTATTTAAGGTGATGTTGTGGGTAAGAATAGCGTTTTGCTTCTGAAAGAACGTAAGCAAAAAAAAATTCAACTTATAATCATGCTCAAACGATAATATTATACAGTAACTACACAGGCTGTCATTTAGTGGTTATTGGCCTGGCTAAAGCCATCTTGCCAAATATTACCCAAGTCGGGCCAATACAAATGTAACCACTAAAAACCCTCATATCGACAAATGTAACCACTAAAAACCCTCATATCGACTTGTAGAAACTGTATATCACATTATATAAACATTTTGGTATAAAAACAGTAACTCATAAGCTCTATGTTTTGAGGATATCCACTGATTGACGTGACATTGGACACAATATAGTAGACTTTGACATATGACAAAACATTACCAGTCAGTTCAAACACTACTAGTAAACCTGACAACAGATCTGGGTAGATCTACATTATGTTTGCTGTATTCTTGAATCATTTATTGATAGCATAAATATATACATGTACATGAAGCATAACAATACAATATAAAACCTGGTGTTACCAATATTATGCTAGTTATATTGTTTTCATTGTTCACATGTTGTTACATACAGATGTAAAATATAAATAAATCCATAAATAAATAAAGGTACAGTGAACCCCATCCATTGGTACAGTGGAGAATCTGTTATTCTTTCCCGTTTAAACGCAAACGTACGCAAACGCAAAGCACTAAAACGTAGAAAAGAACAACTTTTGGACAATTCTGATAATTCTTGTTTATCTTGGTGGCAAACAGTTTGGAGCCTGATCAGACGCCGGGTTACCCGGCGTCTGATCTGGCTCCAAACTGTTTGCGCTGCAAATAATAGTTTTAGCGTAAACGCGTTTATTGGGAAAGAATAACAGATTCTCCACTGTATATTGTCTTGACAACTTATAAAACAGGCGATAGTTTTAGGCAGATAAAATACCTAGCTTAACTCATTCATCCCGGGACTTCAAATGAACAATTCTAGTTTCAATAAACATTTTTGAACATCACTGAGGGTTTGGATTTTTACAATTCATTTCAAAATGATATACAGTGCAGCTTTACAGCTCTGATCTATCTTTACACTATTTGCATAGGACATCTATTTACAGGTCCACTGTTTTATATGTACTGTATAGTATACTAACGTTGCTATAGTTTGTTGTACGAGTACGAAACTATACGGTGCTATGATGTACTGTATTTTTACTGTGCTGTACTGTGAAACACTGTTGTGTGTTGTGCTGTGCTGTACTGTACAGTGCTATATGCTACACATTGCTTAACCAAAGTAACAAAACTATACATTATACTCTAATATGAGGCTCAATTGAAATTTCAAAAAGCAATGCCCCTGTTAAGGGTATTTGTGCGGACATCCTTTAGAAACGGGTGATTATGAAAACTTTATTTTCGAAACTGATATACATGTATATGATATTCTGGTAAAGTATGATTTGATACAGGCACATTTACCGTCGGCAAAAATCCATGGGTGTATGGGCCTGTTTCTCCCGTATCAAAAAACAGATTACGATGATAATTATTTTTTTTTAACTTCGAGATATTGATCCATTCTTGAAAAACTTGTAACAACGTATTCAGCTACATATGTAGACCAAAAGTATTCTGCCAAACGCCATCTTGCCATACCGTTTTCACTGATATATGTTTATTGTTGCTTGTTAGAGTTATGGCATAATAAATAGTATATTCTATTCTATTCTATATACAAGTGGTCAATGAATTAAGGCAAGATAATAATATTAGTGCAACAAGATTCAAACTGTTTGAAAATAACTATTGTATTCAGGATATGGCAGTGAAAGGGTTAAAACAGTAGACGTGCACTCATTATGGCGAGTGTCCTCGATAGTAGACACATAATTAGTCGTACTACAGTGGAGAATCTGTTATTCTTTCCCGTTTAAACGCAAACGTACGCAAACGCAAAGCACTAAAACGTAGAAAAGAACAACTTTTGGACAATTCTGATATTTCATGTTTATCTTGGTGGCAAACAGTTTGGAGCCTGATCAGACGCCGGGTTACCCGGCGTCTGATCTGGCTCCAAACTGTTTGCACTGCAAATAATAGTTTTAGAGTAAACGCGTTTATTGGGAAAGAATAACACATTCTCCACTGTAATCACCGTATGTACTATCTTGGTGTAAATAGGATAATTCGTTCAAGTTGTGCTTAAAAAATATTACCGCTATGTTAATAACAAGAATAACCACCAAATATACTTTTTAATTGTATGGATAACATATGTCACAATAAGTGACAGATTTACCAAAAGTCTGTATTGACACTGAAATAATTTATATTTTGTCTTCGCATGCAGACGAATAAACACACTCATACACAATACTTGATAATGTTACGTGGCACTCCGTCATTCAAAAATGTACTCGCACACCAAGTTCTATATCTCTAGCTGGTGAAGGGTTGTAAATATGTTTCAATAGTTAAAATCAAACGTCAAGGTCACACTGACCTAAAAATGGCATGTTACACTCGCAATGCTAATGTGTATTCAAATACAAGCTTTGGTTTCCATAGCAGATACGGTATAGGAAATATACTCCGGAAATGATTTTTCATACTAAGTGCATTCAAACTCCAAATATGGTATCTTAAGCTGTTTTCTGTGTAGGAAATGTGTTCCGGACAATCTTATCTCAATAAAAAAATTTAAAGGTCCAGTTCAGGGTCATATTTGCCTCAATGTATTACGGAATACTTAACCATCCCAAGATGTACTTACACAACACATCTGGGACCCCTAGCTGGTGTTGTATAGGGATTCTCTTTCGGACATGTTATTGTCGGTATTTGATATCAAAGACTAAGGTCTAAGTTGCAAGGTTACAGTAACCTGAAAATATTATAGATCACTATGTCATCTTGTACTCATCTGACAAATGCTGCGTCTCTTCAGGGTCATCACCGTCTGCTATAAAATACGAACATTATATAGTTTGTAAATACATGGGCAAATATGAATTTGTTTTATTACTCCTCTATATATTGATATTAAAATTCCCATTGGGCAACAAGAAGGAATTCATTCATTAACATGCAGTCGATCTTCGATATCTCGAACTCACTGTATTCGAACTATCCGATTTGTCGATATATGGATTGCGTTATTGCTTGCTCGTTTTAGTCAACGAGCCATGTTCTCACTTTGACATACGGGTATGTTCGACCTAACCGAGTTCGAGATATCGAAGTTCAACTGTATATAATTTTTAGTTTAAAGTCCTCCACTATTTACAGAAAACTGAAAACTACTTGCAAGCACAGTAACATCTGATATATCTCGGCATGAAAGGGTTAAATCGGTCAAACAATATTTGAAAATAATAGGTTACAAGGAATACTACCCAAAACATCCATTTACCCGGACAATATTCATAAATATAAATCATACGACGTAATACCCATGCATATATCACGAACGTTTATAATTTATGACATATCGAAATTCATGTTAGAAGTTACAACGTTATCTATATCAAGTTCTGTCTCGATGACATGTTTATCTATAAGGCTTTTTAATATTATCTGCGAATTTTGCCACCGAAAGTAATAATCTGGCTATTTAGAACGGGATCAGCTCGGGCCACAGATAAGGTCAACGTTAACTAGATAGCTGTATTTAGTGGATACGTTTATCAGCCCATGTATGTGTGAAAATGTCATGAATATAGAGAACCCGAACAAAAGCTCGCTGGTATTTAAGCCCCACTTTTTGGCCATATATCATATGGTATCGGCATGATCAGTAAAGAATATTCGCCGCGTAAATACGCTTTTGTTAAATTGTCAAGCCGCATTTTGCTAAATTGAAGAACTTAATCAAGTGGAAGAAAACAGGCAAAAAGACATATACTATAACATTGGTGGCATTACGTACAAACATACGTACACTTTCCGTTTCACAAATTGTTTTACTTTCTTTGGACATGAATACAGAAGCAGTATGGTAGATCTACCAATTATTGTTCCATCAGTTTCCCCTTGAGACTTCAAAAGGATAATTTCACTTTCAAATAAACACCGGGGTCCACGGTTATAAAGCTATTGACTTGAGACTAAGTCGTTCTCAAGCATTTGATTGGTCAGATTTGAGCCTAGGCTCAAATCTGACCAATCAAATGCTTGGGAACACACTTAGAGTCAACTAAAACGCTTTATAATCTCGGAACCGGTCAATGTTGCCTATTTAGGATTTATTTGACAATAAATTACAAAAATGACAAACAGTGAAGACCCTGGTCAGAGGTATCCTGCGGGAGCCATCTGATCAGGGTCTGCATTGTTTGCATAAGACAAAGTATTAATCGCAAGTACAGTCGAACTTCGTTATCTAAGACTTGCTTAAGTCGAATATACAAGTATTTCAAAGTTAAAACGGCGTTTTAACTTTGAAACACGGGTATATTCACCTAAACCGAGCTTGAAATAAGGCAAATTTATATTTCGAAATATCGAATAGTTTGAGTTAAGCGAGTTCTAGATATCGAAGTTCGACTAACCACTGTTTATAATGGCGAGAATACTCGTAACTAGAGTTGACTGTTTGCAAATAGTCGTTGTACTCGGGGTGAAGCAGTAAATGACGTAAATCACTAAGTTTTCGTATGCTGCAAATAAAGTCTGCTGCAGTTCTGGATAAAATGCCCGGTCTTGTTTATATAGTTACACAAAAATAAGGCCAGGGTGACAAAGGGTTTCGGTAACATTTAATCTGCCCTAATAGTCGTGCAAACTGCAAATTCTATGCAATATATGTTTACAATGTGGAAATGGGATTAACTCATTCACCCCTGAGATTCTAAATGGACAATTCCAATTAAGTATAGTCCATTTATGACTATTAAGGGTTTATTTTAACAATATACTAGTATTGCAAAATGACAAACAAAAGGATCCCTCTGATCAGGATCTACTTTGTTGCATAGGGCAAGTGTACTCTTCAAATGTACATTGTTTGTTAATGACGAGTAAACTCGTCGCTAGGGTAAAATATGTTAATACACCTACCTTACGGGCCTATCTACCTGCTTTGTCGTACAATGGCACTAAGTACATGGTATGGGCGAATCCTGCGTTGAAGTTAAAGGAGACAGGAATTTATATCCTAAACAAGAGTACACGATTTGAATAATATTGTTTTAATATTAGCCTATTCTGGAGAAATCTTGTCTCAGACATTGAAAGCAATACAGACCTAGATCAGACACCGAGTTTTCAGCTGAGGCTGTAATCTGGTTTATACTGTTGTCATGTCTGATAGCCTATTTAGTTGCTATACCTTGTGCATATGTATTAGAATTTAATTTGATGCGGCAATTTAAATAATGGAATATACCCGAGGTTCCTAGGACAGAATAACAAGCTGTGTTCTTTTTGCGTAAAATGGAAGTGAATCATAGATTGAGGCTAATCATTTTTCGATTGATCTGGCTATATATGTGAATGTAGTTGAAGAAAACGGTATTCAAACTGTCAATGACAAATGCAAGATACTAACTCATATGAATGACATTAATTTCTTCGTCAAACATGTGTTGGTGAAGTATATATTGTATATATGGTCAGATAAGTCAAATACTCGTATAATGCAATATAAGTAGTTATGGTGTTTAAAACAAACGATTATGGTACTTGATAAATGTATAAGATAATGTTAAACATTTATTAATGCATAAACAACTTAAAAATATGCAACAACATTGGACAAAGACACTAGCATTGTTTTAAGGTATGAGTACTATTTTGTCATACGACAAACAACTGATTACCTTGTGCTTCCTTCGTGAGTTGTCATTAGATTCATACATGTCTACTACAGTGGTAGCACGTTATTGCAGTGGGGGAGAATATTGTTATTTCCCAGTTAACTCTTTCACTGCCAACGGCGCCAAAATGCGACCTTTCAAACACTTTTGATCCGGATCAGACGCCGCCTAACGCGGCGTCTGATCAGGATCAAAACTGTTTGACACTCCTATCGACATTTTTTCAGTAAAAACAGCCCTGAAACTGACTTAAGAAATATTGCAGACGACACTACAAATGCAGACGATTTTTTGGATGTAATAGAGTTGAAACAGACGATAAAATTTGGCAATGAAAGAGTTAAACGAAACTTAACATAATTGTAAGGCAATAAAATGTAGACATTGGCAATATTTTGAAAATGTTTCTGATTAGCCTGCAATGTGTTTGCATTGGCAATAAACATTGTTTTACGCACTGAAAAGGAAAGCATATCGTAGTTTCTGACCTTATAGCCATTCAAATATGTTTACTTACATGGCAGTTTTCAAAATAAAGTTAAAGAATTATTTTAATTTGAGTTTCAAAGAGTTAGGAACATAATTAGTTATGGCTCCAAACTGTATGTTTACAATGGACACTATTTCTTGAAGAACAAGCGTATTGCTGGGGAAGAGAATCGTACTATGATTTTGATGAGTACTAAGAAGTGTTGACCTGCGCCAATGCCTTTACTGTTTGCAATGTCACAGAAACCATGTCCCACCCGTGTCGTGGTTCAATAATTGGTTTCTTCAGGACTCTTTGAACTTAAGAAGAAGGTCGACACAACAAGAAAGAACACCCCGGCATCGAGTAGCTTTGTTAAAATGTAATCGGCGTTGCCGGTGCCCTGAAATTACTGCAATAGGATATTTCCAACACCTATTTCCATGCAATGTAAGCGAAAAGATGAACGATATCGAATTACATACGTCGCCGCTAAATTTGCTTACCTTCTTGTATACCTTAATGCCTTTGCACCTCCGTCACTAAAACAAAGCAGTCTATAAGCATAAACAACGTGCACCGGTGCAGTGATATTGTGCAACAACACGATCGGGATAAAAATAGATACAGTCAAACAAATTGTCCATGGACTATTTCAGGGCTGCCATAAGTTGACATGAAAATTCCTAAGATTTCCAATTTTGCATATTTCAAGTGCGATTTCAAGAATCGAACCTTTACCCCATGGCCTATTTCTAGTTTTGTTGGCATGTGACTACTTAAAGCAGGCTGAAGGCGCATTCTGCTTTACCTTCCGCCTGCTTTAAGCTGTCATGTACTAGAAAAAAATCCTAGGATTTAGGAAAAGTCCGGAGAAATGGCAGCCCTGCAATTTCAAATAGGCATTTCAACTTTTAAAGACTAATAAATGCTTTGTAAATATAAAAAATGCAGAAAGCTCCTACATGAGCTACCTGCATAACTTTTGTTGTGCATTAAGTTGAACTTTATCTTAATTGTTAACCCTAATGTTTAAAACATCGCTCATCACATGCTTGACTGTGTTTTGTAAGTTATTGCCCTCTGCTTTCGAAAATAACTTTATTTACATAACAATCGGATTCTTTTGCTTTTTTCGGGTACTAATGATTTTGAATGGATTAACTAATTTCACATGGAATAGGCTCCCCTATCACGGCACTAATTGAGACCAACTACGAACAAAGTCCACCCGCGCAACATTACATTGTGCATATATCACGCGCGCATAAAGGAAAGTTTTAAAGGTCACGCAGACCTGTCAATCAAAAGGCATGTTTTTTAAAGCAACAAGATTTCAAAGACTTGCTAATTTAAGATAGGCTTCTAGAGTTAACTCAAGCAGTAAATAAAGCCTTTCAGGTTCAAGTGACAGGAAAATAAACCAAGGTCGGGGTAACGTAACACTGTCTGCAATTGCACTGGTCCATACCCGACCGCGTAAGTGGAAGGAAAGTAATAAGTTCAAATATGGCAATGCAAAAATTAGGGTAATTTGCTTTCAAATAATAAGTGCCAGTACTAATTACGAAGCTAATTAGTCTAATCACAGACAACGTTCTAATTTGTGCCTTTTCCGTGTCTTTAGTATACTTACCCTTGTTCCGCTAAGTGAAGTTTAGATACCTTTGCAATGCTTTGACACTATAATAAAGAATAAAACTATATAAGACGATGAGCTACTCGGAGTCTTATCTGAACCCAAACTGTTTGATACTCGTTTTGAAGTATCCTCAGAAACAAATGTTATTAAACTAAAGTTGATAGTTTTGTTTTTGTATCCATGTAACTAATTTATCGGCATAAGGGTTAGGTTCGAATGAACTTAAATTCTGCTGTGACTTACTTCTTTAAAACACAAATTTAGGAAAGAAAAGGTGAGCTCGGTTTGTATTAATACGGACTTTAACATGTTTTAGTTATATTCGCCACGTTATGTGCGATTTGACTATGCCCTCCTGGAAGTTAGGGGTATAGTTCCTCACATTTTTCTTTGATTTACAGATTTTTGGGACAAACTTACATTCATAATTGTTTGATATTTTACGATATGTTATTTGATGAGATACTGTATTGAAAAGATATGACATGATACAGTAAACATGTTAATATAAAGTAAATCATATATATGTAGATACCTTTACCCTACAAATTGTTACAATAATCTACCTATTTGATAGCGATCGCTTTTCAAGAAAACGACACCAACTGTTGTCATAGAAATCATTTGATGTTTTAGTTTTTTGTTTTGTTTTAAACTGCAAGCTCGCGTTTTTTTTCAAAAGATATTAATAAAATAACTTATAAATGGCATGGTTCATACGTGTTTAAACACTACAATTTATCATACTGTTACTAATTGAAGTAGCCCGGATATTTCTTAAAGGTGGATGGCTACTTGATGCACGATAAAAAAGATGCTGAAAAACTACCATATGAGCTTTTTGCATTATTTTTTCTGCTATAATTAAGCACGTGTATTTAATTAGTATATCGATATGTCTCATATGAAGTATACAATATTGAAAATATTCTTTCCAAGCCCTCTGGTCTGGGTCTACTATGTTTGCTAAGTCAGACTAATATTCGTTACACTACCCAGAGTTTCAAGCAGACTGGTTCATGTTTTGGAAACTGAAATGATCCACAAGGTAATCTAAAACACACACAGGAGTTACATAGTGTTGAAAGAGTTAATAAAGCAGTAAAAACTTACCTTTACACTGTACAATGGAGAAAACCTTACATTTCTTTGAAACAAACTAAATAGAAATGCAACGAAATGTAGAAAATGGAAGCTTTTTGACAACTTTGCTATTTTATTCTTATCTGAATGGTAAAAAACAATATCAAGCCTGATTAGACACTTTATTGATATCTGATATGACTCCAAACTGTTTGCGAAGGAATTAATCGTTTAAATACAAATGGGTTTACTTGGGGAAATAACGTTAACTTTTTTAACCCTACAACACTCTGGAGATATTACTAAATACACATGCAAATAGTGTAGACATTGATCAGAGGGCTCCTATAAGAGCTCTCTGATCAGGGTATGCACTGTTCGATAGTTCCATTGGTTGTCATTGTCATACAAATAAATGTAACAGTAGACTGGTTCAAAATGCCTTACAAGAAGAGTTCAAAAGGATTATAAATACCCACAAGAGAAGTTTAAGGTTGAAGGGGTTAACTCTACTGTATTCTCTGGTTGTTTACAGGTACACGATGCCATATGAGTCTGATGAGGTGAAGAAGATTTGTAACCAATGACAACACATATCTTGAAAATACGAAGAAAAGGCAAGACATTGATGGTACCCATGGAGGTCAACGGAAACACAAGAGTTCTGCACAAATATATTGCAAAGCATGGATATGAAAACTGTCGAAACATTGGGGTGATGTTACTTTCACGCCAATAAATGTCCCATTTGTGCCCCTTGATGGCCAAATAAGCATTTTACCTGTTTATGACCCTGACTTTTGTCTGACTCAAAATGGAGTACACATATCGGAGGTTCCAGTTTCTGTTTTGAAATTCAACAATAAATTTTGTATAGACAACCTAAGTTCATTCCAAAAGTACTACTTCGGGGGGGGGGGGGGTAATTTCTGGGTAGTGTAATCTGCACATATTCAGTAAACTACGTATATCAATAACTCACGGTTTAAACCTTTAACTCTTAATGACGCCATACAACGCATTTGCAAACAATTTTTATCCTGACCATACGCGGCGTAACGCGGCGTCTAATCAGGATCAAAACTGTTTGCCACTTGTTTTGAAATTATGTCAGTTTTACTGCCTTAAATCTAACATTGAAACGATATTGCAGACACAATATTGAAGCAGACGACGATATTGCGATGAAGGAGTAAAAACCTCACGATAAATTTTATCAAGAAAGGATTGATTACACCTGCCTTTACTTTTAGCTGCTTTTAAAGTGGGTAGAATAACATTTTCACTACTATACACTGGTGCATTATTAAACCAAATTCTTATACACTATATTTTGACTGAAAATATTATTTCAATTTAGCTGTTTGCTTATTGTCTAACCAGTAGGCAATGTATAAAACTTGTGTCAAACAGTTTTGATTCTGACCAGATGTAGAGTAACTCTGCGTATGACCAGGTTCTAAACTGTTTGCATACATGCACACAAGCGTTCTTGGTTAGTAAACACGCAATTTTTGGTTGCAAAAAATAACGATTTATACCTTATAACTGTCTGATATCTCATTGGCGAAACAGATGACAAGCTTGAAAATTGCGTTTCATTAGTAGATGTAATTATTTCACACAATATTTGATTATTTGTGGTAATAAAGTGCTAAGATAGCCAGCAGCACAATCAATATCCATTTGTTGCCTCGTCAAATTTTCCGCCGGACACCAGCTTACCTTCCCTACAGGTCGTCTGGTTTGATTTATTGAGCCGGGAGCTAGCGTATCCTAAACATGGTGCAAAGCAGTATCAGTCACATAAACATATTGTTAATTTTATCACTAGCTAATAGTCATTAGTACGGAATTTTACTCATGAATTCGAGAGTGAAATTGACAAAATGGATGCCCGGAAGCTACTAAATGACTACGAAAGCGTTTGTTTGAAAACCGCGGAAAGTAAAATCACCGCCCGAATGACTCTTAATTGATACGGACATCGTCTCGAATACATTTAATAGACTGTTGAAGATGACGCAGAATAGCCTCGCGTGGACACTATGTCTAGCTGACCAATGCGTTTTATACCTGGTTTAACATACACAAACTTAACTTTTGACAAGATAATGATGGTGTGGAGTTGAATAGTGTAAAAATGGCGCGACCATACAATAAATTCCGGTGACAAACAAATTAACTTTCAACTCCTAAACACGCTGATTTCCTGTAAATGTTGACGGTCATTTTCGACGTATCTGACTGTAAATTCGTAATGCATGTACTTTGGGCGTCTTATAAACACCAGTGCCGTCTGTCTATGCCCCATCTATGACTAACACGTGTGCACACAAGACCCCCAAAAGCCACGAAAACATAACTTTCTTAAGAGTCGCTTTTTATTTCAATGGCAATCAGTGGAGACCCAGAATAGACGCCGCGGCAAGCGGCGTCCCTTCTGGGACTCCACTGATTGCCAATGAAATAAAAATCGACTCTAAGAAAATAATGTTTTAAGGATAGTTCATGTTTGACAGGAATGTGCTAATCCAAAATATTTCATAAACGTATTTATTCAATAAAATATACTGAATTGCATTACTATGTACTGTTTTCATTGGAATATACTGGAATAACCGGATAAGATAGTTGTACACAGTTAACAATGTCTAAGTAATAATTAGAGGTTATTTCAAAGCTTCTTAATGATTAAGAAGCCAAGCTTTGAAACAAACTCTAATTATTTTAGTATTGGTTTCTAGATATAGTCTCTCAAATTCCATGATTATTAACTCATAGTAAGTTGCTGTGAAAACATTATTGAATGTCTGACTAGTTTTCATTAAGTTTCCTCTTCGAAAATATTTTTATTAGTTAATGGGAACGGGTATTACAAATGAAATAGTCAATTATCCATATAACTGAAAAGCATTATGTACAGGAGAGACAACTGTTATCATTTCCCGCTTACCTGTTTGGCTTCTTTTAACTCCAATATCTGCGGAACATTTTGAGAGATTTACAGCGGAGAAGATGTAAAGGTTATTCTTTTTATTTCAAAGCAACAGAAATGCAATGCAATAAAATATATATTGTAATATGTTCTTTTAATTGTTGACGATTTATTCTAATATGAGTGGAACACAGTTTGGAGCCTGATCAGATGCCGAGACAATCGTCGTCTGAGCAATCTCCAAACACTTTGTAACAAAGATGATTCTTTCGAGAAAACATTATTATTGAGAAAGAATAACGTCTTCTCCAAGATACAAGACTTTAAAATTTGGCCATCTTAATTTTCAAAGGTTCGTCAATGTTTTAAAGAACCTGTAAGTTTCTATATTACTGTTCTGTATATTTCGTAGATTGCATTACGTTAAGTCAGTCATGGGGAAGTGATAGTGTTCTCCCTCAGCAATGGTGAACTATGTAAAGTATATCAAATATTTAAAACAAGATCAATTTATGATGGAATATCATGAAAATAGCTGTAGAAATGACTTGTAAAAAGTAAACTTGTAAACATTGGAAAGGTCAATATCTATCGTTATTCATATAGCCTGCAATTAACATGTACAGTTTAACCAATAATGTAAGCTGTCATTTTCCTATTGGTTTGTTTTGTTTTGTGTAATGTGTGTTCTGTGTCAGATGGTGGAACGGTAAATATGCGTTGTTTTTGTGAAATTCTCTGCTTTTCAACTATATCATTATTATTGTTATTATTATTATTAGTGTTATTATTAGTAGTAGTATTATTAGTATTATTATTATAAGTGATGCCATAAAACCGAACAAGCAATACTTTAGCGTTTTTTTAAATTGATCTAGTAGTCTCGTTCAATAGCGTAATATATGTCAAATATTTAATTCATTTTGCTAAAGTTGCGTTTAGCTCCGGTCAAGTAAATAATTCAGGACTTAGCCAAAAGTCATCTTGCAATTTTCATGAGTTATAAAATGTCAAATAACATATTGTATTATCGCTGGAAGACAAGTCGTTATCGTAACCATGGTTATTGCCAATCAGTCGAAGGTCAATATACCCTATGTAACAAAAAGTGCTGGCAGCTACAGATAGCATATTGTCGTTTTCATTCAAACGTGTCGACGGACCCTCGGGCGGACGGACGGCTTCGTCAAATGTTTTTGTGAGCTGAAAATGACATTTAACCCTTACCCTACATAGTGCTTTATTTGCCATCAAACACTATGGATCCTGATCAGACACCGAGCAACTCGGCATCTCCTGAGGATCCAAACTGTTTTACACGTGCTTTAATCCCTCTTCAGTCAAAATATTTAAAATTGATTTTCATTTTTTTCGTTGCAGACGATAATTTTCAAAAGCAGACGATAATTTGTGTAGTGGGGGTTAACACGCATTGTCGGCTGTGTGAACGACGCGCTAAGTGCTCTGGATAGGTATAGTAGACCAGAAACCAGCCTACGGGTAGGAGCTGGTAATGTCATTCGAGGTACGGCGTGTTTGATCCTCGTCATCGCAGATGTGTATCAAAACATTTTGATTTTTCAGAGAGCAGCGTTAAAAGCTTACAGTCATACCTCTATTAAGCTGCCATTAAAAGCAAAAAATATTTACAGCCTTGGACATTATACACAGGTTAATTAATGCATTTCAAAACAAAGGCAGAACGCTCCTTCGTGATCATACTGATTATATTTGAACCGCATAAAACAGCAGCCTATCTTAAGAGATATGCACAGTTCTTCGATAGATTGCCGTTTAGTGCAGGTTTAAGTGTATATGTTGCCGACTTTGTTTTGATGTGCACTATGATAGGTGGTTAAACCTTTATTAAGAATTCATGACGGGTACTTATGTAATGAAACCGTTATCGTTAACGGTGCAATGTCTTTAATTCAAACATTAACTCCTTAACTGCCAATGACGTAATCTTCTTTATCTGCAAACAGTTCGGACCCAGATCAGACACCGCGCAACGCGGCGTATGATCAGGATTCAAACTGATTGACAATCGTATCACAATTTCTTCAGTCATTTTTTGTTCAAAATTTCCAATTAAGCATAAAATTGCATACTATAACTTTTCAGGAGACAGTTCTAGGTAGTAGAATGGCTAAGCAGGCTAAAGGTGAATTAGCAACTATCATAGAAAACAGTTAAGATCCAGGCGAGACGCAGAAAGGTTCGGTGCTTCATCTAGACTTAAATTGTTGATACAACACTGTAATATTATTATAGAAATGATTTTACTTTCAAAAAATGAAATATTGACCAATTTACCGCCTTACCCCGAGTTCAATGGCAATTTGCATTCAGTTTGATTCCTGATCAGAAGCCGAGTGACTCGCCGTCTGATCGGGATCTATTGTATTGACAAACACAATGCATCTTGCAATGTTCTTGTCTCATCGATTGTTTCGTAGCAGACTATAAACTGAAATATCTTTCTGATACGACAGTAACCCTTTGAGCCCTAGTCCCGCATATAGGCGTCCTTTTCAAACAGTGTACATGTGAATAGTACACTTGTCCTGTGCAAACAGTGAAGACCCAGATCAGAGGGCTCCGAAAGGAGCCATCTGATCAGGGTCATCACTGTTTGTCATAATGTCAAACATTGACAAAAACATCCAATGAAAGTCTGAAATAGACTAGACTAAAATGGAAACTGGAATTGTCCATTGAAAGTTTCAGGGAGGAAAGAGTTAAAGGGACGTTTAACCATCAACACATTGCATTTTACTTCTTTTGAAGATATATGAACAGTTTAAGTACGTTGAAAATAAAGCAGGATGCGCCTTTTGCTTTACTTCAGTCTGTTTAAGCTTCTATTTCTTATTGTGCGTGTTCATGGCTGTACAAAGCGGAACTGTTTTCTACAGAAAGGGAATAAAATAAAGGCGTCAAAAGGCGTATTCATTGAGTAATGGGTTAACGGAATACACCACAATAGCCACAGCCTGTAATCATAGTTGGGTAGGACACAGCTACAGCATACTACGGTTACAAACATTCATGTTATCAGGATTTGAGATATCATTTATTATCGTCCCATACATTCGTCATTCATTTAATACTTATTTTTCAGCTTTTATATAAATTATTTTCATATAAAACCCAAAATATATACACTTATTATTTTAATAAATGTGTCATGTTGAAGATGATTTATTTTATATCAAACACATCCCAGACAGTCGAGGCGCCGCCAGTTTAAATATTTCATGCGCAGTGTGTTTTTTTCTATGGAAGAGAATTATTACTATTTTAAAACCACATAGCCTTACCTACCATTTCTGAAATATTAAGCCGATGTGAGGCGAATCTGATATGCGAGCGCCGCTAAAACCTGATCAATTTGTGGCTCAAGCAACATCAAAGAAGCCGGCAGAACTTGGCTAATGAGTTTCAATGATTGCCCCTAGATGGAACCATTTGATAAAGATACTTCATAATGATCATTGAGCTGAAGCCGATACAAGCTTATTAAACAATGATGACAGAATGAATATAGACACACTGGGCTTGTCAACGCTCCATGTCTAAACTGTCTCAGTGATAGGATGGGACGGTGAAACAGATAGACAGACAGACAGAGAACGTTAGAGAGACATAGTTTGAGAATGAGAGAAACACATACAGAGAAAAGAGAGAGAGAGGCAGAACGAGTACATTGATCACGGACAAGGATGTACCAGAGCAAAACAAGCTGATGCGAAAGGCGACACAGGTTTTCCGGTGATAACTAAACTATCCCTTCTTTTCACAACAAATGCATATGTTAGTGCCAAAAGAGCTTTCTGTGTTATTTTCCTCCTGCATTTAGATGTTGAATTTTTGTACAAATTACAGGACTTGACAGCATTTACAGTCAAACTGCTTAACTGTTTCCCTCATAGAAGCGCCTTTTAGCACATTTAATGTATTCCCCCACTGAAGAAAATAGTTCCAATTATACAGTTATGAAAACATACCCTTAGAAATATTTTCTAAATCCTAGCAGATAATAGCTTAAAGCAAGCTGAAAGTAAAGCAGAATGCACCTTAAGGCACATTCTGCTTTATTTTCAACCTGTTTTAAGTAGTCACCTATTTTCAAAACTAGAAACAGACTACAGGATAATGGTTAATGCATGATGATCTTTAAATACTTGTGACCTTAAATTCAGGGTAAAAATCATGCAGATTACCCCTATATGACTTCTATCCTCCATAAAGACATTATCTATCATGAATGCTACAAATGTATCGTCAATTCACCGGTCTACGAATTGGTGACCCTTCTTAGGCACCAAAGTCCGATCAGAGACCAAACTGTTTAGTACCCATATAAATGCCTTTTAACTCCAATTGCCAAGAAGTACTAAAACAACATTGAAATAAACAGAAGATATGTTTGCAAGGCGGACGACAGTATGGCAGTAAATGTGATGGACTAGTTTAGAGACAATGCTTGTAAATCGAATGGTCACTCAACGCAAATCTGGCTGTTTACTGATTTGTTTCTTTGATAATTCAGTAAACTTACGATCCATAATGGGACATGATTTCTAAAAACTCGTTAGGCTAATGGTTTAAGAGGAAATATCTTAAACGATTTAAATTATTAAAATGAACTGATGACAAGATATATGATTTAATAAAAAGGTCGTAAGGATTTAGGCGTATATCTAGAGTAGCCAACATGGCCAGATTGAAACAAGAAATATATTATTAATCATGCCTCAATAAAATAATGGCCATCGTAATGGACTTTTCAAACATTCATTGCGCTGAATCGGAATCTGATCTATGTCTACACAGCTCGCAGATACCCTTTAATATAGCCTAATATCTTTCTATACGGTTCATTAAATTTCAGTAATATATGAAGAGAGAGATTACATGTATTTGACAACACTATATATTATTTACCTTTTGCTGCGTAATGTCCAAAAATGATATTTAGTAACATTGTATACAAACGCTGCCACATAGTAATATGTGTAACTCCGTAATGTATCATGTTTATTGTGAATGTAGTTATTTGTCCTTTCTCGCTTTGTAGATGCATTTATATAATTTCATGTGAAGCGCTTTTGAACGCACAGTTCATGTGTGAAAGGAGCGCTATATAAATCGGATATAATAATAATAATAATTTTTGATTCACTGTTTCCCTTAAATATTGTTGCCAATACTAATATTCAAGAGGTGATATCATAGCAACAGCAAGGAGCGTTCTGCTTTATATCCTATCTTCTTTAAACAACTACCTATGGCATTGCATGAAAGGTTCCTATGGCTCTTTGTTGAACCAGATCATCATCATTTTAACCCATTTATGCCAAGTGATTCTTCCATGCTTAAATATTGGATTAGTCCATTAGTTTTATCTAAGGGGTGCCTGGTCTAAATCTGCATTTTCGTCTTGTTTTATAATGAAACTCCTATCAGTAAACAGTGCAGACTTTGATCAGACGGCCAGGGTATACACTGTTTGCTTGTGTCCCTTTTGCCCTCTGTGTTTTGTTGCATTCAAAGGTGAAAGAATAATGTTCTGACTGGATATACTGACTTAACATTTTCACAACAGCGGTAACAGATCTACGCGATGTAACCTACTAAATATATACTGATGAACACGTTATTATCCATGTTAAAACGACACTAAATGCAAACACAATTGATGGACATTAAGAGAATAAAGTAACTCCTCTCTACAACAACACCCAATGGAGACAAAGATTGTGTGTGTTGTTCGGAGGGAATAACTAAAAGGAGGGAAATTTGGTCACATTAGCAGACAACTTGAATTCAGATCAGACGCCGCTGATCGTGGCATCTGATCTGGATTCAAGCTGTTTCTCACTCGTCATTATGTTTGTCTGTCAAAATGTCCAATATTTGGCTTTGAAAACAAACATGCGGACAACAATTTTAAGCAGACAATATTGCAGCAGTGAAAAGTTGGGCATTATTGTGTTGGTTTAGGATCAGCGGCAAGCGATATTGTAAGGAAGGACTCGTTGTTCAGAAGGCTGTTGTGTGGGGGAAACACTCTAACATTTTTTGAATTGTTGAAAAGCTTTTTAATCTAATTGTCAAACAACTTGGAGCCTAATCAAATACCAAGTTGGCGTCTGATCCTTCTCTCAAAGGCTTGCAATGGATTCAGCTATTTGCGTACTAACGCGTTTGTTGGAGTTGAATAATGTTTTACCCCCATTGTATTACACTACTTTGTTCTATGGGTATGGTAATTATGCATAATTTTATTGTTTTCATATTTCGTCAGTAAGGATTATTTGGTAGCAGATATTTTATTTTATATTCTCTTCTTCACCACGCCGCCACAAAGCATATAGCCATCATTTGTGCCAGCCTTGTCATAAAAGAAATGATTAATGCTTTTTTGTCATATTTTCACAAATTTACAATTTTCCGAAATATCAATTAATGTAAAACCATCCCTTCATCTTCATATTTCTATCCTGTTTTGTGCAGTCTGCACAGCATTCTTACAAGTTTAAAGTTATATCAAATAATATTTTCAAGTGATAAGACCTATATTAACAACTCCTTATACTCTATTGTTGATATCTGCAAAGTGTAGGGGTATATTAAAATGCATTTATTACAAATGTAGAAATGGGTATTTTTCGGATGCAAGTTAAAATTTCGACACATTAAGGATGGGGTAATGCCGACGTACCCGACCTTACGACGCTGTGGTCGTAAACAGAGTCTCTTATCTAGACAACCACCATGATTGATCGTAATTATATTCATGAAATCTAAAGCAGCATTCACCCCTCTTCGTGCAAATTAACTTTGAAAACCAATAAACTCCCCGGCCGAGGTGAATGAGACACCAGTCAGAGTCTCCTTATTTGAGCATGGAAAGAAAAATATTACAGTCCAACTTCCATAACTCCAACCAGCTTAAGTCATATAAACACATATCTCTACATTTGAATTTCGTAAACTCAAACTCGATTTTGTCGAACATACTCGTATTTCAAAGTTAAAACGTGGCTAAGCCACGTTTTAACTTTGAAATACGGATATGTTCGATTTTAAACATTTCGCATTGTTAAGTTTCGACTGTAATTTCAATCTTCAAAATCGTTAAAATTTATGGTTTATCTATGTCATCTTCTTCTAAACGCGGTAGGTTGGGACTATTAACCCTTATCAAACACTATTATCGTCTGCTTCAATAAATGTCGTCTGCCCAAAAAATAACCTTTTTATTTAATTTTGATTAACAAATGGCCTACACGGTTGACAAAAAAGTTTGGATCCTGATCAGATGACGAGAAACACGTCGTCTGATCTGCATCCAAACTGATTGAAAACATACGTGAAATCCCACACAACACGATAAAGGAATTTAACAGCCCTTGTCAGCTGCTCTTTAATCATTTACATTTTAAGTAGATCAGACTCCTGGTTGTTTGCTGCCCAATCAGGATCCATTCTGTTTGTGGCCTATAATATCACTTTAACCAATGAAAAACTTACGTTTGGTGGGCTATTTTTGGCAAATGTGGCATATTTTTCTTCTTAAATGATGGGTACAGTGGAGAAGATAAATTATTTCCCGTTTCACAGAATCTTAATTCAAACGTTTTACAACTAGATTAAGAAAATGACATGTTTTTAGAATTGTTGACAATTTTAGTTAACCGTCTTCCAAACAGTTGGAGTCCGATCAGACGTCAGATAACCCAACGTCTGATCGGATTCCAAACTGTTTGCAATAGAAATTCAGTTTAACTCTTTCCTCCCTGAAACTTTAAATGGTCAATGCCAGTTTCCATTTTAGACAAGTCCATTTCTGACTTTTAAGGGTTGTTTTTGTCAATGTTTGGCATTGTGACAAACAGTGAAGACCCTGATCAGAGGGCTCCTTTCGGAGCCCTCTGATCTGGGTCTTCACTGTTTGCATAGGACATGTGTACTATTCACATGTACACTGTTTGAAAACCACGCCTATATGCGTGACTAGGGTTCAAAGAGTTAAGCAAAAACGCATTAATTGATAAAGAAGAATGGTTCTCCATTGTAAGCGTATCTGCACTCCCTCCTGACATCGGCACTCACCCCTAAATCCTTAATGCAGCCCTTAAATATATATAAATATCACACAACCTTCTTTTATGGCATAATAGTAAGACGGGATGGAAACACGTACGTATATACAGATGACTGGTTAATACACGTCAAACATAATGCAGCTGTGAAGACCCTAATAAGGCGGCACTTTATGCGGCGTCACATCAAAGGTCTATACTGTTTGCCAATGTCATTTTAGTAGACAGTAAAAAAAGTAATATACCAAGTTAAAGTCTACTTTCAGTCCGAATGACCGCTCAGCCGACTGTACATATACTCCCCTGATCATCGAGCCATCTTGCCTATGAGCACTGCTAACATATGGCGCAGTCAAATGCAGCCGCAGTACCGACTCAGACCCTTCACAGGTACCCATTTTAACTCCTGGGTGGAGAGGAGCAATTCGCGGTACATGTCTTGCTCAAGAACATTCCTGTACATCATCGGGGATTCCGAAAAATCCCCTAGTCAGACCGCTGGTCCGGCGGGGGATCGAACTCACGACCCCTGGTACCGTAGTCCAAGGTGTTAACCATTGGGCCACTACCGCCGGTCTGATCAGGCTCCGAACCGTTTGCCACTCAGCTGACAGAAATCCTGAGAAATATAAAAAAAAAGTAGTCATTTTCTTCATTTTAGTGTTTTGCGTTTGCGTACGTTTGCGTTTAAACGGGAAAGAATAACGTTTTCTCCTCTGTGCCATACCACGTTATTTCCTCAGTTAGTGACCACTGAGCATAGGCGAACTGCATTCAAACATTTTATAACTTTACGCGCTTACACATGAAGCAAAATTGTAAAACGTAACGAATGTGAGAATAATTTAACAGACAGCCAATGCCGTGATTTAAAACTAGAAAAATGCAATTTGTGTGTATAAGCAAAAACCTCGGCCTTGAAGTAGCGTTGAGATCTTTCGATTTCTGTCTTATATAGCGACTAAAACGAGATGTGATATGTATCAGGAGAAGGAATAGATCTGATACGATTATTAAGGTCAGGATAGAAAATGGAGATTTCAGAGATATTGATGATGCTGTAATTGATAAGTAGGGCTAAAGGTTAGCCAGATATCATAGCTACAATTACACGCGCCGTAATAAAGGTAATTTTGTGCCGCAGTGAAAATTAGTTATTGCCAATTGGGAAATTTATCGCGCCAATGCGCATGCTCATTTAATGACGTCTTTAGATGAAGGAACGTCATAACTTATGATTGGCGATACAATATAACTATACAGTGAGGAAAGACGTTATTGTTTCCCCTTTAAACCTTTTACTCTCAATGACGCATTAAAGCGCGTTTGCAAACAGTTTGGGTCCTGATCAGACGCCGCGTAACGCGGCGTCTGATCAGGACCCAAACTATTTGACACTCTTATCGATATTTATTAAGTCATACATCCTTAAATCTAACTTTGAAAAGTGTATTGCAGACAGCAATTCTGGAGCAGACGACACTAAAGCGGTGATTAGGTAAAAATCTCCCGAATAATTTGGGCATGAAAGGGTTAAACCCTTCACTGTCATTATGACGTAATAACCCGTCTTATACTGTAACTGTCATGATATCGTCTGTTTGTAAACTGATCGTCTGCTTTTACTTCTAAAACTTAGAATTTAAGCCAGACTGACTTCACAACCATTTATGCGGGCGACAAATAGTTTGGATCCTAATTCAGACGCCGCGTAAGAAATTAAGTTTGATTTCACTATTTGCTGCAAAGATAGCGTCTGCTTTGATGCTGTGAGTTGGACATGTAGTCTTTTCAAATTTTGATTCGTGGCAGATTTGCAGAAGATGTTGAAATGAACCATAAAGTGGATATTTCATTTTTCCCCGATGAACGCGTTTATGCTAAAATTCTTTTGTCTGTTTGGAGTCAGAAAAGACTCAGGACAACAGTAAATGTAAAAACTCTGTTAATATATCACCGTCATTCATTTTTATGCCCTAAAAAGCTTACGATCACATCTAGATATTCGGTACCTGATCAGACTCAAAACTGTTCAACATCCAGATGAAAATAAAGATAACACTTCAAAAGATCATTTTACTGCAAATCATTGCATTTCGTTTATAGCATATCATTTTCCCCCATAGTAAAAGTATGGTTTTATTGTATTGAAAAAAAAAGCAGAAACACTGTGAGAGCTGAGACTATTCCGGTCAATATTTGTAGCTGTCTGGAACATTATGAGTGCAAATTTGGCGCCGACTCGGTGAGAAACATGCAAGTTAAACAGTGTTCCCTAAAAGGTTTCTGTCATCCGCCATGACAACGATTCAATCTATGAAATAAAAGAGATATCGTTCTGTTTCCTTATCTCTCGCGAGATAAGAAATTACCGCGTGCGGAACTCTCGCGAGATCTCGATAACGTCTCGCGGTACTGTCGTCTGGTATAGAGCCCTCTGTATTATTCGTTGATTTACATTTAGGATTTATCTTAACATCTCGTTTCGGCGACGTCCGTTGAGGGGTTTTGGGTGGACTAATACATGGGAGCTTTAGAATATTTCTAATCAAACAGATTTGATGTAAACATTTGTTACAATCTCTTGTGGTTTCAAACTCCAGTAATGAACAGAAAGAAATGGTCTTGGAAACATTTCCATCATATTTCCATTTCATTTTCCGAAGTATTCAGATTGTTACGTCTGGTGCATTGACGTCACTGCTCTAAATGCATTCATTCGGATGTCTCCCGTTTTCTCCGTTGAAGCTTTATGTTATACCTAGCCTTTCGTAATTCTAGATGATTTAATGTCTGGGAAAAATATTGTACGCAGCAAGAGTTATTATGACTATTTCTACTAGATCCACTTCTTTTTAAGAAATATCTCCAGAAAGTCATAATAGTTTGGATCCAGATGAGACGCCGATTTACTGTATGCCATTTCTGGTTTCCTCTTTTTCCAACAATATGAATTTACCCATAGCTTTGGAACTATTAATTTTAATCCTTTCACTTACAGTGAGTACAGTGGCCATTAGCAAACAGTTTGAATCTCGGTCAGACCCCTAATTATGCTCCCTCTGATTAGGATTCAAACTGTTTGAAATTCATTAAGATATCACAAATTAAAAGGCAAACTCAATGTCTGATTTGAAACCAAACTGTTATCAGATGACAACTGTTTTAGATGTACAAACCTCCTTTCTCACAGCAAGTTTTGTAGCAGCTTTCTGTTACACACGCTGTTGTATTGTACTAACTCCTTCTTTAGGCCACTACAATCAACATTGCTTACAGCAATGCTCCTGATTAGACTCCACCTAACGTGACGTCTGATCGGCATCCTAACTGTTTGACAATCATTTCGATATATCTTCAATATGTTTGTTTTAAAACTTGCTTGAAACAAATGTAATAAATATATTTATCACATATATGCCTGAATATTGTAATGAACTCTCTCTGAATACTTGCTAGAACATTTCATAACACTGTTTGTCAATATTCACTTTAGTAGATATTTGGCTTAAATGAGTTAAGACGATATTATACCTTTGAAATTGGTTTAAGCAGACGCTTATATTTGACGAGGGAACGGGTTAAGCAGTTAGCCGTTTTGAGCGACACTCCGCTGGATACAGGCTTAATTATTTGTGAAAAGGGGGAAAGGTTCGAAGTATACTAATCTAAAATATCATTTCACTACCATTCTGACGTTATAATCCCTCAAACACATCCACTGCCATAATATCGTCTGCTTGCAAATATATCGTATGCTTCGTTACACGGCATCTGATCAGGATCCAATCTGTTTGGAAATATAAGTGTTGTCGGGCCTGCCAGTAAAGAGGTTAAAGTAGAACACCAACCGTCAAAAAACAATTTTAATTTTTACATGTATTGTTCCATGTTTTGTTCATTTTCGTTTGTATTTGTATGTATGACGGAATGACGTCTTCTTAATTGTACAATAGACTACTTTACAAAACGACTTTCACAATAAGTATGTTGTATCAAAGGCACGGGAAATTATAATATAATGTATGCTTTAACATTAAGTATTTATACTCCGCAAGCTAGATTGTTTTCGTCTTCAATGTTTGTCGTTTGATAATTATATTCTAATAGTTGATTTTATTTATTCCTTTGAGAAAATGTGCAATTCGGAGTTTACTTGTGTCATTTTGTTATTCAAATATTCTTTTAGTGACCAATAAGAGAATATAGATTTTGTGTTTATTGTCAGGAATTTATTGAAACTGAGATCCTGCATCAAAATCCGCGTCAAAACTTTATCTTTTACAAATAATTTGCCGATCCTAATGTAAACAAATTCAATATTCCGATGGCTTCTCGCAATGAAACAGTAATAAAACGTCTTGCAATGATTATAAATGTTCGTATGCAGTTGAGAAAGTCACATGTTACACGACACGGCATTTCGTCAGCTCATGTATTGAATAATGTTGTTCAAACTTCTGAGTAAATATCTTTTGTTTATGTATGTGAAATTCCAAATCAATTCCAAAGTTTGCTTAACTGCTGATATAACATATATATTTAGACTATCATGACATTTGATTCATATACGAATATCGCAATAATCGTTTGTTTGTTTGCCTTAACATTAAGAATTTATACTCTGCTAGCTTAATTGTTTTTCTCTACAAAGTTTGTAGTTAAATAAGTTGTAATGGTTGATTTTATTAATTCTTTTTAGAAAATATCAGCATAATGTGGAACACTTTAGATCCATTTAAGAAGCCACCTGAAAAACGTCTAATCTGGACATAAAATGTTAGCAACATTTATAATGATATCAGACATTGCGGGTTTAAAGCTGAAAGGGAAATCTGGAGTTTATTCTGGTATTCAAATATTCTTTTTAACTTTGAAGGTCACTTAAATATTTATTACCCTAGATTCTAAAATAGATGAATATTCAAATTGTAAATTGGTAGAAAGTTTTCAAAAGATAGAAATTACTTTATTAGTACATGTATATTAGTAATTTAATATTAAATTGGGGTTCAAGCGTTTGTAAATATTTTATGCACAAAGCCTTTAAGTATTCGAAGTACCAGTTTACGAAAGTACTAATAGTAGTTAATATTTATTGATAAGGTCTGGGTTTCTTTAAAGGTATGTGCTTGAGCAATAAAACACCAGCGAGTTGCAAAATGTTCGACGAGCGAGCTTCTGCATTGTTTATGTCCTGCAGTAGCCCATTATATCCTTTTCTGCATTACATACATGTATGTCCTGCATTAGCCCACTTTATAATTTCGACGGGTATGTATGTCTTTTAAATCAAAGAAAAGTTAAAGAATACACATGTTCTATCGAACAGTGTAGACCGAGATGCGAGGACTCCCTAAGGAATCCTCTGATCAGAGTTTACGCTCTTTGTAATTTTGCAATATACAAATGTATTACTAAAACAACTATTAATGGTGAGAAGTTGACGGCTTAATTGGAAGCCAGAAGTGTTCATTCGAAGTTCTATGCAGCAGTCATGCACGTTTCGTATATGCTATACATACATTTTCTTTTCAATGACAACTAACTTTTGTCTTTTCTTGGATGAAGTTGTGCACCAGTTATCAAAGGTAATAATACGTAATGTATTAATAACCAGACAAATTTGACGTCATAAAGCGCATTTGCAAACTGTTTTGATCCTGATCAGACGCCACGTAATGCGGCGTCTAATTAGGTTCAAAATTGTTTGCTACTTGTTTTGAAATAACGTCAGTTATACTGCCTTAAATCTAACTTTAAAAAACGATATTGCGGACAACAATATTACAGCAGCAGATAATATGGCAGTAAAGGGGTATAAACTTCACGACAAATATGACCATGAAAGGGTTAATATGTACACCGAATGTGTTTGACGCCTATACTCGTCGTCCGTGTTTAGTGGGTTAACTGTTTCACCGCTATGTTGGGTTCATCACGCTCTTTCATTATTAAAACAAATATTAATGATGAGACGTTAATGACTTAATTGAAAACCAGAAGTGATCATTTAGCTAAATATAGCGGTGAATATTTACCTGCTATATATTGTCGTCTGAATCTTATTTGTTGAATTTAAGACATTTTGACTGAAGAAACAAGAGCACCGCAAGCATTGTTTGAGCTTGTGTGGTAATATATTATATCCAATCCCTTCATTTCCTGTATCACCCTCTGTCAAATCTGAAAGGAATTAAACAGATAGATAACATTTGTTGCCTTTCTACAAAAATGACCATTGTTTACGATATAAGGGGTATAACTCATGGTTGTCTAGGGTTATCTTGCTTACTATCAAACTTGATTAAGACATTGTAGTCATATACATGCTGATCAAGTTTCGAAGAGATTAGAATAAATTTGTTCGAGTAAAAGATAGGACAAGCAAAAGTTCATAGAAGGACGAACGAACGAACGGACGGAAAGCGCAATAACATAGTACGTCCCGTCTGAAAACGGGCGTATGAAATGCTACGAATATCAACCCGTTTATTCTTGATCGATTGTCTGGTTACCACGACATGCGATCTGGATATAAACCGTTGTACCTAATTGATGATATCATAAGCGGTACAAGAGTTGGACAGAAACATAAATGCATTTGTGAAACGAGATTCAATCTATTAACAGTTTCGTTCGTTAAACAATATGTTACCATTCCGTTAATTTAAAAAAGACTTGGTAGTTGTTTTGTTGTTTTGGGGTGCTTTATTCGGAAAGACAATACAGCATGATCGGATAGCGCAATGATTAGTGCATCCGCTTCTTATCATTGTGTACCGAGTTCGATCCCGGGTCGGGGCAGTATCAGGGAAGGTAAATTGGTTGCCCGTCTGAACACAAATGTTCCCCCACCCCCGGATACACGGGTTTCCTCCCATAGAAAATGCCAACTAACCACCATTTGCGCAATCGAAATTTATTTCCCTGAGAAGGAAGATACTACCTTTAAGCTTCACAGCAAATATTTCCAAAAAACGCTAATTCAAAAGCAGATACAGTAAAACCTCGCTATTACGACCACTAAAACGAAGGCTAATTGAGTGTATAATAGACAGGTGACAGCTTAAAGCAAGGTTACAGTGAAACAGAAAGCTCCTATAGGAGCTTTCTGTTTCACTGTCACCTTGCTTTAAGCGGTCACCTACCGTAAACACCCAAAATATTAACATAATTTAGTGGTCGTAATAGCGAGGTTTTACTGTACTTTATATCATTTACTTGGCAATACATTGATTGGGGTTGGAACTGTATTTTACCACCCATGGAAACAAATAATGCCACGTGAAGACGAACTAATGTAAAACTATAAACGTTATGGAAAATGTTATAATCGCTATATCAATGTGCAACGATACTTCAAGAAAGAAGAATGAAATTCTAAAAGAGCTAAAACTTGAGAGCTTTCTACAATGAACTTATCTTGCATTTAACAGTCATGTACTGTCATGCAGACTACATGTGCTTTATATAAATTGCTGCTTAATATTGTGTCTATTTATAATTGTTCATGTCAGTTTGGTACCTGTTAATTTCGTGTCAGTTTCTAGAGCACTTGGTGCTTCTTCTTCTAATGACCATAGCCAATCGGCGTTGGCATCAACAGAATGACCTCTTAATTAAGCACGTCCTTGAAGCCAATATACACATACTTCAGAGAGCACCTGTTTTGTTCTTGCAGGGAAAGTGTTAGCGTTGGTTGGAGATGGTGACATTTTACGTACGTGTTCTACTTGATGTTCAGGTAATTAGCCTTTCACCTGCTGACCAAACTGGGTTTTAAAGATTTGTTTTCAAACCGTAAAGACCCTAACCGAGTATACAGTGTTTGTCATTCACTTTGCACCTTTTGGACACCTAACTGCGTGATAAAAGCAATTAGTTTAAGTTTGAGGATAATTACAACACGTATACAGGGTGTCCCAAACTTTAGAATTTTGACGGTACCTAAACAAATTGGCTTCCTAGTATCTAAAACAATAACCTAACAACTCCTAAAGCTGTAGGAGTAAAAGTTAAATATGAAACAATATGGGTCTGGGCGGCATGTAATTGAGATCAACAGGATCAACATGCTTGCAACAATCATCAATATACAAAGGAAGAGGGTTAGTAGAGTAAAATTAATATGACTAGTCAAGATAAAGTTTAGATAATCAAAGATATTGACAAGTATTACCATGCAGTTATTGGTACAGTTGTGAAATTCATTCCCGTTTAAACTTATATAAACGCAATTAAATCATATATAATTATATATGCATGTATATAACAAATTATTCATATCTATTAAGTGGCAAACACTTAAAAGCTTGTTCAGAAGATGGATTACCCGGCGTCTGATCTGGCACAAAAGTGTTTGCAATGGAAATAAAAGAAGAGCGTATTCCCAAATATTAAAATTGCATTCATATTTCGTTTTACCATCACAATCACATAAACTTGTTCAGAAGCGAGTACTTATTACATGTATATTATATATTTCGTTTCAACGTTATTTTGTTTAATTTGAAAATAAGAAAATAGTATTATATTGCTATAATGTAAAATCTGTAATCAAATATTGTTACTTTCATTTTCATACAGATACGAGCATTTCAAAAGAGTTTGTATGAATAACTAGTAGCTTGCTGAATACTCACTAAGCTGTCGTTGCTTAAAATAACAAAAGGTTCACTTTCTTTAAAGACCGGTGATTTGGTTTTTGCTTGGTCTAAAAACAAAAGTGACTGTATTATTACTATATCGAATCATTACAAATTATTAATTTTCCGTTGAAGTTTGAAAATACAGTTATGAAATATCAACAATATCATAAGGTATTTTTCAAAACCATATTGTTTGAGGGCAAATCTAATAGTCATATCCGTATTGAAACATAAATCATTTTTATCATTCAAATAATTTTGGATTTTTTGTTTATTTATTTTATTTTAAAAGATGAGATCGAAATATTATCGTTAAAGTATCATTTTCTGTCCGGCCGATAATAAGTTGATCTAATACTGGACCCTAGCTTATCGAAACCAAATCAAATGGCTTTGCAAATAATTTCAGACTTTGAAAAGTATTATTTAATGGAACTTTATAATCTTAACATATGGAAAACTACCAACAAATATTCCACAGCTGTAAACGAAATATGCAAATAATTTACAATATTTTATAGAATATATACCGTGTAGCTTGGATCAACAAAACACTATTCTTTTTAGATATATGTTTATCTATTTCAATTACAATTTCATTCAAGTAACAAGTTATAACTGAAGAAAGTTATGACTATTTGTCAAACTTCTGATAAACTTGTTTTTTAACCCGGAAACCATTAACCCTTTCACAGCCATGGACGTTTTATGTCGACTTTGCAAACAGTATTGGTCCAGATCAGAAGTCGCGTAACGCGACGTCTAATCATGATCCGAATTATTTAATACCCGTTTCGGAATTTCGTCAGTCATATTGCCTTATATCTAACTTTGAAACGAAATTGCAGACGACAATATTGAAGCAGACGACACTATAGTGATGAAGGGGTTAAATGAAATAAAGTGGGATTGCTCTTAATTGGAGATTATTAACCCATCCTTTACATCACAGGAGTTTGGAAAATGACTAAACTGGTAGGCGGAAGTTGTTAAAACAACAGTGCTTTATTATAAATCACCTTTAAAGTACAACAAATTATCGTATTTACGACAATTAAATCATTAATTGATATTGTTGATGACTGCTTAAAGCAAGATAAAAGTAGAATCTCCTAAAAGAGCCTTTTGCTTCACGTTCATCTTGCTTTATTCCGTCGCCCGCCCATACCACAATATGTGAGTTTATTTAATGTCGTAAAACGGAACATTATTTACAAAAAACTACTGTTTTAACTCATTGACCACCCTCAATGATGTTTGTTTTAGCAGCTAGAGGGCAAGAATGTATAAATGAGTTCGATAAACATTGTACCGAATCGCTAATACCCATTTAATGCAGTACACACAATAAATGTTATGAATATATGTTAGTGCCTTGCAGAGTTTTTCATTATGATCATGAAAAACGTACATTACTGTTGTATTAACAGCTAGGAAAAAAGTTTTAAAGGTGAGATAAGGCGAAATCAGGTGGATTTATTAGGAGGAGTAAGTGGTACTCATCTAGAGATTAATGCCGCTTGCCTGTTCGCAAGTGAAACCCATGTTCCTTAGTCCTCACCTTACCATGGTATCGTCTCCTTGAAAAAATGTCGTCTAATAAATATTAAAAATTTATTATAATACGCCTTTAAATTTAGAATGATCGAAACGACTGTCATACCGATTAGAGCCAGATCCGACACCGAATTCCTCGGCGTATGATCAGGATCCAAACTGTTTGACAATTTTGTTTGACTGGCGTGTGGTCGTATAAGCGTTAATGTAGACTCACACTGGTATAAATGTACAAAGATCAGAGCGAAAAATTATTATTGAGATTGTAACTGATAAGCGTCTTCCAACTCTATCAAGCTATAAATGAAACTTCACAGACGCCATCAAGAGTAGCTGATGAGCGCTCGGTTAATTAAAGTAACGGTTCACATTCGGATTCTCTCTTATCTTGTCCACCTGTCCGGCGCTCCCCGTGGTGACCCTCTCAACATCGGCACTCGACAAAGCCGCTGTTCCAACAATAAAACGAACAATCACGCTGAGATCTTTATTAGATAGATGCTTTACTTTTCCCAAAGATGGGTATCAGTGCATTCAAGAAATAAAATCTAAATAGAGCAGCTTTAATCAAGGAGAATGACTTCGTTATCGTGTACATCTACTTTAGGGATGCACAGTAGAAATAATAATATAAATATGAAAATTGGTGAGATAAGGTTTGTAACGTATTTCAAGAATAATTGCTTTTAATTCCAAGCATTTTTCAACCGAACAAATTACATTGCATTGAATAAAGATGCTTTAAAGATGCTGGGTTGGTTTAATAGTATATCTCGTTTTGGCAAAACGTAAAGAGCACTCTTAGCCTCAAACTGTAAAATGCAATTAGGTTTAGGGTGTAGTTTTAGTACTAAATACCGAGCGTTACTTTGAGTTCTTATCACCAAAATCAAACCATAGAGGCATACCATTCACCCGGCCGATAACTGTGAAAATTATGATGAACTATCGAATTTTCAATTTGATAGATATTAATATATACATGAACTTCTACTTTCTAGTGTTGAAAAGGTCAAATATGATTGTAATACACTCCGGTCAATTGTCTATCAACTTACAGTGAACTGCCTGGTTCTGTTTGAATAAAGTATATAAGGGCTAATGCATTTCCGCTTTTAAAAAACAACGGTTAATTCGTTAAACCCATGGGCTTTGTACGATAGCTACATTTAACCCTTAAATATTATAGGCAAATTTCGTCTACAAAGTTGGATTCTCTACAGAAGTCTTCCGACTTAGTTTATCTAAAACTTTATGCATAACATACCATCGGAGTGTCAAATAGTTTGGAACCAGATGAGAGGCCGAGTACCTCGACGTCATTAGGACTCAGCATGTTTGCAACAGGTATCACATGATCGCCCATAGCATGCCAAAGATTAAGAGTCCCAATTTTACCCTACCATTCTGATGAAGAATACTTACATTATCAGCACGGAAATCTCGTGCACTGGCGTCGTCGGTATAGCCAACGATTAACGCTAAAGCAGTAACACGGCAGCTTTAATTTGCAAGATAACCGAATCGAAAACAATTGATTGAAAATTTCGTTTCTAATTTGTGCATTTCCTTTCACTATGTGCAACTAAATTGGGGTTAAACGCCATATTTTAAGTCCGACAAAACGGACTGTATTCCAAGAACTGTTGCTTTTTGTGTTTTGCAAACAATTTGGAACCTGATCAGACTCCAAATCGTTTGATACTCAGATTTAAAAAACAATGGTCAACATGGCAAAGTACTTATCAGCGGTTTTTATTTTCTTCCAGTGTGTTTGTCCTTAAAGAACTTGTCCATTGAAAGTAATGTTGATACAGAGTAAATCCACAATTGACCAGTCTTCAAAGCCTTTATACTCATGTTAAAAACACTCGTCAATAATTTCCAAAGCACTGTCTTTTTCCACATTGTGTTGTAAAAGGAAACAATGTTGTCACTATTGTATAATGTTTTAACGTTTAAAGGTTAACCACTGTTTCCGCAAGCAATGATATCGGTAAATGAAATTGTTTTGTTAGTATCAAATAGTTTGAATCCTGATCAGACGCCGAATTACTAGACATCTGATACGGATCAACAATGTTTACAAATCCTAAGTTAGCATGCCTTGACAATGTAGTAGTAATCACTGTGGGAGCACATAATGGATTATTGTGTTCACTACATTTTGAAAGTCATTTTGAATGTGTCAATATTTTGAAAATGTGCATACTACATCTTACCAGTAAGCTAAACATATGTGACATATTTTATTCGTTACCTATCGATTTGATACAATTTCAGATATGATTACAATTTTATATATGATTCGCGAAAAAGGCTTGGGAGTGATTGAATATATGAATTGTGCCTATCTCTCATTAGTTATTATGCTTACATTAAACTCAGTCAGAATATTACTCATTAGTTATTATGCTTACATTAAACTCAGTCAGAATATTGTCAAAGACAATAATTTCTGGAAAGTAATATACTGTATAACAACTTTGCTTTAGTGCTATTAACTACTGAACAACTGACATTTATATATTTTTGGTAGTGTACAAAATTTATTTACCTTATGCATATATAGTTTATAAATGATCTGCTCTCTTCTGAATTGTTTAATATGGACATATATTGACCTTCAATGCTACCCAAATTCCATTTCAATAGCTTAACACATATTTGCCTGGATATTATATTGAACTTGTCCTATTCACTCGCTGAAAGATGTCATTATATATATATAAGGGTGATACAATGATAACTTAAGTGTTTGTCCTTAAAATGAAACTGGTTTATTTGATTAAACGCCTGTTTTTACAGCTGGATGTATTCAATGGCGTTTTACAATACATGAAATGCAGTAAACATTTATATCAAAATATATGGTACAGTGGAGAATCTGTTATTCTTTCCCGTTTAAACGCAAACGTACGCAAACGCAAAGCACTAAAACGTAGAAAAGAAAAACTTTTGGACAATTCTGATAATTATTGTTTATCTTGGTGGCAAACAGTTTGGAGCCTGATCAGACGCCGGGTTACCCGGCGTCTGATCTGGCTCCAAACTGTTTGCACTGTAAATAATAGTTTTAGCGTAAACGCGTTTATTGGGAAAGAATAACAGATTCTCCACTGTATTAAGACTAGTTTAACATCTCGTTACTAATATAATAAAAGGTAGTTATATACATTAATTCTAAGAAATGGTACTTTCAGACTAGTCTGCTATCTCGTCCATCATATGATTAAAAAATTGTTATATTCATAATTCTAAAAAATGGTACTTTATTCAAAAGGGAAAAGGAAGATGAGGATTTCTGGAATTTCTGAGTTGGGCTGTACGGCACTGCGACACAAAACATGTCATATAGCTCCGACGAATGATGATATGATGATGATGATATCAGAATGATGATTTCAGGAAAACCGTACAACAAATATTTGCATATGAAATAACGAATAGTATATATCCTGATTAGATGCCGAAACTTACAGGGTTTTCACTGTTTGCTCTTCATAACTTCTGTGAAAGGTAGGTATGAATGGGGCCAGATGAAATGTTGTTTTAAACCATTTGCGCCCAGTAGATTATTCCATGCTTATATATTGGATTAGTCCATTATTTACCTAAGGGGTGCCTGGTCTAAATTTTCATTTTGTTTTTTATTGAAATCCTTATCAGCAAAAAGTGTAGACTCTGATCAGACGCCGCATAATGCATACACTATATTTTGTCTATGCCCCATATATGGGATTGTGTGCATAAATGGGTTAATCAAATAAGTCTTGTATAAAGTAATATATTCAAAGTTGCATTGGTTTCACTAGTCGGAGTCTCCATGTTTGCAATGTTAGAATAATCTTTTCCTACAAATTTCGACTTATCTTATAAGACTAAACTATTGTTTGCACTAACTTACACATTATACAACGGGAAATTATTGTTTCCAATTTAGACGACATAACCTCAATGCGATTGAATAAAAACCAACTCCTTCTTTGGGAATAAAAATAATATACATGTAGTTGTATTCAGATTGGCAAATAGTTTAGGATCAAATGGATTACACAGCGTCTGATCTGGCTACGAAATGTTTGAAAAAGACAACTGTATGCACAAACGCGTTTAACATTGTTGAATCTTGTAACACGTTAGACACCTGGGGCCCGTTTCATAAAATTTCGTACGACAAAAACGGTAGTAAGTCAAAACTTTAAAACACATTTAATATCTGATTTCTCCACCTAATCATGTCTTGTGACATCTCTTTGGAGTCGTCTTTTCAAGACGATTCCAAACAGATATCATACGACAGGATTAGATGGAGATATAAATAATTGATAATGGATACTTTTATAATCTGACTTACGACACCATTTGTCGTACTAAGTTTTATGAAACGGGCCCCAGAAGCTGATATGATCCGTCGCAAACATTTTAGAAACCAGTAAAACGACTATTAACTTGGAGTCGGGTCAGTCTCCAAACTGTTTGACGCAAATATCAAAATAAAGTCGCTAACAGTCACATGCGTTCCTTAATTTCTAAAGTTTAAGAAATTATGTTTTAAGTGTTTAAACGCGGAATATTATAGTTTTCGCAACTACATATAAAATGACTTTTCCAATGTACATTTCTCAAATGCATTTTCAGACCTACCTGTCCTTGAAGCCGTCTAGGTTTAATTTAATAATGAATTACATAATTTCTTATAATCTGTTCGATCTATAAGCGGTTCAAGTATAATTGACTTTTTCGCCATTTGTCATAATACAGTTTTGAGATTTTTTAATCTTGTGCATGGAAGTTTATTAAAAAGGTAGAAGTGAAATTCTATGTCAAATAGTCACAACTGTTTTTTATACAGCACTTGTTCAACTGCGTAACCACCGAACAAAACACAGAAATGAAATTCGTCGCTAATTAGACTTTAATAATGACAATGAGAAGAAAGGAGATAATTAGTATTTCCATTCTGAGACCCGTATCAAAAAGACCAAATTACGGCCAATGATAATGACACACAATAATTGTATAAGCACGGAATTCAAAGTAGCGATCAGTTAAATTTTGAATGAAATTTATTTGTAATAGGTCAGTCATTTGTCTATTTCCGCTGTCAATCACTGGTGTCACTTTCTTTCTGTTACCCGCTGCAATACCGATACGTATGTGCATATCACCTTGGGTGGCGAACTAAGCGCATTATAATTCCAGAATCAAATTTCAGACAAGAATTTGCACCGGAGTTACCTCTGTTGTTATATTTATCTTCTAACATGTACAAATTGATTCCAAACATGTCTGTGAACCATGTAAGTTTGCAACCTTTCAGAATCAAATTTGTCGTCAGGTTTTTACCTCTTCACCGCCATATTGTCGTCTGCTTCAATATTGGTGTCTGTAATATCTTTCAAAGTTAGATTTAAGGCAGTATAACTGACGTACATTTGTAATTTCAAAACCAAGTGGCAAACAGTTTTGATCCTGATCAGACAGGATCAAAACTGTTTACAAATGCGCTTTATGAAGTTGTTGAGAGTGAATAGGTTAACCGTCCCTTTCAATCCTTTCGCAAATAAACTTTCGTCTGTTAAACTTAGTCGTCTGCAAGTTTATGTAAAATTCAATCTTTTGAACTCTAAATTAAAGCAAAATGACAGTTTGGATCCTGACCAGACACCGTGTTATTGCCTAAAACCGATATATAAAGTGAAAAATCAAACGATTACTTCAAATAGTGAAGAAGTAAGCAAAATAGTATACTGCTGTTATGTAGATATTCAAAATAAAATGAAATACTTTTGAACCTCGACCGCGTTTCAAAGCTAAAATATGACCAGATCAAATTATACCTTTGAAATACGGGTAAGTAAGACTAGAGAGTTCAAGATATCGATGTTCGTCAAAGAGACAAGAGACAACTTAATGCAGAGCAACAGTGCTGTGAAAAGCTTCCTAAGTACAAATAGTAAATTGGCGTCTCAAAGTGTGTGCTACTTTTATCAATGTTTAAGTAAACAATTCGCAATTCTAGATTGTAGATAAATTACGCGGTCACAAATTTAAACCAAACGATAGTATGAAACTAAATGGTTTTAAGGTACTTTTGAGTTAACATTCATTGAACAGTTTAGTAATCTATGAATATATTGTTTATGTCTTCCACTTAAAGTAAATAGTATATCTAATAATGCACTCACATCCATAGTAAACTGTGACGCCAGTTATTTCGCCGAGTATTTGTATATCGCCTTTTTATTAAGTTTCAAACTGTTTGATGTTCAAGTTAAAGTAAAAATTAATGTTCAACATTTTCAACACATTTTTCTACATTGCATTGCTTTGAATTTGAATTTTGTTTTATTTAAACAATAGTGTATAATCTATTTAAAACATTGAATAAAATATTAATTAGGCCAAACCAATTACAAATTCATATGTCATTCCTTTAACGTATTTGCATGATATTAAACCAACTAAATTGTATTATTTGGAGAGCACTCAAATGTACCATTTCCATTGAATTAATACTGTAAACTTAAGTATGTAACATACTCAATATGAGTCTACCTTTTATACTGCGATTATCTACCTTTTAAAGGTTGAGATGTTGTGAAATATTCTTGTTTCTTAAGACTATTTTTTGGTGAATGCACGTTCTCCTTTATTTTGTATATTATTTATGTTGTAGTTCTACAGAAAACAAAATTAAAGTATTTTTCCAACTAAATACGTTTATAACCTTAAGAAACGATATCCTCGTTAACCCTTTACCTGATAGCCTATTTATAGGACTTAAGATAGGTGACTACTTCAAGCAGGTTGAAAGTAAAGCAGAATGCGCCTTAGGGCGCATTCTGCTTTACTTCCAGCCTCCTTTTAGCTATCATGTGCTACAATATAAAATATATTCCCTATAATACATATTCATTACTGATTAAATTGGAACTATTTTCTTCAGCGGATGAATAAATCATATCAGCTAAAAGGCGCTTCTATGGGGGAAAGGGTTAAACAGTTTGGAATCAGAGCATTCACCGAATAACTCTAAATAATTCAACACTCAGACTTTATAAAGAAATAACGTCGAACTTTTTAAATAATGTAGTTTCTTTGAGCTCTAGCGACGATATTACACGTCCTTTAGAGATAATGTACCTAGGAAGAATACGTGTCCTATGCAAATACTGTAGAATATAGTGTCTTGCCGACTTAAAATAAAATTTATCTTTTTACTCAGGACCTGCACTATATGTCATTTTGCAAAACATATGAGAAGGGATGACATTGTCGTCCAGTGAAGGCATATTCGCCTTTATCTATATGTTTATAATATTTGCCCATGTGGAATTTTGATTTGAAAGTTGTCCCATTGTATTTTGTTTCATTTTGTCCAACCTTCACAGGAATGTTAAGCAAAATTAAAAACTACTGTATACAAGGCCCTTTTGTCTGAAATGGACCCTGCAATTTAACTTGTAGTAATGGATCGTTATAAATGTTACGGATTTACAATGGTTTGTTTCGATATAACTAAAAATTAAGTACATATAATAGTATACAGTGCAGATCTTCACAACAGCCTTTTTCCTGGTACAATCTTGTTATACACTGTTAACCTATGATTCTCAGGACGTGCCAGGTACTGATGAATAAAACATGTGAATTGTATATACGTTTCAATTCTCCAGTGTCACGTCCTATTCGCACATGAACTTCTGCGGTGGTAGAAAAGTCGATAATGGACAGTCAAAGGGAGAAAACTCTTCCTTTGCTTATAGTTCACTGTTTATACAGCGGGACAGACATTAGTCTTTCACGTTTAAACGAAACAAAACGCAAACACAGTAGTAAAGGAAATATTCTTGCAGATTACTTACGATATATCAAAAGCTGAACTGTAAACAGTTTGGGGTCAGATCAGTTACTTTGAATCTGATCAGGCTCCAAATTGTTTACAGTGGACAAACTTAGTTTGCCCCAACGCAGTTATAAGGAAAAAATAATGTATTTTCAAGCGTGTGAATGTGTTCCTAACGGCACATATTGATTTGGAGCTGATCGACTTACTGCAAATGTCGTCCTGGACGATTCTTTGATGACTGGTCAGGATGGCAACCAGCTTGGATCTAGATGAGGTTGACCACTGCCGTTTTTTTTCTCTCAATATGTTATCAGAAAATAACACACGCTGTGCTAAAGAATAATGATTCCGTATACTCAATATCATTTTTTATTGTAAATATTAGTTATACGTTTGACGAAAGATATACTTAAACATTAACCGCCTTGTTAAAATGTCGCCGTCTGAAGAATCATAGCGATTTTTAAAGAACATGTCCTGCTTTATGCTGGAAACATAATGCGTTTCTACAATAAACAAGCCCTTGGTCCAAGGTTAAAAAACCTTTGGGTTGAGTCTAAGATCGGTTTCAAGCATTTGATTGATCAGATTAGAAACAGGCTCAAATCTGACCAATCAACTGCTTTAGAACGTTCTCAAATTCAACTCAAATGCTTTATAACCTTACAGCCTGTATCGAGCTGCCACCTGACTTATAGATTAGTGTTGTATTTTCTATTACGTGGTCTCTAAAATATGATTAAGTGTTCTGGGCTGAAAATATTTAATAAAAACACAAATTATTTATTTGAAACAAAGCGAATAAACATAATAATTATGTTACTTTATTCTAACTTATCCTGTCGACTTCATTTTTACTGTTTGCAAATTTTGAGGTATCTTGAATTAATGACACGCAAACTTCCGACATCAAATAGTGCACGCTTAAAACATGTTAGTCTTATTTAGAAGCGTTTTTTAGCGTATTTGATTTATTCTTCCGCTGAAAATAGTTCCAGTTTATACTATGAACATTTACCTTAAAAACATATTTTTCTATATTATAGCAACTACTTTTATAGCAGATGGAAGTTTAAAGCAGGCTGCAAGTAAAGTAGAATGTGCCTTAAGGCGCATTCTGCTTTACTTTCAACCTACTTTAAGTGATCACCGATCTTCAAAGTTATAACCCGGTTATTGGGTAAAGGGTTAAGGAAATACGAACTAATTACTTGCCCTCAGATACAAACATATTGTGGAACAAATGTACAATGTCTTTTTTATTTGAATCACTTTACTGGGAAACGCGATTTAATCGTCACTTTTTTTAACAGTTTTGTCTCTATATTTCAATAGAAGTAAGAGGGTATATCCAAGAGGCTCGGCGTCTGACCAGGATATAAGGTGACTGAAACCATTACAGTTGAAAATTGAAGAGTACAGTTTTAAGTACAGTTTTAAGGAAGAAATAACACCACAAACAATTATATGTTTTTGTAAAACCTCAAAACTCTCATTCTTTGCACCCTTTGCTCCCAACTCAACTTTAAGATGAAATGATGATAAAGAAAACACCGCACCTCTAAAATGTTAGATCATACAAACAGTGACGACCCTGGTCAGACGTCGGATTGATTAGTGACATTTGAACCATGTCTGAACTACGTCGTATTCTAAGCGACTAAGTGCTCCTACCTTACTGTTTTATCGTGACGACGTTTGTCATCTCGAAACCATTCTTTCGTAAAACAAAACAGTTGAGTCTTGATAATCTAAGCTCGTGTAAGTCTAACATTTCTGTTTTTCAAAGTAACCCAATTAACACCTGAATATAACTCTTCCTGTATATTTGCTAGAAGATTTCATTGTAGATATACAAAGGTGATCTGAAGACACTGTAGTGTTTGTCCATTCAGCAAAACATTTCGTAGTATATAGTAAAACGTGCAGACACTGATCACTCAGCGTCTCAGCAGGGTCTATACTAGTTGCTAATGTACACTTAAATAAACACTGGGCTTAAAATTAATTAATTAAAACAGCTGTTATCTCTCAACTTTGAAATACGGGTATGTCCGACGTAAGAGTTGATTAGAGTTGTTGTAATCAAACAACTGAAATATAGATATAACATAACGATAGCTCAATTCTTATAGGGTCAGCTGCATTTCATTGTTCTACCTTTTTCAAACTCATAACGCAATCCTTGGTCCGCTCCTGTGATCCTCTTAGTTTCGATGGACGCATAGAATTACAAAAATAGCAAACATAGAAACACTTTATTACCTGAAATTGTCACAAAAGTCGTAAAATATATTTAGTAGCCATAACTCAGGTTTTGACATTTTTATGTATTATTCGTTATACAAATATCTATAAAACATATTGGCATTCGCTACAGTGAAACCTAAGTTTGAGCGGTCACAAAAAAGAATAATGATATATATTAATATAATAATATCACAGCTGTGTGCAAGACAATATAATTATATGGAAACTATCTGCACATTGCCTTTCATTAAGGTTTTAATTAAGATAAATGTTTGTTTATTGATGAAATGATCGCTGAATGTATGTTTTACTGTAGACTCAAAATGCTAATGTAGTCCGGTAAGGGTTTCAGTAATTTTAACATTGTGTCTACCTTATAAACCCGAATTAGGTAAGGTATAACATTAGACTGACGTTTATATTAAAATATACAACAACGCTCCTTATCATGACCTCTTAAAAGAAGGTTTACTGCTAGTTCTTGCGCCCGCTTAAAGCAAGATGAAAGTAAAACAGAAAGCTCCAGCAGGAGCTTTCTGCTTTACTTTCGTCTTGCTTTAAGTTGTAACCTGCCTTTAGCACAATCAATGGGCCTTCATTTGAGAGGTCGTAATAGCGATGTTTAATAATATATATTCTGGAGTCTGTCAAAGATTGTATCTAACAATCAAATATACATTTAAGTTTCCCTTTTAACGTATCAAATTTTACAAGTATTTACTTAAACAGGTCTTCATCGTTCAAACTAGTCTCTAATAAATCATACCCTCTTAATGGGTAACTCTGGGCATGTCATAAATATCCGCCAATCTCGAATGCATTTCGCTTTATGATCACATTTCAATCTTTTTTATTTGGGTTTTAGTAATTAAAGTTTGTCTCAAGCGTGATAAATTAACGATGATCATGTTGACCGACTTGAGATGAAATAAATATTTATTTTCCAGACCATGCTATTTCATGATTATAATTATAAGGGTTACTAATGTTTCTCCTACTTTGTAGTAATGGTAGCCATTTTTACAGGTTTTGACATTTAAAGCAATACTTAAAATCGCATTTACCTGAATCTTTACACTGCCGGACACTGCATACTTATATTCTTCCTAACGATATTTTGATAATAGCCTAAATCTATTTAAATTCTTATTGAAATAACTAAAATGCAAGTTTCGAAAAGTTTGATGCCTTCGTAACATGAAGTCTAATCTGGACCTAAACTGTTTCAAAGTATGTTTCATTGGTACACTGCAGGATTATGGTTAATCTTCTGTTGAAAAACGTTTGTAATTTATGTATAACTATAAATAACTATCACTTTTTGTACTTAAGGTACCAGGTATCCTTATTCCTCAAACAAAAAAGAAAAAGAAAAAAGGCACAAGCTAACGACTACTATTATTATAATTTAGTGTGTTTGAAAGCCGACAATTCCCACTAACACTGTAGCACTTAAAAGAATGATTAATATCCTTTGACATTTTCGTTTGCATATTTCCTGCCGATCGTCGACAATTATTAGGTTTCAACATGAATATTATTGAAATATTCTACAAAAATATTTAATGCAAAGGTATCCTATCAAATCTGAAACAATTTTAACCCCTATGAATACTAGTAAAGTTTGAGGTAAGTGATTGATTAAAGCAAGATGAATATAAAAGAGAAATTGTTCGTACGAGCTTTCTGTTTAAGCTACTATATTTCTTTAACATAATCAATAAGACTACTTTTGAGTGGGTGTAATACAGAGAATTTACTTAACTTATTCATCCCTGAAACGTGTAATAGACAATTCCGATTTCAAAATAAGTCTTGCCCATTATTGATTATTTAAGATTGATTTTAACAATTTATTTTAAAAAGCAAACAATGTAGACCCTGATCAGAGGGCTCCTTAACCCTTTACCTGATAGCATTGTTTCTAGGATTGAAGATATGTGACTACTTAAAACAGGTTGAAAGTAAAGCAGAATGCGCCCTAAGGCGCATTCTGCTTTACTTTCAGCCTGCTTTAAGCTATTAACTGCTAGAATAAGGAAAGTATTTAATATGACACATATTCATTACGGTATAATTTGGAACTATTTTCTTCAGCGGATGAATAAAATGAATGTGCTAAAAGTCGCTTCTATAAGGGAAAGGGTTAAGGAGCCCTCTCATCAGGGTATACACTGTTTGCATGGGACAAGTGTAATCCTCCCAGGTACACTATTTTTAAATGACGAGTTTACTCGTCGCTAGGGTTTAATGTGTTAAAGATACAACACAAACATACTGTAGAGAGAAATACAATACTATTTATGAACCATTTTGACACTCATTTCAATATTTCTTCAGTCAAAATAGCAAATATTTAAATTTAAGAAACAAAAGCAGACGACAATTGTTTTAAATTGATGACATCACGGCAGTAAAGGGGTTAACCCTTTCAGAGACATAATGTAGCTTGCTAATATTCAACTTTTTGAAGTTCAGACTTACAACAACATTAATAACAGTGTCGAGCAATTTGGGTCATAATCATATCCCACCGGCGTCTGATCTGGAGCATGCTGTTTGCAAAGCCGATTTAGTCGCGTACGGCGGTGAAAGAGTTAAACAACAATATTTGTGTTGATTATTATTGGTCAAATAATTTGTCTGTCGAAATGGTTTGTTGCGTTTTACCAAATCCATTAGTAACAAATGAAATACAATACAGAAAAGCAAAAAGGACAGAACATGTACCACAAAGTATATCTAATTTACATTGCTATAATAAAATCTGAATTATTTTGAATATATGCATTGTCCGAAAAAATAATATCTAAATTTCATTTCCTGAATTTAAGTATTTAAAGATGAGTAGTACATATCTTTTCATTCTTTGTTGCAAATGCAATGGTATTATACTCGTTTTAAAAACAATAACCTACAAGTATTAGCAGAAAATACTTTGTCTTCCAAAGGGTTAAAATAATGGTTAAATTTAGCAATGATAGAGTTAAAGAGATCTAACTCAAAGAATGCACGTTCAACATAACATTGCCTGCGAAACGAATGTAGTTTAACTCCTTTACTGCATGGCCCCCAATTACAATGGTTACTTGCAAACAGTTTCGATACTGCGACGGCTGATCATAATCCAAACTATTTGACACTCATTTCAATATTTCTCAAGTTAAACATCTAATATATAGATTCGAGATATAAAAGCAGAGGGCAATTGTTTAACCCATTACCCCATAGACAGTTTCTAGCATTGAGGATAGGTGACTACTTAACTCAGGTTGAAAGTAAAGCAGAATGCGCCTTATGGCGCATTCTGCTTTACTTTCAACCTACTTTAAGCTATAATCTGCTAGGATAATAAAAATATTTTTTATGGTACATACTCATGACTGTATAAAGTGGAACTGTTTTTTTTAGTTGATGAACAAATTAGAGACGTAAAAAGGCGTATTTATGGGGTTTGGGGTTTAGGCAGAAGACGTCATGGCAGCGAAGTTGTCAACACACACACAACGCCATAATTTGACGCATTCAGCAAAACTTCAAGATAATATTATACTGATAAGTAATTAAATAGAATGGTGAAAGTACGCCCTATCGGCTCATCAGTATGAAAATGAAATTTTGAAGGATCAAGGCTAAAGTAAAAATACAGAACAACCCTATTACTATCATCCCAAAGAGAGTGTGGTAAGTGTGTCCACGAAAGATGGAGACTAAAAGAAGAAGGGAATACACGAGAAAGAATGAGCTTTTCGCTTGACTATCCTCAGGCCTGACACAACCATTTGCCTGAGAAAAAAGCATAATGTCTCCGTTGGGTGGTCTTAATACTGAGATGGACTGTACGTTTAGAAATCCAAATATTCTACGACCTTCTGTTCAGCACATTGCAGGTAATTAAGATTTTTCGACGGCAAATGCAATTATATTATTCGTAAGCTCAATACAAACTATTATTTTTTAGCTACATCGAATAAAAGAAAGTAGAATCATTATAAAGATATCTGAATTATCCGAAATGACAGGTATTAAGACCTTGCCAATTTTTTTTGTAACTGTTGCAACAATATTAAAATATTATCAAGGCTGAAAAGAGTTACAAATTATTGATACAGATAAAATTGCACTGATAATAAGACCGCGTTTTATCTTGCCTAGACAGCTAGACAGACAGGGGGACAGGCATAGGATAATTACAACAACATACATGACCTTACAGGGTTACTATCAGTGTGAAAATATCTTACAAATAAATAAATACAGAAGATAACACGTTAGTCTTCCTCGTTTAAACGAAACGTAAACGCAAACATATTTTTGGAATATTACGACGTTTGATATTTAGCTGAGTTGCAAACAATTTGAAGCCAGATCAGACGCCGGGTTACCCGGCGTCTGATCTGGCTACAAAATGCTTGCAATTGGTATAAGTGTTTAATCTTAAACGTGATTATTGATAACGTCTGTTCCACTGTACTTTTCCAACGATAACTAATATTATTATCTGCAATATATGCCGTCTACTTCTGTTCAAAAATTATATTTTTTCCAAAATTGATGTTTAAAATCATATCAGAATCTCAAACAGATAGTCTTTAATTCAGGTCGTGACGTAATGCAGGTTGAAATAATGCAGAAAGGTCCTATTGGCTGTCATTATTCACTTAAAAATAACCCATGCTACCTCATTTAATGCTCGCTTATCAACAGACTTATTAACTCTATTGTTGCCAACCTCCATTTCAATGACAGTTGTAAACAGTTTAGATCCTGATCAGACGCCGAGTAACTCGGCGTCTGATCAGGATCCAAACTGTTCACCAACCGTACTAATATATTTTCTGTCAAAAACTAAATTATTTGAATTCAAAAAGGTATTGCAGACGATAAGGTTATAAGCAGACGGCAAGATTATGGTGAAGGGGTTGAGTATCATGTTTCTAGCATGTCATATATATCAGTACATGCATAGTCTCTCTTTTCAATGCACTTAAGATCTTTTGTGGATAAGATTATAGCTGGAAATGCGAAAAGAGAGATTCGCTGATAGATTACCACAGATAGCTATTTCTTCAAACACCTTTCAAAGGGATAACATACTGATCCCTGGCGACAGGTGGTTGTTCAAGACAGAAATATTGTGGAGATAGCACCCGAATGCGCTCACAAAATCATAGTTTAGTTTTCTTTAAGCATGCATCTGTCCTGTAGCCTATACGTTCTTGTTTCTATGTAGACTCACAAAACGTGATTTGTTGTATTAGATACAACTTTAATAGTATATGACCGAGTTGAAAAGAAAGTTTTATCCAACCTTCTGCAACTCTCTGATGGCCTGCTTTAAAATTCGCCATTTGTTAGTTTGTTACTTCAAAAATAGGTTTTAACAATTTTAAAATGAAGAAAACTAAAAATCAAAAATCAATCAGCTTTATATAATCCTGATCTGATGCCAAGTTTACTTGGTGTCAGATCAGGATTTAAACTGTTGGACACTTGGTTTTGATATACTTTGACCGGATACATACGGTAGTTAAGATTGAAAGTATGCATTGTTGTTGTAGAAAAATGAAACTCACATGTTTACTTCTTGGTCGTAGCTGCGTATGCAAATAATATACAGTAGCACTTAATCGACATAAACTTCAATAACCATGCTTATATTGTATTCAAATCCGCTTTCCTGATGCTGTTAGCTGCAATATTATATTTGACATGTTGGTTGTTCATTGTTCAGTAATGGTCTAAACTAGATATAAAGTTCGTTCGTTACAGTGCAGAAAACGTTATTCTTTCCATATAAACGCGTTTACGCTAAAACTATTATTTCCATTGCAAACAGTTGGGAGCAAGATCAGACGCCGGGTAACCCGGCGTCTGATCAGGCTCCAAACTGTTTGCCATCAAGATTTAAATCAACATTCAGAATTGTCAAAATGTTGTCATTTTCTACATTTTATTGCAATGCGTTTGCGTTTCGTTTACGTTTTCTCCACTGTACCATCATGTAAAGTAAGGAAGACTTTACGCTGTCCCACTAAACGCGATTTTGCTAAAGCGATTCATTGAATCTATATCTAACGCCGAGTAACCATTTCTTAGCCATATTCTAACATCGAATATGCAAACATGTTGGGTCCTGAATAGAGGCAGTGTGACGTGGCGTCTGGTCAGGATTCAATACTTGACGATCACTTCGGAATTTCTTTTGTCATTTTGCTTTAAAAAGTGCAGCTCACTGTATCATTCAAAGCAAGTGTAATTGTGTCGTGACAGGAATATACGGTAGAGAAGACGTTTTTTCCCCGTTTAAACGCAAACGAAACGCAAACGTAGTGCATTAATATGTTGTAAAGTACAGCCTTTAGAAACGTTTAGCTAATTTAATCTCAGTAGCAAACATTTTGGTAGCCTGATCAGACGCCAGGTTACCCGGCGTCTGATCTAGCTCCAAACTGTTTGTATTGGAAGTAAGAGTTTTAGTGCGAACGCGTGTCTTGGGAAAGAATAACATCTTCTCTATAGCGCAAAAGCCGATAAATCTGCGGGATGAAACGGGAAACACCAGCGCTTTCCGACATAGCAAGGATCCAATCAAGTGTATATGAGAAACATGCCAAAGAGACAATTTCTCACAAATATTTCATGAATGAAATACTTTAAACTTTGCATTATTCCGTTTATTGAAAACTCACCAAGGTTTTTTAAATAATTACAATGTAGTTTGTTGACAGACATATAGGAAAAGACTATCAAATTGAAATAGTATACGACTTGAAAGGCTTTCATAAACACACAATCATGATCACAGGACTGGCACGTAATGAGATTCCTATTAGTAGCTGAAGTTTGAAAAACAATTAGGAGAGAATACCGCTAATTAATAAGTCATTAAATAGTTATGTATATGTTGGCCAACATATTCTGTCATAGGCAAAAAAATGACTTTGGTAATAGTCAGTGACAGGTTATTTTTTGTGAAAGGTATTCGCAATTAAGGTAGCATAGGGAAAACTATAAGTTGTTCTAATTTATTTTGTATAATTGATTTTCTCTTTGATGTTGTAAATCTTAAAAGAAAATGAAAAGGTTACGTTATAAAATAATTAGATTCTACAAATATACACCATTTGAACAATTCTTTCCCTTTGGCATGGAACAAATGTGTACAGAATACAGAAATGTTTAGCGATTACAACCAGTCAGTATAAGCATTAACCCCTTTCACTGCTGTGACGTCATCTACTTAAACCCTTTCATGATCGTGAGAATTTTACCCCTACACAGTTTCATTGTCGTCTGCTTCAATATTGCTTCAATATTAAATTTAAGGCCGTACGACTGAAGAAATATCGAGGCGTTACGCGGCGTCTCATCTTGATTCAATCTGTTTGCAAATGTAAGCCAAGTCTAAATATTCCCTCCCTTTAACAACTCCCTCCGAACAATACACACAATCCTTGTCTCCTCTAAGTTGTCGTTGTAGAGAGAGGACACTGTAAATGGCACCAGTAACTATTTCCTCATTATAGGCGGCTTAAAGTCGACTTTGCAAATTGTTTAGGTCCAGACGGGACACCGCTATATTATGGCGTCTGATCTCGATCCTAACTGTTTGGCCTTTTACCAGTATAACTTAAGTCAAAACGTCAAAAACTGAAATTTGTATTACATTTCAACCGATATATTTAAGCGGATGGTATTTTTGTCTGCGAATATGTTAAAAGAGTCGGATATGTTAGGGGGTGTAAGAGTACTATTATTGTTAGATCAAACAGAAGAGAAGGTTTGGTTGACCCTTCAGTTACGTCTTCAGTTTGAAACAATTATCGTCTGCTATTTTTTTCAAAATCAACTTAAAGGTTAATTTGACCTCAGGAATATTGAAATGGATGTCAAAGAGTTTGGATCCTGATCATTTGCCGCGTTAAGCAGTGAAGGGGTTACAGCTTACAAATATGGTGGTAGTTTCTATGAAACTATTATGTGATCTTATAACTGTCTTAGTTTAACCGTCAGCTTAAATTTGTCGTCTGTAATTTTACGCTAAATTCAATTACTTCCTTTTTTGACGAAAAATTGATACGTATTTTAAACAGTTTGTAATATAAGGTATCTGTATCAAACAGTGTGCTCAGTTCTAATAAGATCCGTTTACAGAGAGGACGAGGTTAACTGTTTTAAGTGAAGATTATTCACAACTATAGCTACTGACTCACGATTTGTGAAAACTATCTTCAATGAAAGGGTCCCTTGCGAAACTTTATTTCAACTAGCTGTCTTCTGATAGAATCGAATTCTCCATAGCGTAATCATTAAGCCCTAAAGACCAAATCATCAAAATAACTATTGTATTGTCATCATAGGCTGGCTGTATCCAATTTGTATTTTGTTAGCATCGACTCCTGGTTTAAAGGAGACAGTTTGGCGAGAAGTCTTTTGGAATTCATTACGTCCTTTCGTTAATAGGTTTTTCATTGCAAAGCTATAGACAAAGAACTATCAGAATTAATTGGACCTTCCTTAATTGAGGTCAATGTGCGTCAAGGAAGCATTTAGATCTAAATCTTATTCTTGTGATGGTTACACACTAAAATCTTTCGGAGCTTTCGTCCCAATCTTGGCTTAAATCGTGTATAATAAGGTAATCATTGGATTACGTTTAGGCACAGAAGAAGCTTACCAACGCAAAATGCTATTAATATAATACAAATTCCACATTCACGTCATTAGAATTAATCAAAAACTAAAATCCCTATCTTTTAACCAATCAGTAAATAGACGGTAATTATTCTTGCTTATGCTACCTTTGGCACGACAAGAATGGCCGATCAGGTGATAAGAAGTGTTGTCAGTCTAAATTAATTTGCTTAATACCTTAAAAACCATGAACTATATAAGTTTGATTAATAACAAATATTCCTAAATCTACTCTTTGCGATTTAAGTATATAGGCGACATGTAAATATTAGTTAACCCTTAAATGCTGATATTGTTTATATGGACTCTTTTCAAGTTTGATTTTAGGTTGGTTTCTTTTTTAGCATTTTAGAAAAATAATAGTAAAACAGACAGTACAGACACCATGTTTCAACTTACACATACTGTTTTTGTGTTAAAATTCATTTATACAGTGGAGAATCTGTTATTCTTTCCCAATAAACGCGTTTACGATAAAACTATTATTTGCAGTGCAAACAGTTTGGAGCCAGATCAGACGCCGGGTTACCCGGCGTCTGATCAGGCTCCGAACTGTTTGCCACCAAGATAAACAAGAATTATCAGAATTGTCCAAAAGTTGTTCTTTTCTACGTTTTAGTGCTTTGCGTTTGCGTACGTTTGCGTTTAAACGGGAAAGAATAACAGATTCTCCACTGTACCAATCAACCGAATCCGATCTGTGAGGATAGTTTCAAACTACAGTCAAACCTCTCTATTACGATCACTAAATTTTGTTAATTATTAGGTGTTTACAACAGGTGACTGCTTAAAGTAATGTGACAGTAAAACAGAAAGCTCCTATAGGAGCTTTCTGTTTCACTGTCACCTTGCTTAAAGCTGCCAGTTGTCACTATATACAATCAATTAGCACTCGTTTTAGTGGTCGTAATAGAGAGGTTATACTGTAGTTTGTTAAATGTAGTAACACTTTTGACAAGGCGTGATGATGACTTTGTTCTGGCTGTAAATTATTCAATTTGAGAAATCGTCGTTCTAGACGCAAAGAGTCTACATGTATATCCTTTTCAGAAAAACCTGACAACTTGCCCTAATGCTTCTTGGAAGAATGTTCAGTAGAAAATATGAAAGATCAAAGTGTTGCATGTGAATATTTCTTAAGTACATTAGAACATATTGTATAAACAGTTTGGTGCAAGATCAGTCGCCGAGTATCTTGCGAGTTGGTCAGACTCTGAATTCTGTTCCACAATAATGAAAGTCAATCAACAGTATCTAAAATGCATTGTTTTGGGTTTAGTGTTGTTTAACGTTGTGTTTTACCTCATCGACGCCAGAATATTATTATCGTCTGCTTCAATAAAGTTATCTGTAATGTCTCTTTAAAATTACATTATGATTGAAGAAATTTGGACACTTCGGTGGGACATTCGTCTGATCTGGATTAAAGCTGTTTGGAACGCCGTCTCCCAAGTTTGTCAAATGTACTACTATTGGTACAGTGGAGAAAATATTATTCTTTCCCGTTTAAACGCAACCGTACGCAAACGCAAAACACTAAAATGAAGAAAATGACAACTTTTTTATTTTTCTTAGGATTTCTTTTAAGCTGAGTGGCAAACAGTTTGGAGCCTGATCAGACGCCGGGTTACCCGGCGTCTGATCTGGCTCCAAACTGTTTGCACTGCAAATGATAGTTTTAGCGTATACGCGTTTATTGGGAAAGAATAACAGATTCTCCACTGTATATATCTGAAGTGACATGTGTTAAGCGATTAAGGCCATGAACTGATGCCGAGTTACTGACGTCTGAGCATGATCTAAACTCTTTGCGATCAACGGGAAAAGATGGTAAGTTTTGAAACCAAAAGCGACTAGTGAAAACTTCGCTCAAAATTCCATGAGCGTGATCTGGTTTAATATCCGCGTGTTTGTTTATACCTTAACTTTAATAAATCTCCATTTTCATCTCCTATCTGCATAAATATCTCTAATTTTTGAAAATACATTATTTCTTTGCCCCAATTCCCTTTATACAAACACGTTACCTCTTCTTGGCAAATAAAACCCTAACCTGAACTCGATCGACATGCAATAAAAGTATAAAACCTGGCCTTTTCCAATTACATAATGCATAGAAACGGGACGGAATTAACCATCGCGTCTTATCTCGTACATGATTCGACGGTTTGGGGACTGATATTTTAAATAAACACGCAAATAACAGAATAGACAATGATGCTGAGAGAGCTTAATCTTTAGCGCGCACCATGCGAATTTGTTATACCTGTTACAAACAGTTTGGATCCAGATGAGACGCCGAGTTACTCGGCTTCTCATCTGGATCCAAACTGTTTGACACTGTGGTGATACTTTCTAAAAGAAATCGGATTTAGATAAATTTTGCAGAATTTTGCAGAAGACAAATGTTGTAGACGAGAAATTACATGACGTGCAGCAGAAGTTTAAACCTTATCTAGCTAAATAATCTTATATTGCAAAAAATATCGATCGCGTAAACTGAAAATCAGTTTTTATGGCATCTTAGATGCATAAAACTCAATGCGAGTATCAAGAAGTTCGGTTCTGATCAGATCCCGAGTTACTCGGCATCTAAATGAATCCAACCCGTGTGTACATTTTAACAATGTCATGGTAATAAATGATACATTGTAATAGTTAACATTTATCAATTATACAAGTATCGTCTGCGTCAAGAGCTGTCGTCTGCAAATGATGTTCTTTTCTAATTTTAGATTTTATCATGTAACGTGGCGTCTGATCAGGATCCAAACTTTTTTACACCCACTTCAATATTTTAAGTCTAAAGTCCTAAAAATTAACTTTGAGAAATAAAAGCAGCCGACAATTATTGTTCAAAATTGATGACGTCATGGCATTAACGGGGTTAAAATGATCTCCTACTGTTTTCCTTTTTATATAGACATTATCGTGATCTGTTTTGTCCGCATTCCTCTATAGAAATATAATCATCAATGATTGATGAGAGATGCCAAAGACAAGAGTCCTAGAAAGAAAATCTCTCATTGGGCTGGATTTCTGACATGAAGCGGCTTATCAAAAACGTTTCTGTTACAACCCCTATAACCTTTTTCTGTTACAACCCCTACAACATTTTTCTGTTACAACCCCTATAACCTTTTTCTGTTACAACCCCTATAACCTTTTTCTGTTACAACCCCTATAACCTGTGTATATTCTCTATTTGTCGTCTGCAAAACTTTTCGTCTGTAACAATACTCAACAGTAATTTATCTACATTTTCTTTCATAACGTATCACAAGAAAGTAAATAAAAAAAGTGTGTCAAGAATGTTAAACAGTTCTGATTAACGAGACGCAGAGTATCCCTGCGTCTCATCTGGATACAAATTGTTCCTAAATACGCGTGCAGAGGTTTAAAGATATGTTTTGTCCACCAGTACAAAACAAATGTTTTAGACGCCAATTTTATGAGTCAACCCACTGCCTTACAGTGGAGAATATGTTATTCTTTCCCGTTTAAACGCAAACGTACGCAAGCGCAAAGCGCTAAAACGTAGAAAAGAACAACTTTCGGACAATTCTGATAGTTCATGTTTATCTTGGTGGCAAACAGTTTGGAGCCTGATCAGACGCCGGGTTACCCGGCGTCTGATCTGGCTCCAGACTGTTTGCACTGCAAATAATAGTTTTAGCGTAAACGCGTTTATTGGGAAAGAATAACACATTATCCACTGTACCACGAGTACAACAGTTATTTGCAAATAATTTGTATCCTGACCAGACGCCGCGTCACACTGTGTCTAATTAAGATACTTCTATCAATTTTGTTTGGTCAAAACACCTAAAATTTCAGCATTAAAAGTAGACGGCATTGGTTTCTATATTGATGACGTCATGACAGTGAATGATGGCATCAAGGAAGTAAAGGGGTTGTATTGGTATTTAGGTTGAATCATTGGCTGGTCGCAATATTTTCACATATTCCTTTTCATATAAAGTTTTGTTTAATTCGAAAAACTTGAAATTCGAACAAAATACCATGTTTAAAGAATATGTGTTTAAAGTATCCCATGTACCATACCGCATGTTTATTATTTAACCAAAAAGAGCAATAAAACATTTTGAACTCGATAACTCGAACTAATCTTTAAAAGTCAGAATTTCTACAGTTGAATGTCAATAATTCGAACTCAGGACATAAGTGTATTTCAAATTTAAACGTAATTTAGGCATGGCGCCGCAAATAAACTGGAATCAGACGGTAAATTCCTAAACTTGAAAAATAAAATGGTCACATGGACTAAAAGTCCGATGATTGGGTTGATGTTGTATAACTATGAACGCTTTCCGACTTCAATAAAAGCCTGAACTAGTTCACTCTCAAAGCCGACATAAAGCGCATTTGCAAACAGTTTTGGTCCTGAACAGACGCCGCGTTACGCGGCGTCTGATCAGGATCAACACCGTTTGCCACTTATTTCGAAATTTCATCAATCAAACTGCCTGAAATATAAATATGCAAAGATATTGCAGACAACAATATTGAAGGAGACGACTATATGGCGGTGAAGGGGTAAAAATCTCACGATAAGGTTGACCATGAAAGGGTTAAACCTCTGCGTGTTACGCAAATATCGTGTGTAAAATTTGTCGAAATACTCGGCGTCTCATCTCGATCCAAACTGTTCGCCAGTGCAGACAAGTGTTAACATCGTCTGTCTTGTGCAAAGAATGATATGGTTTCGTGAATCAGACTGATTCCTAAGAAATATTTGTTTATATTTTATTTGCTTTCTTATAAACGTTGATATTTTTCAGCACATGTGATGTATAGAAGCATCCTGTGACAGGAGTACCTTATGGAATGACATGGCGCCTGAACTGCGGAACCAGCGGGGTTAAGCATTCTGATTCCTATTGACTATTCGACCTTTGAATACTGGCCAGTTTATGTTTGAAACTATTTCAGAAAGGTTAAAGGAAATGATCAGTGTGGGCCCTGGTCAGATTGTTACCCTCGGAACCCTCGGAACAGGGTTTACACTATTTGCAAAATGTATTATACTGTTTTCAAACATATATAAACAGCTTAGACCTCCTTTGTTACGATTCTCTTCTTGACAATAATTGGGGTGCTTCATAGTTAGAGTATTCGCCATTCGCTGTGTATACATATAGATATGAGCCGTGCCATGATGAAATCCTTTTTTATTGCATTGCAAATAGTGTAGATCAAGACCAGCCTCTGCGTTAAAGACGCGACGGCTGGCTTTGGTCTTCACTGTTTGACACCCGTAAGCTTCTACAGTACTTTATTTAGCTATATTATATACGGTATTTGGCAGTGTAGTCTAAACCCAGATACAATGCCTTAGTTGAGTAACGATGCTTGGTTTGTACAATTTTGCAATTGTCATGGCACGACTCATATATATATGTTATCCTTACACAAACCCAAAAGTCCAACCGCACACAAAGATACATACATTATACAATACATGTTCACTGGTATAGAGAATTTGATAACATATCTTTTCAAATAATAGTATACGAGTTGAAATGAGACATGATTTGTGATATACTTACTTAACCATTTCCTCCCTGAAACTTCAAATGGACAATTACAGTTGCACTATGCAGAGACGTTTAATGACGTACAATTCAGCCCCTGATCTTTGGCCTGTAAATGAGCCATTAGTTTGATCTTCGCTGTTTGCACAGGACAAACATTGTTTTGTCCACAAAAAAGTGCACCACTGCCTGCAACGGATGGACATACGCGTGGGTAGGATACAATGTGGTTTTCTCTCATAGATAGATAAATAGCTTGTTCTGAATTATTTCTGATTGACATCATATCACGACCAAAATATTTTGTCACTGTTGAATACTTTACCTTCTCGTCCTTTGCGCACCAAACAAATTAAAACATATTGCAAGATGAGAGCATCGGTTCTAGTAAATTTATTCTAAAATGGATGTGTTATATTAGAACAAATGTGCATGACCTAAAATATTTAATGAGTGTGAGGGAAAGTTCTCATGTTTTTTAACATACAGCGCTCCCTCTCTAAAACGACCCTCCCAACAACGACTCCCTCCTTACAACGACCATTGCCGCTGTTCCGTAAACAGGACAATTATTAACAATTAACCTGTTCACGAATGCAATGTCGTCTGCGTAAAGTTTCCGTCTGCTAACATTCTCAAAGTTACATAATGGACATTTTGACATTTAAAACTTAATAAGAAGTGACAAACAGCTTGAATCCAGATCACACGCCGCGTTACGCGGCGTCTGATCTGGATTCAAGCTGTTTGCAAATGTAAGTCAATTTCCCTCTCTACGACGACTCCCTCCCAACAAAACACACAATCTTTGTCTCCCATTGGATGTCGTTGTAGAGAGGGAGCACTGTATATGCAAATTGAGAAATTTTAATGTATTTGAATTGAAATTGATAGTTAGTTTCTCTCTCAAAACATTGTATCCACCTCAGAGAAAAAAATGGACTATCAATTTTTGTATGTTTTCAGAAGTTCTTAATTATGCTCGTGTAAGTCCGTGTTTCATTTTCTATTCAGTGAGTAAATGAGGAACCAATTTACACAAATCTTTCTTATATGCAAACACTGCTTCAAAAAAGTAAGAATTGTTATTGTTAGAATTAATAAGTGAAGCGACTCTATTATATAATCATGTAATATTGGATCATTATTATTAAAATAAATATGATTGTTCTAATTTTGAGATGAAAAGATTATGACAGAAAATCTTAATAACAGAAGGCTTTCAGTTAAAGTCATTATATACATTGCTTGAAAGTCTACCACATTTTTTTAATTGCCCGCGTTTAATGATTTCAAGGAATTGTTATGAATTGTCATTTTAATTCTCAATTCCTAAATCTAATACACTGTAGAAGAACAATTTTAAAACTACTATAGCAATGCATTGAAATTTTGTTAACAAGGTTTAAAGCAGGGTTTATTTTAGTATTTTAAAAATAAAAGTAAATTACTTCTGTTAGTTCATCGTATAAAGTCGTACCATGTGAATGCAACAAAAATACGGGTTGTAATGTCATAAAATTTATTGAGAAAACTAAGTGGGTTTCAACTATCGGCCTTTAAATCTTAAAAACAACGATGGTGAATAAATGTCTTCATCACTTTGGAACCGAACTTAACCTTTAGCACGTACAGTGCACCCTCTAAACAAAAACACCCAAGGGGAGACAAATATTGCGTGTTTTTGTTCAGAGCGAGATTTTATAGGGCGGGAAATTTGCTTACATTTGCAAACAGCTTGTATCCAGATCAGACACCGCGTAACACGGCGTCTGATCTGGAGTCAAGCTGTTTGTCACTTCTCATAATGTTTTGTTCTGTCAAAATGTCCAATATACCGGTATGATTTTGAGAAAAACAGCAGACGGCAATTCTAAGCAAGCAGACGAGACTGTAACCATGAAAAGGTTGGACATAATTGTCTTGTTTTGGGAACCGCCGCAAACGCTGTTGTAAGGTAGGAATCGTTGTGCAGAGGTTCCTTGTGTGGAGGGAACATTGCAATACTTTATTGTCGTCTGCGAAATTTGGTGTCTGCAACAATTCTCGGTGTAGATTGGTCTGCATTTTTTATTCAGAACATAATAATCATCAGGGTGTGAAACAGTTTGGAGAAATTCGGTGTCTCATCTGGAGTCATTCTGTTTGCAGTGGTTGATACAAATGAGCTCGTAACCAGCTGCTGGTCAATGTTTATTAGTAGTCTTTTTGCCAATCAAGGTCTGATTCTATGCTGGTACTGGGTAGGAGAGGGTTAAAAGTCTGTTCTTTTGCACGAAACGCATTTGTACTCCACAAACTATTATACAGTGTTGGGTCAGATCAGATGCCAAGTACAGTGGAGAATCTGTTATTCTTTCCCGTTTAAACGCAAACGTACGCAAACGCAAAGCACTAAAACGTAGAAAAGAACAACTTTTGGACAATTCTGATAATTCTTGTTTATCTTGGTGGCAAACAGTTTGGAGCCTAATCAGACGCCGGGTTACCCGGCGTCTGATCTGGCTCCAAACTGTTTGCACTGCAAATAATAGTTTTAGCGTAAACGCGTTTATTGGGAAAGAATAACAGATTCTCCACTGTACCCTGGCGTAAGTTCTGGCCCCAGCCTCTGAAACTAAAGGTTAAAAATTCACGTCCACATTTTAAAATCGTCTGTAAATAAATACATTCATCGTTTAGTTATTTAGCGTTTCAGGATAGCGCTTTTGCCATTAAAATTTATTAGCAAAGGTTACTAATACTATACCTAGGTCAGAGGTCAATTTCAAACTCTTAAGTCACTAAATGCAATTAAACATGCTGCGCTCATCTAGATGCATAAGGGTGTGAAGTGGCAAGACCCGAACTGTAGTATTAGGTCAAAAACAGTTTTGATCCGAACAAAACGCTAAGTAATTCGACGTTCGTTTATTTTCTCTTTTTTTGAACGGAAGAATTATCGTTCCATTCACTTGTATATAGTTTTGTAAATAACGACGTATATTCACGCGTCACTATGGGTTAATGGGTTAATATAGAGTAAATGATAGGATGCATATAAATGAGCTTTATTACTGTCATGGCGAGATCCATGAGTTTGTTACAAAGAATGACCTCTTATATTTGTACTGTTTATGTATTTTGCATAAGATACTGCTTTCTTTATTATTTATTTAATAAACTTCGTTTTAAGTATTTTTATGGTTTAAACCTTTCGTTGCTCGACTAAACTGGCATGGATCAAGAACAGACGCCAAGCAAAGCAGAGGCTTATCAGGTTTAAACCTATTTGGCAAGTGTTCCCTCCCTACAACGGCCCTCCCAACAATGACTATCTCCTTACAAAGACCCTTGTCGCTGTTCCACAAACAAGACATTTATACCTAAGCTGTTCATAGCTGCAATACTGTCTCCTTAAATTTGTCGTCTACTTTTTTTTTTTAAGTTACATTTAAGTGGACATTTTGAAAGAATATATATAATGACGAGTGACAAACAGCTTGAATCCAGATCAGACGCCGCGTTACGCGGCGTCTGATCTGGTTTCAAGCTGTTTGCAAATGTAAACCAAGTTTTTATGTTCCATCTTTATAACGACTCCCTCCGAACAACGTACACAATCTCTGTCTCCCATTATGTGTCGTTGTAGAGAGGGAGATGTTTCTTCAGTCAAAATACTCTTAATCTGAGATGAAAAAATCAATTTTAAATCATATTTTTTGCACAGACGATATCGTGACAATCAAGGATTTAATAGTGCTATGTTCCATATGCGAAAGTTATTTTTATTCAAATATCTGCTTAGCGATTCCCCATAGTAGTAGCTTAAGTTTTATTGAATTGCTGAGAAATATACAGTTTGAAAGTGCCCTGAGTATTAAACCTGGACTATCAGACATTGAATCTTAAGGTGTCATATTAAGTCAAATGTAACGTTATTCAAATTGACTGTAAAACTGGTCCAAAGAGATAATTGCCAAAACTTCCATTTATCTAATTTGCAAGATGCATTCGATTAAAATATCAGAGTCTGAATTACGGATTAGTTATTCTCATGGTGACCGTATTCGTCTATTAGCTCTTTGAACACTGAGTAAATATTTCGTCTGCAACAATTGTCGTCTGCTACAACTCTAAAATTAGAATTTTCAAGAATTTCTTTCCAATATGGTCTGCGTGTCAAACAGTTTGGATTCTGATGAGACGTCGAGTTACTTGGCGTCTCATCTAAATCCAAACTGTTTGGAAATATAATCACGGTTTTTTGCCGTTCACGTGCAAAAGGTTAGACAGTCAGATAAGGATCTCTAAAATGTCCCGCGTGCGGTTCTGATGCAATCTATAATCCGGGTTCTTAGGTTTATTACTGCAAGCGTTCCAGTGGTAACCTTTAAATGTATTTTGTGTGGGTAGGTTCTCCATTTATATGCACCCTTTATAGAAACGCTCATAGGGGACGGGTATTTTATCGTTTCCACCGCATGCCATAGGGGCGGAAATAGATGGTGCTAAGGCTGTTTCGCAGGCATTAACTACAGTTCTACAGTCAAATCACGCTAATACAAATATAAAAAGGAGTGCTCATTACTAGTATTAAATACGATTGATAGTTGAAATATGGTGGTAGTAATTCGAAGTAGAATCTACATATATAAATTATATATATATATAGAGAGAGAGAGTGGTCAACATCTTTAGATTCATATTAAAATACAGTGCTACCTCCCTACAACGGCCATCCCAACAACGACTCCCTCCATACTACGACCCTTGCCGCAGTTCCCTAAATATGACATTTATATCTAACGCTTGCACTACTGCAATAGCGTCTGCTTGATATTGCCATCTTCTTTTTTTCTCAAAGTTACATACAAGTGGACATTCAGTTAGAATAAATATAATGACGCGTGACAAACAACGCGTTACGCGGCGTCTGATCTTGATTAAAGCTGTTTGCAAATATAAGCCAGATCTTACTTTTCCCTCCCTATAACGACTCCCTCCGAACAACACGCACAATCTGTGTCTCCCATTGGGTGTCGTTGTATGTCACGAGAATGGGTTATCCGGTTAAAATCGAGTCGGTAGCACAAGGTTTTTAACCAGATAACTATCAAATCGTGTGCGCCATTTTTTAATGTAAAAACAATCCAAAAAAAATTGATGATTCTATATGTATTAAACATTTAGCAATATTTCTGCTTTTAAGACCAGTGTTAAGGAACATCTTTTTTAAAGTGTTTGAATCGTTTTAACATTTATTTAACTTACATAAATGTCCATGACTGTCTCACTAGTTAATTTGCCTCCCTATGTCTTAATAAACTCTTCTCTTTTGATCTTTTCTCTTAACGTTTTTATAACTTCAATAGCCATTCAGTTTAATGCATGCGATATTTATAACTTTTAATATATTTTACACTATACTGTATCATAAGAACCAAAATGGGAAAAAGGTATACTTGTACTCTTTTTGTGCTATCCTTATCGTATAATGTTGTTTGACATGGTCTGTTGGTTTATCATGCTTACTGTTTTGCTATATTTTAACCAATGTGCCATGCAAATGTACATTTTATGATGAATAAATATATAATACAGTTGCTCATAGCTCTGAGGTATGCTTAAAAAATATGACGTCACTGCAAAAGTGTCGTCATTATTTTTTTACTTTAAATACTATATAGTTGTTATCATCAGTATGAGCAGCAGCAGTATCATTGGTATCATGTTTTCTGGGGTGTTTTGAATAATCTTGATGTTATAATCATAACATGCGAATTAAACTGGGCGATTAGCTTTATATTCTACATTGTTTGCATAAAGAAATTTGTACAGAACGCGATAAAACTTACATATGTGTATTGCAAGCAGAATTGTTCATTTCTGATTGCTCAGTAATTGTTTACAGACTGACTTTGCTGTGCGAATAGTTCTTGCAATGTTATCAATACCAATCTAAATATTTAATGCTGTCTACAACAGGCTAGGCTTGGTCTTTCAGGTTATTCTATAATTTATTGCTCACAAGGGGAGATCACTTTCAGCCACTCTGTCTGTTTCATAAAAACGCTTAAGCTGAATCAGTGTCCTGCTAAAGGCTGTTGCGATTGCATTTGCAAACAGGTTGGATTCAGATCAGACGCCGAGTACCTCGGCGTCTGATCAGAATCTAACCTGTTTGACACTCTTATCGAGATATCTGCAATCAGAAATATACCATCATAGAATACGAAACTAATGGCAAACGACACGTTTGTAGAATATGAACAAGCAGAATAATGGTTGATTACAACGGCTGTGCCAAAACACCACCGAATGATCTATTTCCCGCCTGAATCTAGACGTGTATTTGATGTATCTCTGTCTGGCATGCAAATGTCCGCTTTTTGTTTTAATTAAGCCAGGTAATTTGTAGATAATTCGGTATTACCTTATCACGTTTAGATTATCTTCTTTGTCTTTTAATCAGAGCCATTGATCTTTTTACCATCGTAATGGTTCAAAAAGACTATAATTTATTTTCATCTTTCCTGATTCATCAATTATTACTTGGAATTATGGAGGTCGTATCCAAGGACGTCATGTCGGCATTAGCACCCTTCATCGCATTGCCCGCGCTGCACTGACATTTGCAAACAGTTTGGGCCTCGAATAGAGGACATGTGTAACTCGGCGTCTGGCCAGGTCTAAGACTGTCTTGATCAACGTACTCAAAATCAAAATTTTGGAAACAAATTGTAAAAACAGACACGATGATTATTTTAAAGTAGGTAACCTAATGGTAGTTTATGTAAGCATTATACAATAAGGTCTTAAAGATAGATGGTAGATTAAAGCATACTGAAATCGAAAGTATTTTTACTTTCTTAAAAAATTGTAAATTGTTGGTGTTACAGTATGTAGCTGCTTGAAGCAAGATAGAATTGAAGCAACGAAGTCCTTTAAGACAAATTTCACACAAACCGCCTTCAAACACGACATGAGCATCCGTTTGAATGGTAATACTGAATTTATATTCACATTTTTACATACTCTTTAAGGATTTTGCTTACAATAGAATGGCTAATGTTAAACTAAGTCTGACATTTGCAGATTACTTAGACCCAGTTACTTACGTATTGTCGAGATTCAAACTGTTTTTCAGTCATCTTTGAATCTCTTCAAATATAATAAGATTAACTATTTCACTGCCATGACGTCATCAAGTTTAAACAATTGTCGTCTTTTTTATTTCCTCAAATTTGAATTTAAGTATTTTGACTTAAGATGTATTGAAATAAGTATCCTGATTTCGCTTTACGCGGCGTCTGATCAGGATCAAAACTGTTTGCAAAGATTCGTTATACTCGGGAAATGGCAGTGAAAGGGTTAAAAAAAAGTTTACAGTTTAAACATGTTTTATATCCGAAATTTCAACATGGAAATGGGGTTAGGCCACAAGTTCCAAAAACATTAAATACGACCCTTCCCCTAGTTATTGTTTAAATATACTGATAATGACAAGTGATAATTATTAACCCATTTGTGTAAATCTTTTATAGTAGGCAAGGTTTTGGCGAACAAAAAGATCCGGACCAAGGACTCCTAGTGTAGTTCTTAGATCATCTTGATCCAGATAAATACAATCCCTCATTGAGTAACTTTTATATAATCAAAAACTGGACCAACGGGAATTAAGAACTTACCATGATTTTAAAAGCGTGGCTGTCATTGCATGCAATATTAAAGTAACATACGGGTTTCTTCCTGAGAAAAGTCAAATGGTTTAGATTTCAACTTGAAAATCATTTGCTCTCCTTAAAGAACGTGGAAAAGAGAAAGTCTAACCTCCTCAAATAACTAACCGTTCCACTGCCAAAATGACGTCATAGGCAGTCTAAAACAATCACTGCCAAACTTAAAAATGAGTATCTGATTGAAAATATCGTCTGCTTTAACTTCTAAACTTAAGATTGTCTGATATTTGACTTAATAAATATTGATATGATTGTCAAATAGTTTGGATTCTGATCAGACGTCGCGTTACGCGACGTCTGATCAGGATCCAAACTGTTTGCAAATGCTAGTGTAGTCCGACCAAGCAGTGAAGTATTCTTCTACATCGAACGTGCCTGTGTTCTAAGAAAGGATGCTCATTACAAGAATTTTGAAGTTACTCGGTGTCTGATCTGTCTCAAAACATTTTTGACACTTATTTCTTTGGAAGAAAAAAAGCGTAAAACTACTTTTTCTTTATTTAATTAAACTGCGTTAGTGTTTATTCTCGTTTTAACGGGTAAGAACAACGTTTTACCCTCACTGTAGCTATTTAAATATATTCAAATTTATTCTTAACAATAATTGTGTCTCTAATCAGGCGAATAAAAGCCGAACACTGTGCTCGCTCAAACGTCAATTGTGAGCATCGAAGGAAAGGGAAAACTGATGGCCGGCTAATAACGATGAAAAATATTGTTTTCGCCCCCAGCCTGGTCGAGGGTAAGGGAGGAACGGTAGAGAAGGGGCAGTTGTAATTATGTGAATGGGACGGATTTCGGGCATAAAGTTTTCCATTTAATTACACTTGTGAACAGGAAAGCCTTGGTTCTAAATGGTTAAAAATAAAGGCGACTCTCAAGCGAATTTCACGGCTCGGAGGACACAAACAAAATTACAATTCTCGTATACTTCTCGCGGGATTTCGGCAACCTGTCGTGTGCTAGGGGTCAGGTTCCCTAAATGTCTCGCCTGCAGAAATTATGAAAATCTGCGGAATTAACAGCATTAAATGGCGATTACAAGTTAATCATCTGAATAGGATCGTCAGTGAACATCTCCAAAGAAAACAGTAACGACCCTTTCAAATTGGAACAGATCCGAAGTCATCCAAATACAGTTCACCCTAAGAAACTCGAGATCGTTGAAATCGTGTTTCACTGTATTTCTTGAGTTGAATTTCGAACGATAAAGTTCGAATAAGCTTAAAGTATACGTATTTCTAAGTTAAAACGTAGCTTTGATAAATTTTAACTTTGAAACACGGACATGTTCGGCTTACAGTGGAGAAAACGTTATTCTTTTCCAATAAACGCGTTTACGCTAAAACTATTATTTCCATTGCAAACAATTGGAGTCAGATCAGACGCCGGGTAACCCGGCGTCTGATCAGGCTCCAAACTGTTTGTCACTCAGCTTAACAGAAATCCTGAGAAATATAAAAAAGTTGTCATTTTCTTCATTTTAGTGTTTTGCGTTTGCGTACGTTTGCGTTTAAACGGGAAAGAATAACGTTTTCTCCTCTGTACTTGAGCTCGGATGATCGCAACTTTACAGTAATTTCTCCAGTCAGATGCGCCTGTCAAGTATCTAATGGGAGACTCATCGTATTTTAATACCCGTATAATGCTAACAAACCCGGCACAAGATAACGGTGAGCAGTTTAGAATGACCACTTTAATCCAGCCATTGTTTGCTTTTTGGTTACTAATGACGAATAATGAGATTTTGAGCACTACTTCCTGAAATGCATTTTAACCACGAATTTACCACATTACCCGTCTGTTCAAACAAAAGTATGCGTGCTGAATTTCTGAACTATAATAGATACGAAAGAAATGCAATGCAAGTTAGAGGCAAATGACTGGAGGAGTTTTTTTCCTTAAGGTTATCCTGCTTTAATAATGTATCCTTCTTAACGTCACCAATGTGTCTTATTCTGCGCGACTCGGAGTCTTAAACCGTTCCAACTTATTTTTACAAAGGATATCCTCATCAGAATTGAAAATTTTGGTATGAAAGAAATTAGTTTTTACCTCAACAAAATCTTGTAGAGGTCTATATACAGATATAATTTAGGAACCTTTTTTGACGTTCTAGTTATGGTCGAAGAAAATATACAACTGTAAATCCTGTGTATAGCAACAAGTCAATGAAGACCAACGGATATCCTTTACACCAGAAACCTGTTTCACATAGGTCAAAATTAATTAGGTAAGCTCTAGTAGTATTGCTTAACATAAATATGGCAATTGTTAAGTATAAGCATGTCTAACGCGACGTGCTTTCCTTGAAAACAATTTTGATACAGATAAAACTATTTGAAACTTAGATTCTGTGGATCCGAAATGTTTGACTCTGTTCGTCGAGGTTTTTTTTCTCTATTTATATTTTAACTCTTTGAACCCTAGTCCCGCATATAGGCGTCCTTTTCAAACAGTATACATGTGAAAAGTGCATTGTCCTATGCAAACAGTGAATACCCATATCAGAGGGCTCCTTACGGAGCCCTCTGATCTGGGTCTTCACAGTTTGTCATAATGCAAAACATTGACAAAAACAATCCTTAAGGCCTTTGGCTACCGGAAGTCGGTCTTGCGGGCGAGCGGATATGCGTCTAGACGACACAGACTGTTTTCGTACGTGTTTATACTAGAAAATTTATATAAAGGAAATGTTGATACGAATTAGTATAATCCTTCATAGCGCAGTTAGTATAGTGGTTGACTAGCAATCAAAAGGTCATAGGTTCGAGACCCATCCGATCCAAATATTTTTTTTAATGTCCGATTTATTGACTTGTCAATCCATAACGCAGTAATCAAGAGACATGTTATGTTTAGTCTTCGTTGATTAGGACTAGTGATGTTTACGGTCCAAGTATATGTCCACTTACCTGTACGTTTTAGTTTAATGACTTACAAGTCAATTAAATCGGTATACATGTAAACGATTTGATCGAACTATAAAGCCACACATTGAAGCTTATCAATACGCTAACCTTTTCAATATCGATATTGCCCATTATAATTATGTTAAAACAATATAATAAACCTTGTATGCAAGTCCATGAATAAATAATGCATTTTAATGACAAAGTTTTAATTCTAAGGTAGGTAACTGTATCTAAACAACAAATATCCCACATTTTAATAAGAAAATATGTTATTACAACAAATCCTGACTGTAATATTTTCTAATTTTTTCAGACTGACTAGTTCATCAACCATATATTTGAATAAAATGAAAACAAATATACATTGAATGAGTCAGTTTTTTGTAATTCAATTTTTTAGCATTTTGCAAAATTTAAATAGCTGATAACATCTTTCTGAACACCTTTATTCAAAATGTTTTTAGCTTTTCTTGTAATGAATGTTGTGGACTACTTATTGGGTGAGAATTATAGTCATTAGCTTTATTCATTTTTAAGAAAAATAAAATCATCAAAATTCTAGGTTTTTGTCAGAAAAAAGACCTTAAAGACAAACCACACGATAAATTTTGCCTATATTTACACACATTGTTTCTTAGGCTATAATCATTCTTCATGAAAAGTTTCATAACAATCGTATGGAAACTACGCGCATATGCGAAGTACCTTAAAAGTCAGAAAAGGACAAGACTAAAGTGGAAACTGGGATTGTCCATTTGAAGTTTTAGGGAGGAAAGAGTTAAAGAAAAACATCGTAAAAACAGTTATTGGGTTACCTCTCATTGTCACAATACAATGTCCAATGTACATATATATTTAAACAGATTGGATCCTAATTATACACCGATTTACCAAGCGGCTAACATGTTTGAAATGTTCATGTTACGATAGATAAAAATATTATTCTTTTTCGTTTAAACAAATCTAAAATCAGACTAAATGACAATAAAATGTAAAACAAAACATGGCATAGTTTTAAAAAATGTTTAACAATTAGTTTTAATCTGAAAAGTAAACAGATTGGAGCCTGATCATGCGCCTGGTCTGAATAAACTGTTTACAACAAGCATATTTTGAGCATAACGCGTTTTGGGGGAAAGAATAACGTCTTCTCATCTGTAGTTTATAACTAGTTATCAGACAATGTGAGGGTTCCAATAACAGTTCAGTTTTTGTGATGATCAATACCCATTCTTTTACCTAAATACCGAGTATTCCAGTCATCCCTTTCTTGGACGAAATACAACTATTACCATACAAGATTGTCACTAAAGCTATACATGTAGTACTGGAAAGTCTTGCATAAACGAAAAATAAATGTCTTTGTGACGCATGCCATGGCTTTAATAAGTATGAAAGGAAAGAAGAATTTTCAACGTTTCTTTCTTTTATTCTTCTTTAAGCTGCCACCTGTGGCTTACACCATAAATCAATGGCCTTAATGGCAATAAATTACTTTGTTAACAATGTCAGGGATTGAATCCATGACCTTTGCGTTTGTAGCAACTACTCTATTGATCCAATCACACGTTTAATACATTTCTTTATAGTCGTTAACCTTTAGTACGTTTTGAATTCGTCATTTGCAACACTTAGCAGAATTAATGTATTTGCATTTTTTGTCTGAAATTATCATCAAAATGTCAAACAGATTGGATCCAGATGAGACGCCGAGTTACTCGGCGTCTCATCTGGATACAAGCTGTTTGCAACAGACATTACAAATTATCCGTACCGTAGAGATTGTTGATTAGCTGAATCAAGACAACAGTAAATATTGACCGTTCTTCGTAGGTCTTCGTCCAACTCATCACTACAGACGCAATAAAAATATTTATATGGAAACATATACCTCATTGCCTTTGGAAAACAATTCAATACGGTGAACTCCGAGAAAAAAGACCTGACCGTCTTTGACGTTTTTATTGTCACTGGAACGATGACTGGGCGATATATCTTCATCTTTAACAGCTTAATTACCTAATATGGAATAAATATTAATGATGGTGTTATCTCTGATAATGACGTCCAATAGTTATGATGCATTGCCTACGTTTAAGTGATGGCAGACGGGTTCCATCTTGATAGCGACGAAACTAATGGCCGCAATAAAGATGAATAGAACCAGTCTGGCTCCCGCACTACTGATAAGTCGATAAACAAAGAAAAAACATAAAATAAAAACACAACTAGCAAAAGTGATAGATGGCAGCCATTCTAAACTCCCCACCCACTTCGCCGCCATGTCAGACTACCCAGCACCAGTGACGCAACCTCTGACATTTGCAAACAGTTTGGATCAAGATCAGACGCCGAGTAACTCGGCGTCTTATCTTGATCCATACTGTTTGACACTCATGATTATGTTTTCTTCAGTCAGCATGCATAAAATCAAAGATATTTACAACGAAATGCTTACAGTGGAATATGTTAACCCTTTCACTCTCAATGACGTTGTATCTAAAGCGCGTTTGCAAACCGTGTGGGTCCTGATCGGACGCCGCGTTATGTGACGTCTGATCAGTGCACAAACTCTTTGACACTCTTATCGATATTTATTAAGTCATACAACCTTAAATATAACTTTGAATCGTGTATTGCAGACAACAATAATGAAGCAGACAACAATCTAACGGTGAAGGGGTAAATATGTCCCGAATTATTTTATCATGAAAAGGTTAATAACTATATACAAATGTATAACTTAGTTGAAAGAGGTTTCTTTACTTCACCACCAAATTATCGTTTCCTCAAAAATTGTCGCTTGCAATTGTATGTCAAATCCAAATCCATTTTGTTGAAATTTGACTGAAGAAATATTCAAGCAGCTTGAACCATGATTTTACGCCGAGTTACTCGGCGTCTGATCTGGTTCTAGACTAATGCAAAAGACGTTTTACTCTATGGTAAAAATGGTAACCTTTTAGGTGAAAGAACTCATTTCAAAGATATTTGCAAAATAGTTTTCGACATGTAGTTTGGTGTCTGATCAAGATTCCAAATGTTTGTCAAATATAGGGAGCTTGGAGCATAATTTAAACTTATAGAGGGTCCTGCAAGAGACATACTTTTACTACGTTTCGTACCGCCATACGAAATTCCAATGTCATTACAAAACAGAAATGTTAGTACAGTTGATGATACGTTATTCTGGCAGACGACAATTTTAAACAGACTAAATTGCAGCCGTGAATAGGTTGGGCATGCTTGTCCTGTTTAGGGAACTGCAGCAATGATCGTTGTAAGGATGGAGTCGATGTTATGAGGGCCGTTGTAGGAAGGGAACACTGTACTTGTTTTAATTTGAACAGCAAACAGTTTGGGGCTTAATCAGACACTGGGATTTCCCGGCGTCTGATCAGCCTCTTAATTGTTTGCAATTGAAATAATGGTTTTAGCATAAACGTATTCAATCGGAAAATGGCGTCTTCTCATATGTAGCAAACGTGTTCGCTTGAAAATAATAGCGCATAAATGTATCCCTTGTAAATATCCTCATTTTGATTTTCTCTGCATATTATTAATAGTTCTTCAAATATCAAATCTAACAAATGCATGCTTTGACTTTCAAGCACTTAAAGATTGAATAGTATTAAAGACGTTGTCAACCAGCTAGTGCATAGGGGAAAGTTCCGAATAAGGAAAACTGTTCTAGTTCTGTACAAAAAGCAATCGAATTTGATTATTGAAAAATAGAAAGAGCAAATCAACCACTTGGTCGCATATTGTTTTTATCGTATAATTAAAAAACCGAATGTTGAACGGGTTTGATATACCAAAGGAATATATCTTTCAAGACGCTTCCAAAGATATGTCACAAAACAGGGTTAGGTGGAGAAATGAAATATTAATAAAGAATTTTAGAATATGACTTACGACAATATTTGTCGTACGACATTTCATAAGACGGGTCCAAGGCGTCTGATCTGGATCCAAAATGTTGGTAAATGACAATGTAAATGGACTTGAGAGAAAGAGTACTATAAAAGTAAAAACTGTAATTTTCATATAAAAGATTTATGCACAGGTAACCAAATGATATAGACTTTGAATATACGGTATGGGTTGTATTTCCACTTATTTTCATTTGTATTTTTCTGTACTAAATCCTTTGCCTTTTGACCAAGAAAATAACTCTTAAACAACTTATACCATCTCCACTGTATCAGTACAGTGGAGAATCTGTTATTCTTTCCCGTTTAAACGCAAACGTACGCAAACGCAAAGCACTAAAACGTAGAAAAGAACAACTTTAAGACAATTCTGATAATTCATGTTTATCTTGGTGGCAAACAGTTTGGAGCCTGATCAGACGCCGGGTTACCCGGCGTCTGATCTGGCTCCAAACTGTTTGCACTGCAAATAATAGTTTTAGCGTAAACGCGTTTATTGGGAAAGAATAACAGATTCTCCACTGTATACTGCATGTAGAGTTAAAGTGCAGTTTTCCGACAGTCAAACTTGTACCAAGCGACCACTTAACGAAGAAGCGTTGTGATCTTATAAAAGTCATTTAGCAACATAAAACATTATGTGGTTCTCTCGAGTAGACTGTACCCTAATTCTGTATATATAGCAAGGTATACAACTCGACGTGTCTAATAAAAAAGTTTTCTGTCGTTCTCTTGGTACATAGCAACGAATGTACATGTAGGGGTGATCTGTTATTTGTCCACAATAAACGGCCTATGCCACTGGAACTTTCACCAAATATTATAAATCATCTTTAAATGAAATATTATAAGTTTTATATAATTTACATAGAATGCAAAATTAAAAGAAACTTTACCTGTTTAATTTTGACCAATGAGATCGCTCCGTTCATTCAATTCATTCCGGTATTCAAAATGGCATTCACAATGAAATGAGTCTTTCACCTGTCAATTTCATGCCAAATTACATGTATATTTCATATAGCTGATAGTGAAGAGGGTCATGTTCCGACACAAACGCGTTTGCTCTAATGAAATTAGGTGAAAGTTCCAGCCGTAAAGGCCGTTAAATGTGCAAACCGACTAGATTACCCCTTATTTTGGGCAATAAATTCTGTACCAAGAGAACGACAGAAAACTTTTTTATGCTTATTTTCGTTATAATTCACGTACTGTGGCGTTATTTGACGGAATTTGATGAAATAAAAAGTAGATATTGATAAATTAATCCTTGCCCGAGGATACCACAAGAGAATATCGGCGATCGAGTCTATTTTAGCATCAGTTTAAGTGGATAGTAAAGACTAGGTGTCGAATTGCGCTGTTTACCTTGTATCTATAATAGAAGTATAGTAAAAAAAAAAAAAAAAATTTTTTTAAGGGGGGGGGGGGGGTTGTTAATAGATAATAAAGTATGTGTCATACATAATCTAGCCATATTTATTCATAATGAAACTAAAGCGATATGAAACAAGTTGTTTCATTGGCTGCTGCTACTGGTGTTTCCTTTTTCTCAACCGATTACCCAAAGAAATTGTGCGTTACAAAGATAGCATTTTCCAACACAAACTTGGGACGAGTTCGTGTCCTTATGGTTCGTGACACGTATTTTGACAAATATCGTTCTTCTAAGTTGAAATAGTTTGTACATTTAGACTTTTCGATAATATGGTGTAATATTTACATTCACCCTGTAAAGTCTTTATGTAATCCTATTAAAAATTTGCGGTACATCTGTCGATGAACCTACACTTCGGAACTGGTTTTATCCAGTTCGGATTTCGCCCGTGTTATTCGTGGACTTCTTCAAATAGACTACATCGGGCACTTAACTCTAAGCTCTAATTGGTCGACGGTCATATGACACTAGCGGAGTGATACAGACCCATAGGTCGGTGCCATCGCGTTGCTATGTGTGTAAATGGGTTAAGAAAACAACCGCGACCTGTATTTTTAGAATGTGCTTTGGCAATAGATATTCAAGTTGCACTGTTATTTGTTTGCCTTGTAAGTCTTTTCCATTCACAGAGAGAAAGTTTACTGAAAAAAATCCTGAATTTTTGATACAGTTAGAGTACATGTAGTTGGGACTACTTTCTCACCATATTTAGAAACTGGAATGGCTATTACATCGACATTACATCTATCAAACCTCTTTGACCGGTATATGATAAATTCTTATATAGAAAAACAAATCTGGCCAATAAACACATTAAATTGATAAAACAGAAAATATAAATATAAGGAATAAACAACATCTCTTTGCCGCTCATGACGGTATGACTACATTAGCTTCGCAGGGGGTAAATTGCGTAAACGCCCGAAACGTCATGAACGTCAAAAATATGTTGTTTATTCCTATAGTAAATAAACAGTGTACCCGTTTTTGTTCAGGATAAATCTGCTTTTTTTAATTGATGGAACCGCTGTAATGTGTGTTGTATACCTTTTTACTATATATAATTATGTAGTTTGTAGAACCACTTATGTATATTACAGGGCAACGGTATAGCAGAAAGTTCTTATAGGAGATTTCTGCTTTGACTTAGTCCAGCATTAAGCTATAATATGTACTAAACACCTTGTTATGTATCAAATGTTCAGTTCCAGCGAATGTATCAACGTCATTAGTGACATACAGACAAACTGAACTCTTACAACAATCAAGATTTAACTAAATGAAGAAGCGTTGCTATCTTAACGACAAATAGCAGCTTAACCCTTTTGCGCCCAGTGGATTCTTCCATTCTTATATATTGGATTAACCCATTTTTTTTATCTAAGGTGTGCCTAGTCTAAATTTTATTTTTTCCTTTCGTTTTATACTGAAATTACTGTCAGCAAACATTGTAGACTCTGATCAGACGCCGCATTATGCGGCGTCTTATCAGAGTCTACATTGTTTGCCTATGTCCCATATATGGGATGCTTGGCACAATGGGTTAATGCAGGTCGAAAGTGAAGCAGATAACCCTTCATGAATTATCTGCTTTACTTTTGATCTCCATTCAACTACTACCTGTACTTAAGACTACAATTAGATCCTATTGACTGTGGCTGTTGTATCCGGGTTAAGCTGTAGCAGGAATGCAGAGAACCAACCCAAACAGAATTCCTCTCTTTTGTTCAATTACGATGCAAATCTCTTTATGATATGTATCTCCGCTCCAAAGTGAATGATTATAAATGGGGGAATATTTTAATTCTGTATTAACATGGAGGCTTGATTGATTGGAAATCTCAATGTCAGATACTGTTTGCTGATAAGCACTGATGGGCTGCAGACATTCCCAATAAAACCAGGGGCTTTTCCGTGCTTAGATTAGGTGGCCAGTTTTTTTTCTTTCTAAAAATGTTAGTAACGGAATTATAACGTAACGGAATGGCAATACATGTATATTTAACATTGTACTTAATTCATTCATTATAATTTCCCCCATCCACTCTTGAAGTGTGTGTGCTGGTGGGATAGTGTTTTTAGGAAACATCAATACGAGTATAAAATGGTTTGGATCTTGACCAGATGCCGAGTTATGTTGGCGTCTGTTCTGGATACAAACTGTTTAAAAAGGAAGAAAATGTGAGTGTGCGTTGCAGGGAAGGGGTAAACGGAGTTATCTGATTTGCTTCTGTCTGGTAGTCCATTTATTTTATTTGTAAATCATTTAGAGAGAATGCATATTAGGGTATAGTCAGCAATGTAGGGTGATGGCGTTTGAATCATTTGAATTACTACCTAATAGTGAAGTGGCGTTATTGTTTCCCAATAAACGCATTTGTATTGTATTACAATGAGTGGTGAGCCTGGTCAGACCAGGCTCAAAATAGTTTGCCACCTATATCACGATATGGACTCACAATTTAATTTAAAACATCTGGTGTTTTTGACAATTTATGCCATTGCGTTATTGTTTATTTTCATGTAAACGGGTACATGTATTTAAAAATAGTGAATGCACAAAATCGTCCCCGACCTCTGTAAATTTAAAGTCACTCTACCAATCACCTGTCTACAGATGTGCTTACAAAACATGAAAAGGTATCATATCGATATACATAGGGCAGATTAGTAACTAATATCAGAGGGAAATGTTTTGGGATACAAAGCAACATCAGAAGTCACTTATTCGGCGAAACAGGACAGCAACATATTTGTGGGGTTTTCTTTTTATTTCGAGACTAAAGACTGGTACATAACAGTGCAGACACAGATCTGGCGGAGCACTATATATAATTTATTTATGTCGCAATTCACACAGGGTGTTTCAATAACATTACTTATTTTCTTCTTTGGGGAGGGCATTTATCAGACAGTGAAAATCCGCCCTTGTGACAACAGAAAATGTAAAGGGCCACCGTCGCGTATAAGGCATGTTGTCGACGATATCAGGTTGTTGGTATAATAAAGGGCCACTTATGCCCCTTCTGTAACACTACCCTGACAGTCACAGCTACTTGGGTGTGCGGTAACAACACAGGGGCAGAAAGGGACACTACCAGGCGACTCTTCGCCCGGAAATTGCTCCCTAATTAGGGGTTTTACAGGTTTCCAGGCGCTAATATACATGTCTCGAGGGAGTTGCTGACAATGTAAATCAAATCGTCTCTGTGGTTTCGATAGCAAATCGGCAAGTGGGCAAAAAACTATCCCATGTACCAAAGCCAGCATCAAATATCAATATGAATGATTAAAAACGGTATTTAACCCAAATAGAATTAATAAAAATATCCCATTGTGCATTACGCTCACGTATTCATAATCAAATTGGAATGGGGCTAACTCTTGCACTGTAAACGGCGCCAAAATGTGACTTTGCAAACAGTCTGGACCCTGGGCGTCTGATCAGGATCCAAATTGTTTGACACTTGAACCAGTCTTTCATCTGAATGTAAGACTGTCATTTCTAATTCCTTAGAATTGCCGCTTAACTCTTTTACTGCCAACGGCACTAAAAGGCGAGTTCAAAAAGTTTGATCAGGATCCAAACTGTTTGACATTCACGTATCGACATTTCATCAGCCAAAACACCCTAAAAGCATACTTTAAATGTATTGCAGACAACACTACCAATATAGACGATATTTGGGCAGTACTACGGTTAAGGCAGACGATAAAATTTGGCAGGGAAAGAGTTAAACCTTCACAAAATAGACATTGGCAAATTAAGAAGATTCTGATTAGTCGCCACATGTTGTGACGTCACATAAGGGTCTTAACTGTTAGCTATTTAATATGAAACGATCTGTTATAAAGACAAACACTGCAGTCACATTCTGTATTTATAATGAAATCTTTCAGTAATCACATATAGGGAACTTCATTGCAATATGAATGTATAAATGGATAAACTATGCAAACAGTGTAGATCTTGATCAGATGGGTCTAACAGGACTCATATAATCAGGATCTGCCGTGTTTGCCATTTTTGCATTACATTGTCCACTTCAGGCCTTAATATACTGTATAAAAATAGACAAGACGTAATTTGGAAATGAATAGTCAATTTGAATTATCTGGGGAAATGAGTTTTACAGACATTCGGAAGATTAAAGCAGCGCAAAAAATAAAGATGTTTACCCCTTCACCGCTTCATTGTCGCCTGCTTCAATTTTGTTGTCTGCAATGTCGTTTCAAAGTTTAAATAATAAGGCAGTATGACTGAAGAAATTTAAAAACGAATGTCAAACAGTTGTGATCCGGGTCAGACGCCGCGTTATGCAGGATCCAAACTGTTTGCAAACGCGCTTTTAAGCGCCAATGAGAGTGAAAGGGTTACTACATTGTAATACCTTGTAAAATACTATATCAATTTTTACCAAATAAAAAACACATTGTCTCCAATAACATTGTTTGTTAACGCGTTAGATGTATTAATCTCGTTTAAATCTCGTATTATCTCAATATTTGCGAGGTTTCAATGTGATAATAGATTTGATTAAAAGCAATTAACGTCTTCAGTATTCATGGACTTAATAATTGGCGGGTATCACAATATGAACTTGATTTTAGTGAAAATAAACAAAACGCTAATGAAAAAGATTCGAAATTCTAGAAGAGTTAATTTGCCACCTGTAGACGTGAGGGTCTTATAACTGATACTTTAAACAGTAGCAAAACAACGGCTAATTAGCAACGTAATTGGATTGGAAATTGTTCGGGGTTCAGGGTCTCATTTTCACTGATTTAGGACGACCACATAATACGTAACAGCGCCGTGGTGACGACTGTGGTCCAGACGTGCATTACAGTCCATATGCAGATCTTGAGGCGGGACCATGGTCTGATCCCTTTGCCATGCATGTGATTATAAGTCCGGCGGACGTAGTCGAGGGGTAAAGCACCCGCTTACGACGTCAGGGGTTGTGAGTTAGATCCCCCGCCGGACCAAGTCCTTCGGATGAGACTTTATAAACCGAGGTCCGATGTATGAGTGCTCTAAATACACTTGGCATCAAAAAGAACCAGAGAACTATTTCGATAATAAGAGTAGGGCATCGCGCCCGGGTTCTCTGTATCCGCTCCCCTCTCTCTCTGGGGCGTCCAGTTAGCCCATAGGTGGCAGAAACGGACGTAAACAAACAAATGTGATTATAAGATTTGTTTCCATTTTCATGAAGACTTGGACCGTTATGATCAATCCTCTCCTCCACGACCAAAGTGTAAATCGCCTATTTCAACTGCGGGAAGGAGACTGCTTAAAGAAAATGAAAGTAGCGTTTACTTTCATCTTGTTTTAAACAATCATCTTTTACTAACACCGTCAACCAATGTCTGTTCGTATGTTAAGAAGACGGTAGAAACGTACTAAGGTGTGAAAAAAGGGTTAAGGGTTCCGCTGGACACCACCACTGCGGCAAGAGATGGATCCGCGCATGAAATCAGTTGCTGGACGGGATATCTTTATGCCCTGTTTAACACGATGACAACAAAACAATTGTCGTTTGCTTAGAATACCTTCTGTTAAATGTTTCTTTGGTATATGTGTAGAAACACCATAAGTGGCTAACAGTTTCGATCCATATCAGGCCCCACAAATGTGGGGCCTGATCTAGATGGAAACTGTTTGCCAACGCCCCCAATACTCGTCCCCTGTATTCAAAGGGTTAAGAACACTTTATTACATAAAATTGAAACCATCATGTCAAAATCAAATCATCTAATGGTATGTGGTGACGTGTCGGGCATAAATTTACAATTTATTCATTGAGGTTGTCGCTATTATGTGAAAACAAATATTTAGTTTCCACTCTAACTGCACCCGACTTGATTAATTGAATGACCCTTCAATACCAAGATTGGATGCGGCGTGTGGCCACGCATGCGCACGCATGCGCACGCGCTAACACGTGTATCAGCTCTTTAATGTCCCCAATTTCGGATTTGGGAAAGAAATTAACAAAAAGAAACAAATATTGTTGAAAGCTTTTTAATCAAGTGTTAAGTACTGACGTCAAAAAGGGCACTGAATTTTTGTAATGCGCAACATGATGTAATATGCAAGTACAATCATAATAAAACATTCCAAACGATCAAATTGATTACCATTATTTGTTTGATTTCCAAAAGGCAGTTTTCACTTGAAGAAAGAGCATTGTTGAATCTCATTTTAAAACCGACATTCATTCCCAAATTGCAAAAAACATTACATTTTGGAACCCGTTGCTTTTTTAACTTCCTGATACAATTCTAAAACGCATTTCGTGTTATTCACTATGACTGAAGAAATTTAAAACGAGTGTCAAACAGTTTGGATCCTGATCAGACGCCGCGTCTCGCGGCGTCTGATCAGGATCTTAACTGTTTGCAAACGCGGTTTAAAGCGCAAATGAGAGTGAAAGGGTTATTGCATCGAAGGACTGTTTACGAATATGAAATTTTAGTTATATATTTAGCTGTTTTAAGTATGATTATTTTGATTTTGGAAGACATAACTCTTTCGAACTTTTGAATCGACGGTCATGAAGAAAATGTATGTCATAGAAATTTAGAACCAATACTAGAGTAATTTAAATGTAAGGTTGGTCTTAATTTCCCTTCCGTATAACAACCCCCTCCGAACAACACACACAATCTGTGTCTCCCATTGTGTGTCGTTGTAGAGAGGGGTCACTGTATTGCAAAATAAGAAGTCCTAGGACTCTTTAATGATATATTTCTTTATTGTTTGCATAAGACAAGTGTACTCTACATTGGTACTATTATTTATTAATTTTCTACTGAATTATCGTAAACAACAGGACATTTTTCTCCTAAATGTGTTATCTTTGACGGGCTCAATGAAAACGAATGTTCTCATAGCAAACACCTGACCTGAAACTGTGTGCCACCCAGATTCAGATGAATGGTCAATATTTTCAGAAAGTTACGATTTCCAACATTTCATTGCATTGTGTAAGCGTTTAGTTTCGTGCGTTTTAGCAGCATATTGTATATATTGTTTGGGACTTTAGGGTTATGCTATGTCTGATTTAACCCCTTCATCAATACGAGTAGAGTGCCAAACAAACGCCGTGCCTGATCAAGATCCAAATTAATTACAAATAACCATTGTATTCCGATTAAACAGTGAAGGTGTTGAAAAATGGACTCTATATTCTCTTTTGGAACTTTTAAGCATTTTGATTTAAGACGTGTCACAGTACTGTCACTCATATTGGATCCAGATCAAAACCAAGGTTTCTCGCCATCTAATCTGGCTCCGAATGTTTGCACTGAATATCAGGTCGAGAAGTACAAACGAAAATAATAGAAATGAAACAGCATCTTAACTAGATGTGTCAGCTTTGAGCAAACTGTCCTCAAACAAACCGCTAAAAGGTCATCCCTAGCAGCCCTTTCTTTCACCCTCGCTGCATACGACTTCCACATGCTAGAGGGAGTCAGGTACGATAACTCTGCAAGGGAGATTAAACTTAAAGAAATACTAAAGCGACATTTGGCGTGCAGTTACAATCACTTTGAATCCAGACCAGACGACGAGTAACGTCTAAATCAGGATCCAGACTCTTTAAAACTCTTTCAAACTCGTTTTTATCTCAGTTACTGAGATTAAAAACGGACAGTGAACCCTTTCACTCCCAATGACGCTTTAAAACGCGTTTGCAAACAGTTTGGGTCCTGATCAGACGCCGCGTCACTCGGCGTCTGATCAGGACCCAAACTGTTTGACACTCTTATCGATATTTATTAAGCCATAAAACTTCAAATCTAACTTTGAAACGTGTCTTACAGACAACAATATTGACGCAGACGACAATAAAGCAATGAAAAGGGGTAAATATCCCCCGAATAATATGATCACTTGTCTCAACCAGGCGGCAGTTCCGCACTGTAAGGGTCCGAACGCGCTCCATGATTTCTGGTCCCCCATGGGAACCAGCCCGTCTCATTAGACATGCAACCCCAACACGGGAGCGTAATATTTTCTACCCCGCGGCCACTTTCACCGACAAAATAGAAAGTCATCTAATTCATATTAAAATTCGGGAAGCAATTCTCTCTGTCTTTGACAAACTCTACATATGTCGCCTGAAATTAGTTTTTAATTTCCTCTTCCATTTTTTGCGTGTCAATCTGTTCGATTGATATGGGTTCAATGATTTGTTTTTGTCTCATTGTCTTCAACATTTGTTTTAGTTCAAGGTAAAAGAAAAAAGAAAAAAGGAAAACAAGGATGGCTGCTCAAGGCAAACCGTTTTTTATGCGTAACGGACGGACATTTTTTTCAATATGTCTCAATATACAGTGAAACCCCTCTAAACCAGACATGTGTGGGGACAACAAAAATGTCCGGTTTAAAGGGGTTTCCGGTTTAGAGGGGTTTTAACTTGTTTCTAGTATGGAAGATAGCTAACCACTTAAAGCAGGTTGAAAGTAAAGCAGAATGCGCCTTAAGGCTTTACTTTCAGCCTGCTTTAAGCTATCATCTGCTAGAATGTACAAACTATTTTCTTCAGTGTAAGAAAAAACCAAAAGACGTAATAAGGTGTGTTGATGGTGTAATGGGTAAAAATAAAAGGATTGGAAACGGGACCAAAGCTTTTGTCCGGTTTAGAGAGGATTCCGGTATTTAGAGGTTCCGGTTTAGAGGGGTTTCACTGTAATTTAGGCAGCGGAAAGAATTGAATCTAAGTGGGCCTTTTAATTTCTTTTACATTACCAAAAACAATTAACATACGCATCCTTACCTCGATAACTAGATCACGTGCGGAATTTGTACGACTCGAACTCGACTAAGTCGAACACATGCGTATGTTAAAACATGTAAAAAGGAGTGCCATCGACTTAAACACTCGTCATCTACTAACCTATGAAGAATACAATTGTCCTGTGCAAAAAGTGCAAGACCCCTGTAATTGTACAATATACAAGTATTACAAATCAAATCACCTATATGTTATAATCTATTTAGCATATTTTATTATTTTATTGCAAATATCTGATTACATATACAATTAGTTTTATATAAACAGTTATACAAGAAACTACAAAAGGGTGTTGAACCAACAATAGAAAAGACTCTTCCCTTGACCCCAAACGTAATGTATAATTATAAATACTATGCTGTTATACAGAAGAAAACTTTCTTTGCCACATAACATACAAAACTTTCACCGAATTAAAAGAAAAAGTTACAGAATATCCATTTGTCTTCCTCTATATATGACCGTCCTGTCGAGATCTAACTACATTGTTACTGTTATCTACGTGATTTTGGATATAGGAAAACAAAGCAAAGGTAAAGTATCATGCTGCAAAACGCTTGACTCTTGTAATATATTTTAGCCCTGCCATGAGAAAACTAAGACGCAGTGGCTGTTCTTGATCTACACTGTTTGACACACACACATGCATCTTAAACATTTTATGTAGCTGTATTATATACGGTATTTATAGATCAAATTTAGATATACAGCATGTGATGACAACAGTGCTTGGTATGTACACTGTTACAATGCAACTTAAGGCAGGGAGAGTTATGTCGGATTTTCGTGCTTTGTTTTTTCTCTCTCTCTCTGTCGTACCCTGGACCCTTCCATTTCTTACAGTTACTCGTAACTACAGACTAGTCGCTTGAGTACAATTTGACCGTTGCCATAGTGGGTTATTTTTAACACGGGCTTGAATGTTTAATTCTTTCCCATGTTACTAATGATCTTGTCATAGAATTTTTGTTAAATGTTTTACATGTATTTACTTACTGTGCTGGCGGTCTTTTTGATTGTGAGGTTGTGGAACAGGGTTTATATTTTATGTACACTGTTCGTCTTTATAGGTGAATATAGGAGATAAGTGTGAGGTTGGGCGCCCCTAAACCCAGGTTTAACCCCCCAGTAGTAGTTAATGATTAATTTATAAAAAATTATTGATTGCTGCTGACCGTACCAAGGCGGGCTCCTATGTTCACTTTGCTTTATGTTTATCTTGCGTGTTGTTTTCTATTTAGTGTGTAGATGAAGGAATGGGATTGTGCGTGTGTGTGTTTGTTATGGTATGACTGTGTGTGTGTGTGTTCTGCTTGAGAGGTGGGTGTACTGTTTGTGTTGCGTTTCCTGCTTGAGTCTTTCGTATTTATTTGTCATGGCACGGCTCATTTCTGAAATTCCATAAATAGCAGTGAATTATCTTCATTTGTACTGGCTGCATTGTTCCGAGGAAGGAACTAGTGAGTTAGAGAATAGGAACTAGTGAGTTAGAGAATAGTTCTATTCTTCTATCATAATGTTATAACAATATTTGAGTTTCTTAGTCTATATTGAGTTATAAAGGTGCGAATATGTCATTAACACTCTATACAGTAATATATCTACTACGACCACTTAACCCTTTCCCCCATAGAAGCGACTTTTAGCGTATTTCGTTTATTCCTCCGCTGAAGAAAATAGTTCCAGTTTATACCCTCATGAACAATTACCATAACAAATATTTTTATATAACCTAGTAGATAGTAGTTTAAAGCAGGCTGAAAGTAAAGCAGAATGTGCCTTTAGGCACATTCTGCTTTACTTTCAACCTGCTTTAAGTGAGTACCTGTATTTAATGTTATAAACGGGTTATTGGGTAACGGGTTAAACGGAGGTTAACTCATTGTTTAAAAGACAGGTGACAGCTTAAAGCAGTCACCTATCGTAAGCACCCAATAATTAACCAAATTTAGTATTCGTAATAGAGAGGTTATAATGTACTGTCGAACTATAGTCAACAGTGGACTAGACTTAATTGGAAAACTTCAGCTAGATGAGTTACGCGATATTGAGTACAGTGCCCCCTCTCTACAACGACACCTAATGGGAGACAAAGATTGTGTACGTTGTTCGGAGGGAATCGTTATAGGGAGAGAAATAGGCTAACATTTGCATTAAGCTTGAATCCAGATCAGACGCCGCGTAACGCGGCGTCTGATCTGGATTCAAGCTGTTTGTCACTCGTCATTAATTTATTTTCTGTCAAAATGTCTTTTATGCCACTTTGAGAAAAACAGCAGACGTAAATATTAAATAGACGATAGTGCAACAGTTACAATGTTAGGCATAACTGTCATGTTTAGGGGTCTGCAACAAGGGTCGTTATAAGGAGGGAGTCGTTGTTGGGAGGACCGTTGTAGAGAGGGAGCGCTGTATATCCAACACACGTACAACATACATGAAAATACTAATTCTATGGTGATTGCTGAAAGCAAGATGAAACTAATGTAGAAAGCTACTGCTCTAAACAACATGTTACAACAACCAGTATTGGCATAACACCGAATCTCCTGTTCCACCTATACCCGACGCTCTGCCATTATGACGTCATAGCCCGTCTAGCACAGCTTCAGTCATATTATCGTCTGCATGAATACTTTGTCTGAATTCATCTATAAAATTTGATACTTAATGCATTTTTATTTAGAATTAAACAGTTATATGTGTGTCAAACAGTTTGACCATGAGAAAAAGGCAACGTCTGACCAGGAACAAAACTTAAGGATTAAAGGATTGTGATTTTCAAAAAAAAGTGGACGGGTAGCGTGGAGAATCTGTTATTCTTTCCCGTTTAAACGCAAACGTACGCAAAGCACTAAAACGTAGAAAAGAACAACTTTTGGACAATTCTGATAATTCTTGTTTACGTTGGTGGCAAACAGTTTGGAGCCTGATCAGACGCCGGGTTACCCGGCGTCTGATCTGGCTCCAAACTGTTTGCACTGCAAATAATAGTTTTAGCGTAAACGCGTTTATTGGGAAAGAATAACATTTTCTCCACTATAGCTAGGAGAGAGCATATGACTTACAAAGGGGGTGTCAGATAGAAGTCGTAAACGGTTTTACATATGTCGGGTTATACTTTTCAAAAATATATCATTGTTCAAAATTGCTGAAAATATGGCTATTAAAGCAAAGAAAGTTTTAAGGCAGACATTTAATTTAATTTAATTTAATTTAGCCATCTGTCATTATTACCATATCAAGCATTGTTAAAGTATATGACTCTAAACTAAGCTGAATCATACTGTATGGAGCTGAGTTGTAGGGTCTTAATAATGTAAGTTGTTGTGAAAGTATTCATTTATATTCATATAAACGGTTTTAAAATCTTAACAGCAACGCTTGTAACACTGAAGTATTAGGCGATTTGGGAAGATACCCTATATATATGAGTCCCGCTCCAGGAATACCGGGCTTAATGACAAAATGTTCTATATATTATATATTCGGCAAAGCGGTGCATTAAAGACAAATACCTTAAGACGTGGAAAATGCAATGCTTTAAAAATGCCAAATTATCATATTTTAAAGATTTAAAGTTAACAGTAGAAATAGAACCTTATGTAACAGCAATTAATTTTGAAAATTCCGAAAATGTTTTGCAGCATTCTGAAGCTCATCCCCCTGTTAAATTATAGAGGACTTATTTTGCAAAAGACATACCTGTCTATCAGCATTATACAATACATATTAAAACGAGTAATGACCGGCAGTCGTTCTAACTGATAACTAGAACATGCAAAGTATATAAAAATATTTGTATAGATACTTTCGATTACTTTCAACTTTTTATTTTCTTCGGGAAATAAAAATTCAAGCATATATAAACATTTTACAATACTCATGTAACTGATCCTAAGGAAAGCCGCTTCTGCTTTTATTGTTGAAGTTTTGGTGAGAATGGACTACATTTTGTATTTAAATGTCCATTGTATTTGTATTCATATAAGAGATCACAGTATATTTCTGAATAAAACACTGTTAATCCAAACTGCTTCTCCTTTAACTAACGTATTTCATGTAGAGATGAACAAACAATACGGAACTTAGCAATGTGTATCTATATTATTCCTTTCAAAAGCGTAGAGAATTTATTTCTGACTGATGTGTGTAGATTATTATTACATTGTTAACCTAGATGATAACCTACAATAATTATGTGACTACATGAATATGTTAGCACTCCCTCGCACCATGTATATAGTTGTATTATATATAATTGTACTATCTTATGTATAGGCCGATGAACAACACTGTTTGTAAATGTTAGGGTAGTCGGTATTGGCTTTGGATCGATTAGAGCTGATGCGGTGGAATGGCCGGACTTACTAAGGTACTTCTGAGAAGGAAAAGATAAACTATGATTTTGATGATTCCCGAAATTCAGCCCCAATGATAATATTAGGAGCAATGAAATCTACTCCAATAAAAGAAATGGAAAGTATAACTAACTTGAGCCATTAAAAACAAGACGGGAGTACACAGCCCTTGTATAGGCTGATAAGGTAAAGAGACTCAAGAGCAGAATTAAATACAGACTGAAACGGCAAAGTCTTAATCACATCGTCAAGGAACTGCATGGTGGGAAAGCAGCAACTGTAAACTCATAGGCAGGACTGTTTGTGCCCGAAGAATGGGGTTCTAGACAATGTGCTTATAACAACCAGACATAATGCTGGAAAACATCCACCTCCTGTATGAACACAAAACTACATGTATGGTGCTCCAATGGAGTCATGCACAGTTAGACATAGCTGGTTATGAAGCTGCTGACAAACTCACAAAGTTGTCAACCAAGAAAACACAGCCCCACTCTCCAACATCATACACAGCAAGGACTCTTCTGAGGACAGCTTCCTATCAGTCTGGAAGAGCATTTGTAAATGGAGGCTACTGTTCAACCATGGCAGCCTACATAAGATAAACAGGCAGAAACAAACAAGAATCTTCCGTCTGGGCGCTGCAGTCTGAGAAAACATATTAAGATCCTGGGTCTTGCAGAGACAGCTTAGTGTCGGATCAGGGGTCCGTTCCATAAATCTTCGTACGACAAAAACGTTCGTAGGTCAAAACTTTGAAAAACATTTACTTTTCATCTAATTCTGTCTTGTGACATCTCTTTTCAAAACGATTCTAGAGAGATGCCACAAGACAGAATTAGATGAAGAAATAAATAAATAATATTTGAGAATTTTATAATCTGACTTACGACAATATTTGTCGTACGAAGTTTTTAGCAACGGGTCCAAGAAGACAAACACAATTTCACACCCTGAAGGACTGAGACAAATCTGGAAGAAGCACGGAAGAAAGTTTGGACTACAGACATCCCATTTGAAACTAAGATATGGGATAACCAGTGCCTGCAGAAGATTGCGCAAGTTCATCATCGCATCTAACCTAAAGAAATAAAATGGCCACTAGAAGATGGGATGAAGACAACGGACAGATTTTTAACTTAGGACAGTAAAAGCATCTAGACAGTAAATGTAAAGCTCTTTCAATGAATGAAATTTCATCTGAAAACTTCAGTACAACATGAGCTAATGTCAAAAGCAATCGTGGACAGACAAACAGACAGACAAACAGACTACGCAAAAATGACCCTTGTGTGTCACCACTGTTTACAGCTGGTGACAAAAAAAAACGATAACATTTTGGAAACGTTGAAGACTTGTTTAAATCTAAGTGACAAACAGTTTGGAACCAGATCAGACGTCTGATTATCCAGTGTCTGATCTGGATACAAAGTATTTGCAATGTAATAATGTGTGTAGCGCAAACACTTTAGTTGAGAAAAAGTAACTTATTTTGCCCTGTAGTACGCTCGTTTATACTCGTATGAGACGTGGCATGACAATCTTGCATTGCAATATTGTTTTACAAGCAACGTTGTGACCCCATGCTCTGTACCTGACATTGGTCTGCCCTTTATAATACAGCTGCATAAAATGGTTAAGATGCACGTGGGTGTCAAACAGTGTAGATTAAGGCCAGTCGCCGGGTCTCAGACGCGGCGGCTGGTATTGATCTTCACTGTTTACAATGTAATAAGACGGCTCATTTGAAAATAAATGACTAAAACGGAAAAAGACAGATACAGAGATAGAGACGGACAGGCAGACAGACACACGTGGGGAGATAGAGTGAGAGCGAGAGACAGACAGAGACACACACAGAGAGAAAGTACATTATATTGCATTACATTTGCGTTTGGTTGCATTTAAACGAGGATTAATGCTGTCTTCTTGAGTGTATTGACGTTCAGTGGAGAAGCATGTCTGTTCATAAGGATGCTTTGAATATTTTATGTCTGCCCTGCGATATCCGGCAAGATTATCGTTATTGTTTCTAGAAGGTGGGTTATCAGTCTCTGTATCCATTTCAGGCTAAAAAGTATTATCACACATTAAGAATTAATGACAAGAAGAATACAGCCAATCCCGGTATAGTTTATAGTCAACGAAGAAGCTCTTAAAGCATGTTACAGCTTATTGTAGAATGTATGGACAGCAGAAAGCTCTCTAAAAGCTTTCTTGATTATTATCATCCGGCAGTAAGATACAATATATGCTTCAATCCTGCTCAGCGAGCTTGTTTTGCATGAACGTTTAACACAGGTTTATTAGTATGTCAAAAAGAAAGGAAGTAAAAGTAAGAGGGGGAATGTAAAGTGTGATGAGTTTGCGTGAGAAAGGCTGAGAAAAAAGACATACATAGAGACAGAGACATGAAAACCATATGGAGGTTAAGAAGACGGTGATGACCAGTACTAGGATGTTAGGAAAGAGTAGGAAGAGGGAGAAAGAGAGAAAATAATAGAAAAAGAGCGAGACAGACAGATAGACCGACATACAGACAGACAAATTGGCTGACAGATGCATAGAGACAGAGACAGGACAACAAACGAGTGGTACTACAGAAAAACAGACATACATACAGACAGAGCGATACATAGATAGACAGACAAAAAGGAGACGGGTTGAAGGTGATCATAGGGCGAGAGGAAAAATAGAAAGAGATGTCACCAAGAAACAGAGGCGGCGATATTTCATCGAGAAAAAGAGAAAATACAGACGATGGATAAAGGGACAGAAGTTAGAGTGAATGCAGAGATGAGTAGAAGAGACAACGATACGAAACGGAGAATAAGAAGGGACACATACATACATAGACAAAACAGTGGGGAACATTAATGCGGAAAAGGATAGACAAATAGTGAGAGGGGAGTAGTATGTTAACTCTGTCCTATATTGAGGCGCCTTTAAGCGATTTACATATTATATGTACTCATGTAGGTACATTTTCATGGTCTTACCATGTCATATAAAATTCGCACAAAAAAATGCCTGGCATCCTGACACTTGGAAGCTTAAAGCAGACTGGGCGTAAAGAAGCTTTCTTCTCTATATTTAGCTTGCTTCCACTAACCACCTGTCATTTAAACTGAAAACAACCTAGTGTGGGAATGGGTTCTCAAACTTCTCAAAGTTTTGCAAGAGTGTCAAACTGTTAATTCAAAATACAGACAAACTACTCAAATACGATGTATTTATAGTATTTATGGCAGACGACAGCTTAATGCAGAAAAAAGGTAATACATAAGACTGATATATGAGCCTTAGATGTAATATTAGTTCTCCTACGTGCAGGGCTAGCCTCTATGTAATTGCATGCAGTGGGCACTTAACACTGGTGTGACTTAATTCTCTATTGACCTTCCTTTTAGGACTGTCAGTTTTTCTCTCAATGAATAAGTTGAACATGTGGACAAACAACAATATAATAAAACGCATTGTTGCAAAATAAAACTCGTCGTCTATCTTCTTTTGAAATCAAATTTATATAAATATTCAGCTTTTGGTTTATTGAGAGAAAGATGGAGAGTGGGGATTTATAGTTACGTTTAAAGTGGTCTTCTGAAAATCTTAAGAAACAACACCATGTTACCATGAATGTCTTAAGAATTGTTGTCATACATTACCAAAGGGAGGTAACTCGTGACGACTTATCAACAGTTTATACACATTAAAGAAAGGTTGTTTCCCTTTCAAAAACGTTTAGTTTCAGTAACGTTGCCAAGGGTTAAAAACTTCAAGAGATCAACCCTTCGGCTGCTACGATAGCGTCTGCTTTAAAGGTGCCGTAAGCAATTGCTTTTAGAATATGATTTTAACAGGGCTTCCATAACTTGATCATGAAAACTCCTAAGATTTCAACATTTTCTATTTTTCAAGCGCGTTTACTTAAACAGGTTGAAAGTAAAGGAGAATGCGCCATAAGGCACATTCTACTTTACTTTCATACTGCTTTGAACTACCATATGCTAGAATAAAAATCCGAAGATTTCGGAAAAGTTCGGCGAAATGGCAGCCCTGTTTTACTGCAATTAACCATAAGAAACACGACAGTAAAACATTTTGGATAACGATTAGACGTCGTGTTCCTGAATCCAAACCATTTGCAACTAGTAATCAAATCGCCATTAGCAGACGGACGTATCTACTTTTGCTTGTCGGTCGTATTTTCGCATTATCCTTGTTTAGATCAAGACTAGAGGCCGGGTCATGCGGCAGCTAGTCTGAACTCAAACTGTTTGACGCTCTCGTCCTTTGGAATCTTCAACCAAAAAGGCATGTATCTAAAACTGACAACTTTGCAGACGGCAATTTCAAACGAAGATTTCAGACAATTTTGCGACAGGAGACGTTTTAATATGTGTTGTAACCCTTCGCCGCTATCATAATTATGCCTTCTTTAACGCCATTCATTGCCATGACGTCATCTGCTGTAAACAATTGTCGTCTGCTTGTCTTTTTATCAAGTTTTAAATTTTAGGTATTTTTATTTTTTTAAGAACTATTGGAATAAGTATCAAACAGTTTGGATCCTGATCAGACATCGCGTAACGCGACGTCTGATAAGGATCCAAACTGAATAAAAAGAAAACGGATCGAACTCGGTGTCATTTACCAGTTTGACCAAAGATTTTGTCGATGCAAGTGTCAAAGAGTTTGGATCCTGATCAGATATCACGTTAAATGATGTTTGACCAGACAGTCAACAAACTATTTGCAATGATCATGATGGTTTAGGCACCAGCGCGTTTTTTGGGATGACAAATATATACATGTTTAGTCCATAGATGGCAGAGAAAGCAGATTTTGATGCACAAGGACACCATTGACTGTTCGGTATACCTTATGTGCATCGGAACACGCAACATTGGATATTATGTGACATTTTTTTCTAAAAGAGGTGCCTTGGAGGCTATGAGGTGCCTGATAAGAGCCGAGCAACCTACTAAGATGATGATGTTGTCAACAATTGCCATATTTCATCGAAACCATAACCTGTCATGATTACAAGTGAGGTTCCAATGAATAACACAAATATAGAGAATGAAACCATAACAACACATTGTCCATGATCACACATCATATTCTGACTTTCAAATCATTTTTGGAGAGAAAAAACAGTTTTATATACAATGTAGTATATTCCTTGGCCAAGGTATACGGTGCATGATCATAGAAAAAGATGTTTTATGATTTTATTCTCTTTATTTCTGTTTGGAGGTGTTATATTGGGACAAAGCATGCGGACAGCACCTCTGATTGAGTCCTGCTATTACTTTTTATGACCGGTATTTATAAAAAAAAAAAATCAAATTTATCAATGGATATGTGTTCTATAACTATAGAAGTAACATCTAACACAAAACACATAACATTTGCGAAGAAATGTAAGAAATATCTGTTAACATAAACCATATCATTGTGCACGTTGTACATGTATATGTTTGCAAAGTTAAGGACAATTAAAACGATAAAAATCTAATATATGTATCGATTATAAATCCAATGTTATGTTTTCTCCGGTTCTGGAATGTCACTATACGGGTTTGTAGTTTCTTTCACTCTGAGGCGAGTCCAGTCATGAGCAATGAGATTGGAGAACTCTGATGGTGACGATATTGACATAGGTGTTGTTGGTGTAATTGGCGAGGATTCCGCGAACATGACATCATCATTTTGTCCCGCGGAATTTAATGGCTCTAAAACTTCTGCAGATTCAGGTAACGTGTGTATGTGCAAGGTCAAAGGATGGGTGGTAGGTTGGTCCAAGGTTTGATCTGGAATAGAGAGGATAAATGATCCAATGTGGAAAGCGTGATTCGTTCCTAATAACCACGATAGCGCTAAAACGATTGTTGCAAAACGGCGTCTGACCAAGTTCTAAACTGTTTGCCATTTCCTACACCATATCGGCAAGGGATGCCAAAATTAGTATATTCTTGGGATGATTGAGTGTCAGGTAACATTAAAGTCACTGTGAGCTTGACAATGTTGTCGGAACATGTGTTCAAGTGTGTGAGTACATCTTAAAATTAGGGTGGGAATTTGTCGTGTAACATTTTCAGGGTCCATATGATCTTGGTCTTTGAATTCAACCATAGAAAAGCTTGTCCGGGTACATTTCTATACAAAATTAGTTACAAAGTCCAAAGGCGATGTCCGACTACATCTTGAAGTGACGGAGTGTCACCTAATATTTACAGTTTACTGAGACCATTATCTTGACATTTGACTTCAGTTCAAGCTTATTTGGAGCATATTACCTATACCACATCACACAAGGACACTAAATGGTGTTTATTAGAAACCCTAGTTGATCTTTGGATGGTGGGTGTCGCCTAACATTTTAGGTCAGGAGACATTGGCCTTGACATTTGACCTCAAACAAATACACAGTTTGTCTTTGCACATTTCCTATACCGAATCAGCAAGGGATATCAAATTTAGTGTATGGGTGCGTTTTTGATGGCGAAGTATCATTTTCAGGCCACTGTCTCCTTGGTCTTGACCATAGGGGTCCGTAACGCTTTCTAGTTTCTACACACTATATATATACTAACTTAGTAAAACACATTTCTCAGTCAGCACACTCACCGGGGGCTGAGCAAAATGTAAGTAAATGACATTAAGTTAAAACCCTTTTAATCAGAATACATCCGTTGTCGATCTTTTAGAATATGATATCAGCAGCTGCCCTTTAAGATATCAACTTCTGACGACAAAAGTGTCCATCACACTTGAAAGTGTTGTTCCTGCTTCTTGTGTTTTCCTACTGTATCTATATATTAGCCTTTATTCACCTGTATCGTCCTGCTCGATGGGAATTTCTCTTCGCTGCTTTTTGCCATCCTCTTTTCGTTTCCCGCGTAACCGTCTGTACAGACAACAGTCGCACCACGTGCAGCACGTGAACACACAGCAGACAACGAAAACCGTCAGCACCACCGCTGTGATCACGATTCCAAATATGGCGCCTCCTGGCCTGAAATGTAGAAACCTAACTGCGTGTTTCCTGTTTGTTCGATCAAAGTACAGCCAATTTCGTCTTGAACGATCTATCAATAGACGACTTTAGCAACCTTAGATGTAATAAAAACAGGAATTTTATATTTTTTACAAAACCTGATGTTATTACATCTAAGGTTGACATAGTCAACAGGAAATGTATAAAATTATAAATGTTACAACTTTTGACAAATCGGTTGGATGAAGATCGCGTGTATATGACCACACCCTACAGTTCTATAGTTCACTACAAACATCGAAAATTTGATTTACATTATTCAAATATCGACCAAGAGCGATTTATTACAATACCTGGTGTGTCCCTTAATTTAGCTTTAGGTGCATGTAGTGGTTGAATTATGGCGTGTGCCTTAGTCCGTGTCCTTATTGCTGGGCATACTTTCTATCCTATGTATGAATACATCTTTGAAATACTCGTTGTCCGGTAACATTTTCAAATCTCTCTGACCTGGACATTTGACCACAATTATAAGAAATAAGGTTGTCGGGATAATATATCATATACAACAACAGCTAGGGGTACCAGCTTTGTCGTATGAATACATCCTTGAATTGAGAAGCGTATCGTTACAGTTTTAGGTAACAGTGATCATGACCTAGGTTGATCTTTAGCCTTTGACCTCATTTATACAAAAAACCTATCCGGAGCTTAAGTTCTTCCCCACATCAGTGGGAGATGTACCATTTGGCATGTGGGTCATTTTGGTATATAGCGGAGTGTCACATATCTTTTGATGGCCAATATGAGCTTGACCTTAACACTTGACTGCTTATACCAAAAAGCTTATTGTCTTGGTCTTTGACCACAATGATTAACATTTCAGCTCGGTTTATCAAATTTTGCATGTAAGTACATGTGAATGTTGGTGTGTCACGGACAATTTTCAGTAAAATGTTACCATGACCTTGAAGCCTGACCTCTGACTAGCTCTTTTGTAAAAATGAGGTCAAAAGTTAAAGAACAAGGTCAAGTTCACGATTACCTAAAACTGTTACGGTACGTTGCGCCATTCCAAGATGTACTTGCACGACACATTTGGTGTCCTTAGTCGGTGTTTTAAGGATATATTATTCGGACAAAATTAGTTCATGTAATTGATGTCAAAGGTCAATGTCATAGCTACCTGAAAATGTTACGGGACAACGAGTATTCCAAAGATGTACTTACAACCCCGTCTTCCATAGTCGCTGATATAATATCGTCTGCTGAAATTATTGTCTGTTTTAATTTATAAAACTTTAGAATTGCGATTTTAATAAAAGAAACATTAATGTGCGTGTCAAACAATTTACATGCATGTACATGTTGGTGTAATCGAGTCTGGCAGCGAAAAAGATTGAAATACAAGAATGACGGTATAAAATGTCAAATGATATAAAAGTATTGTGGCAAAATTTTAATCCCTGATTCAAAGAGTGCTTGACAAAATATAGTTCTAGATCTATAACTAAGTAGAGCTGACTCAATTCATCTCAGCTACCACTTTAACATGAAAGTTTGACCCCCAATAAAAAATGACCAGGTGGAATTTTTCACCGTTGAGAATCGATCCCGGGTCAATTCTTAACGTTGAAAATATTCTATGTAACACCAGCGAATGGTATAAGCAATTACAAAACTTTAACCAAATGGTCACGGTCAAATGGACTGGCAGACAGACGGAAGGGCGGACTGAGACAAAACCTAGTTTCACTAGTATTGTGCTAACGATATTCTGTCTTGGGATAATGAGAGAAATGTATGGTATACTTACAACTTTGGACAACACTTCTGGTGGGGAATTTTTCCACAGCAGTATTTAGAGTCGGGACAGATGAAAACATCGTAATAATTCTTCTCGTCGCTAAAAGATACGCAATAACCCTCCCTGTTGTGAGCTAAAATATAAAACGTATAGTGTAGTTGGTCCTGGATCTGCAGTGGTTTGTGAAGTACAAGAGAAATTGACAGTGGCTGAGAAAGAATTGCTAGTATCTAACCCCTTCACTGCTTAACCCCAAGTGCATAAGTTATTTGCAAATAGTTTGGATCCTGATCGGGATCCGAACTATTTGAAACCCATTTCAATATTTCTGAAGTCAAACTTTAAATTTGAGAAATAAGCTAAAAGCATACAATAATTGTTCAAAATCGATGACGTCAATGCAGTTAAGGGGTAAATTTATTAAGTCCTAGTGTCGAGTATACGCGTCGTCTCCAACTTGGTGTGAATGAAATGAATGAATGAACGACTTTATTTTACGAGGGTAACTCACTTAGTCAGGAGACTAATCTACTGCGAGGCCCTCAAAAAAGCATTTCTTACAAATCATATAATTAACAATAATAACACCATCAATATGAACAATCAAAAACAATTAGCAAGAAAATAACACTCTCTATATAAACAATAGGCAGGCATTTAGGCGTTCTCTGCAAATAGTGTATCTGTGAAGAGTACATTTGTCCTATGCAAACAGAGAAGACTCAAATCAGAGGGCTCCAAAAGGAGTCCTCTGGCTAGGGTCTCCACTGTCTCATATAAGAATATATTGACAACAAAAACCCTAACTTGTGTATAGTGTGCTAGGCTAATTTGGAAACTGGAATTGTCCATTTGAAGTTACAGGGGAAAAAGTTAAATTCATTTAATCTATTATAATTTGAATTGAAAAACAGTGGAGACATAGTTGAGAGAGCAAGTGCATAGCCTCTTTAATTATCGTGCCAACACAGTTTAATAATTTGATTTTTTTATACTGATTTAAATATCAGCCTGTCCGATTTGCTATTTTACTCCCGTTAATAACCAGCGAAGACACGCAGCATCATGTTGTGTCAAACAGTTTGTCTCCAAACCAGACCTCAATTTATTCGATGTCTGTTATGGATCCAAACTTATTACCAATATTGTTTTATTAATAATTAAGTTAACTTGGAGAGTTCATCTGGCATGTGTTAGCAGTGTAGACACAATTCAGACGGTCCCTATATAAACTCTGACTAGGGTCTTCAATCTTCGCTGCTTATCATTTTACAATATACATGTACGTCATGCGTTGTAAAAAAAACACTTAATTAAGAGTCAAACATTGATTAAACTGAAATGTTCCATTTGAAAATTATCTCAAGTTGTTCTTTCCTCACATTGCGACTTGTGTAGACAACTTACGTTTTTCTCGTTTTTCCATACCGGAAGCAGGGTCATAAAAACGGCAGCCCCTTTTTTATACTCCACGTGCTTGGAACAGTTGATATTGTCATCAGTTGTGCCCAAGCCTTTTGATCCTTATTCCTTAAACGCCTTATGAAATGTGTTCTCGGTTTAAGCCAGTCTTGGTCTATATGTGAAATTTAATTGAATGTCGTAACTCTGTTGTAGATATAGCTCCACGTGCGTGATCAATTATTATGACCATAATGACGTTAACTCCCTTTACTTTCATTATTTATCGTCTGTTTTAAAATGTCGTCTGGTTTTATTTCTCGAATTTAGAATTAAGGCACGTTGGTCAAATGAAAACTGATATAAGCGAAAAACAGTCTGGTTGATAATCAGACGCCGAGTTACAAAGCGTCTGATCTAGATCCATACTGCTTACAAAGTTCAGTGTTACCGGACTTTGTGGTGAAGTGGTCAATGCTACGTTATAAGAAAGCAGAAACTTATGTAGCGGTAGAATCGATTTAACAGGTGTTTTGAAACAATTCCAGCATTAGCATTTTTTTACGAAATGTTTTCATCACACCCAAACTTTTATTTATAGGACAAACAATGCATATTATTGGACGTCTCTACTAAATTTAAGAGGTTTGGACGAGCAGTGAATTATTTAAGGATGTTAATATCCGTGTACTTGCATACATCCTTAACCCTTTCACTGCCAAATTGTTCGTGAGGTTGTTACGCATTCACCGTTTCATTGTCGTCTGCTTTAATTATGTTGTCTGCAATGTCGTTTCAAAGTTAAAAAATAAAGCAGTATGACTGTAGAAATTTCAAAACGGGTGTCAAACATTTTGAATCCTGATCAGACGCCGCGTTACGTGGCGTCTGATCAGGATCCAAACTGTTTGCAAACGGGCTTTTAAGCGTCATTGAGAGTGAAAGGGTTAAAAGACGTTTAACTCTTTGCACGCAAGGGTCGGAATCGTGAGTATCTGTGCAAACAGTTTGTATCCTGATGAGACGCTTCGTTTCGCGGCGTTCCATCTGGATACAAACTGTTTGACTATCTTACACTGTATCAAAAAGAAATTTTGAAAACACTTGTTTTAAAGCAGTTTAGCAGACGACTTTTGTTGCAGACGAAAAAAATACTAAGCATGCAAAGAGTTGAGGGCTGGACAAGTGATGATTAGCAGATATCTATCTCAAATCCGACTAATTGTCTTTATTTGTTTAGGAATTCAAAATCTTTAACCAAAATTTGACCCAGTTTAGACCTAATTTCGATGATGGACAAAAAGGTCACCATTAACAGCAGATCCGGAGGGAGGAAAGGATCACGACCCGCTCCGATATTTTTTAAATAAGGTTGTAAGATGCTATTATTCAAATGATCAACACTGGGACAATTTGAGTTCACCTTTTCCCCTTGTAGTATACAATGCAAATCACCTGTTGACAAATATCGAAAAGCTTTATATAAAGGGTTGTTAACCCATTCTGACTATAAATATACAATTTTAAGCCTTTAATTTATCCCTCCATTAAAGAAAATTAATAGCTCCGCTTTATACAGTCATACACATGCAACATTAGAACTCTACTGGTAACAGGCTAATTGAGAAAGGTGGTGGATGAGTGTAAGCTTTCTTCTGCTTTACTGGTGTTGTGCAGTAGGCTGCCACCTATGTAACAGTATACATTTGTTTCATAGGTACTGAGGGAACAGTCAAGTCATTGACCCGAGGTAGCAGGGAAGACCTTGAGAACTGTTGCCCGATGCCAACGGCCGAGGGCAACAGTTCTCAAGGTCTTCCCTGCTACCGAGGGACAATGGTTTGACTGTTCCCGAAGTAACTATCAAACAAATGATTTATTACCTGATTCTCTATTTAAGCCAGGCTGAATGAATGGCTAGATCTAGATCTATCTAGATAGGCTATACAAGATTTGAACAACACGTATTTATAAATTCTAGAGATGATCTTACGTGTATATTTAATCTTAATTCAATTCAATACAACAACTGAATGTGAACATCACTGTTTTGTAAAAAAGATGTCTAAATATATTCATATTTTCATTTACGATTGAATTATTATTGTTTCTTAGCACATGGCTTGGAGCTCTCGGCCAATCAGATGCCTCAAAAGCCTGTGAATATATCGTTTATTTTACAAAACCATGAAATAACTAACACACTGTTCACTTATTCCATACTTCCGTCATCTCAAGGCAATCTGACGTCACAACCCTAGCAATCCTCTGAACTGCACTCGCTTGATGACGTCATATTATGTACAGTGAGACCTAAACTTTGAAAGGCAATTAATAATGAATTGTGCTTACATATAGAGCTTCAATAAGCGTTATCTATGTTGGTGTTAAAGCATGCTTAATGTCTCAAACTACACATTGAAATAACCTTTCAATTTAAGTAAAATATTACAAATAAAATGACTTTTTCGTCTAAAACAAAAAGCAGAAACGAAGGGTCCTCTTGTTTTCCTCGAGCCCAAGCCAGTGCTAAATAGGTTAGACCATGGTTGCGCGCGAATAAACGACATAGTTCTCGGGGGCTACGCCCCCTCGAACTATATCGTTTATTCGCTTGACAACCATGGTCTCACCTATACTTATTGGCTGAAATTGATTGACACTTTGTCGAAATTACGTCATGAATAATATGACGTCATTTATGTAACGTCATAATTTGTGTAAAAAAAGGAAGACGTTAGATCTGCAAGCGGTTTGTCGCTTTTATTCGGAGTTACTCTTAATTTTAGGTCTAGAACTATATAGCCTTTTAATGGGATTATTCGGGAGAGAAAAAATGACCCGATCAACTCCGCAAAAGGCTAGATCCTTAATAGACAAAAATCTGTATCATAAAGACGCCTTATTTGGTCCCGCGATGCAGAAACGTTTTGCGCACCATTTTCGCGCATGTAACAGTACTATGTAACAGTCAACTGTTGCCCGCTGGCCTCAGTCTGGTAAATATTTCGGAAACAGTCAAAAATGCTTAATATTCACTTAAATAGAGAGTCAGGTAATAATACTGTTTGCGTATTTGGTGATTGACCAATGAGAACAAGTTGTTTAGGACCAGCCAGAACGCTCCAATATACATGTATGTGTTAACCCATTACCCCAAAGCCTGGGTTTAGCTTTGAAGACATGTCATCACTTATTTTTAAGCAGATTGAATGTCATGCAAAATCGGCCTTTAAGATGCCATTTTCAAGAGTGTGTAAAGTGGACTTTTCTTTAGTAGAGGAATAAATTGAAGGCGTAAAATGCGTATTTATGGTTATGTTCTGGAAAAAAAGTTTAAAGTCCTACAGCTTTCTGCTTTACTTTAGGCATCCACTTGTCAATGTGCCTTTCCCATTGCTCTTCATTAGGACATTGCAGCGGCGTGGAAATAAATTAACCCTTAGCCCGCCAAATAAATTGTCGTCTGCTATATTTCTCGTCTGCTTCAAGTTTCAAAGTGCTTCAAAGTTGCTCAAAATTGCTGAAAATGTTGTCCGAGTGTCAAACAGCTTGGATCCGGATGAGACGCCGAGTTACTCGGCGTCTCATCCGGATCCAAGCTGTTTGCATATGGAGCTATAGTCGTGAGTGGCATGCTAAGGGTTAATAGAGGTAATCTAAATGGTAAGAGTGTGAAAATGCGTTTCCATCAGGGAAAGGATCCAAATCGGACAATTGGTTCAGGAGGAGTTGGTTGAAGAAATACCAGTGTTTGTGTGTTGCAGCCAAATGGCAGCTGCAAAGTATCTGTAGGCCGTCTTACGAAACGCTGTACGATCAATATTGTCGTAAGTCAGATTCTAAATTTCTCAACTATTTACTTTACCCTCTAATCCTATCCTGTAACATATCTTTTTAATCGTCTTGACAAGATAGGATTGGATGGAGAAAATCAGAAAAGAGATGTATTAAAGTTTTGGTTTATGACCGTTTTGTCGTACGGCGTTTTCGTAAGATGGGTACTACGTAAGAAAATTTTCATTATCAATGTTTCATTATTCAAAAGAATGCCCTTTGACATTTCTTTATGCTTAATGCAAAATAAATGTAACAGAGAAGGCTTGGGGAGCTTTCAGCATTTTTTTTTAATTATCCAGCATTAAGAAGTTACTTGTCTTGAACCCTTTACTCCATAGATACACATTTTAACCTCTTAAATCTGTTCCTCCACTGAAAAAAACAGTTCACACTTAATAGAGTAGTTTAGCAGATGGTAGCTTAACGCAGGCTGAAAGTAAAGCAGAATGTACCATGTCGTCGGCCTAATATCAAAACCTCGTACATGTAGTCAGTTTTTAAAATTTTACAGGAGAGACGTTTTTGTCTAGCCATTTCAAACATTGACAAAATCTCTATATATTTGAAATATATAATTAAGATATCATACTTTATTTATGCTTTTCGGTGGATTACTCCGAAATAGCAGTGGATGATCACTTGGTAATCCACTGCAGTGGATTATCACCAATCGCTTTTATTATGAAATTTCCCCGTAGGGCTCCCCAAGAATCGTAGTCAATCGTGTCTTATCGTTACATTCCGGCAGTCCGATTTGTCGCGAACTACTCACCGGAAGAGCACGACTCCAAATTCGGGAGCAACGAAGTCATTCGGATGACCTCAGATCAACAAATAAGTGACGGCATTATACCGCCAACTGTCACGCGCATGTGTTCGACATAAAACGTGGGGCTTAACACGGGATAAATAATGTACGTTCGCTTTCAATTTTTAAACAATTTCGTTTAAAAAGTGGCTTAAAAGCATAAATAAATAGAATAACTGTGTTTTTTCAGTGTAAGATCGACTTTAATCCATTTCGTGAACATCAGACTGTTATATTTTCACTTGTGGCTTCGCCACTCGTGAAAATATAACGTCTGATGTTCACTCAATGGATTAAATAGAGGATAACTGTTTTTTTCAGTGTAAGATCGAAATTTAATCCATTGAGTGAACATCAGACGTTATATTTTCACGAGTGGCGAAGCCACGAGTGAAAATATAACAGTCTGATGTTCACGAAATGGATTAAATTCGATCTTACACTGAAAAAACACAGTTATTCTATTTATTTATGCTTTTAAGTCACTTTTTAAACGAAATTGTTTAAAAATTGAAAGCGAACGTACATTATTTATCCCGTGTTGAGCCCCACGTTTTATGTCGAACACACGTGCGTGACAGTTGGCGGTATAATGACGTCATCCGAATGACTTCGTTGCTCCCGAGTTTGGATTCGTGCTCTTCCGGTGAGTAGTTCGCGACAAATCGGACTGCCGGAATTTAACGATAAGACACGATTGACTACGATTCTTGGGGAGCCCTACGGGGAAAATTCATAATAAAAGCGATTGGTGATAATCCACTGCAGTGGATTACCAAGTGATCATCCACTGCTATATCGTGGTAATCCACCGAAAAGCATAAATAAATTTCGATCTTACACTGAAAAAAACAGTTATCCTCTATATAATATGTCACTAACTGATTTTCGACTAAGTATAAAGGATAATTGAGTAATAATTTAATTATTGTTGTATACGACTCTTTTACATCACTTTAATACAAATTTATGAATATATCAAATCAAAATATCGTATAGTAGATCTAAGTTTTTAAAAATTTAAGTATCGTTTATAGCTCAAATTGCTTCCCATGAATGTACAAAATTGTTTAAAAAAAACATAACAGAAAATTACGGTGGCACTGAGGTGACATGCAAACTTTTTTTTTTTTTTTTTTTTTTTTACTTTTTATCTCGTGCGCACGACTTAATTTGAAGGGAAAAAAAAAAAAAAAAAAAAAAATTTGCCTTTTTATCTCGTGCGCACGACTTAATTTGAGAAAAAAAAACAAAAACAAAAAACTTTGCTTTTTATCTCGTGCGCACGACTTAATTTTGAAAAAAAAAAAAAATAAAAAAAAATCACTTTTTATTTATGCTTTTCGGTGGATTACCACGAAATAGCAGTGGATGATCACTTGGTAATCCACTGCAGTGGATTATCACCAATCGCTTTTTATTATGAATTTTCCCCGTAGGGCTCCCCAAGAATCGTAGTCAATCGTGTCTTATCGTTAAATTCCGGCAGTCCGATTTGTCGCGAACTACTCACCGGAAGAGCACGAATCCAAACTCGGGAGCAACGAGTGACGTCATTATACCGCCAAATGTCACGCGCATGTGTTCGACATAAAACGTGGGGCTCAACACGGGATAAATAATGTACGTTCGCTTTCAATTTTTAAACAATTTCGTTTAAAAAGTGGGTTAAAAGCATAAATAAATAGAATAACTGTGTTTTTTCAGTGTAAGATCGAATTTAATCCATTTCGTGAACATCAGACTGTTATATTTTCACTCGTGGCTTCGCCACTCGTGAAAATATAACGTCTGATGTTCACTCAATGGATTAAATTTCGATCTTACACTGAAAAAAACAGTTATCCTCTATTTATCTCGTGCGCACGACTTAATTTTGAAAAAAAAAAAAAAAAAAAAAAATCACTTTTTATCTCGTGCGCACGACTTAATTTGAAAAAAAAAAAAAAAAAAAAAAAAAAAAATCGCTTTTTATCTCGTGAGCACGACTTAATTTGAAAAAAAAAAAAAAAAAAAAAAAAATAATTGCTTTTTATCTCGTGCGCACGAGATAAATTTGACAGATTTTTTTTTTTTTTTTTTTTTTTTGAAATTAAGTCGTGCGCACGAGATAAAAAGTGATTTTTTTTTTTTTTTTTTTTTTTTTCAAAATTAAGTCGTGCGCACGAGATAAAAAGCAAAGTTTTTTTTTTTTTTTTTTTTTCTCAAATTAAGTCGTGCGCACGAGATAAAAAGGCAAAGATTTTTTTTTTTTTTTTTCCTTCAAATTAAGTCGTGCGCACGAGATAAAAAGTAAAAAAAAAAAATAAAAAATAAAAAGTTTGCATGTCACCTCAGTGCCACCGTAGAAAATAGCATTTAAAGAAAAATGAATAATAACAAGAGCCCCATGGGGCATATTTCGCTCACCTGAGAATAACTGACAAAATGGAGAAAATGATTTATGTCCAGGACGGGGTCAATTTTTACCCGAGGGGCAAACTTTGAACAATCTTGATAGAGGACCTGTATAGATGATGCTTTGTGCCGAATATTTAAGTTCAGAGTAGTAGGGTTTTAGACAAGAATATTTTTTAAGTTTCCATTGAATATTAGCTCCTGTGACCTACATATGCAACAGACTGAAACCATTTGTACAGAATACGTAAAGGACATCTAGAAGTGTCACCATGCCGAATATCAAAGCTCTGGCCATATTAGTTTCAGAGAAGACGTTTGGAAATTTCACTATAATTATAACTGTATGTAAACTGTGACCTCGCGGCGGGGCCAGTTGTGACCCGAGAGGCATAATTTGAACAAACTTGATAGAGGACCTGTAGATAATGCTATGTGCCATATATCTAAGCTCTGTCCCTTGTAGTTTTCGACGAGAAGATTTTTTAATTTGTTATAGAAAAAATCTATTCTACCTGGTGTGACCCAGATATGCAACAGACCAGAACCATTTGAACACAAGAGCCCCATGGGGCATATTTCGCTCACCTGAGAATAGCTGACAAAATAGAGATAATGATTTATGTCCAGGACGGGGTCATTTTTTACCCAAATGGCATAATTTGAAAAATTTTGATAGAGGACCTGTACATAATGCTATGTGCTAAATATCTAAGATCAGGGTAGTAGGGTTTTAGACAAGATGATTTTCGTAAGTTTCAATTGAAAAAATCTATTTTGAGCTCCGATGGCCTACCTATGCAACAGACTCAAACCATTTGAACAAAATAGGTAAAGGACATCTAGAAGTGTCAACATGTCCAATATCAAAGCTCTGGCCATATTAGTTTCAGAGAAGAAGACGTTTGAAAATTTCACTCTATAACTCTATGTAAAACTGTGACCCCCGGGACTGGGCCAATTTCGATCCCAGGGGCATAATTTGATCAATCTTGATAGACGACCTGTAGATGATGCTCTGTGCCAAATAATTAAGCTCTGGCCCTGGTAGTTTTTGACAAGATTTTTTTTAAGTTTTTATAGAAAAAAGTCTATTTTTAGCTCCTATGACCTAGATATGCAACAGACCGGGACGATTTGAACAAAATAGGTAAAAGATATTTGGAAGTGTCACTATACCAAATATCAAAGCTCTGGCCATATTAGTGTCAGGGAAGAAGACGTTTGAAATGTTCACTATATAACTCTATGTAAAACTGTGACCCCCCCCCCCCCCCCCCCCCCAATTTTGACCCCAGGGGCATAATTTGAACAAACTTGATAGAGGACATGTAGGCGATGCTATGTGCAAGTTTCAGACAAAAAGATTTTTTAAGTTTTCATTGAAAAAAATCTATTTTTAGCTTCTGTGACCTAGATATGCATCCGACCGGAACCATTTGTTCAAAATAGGTAAAGGACTTCTAGAAGTATCACCATGCCAAATATCAAAGCTCTGGCCATATTAGTTTCAGAAAAGACGACGTTTGAAATTTTCACTATATAACTCTATAGGACCTGTAGGTGATGCTATGTGCCAAATATCTAAGCTCTGGCCCTTGCAGTTTTTGACAAGAAGATTTTTTAAGATTTCCTTTTTTCACTTTGGTTGCCATGGCAACCAGAGTTCTGCATTGTTTTTAATTCTTTGAACAAATTTGAAAGAGCTTGACCCAAGGAACATTCCTGTGAAGTTTGGTTGAAATCTGTTAAGCGGTATAGGAGAAGATGTCATTTGAAGCAATTGTTAACGACGCCGGACACAGGGCCATCCCAATAGCTCACCTTGAGCCTTTGGCTCAGGTGAGCTAAAAATACGTAAAAGATATTTAGAAGTGTTACCATATCAAAGCGCTGGCCATATTAGTTCCAGAGGAGAAGACGTTTGAAATGTTCACTATATAGCTCTATGTAAAACTGTTACACCCCATTTGCAAACAGACAAGGCGTCTGATCCGAATTCAAGCTGTTTGTCATTTGTCATTATGTTTTTGCTGTCAAAATGTCATTTATGTAACAAAAATAGAAGACAAAAATATTTAGTTGACGATGATGCATTTTCCTGGGAACAGAGGCAAATGTTGCTCGGAGGGAGTAGTAACTGTTGCTCGGAGGGCCGTTGTAGAGAGGATAGGCTGTATATCCAAACCATACAACAGGAGGATCATTAATTGATAACAAACACAGTTGTATTCAAATATATACATGTATATATATTATTGCACAAAATCTATCCTTGATCACTTGATAGGTATATTTACAATTCTGCCATACAGTAAATTTGGTTCATAATGATAAACAATGAGTCACTCTGTGGTCCCTAAATCAAGTTTGTAGATTGCTTGAAAACATGTAAAAATCTGTTTTAACAGCAAATACAGTAGAGACGACATTATTCTTCTTGGTTTAAACACAAACACATCGCAATGAAATGTTATAAATGTCAATTTTTCAGACATTTCTTGTGATTCATTTAAATCACAGTGGCAAACAGTTTGGATCCTGACCAGATGCCTGGCTGTCATATGATCTGGCTCCAAACTGTGTGCAATGGAAATAAATTTTAGCATATATGCTTTTATTGGGAAAATATAATGTCTACTCCACAGTTGTATATTCAGCCCAAGACTTGCTTTTCAGAATTTCAGGCCCAGTCAGGTCACAAAAAGATCCCTATTTGATTTTAATTCACCCCTGAAACTTTTAATGGACAATTCCAATTTCAAAATAAGTCTAGTCAATTTTTTACTATATAATTTACGGTTGATTTTAACAATATATTTCAAAATGACAAACAGTGTAGACCCTGATAAGAGGGCTCCTTAAGGAGCCTTCTGATCAGAATTTACACTGTTTGCATATGACAAGTGTAATCCTCACAGGTACACTGTTTGTAAATGAGGAGTATACTCCTTGCTAGGGTTGAATGTATTAACTGTTAATCAAGCCTGTTAAAATTTGAGGTTGCAGAGATGTCTCCAAAATAAACAAGGGAAACAAATACCACTGACACAAGTATTCTGATAAAACTTGTCATGTTTATCTCCCTTACTTCACTGTCAACCATTTTTCATGAAATAAGATCTCTACACGCAGGTCATTGTTCAATACAGGACAAAACTTTTGTTCTGTGTTAAGCTGTTACCTGTCTATAGAGATCCTCAGACTTCTCAACAAAGTCTAATGTATGTCTTATTTTTCTGACCTGACCAATTTATTTTAGAACAGAAACGTTTAAAATGGTTGATAGGAAAGCAAGGTGTAATCAGATGTATAATCATATGTTTCATACTTAAGATAAGTATGATCCTCATGCAGCAAGAGACTGCTGCGCTAACTTTACTGATATGTTATTCTTTCCCAATAAACACGTTTACGCTTAAACTATTATTTCCATTGCAAACAGGTTGGACCCAGATCAGATAGCACTCATATTAAATAGGTAGTTAGAAATTTCAAAAAGTTTCTATAGTTAAGTGCATTGCATTTGTGTTTAAACTGGAAAGAATAAAATTGTCTATATAAATACAGCTATTCATATCCCTAGCTGGATGTCGCTTAAGGTTCAGAAATTATCAAGCACAATGATCATCCCATTTTCAAATTTAGAATGTTCCAATCTAAAAGTAAAACAACCAGATCAGAAGAAAACCCTAATAACAAGTTATTTAATGTAGTTTGTTATGAGGGCAAGTGACAATCTCTCATTTTACTGGTAGGCCTCGATTATGTGTGTTAACTCATTACCCCTGAAATTTTAAATGGACAATTCCAGTTTGCAATTAAATTTAGTCCATTTTTTTATAATAAGGGTGATTTTTAACAATATTTTACAAAATGACAAACAGTGTATCCCCTGATCAGAGGGCTCCTTAAGGAGCCCTCTGATCAGGGGATACACTGTTTGCATAGGACAAGTGTACTCTTGATCGGTGTATGATTTTTTCATGACAAGTATAGTCCTTGCTAGGGTTCAATGTGTTAACTGAGGTACTCTAGACTGGCTTTGGCTTTCTCCATCTCATGTAAGAATGAATAGAACTGTGGTAGTGTCAACTCTGAAAGAAAATAAACACAGGAATATTACAGTGGTCTACACTCTCACTGGAGGCAGAACAATCTAAACATCTCAATGGTAGTACTCCAACTTGAGTTATCCCTATCTCTCATAGAAATGCCTATTCATGTCTTCACCTTTTCATCATAGATATGCCTTTTCATGCCTCTACCTATCCATCATAGAATTGATTTTTCACACTTGAAATTCCTTCTTGAAATGTTTTAAGGTGGTTCGAGTTCTGGAAATGCTGATGACTTTACCCTGATCTTTTCGGCACATGATTATTGAAGAAAATTTACATAAAGAAAAGTTTGATCAGCTTCTTCTCTGTTAGCGCAGTTGGTAGAGTGATTGACTAGCAATCCGAAGGTTCTAGGTTCGGTTCCCACTCGCTTCAATTTTTTTTTTTAAATAAATTGTCTGATTTTATTGACTAGTCAATCCATACCAGTGATCAAAGGAAAGGCTATGTTTAGTCACGTAATAATGAATAACATCAGATGCAAGTACATTTTGTACATGTTTAGTGAAGTGACAACTAAACTTTGTGAGGATTTATAGCCTATATGACAGATGACAGCTTAACATAGGACAAAAGTTATGCTAAAAGATAGATCTTAAAGGAGCTTTTATGCATTGCTTTTGTTATGCATTAAGCAGTCACCTGTCTTTAAAGATCTACAGGCTACCGTATTCAATGGTCCTTATTACAGGTTTGACTTGTGGTATTATCTAAAGCTGACGGCATTTTAAAGTTGAACTCAAGGGAGGTTACTTGTTTTGTGTTAACATTTTGTCAGAATTTCTGGAAATCATGTATAAATGTAAATTCCACTGTAGATTTCATAATTGTTTTGTGACTAGTAGAACTAAGTAATATCTATCTAATAATCTTGAATAAAATAAGTGTATGTTTAACAGCTAGATTTTTTGTAATTTGAGATTTTCAGAATTTGACTTTTTTAAAATATTGATATTTCCAGAAAATATGTCATGAAATATTTTTGTTTGCACAGTATCTTATAGTCTCTGTACAGTTTACTTGAGTGAACAAAGATTATTGAGTTATATCATTTTATAAAGAAAATATTCCCGTTTATTAAAAAAGGAGCTTTTCTCGACAAAATGTCCTGTCAGAAAAAAACGGTGCTGTAATTTTTTTTTATTTAAAAGATTTTTCACCACCGATATGGTATATTTCAATCTAATCAAGATTTCAAAGATTTCTGACAGGGAATAAGCAGACCCGCGAACCACCTTATTCCATTCCTCCAAGAAAAGTCTATCCCTGCCATATGACATCTTTCCTACATCTTGACAAGCATCTGATGGACGGACAACAATAAGGTCATAACATTTCCTGTCCTACAATTCCCATACTATACATGCAGAAAGTTCCTGCCCCTTTACTTTGATTATTATCCTAAAAGACTTTTAATTTTTCAATTTTTAACTCTTTGCATGATAGCGGCAGATATAACTACCACAGTCATAACCTTTGCAAACAGTTTGGATCCAGATGAGACGACGCGTAACGCGGCGTCTCATCAGGACCCAAACTGTTTGCCATTCTGACACTGAATTTAAAAGAAACTTCTAACTTTAGAACGATAGCTGACGCCAAATTGTTGCAGACGAAAAAAATACCAAGAATGCAAAGAGTTAAGTAGCTGTTGAACACAGGTCAATGTGCACTCGGACACTTAGCCGACACAATGCATGTGATACTGTAATCTTGGATTTTATTCCATTATTCCATAGATACCCAATTTCGGGCACTTAATTCATTCCTCCACTGAAGAGAATAATTCCAATTTATACGGTCATGAATGTGTGTCATAAGAAATTTAAAGAAATATTTTCTATATTCGAGCAGATGGTAGCTTAAAGCAGATTTAAAATAAAGCAGAATGCACCTTAAGGACATACGATACCAAATGAAATCTCCGATGGATCTCTATGAAAATTTCAGAATAGGTTCTTTAAACATATCTAAGTACAATGGCAAAAAGAAAAATGTAGGTTATAACGGTATTTTTTTGTCTATGGGTTTTTGAAATGTATGATGTAGCCATTCTCTGCAAAGAGTCGGCATGCGTTATTTTGCATTTCTAAAATGATTAAAAGTAATAATTGGCACAAAGAAACATTAAAACAGTTAAAAAGTGATGCTCACTGAAAGTATGATGCAAAGAGTATGGATTGTTGCCCGATATAAATGCATTTTTCTAAATTGTTTTCGGCTCAAATTCAATGAAAACACTAACTCAATCAAAATCTGCCCGAAATAAATTGATGAAACTTCTCACAATAAAAGCTATAGGTGTGAAAAATAAGACAATGGTAAAAAAAGCATAAGTTATAAGGCTTCTTTTGAAACTATAGGCACTTTCATACATATACCAATGGCCTAAATAAGCCGACGGCTTTTTCTATGTGATCTCGGGTTCACGCTCATATTCAATTTGATTGAAGTTTTGGGTTATTAACTTAGCCTTATTAGATAGAGTATTTACCAAGATTCACGTACTTTCATTTATCAAGTACACTTTCATGCATTTAACGTCTTTATTACGCGATTAATGAAGATTGTTTGAAACCGAAAGTATATTCGGGAGGTAACCGATATGCACGAGTTCGTTGAGTAACGATGCTTGATTTATCGCACTTCGTTAAAAGCCACTAGGTGTCTCACGAATTGCTGGTGTATATCCTTAAGGTTATCTACTCCTTTCCCTGTGTTTATCTTACATACCCATAAAATTATAAGAGTTATCTACTCCGTTCCCTCATACGTACCCATATATGAGTTATCTACTCCGTTCCCTCATACGTACCCATATATGAGTTATCTACTCCGTTCCCTCATACGTACCCATATATGAGTTATCTACTCCATTCCCTCATACGTACCCATATATGAGTTATCTACTCCATTCCCTCATACGTACCCATATATGAGTTATCTACTCCGTTCCCTCATACGTACCCATATAAGAGTTATCTACTCCGTTCCCTCATACGTACCCATATATGAGTTATCTACTCCATTCCCTGTGTTTATGACCAGCTTTAGCTGTAGGAATGTGTTTCCAACTTTGTCTAACTCACTGCTAGCTGCCGTTACTGCAAATTAGAAGACCATTTATATGTACAACAGCAAACAAGACTGCATTCAATAAATGTTTTTACCCCTGCTGGCATCCTTGACAATATAATCTGAATCTTTTCTATGTCAAAATTAGGTCAAGGATGGGTAATATAGGTGAATTGGTAATGCTCGAAGCGCAACAACTGTATAAGTATTAAAGCATTGCAGTCAGTAGTGTTAACGCTAGACAAAACAGTAAGAATTTGGTCACTATCAAGGTTGGGTAAAATAGATGGATTACTGGTGGTCTAATGCAACAACTCTTTGCACAGTAACTGTGCATGCATTATGGAAAATGTGTCATTGCACCTGCCCATTGCCAGTAAGAGGCCCACAGGGTAGATTAGGCTTGTCAAATGTGAAGCCTTAGTAACTAAAATTATTACTATTATGATCATCATCATGACTATTATTATTACCAAGTGGAAATTATCATCATCATCATCATAACAATAACCTGGTTGACATTATTACCTCCAAACTTCCACTCCATGTCTACTAGCTGATTGACCATCAGGGTCTGCCCTAAAGCACTGCGAGATAAAGCCACCAAGTTTGTCTTCCACTGTTCAGCAAAGTACTCTGCCTTGTTCTCTGACAAACCTTCAAAAGTTAAAAACATAACACTTTCAACACTCAGTAACTCTTGTGGGTTATTAGGTACCCTTGTGGATCTTTTTAGTTACCAAAACATGAACCAGTCTACTTGGAATTCTGGGTAGTTTAATAAACACTTAGCAAACAGTGTAAATCCAGACCAGAGGGCTGCTATTTGGGTCTAGACTGTTTGCAAATGACATGGGTATATCTTAAATGATGTGTGTATATTTTAACCCTTTACCTGATAGCATTGTTTCTAGTATTGAATAGGTGACCACTTAGAGCAGGTTGAAAGTAAAGCAGAATGCGCCCTAAGGCGCATTCTGCTTTACTTTCAGCCTGCTTTAAGCTATTAACTGCTAGAATAAGGACAGTATTAAATATGACACATATTCATTACGGTATAATTTGGAACTATTTTCTTCAGCGGATGAATAAAATGAATGTGCTAAAAGTCGCTTCTATAAGGGAAAGGGTTAAACAGGTCTATGGTGTTGAAAGGGTTAAACATGGCTGTGCAAATAACACATTCATGTCAGAGCTCTATTTGAGTACCTACTTTGTATTTCCACAAACTATGTTGTGACCACAGGTACTTGACACATACATCTAGATCTATTACCAATTGTTTTTGGTTTTTTTGGTAATAGATCTAGATGTATGTGTCAAGTACCTGTGGTTGAGACTACTCTTTTATATCTAAAAAAATTGCAGTTGAGACTCGAACCTGCAGCCTTCCATACCCAAATTCAATACTCTACCAACCAAGCTAGCCTAACCAGGTCAGTTAACTCTGTTAGGAACATTTATGTTTTACCATCAGTCTCCTTAGCATGGAACATATCTAAACACCATCTATGAGTACAGACAACCTTAATCCTTTACATTTGGTTAACTCTTATCATATTAAATTGTTGTCTGCTTAAAATAAATTGAATTGTCTGCTAAAATACTAACAAGCAGTTGTCTTTCTTTTCAAACAGAAGAAAATAGAAAATAGAAAACAAGTCACTAACTATTTGGATCCAGATAAGATGCCGCCCTACAAGGTGTCTGATCAGGATCTAAACTGTTTGCAAATGTTAGGAAAGTTGCGCTTAGCATGAAAAGGGTTAAGGTAAAAACATCCCTATGTTCTTCTGTAGAGGAATTAACAAATATTAGTTTTATAGTATACTTACCTAAATTAACTAAATCTTCTTTTATTTGGGAAGGATTGAGACTTTTCTTCAGAGCACCTGAAAGGAAATAAGATGTATGTTAACAAACTTTAAACATAGAACATCACTGAAAAGAAGACTCATGGCCAGGTAACATCATTACCCTTTCCCTCAAAGAAACACCTTTTCAGACTCCTATCCTATCTTCATAAATAATCAGATTTGATTTGATTTGTTTTGATTTTACGTCGCTTTCAACAGTATTTCAGTCATATCGCGACATCCAGCTAATTATAGGTGCAGGAAGACCCCAGAAGTCATTTATGCACTGTTTTAGACACAAATCGGCAACTAGGTAGAACCACCGACCTTCCGCAAGCCAGCTGGAAGGCTTCCACACATGAAAAATCCGAACGACCCTACTGGGAATCGAACTCACAGCGGTGAGGAGCTTAGTGATGTAAGTCACAGTGACTATACCACTAGGCCACGGAGGCCCCTATAAATAATCAGAATGCAAATTTAGTATGAAGAATTACACTGATAGATAGAGCGAACAAGAGGGCCTGAAGGCCCTGATATCGCTCACCTGTTGTACTGAAGCTTGATAGCTTAACCTTTCTGTTTCATCCGTTTTAATCTAAATCCATTCAAATTTGTAGTATAGCATGTAAACAATTTTGGAATACAACCTCATAATGCTAGTACAGTAGAGTACATCAAGGGCAGATAACAATACTAAAATGAAGTCTTTTCTAGCATTTTTTGTGTGCAAGTATAATCAAAATCCATTGAAAACTGTAGTTGCAAGAGTGTAAACGCTGTTAGATATGGCATTTTCAGCAATTCAAGGGCAGACAACTCTTGACCTATTGGTCCGATTTCAACCATAATCACACTTATTTGAACTCTTATGGTCATATACAATCTGAGCAAGTTTGAGGTAGATTGGATAAAAATTGTGGCCTCTAGAGTGTAAACACTGTTAAATATGGCATTTTCAGCAATTCAAAGGTAGATAACTCTCAACCTATTGGTCTGATTTCAACCATAATCAAACTCATCTGAACTCTTATGGTCATTTACATTTCAACCATAATCAAACTCATCTGAACTCTTATGGTCATTTACAATCTGAGCAAGTTTCAGATAGATTGGATAAAAGTTGTGGCCTCTAGAGTGTAAACACTCTTAAATATGGCATTTTCAGCAATTAAAAGGTAGATAACTCTCGACCTATTAGTCTGATTTCAACCAAAATCGAACTCATCTGAACTCTTATAGTCATATACAATCTGAGCTATTTTAAGAATGAATGGAGAAAAATTGTGGCCTCTAGAGTGTAAACACTGTTAAATATGGCATTTTCAGCAATTCAAAGGTAGATAACTCTTGATCTATTGGTCCGATTTCAACTATAATTGAACTCGTCCAAACTCTTATGGTAATATACAATCTGGGCAAGTTTGAGAAAGATTGGATAAATAATGTGGCCTCTAGAGTGTAAACACTGTTAAATATGGCATTTTCAGCAATTCAAAGGTCGATAACTCTTGACCTATTGGTCCGATTTCAACCATAAATGAACTCATCCGAATGGTAATATACAATCTGAGCAAGTTTGAGAAAGATTGGATAAATATTGTGGCCTCTAGAGAGTAAACACTAAAATTGTTGACGACGGACATTCAAGTATTGCAAAAGCTCACCCTGAGCTAGCGCAGGTGAGCTAAAAATTGTATCATTAGTTAACCTGAATTACTGAACCTGCACGTTAATAAAAAAAACGATAGTAGTCGTAGTAGAACCGTAGTAGTTAACCCATTACACCAAAGCTTGTTTCTAGTTTTGAAGACAGATAACTACTTAAAGCAGGTTGAAAGTAAAGCAGAATGAGCTTTAAGGCACATTCTGCTTTACTTTCAACCTGCTTTAAGCCATCTTCTGCTATAGGGATATAGAAAATATTTCTTATAATATTTATTCATTACTGTATAAGGTAGAACTATTTTCTTCAGCGAAGTAATGAATTAAAGGTGTATAAAGGCGTATTCATTGGGTAATGGGTTGATCTGTAATCTATACTTGATTGTTTACTTTGGGTTAGATCTTACCAATAATTCCCTGAACACAGTAATTGATTAGACAGATAGCGACATGCAGGCTAAACATAGAGAGATTTCTGCTTTACTAAGACTGTTTAACTTTTATGCTGTCATCTGTCCTAAACACAGAAAACCAAGTATGAGGGAAATGGTTAGATACAATTGTAAGTGCAATCAGGACTCCAGATAAGAGGAAATAATCTGAACTAATTCAACATTTTCTCACTCATTTCAATACCAAATCCTTTGGTGTTACTACTCATTAGAATCGTCTCGAAGAGACGATTCTAATGAGTAGTAACACCATAGGGTTTAATAAAGAAATAAAGATTTCATTTTTTGCATACTCACCTTATCGGGTGCTTTGGCAATGATTTAACATCTATAACTATCACTTACTATTTGGCACAGACAGCAAGCTCTTAAACACATTCTTCAAAGCCCCAGCTCCAACACCATTCTCTGATGCAAAGTCATCTAACTGTGACATTAGCCGTGATGACTAAAATAGAGACAGAAGAAATTGAGAGGAAATAACAGCAATGGAATCCATATCAAAAATGAGAAAATAGGTTATATAACCAATCAATGATTTGTACCTATTCATATTCAGGCAATCCTGTTTAAACAAATTCAACCCTAGCGACGAGTATAATTGTCATTTACAAACAGTGAACCTGTGAAGATTACACTTGTCCCATGCAAACAGTGTAGACCCTGATCAGAGGGCTCCTTAAGGACTTATTTTGAAATTCGAATTGTCCTTTTAAAAATTTCGGGGTGAATGAGTTAAGTGACTTCTGTTGATCTTATAAGACAGGTGACTGCTTAATACAGGACAAAAAAGACAGCTGACTGCTTAATGCAGGATAAAAAGACAGGTGACTGCTTAACCCTTTACCCCGTAGTCTATTTCTAATTTTGAAGACATGAAATATTTTCTTGAATCATGATTGTACAGTCAAACTTTGACTTTAAATGATTTATCAAAATAGTTCATATTACATGTGTTACATCCCCTGATAAAGAAAGAAATGCAGAAACCTCCCAAAGCAGTTTTCTGAATTAATTTTGTAATGTACTAAGCAGCCAGCTGACTTTGAATATATCGTAACTTCTTCATTAAGTTGTCAATTAACATGGGTTAATCTTATCTGTAAACATAAATTAGTAATACAGTATATTGCAAACCCTTTCCCCCATAAATACACCTTTTTACGCCTTCAATGTAGAAAACAGTTCTATTTTTTACAATCATGAATATGTTTCATAAGAAAGATTTGCTATATCCTAGCAGATGATAGCTTAAAGCAGACTGAAAGTAAAGCAGAATGTTCCTTAAGGCACACTCTGCTTAACTTTCAACCTGCTTTAAGTTGCCATGCACCTGTATTGAAAACTAGAAACAGGCTATGGGTTAAGAATGCAAACCACATCTGCATTGTACATAATCAATCATATTGCCTACTGACATGAACAACAAAACAGACAGACATCAACAGTGCTTTAAACATTTGTATAAAGGGAGGTAACTCCCTTTTTATTGTAACTGCTTTATGCTTTATATAAGTCATTAATGAGATTTCAGTCATGTTTTTATCATAAAAGTTTGAAATAATGTAGAAAAAGTAGCAAGCAACAACAAAAACGCAAAACATTTTCTCATTCAATTCATCATCAAATCTTATGGTGTTACTACTCATTAGAATCGTCTCTTCAAGACAATTCTAATGAGTAGTGACACCATAGGGTTTAATTCAGATTTTTGAAATACCCCCCTTATCTGGTGCCCTGCAGTAATGTATATACTTGCCTTGTTTGGGTCTGTCATGAATTCAAACACATAGTGTACCAGTTGTCCAAATTGCTGAAACAACCAAAACAGGTAATAAAAGATTATGAAGCTCACCTCCTGCACAGAACAGACTTTAACACAAAACCTTAACGTTGACCCTAGAGGTCAAGGTCAAAATGAAGGTCATCAATCTGCCAAGCATCATGATTCACTTAATATTCAGTGGTATTAGTGTATGAACTTTCATGACCGTAGGTGCAGTCATTTGCTCAGAACAGACTAGCGCAAAACCTTAACGTTGAACCTAGAAGTCAAGGTCATGAAACTGCAATGCAATGTGGTCTACTCGTTAAGGGGCATCAGCATAATGAAGTTTTGTGACCGTAGGTGCAGTCCTTTGCTCAGAACAGACATACACTCAAAACCTTAATGTTGACCCTCGCGGTCAAGGTTCAAGGTCAAGGTCACCAAACTGCAGTGCATCACGATCTACTCATTAAGGCGCATCAGCATATCAAGTTTCATGACAGTTTGTGCAGTCCTTTGCTCATAACAGAATTAAACGCAAAACTTTAATGTTGACCCTTGTGTTCAAGGTCACCAAACTGCATGTAAATTTTATGACCATTGGTGCAGTTGTTTGCTCAAACAGACTTTAACACAAAACTTTAACATTGACACAAGAGGTCATAGTAACTGGTGCATCCTGGTCTACTCATTGAGTCGCATCAGCATATGATGTTTCTTTACCTTAGGTGCAGTTGTTTGCTTAGAACAGACTTTGGTGCAAAACCTTAATGTTGACCCTAGATGGTCAAAGGTCAAGGTCACCAAACTACAGTGCATCATTGGCTACTCATTGCATGAGGCTCATCAGCATTTGAAATTCCATGACTGTAGGTGCAGTTGTTTACTTAGATCAGACTATAATGCAAAACCTTAACATAGAGGTTAAGGTCAAAGGTGAAGGTCACCCAAACTGTGGTGCATCATGGTCTACTCATTGAGGTTCACCAGCATGATGTGATGTGCAGTAGTTAGGCCAGAACAGACTTTAAGTTATGAATAAACTTTAACCCAAAACCTTAACGTTGACCCCAGAAGTCATGGTCGAAGGTCAAGGTTACCCAAACTACATTTTAAATTCTGTACTCATTATGGCGCATCTGAGTCTACTGCCATCATCAGGTGTCATCTGTTTCAAAAGTTTAACCAATTATATTGTCTGATTTTATCTCTCAAATTCAAATTGTTCAGGGTTCATACAGCCAAGTTGACAAAATATTCAAGGACTTTTCAAGGACATAGCTTTGATTTTCAAGGACTCTTTGATGTTGTCAAATGAATGAAATATATAGTTACAGCTCAATATAGATTAATTTGTACAACAAAACACATAGAAATGCACAGAGTTTGTATTTAATTTCACTGAATGGTAATTACTTATCAACTTATCATCTGACAAATATTTTACAGCAGCTTCACTTCTCCTGTTCTCAAAGATATAAATATATATATATGTAACATGTAACTATTTTTTTCACAATTTTCTTCTTGAAATTACCAAGATAAAAGAAAATTAAGGACTTTCCAGGCAAATTCAAGCATTTTAAGTATAGTACTTTTCATTCTCCTGTAGAAATTTAAGGACTTCCAATGACTATTTTTTCTTTCGTTTTTCTTTTTAAGTACTTTTCATGCAACAGTTCAAAATTCAAGGACTTTTAAAGGCTGTACTTAGATCCTTGTTTTTGGTAAATTGAATAAAGATAAGTAAAGTCGCTCACATCGTATATGTGTCAAATGTTTTGGATCTTGTTCACTGTTTGCATTGTACTGCAGACTGAAGGTGAATTTCTCAGGGCACCAGAAATTAATTCTGGATCCGACGGTCACGCTCCCCTTTTCCAAGGTTAGTCCTTCCAGGAAGACCCAGCATTTTGAAATTTTGCCATTTATTTTACCTGTGATTTACCTGTGACGTCTGGTCGAGTATTTAGAAAGAATTCTTTAATTATTGTGAATTTTTTGCACTTTTCATTTTCATAGTCCTAATTATTGGGACTTATTAAGGCGTGAATTTAGGTGCAATGACATTGCATATGTTTTAATTTTCTGGGCGCGATATGTCTGTTGGCTGCAACATCTGAGAATCAAAATTATTTGACTCCCAAGGGAGACCCTAACAGAAACATCAATATTAGTAGTCCGGCATGTCAATGGGGAAGGGGGCGGGTTATTATCAGAAATCAGCTGAGCAACCCCTAAATGTATGCGCATTGAAAGAACCTTTTACCCTATGCTGATTGACCCCCCATCCATACACACACACCCATTCAATCCAACCATTCAGTGTCTGAGTAAGTGCACAATTGTGATCATGCATGGAGAGAAGTCATGTGAGTTTCTCAAGTTTTACAATTCATTTCAAAAGATTTACACAGAAACTATGCATCGTGCAGCAAAAGAAACTATGGTGTACAATTCAGAGAATTTGTTCGATATACTTTACCTCATCCTGAAATTTATTCAATGCTTGAATATCACTGAACATTGCATCTGGGGGAGTTTCCTTGCTGAAATGAAATGTTTGGGCAGACATGTTTTTGACACTGATGACGTCACGGCTTTCCCTCATTTATTTTTAGAAATTGTGTTTCAATATTTATTATGAGCTTTAGCGCGCTATCTTTCTATTATATCACCACATGAACAAACTTTTGCATAAAGTATTTCAAATTCCAAAGCTTAAAATAGCTTAATTCGTAAAAATACACATTTAATATCTACTTTAACTAACATGGTGACAGTTTTTACAAACGCACAGTTCTCATGAAACACCGTTTATCAAATCCGGAAGTAAGTTTCTGCAGTTTTCGCGTCAACAACATTGATGAGTAAGCGTCTAAGTGTTTCACTCCTGTGACAGTCTTGTCTGTATTGATCACGGAGGACTAAGGTATTGATAGATAGAATGAGAGTGTGTTGAATACACTGTACGTGTATAAAATACACATTGTGATATTGTTTGTGAATGTGGTCAGTACATCAAAAATTGAGCCTCAGTAGGTTTTAATTAAATTCTTACTAATTCTAGGTTTCTTCTTCTTCATGTATACAACACTCTCTCAACTTTGAGAATTATGTGTTGGCGCCAGATTTAATAGAAACAACATTTAAAAGAACATCATGAATGCCAAAAGGTTAAAACAAATTAAAGTTATATACAAGTTTATGGATTTAGCTGCTGAAAATTGGTGTTAGGACAGTCACAGGAACAAGAGTTCTGAATGTGTCTACTGTGACTGCTGATTGTATAGAGACAGGCAAACAGTTCCACTGGGCTACTGTTCTTGGATAGAATGAATATTTGTAGGTGTCTTTTGACGTTGCGATATGTTTGAAAGATAATGTGTTGCCGTGTCTAGTTCTGGGATCTGATGTCTGGAGAAGTTGGTAAGGTGGGCAGATAGCTACTACATTATGGATAATTTTATAAAACATTATTAATCTACATCTAGTTCTTCTTAATTCTAAAGTGGGCCAGTTGAGACTGTGTAACATATCAGATACTGAGCTAGTGTTGTGGTAACGGTTGCAAACAAACCTGGCTGCACGCCTTTGCACTTTTTCAATTTGATTTTTGTTAGAGTTTGTGTGCGGGTCCCAGACAGATGCACAGTATTCCAATTTTGGTCTTATGAGAGCTTTATAAGCATGATCTTTTGCTTTCACCGAATTTATTTTCAAGTTTCGTTTCAGAAATCCAAGTGTTTGGTTAGCTTTATTTGTAATGTTGTTTATGTGTTTGTCCCTTTTGAGATTGTTTTGAACGGTGAGGCCTAAATATTTAGCATGATCGACTTTTTCAAGATCTTGTGAATGGAGAGTATAAGTAAATTTGTGTGGTTTGCGTTTGTGCGTAACAGAAAGTACAGTGCATTTGTCTGGGTGAAAGTGCATGAGCCAGTCTTGCTCCCACCGTGCTGCAGCATCAAAGTCTGTCTGTAGTTGTTGACTATCGTTAAGTGTTCTAATTTCTTTATATATGATGCTGTCGTCTGCAAAAAGTCTAAGTGTACTGTGTTTTAGATAGTTGGGAAGGTCATTTATATAAATGAGAAAGAGTATCGGACCCAAGACTGTGCCTTGGGGTACACCCGATGTTACGGGTACTTTATCAGACTGTTCTCCTTCCAAGACAACAGTCTGGGTTCGATCAGTCAGAAAGTCAGTAATCCAGTTGACAATATTTCCATGTATTCCATAGTGCTGTAGTTTGTAGATCATGCTAATTCTTATGTTGGTTGACGTTTACATAATTAATCAATGAATCACTGACGGCACCTATCATTTATTGTTCAAATGGACTATTCCATATTTTGGATAATGAGCAGCGAATGTTAATTTAATTGGATTTCAGGACGTTTCGCTACCTTGTTCCATTTACGGTCAGTCAGTTTGCTACCGGGGGTGTTTTAAGTATTTTTACCCAGGATGTTTCGCTACCCGTACATTTTCGCTACCCCAGAAATTTTATCATCATCATGAGTACTGCACTCCTTATGTGTTTATTGAACTAAATTGAATTTATAAAGTTTATGCTTGTCAATAACTAATTTTATTTATTTTACGGTTTTACTCTAACTGCTTAACTTTGTAAAGTAAATGTCGCATATGGTAAACAATCAACATAAGCTCTGTAGAGATTGTATTGCGACAAATAAGGTTTCATTAAAATGCATACTTACTTGGGCATTACAGTCACCTTCCTGGAACTACCCTTATACATGATCATGGAGGAATTATACCCTGGAGAAGTATCCGGCCGGCTCGCGATTTATCGTGTCGTCCAAAACCGGTCAATCAGCGGCGCTCGCTGGCGGCTAGAAAACAATGTTTTTCCGAAAGTTAGGTGTTAATAGAAATGCTTTTAATGTCATCTTTTCGTTATAAATTTTAATACAGATGTTTTATTAGACAATAATCTTACGCGTAGTACAAAATTTATTTGAGGCGATAGCTTATAAATTGTTAGTTTAGTGAGGTTTTGAAAATGAGAGAAAAACGTTTTTTTTCGTTTACCTACGAAGTTTGGCGTTTAATAGAAATGCTTTTAATGTCATCTTTTCATTATAAATTTTATTACAGATGTTTTATTAGACAATGATCTTACGCGTAGTACAAAATTTGAGGCGATAGCTTATAAATTGTCAGTATAGTGAGGTTTTGAAAATGAGAGAAAAACGTATTTTTTCGTTTACCTACGAAGTTTGGTGTTAATAGAAATGCTTTTAGTGTCATCTTTTCGTTATAAATTTTAATACAGATGTTTTATTAGACCATGATCTTACGCGTAGTACAAAATTTGAGGCGATAGCTTATAAATTGTTAGTATAGTGAGGTTTTGAAAATGAGAGAAAAACGTATTTTTTCGTTTACCTACGAAGCTTGTGTGTGTCTTTATTTCTCTGCCACTGTCTGTTTGCCTCTTGTCTGTCTCTCTGTCTGTCTGTTTTTCTCTTATCTCTGTCTGTCAGTCTCTCGCTTCTTCTTTTCTGTCTCCATCTTTCTGTATGAATGTCTGTCTGTCTCTCTCTCTCTCTGATGATCCTCATGCGGAGAAAAGGTAAAATGTGTCATAAAGAGCTTAATTTGAAAAAGGGGTAAACTATATTTCAAGAGACATACTCTATGAATCCGACATTTTTGCAGCCTGGTCTGGATTACAACTGTTTGCAATTGCAATAGTCATCATGTTACTGGTATTCAGTAATGAGAGGGTTAATCCAGTCATCAACCAAACCAGGTGTATTGATGTTGGTTTTTTTTCTTCTTTTTTTTTTTTCAATTCAATTCTATTATCTTTATTTTTTGTGATTTGTATAATATATAAAAAATCATGCGGTTACAGAAGTCAAAAACACATGTTCAAGTTACACGCACGGGTAGCATTGATCTTTTTTTATTAAAGAGGAAACCCCCTGGTGTCCAGTTCCCTAACATGCACTTCATAGATAATCGGCATGTTCAAGAAGCATGGACTTCATGCTGGGAGAGTTTTATGACGCTTATAAATGGCCTGCTAATTGTGTAGGGTTACGTAATGTGTCACATTCCTTTGTGATGTGTAATATGGTAGACATGTAGTTTACAGATGAATAGCCCTAGTTCATTATTTAACCACAATTTCTTGATGATTTTATTCTTAAATAAACGTCAGTATTACCTTTGTAGGTCATCATTACTTTTTTCGCTTCAAGAAAACCCCTGGTATTTTTACAACCGAAAGATAAGTGTCACGGCTTTATATCAAGACCTTTTTTTAATATATATATATATATATATCGGACGAAAATTATGGATTAAATTCAAGTTTTTGAAACGGGACGTTGTATTTATTTCGCGATCGCCTGCTCTCGTTTATCGACTATTTCATTTGGCAATCGCTCTTTAACTCGCCATAAAATTTGTTGATTTAAAAAATAAACACTGGCATTTTCTACAACTGAAAGAAAAATATCTTAGCTGTCCTTTAAGACCATTGTTATGGAAATCGGCCTAAAATTGAGGATTTTATGAAAGGTTTTGTAACAGGGCGTGATATATTTTTGAGCGAGCGCTTGCTCCCTTTTATCGGCAAATTCATTTGGTAACCGCTCTTTAACTCGCCATAAAAATGATCAATGTAAAAATTAGATTATGTTATTTTCACAAGTGAAAGATAAATATCTTAGCCTTTTTATTTTTAGATCATTATAATGAAAATCGGGTAAAAGTTAAGGATTTTATGTAACTTAAACTAACAGTAGGTAACCATTCAACACGATAAAAAACGCGATAGCCCGCTATCGGCGTACCGGTGCAGTTGAATTATCGATCAATTAAGCGTTATCGCGCATACAGGTATTGGACGACAACATTTTCGGGAAAATGCAGATTTGTGTATATGATTCTTCTCCATGGTATAATTCCTCCATGACATGATGTAGTGCCGAGCGTCAAGCAAAATCTAAGTAGTACCATTTTTATAATGGTCTTTGGTATGACCCAGTCGGGGATCAAACCCAAAACCTCCCCCTCGAAAGCGAATGCTCTACCAACTGAGCTATCGATATCATATTTAATACTATTTTCGAGAAAACGAGAACACTTATTTACAAATGTGAAAGAAATACAGTTTTGTGTTAGTTGAGCTGTATAATTGAAATCAAAGTAACAAGCCGTGCCTTTATCCTCGATTCCTACGTCTTCTGGGACTCTTATAACCTCAGTGGCAACACAAAAAGCTTGATATGGCTTACGTCATTGCACTAGTTAAGTAGTGTCCAGTTGTATTCAAACTTCTGTCGTCAACATAGTCCTTCTAGAAAGAGACCCTGCGTTGGAAGTTTTATCATTTCACGTTCATCATATTAGAAAACTACTTTATCTCAATATTCATTCAAGGTAGCACCCAATTGCATTTAAATTGATTATCTTTATGATATGTATGCATCTAAGTTCAAACAAAGCAATGGGGAAAATCTAAAAGCTAAGATTCAGAGATTTTTCTTTAGGATGTTTTTATACCATATATCATATTTCTTTAATGCCGTACGGTATATGCCACACGATTATGTCCCAAATTTGCTTCTATAATTTGTGTATTTTAGTTTTGCAAAAACATGTACACCATTTGGTTTCAGTCTCTTTAACCCTTCACTCCATAGATATTTACACATTTAATTTATTCATACCCTGCAGAAAAGTGTTCAAATTTATACAGTCATGAATATGTATCATACAGTAAAACCTCTCTATTACAAGAATGAAATGAATGAATGAATGACTTTTTTAACGAGGGTGTCTCATTTAGTCTAAGGTTAACCAGTGCAAACAAAGAAAACAGTGATAAGAAAGGTGTACAGATCCACAAAGATACTCTCAAGCTATGGGACCAAAGAAGGATTCTGATGTGTTGAAATGTGTCAAAGAACAAAATCGTCCCAAATTACTGGTAAGTAGAAATGTTATTTTAACCCAAACTCTTTGAGTCCTAGTCACGCATATATGCATAATTTGCAAACAGTGTATCTGTGATGAGTACACTTGTCCTAAAGAACCCTCTGATCAGGGTCTACACTGTTTGTCAATTTGACATATAAATGTAAAAATTGACCCATAAAAGTAAAAAATGGACTGGACTAAATTGAAAACTAGATTTGTTCATTTGAGGTTTCAGGGAGGAAAGGGCTATTGAATATCCCATAGATCTAGTCTGTTTCTAATTTTGAAGACATATGACCACTTAAGCAGGTTGATATGTCAGCCTGCTGAAGCTACAATTTTCTAGGATAGAGAAAACATACATGTATTTCTGATGATACATATGCATGACTGTATAAAGTTGAGCTATTTTCTTCAGTGGAGGAATAAATTAAAGGCAAAAAAATGTGTATTTATAAGTTATAGATTACAGACACAGCCACCTTGCTTCAGTTTTCGTCTAATATCCAAATAATTAAGGGCAATTTCTCAGGGATTGAATTTCACTTATTCATGGATTTACCTTTGTGACAATAGTTGAATTATTTTTATCATTATACATGTAATATGTTAAAAGGCATATAAAGTTCTGCAAGAAATCTGGGGGTATGACCTGCAGCTGCCTTTTCTTAAAAAGATAATACATGTCCTGTTAACCCATTTGTGCCTACCGTAGTGTCCTTATATAAAAGGGACATAGGCAAACAGTGTAGACTCTGATCAGACACCACATTATGCGGCATCTGATCAGAATCTACACTGTTTGTTGATAGAAATTTCAGTGCAAAACAAAATGAAGATGAAAATTTAGACCAGGCACCCCTCAGATAAAAAAAATGGACTCATCCAATATATTACGTATGGAAGAATCCACTGGGCGTTAATCATTCAAATTTGCAATCACTGCTGTGATGTGCATATTTTGTGACAGTTCAGTGTTGTGTTTCCTGATAGTCCAAAACATGAAAGCAATTAGTTCATTCTTTGTGAGTAACATTCTGTCAGTCAGTAACCCCAAACTACTTCTTCGGACCACGTCACACAGAGTGACTTACTGCACTTAAGAAGTCCTTGTCACCTTTCAAAGGTTAACCATTTCGCTCATAGCTGCTAGTATAAGTATTTAACCTATTATCCCATAAATACCTCTTTTTACACATTCAATTTATTCCGCCACTGAAGAAAATAGTTATAGTTAATATAGCCATGACTGTGTATCATAAGAAATGTTTTCTTTATCCTAGCAGAAGAGGCTGAAAGTAAAGCAGAGTGTGCCTTTAAGGTGCATTCTGCTTTACTTTCAACCTGCTTTAAGTGGCCGCAGAAACAGGCTATGGGGTAATGGGTAAAGACAGTCGTGCCTGTTAAACCTTTATCTCATAGTCTGTTTTTTAGCTCACCTGAGCTAGCTCAGGGTGAGCTTTTGCAATCCTTGAATGTCCGGCGTGCGTCGTCCGGCGTCAACAATTTTAGTGTTTACACTCTAAAGGCCACACATTTTATCAAATCTTTCTCAAACTTTCTCAGATGGTATATTGCCATAAGAGTTCGGATGAGTTCGATTATGGCTGAAATCGGACAATTAGGTCATGAGTTATCAACCTTTGAATTGCTGAAAATGCCATATTGAACAGTGTTTACACTCTAGAGGCCACAATATTTACCCAATCTTTCTAAAACTTGCCCAGATTGTATATCACCATAAGAGTTCGGATCAGTTCGATTTTGGTTGAAATCGGACAAATAGTTCAAGAGTTATCTACCTTTGAACTGCTGAAAATGCCATATTTAACTGTGTTTACATTCTAGTGTTCACAATTTTTATCCAATCTATCTCAAACTTGCTCAGATTGTATATGACTATAAGAGTTCAGATGAGTTATATTAAGGTTGGAATGAGACTAATAGGTTGAGAGTTATCTACCTTTGAACTGCTGAAAATGCCATATTTATCGGTGTTTACATTCTAGAGTTCACAATTTTTTCCCAATCTATCTCAAACTTGCCTTTAAATTGCTGAAAATTCCATATTTAAGGGTTTTTACACTCTAGAGGCCACAAATTGTATCCAATCTTTCTCAAACTTACTCAAATTGTATATTACCATAAGACTTCGAATGAGTTCAATTATGGTTGTAATCGGATTAATAGGTCAAGAGTTATCTACCTTTGAATTGCTGAAAATGACATATTTAACAATGTTTTTGCTCTATAGGCCACAATATTTATCCAAGCTCTCTCAAACTTGCACAGATTGTATATGACCTTAAGAGTTCAATAAAGGGTTACTATGGTTGAAATCGGACAAATAGATCAAAGAGTTATCTACCTTTGAATTGCTGAAAATGCCATATTTTACAGTGTTTACACACTTGTGACTACAGTTTTCAATGGATTTTCATCATACTTGTACACAAAGTATATAGCTATACATTCTCAAAGGAGCGCATTTATTGTTGAAATCTAATCATTGTGGCAATAGAAACCTGCCCTTGATATACTTTGAAATGCTAGAAAAAGGCTTGATTCAATATTGTTTTGGCTCTAGTTATCTGCCTTTGATGTACTCTACTATACTAGAGTAGGTCGACAAACTTGAATGGATTTAGAATAAAACGGGTGAAATGCAAAGGTAAAGCTATCAGGCTTCATTACAAATGGTGAGCGATATCAGGGCCTTCAGGCCCTCTTGTTTAGCTCACCTGAGCTAGCTCATGGTGAGCTTTTGCAATACTTGAATGTCCGGCGTACGTCGTTCGTCGTCAGTCGTTCGTCGTCCGTCGTCAACAATTTTAGTGTTTACACTCTAGAGGCCACAATATTTATCCAATCGTTCTCAAACTTGCTCAGATGGTATATTGCCATAAGAGTTCAGATGAGTTCGATTATGGTTGAAATCGGACAAATAGGTCAAGAGTTCTGTACCTTTGAATTGCTGAAAATGCCATATTTAAGGGTGTTTACACTCTAGAGGCCACAATATTTATCCAATCTTTCTAAAACTTACCCAGATTGTATATGATCATAAGAGTTCAGATCAGTTTGATTATAGTTGAAATCAGACAAAGAGATCAAGAGCTATCTACCTTTGAACTGCTGATAATGCCATATTTAACAGTGTTTATACTCTAGAGGCCACAATACTTATCCAATCTATCTCAAACTATCTCAGATTGTATATGACTATAAGAGTTCAAATGAGTTTGATTATGGTTGTAATCAGATCAATAGGTCGAGAGTTATCTACCTTTGAATTGCTGAAAATGCCATATTTAAGGGTGTTACACTCTAGAGGCCACACATTTTATCCAATCTTTCTCAAATTTGATCAGATTGTAAATTACCATAAAACTTCAGATGAGTTTAAATATGGTTGTAATCATATCAATAGGTCAAGAGTTATCTACCTTTGAATTGCTGAAAATGATATATTTAACAGTGTTTACACTCTAGAGGCCACAATATTTACTCAAGCTTTCTTAAACTTGCTCAGATTGTATATGACCATAAAAGTTAAAAAAAGAGTGATTATGGTTGAAATCGGACTAATAGGTCAAGAGTTATCTACCTTTGAAGTGCTGAAAATGCCATATTTTACAGTGTTTACACTCTTGCAACTACAGTTTTGAATGGATTTTGATTATACTTGCACACAATGTATATAGCTATAGGTTCTCAAAGGAGTGCAATTATTGTTTAAAACTTATTATTGTGACTATAGTTATCTGCCCTTGATATGCTTTGAAATGCTAGAAAAGGCTTCATTTCAGTATTGTTTAGGGTCTAGTCATCAGCCCTTGATGTACTCTACTATACTAGAATTATGAGGTTGTATTCCAAAATGGTTTACATGCTATACTGCAAATTTGAATAGATTTAGATGAAAACGGGTGAAACAGAAAGGTTAAGCTATCAGGCTTCAGTACAAAAGGTGAGCGATATCAGGGCCTTCAGGCCCTCTTGTCTAGTATTGAAGATAGGTGACCACTTAAAAAAACAGGTTGAAAGTAAAGCAGAATGTACCTTATGGCACATTCTGTATTACTTTCAGCCTGATTTAAGCTACCATCTGCTAAAATGTAGAAAAATATTTCTTATCCCGCAGCAGATGACAAATAAACTCAGGATCAAGTAAAGTCAAGACATATTCATGACTATAAATTTAAAACTATTTTCTTCAGTGGAGGAGTAAATTAAATGTGTAAAAATGTGTATCCTCCTAATGTGCTTCTATGTTAGAAGGGTTAACCCTCACAATAGTAGAACCTCATGCACATCATTTGCAAACCCAGATAACTGGATGCAATACTTTAAAATAGTTAAACAAAGCGCCTTGAGATACAATGTAAACTGGTCAGTTGACAGACAATAGATGAGCTCCATATGTAAGTAGTCAAGCACTGCAAAGTTAAGGAGAGACTCAATAGACGAGACATGTCCATTTAATTTTCCTCATTGGCACTTAATTATTACAGTACAGTCAAACCTATGTACAAAATTTATATGCATATATCTCTAATTTTATGACAAATGGCAGCTTAGCCTTTTATGCCGTAGCTGGTGTTCCGTATAAAAACAGATGGTTGCTTAAAGCAGGCTGAAAGTAAAGCAGAATGCTCCAACTTTAAGCTACTATCTGTTGGAATAAAGGAACTTTTCTTACTGCACATATTCATGACTGACTAAATTAAAGTGGGACAATTGTCATTAGTGCAGGAACAAATTCTTCCAATTTACCCAATAGCCCGTTTTTAATTTTGAAGACATGTAGGTGACTTCATAAAGCAGGTTGAAAGTAAAGCATTATGTGTCTTTAGATGCATTCTGCTTAACTTTCAGCCTATTTATATCTACCATCTACTAGGATTTTGAAACAATTTGTTATGGTTTGTAATCATAACTATATAAATGGAACCATTTTCTTTTGGTGAATGAATACATAAAAGGCGTAAAAAGGCGTATTACAGTGCTGGAATGAATTAAAAGTGTAAATTAAGGATTATCTGGTAACTGCAGATTAAACAGTGTACATGTTACTATATCTAGCTATGAATATATATAATGTAGCTCTGCTGGTGTAGACTAAAGTCATTGTCAATACAATTATAATACTACCACAGCTTGATTACATCCTGCAATCCTTTATAATTTATGTCCTGAATTACCATGAACAGTACCAGCTAGCTGTCATTAAGTCATGCTTCCTCACATGGGTTGAGTGTATGACTATGAGAATAGAAAATACAATAAATACTCTCCATTGCGAATAACCCAGGGCTCCAGATAAGAGGGAATAATGCCGCAAATACTCTAAAGAGGCGTTATGGCTGTAATAGTAGATAAATCGATATAGATAGGTAAACTGACAAAAATCAAACTCTTTTTTTGCTTATTTCAGCATCAAATCCTATGGTGTTACTACTCATTGAAATTGTCTAATGATATTACAAATGATAAAGGTTGATATTTCTCCTGCAGTTGCTCATATATTGTTGTCCTTTTCTTGTAGAAAGTGCTGTCTCCAGAGAAAAGTTTCTCTGTCTCCAAGCTTGGTATTAAACAAGACACAAGTGTGCCTGGAGGGAGAATTCGCCTGAAATTGACACACATCAATATAGACTGCCATGAAGATGACACCGGGTATACACCTCTCATCATAGCTGTCTTAAATGGTAATCTCGTGTTTCCAGATTTCATTCTCCAGGAGGTAACTTTGTCGAACTTCGATATCTTGAACTTGTTTAACTTGAGCTATCCGATAGTTTGACATATGAACTGCATTTTTTCATGCTCGGTTAAGTGGAACATACCCATATTTCAAAGTTAAAACGTGGCTTAGCCAGGTTTTAACTTTGAAATATGGGTATGTTCGACAAAACCGACTTCGAGATATCAAAGTTTGACTGTACTTTCTCACATAACTAGAAAATCAACCCCTGTTTTCCATAGCGAACAACGATAGCAAATATCCTTGTTTCCAGCATGTGTGAGATAAATTTGATGATATCACTATTTATAAAGGCGCTATTAGTCACTGGGATTTTAAAAAAAAAGCCTATTGCTTTAAAAAATTCATTAAATTGTTGGTTATTTAAAAATGGTCACCTGTTTTCAAAACTAGATACAGGCTATAGATAAAGTGGTTAAAACGCACAGTGTTCTCTAAAGACATGTGCCAGACTGCTCAGTGAAGGATAAAGCTTTACTTCCTTATTGCTTTAACCTCGTTCCTCTACATATGCTTCTACAGGTCTACTTATTCAAAAACAGTTCAAACTCGAAATATATTGATGTGTTGAATATAAGTGACAGCTTAAAGCATGATGAATGTAAAGCAGAAAAGGCCTATTGAAGCTTTCTGCTTTACTTTCCTCTTGATTTCAGCAGTGACCTGCATTAAAAACAGATGGATAGCAGTGATTTATACACATATAAGACCGCAGTTACAAATATATTATTATAACTATGGCGGAAATTGTTAAGTAGCCAGCTGTCTAAATGAAAAGTATCTTAAGTACTTATATTAAAGTACTTTAATTGCTTAAAGTACCTTTAATCATTACCCCATAAATACACCTTTTTACGCCCTATAAGTTAAAATTACTCCTTCACTGAGGAAAACAGTTCGACATTATACAGTTGAAAATGTGTATAATAAATAATATTTTCTTTATCCTAGTAGGTGGTAGCTTAAAGCAAGCTGATGGCACATTCTGCTTTACTTTCAGTCTGCTTAAGTGGTCACCTATCTTAACTCTTTGCATGCTTGCAGCAGATATATCCACCACAGTGATTGCCTTTGCAAACGCGGCGTCTCATCAGGATCCAAACTGTTTGCCATTCTGACCCCGAATTTAAGAGAAATTTTGAAAATGCTCATTTTAGAATAGTAGCAGACAACAAAAATTACCCAGCATGCAAAGAGTTAAGTGCTAGAAATAGGCTATGAAGTAATGGGTTAATACTTCCTATGTTGGACTTATGATAAAGTGATTTGCACTGATTATAATTATATACTGTACAGAAATGGGTAAAGATAGGGTTTCTGTTAACATTTTTCTCAATCTAGGTCAAGGTCTTAAATGAACTAGGAAGATTTGAATTTCAACCCTAACAATGCTTTTTTTTTTAAATTGACTTAGATCTATCCATTTATGTTTTTACTGATACTTTACTCATATACATTAATTAATGTCCCCCAACATATTTTAAATGGTAAACTAACAGTGTATACCTATTTCATGGGTCTACACCGTTTGCGAATGATATATATATAATGTTCCAGTACTGTAATGGTTACATCTTTGGACGCTAGCGGCGGTATTGTGATTATCTGTGCAAACAGTTTGGATCCAGATGAGATGCCGCATAATGCGGCATCTCATCAGGATCCAAACTGTTTGACATTTTGATCCAGTTTGGAAATGAAATTCTGAAAAAATCTATTTATAGAACAGTAGCAGACAACAATAGTTGCAGAGGAAAACATTACCCAGCATGCAAATAGTTAAAGTACAATGTGTAAAGTATGATAATGACAGTCATGTATCAATAGGAATCAGGAAGTTCCTGGGCTTTGTAATACAGGAAAGTCTTAGGGTCTCACCCCCTGCTAAGTTTTATAATATATATACAGTTAAACCTCTATATTACATAATTACAACCACTAAATCGATGGTTAATTAATTGTATAACAGACAGATGACAGCTTAAAGCAAGATGACAGTAAAACAGAAAGCTCCTGAAGGAGCTTTCTGTTTTACTGTCACCTTGTTTTAAGCAGTCACCTGTCGTAACCTACTCATAATTAACAAACTTTAGTGGTGGTAATAGAGGGGTTCTACTGTACATGAAAACTTGTGTCACTACACTGCTACTTACAACTAGATAAAGGAGCAGTTTGCTAACATTTGTTTCATTGTTTCAATAAAATTGCCACTTTTTAAAATAATTAAATCCTTCACTATTTTAAACCATTACTCAATAAGTACATCTTTTTATGCCTTCATTTTATTCCCCAACTATAGAAAAGAGTTTAATTTTATACAGTCATTGTATATGAATCATAAAGAATATGTTCTATATCCTAGCAGATGGTAGCTTAAAGCAGGCTGAAAGTAAAGCAGGCTACTGCTCTAAAATACAAATTTTCAATTTTTAGCTCACCTGAGCTAGCTCAGGGTGAGCTTTTGCAATCCTTGAATGTCCGGCGTCCGGTGTGCGTCGTCCGGCGTCAACAATTTTAGTGTTTACACTCTAGAGGCCACAATATTTATCCAATCTTTCTCAAACTTGCTCTGATTATGGTTGAAATCGGACTAATAGGTCAAGAGTTTTTTACCTTTGAATTGCTGAAAATGCCAATTTAACATTGTTTACTCTCTAGAGGCCACACTATTTATCCAATCTTTCTCAGACTTGCTCACATTGTATACATGTATTACTATAAGAGTAAGAATGAGTTCGATTATGGCTGAAATCGGAACAATAGGTCAAGAGTTTTCTACCTTTGAATTGCTGAAACTGCCATATTGAACAGTGTTTACACTCTAGAGGCCACAATATCTATTCAATCTTTCTCAAAGTTGCTCGGATTGTATATTATCATAAGATTTCGAATGAGTTCGATTATAGTTGAAATCTGGCCAAAATATTAAGAGTTATCTACCTTTGAATTGCTGAAAATGCCATATTTAACAGTGTTCACACTCTAGAGGCCACAATTTTTTATCCAATCTTTCTCAAACTTGCTCAGATTGTATATGACTATAAGAGTTCACATGAGTATGATTATTGTTAAAATCTGGCCTATAGGTTGAGAGTTATCTACCTTTGAATTGCTTAAATGCCATATTTAACGGTGTTTACACTCTAGAGTCCAAAATATTTATCCAATCTTTCTCAAACTTGCTCAGATTGTATATGACCATAAGAGTTCGAATAAGTGAAATTATGGTTGAAATCAGACCAATAGATCAAGAGTTATCTGCCCTTGAATTGCTGAAAATGCCATATCTAACAGCATTTACACTCTTGCAACTACAGTTTTTAATGGATTTTGATTATACTTGCACACAAAGTATATAGCTATAAGTATTCGAAAGAGTGCAATTATTGTTGAAATCTAATCTTTGTGGCAATAGTTATCTGCCCTTGATATACTTCGAAATGCTAGAAAAGGCTTCATTACAGTATTGTTTAGGCTCTTAAGTTACGTTACCTGCCCTTGATGTACTCTACTATACTATAATTATGAGGTTGTATTCCAAAATTGTTTACATGCTATACTACAAATTTGAATGGATTTAGATAAAACTGGTCAAACAGAAAGGTAAAGCTATCAGGTTTCAGTACAACAGGTGAGCGATATCAGGGCCCTCAGGCCCTCTTTTTTTAGCTCACCTGAGCCAAAGGCTCAAGGTGAGCTATTGGGATGGCCCTGTGTCCGGCGTCGTGCGTTGTCCGTCTTCTGTCGTCGTGTAAACAATTGCTTCAAATGACATCTCCTCTAATACCGCTTCACAGATTTCAACCAAAGTTTACAGATATGTTCCTTGGGTCAAGCTCTTTCAATTTTGTTCAAAGAATTAAAAACAATGCAGAACTCTGGTTTCCATGGCAACCAAAGTGAAAAAATAAGGAAATCTTTAAAAATCTTCTTGTCAAAAACTGCAAGGGCCAGAGCTTAGATATTTGGTATATAGCATCATCTACAGGTCCTCTATTAAGTTTGTTCAAATTATGCCCCTGGGGTCAAAATTGGCCCTGCCCCAGGGGTCACAGTTTTACATAGAGTTATATAGTGAAATTTTCAAACGTCTTTTTCTCTAAAACAAATATGGCCAGAGCTTTGATGTTTGGCATGGTGACACTTCTAGATTGCCTATACCAATATTGTTCAAATGGTTCTGGTTGGTTACATATCTAGGTCACAGGAACTAAAAATAGATTTTTTCAATGAAAACTTAAAAAAATCTTCTTGTCTGAAACTACAAGGGCCAGAGCTTAGATATTTGGCACATAGCATCATCTACAGGTCCTCTATCAAGTTTTTTCAAATTATGCTCCTTTGGTCAAAATTGGCCCCACTCTTTTGGGGTCACAGTTTTACATAGAGTTATATAGTGAAAATTTCAAATGTCTTCTTCTCTAAAACTTATATGGCCAGAGCTTTGATATTCAGCATGGTGACACTTCTAGATGTCATTTACCTATTTTGTTCAAATGGTTTCAGTCTGTTGGATATGTAGGTCACAGGAGCTAAAAATAGATTTTTTAATTGGAAACTGAAAATAATATTCTTGTCTCAAACCCTAGATCTTAGATATTTAACACATAGCATCATCCACAGGTCCCCTATCAAGATTGTTCTAATTATGCCCCTTGGGTAAAAAATGACCCCGTCCTGGACATAAATCATTATCTCAATTTTGTCAGCTATTCTCAGGTGAGCGAAATATGCCCCATGGGGCTCTTGTTTAATTCAGGATCAAAATGGCAAACAATTTGGATCCTGATGAGATGCCGCATTACGCGGCATCTCATCTGGATCCAAACTGTTTGCAAAGGTAATCACTGTGGCAGTCATATCCGCCACTTGCAGGGTAAGAATTAACGGATGTCTGCGACGGAGACCGCCAGGCAGGGTTATTAGCTGTTGTCCATGTATCTTTTCAATAGTAATTCAAGTTTCAACACAGATTTACTGAAATTAAATGTCGTTAATCTATATTTTCAGGTAACAAGGATATCATAGAGGACCTCATCTTCCATTCTGCAGATGTTAACTCCCAAGACAGCAAGGGGTAGGTTCAAGCACATGATAATAGTTAGACTGTCTATTCAGTGCTTTTGAGTTCAATTCCCCCACCCAACCAAGTTCTTTGGATGAGACCTTAGACAGATATTTCATATATCAGTCCTATACACTGAACATGTAAAAGAAACAGATGTCGCTATTGGAAAAGATTAGGGAATCAACCAGGTTCCTCTGTATCTGCCTCATTCTCAGAATCTCTGGAACATCCAATTAGTGAAAAGGTGGCATAAAAGGACTTAAATTAAAATCAAACAAACAAGCACATAGGGTACATCCTATCACCACTGAATAAATTGCATCTGCTGCCATTATATCAGCTAATGTTCTGAAAATTGTTAGAAACAAGATATGTTTGACAAATAGTTTGGATGCTTAGCAAATCTCCAATTTGACCAATCAAATGCTTGAGAACAATTTCAGACTCAACTCAAAAGCTTTAAAACCTTTGATTCTAAACCTGACCACTAAATGACCTCTTTATTCATGAAATGATCTCCCCTGTTGTGATTTTAACAGATGGAATTTATTTTTAACACATTCAACCCTAGCGAAGAGTATACTCATCATTAACAAACAGTGTACATGTGAGGATTACACTTGGCCCATGCAAACAGTGTATACCCTGATCAGAGGGCTCCTTAAGGAGCCCTCTGATCTGGCTCTACACTGTTTGTCATTATTGAAATATATTGTTAAAATCAACCCTAAATAGTAATAAATGGACTAGACTTATTTTGAAATTGGAACTATCTATTTAAAGTTTTAGGGGTGAATGAGTTATGTTTTATTTTGTCATGCTTGAATAGAATAGGAGTGATGCTAAGTAGGTCAGGATTGGTGGTGCTAATTAACTTTACAAGGACTTGATCTCTCAGGATATTATTTTGAAACTTTACAAGTAGCTTATATTAGGAACAGCCACAGATTGAAGATAGCACTTCTAGGGTCAAGGTTACTGTAACTTTAAATAGCAAAAACTTCAAGCTCGATACAAGAGTAGGAAATGAGATACATATGTTTCCTTGAAACATATACACAGATAGCTAATATTGAGGAGTTGTATGTACAATCAAACTTCGATTTCTGGAACTCGGTTAAGTAGAACATACCAGTATTTCAAAGTTAAAACGCTGCTAAGCCGCGTTATAACTTTGAAACATGGGTATGTTCACCTAAAACGAGCTTGAAATAAGGCAAATTCATGTTTCGAAGTATTGGATATTTCGAGATAAGCGAGTTCAAGATATCGAAGTTCGACAGTATTCTGCATTATTGTACTCCTGCATTGGCTTATTGAGCAATATCAAAATGGGACAAAAGCAAAATGGCTATTTGTGTTTCTTTCCGTTACACAGATTCTACTGTTAGTGTCATGCTTATCTGTGTAATTTCAGCAATACTCCCTTGCATATGGCTGTGTTTGGGGGGAAAACAGATCTCGTTGATAACTTGTTAGCCAACAAAGCTTTGGTAAGATTATGTTTACTGCTCTCAATTGTCTGTCCTTATGTCTGCCTGTATCATATGTCTTTCCCTTTGCATAAGACTGTAACTTTTGAGCTGTTTGACAGAGACTTCATGCTTGGCATAGATTCAGAGTTCCAGATAAGGGGAGTATTTCAAAAACTAAAATCTTTATTTCTCCATTAAACCCTATGGTGTCACTACTCATTAGAAGCGTCTCGAAGAGTAGTAACACGATAGGATTTGGTGCTGAAATGAGTGAGATAATGTTGGATTTGTTCAGCTTACTCCCTCTTATCTGGAGCCCTGTAGATTGTCCCCTGAGTGAAGCTCCGCTGTAAAGATCCACTTTCTCTCTGTTAAAATTGGATACATTTTGTTGTTTAACTTAGTTTTGAACTTAATTTGATAGTCACTTCTTTAACAATATATTCATAGATGATAGTGTATTTTCCAATCATCACAGGCTAAAGTTAATGTGATTTATTGATCAAACAGTCCAGATCTTGTGTTTCATGCTAGTGGCAGATATGTCTCACAGGGATTACCTTTATCCAGATGAAACGCCGCATGACGCTGGCTATGGGGAAATGGGTTAAGCTGTCAACTGCCTTTCAAACAATAAATCAGCATTCTTTTAAGCGGTTGTGATAGTGAGGTTTTACTGTACTATTTTTTCATGCATGTATTGTTGTTTGTAGGTGAATATACAGAACAGTGATGGAAATACTCCTCTTCACATAATGTGTCAGGTTGAACAGGAGACCAGAGTACATATCATGCTCAAACTGCTACAGGTAACGTCCAGATAACCCCTTCAATGACATGACATCATCTGTTTTAACCCATTACCCCCATACATGCACCTATTAGCACATTAATTATATAGTCATAAATATGTATCGTGAATGAGAAATATTTTCTATTGGATAGCTTAAGTTATGGAGTCGTAGTGACACATATATGCATCCTTTACCAAAAGTGTACCTAGCTGTGAAGAGTACACTTGCCTAATGCAAAAAGTGAAGTCCCTACAGGAGCCCTCTAATCAGGGACTTCACTGGTTGTCATTTTGCAATATATTATAAAGCACAACCTGCTGTTTTTATTTCTCAAATTTAAAATCAAGGTAAAATTCTATAAGCTTTTTCTCACATGTACATATTACAGAATGGTGCCAATGTAGATTTGCTCAACAAAAACAATAGAACTGCCCTAGATGTAGCTGCCATGTACAATAAAACAGGTGAGTCCCCAGGAACAATGGAAACAGAATGTATAGCATAGCCTTCAGAATTTATCAAATCTGGAATTTGTTAACTTTTGCAGATGTTTTAACATTGTCAAGGAATGATTCATCTTTTAATTGTGTGGTTAAACCATTGCTCAATAGATACACTTCAATTGCTTCAATTATAGCCTGTTTTGATATAACAAAATGTGTTCTAGCTTTCAACAAAACCTCTTCAACATAATAGTGGTGTCATTTTTAGCTCGCCTGTTCGTAGAACAGCAGAGCTAATGTCATACCCCCGGCGTGGGCGTGATCGTGAGCGTGGCCAAGGTTAAAGTTTTTTGGACGGGTTGTTTCAAAGCTTAATATTTGTGCTAGGGTTATAAAATTTTGTATGGAGGTTCATTTGGGGTTAAACATTGATGTTATGAAGTTTGAATTTAAAAATAATTTTAATTTATGTCAATTTTTGACATGTTTTGGACTTAGGTTTTTCTACTTCAAATCACCAGGTTAAAGTTTTTTGGACGGGTTGTTTTAAAGCTTAATATTTGTGCTAGGGTTATAAAATTTTGTATGGAGGTTTATTTGGGGTTTAACATTGATGTTATGAAGTTTGAATTTAAAAATGATTTTAATTTATGTCAATTTTTGACATGTTTTGGACTTAGGTTTTTCGACTACAAACCACCAGGTTAAAGTTTTTTGGACGGGTTGTTTTAAAGCTTAGTAATTTTGCTAGGGTGCTAAAATTTTGTATGGAGGTTTATTAGGGGTCAAACATGTTATGAAGTTTAAATTTAAAAATAATTTTAATTTTTGTAATTTTTTGACACGATTTTGACTTAGGTGTTTTCCTACTTAACACCAGGTTAAAGTTTTTTTTGGATGGGTTGTTTTATAGTCTAATACTTGTGCTAAGGTGCTGAAATCTTGTATGTAGGTTCATTAGGGGTCAAACATTTATGTTTTGAAGTTGAAATTTAAAAGTAATTTTAATATTTGTCAATTTTTTACACGATTTGGACTTAGTTCTATTGACTACAAATCACCAGGTTTAAGGTTGTACGGGTTGTTAAAGTTTAATATAACTAGACTAAGACTCAACATTAATTTAATAATAGTTCTAAACTGAAAATTTTCTTTTGATACAAGATGTTTTTTAGACTTAAACTTTAAACAGGCGAGCATCAGGTGGCTTTGACACCCATTTCTGGTTTATGATATTTTCAGTAAGAGTTAAATATTACCTACATTTTTGTCATTTTGTAACATAATATAATTTTAAATTGTGTAATATTTGTATAATTGTCTGAAATAATATGACCAAACGTTTCATAAAATTAATTCAAATAATATAACCGTTATGGTTATTATAGTATCAAAATTTGTTTGAAACATTGCCTCAAAAATACACAAAAACAGTCCAGTGCCCTTGACTTGGAGTCATTTAGGCTCGTGGTGTGACTTATCTAGTCATGTGATCTTACTGTGCATTATACCATTGTGTAGGTGAAGAATGATTCTTTCAAATGATATATAACACATGCATTTGTCACTTATACTATTAAAGTTATTGATCTAGTTGCATTAATTATGAAACACTCCTCATAGTCATGAATATGAACCATAAAAATAGTATCAATATCCTAGCAGATGATAGCTTAAGCTGGCTGAAAATAAAACAGAATTCTGTTTTACATTCGGTTGTTTGACTAATCATCTGTCTTCAAAACTTACATAGAGCGAATGGGGATTATACAGAACTCCAGATCATTCTGCTTTACTTTCAACCTGTTTTAAGAACTATAAACAGGCTATAGGGTAAAGGATGTGTTATCCATATTATTTACATATATCGGTAGATGTTTTATCCATATTTTCAGATGCTGTGTCCGTTCTGCTGGACCACAGTCATGGGGATGAAGCGTCCAATAAAACTAAAACCAACAGCCTTGCTATCATAGAGGCTGCCGAGCGAGGGAACATAAGCGTTGTGGAAATGTTTTTGGACTATGGATATGATCCCAATGTTGTTAATGACGAGAAAAACTCCACAGCACTTATAGAGGCTGTCAGATATGTGAGGTAATGTTATAGAGGCTGTCAGATATGTGAGGTACAGTTATAGAGGCTGTCAAAAATGTGAGGTAATGTTATAGAGGCTGTCAGATATGTGAGGTTATGTTATAGAGGCTGTCAGATATGTGAGGTAATGTTTGTGAGGTAATGTTATAGAGGCTGTCAGATATGTGAGGTAATGTTATAGAGGCTGTCAGATATGTGAGGTTATGTTATAGAGGCTGTTAGATATGTGAGGTAATGTTATAGAGGCTGTCAGATATGTGAGGTAATGTTGTAGAGGCTGTCAGATATGTGAGGTAATGTTATAGAGACTGTCAGATATGTGAGGTAATGTTATAGAGTCTGTCAGATATGTGAGGTAATGTTATAGAGGCATATGTGAGGTAATGTTATAGAGGCTGTCAGATATGTGAGGTAATGTGCAGGGACTTACTATTTACAGTAAAACCTCTCTATTATGGACACTAAAAAGAAGGCTAATTGAGTGTATAAAAGACAGGTGACAGCTTAAAGCAAGGTGACAGTAAAACAGAAAGCTCCCACTGGAGCTTTCTGTTTTACTGTCACCTTGCTTTAAGCAGTCACCTGTCAGAAAAACCTAATAATTAACACAATTTAGTGGTCGTAATGGAGAGGTTTTACTGTACTCCACAGAAGTGCCTTAGTGTGCCTCTATTAACTCCTCAATAGCATTATAAATAATTATTCAACGATAGTAAGAGGCCTCCACTGCCTAGTGGTATAGTCACTGTGACTTACATCACTAAGCTCTTTACGGCTGTGGGTTCGAACCTGGATCTGGGTATTCAGATATTCCATGTGGGGAAGCCTTACAGCTGGCTTGCGGTAGGTCAGTGGTTCTACCAGGTTGCCGTTTTGTGCCTTAAACTGTGCATAAAGGGCTTCTGGGGTATTCCTCGACCTGTAATTAGCTGGATGTCACGACATGACTGAAATACTGTTAAAGCTATGTAAAATCTTAAATCCAAATCCAAATCATTGATAGTATTTGCTTACTAGACTAGACTTAATTGGAAATTGGAATTGACCATATGAAGTTTCAGAGATGATTGCGTTAAACACACTTGGATGTTGGTAATTTACTTTTGTGGGTATAGAAAAAAAGAGAAAAGAGTTTAACCTTTACCCCATTGCCTGATTCTAGTTAAGAAAATAGGTGATCACTTAAAGCGGGTTGAAAGTAAAGCAGAATGCGCCTTAAGCGCATTCTGCTTTACTTTTAACCTGCTTTAAGCTATTATCTGCTAGAGTATAGAAAATATTTCTTATGAATCTTATTTGTAACAGTATGAATTAGAACTATTTTCTTCAGTAGAGGAATAAATTAAAGGGATAGATAATGATGCATATTTATGGGGTAATGGGTTAATATTTGCAATACTGGGAAAATATTACCTAGTGAAGATGTTTTGTGTTTTACGGAAATTGACTTATTCTTCTCCATCACCGTCCAAAAACAAATTTAACAACCTGCTTGTGTGCAGTCTAAGTAATGAAGTTTCACTCTGTTTGTATTGGTTTTATTTATTACACAGATTTCCTGTAGCTGAGACCTTGTTAAAATATGGAGCAAAACCAGATATACATAACGGGAAAATTGAGGTAAAAAACTACCTGACTTATATAAGTATTAAACCACCTGATTTTTTTATTTAAGATCCTAATAGTATATGGCCTATCCAATGGCTCAGTGCCTTAACCCATTACCCAATAGCCTGTTTCTAGTTTTAAAATCAGGTGACCACTTAAAACAGGTTGAAAGTAAAGCAGAATGTGCCGTAAGGCACATTCTGCTTTACTTTCAACCTCTTTTATGCTATCATCTGCTAGAATATAGAGAATATTTCTTATGATACCTATTCATGATTGTATAAATTTGAACTATTTTCTTCAGTTGAGAAATAAATTCAAGGCGTTAAAAGGCGTATTTATGGGGTAATGGGTTAAACTACCTGAGTTGTTTATTAACGAAGCTATAAGGCCTATCCAATAGCACAGTGCCGTAAAAAACCAACTCGCCCACTAATTCCTTGTTAAGACACTCTTGTCCTTGTTTATAGTCTGAATAAAAAGTGAATTGCAACTAAAACTTACACATATTATAAGCAGAGTTATTCTCCTTGTACATTACATTTCCAAAATGGGCACTGTTAATTTGTATTCAAGCTGCAGAACCTTTTATTTTTCCTGTTTAACTGCTGTTAAAAACTTATTCATTTTGGCAGATTATCCACTTATAATAAGGCAAATAGTAACTTTATGCGTAATGAAAGTAAAGCAGAAAGCACCAGGCCTGTAACATAAAAAGAACATTGAGCTTCTACCATTGTCTCGTGTTTGTTAATATTTGTTAAAATGCTTATTAATTAAATTTTGTGAAACTGTTTAACTCGAGTTTAGGAGTGATGAGTTATGTAGCCAGACAGAGGTAGGAAGAATGTTGTAGTGTTGGGTATTCTGTGATGCTGAAGGAATCTAGATAAAAGACTGTTTTTACAGAGCTGACATGTGTTGATCTTGAAAAATCCTCAGATATCCAAATTGTCTATTTTCCAAGGGTGATTACTTAAAGCAGGTTGAAAGAAAAGCAGAATGTTCCTTAAGGCTAGTTGCAAGGCACATTCTGCTTTATTTCAACCTGCTTTAAGCTACCATCTGCTAGAATAAAAATCCAAAGATTTCCGAAAAATATCTGGAGAAATGGTAGCCCTGTTTTTAACATACTCTCCTTTATGTCTCCACAATGCCAATGCTTACAACATGTTTGAGATGAGTCTGAGATTTTCACAAGCTTCTGATCGGTCAGATTTGAGCATTCTGCTCAAATCTGATCAATCAAAAGCTTGAGAACAATTTCAGACAAATCGCAAAAGCTTTATAAGCATTTGGCCAAATCTTATGTTGTGACTACTCAGTTGAATCATCTTGAAGACACGTGACACCCTAAGATTTGGAGGAGATGGACTTGAAGCATTTAGATGTTCCCATTATTTTGACATATTGAGTTGTTTGTTAGCCATGTTTGCTTTAGTTTTTCACATATGCATGTTTATCTTAATTTAATTTGTTTATTTTTATCCTTCTTTAATCCTTTTCACCAAAAATATGCCTGTTTACCCCTTTGATTTATTCTTCCACTGAAGAAGATAGTTCAACTTTATACAATCATGAATATGCATCGAAAGAAATGTTTTCATTATCCAAACAGATGGTACATGTAGCTTAAAGAATGTGTGTTTACTCTTTGAACCCTAGTCACACATATATGCGACATTTGTAAACAGCATACCTGTGATGAGTACACTTGTCCTAAGCAAACAGTGTAGACCCTGATCAGAGGGCTCCTTAAGGAGCCCTCTGATCAGGATTTACTCTGTTTGTCATTTTGACATATGTTGTAAAAATCAACCCTAAAAGGTAAAAAATGGACTAGACTAAATTGTCCATTTGAGGTTTCAGGGAAGAAAGGGTTAAGGCACATTCTGCTTTACTTTCAACCTGCTTAAGTGGCCACCTGTCTTGACAACTTGAAATAGGCAATGGGGTAAAGGGTTAAGGGGACACCTTTCTATAAGACTCCTATTCATCTTATTTTGACTTGCTGCTTAAGCTAGTATTGTAAATACAACCCTTAATACCGTACTTTTGGAATACTTGGCCGTGGTTAATAATTGGCCTGTTTGGCCACCTATTACGAATGACGAAAATTCAACACCCCAAAATATCCTTATTATTGACCAACAAAGATGTCAATTATCGCCGGCGACATATAGTTCGACCCAAACATAGGCCTCAAGATTCACACCTCCGTCTGTTATCCTGTAATTTGTGCTAGGTAAACCGTGAATGATATGCAAACACACTATTGTTTACCTTTATTTACTTTTATCCAAGTCGTTTGTGTAAGCAGATATACCAAACTATAATTTACACGAGCGTTAATTCCTTGAAAAACGAATATTCTCGAAGTCTCGAACACAAAATGAAACAGGAAACGTTCACTCTTTACCTTAGACGGTGTTCTTATTTTAAGCATGTTAAATCAATACAGCCAATGCGATAACTGTAAACCAGTCTGACTGACCTTATTATTCGCCTTACGCATGGAAACAATTCACGAACTTAGTTGGAGTTGTATTTATTTTTAATTTTTGTACTTGAGGATTTTTTACCAGATGTAAAATGGCCTTAACATTCATTCTATTTTGAGTATTTTTTCTGAGAAGAGAATGCAGAAACATACTGACATTTTCGGACATAGCATATTTAAGTCATTCTGTTTTAGCACCCGTTCTACCTTCGAAACCATTTTATCAACAAGGTATTTCTGTTACGAATTTGAGGCCCCTTTCATCAACATATACTATATGAAACAATCGTAAATTGTATCATATCGTACATTATACGATACGGTACTATAGGTGGTTTACGATCTTATATGCCATATATAGAAATGCGCTTCATCAACGCTATCGTTAATCAGACAATGGTGCGTAATTATACGATAGGTTTACGATGTTTCATGAAACGGGCCATTGATACATATGGGCGTTTAATTTTCGCCCCTTGGATCTCCGAATATCCAAAATTAAACGAACCAAAATAAAAACGATCTTTTAGCACAAAATGGCCAAATTATCACGACGCCAATTATTCCCAAAGTACGGTACTCAGTAGTCAAAAATGGACTAGACCTATTGGAATCTGGTATTGTCCATTTGAAGTTTCAGGAATCAATGAGTTATTACAGGGTTTACTTGGCGTGTTAGTTCAGCATGAGAGAGATTATTTGTTATTTCTGTGGTGATGTTTCCCATTTCCAATGTGCTTTATCAATCCTGCTTTCATTTGAGCTGTGCCATGAGAAAACGTATTGCATTGCAAACAGTGAAGGTCAAGACCAGTCAAGGATGCAGTAGCTGGTATTTGTTTACACTGTAAACCCTTTACCACATTCAAACACCTTTTAACGCCTCTGAATGTTTGCTCCACTGAAGAAAATAGTTCAAATTTATACCATCATTTATATGTGCAATATGAAATATTTTCTATATCCAGCAGGTGCTAGCTTAAAGCAGGTTGAAAGTAAAGCAGAATGCGCCTTAAGGCGCATTCTGCTTTAGTTTCAACCTGCTTTAAGTGGTCATCTATCTTCAAAACTAGAAACAGGCTATGTGATAATGGGTTAAGCGTACATCAGCATTCCCAATGTATTGTTACCTAGCGTCTTTGCAATTTCGGACTTTGAGTAGATACAAAGACTGGGATTAGAGCTAGGTTAGGTCAACACTGTTTTGCTGTGCAATAAGTTTTACTCATGGCACAGCTCATGTTTTTGTGAGGTCAAACTTTATTTTACTCTTTACTCCACAGAAAATGATATGTTTGGAAATTAAGTTTCTTTTTAAGCATTGAATCAATGTTGTCTCACATGTTCAAAATTAATACAGAAAATAGTATCCTAGGTGACTAACAGTACCACCATAGGATTTGATGCTGACATGAGTGACAGACCCATAGGAGTCATTGAAGAGAAGTCATACTTGTTTGAAATTTAAGAGATAGTCTTTATTCTACTGTCTTACATGAAGAGATTTAAAGTAATTAATTAGAAAGGAAATCAAATGTCTCGCGCTTACTTCCTCTGCAGATGCAGTTTTTGGATCAAATTACGTTTCCAGATTCTAAACTTGAATACAATCTATTCCAAATACTTTTAGCCATACATTTTATGCTATTATGTGTAAACCCTTTGAACCCTAGTCCCGCATTTAGGCGTCCTTTTCAAACAGTATACAAGTGAAAAGTACACTTGTCCTATGCAAACAGTGAATACCCAGATCAGAGGGCTCCTTATGGAGCCTTCTGATCTGGGTCTTCACTGTTTGTCATAATGCAAAACATTGACAAAAACAACCCTTAAAAGTCAGAAATGGACTAAACTAAAATGGAAACTGGGATTGTCCATTTAAAGTTTCAGGGAGGAAAGAATTAAGCTATACATGCCTGTGCCCCATCAAGCAGTGATACTTGGTATAGAGTGTTACCTTTGTTATTATCTAGCATGCCTCCAGCTTTCTATTCTGTTTGGTGTCAGGTTCTCTTTCTCTTACTATTTTTAGTCTGCGGAGTCGGTTGCCAAGCTTACACTGCCTAAGCAAGTTGCTGAGAAATTTCATACCATGTTTGAAGGTAATAATCTCTCATTATGCTCAGCAGTAATTGAAAAAAAAATCTGCAAGATTTGATTATTTTCTGGTTCAAGCTGAATTTACGGAAGAAATACATTCCGCATAAGGTTTACTGCACCCTTTGAACCTTAGTCTTGCATATAGGCATCCTTTTCAAATACAAATGAAAATGCTGATGATTTATTTTTATCTGAGTGGATCAGTGGCAAACAGTTTGGAGCCAGATCAGAAGCCTGGTTATCTGGAAATAACTGTTTCAACACAAATGGGTTTATTGAGAAAGAAAGACTTCTTCCCTACAGTAACTGTATGTTTATGGTACATGTCAATATATACATGTACTACAGTGGAGAATCTGTTATTATTTCCCGTTTAAACGCAAACGTACGCAAACGCAAAGCGCTAAAACGTAGAAAAGAACAACTTTTGGACAATTCTGATATTTCATGTTTATCTTGGTGGCAAACCATTTTGAGCCTGATCAGACGCCGGGTTACCTGGCGTCTGATCTGGCTCCAAACTGTTTGCACTGCAAATAACAGTTTTAGCATAAACGCGTTTATTGGGAAAGAATAACACATTCTCCACTGTAGTAACATGTTTTATTTGTATGTATCATCATCATCATTCTGGGCTCCAGATAAGGGGTGTATTTTAAAAACTAAAATCTTTATGCCTGCTTAACACATTACCCCATAGTCTGTTTCTAGTTTTGAAGATAGTTGACGATTTAAAGCAAGTTGAAAGTAAAGCCGAATGCGCCTTAATGTGCATTCTGCTTTACTTTCAACCTGCTTTAAACTACACTCTTCTAGGATACAGAAAATATTTCTTATGGTGCATATTCATAACTGTTTAAACTGGAACTATTTTTCTAAGTGGAGCAATACATTTAAGGTGTAAAAGGCCCATTGATGAGGTAATGGGTTAAAAACCCATGATGTGACCTCGAAGGGATAATTCTAATGAGAAGTGACACCATAGAGTTTGATTTAAACATAAGGAGAAATTGTTGACAAAGTTTAGTTTACTCCCTCTTATCAGCTTCCCTATGTGTGGTGATGTAAAGGAAATTACAAATGCTTTGGTGTCAGCCTGAAACTGTCTCTTTCAATGTGACTGTCTGATGCAGGTTGAAAGGAATGTAGAAATATCCTACATTTATGTTGCTCTCTTCTCATTGACTGCCATCCTGCTTTGTTTTAACCCTTTCCCCCATAGAAGCGCCTTTTAGCGCATTAAGTTTATTCCTTCACTGAAGAAAATAGTTCCAATTTATACAGTCATAAATATGTATCATACAAAATATTTTCTATATTCTAGCAGATGGTAGCTTAAAGCAGGCTGAAAGTAAAGCAGAATGCGCTTAAGGCGCATTCTGCTTTACTTTCAACCTGCTTTAAGTGGACACCTATATTCAATACTAGAAACAGGCTATGTGGGAAAGGGTTAAATGGCTGCTTGGTATCTAATCATGATTCCACTTGTTTGATACTCAGAGGATAATTTTAACAATTTCCTTTCCAAAATGAAAATAACTTTATATTGCTGAATTACCTCTGTATATAATAAATTGAAACATTGAAACCATATTGAATGATCCCTGTATACAGAAGTTCCCATATTGCTGTGTTTTAGAATATAAGGCCTCTGGACCCACACAGAGCCCACGGTTCCTGAAGAATCTATCTAGAGGAGCATCTTTACAAGCACAGAAAGGTGGGTTTGACATTCTCAGTTACAGTCAAACTTGCTGATGCGACCACGTGTATTAAGCGGCCTTTATGTTAAGCGGCCGGTTTGAATCCCTCCGGATTGTTTTTGCTATATAAATTGAGTGTATTCAACGACTTTTGCCTAAGGCGTCCAGCGACCGGTGTTTTTTCATCCCAAACAACACTTTTCGTTTTATTAAACGACCGCCTCGGGATTGAAATGTCATAATTGATCAATTATGTCCAAACATTTGACATCTTTTCACACTTATTTGCAATTAAGATCAGTGTTTCTCAATTTCATGAAAGGTGTGAAAACGTACGAAAAATCGAAAGTTCTTTTTTACGGGAAACATTGACAAACTCTGTCAAGCACGGAACTCAAGAAATCGATTGCAGCTATGAATATTCTAATAGGAATCTAATGGTTTGACATCTATTAATTTGATTCCGTAGACCCTCTGCTGTTTTTATGGCGACTTCCTTTCAACGCCGGTTCGACAGCCATTTTTATTTTTTGAAGAATCACCCATACGTCACGTGTACAAAACATGTGAAGTTCTCGAGAGAGTGTGTCGGAAATCCCGTGTTTTATTGGTTGGTCTCTTGTAAACAAAGAAACCGTATCCCCGCCTTTTACGTCCGGGCTATACCGAATAATAACGAGCCATATCACGTTGAAAACATCGGTTCTCGTCCGATCACCGAAGTTAAGCAACGTCGAGCCCGGTTAGTACTTTGATGGGTAGACTTAAAGAAAAGTCCATTCAATAATAGGCATGGTGCTGACAATTGTCCCAATCCTGAGACAACGGGATGACGCATCTGCTAAAGCTTATGCGGGACAATAAACCTTTGCAGAAACAACAACTGAACAAAAATAGAAGTTAGCCCAAGTTTGTGTTCTTTTGCGCATGCTCCGTCTCTCATTTTTCACGGAATACCTGCCAACATAGTAGGAACCGAAATCTTTAAATAGTAACAAAGATCATATTCCTCAAGAATCATGTCAATTTCTCAGCGAATTAACACACATGTTATCTGTTAATTTGACATTGAAATAGAGAATCGTATATCAGCGTTTTTATGGTGCTATTGATAAATTCGTACATATATCTCGTACATATATCGGCGTTTTTATGCAATAACGGATAAAAAAATCGATTGATATTAAAATGTAAAAAGGGTAAGTTCAACTGTATGGACTATGTCAAGTTATTCAATTCAGATTAAGGACGAAAAAGATAACAACCCAAATCAATCATGTTGTATTCAGAGGCCATTTTATTCAGCGACCACTTTAGAGCCGTCCCTTGGGTGGTCGCTTAATACAAGTTTGACTGTAGTTATAACTCTCTTACTTCATACCGTAACAATGTATTTTCTTGTTTTAGCCTAACCTTCATAGAAATTTGTAATCTTAACCTATTTTTCATAGAAATACCCTTTCATGCCTTAACCTATAACCCTGTAGCCTGTTTCTAGTATTAAAGAGAGGTGATTGCCTAAAGCAGGTTGAAAGTGAAGCAAAATGCACATAAAGGCACATTCTGCTTTACTTTCAGCCTGCTTAAAGCTACCATTTTCTAGGGTAAAGAAAATATTTCTTATGATACATATTCATGACTGAATAAAGTGGAACCATTTTTTTTTGTTGAGGAATAAGTTAAAGGCTTAATAAGGCATTCTTATGGGGTAATGGGTTAACTTATTCCTCATAGAAACCCTTTTGATGCTTCTGCCCTGATTAAAAGATTGAACTCTTTCAACTCTTTGCATGCTGGGTAACAATATTTTGTCTGCAACAATTGTCATCTGGTACTTTTCCTAAAATAGAATTTTTAAAATTTATTTTCAAAACAGAGTCAGAGTGTCAAACAGTTTAGCTCCTGATGAGACGCCATTTTTTTCGCAGCATCTCATCTGGATCCAGACTGTTTGCAAAGGTAATCACTGTGGCAGTCATATCAGTCGCTAGCATGCAAAGACTTAAGTTCCTTTTTATCTACATTTTGACAGGTGGTTGTTTAAAGCAGGTTGAAAAGTAAAGCAGAAATCTCCTACAAGTTGGAAACACCACTTTGAACTACATGTGTATTTTTCTGACATTTCTTTTTGTGTTTCAGACTATCCAGAGCTACCCAATGATACAAGCTGGACTAAGAATTCAGCAGAGTTTTGTAACAGTTGTACGCCAAATGCCCCCAACACAAATATTCTCGCAGGTAATGCATAGAGTTCTTCTAGGGCTTTCACTGACTTGGATATAGCTACCAAATATACACTTGTATCTATGTTAAGATCCATCGCAAACAGTTCGGAGCCAGATCAGACACAGGGTAATCCATTGAGATAAAAACAAATGGAAGTTTTAAAGAAATTTCTACAGTTTGATGGTTTGAGTTAGTTTTGTTTAAGGTAGCTTGATAGTTTCGATACTGCAAGCCAATTTTTATGCCCCCGGCATCGACAGATGCGGGAGCATATAGTAATCGTCCTGTCCGTCCGTCCGTCCGTAACCAGGTTAAGTAGATTTTACCGTTTCGTCTAGCATCAACACCGCTTACTCCAATGCTTGGATACTTATACAGTTGTTGCCTTGGACCATTACCTATCCACCAATATCACCCAACCTTGATTTTGATCTTGACCTTGACCTAATTTGGACTTAGAATATTTTCAATGGGCTATTTCTTGGTTAACTAGATTTTACCGTTTCGTCTAGCATCAACACTACTTACTACAATGCTTCTATACTTATACAGTTATTGCCTTGGATCATTACCAACCCACCAGTAATACCCAAGCTCAATTTGACCTTGACCTTGACCTAATTTGGACTTAGAAAAGATTCAGAATATATTGTCAAGGATGCCACCGGGGGCATAAGCGTTTATTGAACGCGCAGTCTTGTTCTTATTTATCATCCTGATTTCTAATTTATTCCCCCATTTTATAGCTGAATGATTTAAGTGGTACACATGTCACCACAAAATGTATTTTTAAAAAAAATATTTTATTTTTTTACGATTTTATAAGACAAATTTAAATAAAATTCAAACAGTGATTTCAAAGCCGTCTTAATTTGTAACACCTTTAAAATTGCCCATAATACACTTCATTAACATATCTAGGGATCAGTGTCTCAGATTTTTAAAATTCCCCTTCAAACTATTATTATGTAACATCAAAGTTATTTTACGGTTTAAAGTCGACCACTATTACGTAATGCTTTATAACGGACCACTGGAGCTACTTATACAATTTCTGAGACACTGTTCCCTCGGGGAGATAATACCCTTTCATCTGCTTTAAACCGCATGAAAATCGGACCCCAACCGCGAACACAATCGTTGGTCAAAGATGCCGCATGTCTGAAAATAAGGAGGTGCCGAAAACGTCAATTAACTGATAAGCGTGTCATTTTGACTGTCTGACACAGTGCGAATACACCCGGGGTTCAACTATGTCCTTTTTGTTACAACCAATATACAACACATATTTCGTAAGCTATTTTCCTTAGCTCCACCCTTAATAAAATATACCAATCATAATTCAATAATGATTTAAACATGCGAAACCCATAAATCACGCAACAGCAGCTGGAGAACGCCTCTAGCTGGTCACGTGGCTGGACTACGGAGTGCTTAATGAGGTGTGATTTATTGATCAGATAGCCGTGTAATGCGTTTGGATTGATGTGGGAGATTTTGGTAAAATGTAGAACAGAATGTCGGCTATCAAAATCGGAAAAAAAGTTAAAAACACAATTTTTGCAGTTTTAAATAAAGACACCTTAAACAGGAAAGAATAATGTCTACTGCTGTAAGATAACTTTTTGCAGGGAAGAGTGCAGACTCATATCAGACATATCCAATAAGAAAACAGTGCAGACCCTGATCAGACAGCTCCTTCACTGTTATATATAATGCATCAATATACAATAATGTTGAAGAATTGGTTAAAGGTGTTAACAGTTAACACTTGTGTTTACACATGATATATGTCTTTACAGATGATAGATGTAGGTGCTGGATAGCTGCTGAAATCCACCATGCCTGGACTGTGTTAGATCTCAAATATAACCATACCATTACTGGAATGACCATATATGGCTGGTAAGGTTTGGTGTCGAGTTGATCACTTTATCATTTACTTTGCTAGTGTCACATTATAGCAAGATACATCATAGATAAGTGAAGAGTATACTTGTAGTTTACAAACAGTGTACCTATGATCGAAGAGTACACTTGTTCTAGTTAAACAGTGTAGACCCTGATCAGAGAGCTCCTATAGGATATTTTTCAATATCTTGTTGAATAGTCAAAAGCTTATTTAGAGACTTAAATTGTTGGTTTGAATACTCAAGAGTTCATATGAGTTAAAATTTCCATTTTTATATATTTTTAGCTCACCTGGCACGTAGTGCCAAGGTGAGCTTTTAGGATCGCTGGATGTCCGTCGTCCGTCCGACCGTCCGTTCACAATTGTTCGTTAACACTCTAGCAGGTTCAAATCTCATTGGATCTTGATGAAACTTGGTCACAATGTTTGCCTCAATGAAATCTAGGTCAAGTTCGAATGTGGGTCATGTCCGGTCAAAAACTAGGTCACTAGGTCAAATTATCGAAAAACCTTGTTAACACTCTAGAGGCTACCAATTTCATTGGATCTTCATAAAACTTCATCAATATAATTGCCTCAATGAAATCTAGGCCAAGTTCGAATGTGGGTCATGTCCGGTCAAAAACTAGGTCACTAGGTCAAATCTTCGAAAAACCTTGTTAACACTCTAGAGACTACAAATTTCATTGGAACTTCATGAAACTTCATCAAAATGTTTGCCTCAATGAAATCTAGGTCAAGTTCGAATCTGGGTCATGTCCGGTCAAAAACTAGGTCACTAGGTCAAATTATCGAAAAACCTTGTTAACACTCTAGAGGCTACAAATTTCATTGGATCTTCATAAAACTTCATCAATATGATTGCCTCAATGAAATCTAGGCCAAGTTCGAATGTGGGTCATGTCCGGTCAAAAACTAGGTCACTTGGTCAAATCTTCGAAAAACCTTGTTTACACTCTAGAGACTACAAATTTCATTTGATCTTCATAAAACTTGATGAAAAGGTTTGCCTCAATGAAATATAGGTCAAGTTCAAATGTGGCTTATGTCTTGTCAAAAACTAGGTCACTAGGTCAAATCATCCAAAAACCTCGTTAACACTCTAGAGACTACAAAATTCATTGATTGTATATCATGAAACTTGAACAAAATGTTTGTCTCATTGAAATCGAGAACAAGTTAGAATGAGGGTCATGCCCGGTCAAAAACTAGGTCACACGGTGTACATGGTTACATGATTACCAGGTGAGCGATTTAGGGCCATAGTGGCCCTTGTTTATTTAGTGGCCACTTTTCAGTTTTAGCTCACCTGAGCGGAAGGCTCAAGGTGAGCTATTGTGAATGTCGGGCATCAGTCATCCATCAACCAGACAATAGAATGGTGCTTGTATTATTTTTCAGCTACGATAACTTAAGCTTTAGTGAAAAAATTCAACAAACTTAAATAGCAAGCCTCATATTTATTTCAGGGACAGTCTGCAGATGGTCAATGCTTTCCAGCTTCAGAAAGGGGCAACATTAGAGTGAGTTGAGTTCATTTCTCCATCATAGTGTTGTAAAGAAAGTGGTATATTTAATCACTGTTCCAATAGTTAGATTTTAAGTTTCATGCAATATTTTTGTTTATATCAATTACTTGTAACTCAGCATCTTATCAGGTTCCAAGTTGTTTGATAATCAGATTAACCCTTAGCCCGCCAAATAAATTGTCGTCTGCTATATTTCTCGCCTGCTTCAAGTTTCAAAGTGCTTCAAAGTTGCTCAAAATTGCTGAAAGTGTTGTCCGAGTGTCAAACAGCTTGGATCCGGATGAGACGCCGAGTTACTCGGCGTCTCATCTGGATCCAAGCTGTTTGCATATGGAGCTATAGTCGTGAGTGGCAGGCTAAGGGTTAAGTTAAGTTTTGCTCATAGAACCCTTTCCCCAATGGCCAATTTCAGTACAGGTAGTAACTAAAATCAGGTGAATGTAAAACAGAATGCACTTTAACCCTTTCCTCCCTAAAACTTTAAATGGACAACCCCAGTTTCCATTTTAGTCTAGTCCATTTCTGACTTTTAAGGATTGTTTTTGTCAATGTTTGGCATTATGACAAACAGTGAAGACCCTGATCAGAGGGCTCCCTTGGGAGCCCTCTGATCTGGGTCTTCCCTGTTTGCATATGACAAGTGTACTGTTCACATTTACACGGTTTGAAAAGGACGCCTATATGTGGGACTAGGGTTCAAAGGGTTAAGGAGCAATTTGCTTTACAGTTAATGTCAACCTGACCTACCACCTGCTTATTTCTAATGGTGCATATTCATGATTGTAGACACTGGAAGTATTTTCTTTGGTTGAGGAATAAATTAAAGGCTTAAAAAGATGTATCTTTTGGGTAATGGGTGAAAATGTTTACTCTACTATACATTTATCATTGAAAACTATACGCAATGTTCATTTCAGAGGCCCATGGTCAGCAGTTTTGTCCTCCAAATGTTTACGGATGGGTAACACAGAAATAAATCAAGCAGGTATACGAAACTGATATATACAGTAAAACTACATGTGCAGTAAAACCTCTCTATTATGACCATTAAATCAATGGCTAATGGATTGTATAAAAGACAGATGACAGCTTAAAGCAAAGTGACAGTGAAACAGAAAGCTCCTTAAGGAGCTTTCTGTTTCACTGTAACTTTGCTTTAACCATCACCTACCTTAAACACCGTAGAATTAACAAAATAATTTAGTGGTCGTAGTACAGAAGTTTTACTGTATGTCAAATATAAAATTTGGTATTTAAAATAAAATACCTTTGCAATGTTGAAGCCAGAGAATCAGAGGTCAGGGGAATCACATTGTTGGTGTGTCTGTCTGCAGTGTATTTGTTCGTCTGTTGTAAACAATTTAAACCTTGGCCATAACTAGAACTACATGTGATAGAGACGTCATAGTTGGCATGTGTACTCAACTCAAGAAGTCCTTAAGCTCAATATAACTTGAGTTATGTTAGACAAAGGTCAATGTCATTTAGAGGTCAGAGAAGCTAAATTTGGCCATATCTTTAGAAAATCATTTGATATAGATTTAACATTTGGCAATTGTTTGAACTCAGTACAATTTGGGTCATGTCAAACTTAAGTCTTGGTCATTTAGAGGTCATGGTCACATCAGGGGGCATAGTTTTTCAGAAACTTCTTAAGACAGATAGCAGTTTAGTTCTAGATAAATGTAAACAGAAAGCTCCCACAGCATTTAACTGTCACCTTAGCATGAGATTGTGATATTCAACATCATATAGCAGTGTGTTTCATTTCATTTCAGTGAAAAAAGTAACATAACATTTGCCACTGTATGATCTTAACCCTTTACCCCATAGCCTATTAATAAATTTTTTAGTTTTGAAAATGGTGACTGCTTAAAGCCGGTTGAAAGTAAAGCAGAATGCACCTTAAGGCACATTCTGCTTTACTTTCAGCCTGCTTTAAGCTACTTCCTGCTAGAATAGTGACAATTTTCCTTGTGATACACATTCATGATTGTATTAATTGGAACTATTTTCTCCTGCGGAGGAATTAACTGAATGCGCTTAAAGGTGCTTCTATGGGGGGAAAGGGTTAAAATGCAACACTTGTTAATTTCAGGAACACCACAAACATTTACAGATTTTTCTAGCACATCAAGATACTGGAGATTTGAGTTGTTGAGCAATCATGGGGGTAGATGTATATGTGTTCAAGGAATCAAACTGTACGGAGCTGATGAGAGAATCAAAACTTTGCTGGCAGAGAATAGCTTAGATCATTATGCTGATGACATTATAGGACAGGTATGACACTTATACATAGCTGATATCATTTCTCCTTAACCCTTTGATCCATAGAAGGGCCTTTTAGCGCTTTCAGTTTATTCCTCAACTGAAGAAAAATAATTCCAATTTATACAGTTATAGATATGTATGGTAATAAATTTTTTCTTCATTCTAACAGATTGAAGCTTAAAGAAACAGGCTATGGAGTAAAGCGCTATGGAAAATTCTGCTGTACTTTTAACCTGCTTTAAGCATTGATCTGGAATGCTGTACTTTTAACCTGCTTTAAGCATTGATCTGGAATGCTATACTTTAGCATTAATCTGGAAAGATAATGAAAATGTCTTCTTTGTTTTATGTTATGGACTTTGTTTAATGCAGAAATAACTAGCGATGTGAAAACCCATATCTATGGAGTAATTGGCTAAAGCAGACTGAAAGTAATGCAAAAAGATCCTATAGGAGTTTTTCAGTTTGCTTTAAGCAGCCATTTGTCATTGAGACTGCAACCACGTTGTGAGGGAAAAGGGGCCAATTTATATCATGAATCTACCCTACTGTCCTTTTCACTCAGCTCTGTCACTCGATTTTTATCGAATTTTTTGTTATTTTAAACAATTTCAGCTTTCTACCTACATGAGCCGATCAGATCGTTTTTTACGAACTCACATGCAAAGTTTGAGTAATATCGGGACCGTGAGTAGGGAGATATCCTAAATAAGTAGTTTTTTCCTATAGTAAACTTGGGATCAGCTGTGTTTGCAAATGGCCGCTGTGTGTTTTAATATTCTTTTTAACATCACCTTCAAAATAGCGATGTAAAAATCTATTTTTATCTTAATTTCACGTTTAGATTATCATTCACGGATTGACAATATCATGTTTATGTTTTATTTTAATAGGCCTTCTCCATCTCTGTAAAAATAGACTGTCCCACAACGTCACACATTATTCACAAAGTCAGCCATTTTGTAAACAACTGAGGCCTATTTCACTATGGGGAAAATACATTTTTCACGATCATTTTTCATTCACAGCCTGGATAAATCTGAAACTTTACATGTGAGTTCGTAAAAAACAATCTGATTGTCTCGTGCAGGTACAAAGCTGATATTGTTTGAAACAAAAAAAATCTCGATAAAAATTGAGTGACAGAGCTGAGTGAAAAGGACAGTAGTACTAAAATTGTATTGTTACAGGGTTTTAACACATACAAAAAGTTCCTTCTTCTGAGAGACGAGGATTTACAAGCTGTTGTAGAAAGTCCTGAAGACAGGGCTGTGATCCTCAAGTCCCTACAGAGAGACAGACCTAAAGGTACACACAAATCTTCTCTAAGAGGTTCATAGGCTTGTGGGTTTTAATGGCAGTAATTTTAAGCTCCTTCATTTTATGTCAATTTGCCTAAAATTAAAATTTGAGAAGTAAAAATCGACTGCAATTGATTAAGACAGAATGACATCATGGCAGTTAAGTTTCCATATGTGCTTAGTGGAAGATTTCATGATAGATATACAAGGGGGATTTAAGGACATTGCAATGTGTTTCTGTACAGTATAATATTTGATATACAATAAAAAAACAGTGTAGACCCAGATGAGGTGACGCGTAATGCGGTGTCTCATGAGGGTCTACACTGTTTGTCAATGTCCCCTTAACCCTTTCCCCATAAATACGCCTTTTTATGCATTTAATTAATTCCTCTACTGAAGAAAATAGTTCCAATTCATACTGTCTAAAATAAAAATCATAAAAAATATTTTCTATGTTCTAACAGATAATAGCTTAAAGCAGGCTGATAGTAAAGCATAATGCACCTTAAGGTGCATTCTGCCTTACTTTCAACCTGCTTTAAGTGGTCACATATCTTCAAAATTAAAAATATGCTCAAGTAAAGTGTTAAACAGATACTAGGCTTAAATGGGTTAATTAAGCAATCGCTCTATCATGGTATATACACATGAAAATTATCCGAAGTTTGCTTTATATTTAAAAAAAAAAAAAGACATGAAATTTTTTATGACTACAGTAGAACCTCTCTATAATGGCCACTAAAGTTTGTCGATCATTGGGTGTTTAAGGCAGGTGACTGCTTAAAGCAAGGTGACAGTGAAACAGAGAGCTCCTAAAGGGAGCTTTCTGTTTCACTGTCACCTTGTTTTAAGCTGTCATATGTCTTTTATACAATGAATTATCCTTTGTTTTAGTGGTAGTAATAAAGAGGATTTACTTTACATGTATTATGATTTTAATTCAAAATTATAATTATATTTTACTGTGTAGAATTTCATCCGGCCACTCTTTCTTGGAAGGAGGCACCAATAACAAAAAGCAAGCAGGGTGATTCCCTACCTCCGTTCAGTATCAAGTCTGCTCCAGGTGTCAAGACGAAAGTGCAGCTCGTTACTGGTGAAGGTAATTGTTGTCATACTGGCTTCTTCTTAGTGGTTGCAATTACTGATTAGCAAGTTATTGTTTGGAAAGCAGTGTTGTATTCCCGTTTTTTTTTTATCTTTTTTTTTTTTATATCACATGTTATATCAATCAATCAATCAATCAATCTTTTATTGCATTAAACACCATACAGGATGCTTATAGCAAAGCAAAATATTTATGAACAGTAGATACATGTATATAAAGGAAAGTGATGTTTAAAATTACACTTTGGTATAAGAATGCAGAAATTATATTATTGATTATGATACAGTGCTCCCTCCTTACAACTGCCCTCAGAACAATGATTCCCTCCTTACAACTGCCCTCAGAACAATGATTCCCTCCTTACAACTGCCCTCAGAACAATGATTCCCTCCTTACAACAGCCCTCAGAACAATGATTCCCTCCTTACAACAGCCCTCAGAACAATGATTCCCTCCTTACAACTGCCCTCAGAACAATGATTCCCTCCTTACAACTGCCCTCAGAACAATGATTCCCTCCTTACAACTGCCCTCAGAACAATGATTCCCTCCTTACAACTGCCCTCAGAACAATGATTCCCTCCTTACAACAGCCCTCAGAACAATGATTCCCTCCTTACAACTGCCCTCAGAACAATGATTCCCTCCTTACAACTGCCCTCAGAACAATGATTCCCTCCTTACAACTGCCCTCAGAACAATGATTCCCTCCTTACAACTGCCCTCAGAACAATGATTCCCTCCTTACAACTGCCCTCAGAACAATGATTCCCTCCTTACAACTGCCCTCAGAACAATGATTCCCTCCTTACAACAGCCCTCAGAACAATGATTCCCTCCTTACAACTGCCCTCAGAACAATGATTCCCTCCTTACAACTGCCCTCAGAACAATGATTCCCTCCTTACAACTGCCATCAGAACAATGATTCCCTCCTTACAACTGCCCTCAGAACAATGATTCCCTCCTTACAACTGCCCTCAGAACAATGATTCCCTCCTTACAACAGCCCTCAGAACAATGATTCCCTCCTTACAACTGCCCTCAGAACAATGATTCCCTCCTTACAACTGCCCTCAGAACAATGATTCCCTCCTTACAACTGCCCTCAGAACAATGATTCCCTCCTTACAACTGCCCTCAGAACAATGATTCCCTCCTTACAACTGCCCTCAGAACAATGATTCCCTCCTTACAACTGCCCTCAGAACAATGATTCCCTCCTTACAACTGCCCTCAGAACAATGATTCCCTCCTTACAACAATGCTTGCTGCTGTTCCCTAAACAAGACAATTATATCCAATCTTTTCACAGCTGCAATATTGTCTGCTTAAAATTGTTGTCTGATGTTTATCTCAAAGTCACATAATGGACATTTTGACAGGAACAAACATACTGACAAGTGACAAACAGCTTGAATCCAATTCAGACACCGCGTTATGTGGTGTTTGATCTGGATTTAAGCTGTTTGCAAATGTAAGCCAATTTCCCTCCCTATAACAACTCCCTCCAAACAACACACACAATTTTTGTTCCCATTAGGTGTTGTTGTAGAGAGGGAGCACTGCATTTGTAGGTAAGTTTGCCTGTTATTGTGTTTGTAGGTATCATAGTGACAGGAGAGACTGTTGTCCTGCTACAGTCTGACTCCCAGACAGAACCATCTATCGCTACATTCAACAATATCACCTTTCAAACACGTAAGCACTTTCACAATTGGATTTTCATCAAAATGAATTCATATAAATACCTATTCTACAATCTATTTATTTCTTAATACTGGTGTAAGTGCAACTTTTTATTTCTGAAAATGCAATGAATTTGATATTTCCGTACTTTTACTTTTTTTTTGCGTGTTTATTGAAGTATTTGTACGAAGTTATTAGTAGCTTTTCTGAAAGTTCTGTACGCCCCGTCCCTTTAATTTAGACCAGGGTATGCAGGACTGGCCCAATGCTTATAAAGCATTTGAGCTGAGTCTGAGTTTGTTCTCAAGCATTTGATTGGTCAGATTTGAGCCTAGGCTCAAATCTGACCAATCAAATGCTTGAGAATGAATTAAGACTCAGCCCAAATGCTTTATAAGCATTGGGTATGGGTTTACTATATGTTTGGTAGTTTACTGATGGACTACTTGTTATTTCAGCCGGGAGACACCAGCTGGTTATCCAGTGTGTGGACTACCCAAGAGTCTCACTGCAGACCCCACAGAACATAGAAATAAGTAAGTATTCATATTTTACATGTACATGTACATCAAATTTTGCTTTAACCCTTTTAACTCATTCACCGATGAAACTTTTAATGGACAATTATTCCAATTTCAAAATAAGTCTAGTCCAATTTTACTTTTTAGGATTGATTTTAAAAATATATTTCAAAATGACAAACAGAATAGACCCTGATCAGAGGGCTCCTTAAGGAACCCTCTGACTAGGGTCTACACTGTTTGCATAGGACAAGTGTAATCCTCAAAGGTACACTGTTTGTCATTAATGAGTATACTTATCGCTAGGGTTGAATGTGTTAAATCTACTGAAGCGATAGGCATATAGCGACCGTAATGTTAGTCCAGACGTCTGCGTCACAGACTGCATGGCTTCTTGCATACTAGGTTAACCAGATTTTACTACTATATCTAGCATCAACACTGCTTAATAGAATGCTTGAATACTTATGCATTCAATACCTTGACCATTCTCTATCCATCCATCAATTCAAACTAACAATTCCTGCATAATCAGGATTAGAATTTTGATTTTATTCAGTCCAAAGTATATGTCGGTTCAAATCCTGCTGTAAGCATACTAGTGTATTGATGTTGTTAGCGTACTAGTATTTTGATGCTTTTTGAAAACAGTGTAGACCCAGATCAGACAGCTCCTTGAGGAGCTGTCTGATCTGGATCTACACTGTATTCTTATAGTATCTGTCTTAAATGAGTCTGTACTCTGTCTTTGTGTATATTTTCTGTATTTATTTAGCCAATGTAATAGTATAGATTATAGATATTCAGAGTTGATAAAAGTTTTATATATTCATATTCAGTGAGAGCATGATTAACACAATGCTTCTTCTTCTTCCTTATTAGAGCCTAAGGCAGCATTAAGAGAGAGCGTTGCTATGGCATTTGACGATATGGAAGCCATGCTGAAAGATCTTACAGCTTCCTTGGATCCCGTCACAGAATGACAGTAGGGAAACAGTGGCCCATGTGAAATGACTTTGATTTAACTAAGTGCATGCTTATAAAGCGTTTGAGTTGAATCTGTAATCGTTCTCAAGCATTTGATGGGTCAGATTTGAGCCTAGCCACACTCAATTCAAACTCTTCATAAGCGCTCGGTCTGGTTTCAGATTGGTTTGAGATTTAACCCTTCCCCTCATCATTAGAGCTCCTTAGGATGCCTCTATCTACACATCCAATTAAAGCACCAAACACTGATATTAATAGATAGTGTTAAATACAGGTGACTGCTTAGAACATGATGATAAGTTAATCAGAAAACTCCTATAGGAGCTTTCTGCTTTACTTTCATCCTGCTCTATGCAACCACCTGGCTAAAGTTTGGAGTAAACACAAACATACAGTAAAACCTCCATATTACGACCACTAACAAGAAGGCTAATTGATTATATGAAAGACAGGTGACAGCTTAAAGCAAGGTGAAAGTAAAATAGAAAGCTCTTAGAGGAGCTTTCTGTTTCACTTTCACCTTGTTGCTATAAGCAGTCACCTGCCTAAAACAGCTAGTAGTTAACACAATTTAGTGGTGGTAATAGAGAGGTTTTTACTGTACTGCACTTTTGGCTATATGGAGGAAAGGGTGAAATAATTTCTACTGTGATCAGATTCTAAACGACTTGTGTTTTATAAGGCCTTCTGGTAGGGTCTGTTTATACATGAAGCCAAGAGCTTTGGAAATATTTTCCTAATGTTAAATCTTGCCCATTGTGTCATTCAAAAATCTTGTCTTAGGTTTTTGCCACAGTTATGGAAAGTGGTGGGAATCAGCATTCATGACCCGAACTGCTCATGTATGCACAGAGTTTGGTTCTGAAGATGGCCTCAGCAGAGGACGAAACGTCAACAGGTTAATATTGAATAAATAATGTTGAATCACCTACATGAGGAACTCATTTAACCCATTACCCCATAACCTATTTCTAGCTTTGAAGAGAGGTGACATCTTAAAGCAGGTTGAAAGTAAAGCAGAGGCGCATTCTGCTTTATTTTCAGCCTGCTTTAAGCTACAATCTGCAAGAATATAGAAAATAATTATTGTGATACATATTCATGCCTGTATAAATTGGAACTATTTTCTTTAGTGGAGAAATAAATTAAAGCCGTAAAAAGGCGTTATTATGGGATAATGGGTTAAGTAGATGTTGAGACTAATTCCTGAGCTGTATCATATGTAAATATTAATGCAATAAATTAATCTAATCTGGAAATTGGTTGTGCACAAAATAGATCTATTTTTTTATTTAGAATTTTTTTTTTTTCAGTTTCAATTGGCAGTACAAATGATTTTTTTGTATGGTACAACATTCCTATGAGAAAGAGAAAGTGGATTGGTGACAAAGTTATTGTATGTGTTATTTCTTGATACTGTTAAGTGCTTTTCAAAAGTAAAAATTCATACATTTTAATTGTACATGTGTTTTATTAAAGACAATTGTTGTTATTAAGTTGATGTATAAATACCGATGATGATGATGATAATGATAAGTTAAAAGATCATTTCAAAGAGTTTACTTTTGTATCTAAAATGCATAATACACTTTTTACTTTAAGATATAAATTTTTAAGATTTTTAGCTAATTTAGATTTATAATTAAGAACAACAATATCATGTATCTCATCTTGTTTTGAGATGCCTCCTAGTTGTGCCTGCATGCTACGCTAACAACTGTACACTAAATAAAGGTTTGAAATAGTTTGGAGCCTAAACATAAGCATTAAAAGTCAGAGTCTAATCAGGCTAAAACATTGGGTTTTTTTGCAGTACAAACACATTTGCTGGGAAAGAATGGCATTTTACAAATGCTTAACCCATTACCCCAACCTGTTTCTTGATTTGAAGTCAGGTGACCAATTAAAGCAGGTTGAATGTAAAGCAGAATGGGCCTTAAGGTGTATTCTGCTTTACTTTCCACCTGCTTTAAGTGGTCACCTGTCTTCAAAACTAGAAACAGGCAATGTTGTAAAGGGTTTAAGTTTTATAGTGTTAGATGCAACCTGTTTTGAGGTCCAGAAAAAGCTTACATTCCATTATAGTTTAAGAGAGTTTTTATATACACCAAACATTCACATGTTTTTATAATAATCTTTATTTACATATATGTTTTTAGATCTACTGGTACAAATATTTTTTACACGAAGCATGTCTTTTATTCTTTTTTTACCTTAAAATGCCATACAGTATAATTATAGCATGTGTGTAGTTAAGGTCAAAATGATCAATATCAGATGTGTTAAAAACTGCTTGGCTCAAGAATATGGTAGCAGAAAGCTCTTTTGCATTTCTTTTATCCTGCATCAGGCAATGACTTGTTTATTAACCCATTACCCCATAGCCTATTTCTAGTTTTGAAGATAGGTGAGTACTTAAAGCAGGTTGAAAGTAAAGCAGAATGTGCCTTAAGGCACATTCTGCTTTACTTTCAACCTGCTTTCTGCTACAACCTGCTGGAATATAGAAACTATTTCTTATGGAAAATATTTATCAATGTATAAAATGGAACTACTTTCTATAGCGGAAGAATAAATTAAAAGTCTAAAAAGGCGTCTTTATGGGGTAATGGGTTAAGATCACCATGCTTCTTCATTGCTGAACTCTTTGCAAGCTAGCGGAGGAATCGTGATTATCTGAGCAAACAGTTTAGATCAAGTTGAGATGATGTGTCATGTGCAATCTATTTTAAGAACAATAGCAAATGGTTATTGTTGCAGATGAAAAAAATTTCCAGCTTGCAAAAAGTTAACACGATGTTCCATAATACTAATGTTAAAGCTTTACAGGGTTTGCTGCACGTTTGTTTTGTTTTTTTAAAAATAAGGTGTTTTATAAATATTTCCACATTTGAAAAATGTTTTTAGAAGAGTCTAGTCTATACCAAATGTGTACATACGTTCTCCTTGTTGTGAGTTACATCAGCTATTTACTTATAGAGTTTCTGTACTCTCAGTGTTTATGTATATTCGTGTATTTCTATACAAACTGTGAACATGTATTAACTCTTTTAACACGAAATAACACTTGTGGGTAATTATGTTCCCTTGTGGATCTTTTTAGTTTTAATACTGAACAATGATTCTGGGTAGTTTAATAAATAAGCAAGCGGTGTAGACCCAGATCAGAGTGCTCCTTGTGGTTTATTAGGTTCCATTGTGGACCATTTTCTAAACAGTACCAAAACATGAACCAGTCTACTATGAATCCTGGGTAGTTTAATAAATACTGGTCTAAATTAGCAAACAGTGTAGATCCAGATCAGAGGGCTCCTGGGTCTACACTGTTGGCAAATTTATTGAGTATATTTAAACAGGTCTTTGGTGTTAAATGAGTTAAGAAATTATTCTGTAAAGAGCATTTGCAGACAACCATCCTTTTATTAACTTATTCACATTACCATTGAGATAAAAATCTCAATTTCATTATAAATGTTTGTACAATTATATCAACTTTAATAGTCCATTACCCACTAAGTTTGCCTTCTCACGTCTTTGATTTGTTCTTCCACTTAAGAAAATTGTTCCCCTTTATCCAGTAATGAATAGCCACCACAATAAATATTTTCTATATTCTAACAGATGGTAGCTTAAAACAGGCTGAAAGTAAAACAGAATGCACTTTAAGGCACATTCTGCTGTACTTTCAACCTGCTTTAAGTGGGCGTCTGTATTTAAAACTAGAAACAGACTGGGATAATGGGTTAATCATTAATTGCAAATTGTGTAATTTTAATATTTACATGCACATTGAAATACATATGTTCAACATTACATTTAGAATACATGTATTGTCCTCATTTACATTGTAATTGTCGCACATTGATATCAACTTAGTCATTCATTACAAATAGTGTAATTTTACTAAATATTTACAAGCACATTGAAGTTTATACATTACTCATTTCAGGGCTCCAGATAAGGGAGTATTTACAAAAACTAAAATCTTTATTTCTGAATTAAATCCTATGGTGTCACGACTCTTTAGAATCGTCTCGAAGAAACGATTCTAATGAGTAGTAACACCATAGGATTTGATGCTGAAATGAGTGAGAAAAGGTTGAATTTGTACAGTTTACTCCTTCTTATCTGGAGCCCTGTCATTTCATTTAGGATAGTGTCCATTACATTGTTAATATTGCACAAATTTTATTTCTTTACAAAAAATGTACAGCAAAAAAAAATATTTTTGTGTTTTTTATAATGTAATTTTTTCCCAATTTGTTTTGGATTGTGTCTTTATAAACACTATTAACCCTTTACCAATAACCAGTTTCTTGTTTTGAAAACATGTGACTACTTAAAGCAGGTTGAAAGTAGAGCAGAATGATGCGCCATTAGGCGCATTCTGCTTTACTTTCAGTCTGCTTTAAGCTACAATATGCTTGGATATAGAAATATTTCATAGGTGCATAAAGTTCCATCCTGTTTCAAGAAGTCATTGTAAACATCCAAAATGAAACATTTTTATGTGGTTATGAGATTTTACCATAATTTGCCATTTGTGAAAATATAAAGAATAGAGTGACAGATATGTATCAATGACTCTTGTGAATAATTCTATTGTTTTAAATGTTAGTGAAAGTTCTGTGAAATTCCTATAGGTCCTGAAGAGTTTTGTTTTATTATGTCAAAGTACACAAACTATTTTTGATGTTGAGTTTTCACATTGAAGGTTATATACCAAAGTCGTGTTCACTTTATTTGTAGTTTTTGATATCAGTAAACAACTAAATTCTTTTGGCATATTGTGTATTAAAGGGAGGTAATCAGATATAACTCATATGTATGCAGTAAACCACTTTTATACAGTCCATTCCTTAATCAGTCGGATACGGCAGCAGCGCCTAGCTAAGACACACATTGCATAACAACAGACTGGTAGCTAAACAACTCAATAGAATTGCTTCACCACCAGCTATATGATATACACTGGATGTCCTAACACTCCGAACTGACCAGGGGAATTTGCATCTTTACCAATTATAGTCATTATGTAGGCTCCCTGTTATGGGATTTTACCTAACATATGCTATATACATACACTACATACGAGAGTTGATGTATCTATAGGATACGCAGTGAATGGCATATTGTGTATTAAAGGGAGGTAATCAGATATAACTCATATGTATGCAGTAAACCACTCTTATACAGTCCATTCCCTAATCAGTCAGATACGGCAGCAGCGCCTAGCTAAGACACACATTGCATAACAACAGACTGGTAGCTAAACACTTCACCACCAGCTATATAATATACACTGGATGTCCTAACACTCCGAACTGACCAGGGGAATTTGCATCTTTACCAATTATAGTCATTATGTAGGCTCCCTGTTATGGGATTTTACCTAACATATGCTATATACATACACTACATACGAAAGTTGATGTATCTATAGGATACGCAGTGAATGGCATATTGTGTATTAAAGGGAGGTAATCAGATATAACTCATATGTATGCAGTAAACCACTCTTATACAGTCCATTCCCTAATCAGTCGGATACGGCAGCAGCGCCTAACTAAGACACACATTGCATAACAACAGACTGGTAGCTAAACGTCTGTTGTTATGCAATGTGTGTCTTAGCTAGGCGCTGCTGCCGTATCCGACTGATTAGGGAATGGACTGTATAAGAGTGGTTTACTGCATCCGAGTTATATCTGATAAATTCTTTTGATAAAACCGGTGTATTTTAATCCCATTTTATACTGCTACTTTATGAGACAAATCAAATTGTTGGTATACAATCAATATATACCTCCCTGACCCCTTGAAACTGGAATTAGACATAATTCTAGTTTCCAATTATGTGTAGCCCTTTGTTTTAATGTTAGGTAGCTTTTTTTCTCCAATACATTACAAAATGCTGAACAGTGCAGACTCTGATCAGAGGACTCTTTTAACCCATTACCCCATAAATATGCCTTTTTACGCCTTGACATTATTCCTCCACGGAAGTAGATATTCCAATTTTATACAGTCATGAATATGTATCAGATTGAAAAGGTTATATATTCTAGCAGATGACAGCTTCAAGCAGATTGAAAGTAAAGCAGAATTCACATTCAGGCGCTTTTTGCTTTACTTTCAACCTGCTTTAAGTGGTCACCTGTCTTCAAAAATTAGAATCAGGCTATGAGGTATTGGGTTAAGGGCACTCTGATCAAGATGTACAATATTTGTGTAGGACAAGTGTACTCTTTACAGGTGCAATGTTTGTAAATGATATGTGTACTCATCACTAGAGTTCAGTTGGTTAACATCAATATGTTAACCCTGACCATGCTAAATTTCAGAAGGACTTTATAGAAACTGACGACATGTAGTTAGCCCTTTACTCCATAGCCGGTTTCTAGTTTTGAAGACAGGTGTCCACTTAAAAGTAGGTTGAAAGTAAATCAAAATGCACCTTAATTCACATTCTGCTTTACTTTCAGCATTAATCTGCAAGGATAAAGAAACTATTTCTTAGAGTACATATCCAGGACTGTAAAAATTTGAACTATTTTATTCAGTGAATGAATACCGTAAATTAAAGGCGTATATATGGATATCTATTGAATAAAGGGTTACAACTATTGAAGGATATGTCCCCGTTGTTTTTAGCTCACCTGAGACAAAGGCTCAAGGTGAGCTATTGGGATGGCCCCCGTGACCGTCGTCGTGCGTCGTCCGTCATGCGTTGTCCGTCGTCGTTAACAATTGCTTCAAATGACATCTCCTCCTATACCGCTTGACAGAATTCAACCAAACTTTACAGAAATGTTCCTTGGGTCAAGCTCTTTCAAATTTGTTCAAAGAATTAAAAACAATGCAGAACTGGTTGCCATGGCAACCAAAGTGAAAAAATAAGGAAATCTTAAAAAATCTTCTCCTAAAAAACTGCAAGGGCCAGAGCTTAGATATTTGGCACATAGCATCATCTACAGGTCCTCTATCAAATTTATTCAAATTATGCCCCTGGGGTCAAAATTGGCCCCGCCCGGGGGTCACAGTTTTACATAGAGTTATATAGTGAAATTTTCAAATGTCTTCTCCTCTGAAACTAATATGGCCAGAGCTTTGATATTTGGCATGGTGACACTTCTAGATGTCCTAGACCAATGTTGTTCAAATGGTTCTGGTCGGTTGCATATCTAGGTCACAGGAGCTAAAAATAGATTTTTTTCAATGAAAGAATTTTCTTGTCTGAAACTACAAGGGCCGATGCTTAGATATTTTGCACATAGCATCGCCTACAGGTCCTCTATCAAGGTTGTTCAAATTATGCCCCTGGGGTCAAAATTGGCCCCGCCCCGGGGGTCACAATTTTACAAAGTTATATAGTGAAAATTTCAAACGCCTTCTTCTCTGACACTAATATGGCCAGAGCTTTGATATTCGGTATGGTCGCATTTCTAAATATACTTTACGTATTTTGTTCAAATGGTTTGGGTCTGTTGCATTATCTAGGTCACAGGAGCTAAAAATAGATTTTTTCTATAAAACTTAAAAAATCTTCTCCTATAGGGCCAGAGCTTAAATATTTGGCACATAGCATTATCTACAAGACTTCTATCAAGTTTGTTCAAATTATATCTCTTTGATCAAAATTGGCCCCGCCCCGGGGGTCACAGATTTAGATAGAGTTATATGATGAAATTTTCAAACGACTCTTCTCCTCTGAAACTAATATGGCCAGAGCTTTGATATTTGACATGGTGAAACTTCTAGATGACCTGTACCTATTTTATTCAAATGGTTTCAGTCTGTTGCATATGTAGGTCACAGGAGTTAAAAATAGATTTTTTCAATGGAAACTTAAAAAAATCTTCTTGTCTAAACCCCTAGTACCCTGATCTTAGATATTTGGCACATAGCATCATCTACAGGTCCTCTATCAAGATTGTTCAAATTATGCCCCTCGGGCAAAGAATGACCCCGTCCTGGACATAAATCATTATATCATTTTTGTCAGCTATTCTCAGGTGAGCGAAATATGCCCCATGGGGCTCTTGTTTATCAGAGTATTTTATGGGGACCTAATCTTGATCCAAGGTGATTGCTTAATAATGGGCTGTTTTGTTTTGTTAAAGATTTGTCAGCTTATTTTGGCTTTGGCTCAGGTGAGCTATTGGGATGGCCCTGTGTCCGTCGTCATGCGTTGTGCGTCGTTCTTCGTCGTTAACAATTGCTTCAAATGACATCTCCTCCTATACCGCTTGACAGAATTCAACCAAACTTTACAGAAATGTTCTTTGGGTCAAGCTCTTTCAAATTTGTTCAAAGAATTAAAAACAATGCAGAACTCTAGTTGCCATGGCAACCAAAGTGAAAAAATAAGGAAATCTTAAAAAATCTTCTTGTCAAAAACTGCAAGGGCCAGAGCTTAGATATTTGGCACATAGCATCATCTACAGGTCCTCTATCAAGTTTGGTCAAAGTATGCCCCTGGGGTCAAAATTGGCCCCGCCCCGGGGGTCTCAGTTTTACATAGAGTTATATAGTGAAATTTTCAAACGTCTTCTTCTCTGAAACTAATATGGCCAGAGCTTTGATATTTGGCAAAGTGACACTTCTAGATGCCCTTTACCAAAATTGTTCAAATGGTTCTGGTCCGTTGCATAACGAGGTCACAGGAGCTAAAAATAGATTTTTTCAATGAAAACTTAAAAAAACTTCTTGTCTGAAACTACAAGGGCCAGAACTTAGTTATTTGGCACATAGAATTGCCTACAGGTCCTCTATCAAGTTTGTTCAAATTATGCCCCTTGGGTCAAAATTAGCCCTGCCCCGGGGGTCACAGTTTTACATAGAGTTATATAGTGAAATTTTCAAACGTCTTCTTCTCTGAAACTAATAAGGCCAGAGCTTTGATATTTGGCATAGTTACACTTCTAGATGTCCTATACCAAAATTGTACAAATGGTTCTGGTCCGTTGCATAACTAGGTCACAGGAGCTAAAAATAGATTTTTTTCAGTGAAAACTTAAAAAATCTTCTTGTCCAAAACTACAAGGGCCAGAGCTTAGACATATGGCACATATCATCGACTACAGGTCCTCTATTAAGTTTGTTCAAATTATGCCCCTAGGGTCAAAATTGGCCCCGCCCCAGGGGTCAGTTTTTTTGCATAGAGTTATATAGAGAAAATTTCAAACGTCCTCTTCTCTGACTCTAATATGGCCAGAGCTTTTATATTCTTTATGGTGACACTTTTAAATATACTTTACATATTTTGTTCAAATTGTTACGGTCTGTTGCATATCTAGGTCAGTCCTGGACATAAATCAATATCTCCATTTTTCCAGTTATTCTCAGGTGAGCGAATATGCCCCATGGGGCTCTTGTTTTTAGCTCACCTGGCACAAAGTGCCAAGGTGAGATATTTTGATCGTCCATCGTCGTCCGTTCGCCCATCGTCAATTATTTCTGTAAATGATATCTTCTCATAAACTACTGGATGGGTTTTAACGAAACTTAGCAGGAATGATCCTTATATAGTCCTCTTTGAAAGTTATTCAAATATTTCCGATCCGTTGCATATCTAGGTCACAGGAGCTAAAAATAGATTGTTTCAATAAAAACTCAGCATCATCCAATCAGCTATTGGCAGGGTTGGCCGGTAAAAACGGGGGCGGAAAACGCCCCGGTCAATACTCCCTGAAGTGGTCAATTCCCTTTTTTGGGTAAAGTAAAGCTCTTAAAGCTTTAAAAAGGTTTAATTATAGTGTAATGATGCTTTACATATACACAGGAAGCTATTTCAAGTGTATATAGGGGGTATAGGAAGCACAAAGTGGTTTTTCAAGTCTGAAAAGACCACCCTGGTCGATTGAACTGACCACATTTAGCCTATTGGTACAATCCTATTGTCATAATTTCTCAGCTTTCCAAGATATGTTACATTTACATCGATGGTTCCAGGTGAGCGATTTAGGGCCGTATACGGCTCTTGTTCGAGTGACTGATGTACACAGGTGTAACTGTAGTTCATATGACATTGTGTATAAGGTGCTATACATGTTGAGAATAATAAACATATTTAAAGGATAATTATCTTATTATAATTTGTTCCTAGCCTCTTGAATTAATGAATATAGTGCAACTACCGAGTTAATTACAGATGGTGGAAGACCCAAGGAGCCTTAACAATGGGCTTTATGCGCTGTTTCAGCAACTGGGTAGAACTACCGACTTTCTGCAAGCCAGCTGGAAGGCTTCCCGATATAAAAATCCAAAGTGCTAAGACTGGGATTCAAACCCACTGCAGTGAGGAGCTTAGTGATTGTCACTCACAGTGACTATACCACTAGACCACAAAGGCCCCTCCTCCACAGAAGAAAACAGTTCAAATTTATACAGTCATTAATAGATATCATAAGAAATACTTTCTATATTCTAGCAGATGGTAGAAGGCTGAAAGGAAAGCAGAATGTGCCATTTCTGTTTGTACTGAAAACTTTTAATACTCGTGTAGGATTTGAATAAAATACTCAGTTCTAAAATAGTTAAATATTCTTTAATTCAATGAGTAATGAAATCAAAATAAAACTTCTTCACAATTCCAGTAATTTAATGCAATCTGATAAATTCTTTACGGTAGTAAGTCCCTTATGTGATGGGGTCAACATCAATACTCTACGTCAGGGTTGCCATTTCTATGGATTTTTCCAAACTCATCTAATTTTTATCCTGTCAGATGGTAGCTTAAAGCAGGCTGAAAGTAAAGCAGAATGCGCCATAAGGTGCATTCTGCTTTTTTTTCAACCTGCTTTAAGTATTCGAGATTAAGTAATAGAAAATTTGGAAATATTAGGATTTTTCATGATCAACTTTTGGCAGCCCTGCTTTACGTTTAAAGAGACAGGCCATTCTCTTCAACTGACAGTCTGTACCAAATAATGCTTATTTGCTCTAGAATGTTTTGATACGAGCTATCAGTTGATGAAATGGCAAATGCTTTGTGTAGAGTATAACATTGATCAACATTGATCGATACTCAGCTGGCCAGACCTCATAAGGGGGATACTGCCTTAATAATTATCAACACTGTTCAGTCAAAAAGAAACCCATTGAGAATGACTTCTTAATTAACCCTTTCCCCCATAGAACAACCTTTTAGTGCATTTAATTTTTTCATCCACTGAAGAAAATACATGTGTAGTTCTAATTTATTTAAACATGCACCAAAAGATATACTTTCTAAATCCTAACAGATAGTAGCTTAAAGCAGGTTGAAAGTAAAGCAGAATGCGCCTTAAGTCACTTTCTGCTTTACTTTCAACCTGCTTTAATTGCTTGCCTGTTGTCAAAACTAGAAACAGGCTATGGGGTAAAGGATTAATGCAAGGTAAAAGTAATGCAGATTTTACCCTACATTTAGCCAGTGGTTACTTTATATAAGTTTGACTGACTGTATAACAATCAAATGAATACATATAAAAAATCTACTTATTGCACACGTTTCTTATTTCTGCCTGTTTCTGGTACATTTCTTTTTGTTCTACAAGCTCACAATAAATAATGGCCCAGCAGTTTCCCCCCATCGTCCACCATTTATTACACTACCTGTCATGCAAATACATTCAAACTTGTATTAACCCTTTCAACACTAAGTTACTCTTGTGGATCTTTTTAATTACCAAAATGTGAACCTGTCTACTTTGAATTCTGGGAAATTTAAGAAATACTGTTTTAGATTAGCAAACAGTGTAGACCTGAACAGAGGGCTCCTATAGGAGCCCTCTGATCTGGGTCTACACTGTTTGAAAATGTCAAGAGTATATTTTAAACAGGTCTATGGTGTTAAAAGACATAAACCATTCCCTTATAGACAGTAAGACAGGCATTTTTTCTGCTGTAACCTTTTCTGTACGGAATTGTCTATACTGTCCTGGCTAGACATCATTGAAACTCTTCCTACATCCTGACAGGAGGCTGTAAAACCCAGACTGAAAGGACAGTAGAAAGCTTAACCACATTACTCAAAGTCTGCATTAAGCAGCCATCTGTCATAGAAATCTGTTTGCATAGGATAAATTTATACTTCACACTAAGTTCACAGTACACTGTTTGTGAAGGATAAGTATACTCCCCGCTAGGGCTCAATGGGTTACCACTAGTTTGATTGTAAATGATGTGCATGTACATCACAGGTTTATACATGTTTTGCTTGAGATGTGTCAGTAGTTCTTCTGTTTGCACATGTTTTACTGCTTTCCTCATATTTATCTAGAAAGGTGGGGGTGGTGGTGGTGGAGGTGGGGGTGGTGGTGGTGGCACACCCCCAGCTGGTGGCGGAGGCGGAGCAGCAGGTGGAGGAGGCGGGGCTGCTGGAGCCCCTGCTGCTGGAGGCGGGGCTGTCCCATCCACAGGTGCAGCATTATCTGAAAATGACCAAAAAAGTATTAAAAATTCAGCCATGGAATTCAATAGTAGAAACCTATTAAATACCCAGTACCTCTTAAATCTACCAATTCTTAGAGTCAATTTGTTTTCAAGGTGTTCCGATCAATATTGATTAGATGAAGTTGTCATAACTTTATTATTTTGGGTTTAAAGTGAAAAGAGAAACAGACCAAAAAAGAGCTTTCTGTACTTCTATAATGCTCCATGCATTTGTCTAAACAACTTTTTGATGTCATGTGTTATTAACTGCTTTAGTGATGGAACTGGATTATATCCTTTGCAAATAGCATAGATCCTGATCAACAGGCTCCTAAGAGTTTGCACTGTTTGTCATATATTTTTATGCCTTTCTAGTCAAAAATGTGAAAAATCTAATTGAAAAGCTATTACACAAAATAGTTTTACAGCCACTGATATCATGGCACAGACCAGGTTAAGCTATAATACAGATACAAATTAGTTAAGACTTCCTCCTATACCTTTCACCTGTTTTTCTAGTTAACTGATACATGTACAGTGTAACTTGTGTTAAGCAGCCTTTTCTGAAGACTGAAGAAGAAATACTGATGTCTACTGACTCTACTAATGCAGGACAAGAGTAAAGTAGAAAGCTCTTATCCTGTGTTAACCCTTTCCTTCATAGCTAAAATTTATATCCAAATCATCTATGTATATCCAAATGTATTTATACCAAGTGGCTACTTAAAGCAAGATGAAAATAAAGCAGAAAGTTCCTTTATTGTGTCAGCTGCTGTATGCAGAGCTGCCATTTAGGGATATCTCGTGTGTCATCCATCTGTTTGTCTGTCATGCTTTTATTTTGACTATAGTTCATGTTCTACTGATGCTTTTCAGATGAAATTTCTTTTATGGAAAGAGCCTGATGAGTGAAAGTATCATGCACAAGTATCTTAACTCTTGTGTCAATACTTTAAAAGGTGTTTTCTTTTTTCACATTTCCTTTTCCGGCGCATAACTTATGTAATACTGAAGATGAAATTACATTTATTGTTAAAGCTTAATGAGTGCAAGTGTCTTACACATGCTTCATTACTCTTGCACCAAAACTGTGTGATTTATTTCCCTTGTTTATTTAAGGAAAGAGCTTGCTTACAGCAGGTGACACATGTGTTCCGAGGAACATGCTTCTAGTTTTCATCTTGCTTTAAGTTTTAAGAGTAAAGGGTTAAGCTGCCACTTGTTTGTTGGTCTTCTGAGTGGCACATGTTAGCACAAGTTTTATTACTATCTATTGAGGTAGTCTATATATAGTGTGTACATGTACTATACTGTTAGTTAATCTATGCACACTTCAACAGAAACACTACAAACTAAAAAGTCATATTTTAACCTTTTCCCCTCATACTACCGCTACTTATCCAGTGTTCAATACAGGCCGTTGCTTAACCTTTTACCTGATAGCATGTTTCTAGTATTGAAGATAGGTGACCAATTAAAGCAGGTTGAAAGTAAAGCAGAATGCGCCCTTGGGCGCATTCTGCTTTACTTTCGGCCTGCTTTAAGCCACCACATGCTAGAACATCGAAAGTATTCCATATGATATATACTCATGACTGATTGAATAGGAACTATTTTCTGCAGTGGAGGAATAAATCATATGCGCTAAAAGGCGCTTCTATTGGGGAAAGGGTTAAGGCAGAATAAAAGTAAAGCAGAAAGCTTATTTAGGAACTTTCTGCTTACTTTCAGTCTGCTATAAGCAGTCAACTGTCATGCTGAATGTCAAATTTTCTATTGCTATAAGTAAAGGCGCTAAAAGGCAATTTTATGGGGGGAAAAGGGTTAAGAAAAAAGAAGAAAATAGCGTTAACCCAACTAAATACAATCTATGAAGCAGTGAGAATAATTCGAAATAATATAATGACTACAAATAAAAAATCTTATTAAATCATTAGCCTATGTGCAATTATTGCTATACATAACAAATAGTTATTAGAGAGATAAGGTAAGATATTAAAGTCATGTATCTGCTTACAAATGTTACAGTACAGCTCATCATGCCAAATGATCACTGATTGGCTAAATTGCTTAATATGAACCAATCAGAAAACAATAATGCTTTTCATGCTGAACAATTCTAGTTTTTTTTAAAAAACAAAACATTAGTAGTTCATTTGAAATATATAGTCTTGAAAATGTGTGTTGTCTACATATCAGAAACAATGTGAATGTCAAACAGCTTGGATCAGGGCAAGACATCTTGTCACTAAACTCATTCTGACCCAAACTGCTGGCAAAAGTCATTCATATACACTACTAGCATGAGATGGACTCATTTAGCGACATAAGCAAAACTGGCAGCAAACAAACAAAATAAAAAATATAAAGAAGCAATATGATTACATGTAAATTATAAGTCCCATTAGCATGACCACTCAAAGCAAAGGTTGCCTTTATCAGGGTATAAGAGAGGGGACTGCTTAAAGCAATATGAAAGTAAAGTAGAGAGCCCCACAGAATATGTCTGCTTTACTCTCATCTTTCTTTATGCTATCATCTGACAAACACACAATCAATTTGTCTTTGAGAGGTCATCATTGGTGAACGTTTTTTGTAGATGTTGAACTCTTTGAATGCTCAGTAATAATGTTGTCTGAAATAACTGTCCTATTCTACTAGTATTTTAATACTAAAAACCTCTAAAACCTCTTTTTTAAATATTGTCAGATTGTCAAACAGTCTGAAGCCGAATGAGATGTCAAGTTACTTGTAACAGGGCTCCAAACAAGGGGAGTATTTCAAAAACAAAAATCTTTATATCTGAATTAAACCCTATGGTATTACTATTCATTAGAATCGTCTCTTCGAGACAATTCTAATGAGTAGTTACACCATAGGAAATGGTGCTAAAATAAGTGAGAAAGTTGGATTTGTTCAGTTTACTCCCTCTTACAGTGGAGAATCTGTTATTCTTTCCCAATAAACGCGTTTACGCTAAAACTATTATTTGCAGTGCAAACAGTTTGGAGCCAAGATAAACAAGAATTATCAGAATTGTCCAAAAGTTGTTCTTATCTACGTTTTAGTGCTTTGCGTTTGTGTACGTTTGCGTTTAAACGGGAAAGAATAACAGATTCTCCACTGTATCTGGAACCCTATGATAAGGATCTAAACTATTTGCAGGGTAATCATAGTTGCATGGTTAGCATGCAAAGAGTTACGTAGACAGATATAAGTACACTGTTTTCAATGCAAGAGTTCAAACAATTGTCATAGGCAAGAGGATACAGATCTAGAGAGCACACATACAATCAACTATATTTACCTTTGTGGGTTGTGTATCAGGGTGCTTAAAATAGGAAGGGAAAATAAGGTCAAGATTGGAATATATGTCTGTACCACTATCTGGTAGACAATGGGCAAATAATAACTCTGGTGGTTCATGTCGTCTATACCAAAAAATAGCAAAGTATCCTCTAAATGCTATTTTACCTTATTCACTGTAATTCTATACTAAACTTTCAGCAGACAGCACATTCAACTACTTCCAAGCTTGATAGTAAAACTGGACATTTGGGAGATACATGTACTTAAATATTTCAGTTTATAAATAGAAATGAAATTGTAAATCAAAATCAAAATAGACAATCAATTTAGATAGAACCCTTCAAAAAGTTCATATTAAAGTACTTTTCCAAATAAAACCCAAATTCAAAGTACTTTTCATATCATACAACAAAATTCAAGACTTAAAGAGCTTTTCAAATCTGTGTGAACCCTGACTAGGCAGCCACTTACCCATAGTAGGCTCTATGCCTCTTTATTGCATTGTCAGTGGGCAATCAGCAAACATGTTTTTGGTATGAGAAAACTGTTTGATTTCTTTAAGGATTGGATTTTCATAAGGTAAGGTTTGTGAGAGAATTCTTGTTTTGTGGAGTTTGATTATGTGGGATTTCAATTTTTAAGGAATTTTAATTTTCAGTTCTGATTTTTAATTTGAACCACTAAAATGCTAAGTCCGGCTAAAATATTTGCAAACAGTTTGCATCCTGATTAGATACTGTGTAACTGTGTAGATTGTTTGACACTCATATCAAAATTTCTAAAACAAAGATACTTCGCATTCTTAATTTTGAAATATAAACAAATGACATTTTTTTTCAGTAGATGATAATGTCGCAGTGAAGGTATTAGACAGATCATGGTGTCCTTATGTCAGTATATGGGTTAATCCATTACTCCACAGATACACATTTTATTTTTTCCTCCACTGAAGAAAATATTTCCTATTTATACAGTCATGAGTATGTATCATAAATTGTGGTGTGCTTCTTTATATCCTAGTAGTAGTAGTAGTAGAGACTAGCTAAAAGCAGGCTGGAAATAAAGCATAAGGCATATTCTGCTTTACTTTCAACCTGCCTTAAGTGGTTACAGTGGAGAATCTGTTATTCTTTCCCAATAAACGCGTTTACGCTAAAACTATTATTTGCAGTGCAAACAGTTTGGAGCCAGATCAGACGCCGGGTAACCCGGCGTCTGATCAGGCTCCAAACTGTTTGCCACCAATGTAAACATGAATTATCAGAATTTTCCAAAAGTTGTATTTTTCTACGTTTTAGTGTTTTGCGTTTGCGTACGTTTGCGTTTAAACGGGAAAGAATAACAGATTCTCCACTGTACCTGTCTTCAATACTAGAAACAGGCTATGGAGTAAAGGGTTACGGAAAGAGGTTTCCAGAGGTAACACTATGTACCTATATAAATAGAGATGCTTACCTGTGCTACCTGCTCCAGCAGCTTCATCCGTGCCTTCCTTCTTGGCTTCTAGAAAATTATACAGGAATATACTCAACTTGTATTAAGAGATCACTAGAAATATAGTATATTCATAGTATTTAATGTCTTTAAGGCAGGTGGTTGCTTACTGCAGGACAAAAATAATGCTGGTCTTCTGCCTACCTTTAAATATCATAATGCTTCTTCAACCAATGCTCACTTGATACAGTTCTATCTAATTCTACAGGAAGATACAATGTAGAATACAATGTAGATACAAACATTTTGCATTCATTGATAGGACTTGTTTATATCAGATGCATACCAACTATGAAAGTAAAACTTCAAGGGACATAGAAGTTGTTAGTATTTTTTTTAAATGTAAAGGCAGATTTCCAAACCTAAACAGGGTCCAAAGTTCAAGTTAAAGGTCAATGGGGTCACACAGTAGGAGAGATTCCTTCCAATCTATTTGAGGGCACATGTTAAACCATTACCTCCTAGCCTGCTTTCAGTTTTAAAGCCAGATGTTTACCTAAAGCAGGTTGAAATTATAGCAGAATGTGCCTTAAGGTCTGCTTTAAGCTTGTCATTAAGTTTTTCTCCTGTACAAATGTCCAATGTGTGACTTTGAGAAAATCAGCAGACACCAATTTAAAGCAGACAACACTGCAGATGTGAAAAGGTTGGACATTATTGTCTTGTTTGGGGAACAGAGACAATAGTTGTTGTAAAGAGGAAATCTTTGTTCAGATGATCATTTTAAAGGGACTCGCAACCGGATGGTGTACTTGTCAAAATAAAATAAAATACTCAAATAAAATCAAATTTGTGGCATTATTTGGCTTCTGACATTAAAAAAATATGATCAGTCCAAAAAAAGTCTCAAGAAACGTCACCGAATCTTAGTTTTTTTTAGATATTTTCCATCGTTTTTCTTTAGCGACTAGTAGACAGTATAGTTGTTGTTGTTGCTTCTCTACACGGGCTCAGACATAAACCTGAGCCGAATAATGTACTATCACTCGCTACCAGTGAAGTATGTTAATTCGCTACCATACATATAGAGAGCGCTCGTAGTCGAGTGGATAAAGGTGTTTGCTTATTTTTCATGTTTGTCTCCGCATGGAGGGTCACAGGTTCGAATTCCACCAGAGCTTCTTCTTTTTTCTTTTTTTTAGAAATGCATTTTTTTAACAGAATTTATTATCCTAAACTAAATCTTACCCATTTATATAAGCATTTGACATATATTTACAAATTACTATTTTTAATGCTAAATCCAGTTGCGAGCCTCTTTAAGGAGGGAGGGAGCACTGTCCAAAAATTGTTACCCTTGTCTTTCTCTTCCTTTTCCTCAGCAGCCGTCATATCCGCCCTGAAGAATATCCTTGCACTGCTCAGTGAGTAGAACAGCAAATCAAACTCCTGAAAACAAACAAAGAATATCCTTTGCACAGCTCAGTGAGTAGAACAGCAAATCAAACTCCTGAAAACAAACAAAGAATATCCCTACTGCTCAGTGAGTAGAACAGCAAATCAAACTCCTGAAAACAAACAAAGAATATCCGTGCACTGCTCAGTGAGTAGAACAGCAAATCAAACTCCTGAAAACAAACAAAGAATATCCTTGCACAGCTCAGTGAGTAGAACAGCAAATCAAACTCCTGAAAACAAACAAAGAATATCCCTACTGCTCAGTGAGTAGAACAGCAAATCAAACTCCTGAAAACAAACAAAGCAGATGCTAAAACTTAGCAGTGAAAGAGTTAACTCTTTGCACGCTTTGTAATTTTTGTGTGTACAACAATCGCTGTCTTCTATTGTTCTTAAAATAATGTATTCAATTTTTTTCTTCAGAACAGAGTGGCAAACAGTTTGGATCCAGATGATGGTAGATGATCGCTGCTGGTAGCATGCAAAGAGTTAAAGATTTCCAATCCTTTATACATGTAGTCATATCAGGGCTCCAGATAAGGGGGAGTAAATTGAACAAACCCGACATTTTCTCACTCATTTGAACAGCAAATCTTATGGTATTACTACTCATTAGAATCATCTCTTAGATATAACACCATAGGGTTTAAAGCAGAAATAAAGATTTTAGTTTTTGAAATATTCCCCTTATCTGGAGCCCTGATATAACAAATTTGAGTGTCTTTTGTCTTCTGTTTAGGAAGTGTGGCATATGCTTTTGTTTCTAACACTTAATACTTACTTGTAGGTAAACATCTAGTCTTTTCTGTGTGAGTGTCATTGTTTGTTGAAGCTTCTCATCTGATCTACTCGAAGCCCCTTGTTGCTGCTTCTGAACTTGGTTCTACAATTGATTTTTTATTGCATGATAAAACCCTTTATTATATACCTATCGATGATTTATAGAGATTTCTCAGTTGGATAAATTTCATATGCGACACAATTGATATCATCACTAGTGATGATATCACTTTTGCAGTGATGATATCATTTTTGTGACGTCACGTTACAATATCTTTCATGACATCGCGAGTAAACACTTAATTTTGTGGGGTTTTTTCTGTAAAAACACCATTAAAATGTATATAATAAATAGAATAATCAATTCCTTTGGATGGAAATGAAAAATATATCACTCGAATGGGTTGTTATCCGGTTAAAAAAAACTTGTCCTGCGGACTATTTTTTTAACCAGATAACAACCCATTCTCATCGTATATTTTTCATATCAATCCAAGAAATGTATTCTACCTTGCTTTAAAACATTGAAAACAAACTCCATCTGAATGAAAGAAAGTAAACAGAAGGCTCCTACCATGGACCTGTTTAAAATATACTCATAACATTTGTAAACAGTGTAGACCTAGATCAGAAGGCTCCTAAAGGAACCCAGAATTCAAGTAGACTGGTTCATGTTCTGCTAATTAAAAAGACTCATAAGGGAACCTAATAACTCACAAGGGTTACTTAGTGTTGAAAGAGTTAGCACATTCAGCTCTAGCGACGAGTATACTTGTCATTTACAAATAGTGTACCTGTGAGGATTACACTTGTCCTAAGCAGTGTAGACTCCTTAAGGAGCCCTCTGATCAGGGTCTATGTTGTTTGTCATTTTGAAATATATTCCTTAAATCAACCCTAAATAGTCAACAATGGACTAGACTTATCTTGAAATTGGAATTGTCCATTAAAATTTTCAGGGGTGAATGAGTTAATGACTGCCCAATGTGTCTTCTTTTGAATGGTCACTCTATACAGGACAGACTGTACATGAAGCACTAACCTTTTCACTGGTATATCTCTCCCTGACTGACAGGAACCAATGGAGGGAGTCAAACTCATGGTACTGGTCCAACAGCTTCAGAATATAGGCCACACCTGTAACACACCAGTAACCCGTTATGTTTTAACAGCAAAAGAACAGACAAATAAACTGATGCTGAACAAAGTGACTACTCTATACAATCCTGCATTACATTCCTACACTATGATACAATTAGACAGCAGGGGCCCTTTTATGAAACTTCGTAGGACAAAAACGGTTGTAAGTCAAAACTTTAAGATACATTTAATTTCTGATTTCTCTATCTAATCCTGGCCTGTGACATCTCTTTGGAATCATCTTGAAAAGACAATCCCAAAGAGATGTCACAAGACAGGATTAGATGGAAAAAATAAAGATTGTGACTTTTATAATCTGACTTACGACAACATTTGTCTTACAAAGTTTTAAGAAACGGGCCCCAGAATCCTATAACCAGTACTACATACCCATGGCAAACCATGGCGTCTTTTACCAAAAGTGTACCATGGCACACATGACGTCATCATCATGACGTCATCATGACATCATGACAACGGCAATAACAAACAATGTTGTAGAAAAGAGCAGTATATATATTAATATTAATTTAATTCCCTATCTGGAATATTGAAAAATTATTGCAAAAGTGTACCTGTGAAAGGTACATTTGTCTAATGCAAACAGTGAAGTCCCTGATTAGAGGGCTCCTACAGGAGCCCTCTAATCAGGGACTTCACTGTTTGTCATTTTGCAATGTATTATAAAAAACAAACCTAAATAGTCTAAAATTGACCAGCCTTTGTTGTAGACTGGATTTGCCCATTGAGAGTTTCAGGGAATAATGAATTAACCCATAACCCCATAGCCTGTTTCTAGTATTGAACATAGTTGACCACTTAAAGCAGGTTAAAAGTAAAGCAGAATGTGCCTTAAGGCACTTTCTACTTTACTTTCAGCCTGCTTTCAGTTACCATCTGCTAGAATATAGAAACAATTTCGTATGGTACATATTCACAATTGTATAAATTGGTACTATTCTCATCAGTGGAGGAATAACTTAAAGGCGTAAGAAGGCATATTTATGGGGTAATCCTATAACCAGTACATACCCATGGCAAAGCCGTCATCAGTAAAGGCTGCTCCAGTCTTGTTCTTCCGGCTCATCTTCTCTTTACAGCTAATGGAATGCTCAATGAAGTTCACAGTCTGAAAATGGATGTTTTACAATAATACACTTCAACTTAAACTATGTGGCAATTCTGTAACCAATTGTTGAACCCCAGTAGTGAGCGTACATGTCATTTATGTTGTTGGTGGTGGTGGTGTACCTGTGCTTAACACTCACAGGACAGCTTGGTAAAGACAAAACGGTCTGTCAAGCTGGAGGACTGCGTGCACTCTCAGTATTCTCTTCTAATCAGACATTACATTAGTCAAGACTTCTATTTATGGAAATGTTTCCTGTTGTCAATTACCTCGCCATGTAGGCAGCCATGATCTGTCTTCAGAGGAGACATGCCATTTATAGACGGTGTACCTGTGAAAAGTACACTTCTCCAAAACAAACAGTGTAGACCCTGATCTGAGAGCCTCTTAAGAAAACCTCTGAGCAGGGTCTACAATGTTTGTCATTTTGTAGTATAGTGTAAAAATGTAGTCACTATATAGGCTTTGGTGGAAAAAAATATAGGAGAAATAAGTTCAATATTTATTATACTTCCTCTTATCAGGAGCTCGTACCCTTACAGTATTGTAACAGATATAAACATCTTTGGCAACAAGTGTTGTCCCAGATCAGAGGGAAGTACTTTGTAGAAGCTCTCTGATCAAGGTCTGAACTGTTTGACATCCCTTTAATCAGGTCTGCAGTTTGTCATAATTTTCAAATAGGTCAGCATTGTTTGCCATACCTCTGCACACTTTGTCCTTACTTTTAACCCATTACCCCATTTTTACACTTTTAATTTATTCCCCCACTCCATAAAGTAGTTCCAATTTATACAGTCATGAATATGTATCATTAGAAATTTAGCAGAAAATAGCTTAAAGCAGGCTGAAAGTAAAGCAGAATGTGCCTTAAGGCACATTCTGCTTTACTTTCAACCTGCTTTAAGTGATCACCTATCTTCAGAACTAGAATATTGGGTAATGGGTGAAACGGGTCTGCACTCTTTGCCATCCCTCTGATCAGGTCTGCACTATTTGTCATAATTTTCAAATATTTTGTGGTTGATCCAACATGAAGCAATGAAGACTGTTTACACCAAATATAATACAATACCTACCAGAGGAGGTAAAATAACAAAGAAGTTCCTCAGGTGCATGTTCTTGGGGTTACGGAACTCCGGGGAAAATACATCAACCAGCATCTGTTGATGAAAGAAGTTATATTATAGGAACAGCAAATTAAATAGATAAGGAAAAGTTGAATTACAATAGTTCAATATATTTGACACATGTTTGACACTCTTATAACATTCTCTAAAAAAAATATTCTGTAGACAACCAATATTTCAGGCGACAATCACATATCATGCAGAAGGTTAAGTATCCATGTGCCTGATACAACAAACCCCAATCTCCAGTCAATTGTTGTAATGGCACACCTTTCTAGTAAAGATATATATAGGATCTGTCATGAGTTGATGTTTAAGACAAGCTGATCTAAAACCAGACTATAATTGAAATGTTATTAAGCGAGCCTTGGCGAGCTTAATAACTTTTCTATTCTAGACGAGTTTGAGATCAACTTGTCTTAAACATCGACGAGTGACAGATTCTTTTTCTCACATAACCAACGATTTTAAGTTATTTTTCAAAGCAAAAGGCATTTTTTGGAACCCTGGTGACGGTCAAAACGCTTTTTATGAATAGTGACATTATAGTGACGTCATCAAATTGATCTCACACATGTTGGAGACAAGGATATTCGTGATCGTTGTTCGCTATAGAAAACAAGGGTAGTTATGTGAGAAAATGAATATCTTATATATGACATTGTCACTCACTGACCTTGAAGTATTCTGTTCCTTCTGCAAAGTTTTTGGCCAAATTTCCAATCACATTGTCGAGATTTCTGTAAAAGAAGGCCATTTCCTTTTTAAAATTGATATAGGCAGTTCAAATGGTATGAGGACGGGTAGTTTAAGAGAGTTTTCAGACAAATTATTGAATAGATTGACAAATAATTAGCCCTTTCTCAGCCAAAACCGAAAATTACCTATATCCAACTAAGAATAAGGAATGATACTCCTTAAAGAAAGATGAAAATAAAACAGAGAGAGAGCTCCTTTAGGAGCTTTCTGCTTTACTTTCACCTTGCTTTAAGCTGCAATCTGTATTCAACAACATTAATGCATATTTATTCATGGTGCTAATGTGGAGGACAGGTGTAAAGGTATTCTGTAGGACTTGTGGCGGAAAGGGTTAAATAGATGCCACTTTACACAATCTTTTGCAGGATCACAAACAATGTAGACAGAGGCCTATACAGTCACTAGAAAAGTTTATACCTGGCGGCTGTCTGACACTCCTGAGACAGGTTCTCCTCCTTACACAGCTCCTCAAAGTTCACAATATCCTCTAGGTCAGGTATAAACCTGATAGCATTACTACAGCAGTGTAGACCACCAGACCTCACCATACGGATATACCCCATAGCGTTACCTGTATACAAATAATTAAACAACATTGAAAACTATACAAGGTATAATTAACATTGTTTAGTGATATAGCATAATTAAACTCTGTTAGCCGTAGAAGCATTTGCACACTTGTTATAGCTAAACATCATTCAGTTCTCATGAGTTTTTTGTGGTTTTTTTTTTTTTTCAAAAACATTTTTAGATGTGCTCAGTATTTAGCTTTACTATTTCCCTATTCTTTCTCATTTTAGTTTTGTGTGTTGTGAGGTATTGATGAAATGGACCCCCAATATTTGGGTCTATGACAAAACGTCGACAGACAAAACGCCGACACGACAAAATGCCGACAGGACAAAACGCCGACGGGACATAACACCGATACGACAAAACAACGACTTGTCGTGTCGATCTTTTGTCGCATTTTTACAGGTACATGTAACTATATTTTACAGGTATTCTTCCTGTAATTTTGAAGCTTTTCGTTGAGTGTTTATAAATATTTGGTAATTACTTTTGGTTAAAATAATGAATCTAACCTCGTTTAGTTCATTTAGTTCAAAGGCAAGTACCACGCTATAAAATATGTTGTTAACCTTATTAACAAGACAGATGTCTTGGTTTTTTAATTGCCCTGACTAAAATACACACTGTTAACTTAGTTTTATCCACTTGTGCAAGAAACTTTGTATGAGACCATGATATTTCAAGAAAGCATGATGTTTAAAACCAATAGAAATGTTATAATAGAACAAATCTATTTATTCCATGAAAAATGTTCAGGGATTACTCCTAATCCATGATTACACTTAATCCCTGTAACATATATACATGTATATTCAGAGACAGTGTAAAGCCAGTGGCTTTATACTGTCTCTGGTATATTCAAAGATGAGTTTCAGGTAAATAAACTTTGTCGACGTTTGTCGATGTTTGTCGGTCTTTCTGTCGATCTTTTTTGTCAATGTTTTGTCACGTCGGCGTTTTGTCTTGTCGATGATATGTCGTGTCGGCGTTTTGTCTGTCGACGTTTTGTCGCGCTCCCCAATATTTGCTGGATATATTACTTTATAAAGGCAGACCTGTGTGATGGTGATGTATTTCATATGCCACTGAAAAAAGTTTCCGACATGCATCAAGATCATAATATATAATAAATTTCTTAGTAACAGAATAGCAAATACAGTAAAAACTCTCTGTTACAACCACAAAATTGTGTTAGTTATTAGGCACTTACAATAGGTGACTGCTTAATGCAAAGTGACAGTAAAACAGAAAGCTCCTTAAGGGGCTTTCTGTTTTACTGTCACCTGTATTTTATACAATCAATTAGCCATCATTTTAGTGGTGGTAATAGAGAGATTTTACTGTAATTCGTAATAAAGTAATGAACACTTCTTGTCTATGAGCATTTGTACTAACCGAGTTTTAATGTATCAGTTTATCACGTACCTATCACCTATCAGTTTATCACATACCTATTTGGGTAATGAGAGTTCTGAACTGATCCAGGTAGCTCTCACCATCAGGAGTCAAACCAAGCTTCCTAATGCCTTTGTTAAACTTCTCAGCTCGCTCATACGGGTACTGATAAAGAAAGAACAAATTTGTTACCATGACTGATGGTAAATCGATAGAAACTTTGGTATTTAACCCATTACCCCATAAATATGCTTTTTACGCCTTAAATTTATTTCTCCACTGAGGAAAATCGTTCTAATTTATACAGTTATGAATATGTACCGTACAAAATATTTTCTATATTCTAGCAGATGGTATCTTAAAGTAGGCTGAAAGTAAAGCAGAATGTGCCTTAAGGCACATTCTACTTTACTTTCAGCCTGCTTTAAGTGACCACCTTTCATCAAAACTGGAAACAGACCATATGATAACCAGCAATCACCTGGCTTACTCACAATTGGGCATAGGACATAGAAACAAGAAGTTTATTTTCCAATCTCATTTCTCTTCTATCTATAACATTAGAGCTGAATAACAAAAGTATATGACCTACCTTTTGATCAGTTTGCATGTGATTCTCTTTGAAAAACTTCCAATCCTGAAAGATAAAATTGTTACATATACATGTATGTTACTTTAATAAATTAAATTGACTCAATCACCATCTCATACTACATGTATATGTTTATACTACTCTATATGGACAACAATCAAATCAAAAGAGTTTGAGGTAGTCTTTCACAAGCACTCTATAAAACCTCTCTATAATTACCATTATCTTTAGGTGAAATTTTCAGCGCTAAAGACAGGAGGTTGCTTAAAACAAGATGAAACTAAAACAGAAAGGTTCTTTTGGAGCTTTCTGCTTTACTTTTATCTTGCTTTCAGCTGTCACCTGTCTCTACTTGATTTTTTTGTGGCTGTAGTACAGAAGTTTTACTGCTCTCTGTAACTTGAAATACCTGTACATAGAATTCTGTCATTATGACTCAAAGAAAGCTCCTTGTTTGTGCTACAGACAGATGCCAGTTTACCATAGAATGTGAGTATGATTTAAACACAATCTTCCTAGAGAAGAGATGTTTTCTGCTGAACTTTCATTCTGCTGAACTTTCATTTTGCTTTCATTGGTCATAATAGTGTTTTGTGTGTACTTTTAGAATATACAGCGCTCCCTATCTACAACGGCCCTCCCATCAACGACTCCCTCCTTACAACGACCTTTGTAGCAGTTCCCTAAACAGGACAAGAATGTCCAACCTATATACGACTGCAATGTCGTCTGCTTCAAATTGTCGTCTGCTGTTATTCTCAAAGTTACATAATGGACATTTTAACAGAAAAACACTAAATGACGAGTGACAAACAGCTTGAATCCAGATCAGACGCCGCGTTACGCGTTTGCAAAGTTCCTTCCCTATAACGACTCCCTTCGAACAACGCACATAATTTTTGTGTCCCATTGGGTGTCGTTGTAGAGAGGGAGCGCTGTAATACAGGTCACATACATTTATTCTGACCAACTTAGGTACTACAGTGCTCCCTCTTACATAGCCCACTGATCAATGATTCCCTCTTTTCAACAACACTTGCAGCTGTTCCCAAAAGAAGACAGTTATGTCTAACTTTTTCACATCTGCACTGTTCTTTTCCCAGCCTCTTCATACCCAACAGTCAAATGGAACTTCAAAATCACTACAGTGTATAAACTACGATTCTTGACACAGTTGTCAGATGATAATATGGACTGTTGTCCTGTTTCATGCACCATTTTACAACAGATTAAATCTTAAGATACAGTAAAATTAAAATACAACAATAACAACAATTAGTAACTGCAAAATAAGTTAGTCTTAACCTACCTTAATTAGTTTTGACTTGATGTGTTCATCATACATGAACTGGGAAAAGATGAAGAACTTCTTCCGCAAAAACTGGTAGGTGAAGTTGACCTGAAAATACACGTGATGGTATATGTAGTGTCTAACATGTTTGTGTGCATCTCATCTGGATACAAACTGTATAGTATGCAAACGTCATTGCTTTATAACAGGGATTAACCCATTACCTCATAGCCAGTTTCTAGTTTTGGAGACATGTGACCACTTAAAGCAGATTGAAAGTAAAGCAGAATGCGCCTTAAGGCGCATTCTGCTTTACTTTCAGCCTGCTTTAAGCTACCATCTGCTAGAATACAGAAAATGTTCTTATGATACATATTCATGACTGTATAAAATGGAACTATTTTCTTCAGTGAAGGAATAAATCAAAGGCGTAAAAAGGTGTATTTATTGGATAATGGGTTAAGTGCATTTCAGACTTTCTCATGCATTTTCCACCTTGTGTCATTTATATCAGACAAATTACCTAACACTACGTCAATTTGGCCTTAGACTAAATATGTTTAGTCCTTATCAGAAAGACATTTGATGTAGGATTTATTTGCCATTTTTCTATATGTTAATGTCTTTGTGGTCAATATTGTACTATACAACCATTTGCTGAAGAAACATGGATTATTTTAACCCTTTCAACACCATGGACCTGCTAAAACAAATACTCACTGCATTTGCAAGTAGTTTAGACAGGTCTACACTGTTTGCTAGTTTAGACCAATATTTAATATCAGCCTGCTTTAAGCTACCATCTGCTAGGATATAGAAAGTATTTCTCACAATACATATTCATGGCTGTTTAACCCTTTCAACCCTAAATTTCTCTTGTGTGTATTTATAATCCTTTTGGACTCTTCTAGTACAAACATTTTGAACCAGTCTACTGTTGCATTTTTGGTATGACAACAAAAACCAATGAAACTATCAAACTGTGCAGACCCTAATCAGAGGGCTCTGATCTGAGCCCTCTGATTAGGGTCTACACTGTTTGCATATGTAATCTGTAATCTCTACAGAGGGTTGTAGGGTTTAAAGGGTTAAACAGGAAATATTTTCTTCAATGGAGGAATGAATAAAAGGCGTAAAAAAAACATATTTATGGAGTTAAAGTGTACTATTCCACCAAAACCTACGGTAGTATTCATTATTCCAATGCCATGTGTTCTGATGGAGTTTGCCACATGACGAATGTTGATAGTGTTCAAATGTTTGTTGTTACTGGACCTCTCCACAAATATCTGGAATGGATAAAGGTACATACTATAAGACAGCAAAACACCCTTAAATGCAAGTTTCTGTCATAAATCATTGATGATGCATAGAATCCCGCTTAACCCTTTGAACCCTAGTCCCGCATATAGGCGTCATTTTCAAACAGTGTACATGTGAATAGTACACTTGTCCTACGCAAACAGTGAAGACCCAGATCAGAGGGCTCCGAAAGGAGCCCTCTGATCAGGGTCTTCACTGTTTGTCATAATGCAAAACATTGACAAAAACAACCCTTTAAAATCAGAAATGGACTAGAGTCAAATGGAAACTTGAATTGTTTATTTCAAGTTTCAGGGAGGAAAGAGTTAAGACAAGTTACAGCTTAACCCTTTCATTGTCAAATTCATCTTGAGTTTTTTACCCCTTCACTGCCATATTGTAGTCTGCTTCAATACTGTTGTCTGTACTATTATTTCAAAGTTAGATTTAAGGCATAATTTCAAAAAAGAGTGTCAAGTAGTTCGGATTCTGATCAGATGCTGCATAACACGGAGTCTGATCAGGATCTAAACTATTTGCAAATGTGCCTTTGGCATCATTGACAGTGACTGAGTTAAAGCAGGACAATATAAAACGTTCCAATTGTTGTGATATGTACTAAAGACTTATGGCCCTGATTTAGGTGGGAATTTAAACTCAACTTTGTATATAACTCCGACACAAACTGAGAGGTCTCACCTGATTATTGAGGTTGTACAGGTACTTGGAGACGAACAAGTGGATGTTTCTCATGATCTCCAACACATCAAGGCCCTGTGGATAGAGACAATACAGTTTACACAAACTGATGAATTGTGTTAACTCTTTCCTCCCTGAAACTTTAAATGGACAATTCCAGTTTCCATCTAAGTCTAGTCCATTTCTGACTTTAAAGGGTTGTTTTTGTCAATGTTTGGCATTGTGACAAACAGTGAAGACCCTGATCAGAGGGCTCCTTTCGGAGCCCTCTGATCTGGGTCTTCACTGTTTGTATAGGACATGTGTACTATTCACATGTACACTGTTTGAAAAGGACGCCTATATGCGGGACTAGGGTTCAAAGAGTTAAAGACAGGGAGCTGCTTTATCCATTACTCTATAAATACGACTTCTTACGCCTTCTAGTTATTTCTACACAAAGGAAAGTAGTTCACAATCTATGAAGTTCTTAACATGAAATGCAGAAAGCATTTTTAATATCTGTCCAGCTTGTAGATTACAGTAGGCTGAAAGTAAAGCAGAATGCTCCTACTTTCCATCTGTTTTAATCCTTTCCTCCCTGAAACCTAAAATGTACAACTCTAGTTTTCAATTTAGTCTAGTCCTTTTTTGTCATTTTAGGGTTGATTTTCACAATACATGTCAAAATGACAAACAGTGTAGACCCTGATCAGGGGGCTCCTTAAGGAGCCCTCTGACCAGGCTCTACACTGTTTGCATAGGACAAGTGTACTCCTCACTGGTACACTTCTTGCAAATGACACATATATGCATGACTAGGGATCACAGAGTCAATTGGTCACCTGTCTTAAAAACTAGGAGCAGACTATTGGGTAAATGTTTCTGGTTAACCTTTATTATACTAGAGTGGTTACAACTAGATCTAGTTACAACTTTACCTGTTCCAGGGTCTGGCTAGGCAGGTGGGAGTCCAGTAGTGAGAGGCCGTACTTCTGTTCTGCCATATTCTTCATCTCCCCATATGTCTTCCAGTCATGAAGGGCCACAGTGGTCAAGTTGTAGAAAGTTTTGTTCAAATAGTGCTCAACATAGGCTGTAAATAACAAGAATTCAATGCAGCCGCTGACATACACAGGAAAACCAATACTGTAGTCTCACTTTCGTTTCTTCATAGTGGCGAGGCAAACAAGGGGGAAGGGTCGGATCTAATGTTGTTATAACTTGTGACCCAACCCCAATTCCATTTTTATATGAAGGAATAAAAAAAATATGTTTAAACTAACAAGGTGGAAAGGTCATACTTTTAACAATCATCTTGCCATATTGTTTGCTTCAAAAATGATCATCAAATCTTTAATAAATCTTTGTTTTATTGAAATTTTTTTGGAAGAAATCTAAAGAAGCTCTAATATGAAAATCAGTTCCATGGGAAGAAGAAGAAGTAATTTGATCTTGATCCAAACTGTTTGCAAACTCAAATAATAAGTCTCAATGAGCAATTAACCTTATACTTCATAAATACCCGTTTTAGTGCATTTAATTTATTCCTTAATTAACTGAACAAAATAGTTCCATTTTATACAGTAATGAGTATTATGAAAAGAAATATTTTTCTATGTTCTAGTAAATAGTAGCTTAAAGAAGGCTTAAAGTAAAGCAGAATGCGCCTTAAGGCCCATTCAGCTTTACTTTCAGCCTGCTTTAACCCTTTCCCACATAGCATATCTCTAGTATTGAATATAGGTGTCCACTTAAAGCAGGTTGAAAGTAAAGCAGAATGCGCTTTAAGCGCATTCTGCTTTACTTTCAGCCTGCTTTAAGCTATCATCTGCTAGAATATAGAAAATATTTTGTATTATACATATTTATGAATGTATAAATTGGAACTATTTTCTTCAAGGCAAGAATAAACTGAATGCGCTAAAAGGCACTTCTATGGGGGAAAGGGTTAAGTGATCACCTATATTTAATACTAAAACAGGCTATGGAGTAAAGGGTCAACCTGTACACCGGCACTGAAGCCTGTGACCTACCTTTAACATTGATGTACTTGTCAAACAGTCGTATTGGACGGAGTCTGAGTAGATGAGACAGGTCCCGGAGCCCCACCTTGAAAGGGTTTCTATCATCTAACTGTAGGTGACTGTGGATGTGTAACCTCAGATCAGTCTCAATACTCGTACACAGGGGATCTAGGATATTCTATGAAGACATTAAAAAACAACTTGAGAAGTTGGACCAGGTCTGTAGATACAAAAGGTTAAAAATTTACTAAAAAGTCCAACAGTTTCTTCTTCATTCTACATTTTCTCTTCTGAATCTTCGTCAAACCATGTGTGACTATTCATTAAAATCATCACACAGACCTTTCCACACCTTTACATATACCTCACAGTAATGCCTTTTCAAGATTCTGCCTTGTCCATTTCCTACATCCTACCAAGAACCTGCTCAACCAATAATCCCATAAAGAAACATTTTAATGCTTCTAATTTTGTATATACTAAGAAAAGTAGTGTCCCACAATGAAGTTCATAATATGAAATATCAATACATGTAGCATTTCCAGTTATTGTAGTTACCTGTTTTAGTTGGTCATAGATCTCTCTCTCAAAGTTTTCCAGCATTTCTTCAGGCAGTTTCTGGTGTCTGGCATGTGACATTGGTACAACACAGTCCCTCAGAGCTCCTAGAAGATACTGAAACACAATAAGTAATATCTCCATTAACACATTCACCCATGAAACTTAAAATTAATAATTCCAGTTTCCATAAAAAATCTTAATCTATTTTTCGACAAGTAAAAATTGATTTTTGCACTGTTGCAAAAGGACAATCAGAGCACACACTGATCAGTGGGCTCTGAATTGAGTCTACTACAGCTTGCATAGGACAAGTGTACTTTTTGTACATACATTGTTTGTAAAGGACCAGTACACATTTTGCTAGGGCTCAATGGGTAACAAGATGTGGCGGAGATATAAAGCACTGACACAGTGGTTGCTATCACATCTAGGATACAGGGGCCTGTCTTACAAAACTCTGTCCGACAAATATTGTCGTAAGTCAGATTATAAAATTCTCAATTTTTTTTTTTTCTCCATCTAATTCTGTCTTTTGACCTTTCTTTGGAATCGTCTTTTCAAGACGATTCCAAAGAGATATCACTAGACAGTATTAGTTGGAGAAATCAGAGGTCAACTAATTGGGATTTCAATATTTCACAGCCCTCATTAACTGATTTACATATTTGTATATCATTCATCATTTGAAGAACAGAATACCAGGATATACAGTAACCCTAGTAAAGGATACAGTGTAGAAAACACTATTCTTTTTCAATATGGGTGCTAAAACAGTTATATCTATTGCAAACAGTTTGGAATCTGACCAGAGACCAAATTCTTCACTTCCAAACTGTTTGCCATTCAGGTTTAATATATTGTCAATATTAAACTCATTATCCAATAGTCTGTTTCTTTTTCTGATTGATTGATTGATTGAGTTGGGTTTTATGGCACTGCGACACAAGAAATAGTCATATGGCGGCAATTTTTTTTTAAGACAGGTGACCACTTAAACAGGTTAAAAGTAAAGCAGAATGTGCCTTAGAACGCATTCTGTTTACTTTCAGCTTGCTTTCAGCGACTATCTGCTAGGATAAAGAAAAGATTTCTTATTGTGCAGATGCATGACTGTATATTATTATTATTATTATTATTATACCTGATTTATATAGCGCTCTTTTCACACAGGAGTTGTGCGTGCAAAAGCGCTTCACATGAAATTATATAAATGTACCTACAAAGCGAGAAAGACAAATAACTACATTCACAATAAAAATTATACAATATTGAGATGCATGGAAATATGGAAATTCTTTCAATATTATTACCAAGATTATAAAATTATAGTGGAATTATTTTCTTTAGTGTAAGAATAAAGTGAAGGTGTAAAAAGGCGTATTATGAGTTAATGGGTTAACACGAGTCTGTAATTTGCTCTCATTCTCCTGCAATGTGTTTGCTCTCAGCTTAATAACATCTTCTCTGCTGTGCCCTTAACCCTTTCCCCCATAGAAGCGCCTTTTAGCGCATTCAGTTTATTCTTGCCCTGAAGTAAATAGTTCCAATTTATACATTCATAAATATGTATAATACAAAATATTTTCTATATTCTAGCAGATGATATCTTAAAGCAGGCTGAAAGTAAAGCAGAATGCGCTTAAAGCGCATTCTGCTTTACTTTCAACCTGCTTTAAGAGGACACCTATATTCAGTACTAGAGATTTGCTATGTGGGAAAGGGTTAATACGCTTACATGTATTCTGTGTGTGTCTGTCACATTCTCAAACATATCAGTCAGGTAGATTGGAACGATCACTCGATGAAAGTACAGGAAACTACAGTCACAGGCATGGCGAACTCTGTGTCAAAATAAAAACAGAAAAATTAAAGTCTTCAGTCTCAAATTTAATTCACAAACAAAACATGATACAGTAAAAACCCCAACACTTGGGCTTACTTGTATTTCCACAGGTGAAAGTTCATTATTCAAACCAACTTAACCCTTAACCTTTTTCTAGTTTTGAAGACAGGTGACCACTCAAAGCAGGCTGAAAATTTGTTGGCAATTTTATCACAATTCAAGCTTTTTTGAGTTTTAACAAAAGCCAAACAATTTGCACCCTAATTGTCTAATCTGGATCCATACTGTTTGTAAAATCGACGTAATTCACACTATTATTTCCCATGCAAACAGTTTGGGGCCAGATCAGATGCTGGTTAACCAGGGATCTGATCAGGTACCAAACTGTTTGCTACTTAATTAACATAAATATTCAGAATTGTCAAACAAATTGTCCTTTCCTCCATTTTATTGCAATGTGCTTGCGTTTAACCCATTACCCCATAAATACGCCTTTTTACGCCTCTAATCTATTCCTCTACGGAAGAAAATAGTTCCAAATTATAAAGTTCTGACAGTGTATTTTCAGAAAAAATATCTTTATCCTAGTAGATGATAGCTTAAAGCAGGCTGAAAGTAAAGCAGAATGTGCCTTAAGGCACATTCTGCTTTACTTTCAACCTGCTCTAAGTGATCATCTATATTCAAAACTTGAAACAAGCTATGGGGTAATGGATTAAATGGGACATCTTCTCCACTGTACCAAGAGAGATCTAAGACTTACCTTTCTTGTAGCTCACAAATAGTGTCCAGCTTCTTCAAATTATCATGTAAGTTTCCAAGCTCATCATCTCTGAATGTACGCTGAAAGTATTTATAAAAGGTTACAATAATTATTATGGCAGTAAAAAAGATTTATTCGTCAACATCACTAACCCTCTCCCTCTTAGCTTTGTTTTCAGTATTTTAACCCTTTGCCCCCATAGAAGCGCCTTTTAGAACATTCAGTTAATTCCTCCTCTGATGAAAATAGATCCAATTTATACAGTCATGAATATAATTTATTATTATATCATAAGGAATATTTTCTTTATTCTAGCAGGTGGTAACTTAAAGCAGGCTGAAAGTAAAGCAGAATGGCACATTCTGCTTTACTTTCAACCTACTTTAAGTAATTACCTATTTTCAAAACCAGAAACAGGCTATGAAGTAAAGGGATAAGACATGTGGGAACAGGGACTCTGTCACTGATAATCACTAAGCTCCCCACAACTGTGTAAGTTCGAATCCCGGTCTGGGCACTTTGGATTTCTCATGTGAGAAAGCCTTCCTGCTGGTTTGCAGGTTTGCAGAAGGTCGGTGGTTCTACCCAGTTGCCAATTTGTGCCAGAAACAGTGCATCAAGGGCTTCTGGGATCTTCCTCCACCTGTAATTAGCTGGATGACACGATATGAGTGAAATACTGTTTAAACAATGTAAAATCATGATGACGCGATATGACTGAAATACTGTTAAAACAGTGTAAAATCCTAACAAAGACAGGTGGCTGCTTAAGGCTGTATAAAAGACAAGCAAAAGTTTCAGAAGAAGATGTACGGCTTCTTTATCAGGAAAGGATAAGCAAAAAGATTTAAATGAGTTTCTAAGAGTAAAAGGGTCAACTCCTAATAGAATATCATGTCAACAAGATATATTGTAACCACTGAAACCTTTACCTCATAGATTGTTTCTAGTTGAAGACAGGTTTCAACATAAGCATGTTGAAAGTAAAGCAGAATGCTCCTGAAGGAGCATTCTGCTTTACTTTCAGCATGCTTCAAACTCCTAAAAATAGTTCAAATGCCATCCATGATACATTTTCAGAAATTCCTAGCTAAGGACTACTCTTTACAGTGTAGGAATAATTAGAAAGGGCACATTTATGCAGTAATGTATTAAGATACTTGTCAAAGTGAACGAAACATTTATATTACAAGATATCTAACCATTTTTGTTCCCACTGCCAGGGCAAGCTTGGCTACCAAACGTCTCTCCTTAGTCCCTGAAAACATAAACAGTAGACTATCTGTGTGACTTACAGTATTAAAGGACTGAACACCCAGACCACACAGGTTTCATACTGCTAAAACCATTACCTCAACGAAGGGCCAACAGTGCAAATCAAATTCAGGGCTGCCGTTTCTCCGGATTTTTTCGAATATATATTGATATTTATCCTAGCAGATGGTAGCTTAAAGCAGGCGGAAAGTAAAGTAGAATGTGCCTTTAGGCACATTCTGCTTTACTTTCAACCTGCTTTAAGTATTTGTGTTTCAAAAATAGAAGATTTGGAAATATTAAGATTTTTCATTATCAACTTATGGCAGCCCTGCAGATGTTTTAAAGTCACAGCATATTTAATAAAGATTAATGTTCAATAAAACTATTTCATTTGAAACCCTATGTATCAGATAACCATAATTATAAAGTAATTACATATCTAAAAGCTATTTGCATCTAGTGCCATTCAACAACGGGGGTCTGTTATTTAGACATATCTTAGCTAGGATAGTACAATAACACTAATCATTACAACCCCTCAACAAATAGCTTGATATGTTTAGGGAGACACGGCTCCATTGGTATAGGCACATCAAATGCTACGATGGAGCTATCAAGTCTGTCAAAGACATAAAAGTTGTAGGAAAGCGTTGGCTTGGGCGGCCCAAAATGTCAAAGAGGAACCTGACTGTAAGAGACCGCAGAGAATGGGAAACGTCTGGAGATCCTGTGTAAGAGCCACCATGCTAGACAGTTAATTGGAAGGGAGCTCACTGTTGTGGACCATGCTCCAAACCTTGCATGCTAATTAAAAATCTGATGATGATGATGATGAGGTGATTGCATAAAGCTGGATGAAAGAAAAGCAGAAAGCTCCATCAGGAGCTTTCCGCTTTCCTTTCAACCTGCTTTAAGCTGCCGACTGTGTTAATTATCATCATCATTGAATCTTTTAAAGAGTGACTTTTAAAGCAACTGACTTTTACGTCACTATATTTGATGTAAAATCAACTAAGTCATTAGGCACAGGACTCTTCAGCTTACCTGGTCCAGCAATGGCCGTCTCTGCCAAGACGAGGGCAGATAACACATCCAGCTTCCTCTCACTGTACCGCTTGTCCGAAATTATGTGTTTCTGAAAACAAATAATGATATGTTAATAAAATCCACCAAATAGTATAGACCTCAACAAAAGCTGGCTACAAGCATAGTCTTCAATGATGGGAGAATGTATCTATTTGTCCTCATAGATATACTCCAATGAAGAATTAGTGGTTACCCCATAGCCCTTTTCTAAATTTGAAGCCAGCTAACCATTTAAAACAGGTTGAAAGTAAAGCAAAATATTTTCTTCAGCAGAGGAGAAATAAATTAAAGGGGTAAAAGGCGTATTTATGGGATATTGTGTTAATACACGTGGCACAGCCTTCAGGCGCATTCTGCTTTACTTTCAACTTGCTTTAAGTGGATAAATGTCTCTAAAACTAGAAACAGGCCATGGGGTAATGGTTTAAACAACATATGAGATTCTTACACACTGAAAGTTTTTCTATCAAGACACTCTATTCAGAGATAAGAGAATTTAAATAAAAGCATTTCAATCACCTTTGCATTTCCAATGGATGTCATGATCTGGAACTGGAGCCTCTGTGTGATCTGGTGGATATATTCTGCTATAAGCATGGACTTCCGGTGGAATGTATGCTCAATGGCCTGAAATTATCAGCATTACTAAATATGAGGATTTCTGTCTAAAGTAAAACCTCTCTATAACGACCACTAAAAAGAAGACTAATACCCCCATTCCACGAGACAGCGATCTATGGCGCTCTGTCAGAGCGCCGAGAGCGCCGCAGGTCGCCCAGGAGCGCTACCTGAGCGCAAATGGGTCGCTATCTGATCTCCATGATCACCAAGGTCACCGTCGGTTTGCTCCCCTGCACAAAGATCTGTGGCGCTCCGGCCAGAACGCCATCAGATCGCTAATTGATCGCCTAAGTCGCCATCGGAGCGCTACTTGATCGCCAAGATCATCAACTAGTAACTAGAGCGCTATCGGATCACCTTAGAGCGCCACCATCATCCAACAAAGCAAATCAGTAGATACTTCACGCTCCGTGGCGATCTGATAGTGAGTCTCTGCATTTTAAAATACCCGATAGTATTTTCTATCAATATATCCAAATTGCATGATGTAACTCGATGTCTCATCCGGATCCAAACTGTTATACACCCATACAATGATGATACCGAAAAGTGTGTTAATATAATGGCGTTTAACATGGATTTTGATGTACGTTAGAACATTTGTAGTAACTATTACCGTAAATGAAAAAACACAGATTTCTAGTGACTTGTGGCAGTACGAACGTAATGTGGAAAGTTCTTATAGGAATCGTCTGCATTACTATGTTACTGCATTGAGTGGACACAAGTCAAAACGAAAGCAGCTATATGTATGGCTTTTTGCCTAAATATCTGCTAGCGGATTTAAATGAATGAGTGCAGCAGAGCGCCACAGGTCTTCATAGGATATCTCCCTAATCAGATCAAGTAGAGCGCTAACAGAGCGGTAATGGATCTCCATCGGTCGCCGACATCGCTATCGGATCTCTTTTGAGCCTCATAGGTCGCAGTGGTCGCCATTGGAGCGCAAATTGAGCGCAATAGATCGCATCTTAGTCGCCTTTGAGCGCCAACAGAGCACAATCTGATCATACAAGAGCGCAACATTTTTATGAATTGGGTGGCGACCAATGACCATGAAGTCGCTATCGGATCTTACAGATCGCTAACGGATCGCCATCGGAGCTTTAACTGAACGCAATCGGATCGTAAATGCCGTTAGATTGCCTCATCCTGAGGCGACCTATGGCGCTCTGTCGGAGCACGGAGATCGCCATCGAGCGCCGTCTCGTGGAATGGGGGTATAATAGATCGTATAAAGGACAGGTGACTGCTTAAAGCAAGGTGACAGTAAAACAGAAAGCTCCTGAACGAGATTTCTGTCCAGGAGCTTTCTGTTTTATTGTCACCTTGCTTTAAGCAGTCACCTGTCTTAAACACCTAGTAGTTAATGCACTTATGTGGTTGTAATAGAGAGGTTTTACTGTATTTGGTAAGCACAGTATTCTGCCATAAGTGAATTATGGACTGACAAAATTGAAATTGAAATAAATTAGAGAGAATCTACTAATATGTAATGTTATCATAGTTTGATGACCACACTATGTGGATATTTAGAAGCAAGAACTGACTAGCACAAATCATATACCAGGGTCTATATATCTAAACATGATAATTTTTATATATTATACTAACCCAACTGTCCCAACATGACCTAAGGACTTCAATCTCCTGCATGTGCTTTCTGCTTTACTTCTGCTCTGCATTAAGCTACAATTTGGTTTAAAAACTAATTTATTCTTGATTAAGTAACCCATTTAGGTATTTGGCATACGGAAGTCACTCTTGTGGGCGAGCGGAAATGCGTCTTGACGACATAGACTTGTTCCGCACGTGCTTATACTAGAACATTTATATAAAGGAAATGTTGATACGGTTTAGAGTAGTTCTTCATAGCACAGTCGGCAAAGTGGTTGACTAGCGATCCAAAGGCCATAGGTTAGATTCCCATTCGATCCAAATATTTTTTTTAAATGAAATGTCCGATTTATTGACTTGTCAATCCATAACGCAGTGATCAAGGGACATGTTATGTTTAGTCTTAGTTGATTAGAATAAGTGTTGTTATATATGGTCCAATTATATGTACACTTACATGTACGTTTTAGTTTAATGTCTTACAAGTCAATAAAATTGGTATACATGTATAAGAGTTGATCGTAGGGCTGAAACGATTCAAAAAAATTCGATTCGATTCGATTTCAATTTTTTATAACACGATTCGATTATTTTCGATTCGATTCGATTTTACATTGCAATAAATGAATGTTCTAAGTAGATGACATCCTGCAATAACAGTTAATATTAAAAACAATATACATGAACATTCAGGGCCAAAAAGTTGGGGTTAAAGTTTGGAAAACTGCATGGAAGGGTTAATACATGTATATTTCTGACTTATATGATTTTGATCATAACAATACACCTTATTGATTATGTGGATGGTTTGCAGTATTGACATACCAATTTTTCTATGTTATGATCTTCTATGCGCAAACAGTGTAGACCATTGTCATCAACCATTTACAGCTGCCTGGTAATGGTCTACTCTGTTAGCAAGGTACAGAATGGTGTAAAGGAGTGGATAGTTATTCATCTTAAATGACAATGGTGATAATCGATACATCTGAATATTACTGTTCCTGATTTTCACTCACCGGTTTAAGTTCGTTAACAATGCTGTCAGTCCCCTTTGCTTTCGAAATTTTTGGAGCGGACTTTGAGTGTTACTTGACATATCGCGGGAATTCACCGTACATTCTTACACCTATTATCCGGGTGTTGAAACGTATGTCGGGCTGTATATTCGGTATCAAAATAAATCACAATATTTTATAATTTAATTTTCTTACCTAAATTGCACGTCTTTATTTTCTAAAGTAATGAACGTATTAGGTTGTAGGTAATAAAATATTCAACGTTTACAGAATTATTAATTTATTTAAAATAGTCGAAGCAGTACCGAGATACGTAATGTGAACGAAGAATTACATCACAATTGAAGCAAGCAATTGCTCACGCATGCGTAGAATGACACAGGAAACCGGCAAAGTAAACAAAGACATACTTGTAATGGGTGAAAAGCCTGTGCGGGATCTCTAATCTTTCGAACTAATACTTTACCGTAGATAATAGAGGTACATTTTAATTCGCTATTTTTTTATTACACAGAAGCGCAGCTGCACGTAATACTCATATGATGGTGTTGCAGTATGAAAAGATAGATAGATAGATAGTTCTTAGCGAGTTTTCTACATATAAATCGAATCGAAAATGACATTTCCTAAATCGAATTGAATCAGATCGAATCGAGGGCATAAAATCGCGGTTCAATCCAGATCGCGATTAATCGTTTCACCCTTAGTTGATCGTACAATAAATCCACACATTGAAGCTTATAAATACGTCAACCTTGTCAAGATCAATAGTGCCCATTATTATGTTTAAACAATATAGTTAATCTTGTATGCAAGTCCATGAATAAATAATAATGCCTTTTAATGACAGAATTTAATTTTAAGGTATGTAACTGTATCTCAACTTCAAATTTCCCATATTTTAATAAGAAAATCTGTTATTACAACAAATCCTGACTGTAATATTTTCTAATTTTTTCTGACCAACTATTTCATCAACCATATATTTGAATGAAATGAAAAAAAAAATACATTGAATGAGTCAGTTTTTTGTAATTCAATTTTTTAGCATTTTGCAAAATTTAAATAGCTGATAACATCTTTCTGAACACGTTTATTCAAAATGTTTTAAGCTTTTCTGGTAATGAATGTTGTGGATTACTTATTGGGAGAGACTTATAGTCATTAGCTTTATTTATTTTTGAGAAAAATGAAATAATCAAAATTCCAGGTTTTGTCAGAAAAAGAGACCTTAAAGACAAACCACACGATAAATGTTGCCTATACTTTCACACATTGTTTGTTAGGCTATTATTATTCTTCAAGAAAAGTTTCATAACACATTGTATGGAAACTAAGCGGACCCGCGAAGTACCTTAAGCCATACTGACTCATATTGACTCATTGTGCAATATTCTCATACTAACTCATTTTGACACATTTTAATCCACTAGCATGTATTGATATATGCATTGATAATTTGATAATTTTTCTATCGCTTATGAGTTAATGGGTTTTAACCACTTAACTCTAACTTGATAATGACAGTCTGTTTCTGTACCTTAAGTAGCTCCATGAGTTTACAGAGGGCTAGCACAGCTGTCTTGGTCATTGGTTTCTGCATTGCCACATGAAGATTCATCACTGTTCTCACAAGGTGTTGGATTTGCTGGGCATACAGAAGTCCCTGAAGAAAGAGAAACAAACACTATACAGCGTTCCCGTTCTAAAACAAGAGACAAAAATCTTGTACATTGTTCGGAGGGAGTCATTATAGGGAGGAAAATTGGCTTACATTTGCAAACATCTTGAATCCAGATCAGACGCCGCGTATCATGGCGTCTGATCTGGAATCAAGCTGTTTGTCACTTGTCATTAATTTTTTCTGTCAAAATGTCCATTATGTGACTTTGAGAAAAACAGCAGATGATATTTCAGTCGTGAAAAGGTTGGACATAATTGTCTTGTTTGGGGAACAGCAGCAAGCTTTGATGTCAGGAGGGAAATGTTGGGAGGGCTGTTGTAGGGAGAAAGCACTGTATATCCTGTATCAAATCTGTAACTATATCTGTCTATTGGAGATTTTAGCTTTACTTTCATCATGCTTTAAGCAGCCACTGTCTTAAATGGTGGAAAAGGTTACATGTATGTGGGTAATACAGGGCTCCAGATAAGAGGGAGTAAACTGAACAAATTCAATGTTATCTCACTCATTTCTGCACCAATCCTATGGTGTTACTACTCATTAGAATCGTCTCGAAGAGACGATTCTAATGAGTAGTGACACCATAGGGTTTCATGCAGATATAAAGATTTTTATTTTTGAAATAATCCCCTTATCTGGAGCCCTGGTAATAGTTTAACCCATTACTCTACGAATACTGAAAGCAGTTCTCACCTAGAACGTCTTGAACATAAAACACAGAAGGCATTTCCAGTATCTTTCAAGCTAGTAGCTTAAAACTGGTTGAAAGTAAAGCAGAATGCTCCTGCTTTACTTTCAACCTGCTTTAACCCATTAGGGCCATTACACCATAATTATGCCTTTTATGCTTTTGATTTATTCTTACACTGTAGAAAATAATTTCAATTAATATATTCATGAATATGTATCATAAAAAATATTTTCTACATTCTAGTAGGTGATAGCTTAAAGCAGGTTGAAAATAAAGCAGAATGTGCATTTAGGCACATTCTGCTTTACTGTCAACCTGTTTTAAGTGGTCAGCTATCTTCCATACTTGAAATAAGCTATGGGGTAATGGTTTTAAAGTGGCAGCCAATCTTCAACCTTAGAGGCTATGTGGGAAAGAGTTTAGGCTATGTGTGTACCTGTATAAAACTATTTGATCGTAGAGTCAGGTCCTCTAGCCTTGTCTTGCCTCTTGTTAAGTTACACTCCATGTCAACCATCCAGGCTGTCACTGTGGCATGGAACGCCTGAACATCCCTGTAGCACAAATAACCAGGGCTCCAGATAAGAGGGAGTAAACTGAACAAATCATGAATTTTCGCTCTTATTTCAGCAGATTCTAATGAGAAGTTACACCATAGGGTTTAATGCAAAAATAAAGATTTTATTTTTGGCATACCCCCCTTTTTTGGAGCCCTGCTTACAACTTACAAGATAAGAACACAGAGACTGTGTACTAACCCTTTACTACGTAGATACACATTCTATGCCTTTAATCAGTTCCTCCAATGAAGAAAATAGTTCCAACTAATATAGGCATTATAAATTGTGTATCATAGGAATTATTTTCTACCTTCTAGAAGATGGTAGCATAAAGCAGGCTGAAAGTAGAGCAGGATGCACCTTAAGATGTATTCTGCTTTACCTTCAACCTGCTTTAACTCTTTCCTCCCTGAAACTTTAAATGGACAATTCCAGTTTCGATTTTAGTCTAGTCCATTTTTGGCTTTTAAGGGTTGTTTTTGTCCATTTTTGGCATTATGACAAACAGTGAAGATCCTGATCAGAGGGCTCCTTTCGGAGCCCTCTGATCTGGGTCTTCACTGTTTGCACAGGACAAGTGTACTATTCACATGTACACTGTTTGAAAAGGACGCCTATAGGCGGGACTAGGGTTCAAAGGGTTAATTGGTCATCTGTCTTCAAAATTAGAAACAGGCTAAGCAGGAAAGTAGTCACATTTTGAAATTACATTATTACTGAAATATATTAATTCTTGGCATGCTTATGGCGAAACCATGAATACCTGTGCAAACAGTATGGGTCCAGATGAGACGCCTAATTACTCGGTGCTTCACAAAGATCCAATCTGATTGACACTCTGACCATATTTTGAAAACAGTTTTAGAAAATTAAAATTTTAGAACAGTAGAAGACAGTTGTTGCAGATAACAATATCACTTAGCATATTTAAATATCACTTAAATATTTAAGTAACTATCAAATCAAATGTTGCAACTCGAAAGCTGATGAAATATCAGCCATAACCCATTACTCCATAAATAGGCCTTTTCATGCCTCTAATTTGTTCCAACACTGAAGAAAATAGTTACAATTTATACATGTACAATCATGAATATCCCCTCTGAGAAATTAAATAATAAAATATTGTATCGTCTAGTAGGTGTTAGCTTAAAGAATGCTGAAAGTAAAGCAGAATGTGCCTTAAGGCACATTCTGCTTTACTTTCAACTTGCTTTAAGTGGTCACCTGTCTACTTAACTAGAAACAGACTATGGGGTAATAGGTTAAACATGGCATGAAAGAACTAAAGCAGAAATAAATAGATAGATGAATGGTGTTTGATCATCCGTCAATAAAAATAAGGTCAAGAAAAAATATAACTTTTAACAATAATAAAGAAAGTTAATCATATTAAAACTTGTACAAATGTTAAGTGTAAACAAAAGCTACACGAGATGTCATTGTTTGCCTGGAGCACTCAAAACACAAAAGGACTACATGTACATTATTTACATCCGGATGATGATGATGATAATGATGATGATGATGATTACAAAACTTCATTGAGGGCATTTTATAGCTTCACCCTGTTAGCCCATTAACCAATAAATACGCCTTTTTACGCCTATAATTTATTTCTCCACAGAAGAAAATAGTATAATATAAATTAAGAAATAATTTCTATTTTCTAGAAGATGGTAGCTTAAAGCAGGTTGAAAGTAAAGCAGAATGTGCCTTAAGGCACATTCTGCTTTAATTTCAACCTGCTTTAAGTTGTCACATATTTTTAAAAGTAGAATGAGGCTATGAGGTAATGGGTTAAACCAGGTAAAACTCACATCAGGAAACAGTAAACTTTAACCCATTACCCAATCGGTATGCCATTTTACACCTTTAATTTATTGCTCCTCTAAAGAAGATGATTCCCATTTTTACAGTCATGAATATGTTTCTTTTTTATGTATCGTAAAAAAATGTTTTCTATATACTGGCAGATGGCAGCTTAAAGCAGACTGGTAGTAAAGCAGAATACACTTTAACCCTTTACCCAATAGAAGCGCCTTTTAGCGGATATGATTTATTCATCCTCTGTAGAAAATAGTTCCAATTTAATCAGTAATGAATATGTATTATAGGGAATATTTTCTATATTATAGCACATGCTAGCTTAAAGCAGGCTGAAAGTAAAGCAGAATGCGCCCTAAGGCGCATTCTGCTTTACTTTCAACCTGCTTTAAGTAGTCATCTATCTTAAGTACTATAAATAGGCTATCAGGTAAAGGGTTAAGGCGCATTCTGCTTTACCTTCAACCTGCTCTAAGTGGTCACCTAAAATCACAACTAGATACAGACTATGGAGTAAAGAGTTAACCCCTACAATGCCATGACGTCATCAAATTTAAACAATTGTCGTCTGCTTCTATTTCAAAAATCAATTTTTAGGTATTTTGACTTACGAAATATTGAAACGAACATCAAACAGTTTGGATCCTGATCAGATGCAGCGTTAAGCGGTGTCTGATCAGGATCTAAACTGTTTGCAAATAACTACTGTACTCGTGGTAAGGCAGGGATGGGGTTAATATCAATGTTAGTGATTGTTAGTTTATAAAACAATAGCATGGCATGCAGGTGCCAATGCTTTGCTGTTTTTGAAGATCATAAAAAAATAAATTAAAATTATGTCAAAGGTCAAGGTCAATTGGTAAAATATTTTGGTATGTATGGATAGGACTTGTCAAGATGAACATGCATACCAAAAATGAAGTCTATAGATGAACAATTTAAGAAGTTTTGGATAAGTTATTGCCAACATTAAGATTTCAGAAAACAATGACAATGCATAAGGATGACAACGATGAGGACATCGGTGTGATGGCAACAGACCGATCTTTATCTTCGAAAAACAGACAAGCTTTAAACAAGTATTAGTATATTAGCAATTAGCAGTGCTTCAAACCAGTGCTTCAAACCAGTGCTCAGTAACTATTCAATAAAGATGCTATGGGACTTTTTAACTCTTTGTACGCTAGCTGTGGATTCTTGATTATCTATGCAAACAGATTGGATCCTTATGAGATGTCGCGTAATGCAGTGTCTCATCAGGACCCAAACTTTGAAAAGAAATTTAGAAAATTTTATTTTAAGAACAATTGCAGACAACAATTTTGGCAGAATAAAAAACCCGGCATGCAAAGAGTTAAAGATAAATTTAAACTCCTTAGTCCTTACTCCATAAATACATTTTTATGCCTCTAATATTTTCTAAACTATGCAGTTGTCCCCATCTGGAAAGTCCTATACATGAAACACATAAGGCATTTCCAGTACATTTCCAGTTGGTACGTCAAAGCAGGTTCAAAGTAAAGCTCCTTAACAATCTCTGTTTTATTTTCAGGACTTTATAGATGGTGGCTTCTTTCATTAATGTAGAAATAATTAGGTGTAACAAGGCATATTTATGGAGTACAGTCGAACTTCCATATCTCAAACACGCTTAACTCAAACTATCCGATAGTTCAACACATGAACTGCATTATTTCATGCTCGGTTAAGTCCAACACACCTATATTTCAAAGTTAATACGTGGCTAAGCCACGTTTCAACTTTGAAATACAGGTATGTTCGATTTAACCCAGTTCGAGATATCGAAGTTCAACTGTATGTGATAATTACAGAAATAAGAGCAGAATAAATAGAACAGAAGAAACAAAGGACAAAAGATCCACTTCAAATATAACAGTGACACGAATGTACATGTTTCGCTCCAAAATTCCTCACACAGTAAAACCCCTCTATTACGACCACTAAGTTATGTTAATTATTAGGGTGTTTACGATAGGTGACCGCTTAAAGCAAGGTGACAGTGAAACAGAAAGCTCCTTTAGGAGCTTTCTGTTTCACTGTCATCTTGCTTTAAGCTGCCACCTCTCTATTATGCAATCAATAAGCCTTCGTTTTAGTGGTCGTAATAGCGAGGTTTTACTGAAATTAACTCTTTGCATGCTATTTTTTTTTTGTCTGGAACAATTGTCATCTGCAACTGATCTAAAACTATTTTTTCAAAATTTCTTTTCTAAACAGGGTGAGAGTGTCAAACAGTTTGAATCCTGATTAGACGCTGCATAATAAGGCGTCTCATTGGGATCTAAACTACTTGCCAGTTATCGTGGTTACTGTGCTTGCTTGCTACGAGTTAAATCTCTCCCCGTGACCAGGTAGCAAAAACAAGACTAAGGTAATACATTTAGATATAGTGTAAAATGAAAACTGAATGCTTGGACTAAATTAAACAAGAGGCCCATGCGGGCCTAAATATCGCTCACCTGGAAAAACCCACACAAGGGTCACATGACCCCTGGGGTGGGATCATCTTTTACCCCAGAGATATAATTTCAAAAATCATGCTGATGAACGTGAAAATTAAGTGTTCTGTCAAATATATTGTACATGGATGGTTTCAGACAGGAAGACATTTCATTGAAAAAAATTCTCATTTTAGCTAATGTGACCCAGATATGCAACAGACCCGAACCATTTCAGCAATATTGGTAAAGAACATCTAAAAGTGTCACTATGCTAAATATCAAAGCTCTGGCCATAATAGTTTCAGAGAAGAAGATTTCACTATATAACTCTATGTAAAACTGCGACCCCTAGGGCCTTGGCAGTTTTGACCCAAGGGGCATAATTTGGACAATCTTCATAGAGGACCTGTAGATGATGCTTTATGCCAAATACCTAAGCTCAGGGTACTGTGGTTTCAGACAAGAAGATTTTTAAAGTTTTCATTAAAAAATCTAATTTTAGATCCTTTGACCTAGATATGCAACAGACCGGAACCACATTAACAATATTGGTTAAGGGCTTCTAGAAATGTCACCATGCCAAATATCAAAGCTCTGGCCATGTTAGTTTCAGATTTGATTTGATTTGTTTTGATTTTACGTCACTTTCAACAGTATTTCAGTCATATCGCGACGTCCAGCTAATTATAGGTGGAGGAAGACCCCAGAAGTCCTTTATGCACTGTTTCAGGCACAAATCGGCAACTGGGTAGAACCACCGACCTTCCGCAAGCCAGCTGGAAGGCTTCCCCACATGAAAAATCCGAACGACCCTACTGGGATTCGAACTCACAGCGGTGAGGAGCTTAGTGATGTAAGTCACAGTGACTATACTACTAGGCCACAGAGGCCCCCTATTAGTTTCCGAGAAAAATATGTTCGAAGATTTTACTATTATAACTCTATGTAAAATTACGACCCCTGGGGCGAGGTGATTTTTTACCCCAGGGACATAATTTGAACATTCTTGAAAGAGGACCTAAAGATGATGCTTTGTGCCAAATATCTAAGCTCAGGGTACTGTGGTTTCAGACAGGAAGATTATATAAGTTTTCATTGAAAAAAATCTATTTTTAGCTCCTGTGACCTAGATATGCAACGGACCTGAACCATATTAACAATATTGGTTAAGGGCTTCTAGAAATGTCAGCATGCCAAATATCAAAGCTCTAGCCATATAAGTTTCAGAAACAAGGGCCACTATGGCCCTAAATCGCTCACCTGGTAATCATGTAACCATGTACACCGTGTGACCTAGTTTTTGACGGGGCATGACCCTCATTCTAACTTGACCTCGGTTTCAATGAGACAAACATTTTGTTCAAGTTTCATGAAGATTCAATGAATTTTGTAGTCTCTATAGAGTGTTAACGAGGTTTTTCGATGATTTGACCTAGTGACCTAGTTTTTGACCGGACATGACCCACATTCGAACTTGGCCTAGATTTCATTGAGGCAATCATATTGATGAAGTTTAATGAAGATCAAATGAAATTTGTAGCCTCTAGAGTGTTAATAAGGTTTTTCGATAATTTGACCTAGTTTTTGACCAGACATGACCCACATTCGAAGTTGACCTAGATTTCATTGAGGCAAACATTTTGATGAAGTTTCATGAAGATCAAATGAAATTTGTAGTCTCTAGAGTGTTAACAAGGTTTTTCGAAGATTTGACCTAGTGACCTAGTTTTTTACCGGACATGGCCCACATTCGAACTTGGCCTAGATTTCATTGAGGCAATCATATTGATGAAGTTTCATGGAGATCAAATGAAATTTGTAGCCTCTAGAGTGTTAACAAGGTTTTTCGATAATTTGACCTAGTGACCTAGTTTTTAACCAGATATGACCCACATTCGAACTTGACCTAGATTTCATTGAGGCAAACATTTTGATGAAGTTTCATAAAGATCCAATGAAATTTGTAGTCTCTAGAGTGTTAACAAGGTTTTTCGAAGATTTGACCTAGTGACCTAGTTTTTAACCGGACATGACCCACATTCGAACTTGGCCTAGATTTCATTGGGGCAATCATATTGATGAAGTTTAATGAAGATCAAATGAAATTTGTAGCCTCTAGAGTGTTAATAAGGTTTTTCGATAATTTGACCTAGTGACCTAGTTTTTGACCGGACATGACCCACATTCGAAGTTGACCTAGATTTCATTGAGGCAAACATTTTGATGAAGTTTCATGAAGATCCAATGAAATTTGTAGTCTCTAGAGTGTTAACAAGGTTTTTCGAAGATTTGACCTAGTGACCTAGTTTTTTACCGGACATGACCCACATTCAAACTTGGCCTAGATTTCATTGAGGCAATCATATTGATGAAGTTTCATGAAGATCAAATGAAATTTGTAGCCTCTAGAGTGTTAACAAGGTTTAAAGAAGTTGTTGACGACGAACGAACGACGGACGAACGACGACAGACGACGGACACAGGACAATCAAAATAGCTCACCTTGGCACTACGTGCCAGGTGAGCTAAAAACTTTGTATCCACTGCTTATGGAAATACAATACCTTTGTCTTGTTTACACTCAATCGCGGCCACAAATAAAACAGTAAGTTCAGATACAGAAATCAGTAGCAGATTGTTGAACTCTTTCGGCTCAAAATTAACCATGAGGTTTTTACCCCTACAATGTTATTTTGTAGTCTGCTTCAATATTGTTGTCTGCAAGATCATTTCATAGTTAAATCTAATATATTCATATGTTGTGCTTTAATTATGCTTTGCAATGTTACACTTTTTACCGAAATAAATCTATCTATCTATGAAATATTGAAACGAGTGTCAAACAGTTTTTATCCTGATCAGACGTTCCATTACACAGCATCTGATCAGGATAAAAACTGTTTGAAAAGCCGACTTTATGAGACTCAGGTGGTTAAAGAATCTTTTATTTATTTAGTGCTAATATGTTCTACATTATGATAACCTTTCATTTCTATACACTTGAAGGTACAAAAACAACTTTCAGGGCTCCAGATAAGAAATCAAACATTTTCTCACTCATTCAGCACCAAATCCTATGGTGTTACTACTCATTAGAATCGTCTCTTCGAGACGATTCTAGTGAGTAGTGACACCATAGGGTTTAATTCAGAAATAAAGATTTTAGTTTTTGAAAAACTACCCTTATCTGGAGCTCTGAACTTTGCATAACATTTGTACATGTATTCCCATTATCCCCTTCTCGACCCCGCAAAAGCTATGACATACATTAATAGTGTGTTAATCAAGAAACAAATAAAAAGAATTTTATTAGCAAAGAGACAGGTAATAATATGGCTAATTAATTAGTTTCAATTAAATACACCACACATGGATCTCAGGCTATAACATAAACAAAAAATATTAATAACTAGAAATGTCTTTAAATCTTTCAACACCATGGACCTGTTTAAAATATACTCATTACATTCGCAAACAGTGTAGGCCCAGATCAGAGGGCTCATACAGGAGCCTCTGATCTGGGTCTATACCGTTTGCTAATTTAGACCAGTATTTATTAAATTACCAAGAATTCTTAGCAGACTGGTTATATCATGTTTCGGTAACTAAAAAGATCCACAAGGGAACCGAATAACCAACAAGAGTTACTTAATTAGTGTTGAAAGAGTTAAAAGGCGATGTACACCCTATCACCAAAAGTGACACGGGCAAAGACCTGATCAGTTTAAAAGCAAACAACACAAACAATTGCTTTTAAAGGGACTCGCAACCGGATGGTGTACTTGTCAAAATAAAATAAAATACTCAAATAAAAGCAAATTTGTGGCATTATTTGGCTTCTGACATTAAAAAAATATGATCAGTCCGAAAAAAGTCTCAAGAATGGTCACCGAATCTTAGTTTTTTTAAGATATTTTCCATCGTTTTTCTATAGCGTTAGCTAACGGTATAGTTGTTGTTGTTGCTTCTCTACACGGGCTCAGACATAAACCCGAGCCGAATATGTATAAATCAATCGCTACCAGTGAGGTACGTTAATTCGCTACCATATAGATAGAGAGCCCCAGTAGCCGCGTGGTTAAGGCGTTTGCCTTTGTTTTCATGTTTGTCTCCGCATGGAGGGTCACAGGTTCAAATCCCACCAGAGCTTCTTCCTTTTTTTTTTTTAAATGCATTTTTTAACAGAATTTATTATCCAAAACTAAATCTTACCCATTTATATAAGCATTTGACATATTTTTACAAATTACTATTTTTAATGCTAAATCCGGTTGCGAGCCTCTTTAATATGTAAAGGGTCATGTGCTCATAACAGAAGTCACAGATACACATGATAAAATGTTGATAAACAAACATAGAAAGTTTAAAACTAGACTTGTTTATGAAACATTATGCCACTGATGAACAAAGTTAAAGTCAGTCTAGTTGACCGCCAAATGACCCAACTTGTATGGACCTCAAGGGCTTTTTTAGTTGAGTACTAAACCTAAATATGAAGTCTCTTTCACATGAAGTTGTTAAGAAATAGCTGAGCTTAAAGTTGTGGACAAACAAACAACTGACTGACCAAAACTATTTCTAACAGAAATGCAGTAGGTGATAGTTACTTGCTAGACTAATCTTTTCATTTAACCTATTACCCAATAAATACATCTTTTAATGCCTTTAACCCATAGCCCGCCAAATAAATTGTCGTCTGCTATATTTTCGTCTGCTTCAAGTTTCAAAGTGCTTCAAAGTTGCTCAAAATTGCTGAAAATGTTGTCCGAGTGTCAAACAGCTTGGATCCGGATGAGACGCCGAGTTACTCGGCGTCTCATCCGGATCCAAGCTGTTTGCATATGGAGCTATAGTCATGAGTGGCAGGCTAAGGTTTAATTTATTCCTCCGCTGAAAATAATTCCACTTTTTACAGTAATGTTTATGAAGCATAAGAAATATTTCTTTACTGTAGCAGATGGTAGCTTAAAGCAGGCTGAAAGTAAACAGAACGCGCCTTAAGACACATTTTGTTTTACTTTCAACCTGCTTTAAGGTCACAACCGTCAGATGTCTTCAAAACTAGAAAAACTCTATGGGGTAAAGGGTTAAATTAAAGTCAAACCTATATTAAGAGACAAATGTGTAATGTAACCTTTTTTATCTTTGAAGACAGGTGACACCTTAATGCAGAAAGCAACAGGTTCTACAAGGACTCCCATTGTCATGCATTAAGCAACCACCTATTAAAATGGCCATAAACATACCAAATTTTCAGAGGTCATGTAATAGAAGTTTGACTGAATATTACAACACATCAGTAGGTTAAACAATATCATCTTTTATACTTGTATTATAGATTACGGATAGCATCTAAAATTTGGTGATTACAGAGATTCCTCAACCCTCCCCTGACCTCCACACAATAGCAACCAGTTCAAAACAAGCCAGGTAACTGCTTATCCCAATACCCCCATATACATGTATACACCTTTTTACGCCTTTAATGTATTCCTACACTGAAGAAAATATTTCCAATTTAAACAGTTAAAAAATATTGGACTTAATATAAACAAGGGCCACTATGGCCCTAAATCGCTCACCTGGTAACCATGTAACCACGTACACCGTGTGACCTAGTTTTTGACCGGGCATGACCCTCATTCTAACTTGACCTCGATTTCAATGAGACAAACATTTTGTTCAAGTTTCATGAAGATTCAATGAATTTTGTAGTCTCTAGAGTGTTAACGAGGTTTTTCCATGATGTGACCTAGTTTTTGACAAGACATAAGCCACATTTGAACTTGACCTATATTTCATTGAGGCAAACCTTTTCATCAAGTTTTATGAAAATCCAATGAAATTTGTAGTCTCTAGAGTGTTAACAAGGTTTTTCGATGATTCGACCTAGTGACCTAGTTTTTGACTAGACATGACCCACATTTTAACTTGACCTAGATTTTATTGAGGCAAACATTTTGATGAAGTTTCATGAAGAATCAATGAATTTTGTAGTCTCTAGAGTGTTAACTAGGTTTTTGGATGATTTGACCTAGTGACCTAGTTTTTGACAAGACATAAGCCACATTTGAACTTGACCTAGATTTCATTGAGGCAAACCTTTTCATCAAGTTTTATGAAGATCAAATGAAATTTGTAGTCTCTAGAGTGTTAATAAGGTTTTTCGATGATTCAACCTAGTGACCTAGTTTTTGACCGGACATGACCCACATTCGAACTTGACCTAGATTTCATTGAGGCAAACATTTTGATGAAGTTTCATGAAGATCCAATGAAATTTGTAGTCTCTAGAGTGTTAACAAGGTTTTTCGAAGATTTGACCTAGTGACCTAGTTTTTGACCGGACATAACCCACATTCGAACTTGGCCTAGATTTAATTGAGGCAATCATATTGATGAAGTTTCATGAAGATCCAATGAAATTTGTAGCCTCTAGAGTGTTAACAAGGTTTTTCGAAGATTTGACCTAGTGACCTAGTTTTTGACCGGACATAACCCACATTCGAACTTGGCCTAGATTTAATTGAGGCAATCATATTGATGAAGTTTCATGAAGATCCAATGAAATTTGTAGCCTCTAAATTGTTAACAAGGTTTTTCGATAATTTGACCTAGTGACCTAGTTTTTGACCGGACATGACCCACATTCGAACTTGACCTAGATTTCATTAAGGCAAACATTTTGATGAAGTTTCATGAAGATCAAATGAAATTTGTAGTCTCTAGAGTGTTAACAAGGTTTTTCGAAGATTTGACCTAGTGACCTAGTTTTTGACCGGACATAACCCACATTCAAACTTGACCTAGATTTCATTGAGGCAAACATTGTTACCAAGTTTCATCAAGATCCAATGAGATTTGAACCTGCTAGAGTGTTAACGAACAATTGTGGACGGACGGACGCTCGTTCTTAGGAGATGGTTGTTGTGGGGTTTTTTGCTATATAAACCCTTACCCTAAAACTAACCCCACATGCGTGATTTTGAACCCCACAATACTCTCTTTCAACCCCACAATCACTAACTGGCCAGGTTAATGACCGAAACGGACCCCATAAGGTAGCTCCTGTAAGCCCGGACGGACGGATGGACGGATGGACGGACGGACGTTCTCACAGTTGGACATTTGTTGGGTATATTTTTTGTTTAAAAGTACCCAACAGTACACTAAAATACCCAACAATAACAATAGGGCAATCACTGAATGAATGGAATCTATTGTTCTCCCTACCCAACAAAGGACCTTTCGTGTGCTCGGACAGACAGACGGACGACGGACATCCAGCGATCCTAAAAGCTCACCTTGGCACTACGTGCCAGGTGAGCTAAAAATGTATATTCTAGCAGATGGTAGCTTAAAGCAGGCTGAACATAAAGCAGAATGTACCTTAAGGCACTTTCTGCTTCACTTTAAACCTGCTTTAAGAAAAGGGCTATGGGGTTATGGGCTATAATTGAACAAAAGTAAAACAGCACATCCTAAATGAGCTTTCTGCTTACTTATATCTGGCTTAACCCATTACCACATAAGAATGCACTTTTATGCCTTTAATTTATTCCTCCACTGAAGAAAATAGTTCCAATTTATAGTCATGAAAATTCACCATAAGAAATATTTTTATTTCATAGCAGATGGTAACTTAAAGCAGGCTGTAAGTAAAGCAGAATGATTTTACAATGTAACTGAAATATATTTGCAGGCAAAACCAATTCAAACCATGAATACCTGTTACGTGTACAAACAGTTTGGATCCAGACGAGGTGCCCAGTTACTCCATCTCCCGTCAGGATCTAAACTATTTGACATTTAGCCCCGTTTTAAAAAGAAATTTCGAAAAGTCTATGTTTAGAACAGTAGCAGAGGACAGTTGTTCCAGACAAAAACATTAGCCAGAATGCAAAGAGTTATTATAAGATTGTTTATGATAAGGATCCCTCGGTGTGGAGATGAAAAAATCTCTGTAATCACTGTATGCCAATTTAATACAGCCATGCTAATCAGTAATGATAAATAGAGAATACAGTAGAACATCTCTATTACGACCATTAAAAAGAAGGGTAATTGTCTGTATAAAAGACAGGCGACAGCTTAAAGCAATTCACATTGCTTTAAGCAGTCACCTGTTTTAAACTCACCTGTATTAAACAACTAATATTTGACACAATTTAGTGGTCGTAATAGAGAGGTTCTACTGTATCACAAAGAATACCACAGAACACCACACAGAGAATAATACCACACAAAGAAATAGAATACTTACTTGGTTCTGTATGTTTCGAATATAAAAACAACACCATTTATTGAAAATAGTTTATACTGTTATACAAATTGTTTTTATTGTGAAAAAAAGGGTATACATTACATTATAAAGGATTTGCTAAAAAAACAGAAAACAGCTCACTGCTCTATGTGCTTTTTTTTTTGACATTGAGAGGTGTTTCGATGATATGGTACAATATGTGTTTATAGGAGCCCACTCAAATTAAGATGCATACATAGTACATGTATTCAACATATTTGTTAGCTTAACCCATTACTCAAGAATTACACATTTAATTTAAACCTCCACTGAAGAAAATAGCTGTAATTCATACAGTATTGAATATGTATCACAAGAAATATTTTACTTATTCTAGCAGATGGTAACTTAAAGGAGGTTGATAGTATAGTAGAATACACCTTCAGTTGCATTCTGCTTTACTTTCAACCTGCTTTAAGTGGTCACCTATCTTCAATACTAGAAACAGGCTATGCAGTAGGGTTAATGCAAATAAAATTAAAATTTCCAAATAAACATATCACATGTCTTTAGCTTCATTCTAGTTTTTTAAGGTGCTTAATACATATTTGAACATAGTTAATGCTGAAAGATGTATATAAAATTTCTTAAATCTTCGAAGTTCTGACCAACATCTTTTCCTGACTGGACACAAGAAAATTCATTAAATCAATGGTATGACAGAGTAAAATTTCTGTTATTTCAATGAGTAAGCCCAGGATCTCTAAACACAGTGAACTGCCTCATGTACAATACATAAACTATTTTCAATCAGCATTAATCTCTCACCAGTGAACAAGTCACTCCAGTTGGTCTTAAGAAAAAGCGGATTATCACAAAGACCACTGTATAAACAGATTTAGAAATACTTTGATTTAGAGATTATTCTAAAGTTTTAACCTGATTGGTTGCTTCCCCAATCATGTGATTGTCCTGTGACGTACCTTGTTAACATTTGGTTTTTCTGCAGTAACCAGTTGTCCTGGGCCTGTTTGACAGCTACCTGAGCTTTCTTGTCCAGCACTTTGGCCATGTGGGGAAGTTTCTCCAGTAGGAACTGACTCGGAAACCAAATCACGTTACCAAGGAGATGGATACCAGGAATCTGTTATGGACATAAAATACAGTCAAACCTGAATGTTGATATTAGGAGCAATAGAAATGTAATGACCTTTGTTTGTGATACAATCAAACTGGAACCTAACCACATGACAAGTAGACACTAATGGGTGTTACAAATGAGTTCTGATACATTGAAATTTTGTTTTAATTAAACTTCAACAGTCAAATATTTCTATTTATTTATATAAATCTATAGATGCGGGGGCATATAGTCCTGTTTGTCCGTCCATCAGTAACAAGGTTAACTACATTTTACCATTTCTTCCAGAGTATTGATAAGTGTATTGTTCAGTTTCACAAGGAAAGTCACCTTGTTCTGACTATGACCTTACTGTATGGGTATGCAGCTATCTCTTTCCCCCATGGTCATTCAGGCAAACACCTATATCAAACTGTAATTATTGCAGGATACTGCTAAATCCTTTCCCCCATAGAAGTGCCTATTAGCACATTAAGTTTATTCCTACTATGAAGAAATTAGTTTCATTTTATACAGTCATGAATATGTACCATAAGAAATATGTTCTATATTCTAGCTGATGGTAGCTTGAAGCAGGCTAAAAGTAAAGCAGAATGTGTCTTAACCCTTTCCCACATAGCCTGTTTCTAGTATTGAATATAGGTGTCCACTTAAAGCAGGTTGAAAGTAAAGTAGAATGCGCCTTAAGCAAATTCTGCTTTACTTTCAGCCTGCTTTAAGCTACCATCTGCCAGAATATAGAAAATGTTTTGTATGATACATATTTATGACTGTATAAATTGGAACTATTTTCTTCAGTGAAGGAATAAACTTAATGCGCTAAAAGGCGCTTCTATGGGGGAAAGGGTTAAGGCACATTCTGCGTTAATTTCAACCTGTTTTGAGTGGTCACCTGTCTTCAAGACTAGAAACAGGCTATGGAGTAAAGGGTTAGCTCAAACACCCCTGAATCTTCAAATAAAAAATCAAGTTTTCCCAAAAAATCTAGTCCAATTTTTATTAAATCTAGTGCAAAATGGCAAGCAATGCAGACCCTACACAGTTTCCATATCACAATTGTACTCTTCACAGATACACTGCTAGTGCTCAATGTTTAAAGCAAGATGAAAGTAAAGCAGAAAGCTTATTTTGCCCCTGCTTTACGCTGCCACTTTATTCAATAGCATCAGTGAATATTCATTTGTTATACTTCTTCTATTCTTCTATTTATTACTTCTACACCATCAATTCTGATGATTATGAGAAGGGGCATTTTTTAAGGTGCTTATGGGTAAGAATGGTTAAATGCCCGCTGTGATGCTAATGTGGAGTAAAGGGCTAAACTGAACAAATTCATACTAATGGGCGTAAGGGTAACACAGTGTATCTTAGCATATGATTACACATGTGGTGTTAATTGTGTCATACCTTTTTATAGACATCCCAGAGTGACTTGAAGATCTTCTTGTCTGTAGACCTGAACAGTTGGAAGTGTAGGATGTACAGGCCACATACTCCAACAAACTTGAACCTGTGATCTAGCTCGTTGAAATCACCTGTAACAGATACATTACAGTAAAACCTGTCTGCTATGAACACTTAACCCATAACCCCATAAATACACCTTTTTACACCTCTAATGTATTCCTTCACTGAACCAAATAGTTCCTCTATACAGTCATGAATAATAAGAAATAATGTCTTCTTCCTAGAGGTTTGTAGCTTAAAGCAGGCTAACAATAAAGCAGAATGCACCTTAAGGTGCATTCTGCTTTACTTACAACCTGTCTTCAAAACTAGAAACAGGCTATGGGGTAATGAGAGAAACAGAAAAAAACCCAGAAAAATGCTTAACAACACTGAATATGTGATGACAAAGAGGCTGTGATGGTACTGATAAAACTAACAGTGGTGTTGATGATGATAATGATGATGATTATACTGATGATGATTGATTTGGTTTGTTTGTTAATGTCTGTTTCTGCCATCTATGCGCTTTTTGGATACCCCAGAGAGAGGTTAGCCGATACATATGAAGTTGTTGATGATGATAATGATGATAGTGTTGGTTTTGACTCACCTATCTTACTCTCTACTTCAGACAGGTATTCCCTAATGTTACCAGCAAACTCCTCCATGAAGAATGTGTTCTTTGTAACAAACACCTGTTGGCTGTCAAACTGCTGCTCCACACAGTTCTAAAACATGAAACAATACTTGGGCATGTACAGCCGACAGACAGAGTTAGTTACCTCCAAATACTACAAGAAATACCTACTAAACCCTCTGCTCCATGGATAAGCCCTTTTACACATTTATTAAATTCCACCAACGTTACATAAGAAACATTTTCTTTATCCTAGCAAACAGTAACTTAAAGTAGGCCTTAAGGCACATTCTGCTTTACATTCAACCTGCTTTAAGTGGTCACCTATCTTCAATACTAGAAACAGGCTATAGGGGAAAGCGTTAAATGGTATTTTAAATCAGGCTGAAAGTAAAGCAGAATATGCCTAAAGGCACATTCTGCTTTACTTTCAACCTGCTTTAAGTGGTCACCTATCTTCAATACTAGAAACAGGCTATGCAGTGAAGGGTTAAGGAATAATTATTTATTTTAAATTCTCATTTATCTGGAAAGCATGATAGTTAGGTTGTACCATATATATGCTTTATTGTATTTAATTTATTAATCCAATTTATACAGTCATGAATATGTATCATAAGAAATATTTCTTTATTCTTGCAGGTGGTAGGATTCTGTTTTACTTTCAACCTGCTTTAGGTGGTCACCTACCTTATATACTAAATACAGGCTATGGAGTAATGGAGTAAAATGTTATTCTTGAAGTACCTGGAATATCATGCCATCCAGCAGGGACCCCTCTAGGGCCATCATCATTTTCTCAAAGGGTCTCAACTTGTCTTCCGTCGTACCAAACTTGGTCGGGTCATGTCGTACAGACTTCAGCATCCTATAAATAGATCAGACTTGATGGTTCAATTACAGTTAAACTTGTCTACAGCCATTACACCAAGTTGACATCTGATTAAGATCCAAACTGTTTGCACATAACTTAATTTATGATAACCATTATACTTGGGGTAAGGCAGCGAAGGGGTTATACCAATTATAGCATCTATGTCACTGTGCAGGGCTCCAGATAAGAGGTAGTTATTTCAACAAATCAAACACTTTATCACTCATTTCAGTACCAAATCCTATGGTGTTACTACTCATTAGAATAGTCTCGAAGAGACGATTCTAATGAGTAGTGACACCATAGGGTTTAATTCAGAAATAAAGATTTTAAGTTTTGAAAAACTACCCTTATCTGTTGCTCTGACTGTGTATCACATATAAAGCTCAAAGTAAGAGGAAGCAAACTAAACAGTTTCTTTGTTTCAAATACAAACTTCCTTTTATTTTCATAAAACCATATGTTATGACTACTTATTAGAATTGTCTTGAGGCGATTATAATGAGTAGTCATAACAAAGGGTTTGGTGTAGAACTAAGGAAGGTAATATTTGTAATACTTGCCTTATATTGAACTTGTAACATATACAGTAAAACCTCTCTATTACGCCCTATATTGTATTAATTATTATGTGTTCAAGGGCGGTGACTGCTTCAAGTAAGGTGACAGTAAAACAGAAAGCTCCTTTAGGAGCTTTCTATTTTACTGTCACCTTGCTTTAAGCTGTCACCTGTATTCTATACAATTAATTAGCCTTCATTTTAGTGGTTGTAATAGAGAGATTTTACTGTATTAAGGTTACCTCTTGTATAGAGTCCAGTGATCTAGTAGAGTGCCATGGGAGTTGATGAGCTCATCTAGTGTGATCAGCATGCCCAGAACATCTCCTACATGCTCAAACACAATCTGAAATAACAAACAACCCTCACACCAACATAACCAACTATAGTAGACATTGCACACAATTTACATCCAGATCAGACACTGCTGCCAAACCAAACCAACCAGTGCCAAACAGTTTTGACCCTGATCAGACGTATCATTATGCACTGCATAATGATGTCTGATCAGGGTCAAAACTGTTTAGCACTGGTTGGTTTGGTTGATAACTTCTGTTTCTGTCATCTATGGGCTTATTGGATGCCCCAAAAAGAGAAGAACAGATATACAGAAAACCCAGGTGTGATGCCTTACTCTTATTATCGAGAGTTCTCTGGTTCTTTCCGATGCCCAGTGTAAAGCACTGATACATTGAACCTCGGTCCGAATGACTTGGCACAGCAGGGGATCAAACTCATAAGTTTGGCAATGGTATCGATATTTCTAAAATATCAATTTTACATAAAATTTCAGATGACATTATTTTTTCTGCAAACGGAATAAAAAAGATGGTTAACCCTTAGCCTGCCACTCACGACTATAGCTCCATATGCAAACAGCTTGGATCCGGATGAGACGCTGAGTAACTCGGCGTCTCATCCGGATCCAAGCTGTTTGACACTCGGACAACATTTTCAGCAATTTTGAGCAACTTTGAAGCACTTTAAAACTTGAAGCAGACGAGAAATATAGCAGACAACAATTTATTTGGCGGGCTAAGGGTTAAAATTTGTGATGAAAAGGTTAACCCCATCCTCAATAACTACCATTGCAAACTACATACAGTTGAGAATCTGTTAATTCTTTCCCGTTTAAACGCAAACGTACGCAAACGCAAAGCGCTAAAACGTAGAAAAGAACAACTTTTTGACAATTCTGATATTTCATGTTTATTTTGGTGGCAAACAGTTTGGAGCCTGATCAGACGCCGGGTTACCCGGCATCTGATCTGGCTCCAAAATGTTTGCACTGCAAATAATAGTTTTAGCGTAAACGCGTTTATTAGGAAAGAATAACACATTCTCCACTGTGTGTAAAAAAGCATAGACTTACAGTACTTTAGTTTAATTGCAAATAACTGCTCAAAGCAAAATGACAGTAAATAAAAAATCTCCTGCTTTACAGGACCACAAGTCTTAAACATTGACTCATCATTGCTGAATTACAGTAGTCAATTTTAAGGGCAGATTTGTACCAACTTAAACCAAGAGATATGAGGAAATGGTTCAATGTTTGAGCAAAAATTCAAAAAGTGACAAAAGCAAGTCTGTAAACACTAAAAAACATTATAGAACCTATCACCTACCTTGAAATGAACATCTGTAACATCTATCAGTCTAGGTCCTGCCCTGAAAGAATAAAGATTAATCATGATAATGACTTTTCCATTTTCTTGATACATGACCACTTCACACTGACTGGTAGTTAGTCACAAAACTATCTGAAAGTATGGCAAACAGTGCAGACCCTGGTCAGAGGGTTCCTTCAGTCAGACCATCCTGCTCTAAGAAACCACTTCTTAACTCATTGAACACTCGTGAAGAGTATACTTGTCCTTGACAAACAGTGAAGACCAATACCAGAGGGATCATACAGGGTTTGGATTTGTTATGATTTTACATCCCTTTACCATCATTTCAGTCATATTGCAACATCCAACTAATAACTGGTGGAGGAAGACCCCTAATGCCCATTTGCATGGTTTCAGGCACAAATCGGCAGTTGGGTAGAACCACCGACCTTCCTTCCGCAAGCCAGCTGGAAGACTTCCCCACATGAAAAATCTGTATGCCCAGATGGAGAGCACTGATCAAAGTCTGTTCTGTTTGTCACTTTGCCCTCTGATCTGGGTCTACACTGTTTGCAAATGTAATGAGTATATTTTAAACAGGTCCATTGTGTTGAAAGAGTTAATGCAAATAATGTAACTATTGCTTATATGCCCCATTTAACTGAATAGCTGAAAATTAAGAGCAAACAGTGTTGACCCTGATGTGATGCCACAAACATCTCCTGCTCCAGGTACACATTACCTGCCAGCACTGTAGAGGCATGAGAACTGCTGTATAACACTCCTGACCACTTCATAGCACCTCTGCACAAAACATGACAGCTCCTGAAACATAAATATTTCCCACATTTCATTATGCACTCTGACTTCTAAAAACAGGACTCTCAGAAACTGAAAATCTTTGAAAAACAGGCATATTAAAATTGTATCTGTCCCAAACACATGTCCTATATGATTATCAATCCTTCCGTTCAATTGATATTCACAGCTCATATGACAGGTTAGTTAAAAGAAAGTTTGGATTTCGATCCAAGCTGGTTGTTAAATCTGGCCAGACATGTATGAGAAAAGGGGTTCAAAATAGGTTGTTTTCAGTTTCCAAGAGAGGCAGGGGTGTAAAATTTTCAAAATCGCTACTCGCCCTGTTGGGTGATAATGACATTTGGGTCATTAGTTTCTGTTATAAATTGTCAGAAAATCTGCTCCCCCTGATAAAATGTTACTCGCCATGGCGAGCGGAATTTTACACCCCTGAGAGTTGGATATTATCTGCTAGGATAGAGTAAATATTTCTCATGTAGAATTTTCATGACTGTAAAAACACTTTAAAAGTGGAGCTATTTTATATAGTGGAAGAATAGCTTAACCCGTTATCCCATAGCATATTTCTAGTATTGAATATAGGTGATCACTTAAAGCAGGCTGAAAGTAAAGCAGAATTTGCCTTTAGGCGCATTCTGCTTTACTTTCAGTTTGCTTTAAGCTACCATCTGCCAGAATATAGAAAATATCTCTTATAATGCACATTCATGCTTGTATAAGTATAAATTTCAACTCTTTTCTTCAATGGAGGAATAAATCAGAGGCGTAAAAAGGCTTATTTATGGGGTAATTGGTTAAAGGTGTAAAAAGGTGTATCTATTGGATACTGGAGAGTCACCTGTAGTAATGGTATCATCCGACCCATCTGTATCTGTGCCTCTCCGTCTGCAAGCCCTTCATCGGGCTCACCCTCTCCATAGTACATAAGGGCGTTGTAGAACTTGGTCTCTGCCTCATACTTCAGAGCCTGCAGCTCACCACACAGTGAGGCTAATACTGTCATGATCTTGTTGAAGATTTTGTTGTCCGTCTTTATTAGCTGCAGCATTGTTGTCTGCTCGTATGGCAGCAGCTATAAAATAATGACATGAGCTCCAGATAAAAGAGGATTTAAAATAAATTATAATTCTTTAATCCTTTACTGCATAGTCTGTTTCTAGTATTGAACACAGGGGGCAACTTAAAACAAGTTAAAAGTAAAGCAGAATGTGCTTAACTTTCAGCCTGCTTCAAGCTTTCATCTGCTAGAATAAAGAAAAATATTTCTTATGATACAATATTCATGACTGTATAAAATGGAACTATTTTTTTCAACAGAGGAATAAGTTACCACTCAAGCAGGTCGAAAGTAAAGCAGAATGCATCTACAGTCTGCTTTAAGCTACCATCTGCTAGGATATAGAAAATATCTTTTATGGTAAATATTCATGACTGTATAACCTGGAACTATTTTCTTGAATGGAGGAATAAATTAAAGGGGCAAAAAGGCGTTTTCATGGGGTAATGAGTTAAAACATTAACACATTATCCCATAGCCTGCATCTAGTTTTGCATGTGACCCTTAAAGCAGGTTGAAAGTAAAGCAGAATATGCCTTGATGTGCATTCTGCTTTTATTTCAGCCAACTTGAAGCTACCGTCTGCTAGTACATGTATACCGAAACTATTGTATCTGCAGTATATTGCTTGGTTGGATATACTGGTAGGGTATTTGCACTTTTGGCTATAGAGGAAAGGGTTACTTCAGTATGTTATTACCTGCAGAGAGACAGGGTCAAGTGTCATATCCCAGGCATCACCAACAGACTCGCCCAAAGCATCTTCAATATCCTTCAGTTGGCCGGAATATTCTTCCAGAAATTCATCATACTTTTTCAATGTCAGCTCGCCAACAATTTCTTTAAATTGATAATATGTTTCATGGTAAAGCAATGTACAGACTATATTTTCAAAAATCAAGTTGACTAAATTGACATATTAATGAAAATTCTGGTGTGTGTAGCTTATTTACACATCTATTGAGGAGTTTTCTCTCTTTGATAGAAAGCCCTCATAATTCAATAAAAAAATAGCTATGGCATAAATGATGTGTATGTTTAGAATATCAGCGTTTTTTTTCTCACCCAATTGGGAACGGGTCCGGTACCCCTCCGATTGGGAATTTTTCAAGTCAAATTGGGAAAAACCGAGTTGTGAAAATGATGACAAAGCAGAAATTCGAAATTTAAGTTACTAAACCGTTATAACTGTTTTTGATGGTAAACATGGTGTAGAAACTAAATTTATGCTGGATGTGTTACTCACAGTAGACGCTGTTGCGGCTGAGACAGAGTTGATGACTTAGTAAAATCCAAAATCTTATCTTATCTATCTCTGCCTGGATACTGCCAATCACGCTCGCGAGTGTTATAAAGGCAGTGATCTAGATTCAAGTTTTTCATTATCGTCTTTTTCAAAACAATTCTGTAATACTTTGAATTATGGCTCATGATTGTTTTAATTGTAGGATTTCTAAAATTTATAAATGATGGTAAACAGAGTCAGACTGGGTTTGTAAACTCTTTATCAATATCAGCAGATTTTGCGATCAAGCAACATTTACCAGTCTCGATGAAGGGGCATGTATAAATCTTCGCCCGGACCGTTTCCGAAATTCGGCCGTAATCACTGGTATTGTTTTATACATACTCCCAAAAATGTCAATGGAGTTGCGTAACTTTGCTTACGTTCATTGTAGCAAAAGAAAAGTTGTATTATGGATGGTTTGCTATGCTTTAAAGGGAAAATGTAATTTGATATTTGGCAAATATGTTTATTTTGATTGGGAACAGGTCCGATATTGATTCCTTTTGATTGGTTCAGTCCGGTCGTCAAATTGGTATGGGTCCGCCTCCAATTGGGAACGGGTCTGTTCCCCGGTACTGTCCAAAGAAGGAAAAAAAACGCTGAATATGCCTATGAGCTTTTACCACTTGTACACTATACACTGAATATCTCTATTTCTATCTCTTTGTACTGCTTCACACCCTCACAGGTAATTTTGAGCAGTTGTGATGTCTTATTAAGGTAGGTTATATTAGTAGAAATAGTGAAAAGAAAAATGAAGAATAACACAGTAAAAAGTGAGAAAAGTTTAAAGTGAATAAGGATAAAAACAGGTTAAAAACATCACTCCGTAATAATTTGTCGATATTGGATCATGGAATGTAAACAAAGTCGATTTAAAACTTATTTCCAATTATTTTACAGGCTTGTAAGCAATACTGCCTCAAAAATCAGCACATATTTTTTATTCTATCACCTTTTCGGAGCGCCGGTCAAACGCTCCCACTTATTGTACAGTCACGCCCACTCACTGTACAGTCATCCCTGCACCTCCATGTCATGTCCAAGAAGAATCTTTTGGAGTACGATCATTGAAGTTGAAGTTGACATATTACTTCTTTTTATATGTTACGATTAAGGATTTGAAATAAATTTCATATTAGAAAGAAGCTCGATTCCAGTAATTTGGGAGCAACATTCTATTTATCTATCTATCTTCTATTCGCTAAACAACGAAATACTGAAACAAGTCTCAAACAGTCCATATTTAGGCGTAACACTAAGCGAAAACATGAAATTTGACGAACACATAAGCAACATTACCAAAAAGGCCAATTCATCTCTAGGCTTCATTCGGAGGAACTTAAAATACTGCCCTCAATTACTTAAACAAACGGCATACACAGCATTAGTAAGATCCATCCTTGAATACAGCGACACAGTTTGGGATCCATATCAGCAGAAAGACATTGACACACTTGCCGCAGTACTTCAACTTCTTTCAGCCGAACAATCAGTTTTGATTATAACTGGCAGTACAAAGAAGAGCAGTCCGATTTATATCCAACGACTATGGGCGAAAATCCAGCGTTTCAACAATGATGCAGAAACTTAATCTCACTCCCCTGGTTGAACGCCGTCGTGAGCATCGGATTGTCATGATGTACAGAATAGTTAACAGCCTAGTAGCAATCCCTCTTGAAACCTTTACCGAAAGAAACCCTCCAGAACAAGAAAAAACCATCAAAAAACCCTTAAAACAATCAGAACAAACTGCGACACTTTCAAAAACAGCTTCTTTCCTCGAACCGTTATAGACTGGAACAATTTGACCGAAGACTATGTTAACTCTGAGAACCTGGCAACATTCAAAATGTCTGTTGCTGCAAAGCGCTACTAATTCTTGGGCAATCACCTCCCTGGTATTATCTTCAGTATTGAAGGCTAACCAGTATTATACAGATACAGATATCTTGTTCTGGCTTTATTTTTTGTTTCGTCGCTAACCCTTGTCTTTTATACTGTTCTTATCTCTACACTTAAAGGTGTTTGGCAGAATGAATAGATAGACAATAATCTTGAAGTTTCAATGAGGTATGTCTGTTGTATTCTATGCTCTAAACGTTTTGCTTTGATTTGGGGTTTTTTGTATTTTTTGCTTTTTTTCTTTGGGCTAAAGCTTTCACATTTTCAATCATTTGGAACACATACAAGGTAACAGAAACTGGTGATTGGGTACCCGGCAACGTTGATCATGCAACAGGAAGTTTTGGTTACCCCCTCCCACTTAACGTTTACGTGTGATAAGCCGTCAATAACATTATTCTACCTTTTGATTATGTGAACGGCAATTCGGTTGCACAAGAAAAAAATAAAATCTGATTGAATTTGGCCATGACAATGAATAAAGTCAATGGACTTACTCAGAGAACCATCATCAAATTTATCGAACTCCCAACCTGGACTTTCGGTCGCCATTTTGTATGCCACCCTATATCACGTGATTGATGATCATGTGACGTTCCATCAACGGAGGGTTGGGCTAAGAAGCTGACAGGGGAGCGCGCATTAGCAAAAGTTGGCGTGTTGCGGGACAGAAAAGGCGGGTATGTTGAAACAAGAAATATCTTTAAAAAAGATATTCCGTCGCAGGTTAAAGTTTTTTTGTGGGGTACAGTATTCACTTAACCAGAGACAAGTGTATACACTGATTCTGACTTAACATGTTTCGTAAACAGACTTTCCCACATGCTAAATTTAGAGCTTATCCACGCTAAATTTAGAAATGATGACATAGTAACACAGCAATAATTTAGACTGCATCTCATTGTTTTGCCAGGTTTACACTCGCAAGATAGATGTGAAAAAATAACAGAACGCCAGTCTAGGCCATTGGCCGATAAGAGTACTGCATTTCAAGCACGTGGTCATTGACCAGGATTTCTGATCATTCCTGATTGGTTAAATTGTTTCATAGAGTTGCGGTCAAAAGACAAAACAGACCCGTCTGCGACGGGAAAAAGTTGGTAGATTCTAGATCTATGAACATTGAAAGAAAAGAAAGAGAGAAGAAATATATTAAGTGCTTATTGCTTACCGATATTTGTGAAAATATTTATGTTGATATAGATCTAGACAGGGGCGTAGCTTGGCCGAAATGAAAGTGTAGGCATATCATTTCTATGGGGGGGGGGGGGGTCCGGGGGCATGCTCGCCCGGGAAAATTTTGAGTTCTACAACACTGTAGACGCATTTAAGGATGGTCTGGGGAGACATTTATATGAAGAATTAATGAAATGAAAAGCTTCAAACAACAGACAATTTTAATTTTTTGCAAAGGAATATGTCTGCATATTTTCTTGAAAAAAAAACTCACCAAAAAACAACCCCACGTCAATTAGAATATCATAGGGTCTGATACCGTAATTTTTTCAGTAACATACTCGCTATTTGAAATAATTTGGATGTAACTTTCTTTTCGAGACAAATTGATCGAGCACACTACAGGCCCGTATAAAATCCAAAGTTACTTTACCAATTTATGAACTCACTCTTACTAGGAGGGGATTGGGGAGGGTTGATTCCTAGATAGCCCCTGGCTTGTTCTGAGGGCGTTTTTGCGCGTCCAAGACAGGTAAAATTCTGCCATAAATATACATGTATGTAAAAACTCGGCTGAAAATGACATAAATTTTCTGTTCCAGGTTAATATAATGTAATTGTTGACAGGTTGTCTTCCATTAATCTCTAAGTTAGACTCTAACACCACCCTATTCCTATTTTATTGCATTTTCTTTTTACTTTTTGAATTGTCGCAAGCATGAGGACAGTGTGTACGCGGTAGCGCGTGTTTTGCATAAGGCAGCTACATGTACACTTGTACATGCGTGCCAACGGGGTGATTAGACCAATTAATAAGTGTACGCTTTCTTACTAGGGGGGTTCCGGGGGTATGCTCCCCCGGGAAATTTTTATTCCTAGATAGTCTCTAGGTGCATTCTGAGGTCTTTTCCCGCGTTTGATAATGGCAAAATACTAACATGAATCTATGTAAAAATAATTGGGGTTCACCTCTAACCCCCCTTAGATGTCAATTTTATTGCCTTTTCTGTATTTTTAGCCTTTTTTATTTTTTGGACTTCTGAAAAAAAGTGTAGGCACGTGCCTACTTGCCTAATAGGAAACTACGCCAATGCTAGATCTGTATGCAGCTGCCTGTTCTGCCCCAAACGTTTGTTATTCTTTTTTTTTAAGAAGAAAAGAAAAGAAAAAAGTTGAACATAGAGATCTAGGAGAAAAACGCAAATTTTATATTTCCCACAGCCGTCAAGGAAGCGATACCTTAGTCATGCGTTTGCTCCGTAGAGTCTGTCAGTCAAACCCACTATTTTTCTGCTGAAACAAGAGGGCCATGCATACGGCCATAAGTCGCTAACCTTGTGATCTGGGCGAGGTCATTTCTTACTCAGTGGGAATAACTTGTTAAAACCTCAGTCCCGGATTTACCGGGGGCGTGGGGGGGGGGCACAGGGGACACGTGCCCCCCAGCTGAGCCGATTTTTTTAAACTTCCTTTCATACATGTATTTGTTTATACTTCTGATTAATTTAGCTGTTGGCGTGTGCCCCTTATTTAGCCCCTTAGATAATCACACGTATTCAAAGCAAAATCCGCAGCCTTATAAATATCAGGCTATTACCTGATATTTATAAGGCTGCGGATTTTGCTTTGTAACATTTTACTTTAGAAAAGAAGGTTTTTGAAGTTTTCTTTAAAAGTCTATTTTTAGTTTCTGTGACCTAGCTGCGAGACTGAAACCATTTCAGCAATATTGGTCCTTAGGATATCCACGGAATTATACAAGTATATTTCCGTGGAATATCTGGGTGTTTTGTCATGCCTGGCTATATTGGTTTTAGAAAAGAAGACCTTTCACAATGTAACTATATGCAAAACTGCGGGGCTGCAATAAGTTTATCACTAACAATCCTAAACGTTCCACATTATCAAGTGCAATAACTTAAAGCATGTTAAAAATAAAGTAGAATGTGCCATAGCCGCTACCATCTGCTAGGATAAAAATCCGAAGATTTAGGAAAATCCGGAGAAATGGCATCCCCGGCAGAAACTGTGAACATCCAGGGTGTGGCTTTATTTTACCGCATTTTTTTCTCTACAAAAAGTCGTCGTCTGCTTTTATTTCTTAAGTTCAATTTTAAGTTTATTGATTAGATTTATGAGTATAAAACAGTTTGTATCGTGATCAGAAGCCGGCTTACGCAGCGTCTAATCAGTATCCAACCTGTTTGCAAATAACCCTTACCTGTACGAGAACACCCGCCATACAGCCCGACTTGGCTGCGATGGATTTTAAATCTTCTCAGAGATTTGGTTCAGTAGCTGAACTTACCAATCTATACTGACGAGATACAGAAACGCCTCATTGAAATTTGGCGTTAATTTCGTTGCATAGTGGAAAGTTGGGCTGAAAATTGGAGATGTAAATACATGTACTCTGACCGACAAATTGAACAAACTAAAACTTGAACGATTTTATTCAGCGCATTGCTAAATTCATGTAACTGCGCACCATTTACACGTGCAGCTCGTGCGTGTCAACCATGTGGTTTTATCTGGTTATGATTGCACGGGTACTTGTGTTAGTCGACACACAGCCATAATTTCAGAGATTTTCTGACAATCAACGAGTTTTGAATAATGCCGAGGCTAAATTCTGAAGAGAGGGCCCGAGTTTTGGCCATGCTTGAATGTGGGCGAACGCAAGAACAAGTCGCTAGACGTTTTACGTCTCTAGTTCAATAATATTGCATCTCGTTCGACGTGTTCGAGTCACAGGAACGTTTAATTTATTGACCACGTTCCGGTAGACCTCGTGTCACGTCAATACGGACGGATAATTATATCCGTCAACGCAATCTACGTGACAGATTTGTAACGGCTGAATCCACATCACGTCTAGTGGTAGGTAATCGTTGTCGCCCTGTTAGTCGATTTACAGTAAGAGAAGAAGGTATTACCCGCCACAGGCCCTATCGCGGCCTTGTTCTTACGCGACGTCACCGTAAACAACGTCTTATTTTGGCCCGTAACCATCTCGGTCAGCGCTGGCAGAACGTTGTGTTTAGTGACGAGTCACGTTTCAACATATTGAACGCCGACGGACGTATCCGTGTCTACAGACGACGCCATGAACGTTACGCTGACAACGCCGCTGTAGAACACAACCGTTACGGTGGGGGCGGCGTAATGGCCTGGGCAGTCATCAACCATATATTTAAGTCCCAACTCATCGTGTGCCAAGCCCAAGTTAACCTCAATGCAAGGCGTTACAATGACCAGATAGTGCGTCCTATGGTTGCCAACGCTAAGGCCTGGTCTTCCAGCATGACAACGCGCGACCCCATGTTGCACGAGTCACCATGAACGTTTTACAGACCAGTAACATTAACGGTTAGCCTTGGCCTGCGTGTTCACCGGACTGCAATCCCATTGAACACGTCTGGGATTACCTTGGGCGCCGATTACGTCAACGTCAGCCACAACCTGCCAACGTCCGGGAATTGACGTTAGCGCCCAATCAGGAGTGGGCCAGAATCCCAAGGTATCTGTTACGAAACTTGTGTGGTTCCATGGCACGACGCCTTGCTGCGGTGGTTGCAAGTAGAGGTGGCCACACACGTTACTGATTATTGCAGTCATATTGTTCTGACCCTACAATCAAAGTTCAAAATTTAAAGTATAATTTTACCACAAAATGCTCTCCAATACGTCCATCGGTTCTCTTAAATGATCAGTTATGTAAATGGATAACTCTTTTCTATGATTTGATTTCGGTTAACAACATAATCTATGATGCGTTTCTTTATCTTGTCATTGTACATTCAGCGAAGACTGGTACACAGAGGAGTATCGGCAATGGGTGTCTGCTGATCACGATTAAATGGACAGGACTATATTTCACTGGTAAACATCGTACACCGGATATTGGCCCAAAGTGATTCGGAATCCATGGTGAATTGATCTAAACAATGTCAGACCAGGTAAGAAATACGTCTATTACACAATTATTGCAACACGTTAGTATTAAACATTTAATCGTACCGAATCAGAAATAATTTCTGCCTGTCGCAAACAAGCCTCTTCTGTTACAAACGTCGACTGGTCCATGAATTATGAGCGTTTAGTCTCCCGGATCACCACCAACGTGTGCCGAGTTTACACAAATTGGCTGAATATGTGCATTATATACAGTTAAAATGTGATTGTTTTTCACTAGATTGATGGCAAATAACTACATGCATTAGGAATACCTCACAGTGTTGGCTAAAATGATCTACAGATTGCAAATGTTGTCCATTTATGGCAGCATTACTGTACTGCACCTTGTCCTACGTATGTACTGTTTCTTGCAGAGGCTAGTGATATTTGCTGTACTGCTTCTTGTTAATACTAAATGACCGTTCTTCGTCTATTTTGTAGGTCTACCATGGATTACAAGACGTGTACTTACTGCGCGGATTCGTCCCAGACATTTAGAGGGATAATTGAACACATCATAGAAATCCACCCCGGTGAAGAAATAAAATTTCGTGTTGTTGGTAAGAACAAAATGAAAAAACAACAATTTTTTTAAATAATCCCTGATTCATATCGTGAACAAGAATGGGTTATTACTGTTAACCATATTTCAAATAATATCAATTTATTTCAATCAGCCTGAGCCATACTTGAAAAGTGCGCTCTGAAATATACATGCTTCCAACACAACGCAATTACCTCGCGCAATCAAGAGGGATTTCGGTCATTACCTAAAACCATGTCTTGCTTGAATACACATAAAACAGAAATTCTAAAATTTGTTAGAACAAATTTACTATGAATGTCTCGCTGAAAGGTTGATATTTCAGAAAATGTTCACTTTAATAAAATCAGACCATTCAATGAAAAGTTATCGCTCAATTATCAGTACTTTCAAATGCCCCTCGTAACAAGTTGTCAACATCATAGAGTGTTCTTTAGGTTGAAACATTCAAATTTAACTACCTAGCGTTCGTATGGGGTCAGAACTATCCTACTGTGGGGCTAAAAGTCCAAAATAATTGTTTTGACTGAGTTTGTAACACTTTGAAGAAATACTGACGAACAAGGCCCGTATTTTGAAACATTTTAAGTATTTTGGTTAACTCTAACATTTTCCGCCAAGAAAATACTATAGTCTAGGCAGTACAAATCTTAGAGTAAAAAACGACCGTTGTCAAGGGCTTTCTCGACTTTTCTCGTATACACGAGATTTATCGTTTGTAGAATGACTTGTTATTTGCGGTGTCGTTGGCGTTTTTTTTCTCTCTCATTTGTAAATCATCATTTACCAAATGTATTTGTAAACAGTGGCTGTTCTTTCTAGAAATGGTTTTAATGCTTCTGCTCTTTCTTGATATTTGAGAGTTTTATGAAAATGGCATGCAGGTTGCTGTTTTACCCTTATCATGCTGAATTGCCGTCTGCTGCAAATACAGTATCTACGGAAAACACATAATCAATTTTATGCTTTCAAAACTTAAGAAAAGTAAAAAATGACTGGCATAAAAGGTTGGATCAAGATCATACGCCGCGTAACGCGGCGTCCTGTTTGGACCTAAACTATTTGCAAACAGTAAGCAAATATTAACCAAGTGGCGCTTAGCATAATATTAGTGTTGGCGCAGGCTGACAAAAAGAAGGAAACCTTCTAATTGAAGAATTTTACATTTTCTTTTCAGCATGTTACTTATATTAGAAAAGAAATGAATCTATAAAAAAAAAGTCGTCCAGGAAAAAAAATCGCACGCTGTGTTGTTTGAACCTGCTACCCACGACGTGCTAGTCCGACTCGTTCACTACTGAGCCACGGAGACTTCGTTGAACATTGACTCGTCAGTTTGATATAAATGTGTTAAGAAGAAACAGTAAGCCGCAAGTAGAAACAATAAGCCTCAAGAAGAAATATAAAGCCACGAGAAGGGAAAATAAGTCACAAGAAGAAGAAAAAGTGACAAGAAAAACAAAAAGCCACAAGAAGAATAAAAAGCCACAAGAAAAACAAAAGTCACAAGAAGGGAAATAAGCCACAAGAATAAATAAAAAGCGACAAGAAAAATAAAAAGCGACAAGAAGAATAAAAAGCCACAAGAAGGGAAATAAGCCACAAGAAGAACAAAAAGCGACAAGAAAAACAAAAAAACACAATTAAGAAGGGAAATGAGCAACAAGACGAAAAATAGCGACGAGAAAAATAAAAAGCCACAAGAAAAACAAAAAGCCACAAGAAAAACAAAAAGCCACAAGAAGAACAAAAAAGCAACAAGAAAAATAAAAAGCCACAAGAAGGGAAATGAGCCACAAAACGAAAAATAGCGACAAGAAAAACAAAAAGCCACAATAAGGGAATTAGCCACAAGAAGAAAAAAAAGCGACAAGAAAAACAAAAAGCCACAAGAAGGGAAATAAGCCACAAGAATAAATAAAAAGCATCAAGAAAAACAAAAAGCCACACGAAGGGAAATAAGCCACAAGGAGATTAAAAAAGCGACAAGAAAAATAATGAGCAACAAAAAGGGAAATAAGCCACAAGAAGAATAAAAAGCGACAAGAAAATCAATTAGCCACAAGGAGGGAAATAAGTCTTTATTGGTGCGATTTCAACCATGATAAAACTCATCTGACCTTATGGTAACATGCAATCTGAGCAAGTTTGAAAAAGATTGGATATCATTTGTGACCTCTAGAGTGTAGACACTAAAATTGTTGAGGACGGACGACGCAGATGCAACAAACGACGGACATTCAAGTATTACCGAATCTATAGTTGAGTAATAAATTATCACTGATTGTACTAAAACTTGCGTAATTACAAAATAATGTTCCACAATTATAACAAACTAATCAGCCAAAGTTCAACGAAGTCGCCGCGGCTCAGTAGGGAACGAATCGGACTAGAATGTCGTGGGTATCAGGTTCAGAACACAAATTGTTTGATTTTTCCAATATATTTATAGACCTATAGATAAGTTTTGCGGAGGCTTTTGAGCCGACGTTTGTGTTTGCGTTGCTTCTTGAAATTGGGTCAACTTCGGGGTGAGATAACGTCATTACAAACGACTGTTTAAGACATTGTAACCTACGGTTTTCATCGCAAAATCGTGGGAAAGGTCGATATATATTCAAAATGTATATTTGAGTAATAAATGATCACTTTATGTACCAAACACTAGCGTAATTACATAATTCGTTCCACAATTATAACTAACTAACGAACCGAATGTCAACGAAGTCGCCGTGGCTCAGTAGGGAACGAGTCGGACTAGCATTGCCTGGGTAGCAGGTTCGAACCACACAGAGTACGAATTTTTTTCTTAACGCCTCTTTTTTAAAGAGGCTCGCAACCGGATCAAGCATTTAAAATAGTAATTTGTAAATATATGTCAAATGCTTATATAAATGGGTAAAATTTAGTTTAGGATAATAAATTCTGTTAAAAATGCATTTCCAAAAAAAAAAAAAGAAGAGGCTCTGGTGGGATTCGAACCCGTGGCCATCCATGCGGAGACAAAAATGAAAAATGAGGCATCGCCTTTACGCCCTCGGCTACGGACGCTCTCTCTATATATGGTAGCGAATTAACGTACTTCAATAATAGCTATTAATAGAACATTATTCGGCTCTGGTTTATGTCTGACCCCGTGTAGAGAAGCAACAACAACAACTATACCGTTAGCTAACGCTATGGAAAAACGATGGAAAATATCTAAAAAACTAAGATTCGGTGACGATTCTTGAGATGTTTTTTGAACTGATCATATTTTTTTAATGTCAGAAGCCAAATAATGCCACAAATTTGCTTTTATTTGAGTATTTTATTTTATTTTGACAAGAACACCATCCGGTTGCGAGTCCCTTTAATAATGAACATTATTTTCATACAGTCGTTTCGTGAGATTTTACTCCTTCATCGTTTCAATGTCGTCTGCTTCAATTTTGTTGTCTGCAATATCGTTTCAAAGTTAATTAACGCAGTATGACTGGTAAAATTTCTATACGAATGTCAAAAAGTTTGGATCCTGATCAGACACGCGTCAAAAAGTTTGGATCCTGATTAGACGCGCGTCAAAAAGTTTGGATCCTGATTAGACGCCGCGTGATTCGGCGTTTGATCATGATCCAAACTGTTTGCAAACGCGCATTTAAGCACCATTGAGAGTGAGAGGGTTATTAAAGAATGCTGAAAGTATTTTTAGTAAAAGTCTCCAATTATAGAAGATTTCCTTCTGAATGTCCCTGTTTTAAGACATATATGTATAATGCTAAGCGTGACTTGTTTAAAATTTGCGAACAGATTACACACAATATAGATCGAGGTCAGGATCGCGGCGTATGATCAGGATCCAAACTGTTTGCAAATGCGCTTTTAAGCGTCATTGAGAGCGTGCTTACGAGAGGGTACTTACGTGGCTAAAATTCTTAGCCCCATAATTGAAAACATAAACCTGGTCGTCTCTTGTGACATTAACCTGGCTATTTCTTGTGACATTAACCTGGCCAGTTGTGGGACATAGGGTAAGGGATATGCCTCCAGATCATTATTTTTCAAGTTAGAGCAAAAAGAAATGGTCTGTTGTGTGGCTAGCCACGCAAAAGAAAACAATAGAAAATAGCCACATAAGTAACGTCCGGAAGGGTTAAAGCATGCTAAAAGTAAAGTAAACGTATCCAATTAGAAGGTTTCCTTCTTATTGGCAGCCTGCTTTAACACTTAGTATGCTAAACGCGACTTGGTTATAATTTGCGAACAGTTTGCATACAGTATGGATCCAGATTAGACGCAATGTTACGTGGCGTTTGATCTGGATCCAAATTTGTTTGCCAGTCATATTTAACTTTTCTGAAGTTTTGAAAGCATAAAATTGATCATGTGTTTTTTAGTTCACCTGAACCAAAGGCTCAATGTGAGCTATTGGGATGTTTTCGAATTGCTTTAAATGATATCTCCTCCTATACCTCTGGACAGATTTCAACCAATCTTTACAGGAATGTCCCATGGGTCAAACTCTTTCCAATTTGTTCAAAGAATTAAAAACAATGCAGAACTCTGGTTGCCATGGCAACCAAAATACAAAAAATAAGGAAATCTGAAAAAATCTTCTTGTCAAAAACTACAAGGGCCAGAGCTTAGATATTCGGCACATAGCATAATCTACAAGTCTTCTATCAAGTTGTTCAAATTATGCACCTGGGGTCTAAATAGGCCCAATCCCGGGGTCACAGTTTTACATAGAGTTATATATATAGTGAAATTTTCAAACATCTTCCTTTCTGAAACTAATATGGCTAGAGATTTTATATTTGGCATTGTGACACTTCTAGATGCTCTTTACCAACAGTGATGAAATGGTTCCGGTCCGCTGCATATCTAGGTCACAGGAGCTAAAAATAGATTGTTTTCAATGTAAACTTCTTCTTGTCAGAATCCACAATGGCCACAGAGCTAAGAAATTTGGCAAATAACATCATATTTAGGTCCTTTATCAAGTTCGTTCAAAAAATGCCCCTGGGGTCAAATATTGCCCCACCTCCAGGGGCGTGTCTGGGCTTACGCACTCATGCACGTGCGTAAAGTCAATTGACAAAGTCGTAAATTTAAAAACGCTAAAAATGCAATAAAAATCACCACCTTACCCGGGTGAGGCATAAATGATTTTTTTAAAAGTGTCTCTAGTATACTTCAAATTCTACATAACGCACATAATTCACCCTCTGATAAGGTTTCAGGTTGTCCGCTACTCAGTTTACGAGAATGTAGATTTTACCTAATAAAATTGCCCATAACAATATAAGGTGTTTCTTACAATTTTAACTAGTAGTGGAAGAACTTTGACATAGATTTATGTTATTATTGTACATGTTTTGAATGTGCGAAACGCCCCCAGAACGCACCAGAGACCATCTAGAAATCAAAAATTTCCATGGGGAGCATACCCCCTAGTAAGAGTGTCTACATTTATTGGTGAGGGTTTGGGGTTAGAGAAAAATGGCCAGAAGATAATCTATCAAAAATATAAAAGATTATTCGGTTCATGTTATTTAGGAGTAATTTATGGTAGTAATTTACCTGGTTTGGATGTAAAAATGCACCAGAGACCATTTAGGAGTAAAATTTTCCCATGGGGAAGCTAGTAAAGTTGCATACACTAATTTTGTTTAGCTACGCCCTGACGTGTGCCCCTATCGTATTTTCCTTCATACAAAAGGGGAGGTCAGGAGAGCAAACATCTTTCTCTGTATTTTGATATGCATTTCAAACACTCATTCAAAAGTGTAAATAAGTTTTGAAAATGCATGTGCATGTATGTAAAACAAGTACAATAGAAGGTAAAGTCAAGGGAAAGTAAACAGACAAAAGGTAAACATGAATAGAGTGTAATGCAATTGCAGTTGGTAATATAAAAGGTGGAGGCAGGAACGTATATATAGGTTCCTAGTGGAAGGGAGGAGGAAGCTAATACATGTCAGAACCGTACGGACATAGTTGGTTAGTCAGGGAAATTTGATTTTAGTCAGGGAAATGTCAAGGAATTTTGATTCACTTAAATTGTGGACACCCTGTTAATTAAATACAAATGTAGTCTAACAGTTTAATTCAAGCAAAGAATATTCTTATAGCTCTAATATTTTGTGTTTTGATATGTATCTAAAAATGATTTGTGTATTTTATTACATCAAACAGCCGTATGTGCATTGTGAGGGGTATTTAGAATATAAAAATAACATTTCTAAAACGACAGTTTAACTATCATTTTAGAAAGTTTTTTTGTATTCTAAATACCCCCCAAAATGCACGTACGGCTTTCCAACGGAATTTTTTTCCCGGGGGAGCACGCCCCCGGACCCCCCTAGCCATAATGCGTAAACTCACTATTGGTCCAGACACGCCCCTGACCTCGGGAATCATAGTTTTACAAAAGAGTTATATAGTGAATTTTTCAAAAAATCTTCTCACCTGAAACCCTAGTACACAGAGCTTAGATATTTTGCAAATAGCATCATCTATAGGCCCTGTATCAAGTTTGTTCAAGTTATGCCACTGGGCTTAAAGTTGGCCCAGCCCCAGTGGTCACAGTTTTACATAGAGTTATATATGTATATAGTCAAATATTCAAACATCTTCTCTAAAACTAATATGGATAGAGCTTTGATGTTTGTTATAGTGACTATTCTAGATGTCGTTTCCCAGTATTGAATAAATCGTTTCTGTCTGTTGCAAATCTAGGTAAAATGAACTCAAAATAGGTTTTTTCCATGAAAACTTAAAAAAAATCTTCTTGTCTGGAACCCTAGTACATAGAGATTAGATATCTGGCACATGGCATTATCTACAGGTCCTCTATCAAGACTGTTCAAATTATACTCCTTGGGTCAAAAATGATGCCGCCTCAAGACATAAATCATTCTCTCCATTTTGTCAGCTATTCTCAGGTGGCCTATGGGCTCTTGTTCTGCAGATGATGTGTTTGCAGCAGATGACTATTCGGCATGACAAGGGATAAACAGCAACCTGCATGTTTTTTTTAAAGCTTTTCAAATCCCAAGAAAGAGTAGAAACATGAAATGATTTTCTTCAACTATCAGCAACTATTTCGAAATATATTTGGTAAATAATAATCTACAAATGAAAAGAACCCCCATCCCACACGAAAACTACAGCACAAATAAGCAGTCATTTAGACCTATAGGGGCCCGTTCGATTCACTGTTCCGATTGTTCCGGACAGACGGAACATCAATCGAATGCAGTAGTCTGGTTCCCTGTCTCCTATTAACTCCGATTAGTCTGGTTCCCGGTCTCCTATTAACTCCGATTAGGATATATGAAATAATCAAACATCCGGGAACCTGACTATCGAATGCAGTGGAACAGTGTTCCGGACATGTTCTAGCTGTTCTGTTTTTCGAGGTGGTGCAGTCGGAACAGTGACGTCATCAACATGGCGGCAATCGGAGCAATTGGAGACGCCAGCTTTTATAAATGTTGCTTTGGAGTGTTTTTCATAACTCCTGAAGCAACATTCAAGCACAAATGTGCACAGTCAGTTAAATGTATCAGCCCCGTCCTGCATAGTAATATTTTGGGTCAAATTGGCCGCCAGAATTTCAAAAATTGCATCTAAACCTTAACCGACACCAACCCCGATGCACAAGTACATGACATATTTTTATCTAATTTTTATACAGGGTTTCTTGTTGATTATACCAATTTTTTAATATGATATAGTAAAAACAAACATTATTTTACAAAAATAAATGTGTCAAGTTCCTGTGCTCGGACACAGACGTGGCTACATAAACGCTACAATTTGACTGGTGCACAAATGTTCTTCAGTATAATGAGGATGAAAATGGTGATTATTTTAAGAAATGTACCCAGTGGTACTAATCTAGTGCTGCTCTTTGAATCAAAACTATTCTCTGGACGGGATAGCAAGAAAAACAATAACAACTTTGGGTTAACTGCAATCATTATCTTATTTTGACGCCATTTTGAATTTTCAACTTCCTGTTCTAAATAGAACAATTGCGTTCGATTGAGAGCTGTTCTGGAACAGGTTTGGAACGTGTTCCGGACAGTGAATCGAACGGGCCCGTGTCAGTGTGCGAGAAGAGTGACGTCATTTTAGTCGGAGAAAGTCCTGATTGCTGCCGTATGTTTTTCTCTAAGTAATTACTTTAGTGTTTTCTTAGAGGAAAATTAAGACTAGTTGAAAATGTAAAAGTTAGAAACTTCTTAAACAAACAAAAAAATAGAATGTTTCAGAATATGGCCCCAGGTCTCATTTTCGATCAATTTCGTTCAGATTTGCTGATTGTATTTCCAAGATGCTGTACAGTAGGAATGCAAGATGAGGTATAGTAAACTTCTTGCAAGACGCAGTTCAGTGATTGTAGAATGAAATTGTCAAATTTATAAAATGTGCAACAGTTTCGCTAACACTTCGAGAAATTCCTAATACATAGAGTTAATATCTATCTATAGAGGAGAAAAGTAACACTTTACATGTATATAATGCACATATTCGGCCATTTTGTGCAAACTCCGCACTCGTTGGCACTGAACCACGACGTTTGTAACAGAAGAGGCTTGTTTGCGACAGGCAGAACTTAGTTCTGATTCGGTACGATTAAATGTTTGATACTTTAGTGTTTTAATAATTATGAAAGAGGCGTATTTATTAACTGGTCTGACATTATTTACATCAATTTACCATTGATTCCGAATGACTTTGGGCCAATATCCGGTGTACGATGTATACCAGTGTATTTTGCAACCAGTTTGGATGCAGATCAGGCAGCTTGCTGTTTGACCCTCATCTTTAGGTTGTCTTAATTAAAAAATAATCTTACTCTAATACATTTTGCAGACGAATGTATCAGAAAATTCGACATTACGACAGGACAAGGGATAAGAAAAAAAGTTTATTACGGTAGTTCCTTTAACTTGATCAGACTTATTTTACTATAACTTCCAGGGTCATTATTCCATCTCAGGCTCATTATCGGTACACAGTTGAACTTGGTTAGGTGGAACATACCCATATTTCAAAGTTAAAACGTGGTCAAGCCACGTTTTAACTTTGATATACGGGTATGTTCGACTTAACCGAGTATGAAATAATACAATTCATGTGTCGATAAATCGGATAGTTCGAATTAAGCGAGTTTGAGATATCGAAATTCGACAGTATTATTTTTAAGAAAAGCAATGAGACCGTGATCTCAGCGTTTTAAAGTAAGGTACAGTATTCCCTCTCTACAACAACACTCAACGGGAGACAAAGAGTGTGTGAGTTGTTCGGAGGGAATTGTTATAGGGAGGGATAATTAATATCATTAGAAAACATTTGCAAACAATTTGAACCCATATCTGTTCAAACTGTTTGTCACTCGTTTTTATGTTTATTCTGTCAAAATATTGAATACGTAACTTAAAGATAAAAACAGCGGACGGCAGCAGTGAAAGCATTTTACATAAATGTCTTGTTTTGGGGAACAGCGTCAAGCGTTGTTGTAAGGAGGGAATCGTTGTTCGGAGGGTCATTGTAGGGAGGGGATACTGTAGTTAGGTCTGTTTTACTGTGGAACGTTCCATTATTTACATTCAACAAAGGAAAACCGTTTAAAACGTTATAAACTCGTTGAGTTACGCGGCGTCGATCTGGATCTAAACTGTTTTACTTCCATATCAATGTTCCCTATAGGTAAAGAAAACTGCATAAATTCAAAAGCAAGAGTACTGTGCTCCCTCTCTACAACGACACCCAATGGGAGACACATATTGTGCGTGTTGTTCGGAGGGAGTCGTTTTAGGAAGGGAAATTGGCTAACAATTGCAAACAGCTTGAATCCCGACCAGACGCCGCGTTACGCGGCGTCTGATCTGGATTCAAGCTGTTTGTCACTCGTCATTTTTTTTTCAGTCAAAATGTCAAGTGTGTAACTTTTGGAAAAACAGCAGACGACAGCTTTAAGCAGACGATATTTCATCTTCTAAGTGAAAGTATTAGACATATAACTGTGATGTTTGGGGAACAGCGGCAAGGGTCGTTGTAAGGAGGGAGTCGTTGTAAGGAGGGCCGTTGTAGAGAAGGAACAAGTTGTAGTTCTAATCAGAAGATTTCGGGAAAATCCGTAGGTCTGGATTTTATCAAAGAAAAATCCGGAGAAAGAGCAACTCTGGAAATAAAAGCAGACGACATTTATTTCAAGCAGATGACGTCGTGACAGTGATTGGGTTAAGAGTGATGCATTAGGACACCTGTCAGTCATGAGTGATATTACAGGTGTATTCGAATAGGACTGTAGATATGATCCCGTGATAGCTCAGTTGGTAGAGCGGAAGACTGTAGTTGTATAGATACTGTCATCTTTAGGTCACTGGTTCGAATCCGGTTCGCGGGAAAAAATCTTTTTTTTTTTTTTTTTTTCTTCAGTACAATTATGTACATGTGCAGTTATGATTCTGTTGTCCGTTATGTTATAAGAATTATGTGCAACTTAAATATAACCCCTCACCATTTAACCCTTAGCCTGCCACTCACGACTATAACTCCATATGCAAACAGCTTGGATCCGGATGAGACGCCGAGTAACTCGGCGTCTCATCCGGATCCAAGCTGTTTGACACTCGGACAACATTTTCAGCAATTTTGAGCAACTTTGAAGCACTTTGAAACTTGGAGCAGACAAGAAATATAGCAGACGACAATTTATTTGGCGGGCTAAGGGTTAATAGTACTGTATGCTTTGTAGTATTTTAAATGAAATGTCAAACAATTCCATAAATCCTGAAGAGAACAGATCCAACGGTTATATAGACTTTGAGTTGAGATTGAGATCGTTCTTAAGTATTTGACTGGTCAATGAAGTCGCCGTAGCTCAATGGTGAAAGAAGCGGACCAGCATATCTTGGAAATTACAATCATTAATCTGGTACGATGAAGTTGATTTTGATGTCTCTAGTGCATAACGTTCTGAAGTATTTTCATTTTCTGTCCCTTTAAATGTTTTCTTTGGGCCACCCATAAACCTCAGAAAACGCCTGTTACCCAACATAATTTAAGGGTGTATCAAACTCATGAGTTTGGGAAATTTTCAAAGTATATGGAAACTCTCTATGGTGGTTTTGTATTGAAGAGCTATTTAGATGAACGAAAAAAATGAAAAAGTGTACATTTTGGTGAACACCTTTTGGCTCCACGGCCATGTAAAATTTACCCCACCCACTTTTTCTTATTTCGTCCTTTTCAAACAGCCCGCTTCAATAAAAACCATTTCAAAAGAAAACAAACATGATAATTTGGTTTTGTGTCTATGGTAGTATTTCTACAGGCACCAAATGTGAAATATATAAAGCTCTAAATATCATCGATATGGTACTTTTGGGTAAATTTTGTTAAGGGAGGTACATGTAACTCCTTTTTCTTCAATAATTCAAAATTTTCAACACTAACCTATCAATTTCTTTTCATATTTGAATTGCCTTCGTATGGCTTTTTATCTGGTAGAATATAAGAAAAAATTAGTTACAAGAAATATTTACTTTTTTATCACATGTATTTCTCAACTTTTTTTTTGTTTTAGCTCACCTGAGCCAAAGGCTCAAGGTGAGCTATTGGTATGGCCCTGTGTCCGTCGTCGTCCGTCGTGCGTTGTCCGTCGTCGTTAACAATTGCTTCAAATGATATCTCCTCCTATACCGCTCGACAGATTTCAACCAAACTTTACAGGAATGTTCCTTATGTCAAGCTCTTTCAAATTTGTTCAAAGAATTAAAAACAATCCAGAACTCTGGTTGCCATGGCAACCAAAGTGAAAAATTAAGGAAATCTTAAAAAATCTTCTTGTCAAAAACTGCAAGGGCCAGAGCTTAGATATTTGACACATAGCATCATCTATAGGTTCTCCATCAAGTTTGTTCAAATTATGCCCCTGTGGTCAAAATTAGCCCCGCCCCGGGGGTCACAGTTTTACAAAGAGTTATATAGTGACATTTTCAAACGTCTCCATCTCTGAAACTAATATGGCCAGAGCTTTGATATTTGGCATGGTGACACTTCTAGATGGCCTATACCAAAATTGTTCAAATGGTTTTGGTCGGTTGCATAACTAGGTCACAGGAGCTAAAAATATATTTTTTCAATGAAAACTTAAAAAATCTTCTTGTCTGAAACTACAAGGGCCAGCGCTTAGATATTTGACACATAGCATCGCATACAGGTCCTCTATTAAGTTCGTTCAAATTATGTCCCTGGGGTCAAAATTGACCCTGCCCCAGGGGTCACAGTTTTACATAGAGTTATATAGTGAAAATTTCAAATGTCTTCTTCTCTGACACTAATATGGCTAGAGCTTTTATATTCGGTATGGTGACACATTCGGTATGGTGACACTTTTAAATATCCTTTACATATATTTTTCAAATGGTTCCGGTCTGTTGCATAACTATGTCAGTCCTGGACATAAATCATTATCTCCATTTTTTCAGCTATTCTCAGGTGAGCGAAATATGCCCCATTGGGCTCCTGTAGAAAAATATCATTACCCATGAAAACCATGTTGTTGATTCAGATATTCAAATTTTCCAAATCTGGTGCCTGTTTGGTCTTGATTATTTTCCAAATTGCCGTAGTGCAAAATAAAGCACACCAACATATGAATGTTTTCCAGTTTTTTCATTTATCATAAACAGCTCTTTCGAAATAAACATAAAAGAAAAAAAGTTAGATACTTTGAAAACTTCGCTTATGGGTTTAATACACCCTTAACATCGGGGCTGAATCTGATTGCAGTGGTGGTTTCGCCAAATTTTACCATCGCATCACATCAAGAAATAATAAAAATGCAATGTTGTTCAGGGGAAATCTGCTTTCAGCAAGAAACCGGTTAAAGGCAAAATACTCATGAAGTCTATCGGCATTTTGCAGGGTATAAACAACGACAGGAAGAAGAGCTCAAATTGTCGAAGCAATGTATTTTGACAGTCGCTGTTTTTTCTTCTTCTGGTAATGATTCAGAACCTAAATCACAGCCTGATTGGTAGTCTATTTTAGCACTGTCGTCTACTTTCAATATTTTTTTCCGTCGACTGTCTTTCGGGATCGTGCCTTTTCTTGATAAGTGTATTTTCTCTCTTAGTCATTTACAGTAATAACCCGTCCTTGCTCACAACATAAATCAGGGATAATTTTAAGATTTGTTATCTTTATTTTGTTGTTTTCAACAACACGAATTTTTATTTCTTTTCTTGGGTGGTTTTCTGTGGTGTGTTCAATTATTCCTCTAAATGTTTAGAGTGAACCCGCGCAGTAAGCACACTTGTAATCCATAGTTGACCTAAAAAAAGACGAAGAATGGTCATTTAGTATTAACAAGAAGCAGTACAGTAAATATCACAGCCTCTGCAAGAAACAGTACATACGTATTGCAAGACGCAGTACAGTAATGCTGCAATAAATCGATCAATTTTGCAAACTGTAGATCATTTTAGCCAACACTGTGAGATATTCCCAATACATGTAGTTTTTTCCCATCGATCCAGTGAAAAACAATTACATTTTAACTGTATATAATGCACATAATCAGCCAATTTGTGCAAACTCGGCACACGTTGTTGGTGATCGGGCAGACTAAACTCTCATAATTCACGGACAAATCAACGTTTGTAACAGAAGAGGCTTGATTGCGAGAACTATTTCTTACCTGGCTTGACATTGTTTACATCAATTCACCATGGATTCCGTATCACTTTGGAGCAACATCCGCTGTACGATGTATACCTATCTTAATATCGAAACGAATGCTGTAAGCAATTTGGATCCAGCTCAGACGCATCGTAGCGAGCAGTCTGATCTGGATACAAATTGTTTTACAATGTTCACCCATGGCACCGAAAGGGTTAACTCTTTCCATGCAAGCGGTGAAATTGTGTTTACTTATGCAAACAGTTTACATCCTGATGAGACGCCGAAAAAGTAGCAGACAACAAATATTCGCAGACAACAATTCGTTAGCGCTCAAAGCGAATAACGTCTTCTCCGCTGTATGACATAAATTTTCTTCCTGACCTTATTTATGCTTTTCTAAGGGACATGGGGTCCGAACCCCGGCCTTCTAGATTCGCGCATGCACTATCTTATCTTTTATCTGCATTAGCAGGATTATATCTACATGTACATGTAGCCGTCTGTCTGACCAAATATGCGCCAGACTTGTTTTCAACATTGTGCTATTAGTTAATAAGTTAATATTCCCGTGATAGCTCAGTTGGTAGAGCGGAAGACTGTAGTTGTATAGGCACTGACATCTTTAGGTCACTGGTTCGAATCCGGTTCGCGGGAAATTTTTTTTTTTGCTGCAAACTCTGAATTGTTGTCGCCAAAACAAAATATGATGTTTAATGACAATTGGGGGGGGGGGGGGGGGGGGGCGTTTGTAGACCAAGGCACCGCCGTTCACCTGTGGTAGTTATAACGTATCATACAACGATCATACACAATCAGTGTTTTGTCTAGATCTATAAGAAGTCCGTGCTTAGATCGAGCTGTACATTCTTTATGTACTAGTGTACACCGTCAATACATTTCAGCCAGCTTAATGCCTCGCTCACATTTGCTGAGGCAGCTGTACGGCCCACAGGTGTACGGTGCGTTGGTCTACAACCCCTCAAACATCTTCCAAATATTAGGGGTGTAACAATACGGCAATATATTGTTATATTGCAATACGCATCTTTGCAATACGTATTGCAATACGGGTTTTGCGTATTGCAATATTTTTTTTATATATCATTTGAGCACATACGATAGGAGATGCCCTGTTAATTTGAATGTAATGCTGTGACAATTATAACATTCACAGCAAATGTCTATGTTAATTTGGACTCTCTCTTGTATTTAAAGCACTACTTTTATTCTTCCAATGTTATAAGTAAGTTTTCAAGGCTAATTTCTATCCAATTTTAGTACTTACAAGTTGCCACAATATATTGCAATACGGATTGCACCGTATTGTTACATCCCTACCAAATATCATAAAATATCATGAAATTCATTTTCTAAAACCAGCCTATTATTTCTGTGGCGAGTAGCAATTTTTCGGTTGCCGCCTGTTGCGCTCACATTTTGCAACCTGTGCGTCGAGTTTTATTTTTTGACCCGGGAATCGTCGTACGGCCTTCGTATTGCGTCTCTGAAATTTCTAATAGGACCCGCGACGGCCGTGGAAGTCCAACCAGATACTGGACACAATAGAGAAAGTACTCAATATACAAAAATAAAGCCCCACCCTGCGGCGTGTCTAAGATGTGTTGTCCAGGGTCCAAGGTTATAAAGCGTTTGAGCTGGGTTTGAGTGTGTTCCCAAGCATTTGATTGGTCACATTTGAGCCTAGACTCAAATCTGACCTATCAAATACTTGAGAACGACTTAAGACTCAACTGAAAAGCTTTATAACCTTGGACCTTGGTTTGATGAACATCTGTGCCAAGTGATTTTGAAATCCATTCACCAATATGAAAGTTACAGCCCGGACACGAAATTGTGACAAAGTAATCATGCCCTATGACGACCATTGGCCTTAAAGGGACTCGCAACCGGATGGTGTACTTGTCAAAATAAAATAAAATACTCAAATAAAAGCAAATTTGTGGCATTATTTGGCTTCTGACATTAAAAAAATATGATCAGTCCAAAAAAAGTCTCAAGAATCGTCACCGAATCTTAGATTTTTAGATATTTTCCATCGTTTTTCTATACCGACTAGTAGACGGTATAGTTGTTGTTGTTGCTTCTCTACACGGGCTCAGACATAAACACGAGCCGAATTACGAAGTTGTATGCACTTTCGATTGCTACACATTTAAATACGTTAAATCGATCCGAGATAAACGGATAGTTCCGTGGTCCATTGGTCTAAGCGGTTTCCCCTATTTTGCCTTCTGTCCGCCAATGCCGGGGCCCCGGGTTCGAATCCCACCAGAGACCAATATTTTTTTTTATTGAAATACATTTTTTTAAACAGAATTTCTTATCCTAAACTAATTCTTTACCATTTATATAAGCGTTTGACACATATTTACAAATTACTATTTTTAATGCACCATCTGGTTGCGAGTCGCTTTAAGGCACATTCTGCTTTACATTCAGCCTGTTTAAAGCAGCCATCTTCTAGGATATAAAAAATATTTCTTACCGTACGTATTCCTGACTGTATAAATTGGAACTAATTTCTTCAGTTGAGGAAAATATAAAAAGTGTAATGGGTTAAGGACCATTCTGCTTTACTTTCAGTCACCTTTAAGCTTCAATCAGTGTATTAATCTTTATTTATATACAATATGGAAGAGTTAAAGGGAGGTAACACATATAATGGAAGGTATTTAAGATTACTGTGTTATCTCCCTTGGTTTTTATGTCGAAGTTTATCCAATATTGGCCATGTATGATTTATGTCTTATCTGTATGTTGTGTGCTGGGAATTTATTGCCAAGTTTCCGAAATAAAAGTCAAGTGGACCCTGATGGCCCTGGGTCGCTCACCTTATTGCATTGGCTTGATTGGCCAACAGTTGAATTCTTTCATTTCCTCTCATTTGACCCAGTGACAAATTTTATGATCCAAAATGAACCGTGTTCAAAATTGACATAGATTTTTCAAGATGGTCATGATAAAGATTTGGGCTAAAACTGGTGTTCACAAACTTTTTCTAAGATTTGACCTAGTGAACTACTTTTTGACCTCACACAAACCATACTCAACCTTGACCTAGAGTTTGTCAAGATGGTCATTCTGACCATGTTTGATAATTGTGGCTACTAGAGTGTTCACGAGCTTTATCTAAGATTTGACCTGGTGACCTACTTTTTGATACAACACCATACTCAAACTTGACCTAGATTTTGTCAAGATGTTCATTCTGATTAAGTTTGATCAAGATTGGGTCAAACTTGTGGCTACTAGAGTGTTCACACGCTTTATCTAAGATTTGACCCAGTGACCTACTTTTTGACCCCACATGACCCAGAATTTGAACTTGACCTAAAGTTTGTCAAGATGGACATTCTCACCAAATTTGATAAAGATTGAGTCAAAATTGTGGGTAGTAAAGTGTTCACAAGCTTTTTCTAAGATTTGACGTAGTGACCTTCTTTTTTGACCCAACATAACTGATGTTCATTCCAATTAATTTTGATCAAGATTGGTTCAAAATTGTGGCTACTAGAGTGTTCACAGGCTTTATCTAAGATTTGACCTAATGACCTATATTTTGACTCCACATGACCCATATTCGATCTTGACCTAGATTTTGTCAAGATGGTCAAGTTTGATAAAGATTGGGTCAAATTGTGGCAGCTAGAGTGTTCAAAAGCTTTTCCTAAGATTTGACCTTGTGACCTACTATTTTTTTACCCCACATAACACATTATCAAACCTGACCTAGATTTTGTCTAGATGGTAATTCTGGCCAAGTTTGAATAGTGTTCACAAGCTTTTTCTAGGATTTGACCTAGTGACCTACTTTTTAATCCCACATTACCCAGAACAAGATGATCATTTTGGTCAAGTTTAATAAAGTCGGACAAAAGTGTGGCCTCTAGAGTGTTCAAAAGATGTTCATTGTCGCACGACCCACACTGCACATCGACACTGGACACAGCACAATCACAATAGCTCACCGTTCGAGTGTCAAATAGTTTGGACTCTAATGAGACGCCATGCAAAGTGGCGTCTCTTCAGGATCCAAATTGTTTGCAAAGGTTATCATGATATCACCATTAGCATACCAAGAGTTAACTAGGAGAAGAACCTAATAAGCACTAGGAGAAGAACCTAATAAGCACTAGGAGAAGAACCTAATGAGCATTAGGAGAAGAACCTAATAAGCACTAGGAGAAGAACCTAATAAGCACTAGGAGAAGAACCTAATAAGCAAACATTGCTTTCGTTCTCATCCTAAAGTATATTTATGTATGATTATAAAATATGTACTATGTTTGAAATAACTAAGAGTTAAACATATCTTGTGCTAAGATAGCTCATTTGATAAAGCGGAAGTTGAATAGACACCAGCATCCTTAGGTCACCGGTGCGAGGGATGCCCCGCAGGTAATTCAATATCTTAACAAAACAAAGGTTCATAGCTCTGTCACTGTTAATTATGATGGGATGACAATACCCAAGCGCACAGATTCATGCCCTAAATAATAAACCGGTATCCATAAGCTTCAAGTCTGGTCGACACAAACTTAAATTCTGTATTTTTACAAAATCTAGGCCAATAATGATGTCAATGTTAATTGTCACTAGCATATATCCTACTCTCCAACAGCTGTGTAACAACGAGGAGAGAGCCTGCGACAAGTCACGTTAACCCTTTCAACCCTAAATTTCTCTTGTGGGTATTTATACTCCTTTTGGACTCTCCTAGTACAGGTATTTTGAACCAGTCTACTGCAACGTTTGGTATGACAACAAAAAACAAACAAATATCAAACAGTGCAGACCCTGATCAGAGGGCTCCTACAGGAGCCCTCTGATCAGGGTCTACACTGTTTGCATATGTAATCAGTAATCACTACAGAGGGCTATAGCATTGAAAGGGTTATGGGTATATGTTTGACACTTTTAAGGCGCAATAAGACTGTAGGCGTCAAAGATTGTAGAACAAATACTTGAGTTATGCGTGTCACAAACTTTCAGAATGAGTGTACAGATACCGGACGAAATACAATCCTAATAGCCTACCCTGAGCTTTTGCTCAGGTGAGCTAAAAAGTCTGGCCTACTGGAGTTTACATCCAAAAAGTCTGGCCTACTGGAGTTTACATCCAAACATTCTGGCCTACTGGAGCCTCTATTACAGAATTACTAAATTCAAAAGTTTGCCGATGCTGTCATCATTGCTAATGGAAAAGCAATATTTTTGTGTCACTGTTGCTCCTTTTTCCCAATCATTGAAATTGTATCATAAATGTGATGCAGACAAATAACAAGTTGAAGATTTGATTAGCATTTATTTATTTATAAGATTTTTTTTTTCTCTAAAAAATATGCAAATATAAACATTACAAATAAAAATATTAACAATACAAAAAAAACCTCTCTAATACAACCACTAAAGTGAGTTAAGTATCAGGTGTTTGAAGCAAGGGACTGCTTAGCCCATTACCCCATAAATACCCGGTACACCTTTTCGTCTTTAACTTATTCCTCTGCTGAAGGAAATGGTTCCAATTTGTACAGTCAAGAATATGTAGCAAAATAAATATTTTCTATATTCTATCAGATGATAGCTTAAAGCAGGCTGAAAGTAAAGCAGAATGCGCCCTAAGGCGCATTCTGCTTTACTTTCAACCTAATTTAAATGATCATCTTTCTTTAAAACTAGAAACATGCTATGGGGTAATTGGTTAAAGCATGGTAAACGTAAAACAGACCTATGGACAGTCAGAGACCCAGAGAACAGTAACACTACAGTCATAATAGAGAGGTTTAACTGAATTTATCATGTACCACTTCATGGCAGGACTTAACAAAACTAATCGCAAACATGATTCAGTAAAACTTTAAAGCTGGCATGCTTTTTAATTGTTGAGGATTTATTTCAACCTCTGTATCAAATCACAGGTACTTGACACATACATCTAAATCTATAACCAAAAAAAATTTGTTTTTGTTTTACTAGACTTCTATTAGATCTATATGTATAGACACTACCTATAATAGAAGTCTAATAAACATTTTTTTTATTGATTTTTTGGTAATAGATCTAGATGTATGTGTCAAGTACCTGCGTATCAAATGGTTTGGTGACATTTATTTGGAGCCTGATCTAGATCAAAACTGTTTGTAATAGACATAATATTTTGTAGCACAAACATGTTTATTAACCCATTACCCCATGGAAGCACCTTTTAGCGCATTAATTTTATTCCTTCACTGAAGAAAATAGTTCCAATTTATACAGTCATAATATGTATCATTCAAAATATTTTCTATATTCTAGCAGATGATAGCTTAAAGAAGGCTGAAAGTAAAGCAGAATGCACCTTCAAGAGCATTCTGCTTTACTTTCAACATGCTTTACTTGGTCTACAATTTTCAATATTAAAAATAGGCTAGGGGTAATGGGTTAACCCGCTACCCAAAAACCTGTTTCTAGTATGGTTAAAGTGACTTAGAAGCCTATTTCTACTAGTTTTGAAGACAGGAGATCACTTAAAGCAAGCTGAAAGTAAAGCAGATTCAGCCTTATGTAGGCTATTATCTGCTAGAATAAAGAAAATATTTTGTATTATACATTTTTGTGGCTGTAGAAAGTGGATCAATTTTCTTCAGGAGGAATAGATTAAAGACGTAAACATGTGAATTTATGGAGTAATGGGTTATAAGCATGCTGTTTTTACCTCCATGTGACAGGATCCCAAATGATAACAATGAGCTCATATACAGTAAAACCTCTCTATAATGACCACATAAGTGCATTAACTACTAGGTGTTTAAGACAGGTGACAGCTTAAAGCAAGGTGAAAGTAAAACAGAAAGCTCCTAAAGGAGCTTTCTGTTTAGCTGTCACCTTGCTTTAAGCAGTCACCTGTCTTAAATACCTAAAAATTCACACAAATAAGTGGCCGTAAGATAGAGGTTTTACTGTACCTGAAAGGGTTTTTACTCTTATCCTGCTGATCAATGTTCATTCATAAAACTCTGACGACCATGTCATCTATCTACTGAACTTTTACACTGGCAAATAAAAAGAGGAAATATTTTCAGGGCTGCCATTTCTCCGGATTTTTCCTAAATCTCCGGATTTTTTTCTAGTACACGGTAGCTTAAAGTAGGCTGAAAGTAAAGCAGAATGCTTTACTTCCAGCCTGCTTTAAGCAGCCATGTGTCAACTAAACTAGAAACAGGCTATGGGGTAAAGGCACGATTCGTAAAATCGCACTTGAAAAGTGCAAATTTGAAAATCTTAGGATTTTTCATGTCAGCTTATGGCAGCCCTGTATTTTCCAGGAAAAAGTGCAGAATTGTGTGTGATCCTATAGTATAAGAAAACAGTGAAGACCAAGATCAAACTGCTCATGATAATACTGTCTGATCTGGGTCTTCATTCTTTTCAAAAAGTGTCAATAAATGGTAGTAGAGGGAGAAGAGTTAACCCATTAACCCTGTTTCTAATTTTGAAGACAGGTGACTACTTAAAGCAGATTGAAAGTAAAGCAGAATGCGCCTCAAGGTGCATTCTGCTTTACTTTTAACCTGCTTTAAGCTACCATCATTCCGGTTGAAAGTAAAGCAGAATGTGCCTTAAGACGCATTCTGCATTACTTTCAAACTGCTTTAAGCTTCTAATTACTAAAATAAAGAAAATATTCCATATGATACATATTCATGACCGTATAAATTGGAACTGTTTTCTTCAGTGTATGAATGAAATATAATGTGCTAAAAGTCGCTTCTATTGGGGAAAGGGTTAAGCCACACTATGCCCCTCCATCTCAAAAAGTTGATCTTTTAACCAGGCTAATATTGATCTGTGACCAGATATGATTTTAACAATCATAGTAGATGTTGACTATTTCGAAATTGGCCTTGTAGATTTTGACAAGTTATTGTTTTAAAGAGTTTTCTAAACCCTTTACTCCATAGATAAGCAGTTTAACACCTTTAATTTATTCCTACATTGAAGAATATTGTTCAAATGTATCCAGAATTAGGCACAATAATACTTTCTTAATCATAGCAGATGGTAGCTTGAAACAGGTTGAAAGTACTAAGGTGCATTCTGCTTTTCTTTCCACTTGCTTTAAGTGGTCACCTGTTTTCAAAATTAGAAACAGGCAGTGGAGTTAAGGGTTACACAAGTGTGTGATAAACTAGTGGGTCAGTTTCCACCCTAAGTCTAAGATTTTTACATTCTTTGCAGAGGTCTAAAAGGCGAGACTATACACAATAGCTTAGCACTTTGCCTTGTGATTTGTGACACAATATCTTAGCACTTGGTCTGTGGTTTTTGACACAAATATCTTTTTTATTCAAGTTACCGTGGAAGCAAGATATTTGTATGGGTTCACTTGATTTGAGCATTTTTCAAGGAACTATGATGCAACATCCATGCTAAATTTCTTTAGCTACCACCCATGGGCAACAGGCGATGTTTGAAAACAATTGAACAGGGGGTGAACAGGGATAACAATAGTGCACCTTGAGTGTTTAGCTGAGGTGAGCTAAAACACTAGCTTGGCTTATTTTTCCTTTGCTGCATTATGGGTGGGTAATATGATATAGGTCTACATAATTGCAACGAATGCAGGGCTACAGATAAGAGGCAGTTATTTCAACAAATCCAACATTTTCTCACTCTTTTAAGCACCAAATCCTATGGTGTCACTACTCATTAGAATCGTCTCGAAGAGACGATTCTAATGAGTAGTGACACCATAGGGTTTAATTCAGAAATAAAGATTTTAGTTTTTGAAAAACTACTCTTATCTGGTGCTCTGGAATGGGAGAGAATTTTATTTCATTTATCCCCTGAGAATGCATGTCCATTCCGCTGAATGTGTAAATACTGAGCTTTACTCTTGATTCTGCTCAAGTCCCTGTAACGTCTGGTGTTTAAGTCCTGAAACAAAATGAAGTAGACTAAATAACAACAAGAGGCCCTGCCATAGTGGAGAAAACATTATTATTTCCCGTTTTAACGCAACTGAAACGCAAACGTATTTGCATTAAAATGGGTGAAATGACAATTTTTTTTAACAATATTTACGACTCATTTTAAACTTAGTGGCAAACGAATGAACTGGCAGACAGACTCATGTACGGACAACAAAAGGTGATTCTAAAAATAATCCTGAACATTTGTTTACACAGGAAAAATAATATGTCGTTAAATAAATCCGTCTCAGTTTTGTACTTTTGGTTTCAGAGGAAAGTGTTTTGTGCATCAGGGCTGCCATAAGTTTATAAAACAAGAGCCCCATGGGGCATAATTCGCTCACCTGAGAATAGCTGAAAAAATGGAGATATTGATTTATGTCCAGGACTGACCTAGAAATGCAACAGACCGGAACAATTTGAACAAAATATGTAAAGTATATTTAAAAGTGTCACCATACAGTATATAAAAGCTCTGGCCATATTAGAGTCAGAGAAGAAGACGTTTGAAATTTTCTCTATATAACTCTATGTAAAACTGTGACCCCCGGGGCGATTTTGACCACCGGGGCATAATTTGAACAAACTTGATAGAGGACCTGTAGGCGATTCTATGTGCCAACTATCAAAGCTCTGGTCCTTGTTGTTTAAGACAAGAAGATTTTTAAGTTTTCATTAAAAAAATCTATTTTTAGCTCCTGTGACCTAGTTATGCAACCGACCAGAACCATTTGAACAGTTTTGGTAAAGGACATCTAGAAGTGTCACAATGCCAAATATCAAAGCTCTGGCCACATTGGTTTCAGAGAAGAAGACAATTTCACTATATAACTCTATGTAAAACTGTGACCGCGGGGCCGGGCCAATTTTGACCCCAGGGGCATAATTTGAACAAACTTGATAGAGGACCTGTTGATGATGCTATTCGCCAACTATCTAAGCTCTGGCCTTGCAGTTTTTGACAAGAAGATTTTTTAAGATTTCCTTATTTTTTCACTTTGGAGTTCTGCATTGTTTTTAATTCTTTGAACAAATTTGAAAGAGCTTGACCCAAAGAACATTTCTGTAAAGTTTGGTTTAATTCTGTCAAGCGGTATAGGAGGAGATGTCATTTGAAGCAATTGTTAAGGAAGACACACGACGGACGCCGCACAACGCCGGACACAGGTCCATCCCAATAGCTCACCTTGAGCCTTTGGCTCAGGTGAGCCAAAAATTCCTAAGATTTCAAATTTTCAATTTTTCAGACGCAATTTTACTAATCGTACCTTTACCTCATAGTCTGTTTCTTGTTTTGAAGACACATGACTGCTTAAAACAGGTTGAAAGTAAAGCAGAATGCGCCTTAAGGCGCATTCTGCTTTACTTTCAGCCTGTTTTAGGCTGTGATCTGCTAGGATAAAAATCTGAATACTTAGGAAAAATCCGGAGAAATGGCCGCCCTGGTGCACTGTTCATAAAACATTGAAGAAGTATATTCACCTCTTTGTTCAAATATCATCTTGGGATCCATCGTTAATTCTGCATTAAATCCTTTCTCCAAAAGAATAGCCAGGTTCTTCTCTAGTGTCTCCTTGTTTGCAAACTCAACAAAGGCATGGCTGAAATAAAACATGTCCACTTTCCTTCATAGCTTATTTTATGTTTACTGTGTTTGACTCTTTGCATGCTGGGTAATTTTTTCGTCTGTAAAATTTGTCGTCTGCTATTGTTCTAAAAAAAGAATTTTCTAAATTTCTTTTCAAAACATGATCAGAATGTCAAACAGTTTGGATCCTGATGAGACGACGCATTATGCGGCATCTCATCTGGATCCAAACTGTTTGCTAAGGTAATCACTGTGGCAGATATATCAGCCGCTAGCATGCAAAGAGTTTATCCACAAATAAGCCTTTTATGACATTTTTATGATTTTAACCAATAAGAACAAGCTATGGGGTAACGGATTAATTCATTCCTGCACTGAAGAAAATAGTTCCACTTTATACTTAATGAATATGTACCATAAGAAAATTATCATATCCTAGCAGATGGTAGCCTTAGGCCGATTACAACTTGTTTATTAAACATAATAGGCTAATGTATTCAAAATGCCAGGATGTAAAGCCCTTCCACAAATCTTTTCAAATAATGCTTTTACTGCAACTTTTAGGTCTGACAGTGATTTATGAGATAACCAACTTTATAACATAACAGACGGCGTGATTGAATAACACTCGTTGTTTATTTGTCATATATAACTAGTTGAATAACTATGCAAATGAGGTACACCACGACGTCGTTTATTTGTGACGTCATTGAAATGCAATCTATGCCTTCAATATCCAATGTCTTCATTCCTTCATGTAGATTCAATTTAGAGATCTTTGGTGAAATTAATCAATATTAGATCTACATGAAAGTGTTTATTAATACATATAATACCATAAACATTATGTTAGTGAACGGGGTTAATTTGGAACAACTTTTTACTTGTACAGATCTACTTATTTCACGCTTAGCATTCACTTGACTTCAAAGGCTGCGATAAATAGCTTTTCTAGGTTATGTTATAACAAGAGGCCGATGCGGGCCTAAATATTGCTCACCTGGGAAAACAAAGGCATGGGTAAAATGACCCCTGAGGCGGGATCATTTTCATCCCAATTATATAATTCAAAAATTCTTGCTGATGAACACACAATTGAACTGTTCTGTCAAATATCTAAGCTAAGTGAAGATGATGATTGAAGATTTCACTATATAACTCTTTGTTAAACTGTCACCTCCAAGGTGGGGGTCATTTTTTACCCTAGGGACATAATTTGAACAATCTTGATAGAGGACCTGAAGATGATGCTTTGTGCCATATATCTAAGTTCAGGGTACTGTGGTGTCAGACAAGAAGACTTTTTAATCTTTAATTGAAAAAATCTAATTTTAGCTCCTGTGACCTTGATATGCAACAAACTGGATTTGTTAAAAGAACATTGGAAAAGGGCCTCTAGAAGTGTCAACATGCCAAATATCAAAGCTCTGGCCATTTTCGTTTCAGAGAAGACGATGATTGAAGATTTCACTATATAACTCTATGTAAAACAGATAGAGGACCTATAGATGATGACCACCTATAGATGATGACCACTTAAAGCAAGTTGAAAGTAAAGCAGAATGTGCCTTAAGACACATTCTGCTTTTCTTTTGGCTTGCTTTAAACTACCATCTGTTAGGATATAGAAAATATTTTATAGTACATAATCATGAATATAAATTGGAACTATTTTCTTTAGAGCTAGGAGGAATAAATTAAATGTGTAAAAAGGTTTATTTATTGGGTAATGGGTTAAGAGGAGCAAGTCTCTGTTGACACACGCTATTTGGACTTGATTCTTGTAGAGAAGCTGACCTTAATTTTTTTTGTCTCTGTTTGAGATTTGTTCTAGCTTCCAGAAGTAGACCTAGAAAAAGACCTTGAATTTTGGTTTTGCTTCTTTTGGAGAAGCAAGTCTCATTTTGAGATCTGTCTCTTTATAGGCCTGCTTTTTGTTGAGCAGATATGAGTTTACCAGGGCTCCAGATAAGAGGGAGTAAACTGAACTAATCCAGAGTTTTATCACTTATTTCAGCACCAAATCATATGGTGTACTACTCATTAGAATCATCTCGTTGAGACGATTCTTATGAAAAGTAACACCATAGGGTTTAATGCAGAAATAAAGATTTTCATCTGGAGCTCTGGGTTTACACTATTTAACATCACAGGGTACAGACCTCATTATATATAGGAGAAGAGGTAAAGGAATCTAATGGTGCCTTATGATGCCAAGAAAAGGGTTACTGGCGAACCATGAACATAATTATGGCTATGTATTCTGTATGAAGGAAATGGCTAACATTGTGTACAGTTATGCCTACCTTTTATCATATGGCACAAATCTGAAGGTCACTTTTATTATATCGTCTGACAATGCCCAGACATCTGTCTTTGTCATATCATTTGGAAGCCCTTTTATAATCAAGCTTCTGTCCATTGATTCTGAAAACAATATTGTCCGACTCTAAGATTCAGAAAAGAATAAGTAAACTGAACATTTCAACAGTATTTTCCTTAACCCATCACTCCACAGAAAAAGCATTTTTACGCATTTGATTTATTCAACCACTGAAGAAAATAGTTCCACTTTATACAGTCATGAGTATGTATCATAAGAAATACTTAAGATACTATATACAAGCATATGGTAGCTTAAAACAGGCTGAAAGTAAAGCAGAATGTGTCTTAAGGCACATTTTGCTTTACTCTATAACTGCTTTTAATGGTCACCTGACTTTAGAACTATGGAGTGAACACAATAAACCCTAGCGACGAGTATACTTGTCATGTACAAACAGTGTACCTGTGAGGACTATACTTGTCCCATGCTAACAGTGTAGACCATGATCAGAGGGCTCCGTTAGGAGCCCTCTGATCAGGATCTACACTATTTGTCATTTTGTTCAAATCAAACCTAAATTGTCAAAATTAAACTAGACTTATTTTGAAATTGGTATTGTCCAATAAAATGTGTAGGGGTGAATGAGTTAAGGGATAAGGTCTCCACAATACCCTAGGTTGGATCTAGTCATGGAAGTGTCTTAACTCTTTGCATGCTGGGTAATTTTTCGTCTGCAACATTTGTTGTCTGCTCTTGTTCTAACAAGAGCCCCATGGGGCATATTTCGCTCACCTGAGAATAGCTGAAACGAGAGCACCGCAAACGGGTGCTGGACGCTCGACTTTCATATACTTGAGACGGCTAATTTTTTCAAACTTAAAGAATGTGTATGGGTGTTTAATGCCCTATTGATCATAGAAGTTTGTAAGCAACAACAACTTAAACATACTTGGACAGTCTACATTCCACTTAAAGTAAACTATAAGTCAAAAGAAGGACAATATCTTTGCCTGCTTTACCTGCCTTGTTGTAATGCGTTGCCCTTTTGAAACTAAACAAGTATTCAAATATATTGGAAGTTTGAAATTAATAACTTTCTACGGTTACTGAATAATTTCATATACAAATTCTTAGTCAAACAAGGGCAATAACTCTGCAATGACAAATCCCATGGTTATCTGCTGTGTTGAAAGGTGATGCCCTTTTGAAACTGAACAAGCATTAAAAGTTTCAAGTTAATACCTATGGTAATTATTGAGAAATTTCAATATACAAGTTTTATGTAAATAAAAACAAGGGCAATAACTCTGGAATGGCAAATCCCCGGTCACCTTTCTTGTTTGAATGAGTTGCCCTTTTGTTATAACACAAGTATTTAAAGTTTCAAGTTAAAACCTTTGACAGTTATTAAGATATTTCAATTTACAAGTTTTAAGTAAATAAATCAAGGGCAATTACTCTGGAATCACAAATCACAGAGTAACCTACCTTGTTGTAATGAGTTGTCCTTTTGATACTTAACAGGTATTTAAAGTTTCAAGTTAATATCTTTCATAGTTATTTAGATATGTTAATTTACAATTTTTAAGTAAATAAAACATGGGCAATAACTCTGAAATGACAAATCCCTGGATTACCTGCCTTGTTGTAATGAGTTGCCCTTTTGATACCAAACAAGTATTCAAAGTTTCAAATGGATACCTTTGATAGTTATTGAGATATGTTAATTTATAATTTTTAAGTAAATAAAACAGGGGCAATAACTCTGGAATGGCAAATCCTAGGGTTACCTGCCTTGTTGTAATGAGTTGCTCTTTTGATACTTAATAACTGTTCAAAGTTTCAAATGGATACCCCTGATAGTTATTGAGATATGTTAATTTATAATATTTAAGTAAATAAAACAAGGGCAATAACTCTGAAATGACAAATCACAGGGTTACCTGCCTTGTTGTAATGAGTTGCCCTTTTGATACTAAACAAGTATTCCAAGTTTCAAATGAATACCTTTGATAGTTATTGAGATATGTTTATTTATAATTTTTAAGTAAATAAAATAGGGGCAATAACTCTAAAATGACAAATCCCAGGGTTACCTGCCTTGTTGTAATGAGTTGCCCTTTTGATACTGAGCAACTATTCCAAGTTTCAAATGGATACCTTTGATAGTTATTGAGAAATGGACTCTTACAAAAACCTTAAGCAAAAAACTTAACCGACGCAGACGCTGACGCAGACGCAGACGCTGACGCAGACGCAGACGCTGACGCAGACGCAGACGACAGGGTGACGACAATAGCTCGACTTTTTGAAAAAGTCGAGCTAAAAATGGAGATAATGATTTATGTCCAGGACTGACCTAGATATGCAACAGACCGGAACCATTTGAACAAAATATGTAAAGGATATTTAAAAGTGTCACAATACCGAATATAAAAGCTTTGGCCATATAAGTGTCAGAGAAGAAGACGTTTGAAATTTTCTCTATATAACTCTATGTAAAACTGTGACTCCCAGGGCCGAGCCAATTTTGACCCCAGGGGCATAATTTGAACAAACTTGATAGAGGACCTGTAGGCGATGCTATGTGCCAAAAATCTAAGCTCTGGCCCTTGTAGTTTCAGACAAGAAGATTTTTAAAGTTTTCATTGAAAAAAATCTATTTTTAGCTCCTGTGACCTACAAATGTAGTTATGAAACCGACCAGAACCATTTGAATAATTTTGGTATAGGACATCTAGAAGTGTCACCATGCCAAATAACAAAGCGCTGGACATATTAGTTTCAGAGAAGAAGACGTTTGAAAATTTCACTATATAACTCTATGTAAAACTGTGACTCCCGGGGCCGGGCCAATTTTGACCCCAGGGGCATAATTTGAACAAACTTGATAGAGGACCTGTAGGCAATGCTATATGCCAAATATCTAAGCTCTGGCCCATGTAGTTTCAGACAAGAAGATTTTTTAAGTTTTCATTGAAAAAAATCTATTTTTAGCTCCTGTGACCTAGTTATGCAACTAAACCAACCAGAACCATTTGAACAATTTTGGTATAGGACATCTAGAAGTGTCACCATGCCAAATATCAAAGCTCTGGCCATATTAGTTTCAGAGAAGAAGACGTTTGAAAATTTCACTATATAACTCTATGTAAAACTGTGACCCCCGGGGCGGGGCCAATTTTGACCCTAGGGACATTATTTGAACAAAATTGATAGAGGACCTGTAGATGATTCTATGTGCCAAATATCTAAGCTCTGGCCCTTGCAGATCTTGACAAGAAGATTTTTTAAGATTTCCTTATTTTTTCACTTTGGTTGCCATGGCAACCAGAGTTCTGCATTGTTTTCAATTCTTTGAACAAATTTGAAAGAGCTTGACCCAAGGAACATTTCTGTAAAGTTTGGTTGAATTCTGTCAAGCGGTATAGGAGGAGTCGTCATTTGAAGCAATTGTTAACGATGACGCACAACGGACCACAGACGAAGACGGACACAGGGCCATCCCAATAGCTCACCTTGAGCCTTTGGCTCAGGTGAGCTAAAAATAGAATTATCTAAATTTCTAATCTTTTCAAAACATGGTCAGAGTGTCTAACAGTTTGGATCCTGATGAGACGTCGCGTTATGCGTCGTCTCATCTGGATCCAACTGTTTGCAAAGGCAATCACTGTGGCAGATTTATCTGCGGCTAGCGTGCAAAGAGTGAAAGAGTTATTATAAATCTGCTATTCCATTTTGAATAAGGAGTACTGAAAGGATACACAATCAAACCAAAAAACCCTAATATTGATAAGGGTACTGTCAAAAAGTCACTGAACTAAAACATGTAGGCTGTATTCAAAAAATAATGCATGGAGGTCAATGTCAAAAGTCCAGGTCACCAACTAAAGTGCAACATGGTATACTCATCAAGGCACATCAGCAGGGCTCCAGATAAGCGGGAGTAAACTGAACAAATCCAAAGTTTTCTCACTCATTTCAGCACAAAAACCCATGATGTTACTACTCATTAGAATCGTCTCTTTGATTTGATTTGATTTGTTTAGATTTTACGTCGCTTTCAACAGTATTTCAGTCATATTGGGACGTCCAGCTAATTACAGGTGGAGGAAGACCCCAGAAGTCGTTTATGCACTGTTTCAGGCACAAATCGGCAACTGGGTAGAACCACCGACGATTCTAATGAGTAGTGACACCATAGGGTTTTATGCAGATATAAAGATTTTAATTTTTGAAATATCCCCCTTATCTGGAGCCATGCTCATCAGCATATGAATTTTCATGATCAAAAGTGTGGTTGTAAGCCAAAACAGACTTTACTGCAAAACCTTAACTCTTTCCTCCCTGAAACTTTAAATGGACAATTCCAGTTTCCATTTTAGTCTAGTCCATTTCTGACTTTTAAGGGTTGTTTTTGTCAATGTTTGGCATTATGACAAACAGTGAAGACCCTGATCAGAGGGCTCCTTTCAGAGCCCTCTGATCTGGGTCTTCACTGTTTGCACAGGACAAGTTTACTGTTCACAAGTACACTGTTTGAAAAGGACGCCTATAAGCGGGACTAGGGCTCAAAGGGTTAACATTGATGGTAGTGGTCAAAGTCAAAGGTCAACTTCACTAAACTGCAGTGCAACATTTTGGACTTATTTAGGTGTATCAGTATAAGAAGTTTTGTGACTGTAGGTGTAATAGTTAGGCCAGAGCAGACTTTAACACAAAACCTCAGTCAAGGTCAAGGTCAAAGTCACTAAACTATAATGCAACAAGGTGAACTCATTGAGGCATTTCAGCATATGAAGTTTTGTAACAGAAGGTGCAGTAGGTGGTCCAGAACAAATTTTAAGGCAAAACCGTAATAACCCTAGAGGTCAAGGTCAATGTCAAAGTCATCCAACTGGTTTCGTGACCCTAGGTGCAGTCGTCAGTCCACCCTAGAGGCCAAGGTCAATTAACTCCATTGCAATGTGGTGTACTCATTGAGGCGCATCTGCATATGAATTTTAGTGACAGTAGTTAGGCTTGAACAGGCTAAAGTCCAGAACAGACTTTAATGCAAAACCTTAACATTGACCCCCACAGGTCAAGGTCTATGTTTTTAAATGCTACATGTTATTAAGGCTCATCTAGGGTTCAAGCCCTTATAGTTTCTGAGCTTTCCTTTGGCTGAATCCCACTTACTTTACATTCAGCCAAACGCCTATAATTATCTCCAATTCGCTTTACTTTGAGGTATAATTAACACACACCCTGTCGACTTATTAGGCAGCTCTTTTAGAGCTACTACGATTTAGATGAGAGGCCATTTCCGGGCGTTGATAGAGGCCACAAAAAACATGGCAGAAAGGTGAGTCAAGTTTCGATTTTGCTTCAAAACAGTATTTTTTCTGTTTTTTTCTAGAAATCGGGGAATGTAGTTCCACGTAAAAATGTCCAATTGACGAATTAGTTATCATCGTATGCTCCATTATTGCGATGTGGCGCCCCAATTTCATTCGGCGCAAACGTTACACGATCATTTTCAAACCGAAAGTGGTCAAAACATCAACATTTATGTACAATAAAGTGCAATGCACGAATTTATTCTGCATCTAACGCAGCTTTAAGATGCACACGAACACTATTGGCTGTTTGGTATACTTTATGTGAATCGGAACACGCAACATTGAATATTATGGGCTAATTTTCTAAAAGAGGTGCCTTCGATGCTATGAGGTGCCTGATAGGAGCCGAGCAACCTACTAAGAGGAGGGTTACTGTTGAACAGATTTAGGACTGATATTGTCAAAACTTGCTATATTTCATCGAAATCATGACCTGTCATGATTTCAAGTGAGGTTCCAAGGAATAATACTGCTTTATATAATCTTATATCAAACTTTAAATGCAATGAAACGGATGTAAAGAGGTATGATTGTTAGAAAATTTAAACATGAACAATTTTCTAATTAGCAAATAGATGGAAAGTATACTTTAAATATGTACTTGTTTGTACACAAGTGGGGTTCAACAACTTCTCAAATACATAAATGACTAACAATCCATGAAAAATGACATAGACGCAGTAGACCACTTTCATTTTCCTTTCGTTTCAGATGGGTGTTTTTCGTGGTATTAGAAGAAAATGCCTGTTCCTGGCGAAGAAGAAACATAGATATGCACATCATAGACACAGCTACAACGCTCAAATCAAATATTCATATTCTAAATCAAATATTCCACTAAGTAGTACCCCAGCAGCGAAGATTAAAAGGACAATTCAAAATATAAGAAGTGCCAGTAAATACTCACCAGATTGAAAGAGTGTTCGATTTTTGTCCCAAATATCTAAATTGATTTCAGCACAAATAACTCGAAAACAAGAAGAACGTTATTTGACAAGACTGCAGACATACCAACAAACAGTCACCTAACGGCGATTCCAGAGAAACAAACACTTCCAACTTGTTTAGACGGTGACACATATCTGTATTCTGAGGACTCATTTTGTGACATAGATATGAACGATAGCTCAGATGATAGTTTTCGAACAGAATACAAAGACATTTTAAATATTGACATTTATTAAAGCTTAACAAGGCATTACGCTAATCTAAACTACAACCTACATTCTGCATGTAAAATCAGTCCGATGATGTGGCGGAGACCTTTTCATTCTAGAATGCGGAAACTACGTCATATACTGATTTTGAATACATGACATAGGTGATCACGCTTTCAAAAGGTACCACCTTGTTACATTGGTGGTTTAAAAATAAATGATCAACGTCTGGTATCGATAGCTCTATATAGGCGATTGTCAAAATAACGCGACGTCAATTTCCGATCAGATTTCCAGGTGTTTTATTTTTTAAATTTCCGAACATATTTCCGTGGTTTGTTAATTCTAAAAATAGATTTCCGGGTTTTTTTTCCCCATTTTTTATTTAGATTTCCGAGATACGTTAGTCCGTGAAATTCCGTGGTTTGTTAACCTCCCAAATACAACTCGTTGCGACAAAAGTCCCTTCCTCTTGATGTAAGCTATAATAACTATATGTAACGTTTTAAGTGCTTGCTTTTTGAGCCGTGGAAGGGTTGTTGTTTCTAATTTTTGTGTAAAAGTTTCATTTTGCTAATCAGAAAATTGTTCATGATCCAATTTGCTAACAATCAGACCTCTTTATACCCGTTTCATTGCATTTAAAGTTTGAATTAAGATTATATAAAGCCGTATTATTCATTGGCACCTCACTTGAAATCATGACAGGTCATGATTTCGATGAAATATAGCATTTTTTGACAATATCAGTCCTAAATCTGTTCAACAGTAACCCTCCTCTTAGTAGGTTGCTCGGCTCCTATCAGGCACCTCATAGCCTCGAAGGCACCTCTTTTAGAAAATTAGCCCATAATATTCAATGTTGCGTGTTCCGATTCACATAAAGTATACCAAACAGCCAATAGTGTTCGTGTGCATCTTAAAGCTGCGTTAGATGCAGAATAAATTCGTGTATTGCACTTTATTGTACATAAATGTTGATGTGTTGACCACTTTCGGTTTGAAAATGATCGTGTAACGTTTGCGCCGAATGAAATTGGGGCGCAACATCGCAATAATGGAGCGTATGATGATAACTAATTCGTCAAGTGGACATTTTTACGTGGAACTACATTCCCCGATTTCTAGAAAAAAGCAGAAAAATACTGTTTTGAAGCAAAATCGAAACTTGACTCACCTTTCTGCCATGTTTTTTGTGGCCTCTATCAACGCCCGGAAATGGCCTCTCATCTAAATCGTAGTAGCTCTAAAAGAGCTGCCTAATAAGTCGACAGGGTGTGTAACATATGGGGTTTTGAAATAATGAAATTGCAGGGTTGCCATTAGTTGATCTTGAAAAATCCTAAAAAATTTAAATTTTCTTAAAGCAGGTTGAAAGTAAATCACATTAGCACATTCTGCTTTACTTTCAGTCTGCTTTAAGCTACCATCTGCTAGAATAAAGATTCATGGGGTTTTGAAATAATGAAATTGCAGGGTTGCCATTAGTTGATCTTGAAAAATCCTAAAAAATTTAAATTTTCTTAAAGCAGGTTGAAAGTAAATCACATTAGCACATTCTGCTTTACTTTCAGCCTGCTTTAAGCTACCATCTTCTAGGATACGGAAAATATTTCTTCTGGTACATATTCTTGGCTGTATAAACTGGAACTTTTTTCTTCAGTGGAGGAATAAATGAGAGGTGTAAAAAGGTGTTTTTAAGGGGTAATGGGTTAACTTCTTGTAATGTGTGTCGTGATATCAAAGTTTGTACATTTCATAATTTATAATATTTTAGCAGTTATATATTATCATATACATGTACATAGTATTTTTGTAATTTTTGTTTTACCATATATAAGCTGGAATCTTTTTTTGCCCTGGAAACCAACAGTATATCCACTCTCTTCCAACCTCATAAAATTTCTCAACATAACCTCCTCTGAATCAAACACAAGTGTAGCATAACTGAAACAAATGAAATATGCATTTCAAGTAAAACTTTTTAACCAGCTATCCCATAGCCTGTTGCTAGTTTTGAAAACAATTTAACACATAAAGCAGGTTGAAAGTAAAGCAGAATGCTCTTTAATCCATCACTCAATAAATATGGATTTTTACACCTAATTTTTTCTACACTAAATCAAGTAGTCCTCACCAGGGGCCCGTTTCATAAAATTCATACGACAAAAACGTTTGTAAGTCAAAACCTTTAAATATATTTAATTTTCGATTTCTCTGTCTAATCCTGTGTGTCTTGTGGTATCTTTTTGGAATCGTCTTGAAAAGACGATTCCAAAGAGATGTCACAAGACAGGATTAGATTTGGAAATAAATAATGATTGAGACTTTTATAATCTGACTTAGGAAAATATTTGTCGTACAAAGTTTTATGAAACGGGCCCCTGGGTACTGAACATAAAACACAAAATGCATTTCCAGTATATCATCTTTCTAGAAGATAGCTTAACCCTTTTCCTCATAGAAGCGCCTTTTAGCACATTTGATTTATTCCTCCACTGAAGAAAATAGTTCCAATTTATACAGTCTTGAAAATGAACCATAAGAAAAAAAATCTGAATGCTAGCAGATGATAGCTAAAAGCAGGCTGAAAGTAAAGCAGAGTGTGCCTTAAGGCACATTCTGCTTTACTTTCAACCTGCTTTAAGTGGTCATATGTCTTCAAAACTAGAAACAGGCTATGGGGTAAAGGGTAACCCCATTACCCAATAGCCTGTTTCTAGCTTTGAAGACATTTAACATTTAAAGCAGTTTGAAAGTAAAGCAGAATGTACCTAAAGGCACATTCTGATTTACTTTCAGCCTGCTTTAAGCTACCACCTGCTGGAATATAGAACATATTTCTTTAGGGGAATAATAATAATTACTGGTATATAAAGGGAAACTATTTTCTTCAATGAAGGAATAAATTAAGGGCGAAAAAAGGCGCATTTATGGGGTAATGGGTCAAAGCATGCGCATCAGCATATGAAGTTTCAAGACAGTAGATGCAGAAGTTAGGCCAGAGCAGACTTTAAGTCCAGAACAGACTTTAAGGAAAAAATCTTAACATTGACCCAAGAGATCAAGCTCAAAGGTCAAGGTCAGAAAACTTCATTTTGAAAAGTTGTACTCATTAACCCATAACCCGATAAATAGGCCTTTTTACCCCTCTAATTTATCCCTCCACTAAAGAAAATAGTTCCAATTTATACAGTTGTGGATATTTGCCATTAGAAATATTTTTTATATTCTAGCAGCTTGTAGCTTAAAGCAGACTGAAAGTAAAGCAGAATGCACCTTATGGCGCATTCTGCTTTACTTTCAACCTGCTTTAAGTAGTCACCTATCTTCAACACTAGAAACAGGCTATGGGGTAATGGGTTACGGCTAATCTATGGTTCAAGTTTCATACACCTAGCCCTTGTAGTTTCTGAGATAAAGTCCAGACATGACACTGACGCCACCACAACCAGAGCAATATCATTTTGTTTTCTATTAAATGGTTGCTCAGACCTATCATAAGAAATGTTTTTTATATTCTAGCAGATGGTAGTTTAAAGAAGGCTGAAAGTAAAGCAGAATGGGCCTCAATGCTAATTCTGCTTTACTTTCAACCTGTTTTAAAGTGCCACCCGTCTTCAAAACTAGAAACAGGCTATGGGGTAAAGGGTTAATGTATAAGTATAATATAAAGACTGGAAAAGGTGCTAAGTTAGCCTAAGTACTATGAAGGACAGGGGGATTAACACATTCAACCCTAGCGACAAGTATACTTGTCATTTACAAATAGTGTACCTGTGAGGATTACACTTGTCCCATGCAAACAGTGTAGACCCCGATCAGAGGGCTCCTTAAGGAGCCCTCTGATCAGGGTCTACACTGTTTGTCATTTTGAAATATATTGCTAAATTCAACCCTAAATAGTCAAAAATAGAGTAGACTTTTATTAAGATTTGAATTGTCCATTAAAAGTTTCAGGGGTGAATGAGTTAAATCCTATATACCTCTGCCCAGTCGCTTTTCTTTTCAGTCTAAACTTAATGATTTCAGGTGATAATGCAGCCACGTCATCTTGGGTTACACCAAATTGGGTAAATTCTATGTACATTGCTCTGCACTCATCCTCTGAAATGGAAACAAGAGGCCCATGCGGGCCTAAATATTACTCACCTGGAAAAATCAACACAAGGGTCACATGACCCCTGGGGTGGGATCACTTTAAACCCCAGAGACATAATTTCAAAAATCTTGCTGATGAACTTGAAAATTAAGTGTGTTGTCAATTATTTTGTACATGGATGGTTTCAGACAGGAAGACTTTTCATTGAAAAAAAATCTATTTTTAGCTAAAATGACCCAGATATGCAACAGACCCGAACCATTTCAGCAATATTGGTAAAGAACATCTAAAAGTGTCACTATGCTAAATATCAAAGCTCTTGCCATAGTAGTTTCTGAGAAGAATATTTCACTACATAACTCTATGTAAAACTGCGACCCCTAGGGCCTTGGCACTTTTAACTCAAGGGGCATAATTTGAACAATCTTGATAGAGGACCTAAAGATGATGCTTTGTGCCAAATATGTAAGCTCAGGGTACTGTGGTTTCAGACAAGAAGATTTTTTAAGATTTCATTGAAAAAATCTATTTTTAGCTCCTGTGACCTAGATATGCAACTGATCGGAACCATATTTACAATATTGGTTAAGGGCTTCTAGAAGTGTCATCATGCCAAATATCAAAGCTCTGGCCATATTAGTTTCAGAAAAAAAGATGTTTGAAGATTTCACTATATAACTCTATGTAAAATTACGACCCCGGGGCGAGGTCATTTTTTACCCAGGGGACATAATTTGAACAATCTTCATAGAGGACCTGAAGATGATGCTTTGTGCCAATTATCTAAGCTTAGGGTACTGTGGTTTCAGACAAGAATATTTTGTAAGTTTTCATTGAAAAAATCTATTTTTAGCTCCTGTGACCTAGATATGCAACGGACCGGAAATGTTTGAACAACTTTGAAAGAAGACCATATAAGGACCATTCAGGCCAGGTTTGGTAAAAATCTATCTAGTAGTTTCGGAGGAGATGTCGATTAAAGAAAATTGTTGACGACGAACGAACAACGCACAAACGGACGGACGAACCACAACGGACAACGGACAGAGGACGATCAAAATAGCTCACTGCCAGGTGAGCTTAAAACAATACTAAACAAGAATATCGTTCCCAACACTGGATGCTCCGCACAAAAAAAAAACCCCAAGGTATAGCATGTTTAGAATGTGAAGACAGTATCAAGTTTCATCAACTTATGATGTAACCTTCAGGAGATATGCTTACGATAAAACTTAATTTTTATGAGAACGAGAGTTGTAAGAGAGACAACAAAGCTCGCATTCGGCACATTTAGAAACTTAAAAGCAGACTAGGAGGTGAAGGTCACAGAGGTCAACTTTTTGTGGGCATGGAAAGGTCTTGTCCATATATATATGCAAACCAAATATGAAAGTAATACCGCAAGGGACATAGGAAATATAAGTATTTTTCGAAACCTTAACATGGGCCCTCAGTTCAAGGTTAAGGTCACAGGGATCAAAATTTTTAAATGCACAGAAAGGTCTTGCCCATATACATATGTAAACCCAATATGAAAGGAATATATCAATGGACATAGGAGTTAAAGGCATTTTGAAAAACCTAAACCCATTTTTTGAAACCTAAATGCGGGCCCAAACTTCAAGGTCAAGGAGGTGAAAATACTTGTGTGCATGGTAAGGTCTTGTCCATATACACATGTATACCAGATATGAAAGCAATATCTCGCTGGACATGGGAGTTATTAGCATTTTTCTAAACCTAAACACATTTTTCGAAACCTAAATGCAGGCCCTTATTTCAAGGTAAAGGTCACTAGGCTGAAAATTATTGTATGCATGAACAGGTAGGTATTGTCCATATACATATGCATGCAAAATATTTAAGGAATATCTCAATGAACATAGGAGTAATGTGCATTTTTCAATACCTAAACACAGATTTTGAAACCTAAACACAGGCCCTAACTTCAGCGTCAAGGTCACAGGGGTCAATTTTTCTATGCATGGTAAGGTCTTGTCCATATACACACACATACCAAACGTGAAAGCAATACCTCAAGGGACATAGAGGTTAAAGCCAATTTGAGAAACCTAAACACAGATTTTGAAACCTAAACATGGGCCCTAAATTCAAGGTCAAGGTCACTGGGGTAAAAATGTGTTTGCATGGTAAGGTCTTGACTATATACACATGCATATCAGATATGAAAGCAATATCTCAATGGACATAGGAGTTATAAGCATTTTTCAAAACCCAAATGTATATTTCGAAACCTTAACACAGGCCCTTAGTTCAAGGTCACAGGGGTCATTTTTTTTGTGTTCATGGAAAGGTCTTGTCCATATACGCACACACACCAAATATGAAAGCAATACCTCAAGGGACATAGAAATTATAAGCATTTTCTTGAAACTGCTAAAGCGAATGGACACGGGAACCGGAATGGACACTAGAACGGAAACGCCGACGCCAACGACTGGGTGACAACATTAAGAATTTAAACAACCTATCAAATACTTACCTTGTGATTTGTAGCAAAAAACCTTAAGTCCGAAACGTCAAAAATTGATGAGAAAATAAAAGTTTTTTTAATTTCAAAGCATCAATGTTTGACTCCCCAATTTCTCCTGAACCCTTTACCTCATAAGTACACCTTTTGACGCCTTTCACTCAATCCTCCACTGAAGAAATAGTTCTAATTTATACAGTCATTGATATATATCAGAAGAAATATTTTCTATATTCTAGTAGATAGCACCTCAAAGCAGGCTGAAAGTAAAGCAGAATGTTTTATTTTCAACCTGCTTTAAGTGGATACGTATCTTCAATACTAGAAACAGGATATGGGGTAATAGGTTAAGTGGCTTTCTGCTTTCTTTTCAGCCAACTTCTGGTATCCTTAAAACTAAGTTAACAATTCTTACCAGGTAACAACCACTTTCTTCCTATACGGCTCACATCCATATTCTTGTCAAGGAACCGTTGCATATTCTCTTCCAACTTGTCCTCCGATTCAAAGTCCAAAAATGCTTGACTTTAAAAGAAATGAGGCATATAGATAAGTATTTCAACCAGGAAAATCTTCATGTCTTAATCAACCTTGTTAATGTACCTACTCGTTAGAAACATCACTTTGGGATGATTTTAACTCTTTCAACACTAAATAACTATTGTGGGTTGTAAGTTTGATTGTGGATCTCTTTATTACCTAAACGTGAACCAGTCTAATTAGAATCCTGGATAGTATAATATGTGATAGAAATTGGCTGGAGGGTTATGGGTTAAGCACCAAAAATAAGCATTCATTGATGCAGTTGAATATAGAAGGCAATTTAAAGCAAGATGTAAGTAAAGCAGAATGCTCCCCTAATAGCTTTCTGCTTTACTTTAATCTTGCTGTAAAAACTCAGCTACTTTAAACACAGTTGGCTACAGGAATGTTTCACTTTTGGCAATGGAAGAAAGAGTTAATTAATACTAAAGCAAGAATAAAATCAATAACTAGAAACTATTTGTAAACAATGTACATGCCTCTCTTAAAAAACAAGAGGGCCTGAAGGCCCTGATATCGCTCACCTATTGTGCTGAAGCCTGATAGCTTTACCTTTCTGTCTTTCTGTTTCATCTGTTTGAATCTAAATCCATTCAAGTTTTTAGTATAGCATGTAAACAATTTTGACATACAACCTCATAAATCTAGTACAGTAGAGTTCATCAAGGGCAGATAACTAGAGCCTAAACAATATTGAAATGAAGCCTTTTCAAGCATTTCAAAGCATGTCAAGGGCAGATAACTATTGCCACACTGACAAGTTTTCAACAATAATTGCACCCCTACTTCAACTTATAGATACCGGTATGTACTTTGTGTGCAAGTATAATAAAAATCCATTTCAAACTGTAGTTGCAAGAGTGTGAACGCTGTTAGACATGGCATTTTCAGCAATTCAAGCGCAGATAACTCTTGACCTATTGGTCAGATTTCAACCATAATCACACTTATTCAAATTCTTATGGTAATATACAATCTGAGCAAGTTTGAGAGAGATTGAATAAAAATTGTTGTCTCTAGAGTGTAAAAATTCTTAAATTTGGCATTTTCAGCAATTTAAAGGTAAATAATTCTCGACCTATAAGTCTGATTTCTAGTATAATGGAACTCACCCAATTCTTATAGTCATATACAATCTCAGTAAATGTGAGATAGATTTGATAAAAATTGTGGCCTCATTGGTCTGATTTCAACCATAATCAAACTCATCCAAACTCTTATAGTAATATACAATCTCAGCCAGTTTGAGAAAGATTGGATAAATAATGTGGCCTCTAGAGTGTAAACACCCTTAATTATGGCATTTTCAGCAATTCAAAGGTAGATAACTCTTGATCTATTGGTCTGATTTCAACCAGAATCAAACTCATCCGAACTCTTATGGTAATATACAATCCTGGGCAAGTTTGAGAAAGATTGAATAAATATTGTGGCCTCTAGAGTGTAAACACTGTAAAACATGGCCTTTATAGCAATTCAAAGGTAGATAACTCCTGACCTATATGTCCGATTTTCACAAAATCAAACCTATTCCAGCTCTTATGGTTATATACAATCTGAGCAAGTTTGAGAAAGTTTGGATAAAAATTGTGGCTTCTAGAGTGTAAACACTAAAATTGTTGACGACGAACGACGGAGATTCAAGGATTGCAAAAGCTCACCTTGAGCTAGCTCAGGTGAGCTAAAAAGTCTGACCAGAGAAATGTAGCTTAACCCTTTTCTACATAGCTTTTTAGCCTGTTTCATATTTTGAAGACAGGTGATCACATAAAGCAGTCTGAAAGTAAAGCATAATGTGCCTTAGGGCAGACTGGTTATTGCTACCATCTACTAGGATATAGAAAATATCTTACGGTACATATTTATGACTGTATAAATCGGAAATATTTTCTTCAGTGGAGTAATAAATTAAATGTGCTAAAATGTGCTTCAATGGGAAGAGTTAAGCTAAAGTTTAACCAATATGCTGTACCCTGTACCAACAGACATACAGTAACAGATGAACATGAACCCAATGGAAAAACACTTTCTCATATAACTACCCCTGTTTTCTATAGCGAACAACGTTGACAAATATCATTATCTCCAACATATGTGAGATCAATTTGATGACGTCACCATAACGTCACTATTCATAACAGCGTTTTGACGTCACCGGGGTTAAAAAAAAATGCATACTGCTTTTAAAATAGCTTAAATTGTTGGTAATGTGAGAAAAAGAATCTGTCAATAGTAGATGTTTAAGACAAGTTGATCTCAAACTCATCTAGAATAGAAATATTATTAAGCTCGCCAAGGCTTGCTTAATAACATTTCAATTCTAGACTCGTTTGAGTTCAGCTTGTCTTAATCATCGACTCATGACAGATCCTATATAACTGCCCCTCCACTTCTATAACCAAAGTCAGTGAAGTGGAAAATATAGGTCACCGGGATTTATCTGTATTAGGATGCTGCAGTCATACTACAGATATGTCCTCTGAAGTTACAGGGCTCCAGGGGCCCATTTCATAAAACTTTGTACGACAAATATTGTCGTATGTCAGATTATTAAAGTCACAGTTATTATTTATTTCTCCATCTAATCCTGTCTTGTGACATCTCTTTGGAATTGTCTTTTCAAGACGATTCCAAAGAGATGTCACAAGACAGGATCAGACAGAGAAATTAGAAATTAAATGTCTTTTAGAGTTTTGACTTACAACCATTTTTGTTGTACAAAGTTTTATGAAAGGGCCCCAGATAAGCAGATTAATATTTATTTCTGAACTGAATCCTATGGTGTCATTACTCAGTAGAATCGTCTATTCAAGTACAGTCGAACTTCGATATCTCGAACTCAGTTAAATCGAACATACCCGTTTTTCAAAGTTAAAACATGGCTAAGCCACGTTTTAACTTTGAAATATGGGTATGTTCGACCTAATCGGGCCTGAAACAATGCAGTTTATGTATCAAACTATCGGATAGTTCCATTTAAGCGAGTTCGGGATATCGAAGTTTGATTGTAGTTGCTTTGTATGCACTTACTTCTTGAAAGGCCCGTCTTTGTTTTGCGACATCTTAACATGCAATACATCATCTGAAAGTCTGTATATCTCTTCTCTTATCATGGGTTTATCATAAATTAATAACACCATCCTTGTGCTCTGATGTACTACAAACAGATAAAACCACATCAGTGCTCCAAATAAGCAGAAGTAAACTGAACAAATTCAAACATTACCAAATCCTATAGTGTTACTACACATTAGAATCATCTCAAAGAGACAATATAAATGAGTTGTGACACCATAGGGTTTAATGCAAAAATAAAGACTTTAGTTTTATAATTACTCCACTTATCTGGAAGTCCTGTCGCATTGACTAGTTCTTTCCAGGGTTCCATATAAGAGCGAGTAAACTGAACATAATCAAACATTTTCTCACTTATTTTAGCACCAAATCCTGTAGTGTTACTACTCATTAGAATCGTCTGTCGAGACGATTCTAATGAGTAGTGACACCATAGGGTTTAATGCAGAGATAAAGATTTTAGTTTTTGAAATACTCCCCTTATCTAGAGCCCTGTCTTTCAAAAGAAGTGCCTTAACCCATACTTCACAGCCTGTTAAAAAGTGTTTCCAGTTTTGAAGACAGGCCCCAAGGTTATAAAGCGTTGAGTTAATCGTTTTAAAGCTTCAACCGCATAATTTGGCAGATTGTTTGCACATAATTTTTCATGAAATTGGTGCAAAAATTATGGCCACTAAAGTGCTCAGAAACAGTGTTTTGTGTCACCTACTGTAGACATTGCTGTAAAAAAAAAAGTGATGGACAGCGGAAAAGTGATGCAAAAGTGTCGCCTCAACACTAAGGGATCACTTTCCCGTCGTCCACCCATCAACCTTTTTCCTTCACACATTTATTTTTTACTATAACTCCTGTTCTATTGGAGCATTAAGCTGAAATTTCATTAATGGAAATACCTTGGCAAGTGGAGTCTAACAAGAGGGCCTGAAGGCCCTGATATCGCTCACCTCTTGTACTGAAGCCTGATAGCTTTACCTTTCTGTTTCACTCACTTTAATCTAAATCTATTCAAATTTGTAGTATAGCAAATAAACAATTTTGGAATACAACCTCATAATTCTGGTATAGTAGAGTACATCAAGGGCAGATTACTAGAGCTTAAACAATATTGAAATGAAGCCTTTTCTAGCATTTCAAAGTATATCAAGGGCAGATAACTATTGCCACAATGATAAGATTTCAACAATAATTGCACTCCTTTGAGAACTTAAAGCTATATACATTGTGTGCAAGTAAAATCAAAATCCATTGAAAACTGTAGTTGCAAGAGTGTAAGTGCTGTTAAATTGGTCCGATTTCAAACATAATCACACTTATTCGAATTCTTATGATGATATACAATCTGAGCAAGTTTGAAAACGACTGGATAAAAAGTGTTTTCTTTTGAGTGTATGGCCTTTTCAGCAATTAAAGGGCAGATAACTCTTGACATATTTGTTAGATTTCAACCATAATCGAACTCATCTGAACTCTTATGGTTATATACAATCTGGGCAAGTTTGAGAAAGATTGGATTAAAGGTGTGGCTTCTAGAATGTAAACACCCTTTAATATGGCTTTTTCAGCAATTCAAAGGCAGATAACTCTTGACTTATTAATCTGATTTCAAAAATAATAGTATTCATCTAAACTCTATAAAAAGTGTGGCCTCTAGAGTGTGATCCCTGTTAAATATGGCATTTTCAGCAATTCAAAGGTAGATAACTTGTAACGTTTTGGTCTCATTTCAACCATAATCAAACTCATGAATCAAAACTCTTATTGTAATATACATTCTGACCAAGTTTGTGAAAGATTGGATAAAAATATTGGCCTCTAGAGTGTACCCACTGTTAAATATGGCATTTTCAGCAATTCAAAGGTAGACAACTGTTGACCTATTCGTCCGATTTCAACCATAATTAAACTCATCTGCAATCTTATGGTACTATACACTCTGAGCAAGTTTGAGAAAGATTTGATAAATATTGTAGTCTCTAGAGTGTAAACACTAAAATTGTTGACGGCGAATGATGCACGCCAGACGACACACAACGGACATTCAAGGATTGCAAAACCTCACCCTGAGCTAGCTCAGGTGAGCTAATAATGCACAAGGTACATATAGTAACTCATGGATCATTTATTGATTCAATACTGTGAGAGTTATTCCCCTTTCCCACTTTTCTTTTCCTGCAGAATACTTCTGTTATGCTGTCGCTAATGAAATGAAATTTCAATAATTAATAGAAAGAGATTGATGAGTGAAAGTGAACAAGATTCATAATTCTTGCATAAAAACTGTGGGAGTTATTCCTCTTTGCCACATTTTCTATTTTTATGCCCCTCAACTCAAGAAGCTCTTGAGCTCAGTAAAAATTGGGTATGTCCAACAAAGATCATGGTCATTGAGAGCCTGAGGTCATTTAAACAGCAGTTAGACTGAATTTTACATTGGCCATAACTTTTGAACTATATGTGATAGAGACTTCATAAATGGCATGTGTACTCAACTCAAGAGGTTCTAGTGTCTAATCAAGGGCAATAACTCTTCTTGGGACAACTCACATGAAAATTATGTCACACACCTCTGCACTTCATTATAAATGCATAAGCAAAGTTTGAGGTAAATCAATAAAAATAATATTGAAGTAGTTTATGTAACAATATCTGTTGTGCCACGGACTGACAGTCCCGACCAACCAGCCACTACAGTACTGAACCTTATTAAATTAAATTGATAATCGCAAGCGAATTGCCATCGAATCGGGGGCTTCAAAAGGCAAATTGTACGCTTGAATATTTTTACGCGATTTTTCCGAAGCGGTTGTGACAAAAATGAAATCGAAATCATTAACGAATGCATATTTGCTAGTATTTGTGGGATACACCATTCAGGCAAACTTACCCAAGGGTAAAGTTGAAATTGTGAATTGCAAGCGAATTGCAAAAATTGTAAATTTAATAAGGTTCAGTACTGTAACTGGACAACACACTGACTCCTTATATCCCCTCCCAAACTTCATTTGCTGGGGTATAATAAGCATATTTTACTCTTTCTGAACTTTAATTGCAAAAACATTTGAATGACAAGAAATTTGGACCCTGATCAGAAACTGATACATTGTGTCTAAAAAGGATCAAAACTGCTGGTATTGGTTAAGAATTTACTACATCAAATTAACCACTTGAATTCTTTGACAATTACAGTGTATATCCTTCCCTCTCTACAACAACATTCAATGGGAGACCGATACCGCTGGCCATCCATATTACACACCCAACTTATCACTAATTTGTAAGCTTTGTGTGTTGACTCTTAATCACCGTTAACGGATTATAATAATTGCCAGTACACACTTGTTTGTATGCCTTTGAAGTTTGAACGCATATAAAAATCGCGCCTCGATCGTGGATTAACACCTCCATCATTCAAACTTTTTTCTTCGTCGGAAGGCTTCAAGCTGTGTAAACCGTTAATGCTAGCTATTCTTTCAGTAAAGAATGTTCACAACAAACCGCACGCGAATAAACCAGCAAAACTTCATAATTAATGCGTATTATCGCGCAATCAAGAAAACATATGTTGAAGAGGCAATGTCTTACTGTGTAAACACTCTTGTAATTAGGTCAGACGGATATGCGACTTTTTCAGTAGCAGCTGATGTATGATTTTCTAGGGTTTGCCTCAATGAAGGCGGAGCTTAGTTTGATTGACATTTAGTCATTGCCAGTAGACTGACCATTCTACCAGCGTTGTACCTACCCATACATGTCTAAGTAGCGGTTAACACGACGGTAGCGCTACAATACAAATTGTGTTTCTAAAAAAAATGGTGGCCACTACGAAAGTCGCTACAGGAGTCCAAAATATCGTTTCGGGAGTTAAAAATCATGGTCGTTGTATGGATTTCGCAGGGAGTCGTTGTATACAGAGCCTTTTCAGTGTAAAACGCATTTGGGGCATTTAAAAGGGTCGTTCAAGACAAAATGTCGTTGTACACAAGGGGTCGCTAAGACAGTCTCGACTGTATGTCAAAAATTAACATAAATTAAAAAAAAATTTAAATTCAAACTTCATAGCATCATTGTTTAACCCCAAATGAACCTCAATACAAATTTTATAACCCTAGCACAAATATTAAGCTTTAAAACAACCCGTCCAAAAAACTTTAACCTTGGCCACCCTCACGCCCACGCCGCGGGTATGACATTAGCTCTGCTGTTCTACGAACAGGCGAGCATAAAATGTGTGCGTTGTTCGGAGGGAGTCGTTATACAGAGGGAAATTTGCTTAGATTTGCAAACATCTTCAATCCAGATCAGACGGCGTCTGATCTGGATTCAAGCTGTTTGTCACTAGTCATTAAGTTTTTTCTATCAAAAGTCCATTATGTAACTTTGAGAAAAACAGCAGACGATAGTTATAAGCAGACAACATTGCAGTCATGAATAGGTTGGACATAATAGTCTTGTTTGGGGGAAAAGCGGCACATGTTGTTGTAAGGAGGGTGTCATTGTTAACCTTTTCCCTCATATAATGTTTCTAGTTTTGAGGACAGGTGAGCACTTAAAGCAGGTTGAAAGTAAAGCAGAATGCGCCTTAAGGCGCATTCTGCTTTACTTCAAGCCTGCTTTAAGTTACCATCTGCTAGAAAATAAATAAACAAGAGGGCCTGAAGGCCCTGATATCGCTCACCATTTGTAATGAAGCCTGATAGCTTTACCTTTGAATTTCACCTGTTTTATTCTAAATCCATTCAAGTTTGTCTACCTACTGTAGTATAGTAGAGTACATCAAAGGCAGATAACTAGAGCCTAAACAAAACTGAAATTAAGCCTTTTTCTAGCATTTCAAAGTATATCAAGGGCAGGTAACTATTGTCACAATGATTACATTTCAACAATAATTGCACTCCTTCGAGAACGTATAGCTACATCCTTTGTGTACAAGTATAATCAAAATCCATTGAAAACTGTAGTTGCAAGAGTGTAAACGCTGTAAAATATGGCATTTTCAGCAATTCAAAGGTAGATATCTCTTGATCTATTTGTCCGATTCCAACCATAATCACCCTTTTTCCAACTCTTATGGTCATATACAATATGGGCAAGTTTAAGAGAGCTTGGATAAATATTGTGGCCTCTAGAGCGTAAACACTGTTAAATATATCATTTTCAGCAATTCAAAGGTAGATAACTATTGACCTATTGATCCGATTACAACCAAAATTAAACTCATCTGAAGTCTAATGATAATATACAATCTGAGTAAGTTTGAGAAAGATTGGATAAAATTTGTGGCCTCTAGAGTGTAAACATCGTTAAATTTTGCATTTTCAGCAATTCAAAGGTAGATAACTCTCGACCTATAAGTCTGCTTTCAATCATAATCAAACTAATCTGAACTCTTATAGTAATATACAATCTGAGCAAGTTTAAGAATGATTTGATAAAAATTGTGAACTCTAGAGTGTAAACACCGTTAAAAATGGCATTTTCAGCAATTCAAAGGTAGATTACTCTTGATCTATTTGTCCGATTTCAACCAAAATCGAACTCATTCGAACTCTTATGGTCATATACAATCTGGGCAGGTTTTAGAAAGATTGGATAAATACTGTGGCCTCTAGAGCGTAAACACCGTTAAATATGGGATTTTCAGCAATTCAAAGGTAGATAACTCTTGATCTATTTGTCCGATTTCAACCAAAATCGAACTCTTCTGAACTCTTATGGTCATATACAATCTGGGCAGGTTTTAGAAAGATTGGATAAATACTGTGGCTTCTAGAGTGTAAGCACTGTTAAATATGGCATTTTCAGCAGTTCAAAGGTAGATAACTCATGACCTATTCGTCCGATTTCAACCATAATCAAACTCATCCGAACTCTTATGGCAATATACCATCTGAGCAAGTTTGTGAAAGATTGGATAAAAATTGTGGTCTCTAGAGTGTAAACACTAAAATTGTTGACGCCGGACGACGCACGACGGACGCCGGACAATCAAGGATTGCAATAGCTCACCCTGAGCTAGCTCAGGTGAGCTAAAAAATAGTTCTTATGGTACATATCTATGACTGTATAAATTGGAACTATTTTTTCAGCGGAGTAATAAATTCAATACGCTAAAAGGTGCTTCTATTGGGGAAAGGGTTAAGAGGGCGGTTGTAGGGAGGGAGCACTGTAGTTACCTTCCTGTCTTTTTTTACCCACAAAATAAACTTCAATATCCTGTAGTCTTTGCTTCAATATCTGGATGTAAAACCTATCAGCCTCCTCTTCTGACTCGAAAGACAACTTGGCAAATCTGTCAACAAAGACAATCACAGAGCACCAGATAAGGGGAGTTTTTTCAAAAACTAAAATAATTATTTCTGAATTAAACCCTATGGTGTCACTACTCATTAGAATCGTCTCGATTCTAATGAGTAGTAACACCATAGGATTTGGTGCTGAAATGAGTGAGAAAATGTTTGATTTGTTGAAATAACTACCTCTTATCTGGAGCCCTGCAATCATTAATTTATTATTCATCAATGTAATAAGAATAATTATTATGTACAGTGTACCATCATCACTTAAGCCATTACCCTATAGCCTGTTTCTTGTTTGCAGGTGACTACTTAAAGCAGGTTGAAAGTAAAGCAGAATGTGCCTTAAGGCACATTCTGCTTTCTTTTCAGCCTTCTTTAAGCTACCATCTGCTAGGATATAGGAAATATTTCTTATCTTATATGACAGTGTAAATTGGAATGATTTCTTCATTGGAGGAATTAAAAGCAAGGCATATATATCAGATAATGGGATAAAATCAAATTCATGTTACTAAGGAGGTTTTGACCTAAATGAAGATTTTCAAACACACTTTGGGTGTTAACATTTCAGTACTAATTTCCATTTTTCTCCCGGGGAGGGCACCCTGGCCAGTATTGGTCAATTTTCATTTTTCAGAAACTCAAGAACTAAGTAACTACATGTACAAAGACGACAGCCTCAAAACTATGAGGCTACATGATGTAGAATCTCTTGTGCATCTAATAGTCCAGTACAGTGTTACCTCTCTACAACGGCCCTCCCAACAACGACTCCCTCCTTACAACGACTCCCTCCTTACAACGACCCTTACCACAGTTCCCTAAACAGGACAATTATGTCCAACCTATTCACGGCTGCAATGTTGTCTGCTTAAAATCGTAGTCTTCTGTTTTTTTCCTAAGTGACAAAATAGCCATTTTGACTGAAAACAATAATGAAGAGTGACATACAGCTTGAATCCAGGTCAGACGCCGCGTTACGCGGCGTCTGATCTGGATTCAAGCTGTTTGCAAATGTAAACCTATTTCCCTCCCTATAACAACTCCCTCCGAACAATGCACGTTATTCTTGTCTCCCATTGGGTGTTGCTGAAGAGAGGGAGAGCTGTAGTTCTAGCAGAAAGAGACGTTAGTCACAAAATAATAACGGAGCTTTGAACAAAATTAAGTGATTCACATAGATCATATATTGTGCCCAAAATCCTTCCAACTACACTTCAGAGCTAATTTTCATTTTCGAATGATGCCAGTAACTATAATTATTTATGTATCGTATATGCAAAATGTAACTAAGTTCGACCGGCCGTAATTCTTTGAAAAATTGAAGCCTGTCAAAACTGTGACGATTTTTACATACGTGGTAGATCAATGTGAGAAAACATCTCGTATACTTGTCGCTAGGGTTGAATGTGTTAAAGACAGAATACCACCAAAAGCAGGTTGAAGGTCCATTTTGCTTTGCTCTCAAGCCTGCTTTAAGCTACACTCTGCTTGGATAAAGAAAAACTTCTATTTGGTACATGTTTATGACTGTATAAATTAGAAATATTTTCTTTAGTGGAGGAATAAGTTAGATGTCTTAAAAGGCACTTCAATGGGGTAGGGGTTAAAGGTTAATAAAAGTTTGACTGTATTCTGTGCATTACCTCTTTCCATATCTTTCAAAACGAAACACATTTGCTGTACCCTTTAACAGAGCTGAAAAATCATCTTCTTCCCTCCTGCTATCACAAACTACCCAAACTCGTCTTCTGGTCTGTATCTCTGTAAAGACAAACATCTACTGGGCTGTCACTTCTCCTGACTTTTCCTAAATCTTCGGGTATTTGTCTAGTACATGGTAGCTTAAAGCAGGCTGAAAGTAAAGCAGAATGCGCCTTAAGGCGCATTCTGAATTACTTCCAGTCTGCTTTAAGCAGCCACATGTCAACAAAACTAGAAACATACGATGGGGTAAAGGTACGATTCGTAAAATCGCACTTGAAAAATGCAAATTTGGAAATCTTAGGACTTTTCATGTCAATTTATGGCAGCCCTGCATCTATAGTTTACCCCTATCAAGACTGTATTCAATAAATGCTTATGGCCCCAGGTAGTATCCTTGACAATACATTCCATACATTAACTCTTTCCTCCCGGAAACTTTAAATGGACAATTCCAGTTTCGATCTTAGTCTAGTCCATTTTTGGCTTTTAAGGGTTGTTTTTGTCCATTTTTCGCATTATGACAAATAGTTAAGACTCTGATCAGAGGGCTCCTTTCGAAGCCTTCTGATCTGGGTCTTCACTATTTGCACATGACAAGTGTACTTTTCACATGTACACTGTTTGAAAAGGATGCCTATATGCGGGACTAGGGTTCAAAGAGTTAATCAAAATTAGGTCAAGGTCAAGCAGAGCTTGTTAGATATGGGTGAATTGGCAAAAGACCAAGGCAATTTTACACATGTGTGAGTGTTCAATCATTCTAAGTAAGTGGCTAAGAGCCCATTTAAATAATTCCAAGTCCAAATTTGGTCAAGGTCAAATTGTGGAGGGGTGATATTAGTGGATTCCGAATGGTCTAAGGCAATAACTGTATAAGTACCCAAGTATTCAAGTAAACAGCATTTATGCTAGAAGGTACAGTAAAATCTGATTAACCTGGTACACGCGGACAGGACAATCACTATAAACCTACAGCATGATGTCCTGAACATAGCTCCAGATATGGGGAGTATTTGAAATTAAGGAATAATAAATTTATACCAGCGTTTCATTTTGGCAATAAAACACGGGTAGGAGTTGAGATGCGTAGTAATTAAATCATGAGGCCAAAGGCCAAGTGATTTAATTACCAGCATCTCAACTCCTACCCGTGTTTTATTACACAATTAAACACTGGTATTAATTTATTATTTCGATTCAAACACATAATTTAACCGAAGCAACGGCTCTATATCTCTTGGTGTACACATATAATATTAGAAAGTTACAAGCCATGAGTGTTTTATTGAAAATTAAAACTCAGATACGTCTTTCTTTGTTTATATAGGGACATGCGCAAAGTGTGTTATAATAATAATTATTATTTTTGCTTCCTTTAACCCATTACCCCATAGCCTATTTCTAGTTTTGAAGAAAGATGACCACTTTAAGCAGGTTGAAAGTAAAGAAGAATGCGCCTTAAGGCGCATTCTGCTTTACTTTCAGCCTGCTATAAGCTAACGTCTACCAAAGTATAGAAAATATTTTTAATCATACATATTCATAACTGTATAATTTGGAAATATCTTCTTCAGTGGAGGAATAAAATAAAGACGTTAAAAGGCGTATTTATGGGATAATGGGTTAAACCCAAATTGTGACAACAAATCAGAACTGGCACAATGAAACTGGAGAGATAAAGGAGAAACGTTTAACCCTTTCCCCCATAAATACGCCTCTGATTTATTCCTCCATTGAAGAAAAGAGTTCAAATTTATACAATAATAAATATGCATTATATTTTTTTAGGAATCTTTTCTATATTCTGGCAGATGGTAGCTTAAAGCAGGCTGAAAGTACAGCAGAATGCGCTATCATCTGCTAGGATATAGAAAATATTTCTTATGGTACATATTCATGACTCACACAGTGGCATAAACTGAAACTATTTTCTTCAGTGGAGGAATAAATCAAATGCATAAAAATACTTATCTATGGAGTAAAAGATTAAGTACTATATAATCACTAACCCATTTCTTCTGCCACGTTTCCCATGAAAGAGGCTGTTATGCTGTCAAGTCTCAGCAGCATATGATAGACTCTCCTTGCAGCTCTCCCTTGTGTGAATGTCAAATATGCTTTCCTGAAATTAAACATTAGCAGCTCCATGAATGTTTGATAGATCTCAGGGGGGATTTGCACACCCTTGATAGAGGACCTATAGATAATGTCATGAGCCAAATATCTCAGCTCTGGCCCTTGTGGTTTTTGACAAGATATTTCAAGTTTTCATTGAAATTATCTATTTTAGCTCCTATGACCTAGAGATGCAACAGACCAGAAATGTTTGATCAACTTTGAAAGAAGACCATATAAGAATCATTCAGGCCAAGTTTGGTAAAAATCCATTCAGTAGTTTTGGAGGAGATGTCGTTTAAAAGAATTGTTGATGACGAACAACGGACACGGGAAGATCAATACAGCTTACCTTGGCACTATGTGCCAGGTGAGCTAAAAGCAAAATCTCAAGGTACATAGGAGTTTTAAGTATTTTTCAAAAACCTTAACGCAGATTTCAAAGCCTACAAAGGGGCCCTAAGTTCAAGGTTCAGGTAACAGGGGTCTAACTATTAACGGGCATTAAAGTTCTTCTCCATATACACATGCATATCAATATAAAAGCAACATCTCAAGAAACATAGGAGTTATAATCACTTTTCTACACCTAAATGAGGGCCTTAAGTTCAAAGTCAAGGTCACAGGGGTCAACCTTTTGTATGCATGGAAAAGTCTTGTCCATATACACAAGCATATAATAAATAGGAAAGCAATACCTGAAAAAATGTAGGAATTCTAAGCATTTTTTGAAACCTAAACACAGATTTCAACTAAACACAGATTTCAAAAACAAACTATAGGTCTTAAGTTCAAGGTCACAGCATCAAACATATTGCATGCATAGAAAGGTCTTGTCCATATACATATGCATAACAAATATGAAAGCAATACCTCAAGGGACATAGCTATAAGCAATTTTTTTAAAACCTAAATGTAGATTTCAAAACCTTAACGCTTGCCTGAAGTTCAAGGTCAAGGTTACAGGGGGCTAACTTCTCATGTGCATGGATAGATCTTGTGCATATGTACATGCATAACAAATATGACAGCAATACCACAAGAGGCATATTTTTCCAAAGTAAAACATACACTTCGAAACATAAATAGTCTTTCCTGTTTATGTTTGCATGTGTGCAAACGATGTGAAATGGATTTGCTCCATCAATGGCCAAAATAGATTTTGTAATGAAAACCAGAATGGGTAATCAAAGATTACAAAGCTCATCGCCTGCAAGGAACAGACTTTAACGCAAAACCTTAACGTTGACACTAGAGGTCATGTCAAACATCAAAGTCTACAAACTGCAGTGCATCTTGGTCTACTCATTGAGGGGCATCAGCGTATGAAGTTTCATGACTGAAGGAGCAGTTGTTTGCTCAAAACAGACTTTAACGCAAAAACTTAACGTTAACCCTAGAGGTCAGAGTCAAAGGTCAATGCCACCAAACTGATGTGCATTGTGGTCTATTCATTGAGACACATCAGCATATGAAGTTTCATGACTGTAGGTGCAGTCATTTGCTCAGAACAGACTTATACGCAAAACCTTAACGTTGACCCTAGAGGTCAAGGCCAATGGTCAAGGTCACCAAACTGCAGTACATCGTGGTCTTCCAATTAAGGCGCATCAATATATGAAAATTTGTGACCGTAGGTGCAGTTGTAAGCTCAGAACAAACTTTAACACATAACCTTTACTTTGACCATAGAGGTCAAGGTCAAAGGTCAAGGTTACCAAACTGCAATGCATCATAGTCTACTCACTGAGGTGCACCAGCATTTGAAGTTTCATGACAGTATGTGCAGTCATTTGATCAGTTTATGATATCCAAGTCCCGAACGCTGACGCCGGGTGTATAGCATAAGCCCCCCTCATTACGTGAAGGTGAGATAAAAAGAAGGCTTTGGATGGTTTTAACTCTTTCCTCCCTAAAACTTTAAATGGACGATTTCTGTTTCCATTTTAGTCTAGTCCATTTCTGACTTTTAAGGGTTGTTTTTGTCAATGTTTGGCATTATGACAAACAGTGAAGACCCTGATCAGAGGGCTCCTGTCGGAGCCCTCTGATCTGGGTCTTCACTGTTTGCATAGGACAAGTGTTCTATTCACATGTACACTGTTTGAAAAGAACGCCTATATGCGGGACTAGGGTTCAAAGGGTTAAAGACAAGTGACAGCGTTAAGCTAGTTGAAAGTAAAGAAGAAAGCTGCTAAAAGATATTTCTGCTTTACTTTCATCTCGCTTTAAGCAGTCACCTGCTTTATACAGGGTAAACGTAACAAAATATAGATGTGGTAGTAGAAGGGTTTTACTGTGCCCTCTTTAACCCTTTCAACGCCAAATTAATTTTAAATGTTTTACCCCTTCACTGCTATATTGTCCTCTTTTGCAATATTGTCATTTGCAAGATCGTTTCAAAATTAGATAGAAATATTGATGTTGGTCCTGATCAGATGCCATGTTACGCGGCGGCTGATCTGGATTCAAACTGTTTGCAAAGTCGACTTTATGCGGCTTCAACGCTGAAAAGGTAACCCTCTCCTCCACAGAATCTCCATTGAATGCCTCTACCTACTTTTCCACATAAGTGTCAACATTTATTACAGTTATGGTGTTGAATATATGTGGTAACTTAACCCACTACCCAATAACCTATCTCTGGTTTTGAAGATAGGTGACCACTTAAAACAGGTTAAAAGTAAAGCAGAATGTGCCTTAAGGCACATTCTGCTTTACTTTCAGCCTGCTTTAAGCTAGCATTTGCTAGGATATAGAAAATATTTCTTATGGTATTTATTTATGAAGGTATATTTTGGAACTATTTTCTTCAGCGGAGGAATAAATTAAAAGCTTAAAAAGGAATATTTTTATTGTGCAATGGGCTAAAGTAAGATGAAAGTAAACCAGAAAGCTCTAAGAAGAGCTTACTGCTTTTCTTTCATCATGCACTATTGGCTATTGGAGCTATTGGAGCTCTGAGAAATATTATAGAATAAGGAAATAATTACCTTTGATCAATTTTTAGATCTTCCAAACCATATATTTCTTTGCGAATAAAGGTTTCAGGATCAATGCCTGGTTGAAAGTCTAAGACCAACTGTCTGTGTTCACGTGTTTCAACTGCATAGATAAAAAGAGATGTTAGACGACAACATATCATACACGCCAGTAGGAACAGGAGGTGCACTGGGGGCTGTGCCCTCCTAATAAATTTGCCAATATTAGTAAAAAATTATAGATCTTTACATAGATTTAGGTCAGTATTTAACCTGTAGCGCTTTCAAGTATTGTATCGGAGAACGGCAATGTTGACCGATGCAAACAACCCTTATAGTATGACATCTAACGTTCTCCAATTCTCTTCAATAATAACTCATTGCGCCCCCAAGTTTATTTACTTTTCAAGGGTACGAACGAACTATCTACAAATCGGAACTAGAGCTGCTATCACTAAAGGTGATAAATACCCCCACTCCAACTGACCTGTCACAAACAGCACAATGACATGTAGAAAGAATAATACATGCATATTCAGGAACAAAATTTCAAGTGGAAAAGGGGCATAATTCTGTCAAATTTTATGTAAGAGTTGTCAGACTTTAAAAAAAAGTCTCACCATACAACACTCATAATGTTTACCACGTTTGAAGACAATATCATGAATAGTTTTCAAGAAAATGGCATGTTCAAAGAAAACAGAACAAAATTTCAAGTTAAAAAGGGGCATAATTCTGTCATTTGTTGGCAAGAGTTATGTAACTTCAAGTAGAGTCTGCAAACAACCCACTTATAATGTGTACCAAGTTTGAAGACAATGTCATAAATAGTTTTCAAGAAAATGACATGTCCAAAGAATAAATGCATATTAAGGAACAAAGTTTCAAGTTATAAAGGACCATAATTCTGTCAAATGTTGTGCAAGAGTTGTCAAACTTAATGAAAAGTCTCACAATACAACACTTATAATGTGTACTAAGTTTGAGGACAATATCATGAATAGTTTTCAAGACAATGGCATGTTCAAAGAAAAAATCTCAATAAAGAGAGAAAAAAAATAAGTTAAAAAGGGGCATAATTCTGTCAAATTTAGTACAAGAGTAATGACTGTCCCCAAATAACATTGATAATGTATATCAAGTTTAAAGATAGTATCATAAACAGTTTTGAAGAAAAAGGCAAATGTTCCGGAAAAATGCGAAGGACCGACATACGGCAGGGTTCGAATTTAAGCTCGCAAAAATGCGAGTGGAATTTGTAAATTGCAAGTGATTTTTCCACGAACTCGCAAAAAAATGCGAGTACGGTTTTTCGGACAGCTAAACACAGTATAACATCTGTAAGACTATGCTCGGTTTATTCCGTAACATTTCGAGTGGCGGAAATGGACGAGTAGACAAGCGAATTATTTTCGTAAGCCAAGCATAGCTTCCTGGGCAGTTTCAACCTCTTTTTTGTCTGTAAGAATGATGTAATGACGGACTTTCCCAATTCTCATTGGCTAATGAAACGCGCACTTTGCTACTTCGGAGTTCCGATGTGTAAACAATTCTTATCACAGACTCAATCAACAACCGAAACCGTTCTTCAAAGACGGGGCCATTTAAAAGACTCACACGAGTACAAGTATCTTCTAATTCTACTGTGACATACTGTTTATTAAGCACAGCCCTGAAATATACGACCAGTGAAACAAGAGTTGTCAGAGAGACAACAAAGCTCGCCATCGGCACATTTAGAAACTTAAAAGCACACTCAAGGTCACCGAGGTCAAGCTTTTTGCCTGCATAGAAAGGTCTTGTCAATATACACATGAAAATTAAATATGAAGTTACACCTCAAGGGACATAGGAAATATAAGCGTTTTTCGAAACCTAAACACAGATTTCGAATCCTTAAACTCTGGATCTAAGTTCAAGGTCAAGGTCACAGGGGTCCAAATTTTTCTGTGCATGGAAAGGTCTTATCCATATACACACACATACCAACTATGAAAGCAATACCTCAAGGGACATAGAAGTTATAGGCATTTTTCAAAACCTAAACACAGATTTCCAAACTAAGACCTTGATCTTAGGGCCCATGTTTAGTTTTCAAAATCTGTGTTTTGGTTTCTCAAAATTTTTATTACTCCTATGTCCATTGAAATATTCCTTTCATATTCAGTTTGCATGTGTATATGGACAAGATCTTTCCTTGCATGCAAAATGTTTGAGCCCTCTGACCTTGACCTTGAACTTAGCGTTTAGGTTTCAAGGTCTGAGTTTAGGTTTCTCAAAATTTCTTTAACTCATATATCCATTGAGATATTTCTTTCATATTTGGCATGCATGTGTATATGGACACGATCTTTCCATGCATGCAAAATAATTAGCCCAGTGTCCTTGACCTTGAACTAAGGTCGCGAAAGGTTTTAGGTTTCAAAATCTGCGTTTAGGTTTCAAAAATGCTTATAATTCCTATGTCCCTTGAGGTGTTATTTTCATATTTGATTTGCCAGTGTATATGGACAAGACCTTTCCATGCAGGCAAAAAGGTTGACCTCTGTGACCTTGAGTGTGCTTTTAAGTTTCTAAAGGTGCCGGTGGCGAGCTTTGTTGTCTCTCTGACAACTCTTGTTGCATTTTGCGAGTAAGTTCAAAAGTCACTCGCAAAAAAATGCAAGTGTAATTTTTAGCTAATTTCTAACCCTGTACGGACTGAGCGACGGACCGAAGGATGGACAACATGATTCCTTTATAGCCCCCCACCACCGGTGGTGTGGGGGCATAATAATAGCATACACAAAAGTGGACAAATCAACTGAAATGTATCAATTTTACTGCATATAAAAATAAGATTTAGCTGCTCAGATGTAAGCTGCTTTGTTTGATACATAAAGTATCGGAAAATGTTGGTTTATTGATGAGAAATTAACTCGGGACTGTTCGCTGTATTTACCAACTCATTTGGTTGTCATTTTGTTTTTTCTCGATAGCGTTGGCTCACTACCTCTGAGGCCGTTCATGCAGTTTGCAATGGACATCGTGCAAACAGGTTGTTTTAGTTAAATTGTTACGTTTTTTATGCAATCCATACGGTAGCTGAACCCGCTACTGTTTTGAATGTGCGAAACACCCTCAGAACACAACAGAGGCCATGTAGGAATATAAGAATCATGAGTGTTGATGTAGGATAGGAATTTTCTGACCCGAGGGGAGATAAAATTCCTATCCTACATCAACAAAACAAATGGTGGTTATTTTTCCCCCATTTAAATCATTAAAACATGATATATACATGTACAACGAAATAATTGCAGTTTCTGTGCACTTTTGTTCGCCAAACACGGCATTGTTTATAGAAACATCCTAAGAAATGATGTCATTTAGTTAACCACGTCATGCAGTGCTTGCACAAATAAACCCTGTGTATGCTATTCCACTCCTCTATACTGTATATGTAAAGGTGGAACACCAAGTAACTTGGATTAACAAGAGATGTGGCTGTAAGACACATAGGGTCCCCCGCCCCCCAATACTGCAGGAACAATTTATGCAAACGAGAGCTGTCAGAGAGACAACAAAGCTCGCCTTCGGCACATTTAGAGACTTAAAAGCAGACTCAGAGGTCAAGGTCACAGAGGTCAACTTTTTTGAGTGCATGGAAAGGTCTTGTACATATACATATGCAAACCAAATATGAGAGTAATAGCGCAAGGGTCTTAGGAATTATAAGTATTTTTAGAAACCTAAACAGGGGCCTAAGGTCAAGGTCATTGGGGTCAAACTTTTAAATGCATAGAAAAGCCTTGCCTATATACATATGCATGCCTCATATGAAAGGAATATCTCTATGAACATAGGAGTTATCGGCATTTTTAGAAACCTAAACAAAGATTTTGAAACCCAAGTGTGGGCCCTTACTTCAAAGTCAAATCACAGGGGTCAAACTTCTTGTGTGCATGGAAAGGTCTAATTCATATACACACATACCAAATATGACAGCAATACCTCAAGGGATATAGAAGTTAAAGGCATTTTGAGAAACCTAAACGCAGAATTGAAACCTAAACCTGGACCTTAACTTCAAGGTCAAGGACACTGGGATAAAAATATTTATGTATGGTAAGGTCTTGTCCATATACACATGCATATCAGATATGAAAGCATTATTGCAATGGACATAGGAGTTATAAGGATTTTTTTAAACCTAAACACAGATTTCAAAACCTAAACACAGGCCCTACGTTCAAGGTCACAGGGGTCAAAATTTTTGTGTGCATGGAAAGGTCTTGTCCATATACACACACATACCAAATATGAAAGCAGTATCCAATGGACATAGGAGTTATAAGCACTTTTCGAAACCTAAACGCAAATTAAACCAAAACGCAAATTTTAAAACCTTAACGCAGGTCTTAACTTCAAGGTCAAGGTCACAGGGATCAATCTTTTTGTGTGCATGGAAACGTCTTGTCTATATACACACACATACCAAATATGAAAGCAGTATTTCAATGGATATAGGAGTAACAAGCATTTTTTCGAAACTTAAAACAGATTTCAAAACCTAAACGCTGGCCCTAAGTTCAAGTTTAAGGTCACTTGACGGAAATTTCTTGTATGCATGGTAAGGTATTGTCCATATACATATGCATGCCAAATATTAAAGGAATATCTCATTGAACATAGGAGTTATAGGCCTTTTTCAAACCTAATCGCAGATTTCAAAATCTAAATGCAGGCCCTGTGTTCAAGGTCACAGGGGTCAAACTTTTTGAGTACATAGAAAGTTCTTGTCAATATACACACACATTCCAAATATGAAAGCAATATTTAAATGGACATATGAGTTATAAGCATTTTCTCGAAACCTAAACCCAAATTTCAAAACCTTAACACAGGCCTTAAGTTCATGGTCAAGGTCACTTGGCTGAAATTTTTTGTATGCATGAACAGGTATTGTCCATATACATATGCATGCCAACTATTAAAGGAATATCTCAATGAACATATGAATTATAGGTATGTTGAGAAACCTAAAAACAGATTCCGAAACCTAAACGCAGGCCCTAAGTTCAAGGTCAAGGTCACAGGGGTCAAACTTTTTGTGTGCATGGAAAGGTCTTGTCCATGTACACACACATACCAAATATGAAATCATTACCTCAAGGGACATATGAGTTATAAGCATTTACCTCAAACTGCTAACGGGAACGGGAACGGGAACGTCGATGCCAATGACTTGATGACATGGTGCAAAACTATTGTAACTCCTTCACAATTGTGAAGGAGTTACAATAGTTTTGCACCAAACCCTCGAAATTTAACTCTTGGACACAGTCCGGCGAGCTAAAAATTACTAAGTTCATGTGCTTATGTCAAAATAAGGCAAGCTAAAAGCATTAAGAAAGCAGAGCAGAAAGCTCCTAAAGGAACTCTTGCTTTGATATTTGATAATAGGGGATTGCAGAGATGGCTTATGAGAAAAGTGTTATCTTATCACCATAGTCAAAACATATACAGGGCTTCCTCCATTCAACAGTCCTCCGAACAAAGATTCCCTCCTTACAATAATGCTTGCCACCGCTCCCCAAACAAGACAATTATGTGTAATGCTTTCTCTGCTGCAAAATTGTCTACTTAAATTGTTAGCTGTTTTATCTCTTAAGTTTCATATGAATGACAAACAGTTTGAACCTAGATCAGACACCCTGTTATGTGGCATCTGATTTGAGTTCATACAGTTTGCAAATGTACACCAGGGTCCAAGGTTATAAAGCTTTTCAGTTGAGTCTAAAGTCGTTCTCAAGCATTTGATTGGTCAGATTTGAGCCTTGCTCAAATCTGACCAATCAAATGCTTGATAACACACTCAGACTCAGCTCAAACGCTTTATAACATTGGACCCAAGTCATGTTCAGCACTCTAAAGGTGTTATTTTCCCATCCCTATAACAACTCCCTCCCTAGTCTACCTCAACCTCTCCATCATCTTTGATGCTATATGCATCGCCAATATCATGCCAAAAAATTCAAACTTTAACCTTACAGTGTACAGTTGATCTTGAATCAAGCGACTCCATAGTGTATAAGTGTATATACATGTACTGGCATATGCCATAGGTCTGTGTGGTATATAATCCATTGTATAAATATCCACTGCAGAATCTGTCTATCTTTTGCGTGTCATGCATCTCATTACAATAAGTATGTATTCTATATAATGTTGCACATAAACCCTCTATTGAATTGTCGCTTGGCACAGGGTTGACTGTATACTGACATATTGTTACGTTCACCAAACATATTCCTTTATTCCAAATGTTTATTTGTTAATCGTGATTGTTTTCAGCCACCAACTAGGAGAAGAACTTAATAAGCAAACATTGCTTTCGTTCTCATCCTAAAGTATATTTATGTATGATTATAAAATATGTACTATGTTTGAAATAAAATATGTTTAAACTAACTCCCTCACAACAACACACACATAATGTTTGTCTCCCATTGGATGTTGTTGTACAGAGAGAGCACTGTGAAGAGTATTTTCATTATCTTTCTTGTTTTCAAAATGATCATGTATGCCTTTTTTAGTTCAGAAATGAAAGTTTATCATCATCATCATCATCATCATCATCGGTATTTATATTAATGTGCAGGAGTGGGAGTGTCATCCACATCGGTGGTCCCCCTTCCAGGCAGCTTGATTTTTTGTCAATTAACCCTTTATCTCATAGCCTGTTTCTAGTTTTGAAAAAAAGTGACCACTTAAAGCAGGTTGAAAGTAAAGCAGAATGCTCCCTATGGTGCATTCTGCTCTATTTTCTTCCTGCTTTAAGTAAACACTGCTAGGATATAGAAAATATTTCTTATGAAGAATATTTATGTCTGCATAAAATGGTACTTTTGTCTTCAGTGGAGGAATAAATTAAATGCGTAAAATGTTGTATTTATTGGGTAATGGGTTATGCAATGAAAGTACAGCATGTTACCTCTTGGTACATATTTCTCAATATCCACTTCAAAACCAATGCCTCTCAGATTCTTGCAGCATCTCAGAGTTTCATCATCAGATTTCAAGATGATGTTCGCAATGCTACAAAGAAATACAATCTAGAATTTGTTTTTAAGAAAAATGTATGTCTCCCCCACATATATATATACCCCAAAATGATCACAGCAAAAAGTTCAAACAAAATGGAATACAGTCGAACTTCGATATCTCGAACTATCGGATAGTTCGACATATGAACTGCATTATTCCATCCTCGGTTCAGTCGAACATACCAATCTTTCAAGGCTTAGCCACATTTTAACTTTGAAATATGGGTATGTTCAACTTAACCGAGTTTGAGATACCAAAGTTCGACTGTTTTTCACAAACAAAGTGAATGTTTAGAGCAAATTCCTATATTACTACATAGGAGTAGTAAACTACAGTTCTTCACACACATGTACAAATTTGACCAATAATATTCTTTGTACAAAAAAAAAGTCTGTCAAAAATTGTTGCATCCCGAATAGAAAACCACATGAACACCTTCATGTGTAAGTAATTAATCTGTGAGTCTGAGAGTTGGGAGCAAATCCCTTCAAGTGTAGTTCTAAGTAAGCTGCACAAGATGTTTTCCTATATATTCTATAACTTTTGAACTGCATGTTATAGAGACTTTATATTAAGTATGTGTACTCACTTCAAGAAGCTCTTGAGCTCAGTACAACTTGGGTCATGTCCGACATAGGTCAAGGTCATTTATAGGTTAAATAGGGTGAATTTAACATTGGCCATAACTTTCATGTTTCGGAACTGCATGTGATAGAGACTTTATATTTCAAATTTTGGCATGTGTACTCAACTGGAGAAGCTCTTGAGCTTGGTACAACTCTGGTCATGTCTGACAAAGGTCAGAGTCATTTAGAGGTCACATAGGTTTAATTTACAATTGGCCATAACTCTGTAACTGCATGTGATAGACTTCATATTTTGCATGTGTACCCAACATAAGAAGTCCCTGAGCTCAGTACAAGTTGGGTCATGTCAGATAGAGTCAAGGTCATTTTACCCTTTCTCCCATAGAAGCGCCTTTTATCGCATTTTATTTATTCCTACACAGAAGAAATTAGTTCCAATTTTTACAGTTATGAAATTGAACCATGGAAACTACTTTCTCAATCCTAACAGATGATCGCTTAAAGCAGAATGAAAGTTAAGCAGATGCGCCTTAAGGCACATTCTGCTTTACTTTCAACCTGCTTGAAGTGGTCAAATGTCTTCGAACCCAGAAACAAGCTATGGGGTAAAGGGTGAAACTGTTTGTTTTGTTCTTTGCTCTTCCCCCTTTACCTCCTATTCTGCTTGATAATTACTTAAAACAGTTTAAACAGAAGAACCAATAAACCTGTTCAGGCTTAACAGTTAACTCTTTCCTTCCTGAATAGACAATTCCAGTTTCCATTTAAGTCTAGTCCATTTCTGACTTTTAAGGGTTGTTTTTGTCAATGTTTGGCATTATGACAAACAGTGAAGACCCTGATCAGAGGACTCCTAGGAGCACTTTGATCTGGGTCATCACTGTTTGCATAGGACAAGTGTACTATTCAAATGTACACTGTTTGCAAAGGACGCCAATATGCAGGACTAGGGTTCAAAGGGTTAAACTATTATTTCCATTGCAAACAGCTTGGAGCCAGAACAGACGCCCGGTAACCCAGTGTCTGATCAGGCTCCAAACTGAGTGCCTTTTAGATTAACATAATTATATAGTCAGAATTGTTGAAAAGTTGTCTTTTTCTGCATTTAATGCGGTGCATTTTGATTCTATTAGCTTTTTATATGTTTATGTTCAGATAGGATAACCCTTGTACAACAGCAATTACATGTATATGTATTATAACAAGTCGGTGTACTTTGTTTAGCTGAGGTGGAATATACATGTTTGATTATAATACTTACAACATATCTGTGTACAACTACTTTGTTATGCAAGTACAAAGTGTCATTACTATTTTCTTAGAATCGTTTTATCATTTGCAGATTATTATCAACATCATCATTGTCCATATCATCATTGTCCATACTAAATAAATATACTAAATGAGGTTGACCTGGTATTGATTCCTGAGTTAGAAATCCCTGAGCTTCAGGGCTGCCATAAGTTGACATGAAAAGTCCCTAAGATTTCCAAATTTGCATTTTTCAAGTGCGATTTTAAGAATCCTACCTTTACCCCATAGTCTGTTTCTAGTTTTGATGACATACGACTACTTAAAGCAGGCTGTAAGTAAAGCAGAATGCGCCTAAAGGCGCATTCTGCTTTACTTTCAGCCTGCTTTAAGCTACTACAAACTGGAAAAAAGTCCAAAGATTTAGTAAAAATCTGGAGATATGGCAGCCCTGGAGCTTGGCCAGAAGGCAAGAGGAAAGGCGGTGGAGCCACAATCCAATATACACTCTACCAAACAATATAAATGTATTGCCATAGAAATTGCAATACATGTACAGTGATGGGGTATCGCAATATATTGCATAGCAAAATTTCTGGTAAGACCCATCCCTAATGGGGAGCATTAACTCTTTCCTCCCTAAAACTTCAAATGGACAATCCCAGTTTCGATTTTAGTCTAGCTCCATTTCTGCCTTTTTAGGGTTGTTTTTGTTAATGTTTTGCATAGGACAATGCACTTTTCACATGTTCACTGATTGAAAAGGACGCCTATATGCGGGATTAGGGTTCAAAGGGTTAAAAGGATTGACTTTCACTGACCTTTCCTCCTGGTGTCTCCTCACAAATACTGTTGCAGTTGGGTCCAAGAACTTTTGGAGATCGGTCTTTGATTGAATACCTGCTTGATTCAATTTTACAACTAGCTTGATCCGTTCCAAATCTGAAACAAAATGACAAACTGAAACCCACCTACAGTGGAGAAAATGTTATTCTTTCCCGTTTAAACGCAAACGAGACACAAAATGGAAGAAATTTCAACTTTTTGACATTTCTCACAATTTATTTTAAGCTGAGTGGCAAACAGTTTGGAGCCTGATTAGACGCCGAGTCACCCGGCGTCTGATCTTGCTACAAACGGTTTGCACTGGAAATAATTATTTTAGCGTAAACGCTCTTATTGGGAAAGAATAACATTTTCTCCACTGTACTTTGTGTCAGTTTAGGGCATTCATTTTTCTCTATGTTCTAAAAACCACCATTGCTTAACAAGAGGGCCATGAAGGCCCTCATATCGCTCACCTGTTGTAAAGAAGTCTGATAGCTTTACCTTTGAGTTTCACCCATATTAATCTAAATCCATTCAAATTTGTAGACTATTTATAGTGTGTAAACAATATAGGAATACAAACTATTCTAGCATAGTAGAGTACATCAAGGGCAGGTAACAAGATTGTAAACAATACTAAAATAAAGCCTTTACTAGCATTCCAAAGTATATTAAGGGTAGATAACTCTTGCCACAATGATCAGATTTCAACAATAATTGCACTCCTCCAAGAACTTATGGTTATATACAGTATGTGCAAGTATATTCAAAATCCAATGAAAACTGTTGTGAAACTGTAGTTGCTGGAGTATAAACACTGTTAGATGTATAAGGCATTTTCAATACATCAAGGGTAAATAACTCTTGATCAAATGGTCCGATTTAAACTATTTTCAAACTCACCCATGATCCTATAGTCTTATACAGACTGAGCAAGTTTGAGAAAGATTGGATAAGCAGACCGCCAATGTCGGTATGGCCAGATTGTCTGCACTTTTGCTTTGTCTATATATACAATATGACATGGCACCATCACAAAACCACCGATATTCTACTACGGTTATTGAAATTTTAAATGCAAAATGAAAGCAAAAAAGCTTTCCAATTGGAACTTCTAAGACATTCTCTAAGTCACTGAACCGTAATACCTAGGTACAGTGACCTAATTACCAATAACATGTGATGCTGACCTAACTACAACTCCACCAGTCAAACTTGGTTGCTGTAGGTTTTCTACTTTGGCTATAACTAACATATACGAAAAGGTAAATCAAGAAATTCTGTAAGTCATTGAATCCTGAAATCTAGGTCACAGTGACCTATTGTAGTGCAAAGATAAGATGGCCTTGTTTACAAAATAATGTGTATGTAAACAAAGAAAATTACCAACAAGTACAACTGTGACAACTGTATTAGAATATGATGTAGCGGTGTAGTGGTTATGCTGTTAGATTTTCACACAGTAGTCTCGAGTTCGAACTCCGAAATTGGTGATTTTTTTATTATTATTTTAATGTTAATGACGTTCTGTTTTTTTCCCATAGATTTTCATATTCACAGATTCATTAGTTTTTATTAGAGACTGATTTTTGTCCATCAGTGCACGTTTATATTGTGTAGAAATAGGATAAAAACATGAGTGAAATCAATAAGGTTACAAGAGTTTGTAGAACTTAATTTTCTGCAATACCCCTTAAATTACGCATCCATCCATTTTTATTTTAAAGAACGCATATCGGCACATTATTGTAATTGACTACAAAAAAGTGAGAAAAAAACCACTAAAAAAGGTGCATTCAAGATTCCAACTCACGACCTTAAAGGTAAGCACTATTAGCCTGCACGCTTATCCACTACGCAACCGGGTCATACAAGTCAATTTCTTGGATTAACATCTCGCACTTTAATTTATCGTTATATTTCTTTGTTTACATACTCAATGTTTTGTAAACAACGCCATCTGATCGTTGTACTACTGTATTTACCCATGTCATGTGATGCTGACCTCACAAAAACTCCACATGACAAATTGGGTTGCTGCATGTCTTCTATTGGGGCTCAAACTAACACAAACAAAAAGGTAAACCAAGAAATTCCCTAATTTACTGGACTGTGAAATCTAGGCCACAGTGACCTAGTTACCCACGACATGTAATGCTACCATCACTACAACTCCACATGCCAAGTTTGGGTGCTGTAGGACTTGTACTTTGGCTAAAACTAATGCAAACATAAATGTACACCAAGATGTAAACCAAAACGCAAACATCAAGGTAAACCAAGAATATCTAAGTCACTGGACCATGAAATCTAGGTCACAGTGACCTAGTTACCCATGGCATGTTATGATGGCCTCACTACAACTCCACATACTAAATTTGGTTGCTGTAGGACTTATACTATGGTTAAAACTAACACTTACAAAAAGGTAAACCAAGACGCAAACGAAAAGGTTAACCAAGAATTCTCTAAGTCACTTGACCATGAAATCTAGGTCACAGTGACCTAGTTACCCATGGCATGTGATGACGAAATCACTAAAACTCCATACACTAAATTTGGTTGCTGTAGGACTTATAATTTGGTTAAAACTGACACTTACAAAAAGGTAAACCAAGACGCAAACGAAAAGGAAAACCAAGAATTCTCTAAGTCACTGGACCATGAAATCTAGGTCACAGTGACCTAGTTACCCATGGCATATGATGATGAAATCACTAAAACTCCACACACTAAATTTGGTTGCTGTAGGACTTATGCTTTGGTTAAAACTGACACTTACAAAAAGGTTAACCAAGAGGCACACGAAAAGGTAATCTAAAATTTCTCTAAGTCACTGGACCATAAAATCTAGGTCATAGTGACCTAGTTACCCATGGCATGTAAAAATGGCCTCACTACAACTCCACACATTAAATTTGGTTGCTGTAGGACTTAAAATTTGGTTAAAACTGACACTTACAAAAAGGTCAACCAAAGCGAGGATGGATGGATGGACAGACAGACATACCCACAATCTTCATTTAAGTGGCCATTTCTTTCTATATTATACCTCTTTTATGTGGTTAAAATGTGTGTGGTTAGCCACATAAATGAAATATAACTTTGTTATAGAATGATCTGGAGGATAACCCTACCCCTAACCCTACAGTATGTCCCACAACTGGCCAGGTTAATGTCACAAGAAATGGCCAGGTTAGTGTTACAAGAAACTGCCAGGTAAATGTTTTTCAATTATGTGTCTGGTTATGGAAGCCAATTCTAGCCACGTAACTATCATTTTGTGAGCATGGACTGACAGACAGACAGACGGACGGACGGACGGCTTTCGCCATTCTATAAGCCCCATTTTCAATCCGGCCAAAAGATGTGGCCTCTAAGTGGAAACACTGTTAAATATGGCATTTTCAGCAATTCAAAGGTAAATAACTCTTGACATATAAGTCCAATTTCAACCATAAGCAATCTCATCTAAACTCTTGTCATATACAAGCTGAGCATGTTTGAGGAAGATATGATAAAAATTGTGGTCTCTAAACTGTAAACATTGTTAAATATGACATTTTCAGCAATTCAAAGGTAGGTAACTCTTGACCTGTAGGTCCAAGTTCAACCATAATGAAACTCATTTGAACTCTTATGCTCACATACAATTTGAGCAAGTTTGAGAAAGATTGAATAAAAAGTGTGGCCTCTAGAGTGTTAACACTAAAATTGTTGATGACGGACAACGCATAACTGACGCCGGACATTCAAGGATTGCAAGCTAGCTCAGGTGAGCTAAAAACAGGAGTTTTTAACCTTTGACTTGACATGTCTGAAATCTAAATACTTGTACTTGTTTCATATTCTTGTAAATAAGGGCAAAGCAATATGTATAGTAAATATAAAGTCCCTATAACCTGAGGGCCAATTGTTATTGCCATTTCTATTATTTGACCTTTTGAACTCTATAATCTTGACCTTTGATCCAACATGTCTACATATTTATATTCTTCTCGATAAGAGCAACATGTATATCAAACATGAAGTCCCTATCGCCTGAAGGTCAAAGGTTATGGCCATTCTAAATATTTGACCACTGTGACCTTGACTTTGACTCGACATGTTGGAAAGAAACATATTCATATTCCACTTAATAAGAGAATCATGTATATCATATATAAAGTCCTAATCAAGTAATTGGCATTTTAAATATGTGACCTTTTGACCTTTGTGACTTTGACCACACATATTTGAAATAAACATATTCATAGTCCTCTGAATTAGAGCAACATTTTTACAAAATATAAAGTCCTAGTCAGCTGAGAGTCAGGGTTATGCCCATTTAGAAAATTTACCTTTTGACGGCTGTGAGCTGGATCTTTCACGAACCATATCTGAAATATACATATTTATATTTGTCTCAGTTGGATAAACACAAACATGTACCAAATATGAAGTCCTGGTAAGCTGAGAGTCAAAGGTAATGGCCATTTAACCCTTTCCCACATAGCATGTCTCTAGGATTGAATATAGGTGTCCACTTAAAGCAGGTTGACAGTAAAGCAGAATGCGCCTTCAGCGCATTCTGCTTTACTTTCAGCCTGCTTTAAGCTATCATCTGCTAGAATGTAGAAAATATTTTGTATGATACATTTATGACTGTATAGCTTAGAACTATTTTATTCAGTGAAGGAATTAACTTAATGCGCTAAAAGGCGCTTCTATTGGGGAAAGGGTTAAAACAAGAGATGTTCTTAAAACATGTAGATTCCACTAAAACAAGCACTTGTAAAGTATGTTCTACTTTATAATGCTTTTTTTACTACAGTGTATTTGAATTTTGGTTAGTACTGAATGACCTTAAACTGAGACCTACAGATCGCAAAAGAAATGTGTCATCAACTCATGACAAACCTCCTTACCAAGTATAAGAACTGTAAATTGAATGATGGATAAGTATTGATTGAAGACCATTTGCTGTAAAAAAAAACAACACCATATTACAATACTGAATCACCTGACCCTTGACCTACTGACCTTAAAAAAATAGGGGGTGTTGTCTGGTCATGACAAGCTGGCTACCAAATATGGAGGCTTTAGGTTGAATTATGGATGAGACTTTTATCAGAGACCATAAAGTAAAACCTTGACATTTGACCTTATGACCTCAAAAGAAAAAGGGGTCATCTTTTCATCATGGCATTACTTCTACAAATATAAGAACTCTAGGTTGAAGAAGGATAACTTATTGTTTGGAAACGATTTAGTGTAAAGAAATCACATTTCATTACTGAATGACCTTGACCTTTGACCTAAAGACCTCAAAATAAATAAGGGTCAACTACTGATCATGACTTACCTCTACAAAATATGAAAACTGTAGGCTGAGGTTAAGGTGAGGTATTGATCAGATTTGGTGTATAAACCATGATGATTCCTTACTGAATGACCTCTGTATCAAATATGAGAGAACTGTAAGTTGAAGGGAAGATGAGATAATGGGGGGGGGGGGGGCATAAAAATGACCATTTGACCTCTGTGACCTTTGAGCTGACATGCCCAAAACCTACATACTCAAAATCCTCTTTATATGGGCAACATATATACCAAGCATTAACTTTATCAATATTTATAGTTTAAAATGAATGGCCTATCGATGTTAAAATTGTGAATAAATTTGACCTTTATTACTACACGACCAAAATACACATATGTGTACATGTATTAAACATTTTCTTAGTTAGATCAATAATTATGTATACCAAATATGAGGTTTCTATCCCTTGAGTGTCAAAGGTTATTGCCATTTTAAATATTTGATCATTTGACCTTGGCCTTTGACACGACATGTCCATAATCTGCATACTCATATACCTCTTCATCCAGGCAACACATGTACCATGTATTGAATGTGTACTGATAATAGATCAAAAGTTATTGCCAATGTTAAGGTTGCAAATAGATTTGACTTTTTGGACTGTTGCTCTTACCTTCGACTCAACATGTCTAAAAAAAATATGAATACTAAGTCCTTTTAATCAGAGCGATATGTTTACCAAATATGAAGTCCTAATCAAAAAATCACCTTGACTCGACATGTCTAAAATATACATATTCAAATTCATTTTAATTAGAGCAATATGTATACACACTATGAAGTTCTTATCACTAGAGGGTCAAAGGTTATTGCCATTTCAAATATTTGACCTATTGATCTGTGACCTTGACCTTTGACCAGACCTGTCCAAAACATGCATATTTATATACCATTTCATCAGGACAACACATGTGTCATGTATTGAGTGTGTATAGATTATAGTTCAAAAGTTATTGCCAATGTTCAGGTGGGCGGGAGATATTTATAAATGAAATAAAAGCATCCCAAGATACTTGTATGGAGGATTGAGGTAATAGCCAGTGTCATTATGACCTCTAAATTAATATAACTCTCTTTTAACTGTTTTGATAAACAATAAGGGCTATTGGTGAATGGATTGTATTTAGATTCTGAATGGAATGGTTGCCAACATAATAAATGAAAGATAAGAATGTCACATGATTAAAACATATTGAGTGTGGCTTCAGGGCTTCCATTTCTCCAGATATTTCCGAAATATTCAGATTTTTATTCCAACAGATGGAAACTAAAACAGGCTGAAAGTAAAGCAGAATGCCCCTAAAGGCGCATCCTGCTTTACTTTCAACCTGATTTAAGCATCACATGTCTTAAAAACTAGAACAGACTATGGGTTAAAGGTATAATCAGGAACAATGGGCTTGAAAAATTGAAAAATTTGAAATCTTAGGATTTTTTTTTATAAACTTATGGCAGGCCTGTAGCTTGTGCCTTGATGAAGAAGTTGGTTGAAGCAATGAGCTAAGTTGCATGGATAAAGTAATGAGCTATGGATAAAGCAATGAGCTACTTTTCTGAAGACTCCTTAGCTAGTTTGAATGTCTGATTAGCACTAATGTCGTGTAAAGTTTGATCCTGGGTCAGGCAGTATGTAAGAGGGTACATTGTACATTGGTTGTCTGTCCGGGCATGTGGGTTTCCTCCCACCTAAATAATCACCATTAGAGCCATCAACAGTGATTTATATAAGTTAATGTAGCTTGTTTCATAATCAATATAAAAGAAAAAACAGTTTTAACTCTTTTTTAATTTGATGGCAATTAGCTAGATTTCTGAAAACTCCTTGCTTTGAATGCACCAATGAATCTATCATCTGAACAATGATTATTACACTGGCTAATAAAGTACAGATTTTATTCCGATGAAAGAGTGATGAATAGCGTCAGAGAGATCCTATGAGAAAACAGTGCATATCCTGATCAGACAGCCCCTTCGGGAGCTGTCTGATCTGGGTCTACACTGTTTTTAAACAGCATCAATATAACAGAGAAGAGTTATGGCTTACATCTTGATCAAGACTGCTCAGTGCTCACTTTTCTTCTTCAAATATACATTGTACATATAAGTCAATCTTGTATTAAGTAACCACTGCATTGCAGACCCTTTGGGTTCCTGAAAGAGGAGTGGTGGCTACAATGTGTGTCGTAGGGTGATCGTGTAATTTAGAAATAAACCAATTTGATGATATGTTGTTTGTTTTATATTTTAGTCTAAATTAGTTAAGATCTCTATTTAAAGCTAACGTCATTTATATTTTCAGGGGAAGTAATTCTAATTTATCTGCATGACTAACATTTTAACTTTTCCCGCAATTGCACGTGCACTTTCACTTGTACGATAGTCCTTGAAGGAGTCAGTCGCCATTTTCTGGCATATTTTCTTAGTATATATATTCATTATATATACAGATAAATATACTTTTTATATTATCTCATTACCATAATCGTCCTCATTATCATTATCGTCATGTCATCATATCATTACATTTTGTATGTTAAACTTAAATAGCAGAGGCCATTTTTGTAACTCTAGTAATCTAGTGTTCATTGTATATGTAAACCCTTTTCAGGTCTCTAGTTCATAAGAGTTTAGTTTATGTGTACTTATACATGTTATTATTTATATTTCAGATATGCATACATATTTATATGCATAATAGAAAGAATTGGAAATAAACGTCAAAAAACCTAATATATAAATTATAGTCATCAACTGAACCCACCACCACCTTAAACAAGTAATTGTCCCTAAAGCCGGGGAAGGCCGATGACATGTGCACTTGGTAAACAAACTTCCTGCATTATTTCGATCTTGCATTACCCCATTTCCCAATTAATAGTAAATACCCAGGCTTTTACGCCAGTTTATACAGTCTTGCATACATGTAATATGCGCTATAAGAAATATTGTCTATATCACAGGGGACTGTCACAAAAGAAGTCTGAACCCTAAAAGAAAATAAATGTATAAACACTAGATATATAGTGTTTATATTTTTTCTTTCTTTTGGGGTTCAGAATTCTATTGTGACGGTCCCCTGTGGTCTATATCCTATATCCAGATGGTAGCTTAAAGCAGACTGAAAGTAAAGCAGATAGGGCATTAAGTGCATTCTGCTTTACTTTCAACCTGCTTTAAGCGGTCACCTGTATTACAGGTTAACTCATTCACCCCTGGAACCTTTAGTGGACTATTCCAATGTCCAATTAAGTCTAGTCCATTTTTTACTATTTAGGGTTGATTTTAACAACACATTTCACAATGACAAACAGTGTAGACCCTGATCAAAGGGCTCCTTAAGGAGCCCTCTGATCAGGGTCTACACTATTTGCATAGGACAAGTGTGATCCTCATATTATAAATGGTGAGTATGTTAACCCATTACCCCCTAGCCTGTTTCTAGTTTTAAAGGCACATTCTTCTTCTTTACTTTCAGCCTGCTTTTAGCTACCATCAGCTGGAATATAGATTATTATATAAAGTAGAACTATTTCTTCAATGGTGGAATAAATTAAAGACCAAAAAAGGCGTATTTATGGGGTAATAGGTTAAGCAGTTTTCTGAAATTATGTCTTTGAGATCTCAATGCTACTTCATGAAATGATGCAGTGGACACTTCATACAAAATTGACTGTGATCCATGAAATACCTGCTTTGATGTGAATATAATTTAAGCAAGACATTGCTCTGCAAAAGGACATCCCTTGTCTCAGGCATGCTCGTTGTAACATTGTGTGACCTAAAATAGGGGAAAAAAGGACAATAACAGACAATATTTCTTTTGCTTAACCCATTACCCCATAGCCTATTTCTAATATTGAAAACAGCAGACCACTTAAAGCAGGTTGAAAGTAAAGCAGAATGCACCGTAAGGTGCATTCTACTTTACTTTCAGCCTGCTTTAAGCTACCATTTATGAGATATTAGAAAATATTTCTTTTGATAAATATTCATAATTGTATAATTTAGAACTATTTTCTTCAGTAGACTAAGGAATAAATTAGAGGCATAAAAAGGCCTATTTATGGGTTAATGGGATAAAGTTTAAAGCATATTAATGCTTTTTTAAAACAGCGTTTAACCCTCTGATAGTGGGTGATCATATAGCTTTTGCAATAGTGTAGAGATTAACGATCAAACAGTCACACCGACGTGTTAAAATTCGGAACGGTGGTTCTAAATCCGAACATGTGTGGCTTTAAATCCAGACAGTTTCAAAAAAAATATCGGAGAATATGTGTTGATGAAAAAGAACAATGCCTGAAAGAGAAGCCAATATATTTCCTATAACACCACATATTAAATGTCGGACCAAGTCCATAATCATGACATAAATATGACATTCCAACTAGTGCACATTGTTGCATTATTTTGAAAAGCAGAAGTGTAGATCCCTGTGATGTCTAAAAGCTAACAGCATCACTCCAATCAGATATTGCAGAATGAATGGGGCCCTACCGCATTACAGAGTTATCCCAATTTTCATCACGAGTTAACTCCCCTGATAAGGAAAAGGTTGTTTCCGGTTTAGTTAACGCATCTCATTGAGACGGTGTCGATAACGGTCATAAACGATTCGGAAAAGAATAGATCGAATGCGGTTTATTAGTTTGCTACCTATATCTATATGCAGTCAAGCTCCCGTTTATCCCTATGTATTTTAATGTATTAATTTTGTTTAATGTCAAATGCGACGGTTATTTATTTCATCGTTTTTAGCAAACCGAAAGTAGCACTGATCATACTTTTTCTATATAACAAAGAAGCTGACTTTTAACATACTTAACAGACACGGGTTTTCACCTCGGTAAAAGAACGTTAACATGGATTAAAAGTAGATCCTGATCAGATGGTTACTATATAGGAACAGCCTCTATAATCAATGACTGTCCTCTCTGGTTCTTAAATGACATTATAGGGCTATAAATGCTGCCTATTACAGGTGAAAAAGGGGATATTTATTAAGACATTACCGGTATTAAACATAAACTTTGTATTATTCAGTTATTAATGACATGAATATTCATTAGGCAAAGGGTTAAACTGATCTTTTAAAATATGTTGAATGGTAAACAGTTTCTTCAAAAATGTATATTTTGTTTGTTCATTATATACCAGCAGATTTTAGTTGACAGAAATTTCATAGATATAGTTCAGGCTGTCATGCTCATAGCGCACATGGATTTCACCTCTCAAGGCTTCTGCCCAGGGGCCATAAAGCGCAAAGCATCATCACAACTAACAACAGGAAGTAACCAATTAGCTAGAAATCGAATTGTATACTGACCCCCAATGGGGTGCAGCTGCTGTCCCATAGTCATCTCTGCTATGACAAGCCATAAAACGGAAGCTTAAGTCTTGGGTACACAGGCTGGAATAAAAACACACCAAACTAATTTTTTTTATATATAGGATCATGGAGAAAGGTCCTTTCTCCATGATAGGATCCACATTGTTATTCATGTGGGGAATAAATTTTAATCTCCTATACCATGCACTCCTTCATGTGCAAAAGCTTAACCCATTACCCCCATCATTATGCATTTTACTCCTTTAATGAATTCCACCTTCATAAGCAACTAAATCCTCTTCATGCACTAAGCAGTCATAATTGTGAAACATAGGTGATATTTTATGTCGTAGTGGGTGGTGCCTTAAAGCAGGATTAAAGTAAAGCAGGGTGCACCTTAAGGCGCATTATGTTTTACTTTCAACCTGCTTTAAGAGGTGACCTATATTAAATACTTAACACGGGCTGTGGGGTAATTGGTTTAGGTAATGGGTAAACCCATTACCCGATCGCCTGTTCCTACCTGGAAAGACAGGTGTCCATTAAAGGTAGATTGAAAAGTACATGCCACTTTACTTTCAGCTTGCTTTAAGCTACCATCTGCTAGGATATTCAATGATTTTAATGTTGCACATTCATGCTAATAAAAACTTTGAATTAGAACTCTTTCCTTCAATGGAGGCATAAACCAAAGGCGTATTTAAAGGGTTAATAGGAAATACATACCGTTTTAACAACATAAATACTTTAGAACCCCTCTCCTATCATTAAATGTGTACTCTATTGAAAACTCAATGTTGAAAGTAAAGCATGTATTCCATAGTTTTAGAAGATTAAAACTTTATTTCTGTTGATCTTTTACCAGTTCACTAATTATAATAGGCTTAAAACACTATCATTTATAAAAAGTTTGGAACCAGATAAGATGCAGCATATATACTAACAGGCTGATCAGGGGTAGAACTGTTTCACACTCATATATGTTTTAAGTCAAAATTGATATCATGTTCTAAACTTTTATCAAGAAAGTAGGCAGTATTTTTTTTTAAAAAATATTAACCCTTATCATGCTATTAGCATAATTGATCATTCCTACGGTATTTTTCCTTATTTAATCAGCTAAAGTAATACATTAAATGATAGGTATTCATAGCGGGTAGGGTTTATGGTTGATTAACAGCAACCCGAATGTTGCTTTGACACATCCATGTAACGGGGTTTAACCCTTTACCCAATAGATGGTATTAGTTTTGAAGATAGGTGACCCCTTAAGGCAGGTTAAGGTATAGTCCAAACATTTAGACGTATCTACATGCCCCTATTTAACAGTCAACTTTCATTAATCTGATATTTTCATTTTACATTTGTCATGCATACCAGAAAATGTAAAAATGTGAAAAAGCTACGTCAGGTCTTATTTATAGGACTAGTTAAGGTACATTCTGCTTTAAGCTATCATCTGCTGGAAGGTATAACATATTTATTGAGGTGCAGATTGATGACTTATTTTAATAAACATATGAATAAATGATATGCATAGAACGGTATATCTATGGAAGTTTTTGTAAGTTTTATTGTAGGTAAAGTAAATGCATGTCTTAATTCTATTTTTTAACAATATGAGAGATTGCGCTTTCAATAATGTATAGCCAGGTTCTACTGTATATAATATAAGCTCTACACTAACAAGCAGACGATCTCCTCAAATTCGTGTTTGAGGTTAAAGGATTTTCGATACTATGTGTACTTCACTATTGAACCGGAAACAACCGCTCATTCAGGGGGCGCTACTCTTATCACACTTTCCATGCGGGGTAACTCTGTATATCGGTAGGGCCCCATTTGATTGCACCGTGTTTTAATATGTGTATAAAATTCAAGAAACAATACTAGGATATAGGATCTTAGGCATCGAGCAACACAATGTTTAACTGCAAAACTCGTATTTTCAGGATTTTCTAATGTCATCTTGAACAATATGAAATATCAAAAAATATCTATAGTTTGTCTGTTTCAGTATGAACAAAATGTCGCGAAAGGTAAAGAAAGCGCATATGACAAAATAAGGGTCGGATTTAAGTAACGTCCGGAATTACGTACACCTGCTCTACTGAATCCAAAGAGGGAGCCTCAGCTATTCTCGCTGAGAGACTCGCGTTCCGTTTAAACGGCAAATATATACTATGACTGACAGATGAAAATCTGCGACAATTTAAACGCGTTGATGCTCCAGAGAGCCTTGCACCTAGTGGGAAGAAGATGAAGAAATATCGTCAGCCAAAAGAAATGCTGCGATTTCACTTGTTTTCGGACGGATGATGTATGGGTAATTGCCAAAGCCAACCGAATAAAGCAAATGTAGGTTATGGTTAAAACTTTTTCACGCAGTATAGACTCAGTAAATTACAAGTTGAACCAGTGACCTAGTTCTGAGTATCATATTTATAGCCGTACCGGTAACTACCGATTAACATTATCGTTCGTACATAGTAACTTTCATCGCGCGTAATAACGTATATATGCTGCTAAACGCGAGTGATTGATTCCATGTGAAGTGTACATACCTGTGATTACTTCTAGACGAATTACAACAATATCCTCACCGAGGAGTGCTCCGAAGAACAAGCGGAGGAATTTACCAGAATACTACTACTACTACTTGGCGGTAATTTCGGCAACTTTCAATTCACGCAAGAGAATTAGATCTCTAGTGTTTTGTAATCTTTTAGTATTGGACGACAATACCGCACTGTCACAGACTCAGTGTGGCAAGTTTTGTTGTGTCCATTTGTCAATGATTTATACTAGCTATGTATACATGGTCTGTGCATTTTTTTAACCCTTTCCTCCGTGAAACTTTTAATGGACAATTCCATTTTCCATTTTACTCTAGTCCATTTCTGACTTTAATAGTTGTTTTTGTTAATGTTTGGCATTATTACTAACAGACTCTGATCACGGAAAAATACATGAGTGTATAATTTCGTGCCCTGATCAGATGAGCCCTCTGATCTGGGGCTTCACTGTTTGCATAGGACAACTTCAAGTGTACTCCTCACAGGTACACTCGTGACTGTTTTCAAATGACGCATGACTAGGGTCCAACGAGTTAAAGTCATGTTTTAGGCATTAATGAATAAAATTCAGGCCCACGGGCAGCATGTCAAGCCCGCCGGCCATTTACCAATAGTAGATATATAAGAAAAAGAAGTTAGACAGAGCAGATCCTAAATATTGACCAGGCCATGATTAATATTTAGGATCTGTTCTGACAGGTAGCTCCCATAGGACTGCCTGGTCTAGGTCTACTTTGCAAAAGTAGGAAAAGGTTTGGACAAAATACATCGTTTTGACCCTTGACCTCTAAGTACATTGTATGACCTTGACCTTTCTTTCTTCTATGTGTTCTGCCTCACACCCTCACGGATAATTTCGGGCAGTGCGCGTCTGTGCCTGTTAGGTGAGTTAAGAACAGGATAAAAGATATGGGTTAGTGGATGAAACAAAGTTAAGAATGTTAAACTCAGCAGGAAAAAGAATAAAAACAGGATAAAAAACACCATTGCTGGACATAAGGCAACACGACATCTGCAGGAAGAGCATTCCACTGTACTACTGTAAGAGGGTAAAAAGAGTATTTATAATAGTCTGCTCCAGTATGAACACAGAATGACAGTGTCTTGATAGACGAGTGTTTTCTTGTATATAAGACGGAACTGGGACTGCCACTAAACAATCTTATAAAAGAGACATAGTCTAGCATCCGAACGACGTTGTTCCAAGGATCTCCATCCTAGTTTTGTCAACATGTCAGAGACGCTTGCACGCCTGGAGTACTCACCCAAAGTCCAACGTGCGGCACGTCTTTGAACCATTTCAATTTTGTCTATGTTGGACTTTGTGTGAGGATGCCACACACTACAAGCATACTCTAGTTGTGGACGAACAAGGGTATTGTAAGTACGTTCCCGGAGTCTGGAGGATTTTGACTTGATGTTTCTCCTGAGAAAACCTAGGGTACGGTTTGCTGATGTAGTAATGCGATCAACATGTGCATTCCACGACAAGCTGCCAGAAATGTCGACACCAAGATAACGAGCACTACTGACGGTCTCTAGAGTCTGTCCATGAAGTTTGTACTTTGTGGGTATAGGGACTCTAGCCTTTGTGACTTAGACTACCTGGCACATGGAAGGATTGAAGATCATATCCCACCTGAGAGACCACTCCTGGAATGTGTTCAGGTCTGTTTGAAGTGTAAAACCGTCAGTCTCTTTGTCGTTAATTGTAAGATAGACGGCAGTGTCGTCTGCAAACAGCCTGGCTTGCGAATTGATGTTGTCAGGCAAGTCGTTAATATATACCAGGAGTAATATAGGTCCCAGGACAGACCCTTGAGGAACTCCTGATGTCACTGGTATAGTATCAGAGCTCTCTCCTTCCAGTACCACTGTATGTGTCCGACCGCCAAGAAATGCTCGTATCCAGGATAGTGTCGACCCATGAATACCATATTTGTGTAATGTGTACAGCAGCTTCTCGTGGGATACCATGTCAAACGCCTGACTAAAATCTAAAAGAACCAGGTCAGTATGTTTACTTAAACTTGCATTTCTCACTAGGTCCTCTACAAACATCACAAGTTGTGTTTCCCTGAAACCATGCTGGAGATCGTACAAGAGTCCATTTTTATGCAAAAACTTAACTAGGTTGGAAGCCACAATGTGTTCCATGAGCTTGCACACTATACAAGTCAGGGAAATAGGGCGGTAGTTTGTCGATGCAGATTTTTCACCCTTCTTGTACAGTGGAGCTACGTTAGCAGATGACCAATCCTTCGGTACTTGGCCGGTTTGCAAGGAAACTGTAAATATTACCTGAAGGATTGGCGCAATGTGCTGACGCAGCTCTTTGAGGACCAGTGGTTTTATTTTGTCGGGTCCAGCAGCCTTGTCGATCTTGAGATCCTTCAGCAGTTTTAAAATACCACTAGAAGATATCTCCAGATCAGACATGACACTTTCCTTTTCCGGAGATGAGTCTAGACAGTCACTGTCTGTAGTGTCCCTTATTTTCATTTGACAGAGTTGAGACGGGCTTAATGGTGACTTTGGTGTGAAAACTGACTGAAATTGCCTGTTCAGTATGTTTGCTTTTTCTTTATTGTCAGATACCAATCGTCCGTTACTTTGCAGTGGTGCTATACCTTGATTGTGTTGTCTTGCGTGTTTTAAATATGAGAAAAGTTTTTTCGGGTTTGACAATGTTGATGAAATTCCATTTCCCTGATCTACTCCAATAATTTCTTCTATATATTTCCCATATGACTGTTTGAACTTTTTTCTTGTGCTATGTCTAAGTTCAAGGTATTTTTCTCTGTCAGACTGTTTTTAGTGCTGGGTGTGAAATCCAGCACTTTAGATACCATTTCTTAAAATTACGACCAGATTGCGTAGCGATCTTTTTTTTTGAAAAACTACTTTCCCTTCTTAATTCTATATCATTGGGTGAGTCGGTTGTTTTCCATTGAGCCCAGGCTGTGATTTGGCCTAAAGGTGTATGCGTGTACACTTTACCGCACAGCCCCAAAAATAGTTCGCAGTAGATCTATCACAGGACAATTTACCCACGCAATATGTAGATAATGTAGTTGTTTTCTGAAGTTAAAAACATTTAAATAATTAAAAGAATGCATTTCATAATGTTACAATAATGCGTTTCTTACGTAAAAAATAACTGTTCTTAAGTTAATGAATCTTCGTAAATACGGAAATTACCGATGCAGAGTTCACTGTACTTTCCCCAGGCCCCTTATAATACTTAGCTCAAAATAGGCAATATTTTCAAACAGTTTGGATCCAGATCAGACGCAACAAAATGCTGCATCTAATCTTGATCCAAACTATTTGCCTCTCATTTACATACTTTACATACTTTACATTTTCATATTTGATTTTTTGTACATTTTTCACATACAGTAGGTTTTAAGCAGACATCATTTCAGTACAATAAGGGTAAGCCAGTAGCTACTAGATGCTACTGCAGCTATTGCATAATATTTGACCTCAGCGACTGACCAACAGAACTAGTAGTGTCTTTAATATTGGTATTGTCAGAGTTATCTGTATGTCTTGTCATTTTTTCTTGTCCAGGAGATAATTCCAATTCTGCTGAGGTTATTTCTTACATAGTCTAAACTTTTCAATTTCACACACAAAATGTAGAAAGCAATACCTGGTAGCTTTCGTCCGAGTACTTCGGACTTCGTCAGCCAACTGTTCTGACATCTCATTGGGGATTAACACCGCTCGACACTATGCTTCAATACTCCAGCACCTATAAAGTTTTGACTAGAGACCCCACCACTAAATACAAGAAAGAACTCTCAGACTTTATAAGGGAATTTAAGGACAAAGGGGAAATAGAATTCAGTCTAAGCAGACAGCTCTACCCTACCACAGACACTCCCCCAAAGTTTTATGGACTCCCCAAAGTACACAAACCTAATATGCCACTACGTCCTATCGTCAGGAGTGTAGGATCTATCACCTACAATTGTGCCAAATACCTGGCTAAAGTGCTATCACCTCTTGTTGGACAGACAGAACACCATGTAAAGAACACAAAGCATTTTGCATCGGTTATTAAGGACAAGACAGTTGAGGAAGAGGAGATCTTAGTCTCTTATGACGTCAGTGCTTTGTTTACCAGTGTACCGGTTGACAGAGCACTCAACGTCATAAAAGACAGATTATGTAGTGACAGCTCTCTCTGAAAGAGAACATCTCTATCCCCAGAACGTGTGACTAGACTATTAGAGTTGTGCCTAAATTGCACATATTTTGTTTACGATGGGACATATTACCTTCAGATCCATGGTGCGGCAATGGGCTCTCCTGTGTCTCCGATTGTCTGTAATCTGTACATGGAACACTTTGAAGCCATAGCACTTTCCACAGCTCCACACCCACCTGGTTGGTGGTACAGATACGTGGATGACACACACACCAAGCAAAGGAAGGAATATGTGAGTGAGTTCACAGATCATATTAACAGTATTGACCCGGATATCAAATTCACAATAGAGACAGAAGAAAATAACACATTGGCATTTTTGGACACGAACACCATACGACAACCTGATGGCACAATCAAAACTACTGTCTTTCGTAAACCCACCCATACAGACCAATATTTAAATTTTGAGTCGGCGCATCCCGAGGAACACAAACTAGGTATTGTGCGTACCCTGCATCAGAGGGCAGAAACAGTGACATCCGACCAAAAGGATATGGGAACCGAGATACGACACGTCAACAATGCCCAAGTGGGCGATAAAGAAAGTGACAGCCAAACTCTCAAAGACAAGAAATAAAACTAAAACAACAAACTCTAGAAAGAAAGACTCTAAAGGCAACATTGTCCTACCATACATCAAGGGAAAATCTGAAACCTTGAGAAGGGTATTTGGCAAACAAAGCATAAATGTATGTTTTAAGCCCCATAGGACACTTAGACAAACCCTAGTGCACCCCAAAGACAAATCTAAGAAACAGGACATATGTGGCCAATTCTACCATATCAAATGTGAAGGACACGAACAAGATCAGTGTGACCAGGATTACATCGGGGAAACAGAGAGGAACTTGAAAGCTAGGTTCATGGAGCATAGGCGGCCTAGCTCCAGTACAAGTGAGGTATCACGCCATATTCACAAGGACTCACCAGGACATTTTGTTTCGCTTGAATCAGTGACTATTCTAAACAGAGAACCCTCATGGTTTGAACGGGGTGTGAAAGAATCTATGTACATAAGAGCTCACAAACCAGCCCTAAACAGGGACGGGGGCCGGTACAATCTTCCGCACATCTGGGACCCAACATTAACATCGCTCACGAAGGCCTCGAGTGGTGTTAATCCCCAATGAGATGTCAGAACAGTTGGCTGACGAAGTCCGAAGTACTCGGACGAAAGCTACCAGGTATTGCTTTCTACATTTTGTGTGTGAAATTGAAAAGTTTAGACTATGTAAGAAATGAATATTACCACACAGTTAAATATCCATAAAAAAAACTGCTGATGTTAGTTAACCCATTTCCCCATATATACTGATGTTTGTTTACCCATTACCCCATAAATATGCATTTTACGCCTTTAATTTATTCCTCCACTGAAGAAAATAATTCCACTTTATACAGTCATAAAAATGTAAGATAAGAAATAAGTTTCTATATCCTAGTAGATGGTAGCTTAAAGCAGTTAGAAAGTAAAGCAGAGTGTGCCTTAAGATCGTTTACTGTCTGTGTATGTTTCAGCCCAGTTATGGCAGTACCTTATTCATATACAAAAGATTCAAACCAGAAAGAAAAATCCCTTATTATTCACCATTTCAGATAAATAAAACCTCTAATCATCCAGCACTATCTGTCCTCTCATGCCTTTCATTTTTTTGGTCATTTTATGTCGGCAATACATTTTGTTCTTTCGTCTAGCCGTACGACTGATGTCTTGTGTATTCCAAGGAAGAGAGAATTTAGCTTTGATGACCTTTGAAGGGATACACTGATTCATGTGCAGGTCCAGGGCAGTTTTGAATTCGTTCCATAACACCTGTACATTTTCATTTCGAAAGTTAGACAAAAAAGACTTTGTAAATGTATCCATTTTTTTCTTGAGTAGATCCCAATCAGCTTTCTTGTATATACAATTTTTCCTTGGTTTAACCCTAGGCAGTACTGGTTTCAGACTTGCCTCACAACAGACACAGTAATGGTCACTGACTCCAGGAATATAGTAGACCTTGTTCACCAGAGTGTCATTTGTAGTCAAATATAAGTAATTTCTGCTACTGATCTACTTTCTGCTACGTTTATAGTCGGTTATAAAAGCTCTTAAGGGCTTATGTTATTTGTATATATGTCGTGCCGACTCAAAATTAAACTTATCTTATCTTTATCTTATCTTGACACATCATACCTTCTAGACAAACATTTATGCATAGTCATTTCACAATCCATCCATTGTATTCTGAGTTAGAGGCCAGAGAAGCCGAAATCCCATGTTTTTTTTACCTTTGACCTCAACCTATGACATTTACCTTTAGCTACTGGTCTAGCTTTTGCGATTGGCATGTCATACCTTCTAGACATCATTTGTGCCAAGTCATTTTACAATCCATCCATGGAGTTCAGAGTAGCAGCCCGGACAAGCCAAAAATACATTTTTCTAAACTTTGACCTCTAATTTTGACCTTGACCTTTCAGTTTTTCGGATTTTGCACGCGACACGCCATATCTTCTAGATGAATATCTATAATTATTCATTTCACATTCCTTTGATGGAAGTCTGTGTTAGAGCCCGGACAAGCCAAAAAAATACATGGTTTGACCATTGACCTCAAAGTATGACCTTGACCTTTTAGCTACTGATCTTGTTTTTGCGCGCGAAACGCAATATCTGCTATGCAAACATTGATGCCAAGTCATTTCACAATTCGTCAATGGAGTGCCGATTAAGAGCCCGGACAAGACCGGATGGACGCACGCACGCACAGACGCTATGATGCACGGACTGAAGCACTAACATACTCCCAACATAATTATGAGGGTATTGTGGCAACTATGTCGAGGGAAAGGGCCAACTCTATTGATGTAAGAACTTGTGACCCAACCCCGTTTCTCTGTATATATTGAAATAACATGTGTTTAAACTAACTATGTCGAGCGCACCGCAAGCGGGCTTAACAAAAAACCCTGTTGAAATTATGACTGCCATATTTGAGAAAAAGAGTACACTCATTAAAAAGGAGACACTTGATCACTTTGGATACCGAAATTTAGGGTATAAATATTCCGGCGATACATATACATGTAGATCTATTCCGGTATATATTCCCTTTACACTCTGATATCCAGTATTCATATACATGTAATAAACACTTAATATCATAATCTCAATTAAAATAATGTTTATTTTCGTTGTTATGTATACACGTGGAGAAATGAAATCTTCCTTTTGCAGGGCTTCCATTTCTCCGGACTTTTCCGAAATCTTTGGATTTTTATCCTAGCAGATGGTAGCTTAAAGGGACTCGCAACCGGATGGTGTACTTGTCAAAATAAAATAAAATACTCAAATAAAAGCAAATTTGTGGCATTATTTGGCTTCTGACATTAAAAAAATATGATCAGTCCAAAAAAAGTCTCAAGAATCGTCACCGAATCTTAGATTTTTAGATATTTTCCATCGTTTTTCTATACCGACTAGTAGACGGTATAGTTGTTATTGATGCTTCTCTACACGGGCTCAGACATAAACACGAGCCGAATTACGAAGTTGTATGCACTTTCGATCGCTACACATTGAAATACGTTAAAGCGACTCGCAACCAGATGGTGCATTAAAAATAGTAATTTGTAAATATGTGTCAAACGCTTATATAAATGGTAAAGAATTAGTTTAGGATAAGAAATTCTGTTTAAAAAAAATGAATTTCAATAAAAAAAAATATTGGTCTCTGGTGGGATTCGAACCCATGGCCCGGCATTGGCGGACAGAAGGCAAAATAGGGGAAACCGCTTAGACCAATGGACCACGGAACTATCCGTTTATCTCGGATCGATTTAACGTATTTCAATGTGTTGCGGTCGAAAGTGCATACAACTTCGTAATTCGGCTCGTGTTTATGTCTGAGCCCGTGTAGAGAAGCAACAGCAACAACTATACCGTCTACTAGTCGGTATAGAAAAACGATGGAAAATATCTAAAAATCTAAGATTCGGTGACGATTCTTGAGACTTTTTTTGGACTGATCATATTTTTTTAATGTCAGAAGCCAAATAATGCCACACATTTGCTTTTATTTGAGTATTTTATTTTATTTTGACAAGTACACCATCCGGTTGCGAGTCGCTTTAAATCGATCCGAGATAAACGGATAGTTCCGTGGTCCATTGGTCTAAGCGGTTTCCCCTATTTTGCCTTCTGTCCGCCAATGCCGGGCCCCGGGTTCGAATCCCACCAGAGACCAATATTTTTTTTTATTGAAATGCATTTTTTTAAACAGAATTTCTTATCCTAAACTAATTCTTTACCATTTATATAAGCGTTTGACACATATTTACAAATTACTATTTTTAATGCACCATCTGGTTGCGAGTCGCTTTAAATCAGACTGAAAGTAAAGCAGAATGCACCTTCAGGCGCAATCTGATTTACTTTCAGCTTGCGTTAAGCAATCGCGCTTGAAAAATAGTAAAAATGAAATATCAGGATTTTCAGGATCAACTTAAATGGCAGCCCTGCTTTTGTAGGCAAATCTTCCTTCTCAGTTTGGCCTGTACCGGGCAGAGGCACTACAGACGCACGTTATGTAGTTCGTCAACTGCAGAAAAAACACTTGACAATGGACAAGCGGGTTTCCACGGCCTTTGTAGATTTAGAAAAGGCGTTTGACCGGGTTCCTAAGAAAGTCATCTGGTTGGCCATGAGAAAATTTGGTGTGGAAGAATGGGTTTTCTGGTTCAAGGAGTGTACGCAAGTTGTACGTGCGTTGCTGTGTTCGTGTTACAGCAGTATGCGTTCAACGTGAAAGTTGGTGTCCATCAGAGCTCTATACTCATCCCACTGCTCTTCATTATTGTACCGAAAGTCCTCTCGCGTAAGTTCCGGACAGGTGTACCCAGGGAAGATCTCTTTGCAGATGACCTAGATCTGGTGATCATCACATATATATTATGTATAGGTTAGAGCATGTTTATTTCATACTACTGAATATAGTCCACGAGGCGCGAGACGCGCTGAGTGGACTATGTTCTGTAGTATGAAATTAACATGCTCTGAGCTATTTAGCACATGGCTTGGGCTCGAGAAAAATAAAAATACTCATCGTTTCTGCTTCTGTTTTAGACGAAAAAGTAATTTTATTGTAATATTTTACAAAAATTGAAAGATTATTTCAATGTGAAGTTTGAGACCTAAAGCATGTTTATTCGCGCGCAACAATGGTATAACCTATTTAGCACTGGCTTGAGGAAAATAAGAAATGACATGACCTTTCGTTTCTGCTTTTTGTTTTTAGACGAAAAAAGTCATTTTATTTGTAATGTTTTACAAAATTTGAAAGGTTGTTTCAATGTGAAGTTTATTGAAGTACTATATGTAGGCACATTTCATTAGCAATTGTCTTTAAAGTCTAGGTCTCACTGTTCATTTTAAAAATAAAATATGAAGTCATTAGCGTCTGTCGTTCCCCTCTGATCGCAACCATTTTTTTAAAAGACAATCTAGGCATTTAGATCCCGTTTTTTACATCTACAGCTAAAAACTGCATATATCTAGGTCTAACGGGACGGTGTAGACCTAGATGTATTATTGTTACTGTGAAATTCCTGTATTTCTTCAGCTTAAATCCTTGATAGTGTGTTTATTTCACTTAACTTTCAATTTTTTATCGTTACGCCTACAGAGCAGGCTAAATGGTTTTGCAGTCGCTCGCTCGGAGGATTGCTAGGATGTTGATGTCAATTACCTTCAGATGACAGAAACGTGGACTATATTAAATAGTCCATGGTTTTTAAAAAAGTGTTGAACTACGCGATATAGTCAACAGTTTTTGAGGCCCGTGATTGGTCGAGAGCTCCAAGCCATGTGCTAAAGTCACTTGGGTAATGTGTCAGGAGACTTCCGGTTTGGAAAGAGGCCATGGCATGGAGAAGAAAAGATTAATGCTGACAAGACAAAAATCATTATCTGTGGTACAGGTATATCGACCACCTACATAGTGTTGGCAAGTACCATTGCTTTCCCACAGAATAAATCACCTTGCATCACTGAGCTACAAACACCAGTCATCTCCAAGCAACAAGATAAATTACTTGACCCTATAAGAGCTACCCAACCCTTGAACGACGGCATTTAGTCTTTGAAAACAATGTCGAGCCAAGAGCGACACACAGTACACCACATCCTACAATTAGTTTTGACAAGACCCTACCAACTCGTGATGTCACAGTGGTCCAACCTACCATAGCAAATACCACGACTCCAACGCCTACCAAGACTCCAAGACGGTCTAGTAGAAACACTCGCAAACCAACATGGCATATAGACTATAATATGAACACTTAGAGGACTAAACAAATGTTTCGTGTTATTTTATGTATGTTCAGTTTTGTTGTTTAAATCAGAATGGCATATAGACTATATGAACAATTAGAAGACTGACCAATGTTTCACGATCATTTGTGTATGTTCGGTACGCGTTTTGCTGTTTAACCAGCACGGCATATGGTCCAAAATATGAACACTTAGAGGACTGACCAATGTTTCACGTTCATTTGAGTTAATTCAGTTGTATTATAACGACCAGCACGGCATATGGACCATATAATATAAACAACCAAAGGACTTATAGGCAATGTTTCATGTTCACGGTGTCGACGTTTATCCTGTTTACTAATCAGTCATTGGTCGTATTCGAATCAGGGCAACTATCGCGTTAGTTGGAATATTTGTCAACAAGTTCTATTCGAATCACGACTTGATGTTTTCCGTTGACAAAATGTTGTCAAACCCTAAAATCGAGCGTTGATTTAGTCACGTGACCACGTTTATACCACGTGATTAGTGTCTCTAGATAAAACAAACATAAAGACCCTCTCAATTAATCGATTGGATCCAGATCACATGGCATTATATGCGTATATAAATATTGGGGGCGTTACGACTGTTTTAACGGGTGTTTTATTCATTTCCATTCGTCCGGAAGTACAATGTTTTCGTTGACCACAATTTCTATTCGAGTCGGGCCAAAATCGTTGCCATCAGTAAATCTTCGCGAATTTGTTCCGACCACTTTTCGTTGTCAACAAACTCGATGATTCGAATACGACCATTTCCATGCAAAAGACTTGGGGAAAGATAGAGGATAATGACTACATGCCACATGAACACCGACTATTTTACTATTACAAGTAGCCAGTTACTAGTAGCCGAATTTTCCTATTTCTAGTAGCCAGTTACTTGTAGCCGATTTTTCCTATTACCAGTAGCCAGTTACTAATAGCCAACTTGTATGTTTACTAGTAGCTGGCTACTAGTAGCTAACTTTTCCTATCTGACTATTCAACATATATATTATATATTGTTCCTGTTATCGTTTCAGATGACTGTTGTCATTGTTAATTATTAAAGACATTAAACTAGTGAGACACACAGAGACATTGTTCTTATTTAGTATGCTGGTGCAGTGGGTGGGCATGGGTTTCACGTTTTGCATGATAAAGATAAATTTACAAAGTTTAAAAGAAAAGCCATGATGCTAAAAAAATATTCTGTTTATTATGGCGTGAATGAATAAAACAGAGCGCGGTCGCGTAAACGGCATGCTTACTGCATGATGTTCTCTCAGACGGGTATGCTAGTAATTTCTATAAAAGAAAATCACTAAAGGAAATAAACTTTGTAATCATGTAAAATATTAACTATTATCGATTCACTATGAATCATAACTAAAGTTTATATAATTTATCGGATGGGCTTCACAGACATGTAAGAAAGCACCCATAAGCATTTATTATATAATGCTTTCGACCTAATCCTTTTGTTCTATGATATGTATTAACATGTATTGTACGTTTATATGAATACAATATGTAATTTCAACTAGGAAAGCAACCAGTAGCTCATCGTAACCTACAGGACTGAGCTGCAGCAGTCCCTTGTTTGGGAACGGAGAAATATCCCACAAGCTTTCGTAAATAATAACGTTTTTGCAGAGTTGGTCATACAAGGTATTAGAAAGATTGTTCTATACGCAGCGAGGATTGTGATTACGGATTTGATGGTGATTTTGAAATTGTTCAATTTATATATAATTAGCGCAATTGCCGGGTTTTTTGTGAATTTAACTTCCTCTGTGGTAGTTTTATTTGTTAGTTTTACATTTATTTGCTGATCGGTTGAAAAGAAAGTTCTACCATGTATGTATTGTGTATTTAGTTATACGCATTCTGTCCACGAACACTCGGATTATATTGTATATAGAATGTGTTGCGTAAGCTGTGGCCTTGAGTGTATATCAGATATCTTACAGAACATGATTGACCTACAATCATTTCTACGGTACCAAGAGAATACCAGCCTATCTTCAGAGTGTTTGCAGCATTGCGCCAAATGGCACTGGCTGTTATTCGGCGTCCGGTTGGCAAAATCGCCTTAAGTAGTAATATTCACGGTAGCTTCCTCCGCTTGTTCTTCGGAGCACTCCTCAAAGTGATGGAGAATCTTGGAGTAGGTCTAGAATCACATGTATTGACGCTCCTTTGCAGGCCCGTAAAAAGCCTATTCCGATTTGGGTGGGGCACAGGTGAAGTAGACCAATCGGTGTACGCACTCTTACTAGGGGCCCGGGAGCATAAGTATCCCCCCCCCCCCCCCCCCCCCCATGAAAATTCTATTCCTAGAAGGTCTCTACGTTCTGAGGGCGTTTCGTGCATTCACAAACAGGTAAACCTTTGTAAAAAATAAATCTACAGAAAATAACAAATTATTCAATCTAGGAAAAAAATATGTTTGTGACAGATAAATTGCCAGTAATCTCTATTGCTCCACGCTGGAAAATATACTTCTAGATGATCTCTTGTGCGTTTTGAGGGAGTTTCGAACATTCAAAACAGGCAAAATACTATACCATCTATAGATCTAGATCTGAATTTATGTATTACTTATGCAACTATATTATTGGTAAAATTATTGGGGTGGGGGAGGGGTCACCGTGTCCCACGGTGTGACCTGTTCCTATGGGCATGTCTTTGTATTTCAATGGAATCAATCACTCGCGTTTGGCAGCAATACTTAGCAAAAATAGAAACTTTACATACTTCAGAGCCGGTTTAAGCGATGTTTAGATGACGTTTCATAAAATATACGCATATTTCATAATGGAGTTATCGATAAAGACCATACACAGCCACACTCTCGCTAATTTTTTACCGCGCACGACGTTGCACGCTTTCCACTTCCGGTATTTAAGTATAGGTTAGACCATGGTTGCAAGCGAATAAACGATATAGTTCGAGGGGGCGTAGCCCCCGAGAACTATGTCGTTTATTCGCGCGCAACCATGGTCTAACCTATTTAGCACTGGCTTGGGCTCGAGGAAAACAAGAAGACCATTCGTTTCTGCTTTTTGTTTTAGACGAAAAAGTCATTTTGTTTGTAATATTTTACTAAAATTGAAAGGCTATTTCAATGATAAGTTTGAGACATTAAGCATGCTTTAACACCAACATAAATAACGCTTATTGAAGCTCTATATGTAAGCACAATTCATTGGTAATTATCTTTAAAGTCTAGGTCTCACTGTACATAATATAACGTCATGAAGCGTGTGCAGTTCACCTCTGACCTCAGCTGTTTTTAAAAACAATCTAGACAGGCGTATTCCGGTTGGCTGGCTTGGAGGATTGCTAGAATTGTGACGTCAAATTGCCTTGATATGACGGAAGCAAAGAATAAGTGAACAGTGTGTTAGTTATTTCATGGTTTGTTGAAATAAACGATATATTCACAGGTTTTTGAGGCATCTGATTGGCCGAGAGCTCCAAGCCATGAGCTAAATATAATTAACACTGACGGCGAGTTGACATATTCAGGGTGTATTTCAAGTTTATTTAATGCAACAGACACACGCAAGCATTAGCCAAACACCGAAAAAACTACGTATTACCATCAAACTGTATTGCTACGACAACCTATATGGGTATTATAAGAGATTTGTATAGCTACGAAGTCAGTGTATATAGTGAGAAGTGTGTGTCTACGAAAACAAAGTTGCCTTCGTAGCAATACAAATTTGTTATAATACCCATAAAGGTTGTCGTAGAGAAACATTTCATCGTAATACCTAGTTGGCCCCGAGTGATGTCATCCCAGATACCGTCATTTGAACATCCGAGACGGAGAGTTGCTTGCATTAGGTGTGACGGTAGGCATGCACGCTACTGAAGTGACTTTATGCAAAAAGCCACTTAACCCATTACCCCTTAAAACGCCTTTTTACGCCTCTATTTATTCCTCCACTGAAGAAAATAGTTCCAATTTATACAGCCAAGAATATGTACCAGAAGAAATATTTTCTATATCCTAGCAGATGGTAGCTGAAAGCAGATCCGTAAGGCACATTCTGCTTTACTTTCAACCTGCTTTAAGTGGTCACCTGTTTTCAAAGCTAGAAATAGGCTAAGAGGTAATGGGTTAAAATGAAATCGGAAAATGAATTAAACACATCTTGCGTACTCCTTGACATCTCTGAGAATTTTGAAATCAACCCCTATGCGTTTTGACGTCAAATTACGACGTGACTTTTGTCATCACCATTGTCTAGAACTTGCAGAGATTGATCCAAAGTTTTGAATAACAATAAGCTTTCTGCAAAACTGTGTTTGTAGACAGAATTATATGCATTAGAATCCCATGTAAAGTTTCTATTTTTGCTGAGTATATATAAACTGCTCTTTTCTAAAAAATATTTCGAGCTCTAATTTCAAAGAAAATCACGTCAAAACACACGTCACATTTTTGTTACATGCATTCAGCCAGAAAAGAGCAGTTTATATATTAATATTTATTTAATTCCCTTTCTAGAATATCGTAAAAAGTAGCATTTTTTAGTTCATTGACAGTGCATGCTTCCAGCATCAGTTCCTTTCCAGTTGTTTCTAGACATTCGGGTCTTTTTTTTTTCTCTTTCCACCCATTCGGTTCCAACAGACGGTGCTGAAGTTGGCGGTTTTGAGACGATCGAGCGGTCCTGTGTTGTGAAATACTTTTAAGCTGAAAAAACCAACATAAAAAATGTCGGGAAGAGATGGTATTCCTTACAGTTATAAAACTATGGCTTTAATAAATATCATTGTAGCCAATTTCCCATGCTTCAGAGGGGTTTATTTGAGAAAATCATTACTTTTCGCGGGTCTTTGAATATCAAAAAAAAAATGATAGCAATGGTCGTATTCGAATCAGGGCAACTTTTGTTAGTTGGAATATTTGTCAACAAGTTCTATTCGAATCACGACTTGATGTTTTCCGTTGACAAAATGTTGTCAAACCCTAAAATCGAGCGTTGATTTAGTCACGTGACCATGTTTATACCACGTGATAAAACAAACATAAAGACCCTCTCAATTAATCGAATGGATCCAGATCACATGGCATTATGTGCGTTTATAAAAATTGTGAGCATTACGACTGTTTTAACGGGTGTTTGATTCATTTCCATTCGTCCGGAAGTACAAAGTCTTCGTTGACTACAATTTCTATTCGAGTCGGGCCAAAATCGTTGACATCAGTAAATCTTCGCGCGTTTGCTCCGCCCACTTTTCGTTGACCACAAAATATGATTGGAATACGACCAATGCCAAAGGATTTAAAAATAAACCAACAATTTCTGGGATTCTTTGTGTTTTATTGGGTACATCTTGACCTAAACTGTAAACATGTATAAAAAACAAACAAAAAATGATGTTAAAGTACAACACTTGAAAAAAAGGAAAAAAGGAAATGACACAATTTTTGCCTCAGAAATCGCTTTTTATTCTGTATTATATATAATTATTACACCTCGCTTTGAGTTACAATGTTAATTTCCCATAGACCTACAGTTAACATTTTGCATGTGTTTTACATCTATCCAAAATATACTGTCACTCTTTATGATATTCTTTTTGTGACGTCACTCTAAAGGACATTACTTTTTTTCTCCGTCCTGAAAAAATTGTCAGCAATTGACATGAATTTCGCTATAGTCGATAATAGAATGTTTTAAAAAGTGATAACTTCCAACCAACTTTTGACATTTTCTGTACATGTTGCTTCCTTTTGTCCATTCCTTAACGATTTGCCACCATTTTGGAAGAGGATATTTGTAACCTAGACAATGTAAAGACGCTGTTTCTTCAATTTACTTATCATAACGTTCTTCTTTCTTTCTTGTAATATAATTATAAACAATGTGACGTCGTAAGACGGCGACGTCATTTCCCGCGTTACGTACATGTCCGCGCTAAATTTGTATTCACAACACATTTTATAAAATAGGAATAAAACGATTCCAATTTCCAAAGCCAGGGTTGATATTAAAGCTTGTGTAATAAAATAAATATTAGATGTCAGATTGTGTGACATTCAAATTGTCAACCCTCGAAAACGCCCTCTGTTGACATTCTGTTTCTCGGGTTGACAATTTGAATGTCACGCAAGCTGCATTATAATATTTATATTGTGATGAAAATCCTAGGGCCATTCTTACAATGTAGCAGATATTTCAGAACACCGCATTTTATGATAATTAGCTACGTCTCGAAAACGAACTATCTAAATCTTCAAAATAATCGCACCAAATGTAAGTTATTTATATATAAATACAGACCTTTTCTATGAATCCTACAGAGTTTAGTCAAATTGTTATATAAACCAGAAAGGCATTGTTTACGCAGATATTTACTTGATTGCCGAGAATCATGTTCTAAAAATAGATACACGTTGGAAATCCCCACTCTTAATATAGCGATACTCAGCGTAGGTATCCAAGTAATCCGAATGGTGTAAGAGTATATAAGCCGATGTTTCTTTTTGTTAGTCAGTTGGAAGCCGACCGTTGAACAGGTCACATCCAAGAAATACAGAAGAGAGGCTTTTAATATATAGTAGCTAGTATTAATTAATATTTACTGACCGAGCTCAGCAACCAATTCTCTCCGTTGCTGGCTCTGAGTAAGCTACTTGAAGGCTATTGGTATTGCACTTACACCTGGGACTTTGGATCGTAGAGGTGTACTGCTCAAGGTTGTTAACAGAGTTGCTGCTTCGGCACAGAGTTGCTTGACTTCCTCAGCATACACAAGTGTCCGGGTCGCAGGGCGGTGTCTTACCATAAAGTGCTCAGTATACATATATTAAGTACATGTATACCTATACCTGGAGGTCGCTACTCCATGTACTGATCTGAGGTCACTACCCCGGATCTTGACCTCGAGCACAATTAAATCTTTCTAATAGATCATATATGCCTAAACATCTTCCAACTCACTGCCTCAGAGTGACAGATAACGTACATAGAACTCAAGAAGGAGACCTCGAGTCAAACATCAAGTTGTATTGCTCCAGGTCACATACCTGAAGCAAGACCCTAAGCAAGCAGACTCGAACAAGTAGTCTCACGCCCTGTACAAAGTTGATTGTTTTATGCGTTGATTTTGCACTGTGATTCTTATATGCCCAATCATTTTATAATCATTTATTGAACCTGTTCTTTCATTTATTCCAATCATTCAGCTAAGTAGCTAAAGGAAAATTTATATATCGTTTGAACCTCAAGTCAGATAACCTGAGGATTCAAATATTAAAAGCATAAGACCCGAAGTCATTTCCCATTCAGTTAAAATAGTTTGCTACCGCTCGGCAAACACAGAGAATCGTTACAATATAATGTCGCATTTAACTTTTTTCCCGTCAGTTTTTCATTATTGAAAACCGTGGTAAACTGATTTCCAGTTATTTAAATCATTCCGAATGCTATTTCTTTTGGTTTAAGCTCGAACAAAATGCGCGTATTGTTTGTTTCGAAGCCATTGAGTCGTGCGTTTTAATGAGATCCCCGAAGGCCAAGCCACTTTTCTGCGTTTGGCATTGCTAAGTAAATGAAATGAAAATCAAACTTTTTTTACTGTCATCAATTGATTTCCGATTAATACTGACAGACGCTGTCGGAAAACTGTTAAATAGCCCCATAATCTATCGGGTTATTTTCATTTCATCCCTCTTGAATACAAGCATTAAAAATAATTTTACCTGCGTGAAATATCACTTGATTCTCTCATTCACTCACTATCAAGTTAATTTGTTGATCAGGCCACAATTAATCCTCTGCTGAGGGTGGGGCCTGACTGTCCAGTCTCGATCTAAGTCTTTCTCTCAATTCCTGTCTGTGAGTGTGATGAGGGTTAACGGGATCCATACCCAGGGTTTTTCTGTCACGTTGGACAACTTTCTCCCAAGACAAATTCAGTGTGCCAGTATTCCTCTCTGCTGGTACGTTCAACTCCAGAAATCCAGCCTTTGCTGCGCTCAAGGTGCCCTAGCCAAGGCAGTCTGCTACATTTCGTACCAGCTGCCCGTGGGAGCTCCTATATGCCGACGACCTTGCGATCATTGATACTTCACTTGAAGCGCTCAAGGAACGTCTGGATAGATGGAAGAGTAGCATGGAGGAGAAAGGTCTCAGAGTCAACATGAGTAAGACAAAGGTCATGATCGCTGATCCCAGCCTCAACTTACTGAGGAAAACACCTGTGTGCTGTATGTCTGAGTGGAACAGGCAATAACTCAATATTCTGCACCAACTGTTCAGTATGGGTCCACATTATGTGTAGTGGCATAAAGGGCCCTCTTAAAGCAGATCCTCACTTTAAGTGTTTGACTGTTTGTGATGCGTTTACACGGCAAGACCAATAGATGGCAGACCACTGACTGAGGTTGGTACTGGCGATGACAAGCTTGAAGAAGTGACACAATTCTGCTACCCTGGAGACAAAGTGAAACAAGTACCTGCTCAAGGATAAAAAAATTCCAACATTTCCCCAAATTATTTCAGGCACAGCCTCATACGATCAGTGACTGGAAAGTTTCAGTTGCAGCAGTGATTTTTATACCCCGGCATCGACAGATGCGGGAGCATATAGTAATCGTCCTGTCCGTCCTTCCGTCCGTCCGTAACCAGGTTAAGTAGATTTTACCGTTTCGTCTAGCAACAACACCACTTATTCAAATGCTTGGATACTTATACAGTTGTTGCCTTGGACCATTCCCTAGCCACCAATAATACCCAACCTTGATTTTGACCTTGACCTTGACCTAATTTGGACTTGGAATATTTTGAGTGGGCTATTTCTTGGTTAACTAGATTTTACAATTTCGTCTAGCATCAACACCGCTTCCTCCAATGCTTGGATACTTATACAGTTGTTGCCTTGGACCATTCCCTATCCACAAATATCACCCAACCTTGATTTTGACCTTGACCTTGACCTAATTTGGACTTAGAAAAAATTCAAAATATACTGTCAAGGTTGCCACCGGGGGCATAAGCGTTTATTGAATGTGCAGTCTTGTTTTTAGCTCACCTGAGCCGAAGGCTCAAGGTGAGCTGTTGTGATCGCCCGTCGTCCGTCTGTCCGTCCGTTCAAATTTACTTCAAGCGACATCTCTGAAACCGCGAGTTTGAGGGAAAAACTAAATTGCTGATGGTGTTCCTTGGATGCTTCTCTACAGAAATCGTTAAAATAAAATTCAAATGTGGACTACTTATTGAAATTTATTAAAAAAAGTGAAAAACTTTAAACAAGTCTTTTGTAAAAAAACACTGTTCCCACACCTTAGATATTGCATGAATAGTATCTTCTACTATATCACTTTCAAAATTGTAAAAAATTAAAACCCTAGGGTCAAATTTGACTCAACCCTGGCAGTATCAGTGCTTTTTGATGCAGGTCTGACAGTAAAAACTCTCTAATGATCCGTTTTTATACAGACCCATTGTATCTTCCAGGCTAAGAAGCTACCCTTATACTAAATGCAACATTTTTGCAAACAGTTTGGATCCAGGTCAGATGCCACATAATGCAGCATCTAATCTGGATCTAAACTATTTACCACTCAGTTACATATTTTCTTATATTTAGAAAGTATAAGTTATTATTTTTTACATATTTCACATAGAAACATTTGGAGCAGACAACAGTTCAGCATGATAATAGTCATTTCTCCCAGAGACCGTCCCTTATTGCATAACTGACCCATAGCTAGCTCTGAACTCAGGTCACTGAGATACATATCAGAAATGATGATGTCTGCTATTTTATGCTCACAGTTTAACATAGAGTTATATAGTGAAATTTTCAAACGTCTTCTCCTCTGAAACTAATATGGCCAGAGCTTTGATATCTGGCATGGTGACACTTTTAGATGTCCTATACCAATAAGGTTCAAATGGTTCTGGTCGATTGCATATCATCTACAGGTCCTCTATCAAGTTTGTACAAATTATGCCCCTGGGGTCAAAATTAGCCCCACCCCGGGGGTCACAATTTTCAAACGTCTTCTTTTCTGAAGCTAATATAGCCAGAGCTTTGATATTCGGCATGGTGTTACTTCTAGATGTCCTTTATCTATTTTGTTCAAATGGTTCCAGTCTGTTGCATATGTAGGTCACAGGAGCTAAAAATATATTTTGTCAATGGAAACTTAAAAAAAATCTTCTTGTCTAGAACCCTAGTACCCTGATCTTAGATATTTGGAACATAGCATCATCTACAGGTCCTCTATTAAGATTGTTCAAATTATGCCCCTCGGGTAAAAAATGACCCCGTCCTGGACATAAATCATTATCTCCATTTTGATGTACAGCTATTCTCAGGTGAGCGACATATGCCCCATGGGGCTCTTGTTTATCTTTATGAACACTTTCTAAATTTTATTCTAGGTGGCAAGAAGAAACCCCTGAAAGCTAAAAAGAAGGAAGACAGGGAGCTTGATGAAGTAAGAACTTTTCTACAATATTTAGTTTTGTCTTGCTGTGATAATGGAGCGAAAACAAGGCTTGCTCTGCTTTACTTTCAGCCTGCTTTAAGCTAGTCCGAACATATTCACCTGACGTTGAACTTTATGCATGAATAAACTAAAATGAGATGATGCAGTATAGATCATTCTAACACGACTGGAAACCTACGGCATATAGATAAAGAATACTGAGAAACGTATATTACATCGTGATAATGAACTGCACACACAGCATTTCCATCCACTGTTCCATTTGCCCCATACGCGTAATACATAAATAGTATTTTTTCAATTAAAGTCGCGTTAGAATTAAAACTTGTTAAGTCTTAATTCTAACACGTCTCAAAACCTACGTAATAGAGACAAAGAATACCGAGAAACGTATATAACGCCGCGATAATGAAATACACGCGCAGCGTTTCCATCCACTGTTCCATTTGCTCCATACGCGTAATACATAAATAGTATTTTTATAATAAAAGTTGCGTTAGAATTAAAATAACAAATTCGTAGGTGTCCATTACCGTGCATTAGATCACAGTTAGTCGTTAAGAAGTGGGTAATTAGATCACTCGGCCTAAAGGCCTCGTGATCTAATGACTCCACATCTCAACGCCTAACTGTGATCTAATGCACGGTAATGAACACCTAAAAATTTGTTATTTCTTAAATAATTGACAGCAATCTGTATACTGTCAGGAAGGTTCCATTAAGTACGTGAATCTTATTACAGTTAAGATCTTCAATGATGGATTAAAAATTCCACTTTGAGCAAGTTAAAAAAGTTGAAGTTGTTGATAAAATACTATTCCCGAGATCGTTTATACTAAAATGCATCATGTTACGTTTTAGAGTGAGTTTTAATTGACGTAAGATCATTGATGCTCTCACCTGCGACTCCCGTCAGTTCACTTTAGAATATACCTATTTGACAAACCTTTGACGTATCTAATATATCATAGGTGTGTCGTTAGAGCGAAGGATTTGTAACGGCCATGTTCCGGGTTCGAATCCCGGTTCAGGCAAATATTTTTTATGTTTATAAGTTTTACTTTATACACCACATACCGGTAGGCGTTTTGATATCAAATTTTAGACAAACAACAAAATAAACATGTTTCAATCGAAATAAATGGTGTATAAAAACTTAAGAAACAGCATAATTATAAGGGTTAAAAAAAAGAGAAGACTATTGCATGGCATGATGAGAATCGAAAAACTGACTTGACTGATAGTCGTCGTCCTTTAAAGGATTACCACTTAGGCTAAATATTTGTCGGTATTTGTGGAACCTGTCAATGCTATACTTCCTCGGTACCGGTGTAGTTACAATGTTCTATTCTCGTTGAAATGATAACGAAGTGTTCGGAAGCTATATTTAGAAATGCAATGAAGTGTGAAATTATGCTTATAGAGGTCACCAACGTCAGGTCAATTTGTCCGGACTATACCAACTGTTAGGATATAGAAAAGTCTTAGGGGTTATATTCAGTACTGTATATGAACTGGTAAATTGGAAACATTTTCTTCTGTGGATGAATAATTAAATGCGTAAAAATGCATATCAATCGAATAGTGTTAATATTGAACCCTTTTGTGGACATGTTCTTTTTGTCCGACTATAGTTCACTAGTTGAGACATTTCGAGTTTAAACAGTTCGAGTTAACCCATTACCCCATAGCCTGTTTCTTGTTTTGAAGACAGATGACCACTTAAAGCAGGTTGAAAGTAAAGCAGAATGTGCCTTAAGGCACATTCTGCTTTACTTTCAGCCTGCTTTAAGCTACCAGCTGCTACAATATAGAAATAATTTCTAATGTTAAATATTAACAACTTTATAAATTGGAACTATACTCTTCAGTGGAGGGATAAATAATAGCATTAAAGGCGTATTTATGGGGTAATGGGTTAATACAGTTCTTGTTTCACTTTGCAGGATGACATGGAGCATAAGAAGAAAATGAGAGAGGATCAGAAGGCATTGGAAGCAGCCAAAAAAAGTGCTTCTTCTAAAAAGGGACCTTTAGGTTTGTCTTAACCTGTTTTTCATCATAATGGAGTTGTTTATGACCCCGGTATCAACAGATGCGGAGGAATATAGTAATTGTCCTGTCAATCTGTAACAAGGTTAAGTAGATTTTACCCTTTCTTCAAGCATCAACACCGCTTACTCTAATGCTTGGATACTTATGCAGTAACTGTTGTTGCCTTGGACAATTCCCTATCCACCAATATCACCAAACTTTGGTTTTGACCTTGACCTAATAAGTAATTTGGACTTAGAATATTTTAAAAGGGCTATTTCTTGGTTAACTAGATTTTACCATTTCATCTAGCATCAACACAACTGACTACAATGCTTTGATACTTATACAGTTAGTATCCTTGGATCACTACCAAACCACCCCTTTTACCTAACCTTGATTTTGACCTTGACCTTATTAGAACTTAGAATATTTATCATGGGCTCTTTCTCGGTTAACTAGATTTTACTGTTTCCTCTATCATCAACACTACCTACTACAATGCTTTGATACGTATTCAGTTATTACCTTGGACCATTACCAGCTCACCCATATTACCCAATCACAGTTTGACCCTGACCTAATTTGGACTTAGAAAATATTCAGAGTATATTTATATTGTCAAAGATGCCACCTGGGGCATAAGCGTTTATTGAATGTGCAGTCTTGTTATTCCCTCTAGATCAATTCAAAGGTCATGGGACATACTGAATTGGTCTGTCTGTATGTGTTTTTGTATGTGTTTGTCTGTCTGTCAATAATTTGGCCATAACTTTGGAATCACATGTAATATAGTGTTCTAGTACTGTTGGTGGGAAAGTAAACCCAACTCAATCACTCACTCGTCTGGACAAATAGGCAACAGACTTCCTGTGTGCTATCAAAATAAATTTATATGGGACTGGTTATTTCTCCAAATTAGAATAAGGTATTCTACAGTTTAACACCCCAATCTGCCTAAAATCTAAAATCATTATACTTTAACTCTCTTTCCTATAACTTGCTTTCAGTATTGAGACAGATGGTTGCTTAAAACAGGCCGAAAGTCAAGCAGAATGAAAGAGGGATTTGCATTCAAGTGGATTTAACTCATTCACCCCTGAAACTTTAAAAGAACATTTTCAATATTCAATTACATCTAGTCTTTTATGACTATTTTTAGCTCACCTGAGTTTGTTCAGGTGAGCTTTTGCAATGGGGCCCTACCGATATACAGAGTTACCCCGCATGGAAAGTGTGATAAGAGTAGCGCCCCCTGAATGAGCGGTTGTTTCCGGTTCAATAGTGAAGTACACATAGTATCGAAAATCCTTTATCCTCAAACACGAATTTGAGGAGATCGTCTGCTTGTTAGTGTAGAGCTTATATTATATACAGTAGAACCTGGCTATACATTATTGAAAGCGCAATCTCTCATATTGTTCAAAAATAGAATTAAGACATGCATTTACTTTACCTACAATAAAACTTACAAAAACTTCCATAGATATACCGTTCTATGCATATCATTTGTTCATATGTTTATTAAAATAAGTCATCAATCTGCGCCTCAATAAATATGTTATACCTCCCAGCAGATGATAGCTTAAAGCAGAATGTACCTTAACCTGCCTTAAGGGGTCACCTATCTTCAAAACTAATACCATCTATTGGGTAAAGGGTTAAACCCCGTTACAAGGATGTGTCATAGCACATTCTGGTTGCTGTTAATCAACCATAAACCCTACCCGCTATGAATACCTATCATTTAATTTATTACTTTAGCTGATTAAATAAGGAAAAATACCTTAGGAATGATCAATTATGCTAATAGCATGATAAGGGTTAATATTTAAAAAAAAAATACTGCCTACTTTCTTGATAAAAGTTTAGAACATGATATCAATTTTGACTTAAAACATATATGAGTGTGAAACAGTTCTACCCCTGATCAGCCTGTTAGTATATATGCTGCATCTTATCTGGTTCCAAACTTTTTATAAATGATAGTGTTTTAAGCCTATTATAATTAGTGAACTGGTAAAAGATCAACAGAAATAAAGTTTTAATCTACTAAACCGATGGAATACATGCTTTACTTTCAACATTGAGTTTTCAATAGAGTACACATTTAATGATAGGAGAGGGGTTCTAAAGTATTTATGTTGTATTTATGTATTTCCTATTAACCCTTTAAATACGCCTTTGGTTTATGCCCCCATTGAAGGAAAGAGTTCTAATTCAAAGTTTTTATTAGCATGAATGTACAACATTAAAAACATTGAATATCCTAGCAGATGGTAGCTTAAAGCAAGCTGAAAAAAAAAGTAGCATGTACTTTTCAATCTACCTTTAATGGACACCTGTCTTTCCAGGTAGGAACAGGCGATCGGGTAATGGGTTTACCCATTACCTAAACCAATTACCCCACAGCCCGTGTTAAGTATTGAATATAGGTCACCTCTTAAAGCAGGTTGAAAGTAAAACATAATGCGCCTTAAGGTGCACCCTGCTTTAAAGCGACTCGCAACCAGATGGTGCATTAAAAATAGTATTTTGTAAATATGTGTCAAACGCTTATATAAATGGTAAAGAATTAGTTTAGGATAAGAAATTCTGTTTAAAAAAATGTATTTCAATAAAAAAAAAATACTGGTCTCTGGTGGGATTCGAACCCGGGGCCCGGCATTGGCGGACAGAAGGCAAAATAGGGGAAACCGCTTAGACCAATGAACCACGGAGACTATCCGTTTATCTCGGATCGATTTAACGTATTTCAATGTGTAGCGATAAAAAGTGCATACAACTTCGTGTTTCGGCTCGGGTTTATGTCTGAGCCCGTGTAGAGAAGCAACAACAACAACTATACCGTCTTCTAGTCGGTATAGAAAAACGATGGAAAATATCTAAAAATCTAAGATTCGGTGACGATTCTTGAAACTTTTTTTGGACTGATCATATTTTTTTAATGTCAGAAGCCAAATAATGCCACAAATTTGCTTTTATTTGAGTATTTTATTTTATTTTGACAAGTACACCATCCGGTTGCGAGTCCCTTTAAGGCACCACCCACTACGACATAAAATATCACCTATGTTTCATAATTAATTAGTGCATGAAGAGGATTTAGTTGCTTATGAAGGTGGAATTCATTAAAGGAGTAACAGGCATAATGATGGGGGTAATGGGTTAAGCTTTTGCACATGAAGGAGTGCATGGTATAGGAGATTAAAATTTATTCCCCACATGAATAACAATGTGGATCCTATATATAAAAAAAAAATAGTTTGGTGTGTTTTGATTCCAGCCTGTGTACCCAAGACTTAAGCTTCCGTTTTATGGCTTGTCATAGCAGAGATGACTCTAGCAGCTGCACCCCAGTGGGGGTCAGTATACAATTCGATTTCTAGCTAATTGGTACTTCCTGTTGTTAGTTGTGATGATGCTTTGCGCTTTATGGCCCCTGGGCAGAAGCCTTGAGAGGTGAAATCCATGTGCGCTATGAGCATGACAGGCTGAACTATTTCTATGAAATTTCTGTCAACTAAAATCTGCTGGTATATAATGAACAAACAAAATATACATTTTTGAAGAAACTGTTTACCATTCAACATATTTTAAAAGATCAGTTTAACCCTTTGCCTAATGAATATTCATGTCATTAATAACTGAATAATACAAAGTTTATGTTTAATACCGGTAATGTCTTAATAAATATCCCCTTTTTCACCTGTAATAGGCAGCATTTATAGACCTATAATGTCATTTAAGAACCAGAGAGCACAGTCATTGATTATAGAGACTGTTCTTATATAGTAACCATCTGATCAGTATCTACTTTTAATCCATGTTAACGTTCTTTTACCGAGGTGAAAAGTATGTTAAAAGTCAGCTTCTTTGTTATATAGAAAAAGTATGATCAGTGCTACTTTCGGTTTGCTAAAAACGATGAAATAAACCGTCGCATTTGACATTAAACAAAATTAATACATTAAAATACATAGGGATAAACGGGAGCTTGACTGCATATAGATATAGGTATCAAACTAATAAACCGCATTCGATCTATTCTTTTCCGAATCGTTTATGACCGTTATCGACACCGTCTCAATGATGCGTTAACTAAACCGGAAACAACCTTTTCCTTATCAGGGGAGTTAACTCGTGATGAAAATTGGGATAACTCTGTAATGCGGTAGGGCCCCATTCTTCAATGTCCTGTGTGAATCTTGGTCCCAAACAATTTTAGTGTTTACACTCTAGAGGCCACAATTTTTATCCAATCATTGTCAAACTTGCTCAGATTGTAGTTCAATTATGGTTGAAATCAGACTAATGGTTCAAGAGTAATCTGCCCTTGAATGGTTGAAAATACCAAATTTTACGGGTGTCTACATTCAAGAGGCCACAATTTTTTATCCAGTCTTTCAAATTAGCTAAGATTGTATGTTACGGTCAAAGTTTGGATGAGTTGGATTAGGGTTGAAATCGGACAAGTAGTTAAAGAGTTATCTGCCCTTGAATCGCTGAAAATGCCAAATTAAATGGCGTTTACACTCTCGAGGCCACAATTTTTTATCCAATCCCTCTCAAATTTACTTAGATTGTATATGACCATAAGAGGTGTGATAAGGGCTGAAATCAGACAAATAGGTTAAGAGTTATATGCCCTTGAATTGCTGAAAATGTCATATATAACAGTGTTTACACTCTAGAGGCCACAATTATCCAGTCTTTTTCAAACTTGCTCAGATTGTATATGACCATAAGAGTTTGGATGAGTTCAATTATGGTTACAATAGGTCAAGAGTTATCTGCCCTTGAATTGTGGAAAAATGCCAATTTTTACGATATTTACACTTCTTTCTCAAACTAGCTCAGATTGTATATGACTATTAAGTCTCGGATGAGTTAAAAATGGTTGAATCGGACCAATTGATAAACAATTATCTGCCCTTGATGTGTTGAAAATGTCATATCTAACAGTGTTTACCTTCTAGCAACCAAAGTTATAAATGGACTCGCACACAATGTATACAACTATAATTTCTCGAAAGAGTGCATTTGGTCAAGAGTTATCTGCCTTTGATCTTCTTTGAAATGCTAGGCTTCATTGAAGTATTGTTTAGGCTTTAGTTATCTGCCTGTGGTGAACTCTACTATAGTATACTAGAATAGGTCATATTCTAATATTCATTATTGTTTACACACTACAAATTTTAATGAATTTAGATTAAAGTGGGTGAAATTCAAAGGTAAAGTAATCAGGCTTCATTACAACGAGGTGAGCGATATCAGGGTCTTCAAGGCCCTCTTGTTTGTTCTGTTTTGTAGAAACTAGTAATGATAAATGGTGTAGACCTGGATCAGAGGGCTCCTTAAGGAGCCCTCTGATATGGGTCTAAACTGTTTGTTTAGGACAAATGCACCATTAACAGGTACACTGTTTGTAAAGGATGAGTATACTCATCTGTAGGGTTCAATCAATGAATGTGTTAAATTGAGATAAACTGTAATAAAGGGGCCTGTTTTACGACAAAAATGGTTGCAAGTAAAAACTTTAAAATACATGATATAATTTCTGGGTTGTATTTATTTCTCCATCTAATCCTGTCTTGTTATATCTCTTTGGAATTGTCTTTTCAAGACGATTCCAAAGAGATGTCACAAGACATAAATAGATGGAGGAATAAATACAAATAGACATTTTTATATTTGTTGTACATTTTGTAAGAAAGGCTCCTAAAGTCCATATGAAAGAAAATCAGCTGATGAAATTAATAAAATTTGTTTCATTTCTTTTCAGTTGGAGGTGGAATAAAGAAGTCTGGGAAGAAATAACACCAGTTACAACATACTCCACAGTCAGTGGAGTAATTAACGATACAGACTTTACAATGTAACTTGTTTGAAAACAGTTCCATAAGTTCATTAAATTTTACAGATTTTGGGTTCAAATCAGTAGTGTTCAGAAGCAAGTTGCATTTTACAACGATATGGACTTTTAAAATGTGCAATTGTACTACATTGACTATCACATGCCGAGTTTTAAAATAAATATTGATTTTACCAATGATGAATAAAGAAAGAATGATAAACATGTTGATTGAAATGGTGTAATGAATGTGTGGTTGATTGAGTGATAGAGAATTACTGTTCGACTTGTATTTACCCAGTACCCCATAGTCTGATTCTAGTTTTGATTATAAGTGACCACTTAAAGCAGGCCGAAAGTAAAGCAGAATGCGCCTTGATGCGCATTCTGCTTTACTTTCAACCTGCTTTAAGCTACCATCTGCTATAGAAAATAGTTCTTATCATACATATTCCTAACTGTATAATTTGGAACTATTTTCCTCAATTGAGGAATAAATTAGAGGCGTAAAAAGGTTTATTTATGGGGTAATAGGTTATGTGACCAATCTATACAGAAACATGACTCTCAAAGACAGATGACAGCAGAAAGCAGGAAAAATATAAAGCAGAAAGCCATAGTTGTAAAAGAGTGAAAAGTCTTCGTCTTGGGTGGCTGCTTAACACAGGTTTGACTGTATGGTTGATAGAGTGATGTAGAGGAGAGTTTGTGAGTGAAAGAGTGACACCAAGAAACTCATAGGGTATTGGTTTGGAAATACGACAAGTAGCCAACATAAACATAAATCTTTTTAAAGTTGATTTAAAAACATTTGATCGGCAGATAAATTTTAATTTAGCCCTGCATCTTTCCTTCATAAGCCAATGCCAAAATCCACAAAGATGATGGTTAATAAAGTGTTTATACCAATATTTCTTACTGACTTTTTATTTCCCATACAGACTCCAAGGTTCTAGATACATTTTGTAAGAGTCAGACAGGGTGCGTAAAACTAAACATTTCCAGCATTTTATCCTCGTCTGTTTTTAACCTGATGTTTTACATTCTCATTAAAATCATCCCTTTTTATACGCCCGTCTTCAGACGGGACGTATTATGTCGTAGCGCTGTCCGTCCGTTAACTTTTTCATGTCCGCTCTAACTCAAACAAATTTAGTCCAATCCTTTTGAAACTTGGTCAGAACGTGTATGGCCATAATATCTCGGTCAAGTTCGATAACCAGCAAGATTGACCCAGACATTCAAGAGTTATGCCCCTTTTTCGTCAAAAACGGGCATTTTAGTTTGTCCGCTCTCTAAATCAAACAATTTGTTTCAATCCTTTGGAAACTTTGTCAGCATGTGTATGACCATTATATGTTGGTCAAGTTTGATAACCAGCAAGATTGCCCCAGACATTCAAGAGTTATGCCCCTTTTTTCGTCAAAAACGGGCATATTTTAGTTTGTCCGCTCTCTAACTCAAACAAATTTATTTTAATCCTTTTGAAACTTTGTCAGCATGTGTATGACCATAATATCTCGGTCAAGTTTGATAACCAGCAGGATTGCCCCAGACATTTAAGAGTTATGCCCCTTTTTTCGTAAAAACCTGGCATATTTTAGATTGTCCGCTCTCTAACTCAAATAAATATATTCCAATCCTTTTGAAAACTTGGTCAGCATGTGTATGACCATAATGTCTGGGTCAAGTTCAATAACCAGCAAGATTGCCCCAGACATTCAAGAGTTATGCCCCTTTTTCGTCAAAAACGGGCATATTTTAGTTTGTCCGCGCCCTTACTCAAACAAATTTATTCCAATCCTTTTGAAACTTGGTCAGCATGTGTATGACCATAATGTCTCGGTTATGTTCCATAACCAGCTAGATTGCCACAGACAGTCAAGAGTTATGCCCCTAAAAAACGGGCATTTTTTAGTTTGTCCGCTCTCTAACTCAAAGAAATTTATTCCAATCCTTTTGAAACTTGGTCAGCATGTGTATTACCATAATGTCTCAATTATGTTCCATAACCAGCAAGATTGCCCCAGACGTTCAAGAGTTATGCCCCTTATTTTGTCAAAAACGGGCATTTCTTAGTTTGTCCGCTCTTTAACTCAAAGAAATTTATTCAGATACTTTTGAAACTTGGTCAGCATGTGTATGACCATAATGTCTTGGTCAAGTTTGATAACCAGCAAGATTGCCCCTGACATTCAAGAGTTATGCCCCTTTTATCGTCAAAAACGGGCATTTTTTTGTTTGTCCGCTCGCTTTCTCATACAAATTTATTCCAATCCTTTTGAAACTTGGACAGCATATGACCCCTAACTTTCAGGGTTCTTTCCCTTTTGTTCACCTTACCTTGATAGGGTTTTAGTATGACTACATTCTAAGATCGATTTGACGGGCGTATAATGTGCCCGGCTTGCGGTGCTCTTATAATTCTTTCACTGCAATAGGCAAATTTGTAGACAGTTTGAATCCTGATTGGCCACGCATAACATCATCTGATCAGGATTCAAACTACATGTTTTTAGCTCACTTGAGCCAAAGGCTCAAGGTGAGCTATTTGGATGGCCCTGTGTCCGCCGTCGTTAGCAATTGCTTCAAATGACATCTCCTATACCTCTTGACAGATTTCAACCAAACTTTACAGGAATGTTCCTTGGGTCAAGCCCTTTCAAATTTGTTCAAAGAATTAAAAACAATGTAGAAAAAATAAGGAAATCTTAAAAAAATCTTCTCGTCTGAAACTACATGGGCCAGAGCTTAGATATTTGGCACATATCATCGCCTACAGGTCCTCAATCAAGTTTGTTCAAATTATGACCCAGGGGTCAAAATTAGCCCCGCCCCAGGGGTCACAGTTTTACATAGAGTTATATAGTGAAATTTTCAAAAGTCTTCTTCTCTGAAACTGGCCAGAGCTTTGATATTCAGCATGGTGACACTTCTAGATGTCCTTTACGTATTTTGTTCAAATGGTTCTGGTCGGTTGCATATCTTGGTCAGAGGAGCAAAAAATAGATTTTCAATTTGGAAACCTTAAAAAATCTTCTTGTCTAAAACCCTACTACCCTGATCTTAGATATTTGGCACATAGCATCATCTACAGGTCCTCTATCAAGTTTGTTCAAATTTAATAATGCCCCTCGGGTAAAAAATGACCCCGTCCTGGACATAAATCATTATCTCCATTTTGTCAGCTATTCTCAGGAGAGTGAAATATGCCCCATTGGGCTCTTGTTGACATTTTGTTAGCTCACCTGGCACGAAGTGCCAAGGTGAGCTATTGTGATCGCCCTGTGTCCGTCGTCGTGTGTCGTCATCTTTTTCTTTAAAGATCTTCTTCTTGGAAACTACTGGGTCAATTTCATTAAAACTTCATAGGGTTGTTCCTTGTTGGGTACTCTCTCAGATTTCTTGAAATATAGGTCATCCAATTGAAATTGTGGTTGCCATGGCAACCAATTGAAAAAACTTTAAATATCTTCTAGTCAAAAACCACTGGTCCGAATTGAAAATAATTTTACCCAAATGTGCCATTGGTGACCCTCTATCAGATTTCTTAAAATAAAGTTCCTATCTTAAAAAACATGGCCGCCAGTGGGTGGGGCACATTTTCCTAATATGGCTATATAGTGAAAACTTTAAAATTCTTCTTGTCTGAAACTGCTGATCCAATTTGAAAATAATTTCACAGAAATGATCCATTGGTGACCCTCTACCAGATTTCTTAAAATAATTTTGATATCTTAAAAAACATGGCCGCCAGTGGGTGGGGCACGTTTTCCTTATGATACTGTATAGTAAAAACTTTAAAAATCTTCTTCTGTGAAACTACTGGTCCAAATTGAAAATAATTTCACACAAATGATTCATGGGTGACCCTCTACCAGATTTCTTAAAATAATTTTGATATCTTAAAAATCATGGCCGCCAGTGGGTGGGGCAAGTTTTCCTTATATTTCTGTATAGACATTTTTCAAAAATCTTTTTTTCTGAAACTATTGGTCTGATTTAAGAATATTTTTAAACAAGAGCGTGTCCCAGTTACACGAATGCCCCCGATGATACAGGGAGGGGAATCCAGACTATCAAACGTAAAAGTTAGAGAGCTGAAACTGTAGTGGAGCGCCATTTTGAGGACTTCAAGGGCCATTACTCCAAAGGGCCTAGCATAAATTGGTGCCGCAGGTTATCCAAATTGGTCTCCATTTTATGTCAACAAACATTTTCAGAAAGTTTGGTGATGATCAGATGAAAAGCAATGTGTTTGTGAAACACAAATGCCCCCAGCCAGCATCATGTTCTGTAATGTAATGCTTATTTGCAAAAGTAGGTCAAAAGTCATGGTCGTAGGGTAAATGAAACATTGGCATGGTTGGAGAAGTCTTAACACAAGAAACATATAAAGTATGGAAGCTCTAGGCCTACTGGTTCAAATGTTATAGGCGTATAAAGATTTATACAAATAAAGGTCAAGGTCACAAGGGCAAAAACATAGGTATGGTTGGAAAGGTCTTGACACAAGAAATATATAAACAAAATATGAAAGTCGTAGGCCTACTGATGCAAATGTTATAGCCATTTAAAGATTTCAACAAAAGTAGGTCAAATGTCAAGGTCACAAGGTCAAAAAGTTTTGTATGGTTAGAAAGGGAAAACACATGTCAAGTATAAAAGGCCAAGGTGCAAAAATGCAAAAGTTATATCCAAGGTTAAGGTTTTTGGTTAAAGTTTGATTAAATAGGTCAAAGATCGAGGTCAAGGTCACATGGTCAAAGATGTTGGTATGGTTGGAAAGGTCTTGACACAAGAAATATACATATAAAATATTAAAGCCCTGGGCTAACTGGTGCAAATGTTATAGCCATTTAAAGATTTTTACAAAAGTAGGTCAAATGTCAAGGTCACAAGGTCAAAAAGTTTTGTATGGTTGGAAAGGTCTTGCCATGAAGAATACACATGCCAAGTATAAAAGGCCCAGGTTCAAAAATGCAAAAGTTATAGCCAATATTAAGGTTTTTGTTAAAGTTTGATTAAATAGGTCAAATGTGAAGGTCAAGGTCACATGGTCAAAGATATTGGTAGGGTAGGAAAGGTCTTGACACAAAACATATACATACAAAATATTAAAGCCCTATGCTAACTGGTGCAAATGTTATAGCAATTTAAAGATTTTTACAAAAGAAGGTCAAATGTCAAGGTCAAAAAGTTTTGTATGGTTGGAAAGGTCTTGCCATGAGGAATACACATGCCAAGTATTAAATGCCCAGGTGCAAAAATGCAAAAGTTATAGCCAAGGTTAAGGTTTTTGGTTAAAGTTTGATTAAATAGGTCAAAGGTAAAGGTGAAGGTCGCAAGGTCAAAGATGTTGGTATGGTTGGAAAGATCTTGACACAAGAAATATACATACAAAATATGAAAGCCCTGGGCCAACTGTGCAAATGTTAAAGCCATTTAAAGATTTTTACAAAAGTAGGTCAAATGTCAAGGTCAAGGTCAAAAAGTTTTATATGGTTGGCAAGGTCTTGCCATGAGGAATACACATGACAAGTATAAAAGGCAGAGGTTCAAAAATGCAAAAGTTATAGCCAAGGTTAAGGTTTTTGGTTAAAGTTTGATTAAATAGGTCAACGGTGAAGGTCAAGGTCACATGGTCAAAGATGTTGGTATGGTTGGAAAGGTCTTGACACAAATAATATACATACAACATATGAAAGCCCTGGGCCAACTGGTGCAAATGTTATAGCCATTTAAAGATTTTTACAAAAGAAGGTCAAATGTCAAGGTCACAAGGTCAGAAAGTTCTATATGGTTGGCAAGGTCTTGCCATGAGGAATACACATGACAAGTATAAAAGACCGAGGTTCAAAAATGCAAAAGTTATAGCCAAGGCTAAGGTTTTTGGTTAAAGTTTGATTAAATAGGTCAACGGTGAAGGTCAAGGTCAAAGATTTTGGTATGGTTGGAAAGGTCTTGACACAAGAAATGTTTTTTTGTTTAAAAGTACCCAACAGTACACAAAAATACCCAACAATAACAATAGGGCAATCACGGAATTAATGGAATCTATTGTTCTCCCTACCCAACAAAGGACCTTTCGTGCGCTCGGACAGACGGACGGACAGACAAACCAACAGACATGACAAAAACTATATGCCCCCGAATCGTAGATTCTGGGGGCATAAAAAGTAATGATGGGTGACCCTTTGCCAGTTTTCTTCAAAGAATCTTCCTAGCTCAAACAACATGGCTGCCTGTGGGTGGGGGGTAATTTACCGGTGATGGCTTATAGTGGAATTTTATCATTACTGGTCTATTACCATGACCGTAAACATGGGTAACAGGTGAGCGATTTAGGGCCGCATGTGGCTCTTGTTTGATGAATCTTCAGTCAATAATCAATATACCTTATATCCAACAAAACTTTTGCAGATAACAGCATAAATGCAAACAAAAATATTATAGAGAAAGGGTTAAGGCATCCAATAAAATTTGGCAGTGAAAGAGTTAACACATTAATCCTAGCAACTGGGATACTCATCATTATGTCTCCCTCTATATACATGTAGTAGGGTATATTGAAGTTATGCTTTCTGTCGGTCTGTCTATTATAAATCGGGTGCAGCAAACTCCGCCTACATTACTGGAAGGATTAGCTCCAAACTTTCACTGATGAACTTCTTATATATTGGAAGATGTTCATGTGGTTTGGAATTGTGTGGCCCAGTCACAGGTGGTTACTTAAAGCAGTTTGAATGTAAAGCAGATAACTCCTGTTTTACTTTCAGTCTGCTTTAAGCAGCCACAAGTCAGGATATTGAAAATAATGTACTGTTCATGTAACCCATTACCCCACAAATACACATCTTTACGCCTTTAATTAATTTCTCTACTGAAAAAAAAGTTCCAATTTATACTGCCACAAATTAAAATCATAAGAAATATTTTCTATATTTTAGCAAAGAATAGCTTAAAGCAGGCTGAGAGTAAAGCAGAATGTGCCTTAAGGCACATTCTGCTTTACTTTCAACCTCATTTAATTGGTCAGATATCTTCAAAACTAGAAACAGGCTATGGGGTAATGGGTTATTCATTTATCAGGGCAGGTAAGAAGCAAGAAGGTGATGCAATAAAACAAGATTTCAAATAAATGTTTCATTCAAATTTATTTTCATTTTCGGATGAAAATTCAACATGTCAATTGGCCCTAAATTGCTTGACTGAGCTGAACTGATTGACTTTGTATACAATACAGTCGAACCATTTACTCCATACATATGCTGTTTTACTATTCATTCTTTCACTGATAGCTCCACTTGGTCATGAATATATAACAGAAAATAATTCTTATATTCTAGCAGATGGTAGCTTAAAACAGACTGAAAATAAAGCAGAACGTGCCTTAAGGAGCATTCTGCTTTACTTTCAACCTGTTATAAGTAATCACATATTTTGAAATCTAGAAACAGGCTATGGGGTTGAGCTGTCTTGCAGGACTTTCTTCATCCTTCATTAACCCTTAGCTGCCAGTCACGTCTATAGCTCCATATGCAAACAGCTTGGATCCGGATGAGACGCCGAGTAACTCGGCGTCTCATCCGGATCCAAGCTGTTTGACACTCGGACAAGATTTTCAGCAATTTTGAGCAACTTTGATGCACTTTGAAACTTAAAGCAGACGAGAAATATAGCAGACGACAATTTATTTGGCGGGCTAAGGGTTAAGCTGTTTTTTTCTTGACTACTAACAATAGTTGTAAACAATACTGATGGTACAGTATAAATATCAGGGCTCCAGATAAGAGTGTGTAGAATTAAACATTTTCAACCTTTTTTTTCATGCTCCATAGGTACACATTTTTTACGTATTTAATGATTTCCGCCACTGAAGAAAATGTTTCCAATTGATAGGCATGAACATGTATCATAAATAGTTTCTATATTCAAGCAGAGGATAGCTTAAAGCAGGCTGAAAGTATAGCAGAATGTGCTTTATGGTGTACTCTGCTTTAGTTTCAGTCTGCTTTAAGCAGCAACCTATCTTCCATACTAATAATAGGCTATGGAGTAAAGGGTTAAGAATGAAATGATAAATCATAACTGCAATTGATGGTGCACAAGAATAACAACTTAAGATTGGAAAGATGTCCATGTGGTTTGGAATTTAAGCTGTGACAAAAGTTATGGCCCTTTGAATTTTTAGTTTTGTTTGTGAAAATTATGAAAGGGGAAATAATTCAAACCACAATTGCAAGTGCACCATTTCAGATTGTTTTCAACAATACCTCAAAATTTAAATAAGTTCTGCTGGAAGGGTGACTTGAGTAAATCTGTGGACTAAATTCTGTCTACAGATGGATGGAGTGATCAGGGTTATAGATAAGGTTTTGCATTAATTGGGTATTTACTCCCTCTATTTTCTAAGAATTGGGTTTTCTGAATTTCAATTGAGTATCCAAAAAACCGTTACTCCATCAATTTGATATGAATTGCTTTTTTACTCTATTTTTTTTTTCATTTAATACAAAACACAAGCTGATTGTTTGATGTACTGTACCCTCGTTTGCCCACACTCGATAATTTCAGTTTCGATCTCATTTCAACACAAATGCAACAGCTCATGTTTGTGTAGGAAAACTAAGATTCATTAATTTCCAGCCACGGAAACTTTAAAAGCCATTCCAGGATTCCTTTACCGTAACTTTGCTAACTTTAGCACTGTCGTGTTTCTTTGGTGACTTACAGATTCGGGACAAAAGATCGTCGATTATGTCGGTAACATTAAACAACCTCTTTTTTGGCTGTTACATGCATCATTCAAAATTTCATTCACGACACTGTTACAAATTATTTCTGGTTCGTTCGCGGAAGGCTGAACGTAATTGAATAATGTGGTTTTTTTTGTTGCGCTTTTTCCGTCCGCGCGATGCCATTTTGACAGAAGAAATTCTGGCAGACGATGTGACTGGTTTACTAATTAAACGAGCTAACAAAAAGCGGCGCTGCATAAATCCGATAGGCTATTACTTGGAAATAAATAACCAGTCTAACCGGTGTATCGGTAAAATATTTACCCGGTGTCGTAGTAAACATCCCGTCATTAAACTTGAGAAATGCGACTAATTGCGTACGATACCAACTGCTTGAATTCTTTGGCGTAAACCCTTTCAATAATTGATTTTCAGTACGCATGGATTTGAAAGTAATTGCTTTTCTACTGTATTTAATTGCGTATTTACGCAAATACGCGCCTTATCTATAACCCTGAGTGATTTCACTATACCCCACAAAACTTTGTTGTGAGGGGTATATATAGTGACAATATAAAGTAACATGTACAAACTTTTGATAAAAACTGAGATTCAACTGTGGGAAATATTAATCTGAAAAACAAAACGTCTAGATCTTCAAATAATTACACAAGTTTATAAGTTACAAGTTTCCTTATTTCAGTGGTCACTCAACCCTTTCCTCTGCAGAAGTACAATAGGGTGCATCTCCAATTGAGTAGATTATGATAGATAATCATAAACTGTGTTAAATACAGGTAGCAGTTTTAAGCAAGTTGAAAGTAAAGCAGAAGTCTTATGTGAGCTTTCTGCTTTATATTTATTTTGCTTTAGGTTGTTGCCTGCTTAACTTTGTAGATACACATTTTACACATTGAATTTATTCCCTCAGTAAGATAATAGTTTTACTTTATAGTTATGAATATGCACCATAAGAAATATTTGTTTACAATGTTTATCCTAGCAGATGGTAGTTCAAAACAGGCTGAAAGTAAAGCAGCATGTGCCTAAAGGTGCATACTGCTTTACTTTCAACCTGCTTTAAGTTGTCACTTGTCTTGAAAGCTAGAAACAGGCTATGGAGTAAATGGTTAAACATGGAAATAGATATGATCTTGGCAATGGAGGAAAGGGTTAATCCACTGAACCCTGTGCACTGAGTTTACTTGCCCTTTATAACAGTGTACCATAATATAACTATAGGTAAAACCTATATACGGCCGAAACCTGATTCTACAAAGTATAAAAAATAAGGTATGGAACAGCAACTTAATTTTTCGAGGGTACGAACTGACCAAAAAAATAGGGTGCGAAAAGGCGAGGGTACGAAATGGCCCGTTGCCGTGAGAACAACAATGGCGGCCATGTTGGAATCGCCCGCAGGTCAACTCGATTCACTAATCTGCTGCCAGCTTTTTGTTTCGGTCATACAAAGTATAAGTGTGTTTTGATGTGATTTTCTTTGGAAAAGGTCCATAGAAGTCGAAATATTAGAAAAAAAACAGTTTATATTACTAACAAAGTATGAGAGTTAGAGCGCCGTTTTCTGGCCGCGTTTTATACCGAATCTTGAGCTCATAAGAGTTACCCCCCGTGCTAGAAAGCTCTTCTTTTTAAGACTCCTTTGGTATCCGGAAGTAGTTTATCATGTTCAGTAACAATGGCGGCGCCCGTTGTGCGATAATTTTTAAGCAGTATTAGATAATGAAAATTATTTTTTTTTATCCTTGTTTTATTCACGCAACGCATACACATTATCTAAAGGCGACCTCCGCAAAAAGCTGGCCTTTGGCCAGCTTTTTGTTTCGGCCGTATAAAGTACTATGCAAACAGTGTAGACTCTTGTCAGAGAGCTCCTTAAGGAACCATCTGATTATGGTTTGCACTGTTTTGTTATTTTGCAAATAATTACATTGTAAAATAGACCATAAATTGTCAAAAACGAACTTTATATACCGGTAATTAGAAATGGGTATTGTCCTTTCAAAGTTTCTGGGGTGAATGACTAAAGCAATTATTCAAAGGAAGATGAAAAATAGTCTTTGTTTACTTTTGTCCTGCATTGAACAGTAACATGTCATTACAACTCTTCTTCACTGAAGGGTCAGTTTGACTGTGAAACTATCTCCAATGACAGGCAGAAAACTTGCCACATATCAGGGTCCAAGAGTATAAAGCTTTTGAGTGGAGACTGAAACGTTCTCAAGCATTTGATTGGTCAAATATGAGCTTTTAGTCAGCAAAAGCTCAAATCTGACCAATCAAATGCTTTACTTGGGAACGATCTCAGGCTCCACTCAAAAGCTTTATAATCCTAGGGCCAGGATTTTGTTAAGTCTGATCTTAATCAAAAATGTTTTGCAAACATCTTCACAACCAGTTTTTTTTTTTAAAATGAAACAAGTCAATGTTAAGATAAAATGTCTTGATGCAGAAACGTTTTCAACTATATTGCACAATGAAGTCAGAACTATTTGCAGTCTTAATGACTGAACTCATCTAACATTGTTAAATACATTTGGCAACTTAAAACAGGATGAAAATAAAGTACAAATCTCTACCACAAGATTTCTGCTTGAATTTCAAAATGCTTTAAGCAATCTCCAGCCTTAAAAGCAAAAGTACATGAGTGTGTACATGTACTGTCGATGCTAGACCTCTCAGACCTGCTATTTTTCAGAACTGATACTGTAAGTGTTCATTGTTTATTGTGTTCAAAACTTTTCGATACACAATCAGTGTTGATTTTGTAAACAGAAAACACCTACAGGAGCTTTCTGTTATACTTTCATCCTGCTTTAAGCTACTATCTGGCTATAACAACATAAGTGAGTCTTCCTTTCAGTGGTATTTAATATTTGGTTCAATTCCAAAAACTATGCACTGATAAACAGTAAAACTGTTTATAAATTAAGACAAAACATGTATTTAGACTTTGAGTTCATGATTCCAGGCCTGGGTCCAAGATTATAAAGCAAAAGCTCAAATCAAATCTGACCAATTAAATGCTTGAAAAAGACCTCGGACTTGACTCAGAAGCTTTATAACATTGAGGCCCGATGGCTATGGGCCATAAGCAGGTCTGTCTCTATACACAGGTAGCTGTTAAATACAATGTTATCTCCATCTTGGTGCTCACTCTTTCCTCCACAGAAGCACCTTGGAAACAACTGAGTGTCTCTTCCTTCTCCTCCATATAAGCACCAGAAATATTCATTTACAAGAGCGTTCTGCTTACTTTCACTTTGCTGTAAGCTACCACCTACATTAAATGCAACTTGATAACTATAGGTGATTTGCATTTTTGTCTATGAAGGATAGGGATAGCACAAAAATGAAGATGGCATGTGTAAAAATAGCAAGCCTAATTCCTCGCTAAGTATCGCCCTGCACTGTGGGGGACACAAAAAGCTCAAACACTAGCTTTTTCTGCATCAATATCCATCGTCACCAAGTCATATATAGCAACAAAGCTTCAGACTATCGTCTCTTCTTAGCCTTGGTACGCTTTCTTTTTGCAGCCTGACTGAGTTTTGACAGTTTGCCTATATGTCCTGGGACACGTTTCTTGATGAAGCTGTGCTGCTGTACAAGTTCTGCAAGATGACCCTGCTCAGCCAGCATGGATAAAAATGTACACAGGAACTGGTCATAGTTGTGGGTACGCCTACAGTCATCAATCTGAAGAGAAGAATTGTACAAGTTTCTTATAGCTGGCCCCAATGGTAACGAGAGCACCGCAAGCGGTACATTATACGCCCACTGGCAAATAAATAAATAGTTTTATCAAAATTTATTCTAATTTGTAGACGGTTAGAGCTCTGAGAGCATAAACAATACTGAAATAAAGCCTTTTCTAGCATATCTGAGTACACCAAGGGCAGATAACTCGACATGATGATCCGATTTCAATAATAATCAACCCTTTCATGAACTTAATTATGCCTCTATAATTATACTGTGGGCAAACATAATCAAAATCCATTCAAAAGTGTAGTTGCTAAGTGTGTTAACACTGTCAAATAAGCCTTTTATAGCGTATTTGAGTACACCAAGGGCAGATAACTCTGGAAGGAAATATCAAATAAATCTCAAACTTTAATCAGCTTCAGATCTTGCTGCATTTAACCTTTCTGTGAAATTTCATTAATATCCTTTAAATAGTTTTCCAAGAAACTCTGGACAAGCTTTTTATAGTATATTTGAGTACATCAAGGGCAGATGACTCTGTAACGAAAATTCAAATGAACCTTAATCTCAACCCAGCTTTAGATCTTGATGCATTTAACATTTGTGTGAAGTTTTATTAATATCTCTCCAACAGTTTTCCCAGAAAACTCCGGACAAGGTTTTTATAGCATATTTGAGTACATCAAGGGCAGATAACTCTGTAACAAAAATTTGAATGAGCCTCAAACTCGACTCAGCTTTTGATCTTGATGCATATAACATTTGTGTGAAGTTTCATTAATATCCTTAAAAAAGTTTTCCCAGAAAACTCTGGACAAGCTTTTTATAGCATATTTGAGTACACCAAGGGCAGATAACTCTGTAACGAAAATTCGAATGAACTTCAACCTCAACTCAGCTTTATATCTTGATGAATACAACATTTGTGTGAAGTTTCATCAATATCCCTCCAATAGTTTTCCCAGAAAACTCTGGACAAGCTTTTTATAGCATATTTGAGTACATCAAGGGCAGATAATTCTGTAACGAAAATTCGAATGAACCTCAAACTCAACTCAGCTTTAGATCTTAATGCATATAACATTTGTTTTAAGTTTAATTAATATCCCTCCAATAGTTTCCCGGAAAAACTCCGGACAAACAAAATGTTGACGGACGAACGGACGGACGTTCTCACAGTTGGACATTTGTTGGGTATATTTTTTGTTTAAAAGTACCCAACAGTACACTAAAATACCCAACAATAACAATAGGGCAATCACGGAATGAATGGAATCTATTGTTCTCACTACCCAACAAAGGACCTTTCGTGCGCTCGGATGGACAGGGCCACGCCAATATACGACCACCTCTAGAGGTGGGCGTATAAAAAGAGTTTGAGTTGAGTCTGAGATCTTTTTTCAATCATTTAATTGGTCAGATTTGAGCTTTTGCTGAGCATAGACTGAAATATTGAGTTTTAACTTCACTACATCAATATTAGACCCCAAAAGTGAAAACTCAAATGCTGCTGAAACAAACTGTTTGCACATTCAGACATCCAAAATAATAATTTGTTTTACCCTTCAGAAATAAGCTTTTAATCTATTAACTCGAGTGACATACATCATTTGCAACTAGTGTCATTTACAAACAGTCTTCTGATCAGGATCTGCTCCGTTTTTCTTTAACAATAAACTGTTTGAAACAACAATAAATAAAGATTGCCTAGACTTAAATGGAAATTTGAATTGTCCATCTCAAGTTTCCGGGGTCATTGAGATATGCATATACTTACCTTGTATTTGTTGATTTTCTCTTGCTCATCTTGAAGTTTATTCTCACACAATTTAATCTCATTCTCCACATTTTTCAGTAGTGCAATAAGGTCCTGTGAAAAAAATAATTGTAAAATGATCCAATCTAATCTTGTTACTCAAACTTGCCCACGTTTCAATACCTTAATTTTGCTTCAGTCAGACAGATATATACCTTTTTTTTAACCCTTTCCTCATTAGAACCTACCTTAACCCATTCCCTCATAGGAGCACCTTTAAGTGCATTCAGTTTTTTCCTCCGCCGAAGAAAATAGTTCCAATTTATACAGTTATGAATATATATATACATGTATATAATTAGAAATATTTTATTTATTCTAGCAGATACATGTAGTAGCTTAAAGCAGGCTGAAAGTAAAGCAGAATGTGCCATAAGGCACATTCTGCTTTACTTTCAACCTGCTTTATGTAATTACCTATTTTAAAAACCAGAAATAGGTTATGAGGTAAAAAGTTAAGTGGTCATCTGTCTTTAAAACTAATACAGGCCATGAATAAAGAATAAATCCATAGCCTGTTTCTGGTTTGAAGACTGGATGTAGATACTATATCTTATGAAGCATTTTTATGACCGTATAAAGCAGAACTATTTTCTTCAGTAGAGGAATAAATTAAATACGGTAAGTAAAAATGAGTATCTATGACGTAAAAATGATTATGAAGCTCTGCCATATTAGAACTTTCAAATACTGTGAGTAAAGTTATCAAGACCCAGCTGTATCAATTTCCGAGGGTGTAATTGTGAGTTCCCAGACAGATGCTTAAAGCACTAAAACGTACAATATAATAGTCTTTGTAATTTTAAATTTGTTTAACGCATTCAACCCTCGGGACAAGTTTACTCGTCATTTACAAACAGTGTACCAGTAAAGAATACACTTGTCCAATACAAACAGTGTAGACCCTGATCAGATGGCTCCTTAAGGAGCCCTCTGATCAGGGTCTACCCTGTTTGTCATTTTGAAATATATTGTTAAAATCAACACTAAAAAGCCAAAAATGGACTAAACTTATTTTGAATTGGATTTTTCAATTAAAAGTTTCAGGGGTGAATGAGTTAATAATTTGTTTTATCTGTATCAAGTTATTTGGTGTCTGATCAAACACTAAGTTATTTGGTGTCTGATCAAGCTCCAGCCTGTTTGCAGTTGACATCAGTTCTGTGAGTGAACTTGCCTTCGGCCGGAAGCCCTGCTGGCTACTAAACTTGGTCCTCTGCTTTCCAGAAGATTCGCCCTCAGTTCTTGGACTTCCATCTGAAGAACAAAATATAACTCTTTGACTGCCAAGTAACTCTTTAACTGCTAAGTAAATTTGTTGCCTGCAACAATTGTCATCTTATACTGATATCAATTTTTTTCTTTTAAAAATAAGAGTCAGACTGTCAAACAGCTATGTTTTAAGAATAACTTTACTCATTTTATGAGAAATTTATATTGATGATTATACATGTTAACCTTATAAACAGTTGTTTTTTCAATTGTCCCTTGTAACTAATTACATGTATTAGAAATTTTGTACATATTAACTATAATAATATAAAAATATGGGTTCCTTGGAGCATGTGTGTCACCTGCCAGAAAGCATCAGTATAACATTCTCTTACCATAATAAAAGAAGTTTCATTTCAAAATCTTCAGTAAAACAGAAGAAATCTGCATGAAAAAAAATTTTGAAAAGGGGAATAACTCTCACAATATTGATACAAGAGTTATGACCCTTGTGCAATACACTTCCACTTGTCAAGCTTTTTCCATAGATGAATTTTCATCTTAAAAGTTTCAGTAGAACAGGAGTTCTGCTTTACTTTCAGCCTGCTATAAGCTACCACCTGCTAGAATAAAGAAAATATTTCTTTTGATAAATATTCATGACTGTATAAATTGAAACTATTTTCCTCAGGAGAAAAGGCTAAAGGGTTTAAAAATGCATATTTATGAAGTTATAGAGGATAAAAAAAAATTTCAGTATAAGATAGAAATTTAATCCATTGAGTGAACATTAGACGTTATATTTTCACGAGTGGCGAAGCCACGAGTGAAAATATAACAGTCTGATGTTCACGTAATGGATTAAATTCGATCTTATACTGAAAAGATACAATTATTCTATTTATTTATGCTTTTAAGCCACTTTTTAAACGAAATTGTTCGACAATTGTGAAAGCGAAAGTTCATTATTTACCCCGTGTTGAGCCCCAAGTTTACATCGAACTCATTAACGAAAGTTTCCCGTACGATGACGTCACTTATTTATTGATTTGACGTCATCCGAATTACGTCGTTGCTCCCGATTTTAGATTCGTGTTCTTCCGTTGAGTGGTTCGCGACAAATCGGACTGCCGGAATTTAACGATAAGACACGATTGACTACGATTTTTGGGGAGCCCTACGGGGAAAACGGCGATTGGTGATAATCCACTGCAGTGGATTACCAAGTGATAATCCACTGCTATTTTCCGGTAATCCACCGAAAAGCATAAATAAAATGGGTTAAACACAGGAAAAGGGTTATTTACAACTATGCAAATTGCTATTGAGACAACTGAAAGTCTCATTCATGTTCAATTCTTAGGTTTGTAACTGATTTTATATTTACCTTTGTCTACAATGGGAACATTTGGACTGTTCTGGGCTGAAGTACTCACAGTACTACTACTAGGTGAGCTGAAGCAGCTGCCCACCTCTGAGGCTGTATCTGTACTCTCACTGCTTGGCCCTGGCGATGTGGAAAACTTTGTCTCTATCGTCAGAGGCTGAGTAACATCTGTAGAGCCGGATGTCGTCACTACTGATGTGCCTTCTACTATGCTTGAAACACCATTCTTTCTTTCTACTGTCACTGCCATATCTGAATCTGTGTATTTAATCTGAGTAGTGTCACCCTTCTCTGTCTTTAGTTCACCCTTGATTGAGGTAACATCACCGCCACCCACTTCAACAATACTGCCTACCTCCATAGGCTCTAGCTTGATTACAGTTTCTGATTTGCCCACACTGGTAGTCAGATTAACTGATACGCCATGTTTTCTTTCTTTTATCATACTATCACCTGCAGCTTTCTGTTCATATAGTGGAGAGTTTGAGGTTTGACTGCCTATGCTCTCGGTAAGGGTAGGTGTTATACTTGTGTCTATGTCTATACTCTCACCACGCTTTCTTACAGCAGCTAAACACTTCTCCTTCTCCGCAAGGGTGATACTGGGACCTGTTACTTTAATCATCTGAAAACAAAAACATCAACATCAAACCACTCGTTTCTTTAACCTTTCCCTTCATACTTTCACATTGTATTTCAATGTTGAGATCAGTCAGCCCTGAATCTTCAAAATGAACATGTCTACTTTTGAATTAAAGCCAGTCCATATTTCAAGTACATATACCATATCTAGGGTTGTTTATTACAAGGTATAGCAAACTAATTATGGTGCAGGCACTGATAGGAATACAGTGAAACCCCTACCCGAATTCTCTCTAAACCGGACAACAACTTTGGTCCCGTTGCCAACCGATTTTTACGCCTTTTATTCATTCCTTCACTGAAGAAAATACATTCATGAACATATATCATCAGAAATATTTTCTATATTCTAGCAGATGATAGCTAAAAGCAGGTTGAAAGTAAAGCAGAATGCGCCTTAAGGCGCATTCTGCTTTACTTTCAACCTGCTTTAAGTGATCAGTACCTTCCATACTAGAAACAAGGTATGGGTAAAAAACCCTCTAAACCGGAAACCCCTCTAAACCGGACATTTATTTTGTTCCCTTACATGTCCGGTTTAGAGGGGTTTCACTGTAGATAGAAATGCCTTTTCATGCTTAAATTATAACCTAATACATGGTCCATCTGAAAATAAATATATACATGGTCCATCTGAAAATAAATATTATGTTAACCATTTCGCCACAGCTTGTTTTCAGTATTTAAGACAGATGGTTGCCTAAAGCAGACTGAAAGTAAAGCACAATGTTCCTTAAGTTAAGCATTCTGCTTATTTTCAGCCTGCTTTAAGCTATCAACTTCATGCATATAGAAAATATTTATTATTGCGCGTATTCATCACTGTATAACGTGAAACTATTTTCTTTAACATGCTAGCGTCAGATATATCCTACAGAGATAACCTTCAAAAACAGTTCACATCCTGAAGAGATGCTGCATAATGTGGCGTCTCATCAGGATCCAAACTGTTTTGACACTCTGGCCAGGCTATTTTGAAAAGAAATTTTGAAAAATCTATTTAGCAAACGACAAAATTTATATTGCAGACGAATGTATTACCCAGCATGCAAAGAGTTTTAAGGCATACAAAGATCTATCTATTCACATAGCACAAAGTACATGTATACACATGTATTTTCAAACAAGTTATGGGGGAAATAGGTAAGAATATAATTGTAAGTTTGACTACTGTTTGAACTAGTATAACCCAGCAGTGTATCAATGTGGACGATGTCAGGAAAGTTGAGTTGAACCAATGTTATTTTATACAGATAAAACATCAAAATGGGCAATTTAAACCTTACACAATAACACCCCTCTATTGCAACCACTAAAGCAGTTTAGTTGTCGGTGTTTAAGCCATTGAACAGTATTTGTTCAGGGTACATTTGTTTTATGCAGCAGTGTATACCGAGGTCAGAGAGTTCCCAATACATTGTACAAGAGCTCTCATAGCAGGGTCTGCACTGTTTGGCGTTTTTTGCAATATTTGTCAAATTAATCTAACCAGTCAAACATGGACTAGATTAAATTGGAAACTGGCATAGTTCATTTGAAGTTTCAAGGGTCAACGAGTTAAATCAGGAGTCGGCTTAAAGGAATAGTAAGTCAGAAAGCTCCAGCTTTAAAAGCTCTGTCAGATATAATACCAACAGATTGTCTTGTATTTAATAGTTGTAATAGAGGGACTTGACTGTATTCTTGTTTTCTTACATCAATTTATTTTTGTTTCATCCTTAACCCTTTGAACCCTAGTCCCGCATATAGGCGTCCTTTTTAAACAGTGTACATGTGAATAGTACACCTGGCCTGTGCAAACAGTGAAGACCCAGATCAGAGGGCTCCTAAAGGAGCCCTCTGATCAGGGTCTTCACTGTTTGTCATAATGCCCAAAATTGACAAAAACAACCCATAAAAGTCTGAAATGGACTAGACTCTAATCAAAACTGGAATTGTCCATTGAAAGTTTCAGGGAGGAAAGAGTTAATCAATATGTTGTGCACAAATATTGTGTTCAATAACCGATTGCCCCATTAATACGCCTTTATGCATATCATTTATTCCTCCATTTAAGAAAATATTGTAAATTTATACATTCATGAATATACACAATCACAAATGTTTATATTTCCAAGCAGATGATAGCTTAAAGCAGGCTTAAGGCACACTCTGCTTTACTTTCAACTTGCTTTAAGCAGTCACCTCTCTTTAATACTAGAAACAATTATTGGGTAATGGGATAATAGAAAATGCTATATATGCAAACTTGTATTATGCATACAATGAAATAAAAAAAAGCATCGCAATCTTATAAAGAATTCTGTGTCTTGCCAAGACATTGAAGCAAGAGTGAGGCTAAGGCAATGCAACAAGAAATAGCGTAAACATGTTAAACTTAAATGGAGCTAAATCTAAAGGTTGTGATGCCATGGCAACACAGACTTCATCCCTGACAGAAAGACAATACCTTAGTTTTGCCTCTGTGCCATCAATCAATCTTATAGTGAGACACATGTCGTACAAGGGTAAAAAAGAAAACTCCCAAAAGGATGATTATGTCCTGCATCACGCCTTTATGAGGCATTTTATTTAATTCCCTGTATTTTGGTATCAACTTACTGCTTTAAAACCAAACTAATGTTTAACTTTCTTCTGCTATTAATCCATTACCCCATAGCCTGTTTCTAGTTTTAAAGACATGTGACCACTTAAAGCAGATTGAAAGTAAAGCAGAATGCGCCTAAAGGCACATCCTGCTTTACTTTCAACCTGCTTTAAGCTACCAACTTCTAGGATAGAGAAGATATTTCTTACAGTACATATTCTTGCCTGTATAAAAGAACAATTTTCTTCAGTGGCAGAGTAAATTAAAAGTGTACAATGGTGGATTTATGGGTGTAAACTACCGGTAATGGGTTAACATTAGTTGATGCTTTCCTAAAGGAGCTGCCTGATTAGGGTCTGTACTGTTTGTTATAGAACCTCTCTGACACAAGTCTGCACCTTTTCCTAGTGATTTCTTTCCTTATCTTATAAGTCAATATAATTATTATAGTGCAGATGAAATTATATTCATAGTTGGAAGATTCTTTTTTTTATGAATATTCATCAAGAGACTCATTATCCCCTGAGACTTCCAATGAGCAATTCCAGTTTTCAATAAAGGCTGCTCCATTTTAGACTATTTAGGTGTGTTTTTTTATTTTTATTATAGTATATTACAAAGTGACAAACTGTAAAGTCCCTGATTAGAGGGCTCCTGCAGGAGCCCTCTAATCAGGACTTCACTGTTTGCATTAGACAAGTGTACTCTTTACAGGTATACTTTTGGTAGAGGCCGCATATATGCGTCACTGGGGCTCAATGAGTTAAGTAGTCATTCTTTGATAAAGCATGGAGATCTTTAAAGACAAGTGAGTGATTACTTCAGAACCTTTAGTAGCCATTTACTTTACTTTTGTCCTGCATTGAACTCCCAGTTGTTTGATGGTAACAATAGTACTTTGAGAGACATTTTCTGTCAACTTTGGGCTAATTGAATGTCCCAGAGAGAGGGAAGAGGATACAGAGAAACCTGGGCGATGCCACAGGTACCTGACCTTTAAAAATTGTTTTCCATTTTATAGTCTATACTTTTAGCACAGGAAAATCATGGCAATGTCCCTATGGGTGATGCCCTTCTCTTATTCAATACAGCCCTCAGTTCTTTGGCAAGCTCAATGTATAGCCCTGATACAAGTCTCATTTGAAGAACATGATCCAACAGGGGATCAAACTCATGACTCCTAGAATGACAGTCTAGGGCTTTACCACTAGACTGCTGCCCATTGTTAAAGATAGAAATTACCATGTAAAACTAGAATTTGGAATAAAGATATCATTTAAAATTACAGTATAATCTATGGAAATCAGACTCCTGAACTCGTTGCACACTAGTACTGAAATGAGGATTACCTTTGCAGACAGTTTTGATCCAGATGGCACATCATTGTTGTATCATCAGAATCCAAACTGTTTGCCATTCTATGATTAATGGGGTAACTATTCTTTCCACAGTCAAAGGTGCAAATCCCCTACATCCAACTGTGTTAAGGCAGGTGATTGCTTTAAGCAAAATGACAGTAAAAAAGAAAGCTCCTACTAGAGTTTTAAAATGTATTCAAGACCAACACTGAGTATTAACTTTAGGTAGCATGTGTATACAGAAGGGGAGGCTTCTGTGGAGAAAATGGTTAACCCATTAACCCATAAATACGCCTTTTTATGCATTTATTATATTTATCCACTGAAGAATATAGTTCCAATTTATACATACATGAATATGTATTATAAGAATTTTTTTTTATATTCTTGCAGGAGGTAGCTTTAAGCACACTGAAAGTAAAGCAGAATGCCCCCTAAGGCGCATTCTGCTTTACTTTCAACCTGCTTTAAGTAGCAACTTGTTTTCAAAACTAGAAAAAGGCTATGGGGTAAAGGTTTAATAAACTGGGGACATGCTGCTATATGGCTATCATATGGTAAGCAAATAAATCGTATTTAATGCCAGTTGAAAAGATTACTGGCTGGCTTTGGCATAGGTACTGACAAATTAATAAGCTCCTACAAAGCTTTCTGCTTTTTTTCTGCTAAATAAGCTCCTACAGAGCTTTCTGCATTTCTTTTGAACTTAATTTTGCAGTCACCAGCTTTTCAAACTTCCCAAGTAGTTTACTGTTTTCTTTTCAGCCAGTTTTAAGCATTCAGCAACTATATGTAGGACAAGTAATGCAGAAAGCGCAAACAGGAGCTTTCTGTATTACTTTTGTCCGGTATCAAGCTTGAATTTCAAGATTGTTATACATGTACCTCTTTATTCATTGATCTCTTAACCCTTTACTCAATAGCCTGTTTCTAGTATTGAAGACAGGTGACCATTTTAAGCAGGTTGTGGTAAAGCAGAATGCATCTTATGGAGTATTCTACTTAACTTTCAGCCTGCTTTAAGCTACCATTTGCTAGGATATAAAAAAATTATCTTATGTTGCACATTCATTACTGTTTCAATTGGAACTATTCTCTTGTGTGGAGGAAAAATTAACCCTTAGCCTGCCACTCACGACTATAGCTCCATATGCAAACAGCGTGGATCCGGATGAGACGCAGAGTAACTCGGCGTCTCATCCGGATCCAAGCTGTTTGACACTCGGACAACATTTTCAGCAATTTTGAGCAACTTTGAAGCACTTTGAAACTTGAAGCAGACGAGAAATATAGCAGACGACAATTTATTTGGCGGGCTAAGGGTTAAATGTTATAAAATGAGTATCTATTGAGTAATGCATAAAAAGGCATATCAATGGAGTAAAGGGTTACAACAAGTAATGCAAAAAGCTCCTAAAGAATGGTCACAAATTCTAAACACAAGTATGAGCATATATCTCAACTACTGATTTGGAGGCAGAGGTGGTGATGGTGAAAAGAGGGCTACAGAAAGAACAGAAGTCAGTGAGTTGGGGATATTGATATATAAGGCTTCAGGTAAGAGGGAGTAAACTGAACAAAGTCCAACATTTTTTCATTTATTTCAGCACCAAATCATATGATGTTACTACTCATTAGAATCGTCTCATAGAGACGATTCTAATGAGTAGTGACACCATAGGATTTAATGCAGAAATAAAGATTTAAGATTTTGAAATACTCCCTTGATCTGGAGCCCTGTATATACAGTCCTGTCTTGATAACTCAAACTTGCTTTACTAATTCAAAGCCAAATAGAATCTTTTAATTTAACTGTTCACCACCATAATATTGTCTGGTTTAACCTATTACCCAATAAATACATCTTTTTACACTTTTGATTTATTCCTCCGCAACAGAAATTAATTCCACTACATGTACATGTATATAAAGACATGAATATGCACAATAAGAAATAAAGTCTATATCCCAGCAGATTATATCAGGCTGAAAGTAAACCAGAATGTGCCTTAAGATGCATTCTGCAATACTTTCCACCTATTTTAAGTGTTTTCCGGTTTTAAAAACTAGAAACAGGCTAGAAGGTTAATGATTTAATTTTTTTTTCAAAGTCAGATTTCGGGGGGTATAAATGAAGATATATCAATATGTGTCCTAAACAGTTTGGATACTGATCAGGCACCTTGTAATGCAGCATCTGATCAGGATCCAAACTGTTTGCAAAGTCAACTTTAGTCACATATGGTGGTGAAAGGGTTTACTCAAACTTAACCGTATAATTTCAATGATAATATCTGACCTAGGTTTTTACTTTAAAATACAGTAAAACTTCCCTATTATGCCCAATAAAATGAAGGTTAATTTATTGTATAAAAGCAGGTGACAGCTTCAAGCAAGGTGAAAGTAAAACAGAAAGCTCCAAAAGGAGCTTTCTGTAACTGTCACATTGCTTTTAGCAGTCACCTGTCTCAAATACCTAATATTTAACACAATTTAGTGGTCGTACTAGAGAGGTTTTACTGTACATGAAAGTCTGACTTAATCCATTCATAGCTCTTATTATTGGTGTGTCAGACAATTAGTTGCACAGTGTAGGCTGAATGTTATCCAGAACCGTGTGACTTTCTGCTTTATTTTTTTTATCAGGAATTGGGAGATCTTTCCTATAGATCTTTGTCAGAAATGGGCAGTAGCATGGCAAGGCATTTCTATGAGAAATATGTAAAGGCATGAATTGCCATGATGACAAAGAATGGGTTAACTCTTTGAACCCTAGTCATGCATATATGCATAATCCTTAAGGAGCCCTCTGATCAGGGTCTACACTGTCACATATTTGTTGACATATTTTGTAAAAATCAACCCTATAAAGGCAACAATGAACAATACTAAATTGAAAACTAGAATTGTCCATTTAGGGTTTCAGGTATGAATGGGTTAAGCAAATTTCAAGTTATCAAACTGTAACTGTAGAAACTTTTCTAATTTCAATTTTAGCACATTTTGGTTAACCCATTACAGTACTGAACCTTATTAAATTAAATTGATAATCGCAAGCGAATTGCTATCGAATTGCCATCGAATCGCGCACTTCAAAAAACAAATCCTACGTTTGAATATATATTTACGCAAATTTTCCGAAGCGGTTGTGACAAAAATGGAATCGAAAAAAGTAACGAAGGCATATTTGCGAACATTTGTGAGATACACCATTCAAGAAAACTTACCCGAGGGTAAAGTTAGTATTTTGAATCGCAAGCGAATTGCCATCAAATTGCAAGCGAATTGCAAGCGAATCGCAAAAATTGTTAATTTAATAAGATTCAGTACTGTACTCCATAAATATGCGTTTTAATGCCTTTAATATATTCCTCCATTGAAGAAAAAAGTTTTACTTTATACTGTCATGAATATACACCATTATTTATACTTTCCATATCCTAGTAGATGGTAACTTAAAGCTGGCTGAAATTAAACTAATGTGTGCCTTAAAGGCCCATTCTGCTTTACTTTCAAACTCCTTTTAGTGGTCACCTGTCTTCAAAACTAGAAACAGGCTATGGAATAAATGGTTCACTCATTGAGCCCTAACGACGCATATATGCATCCTTTACCAAAAGTATACATATGAAGAGAACACTTGTCTTATGTACACAGTGAAGTCGCTGATTAGAGGGTTCCTGCAGGAGCCCTCTAATCAGGGACTTCACTGTTTGTCATTGTGCAATATATTATAAAAAATACACCATAAATAGTCTACAATGGACCAGTATTTATTGGAAACTGGAATTGTCCATATGAAGTTTCAGGGGATAATGAGTTAAGACAGTGTGAGTTATCGAGACTGGACTCTTGGTGATAGAAGCACTGTACAAGGCAAAGAATGCATCAGACAATACGGAGAGTTGGGGGACATCGAGAAAACACACCCTACAGGTAGAAACAAAACAACATTTACAAGCCATCAAACTGATACCTTGACAGGTGTTCCAAGGAGCTTGGGAACAAAAACAAGAACTTAACAATTGAATTGTCACATTTAAAACTATTGATGTTTGTACATTTTGTTGCCAAATTGTTGGCACAATAAATAGTTTTTTATATTTATCTTGCATATCTTCTCTATGATTATTTTATTAACTGAATAAGAAGTATATACCAGTAAGTCACTTATCCCTTTCCCCCGTAGAAGGGTGTTTAAAGTGCATTCAATTTATTCATCTACTGTAGGAAATAGTACCACTTTACATTCATGGACATGTACCATAAGAAATAGTGGCTATGCCCTAGCAGATGGAGCTTAAAGCAAGCTGAAAGTACAGCAGAATGTGCCTTAAGATGCATTCTGCTTTACATTCAAACTGCTTTAAGTAGTCTTCAACACTAGAAACAGGCTATTGGGCAAAGTTGTCAGAGTTCCACAAATACTAAAATATGTATGTCTATCAAACACTATGTTTTAACTATTCATAAGAATCTTCTCTTTGATGAGATAATTCTAGTGAGAAGTCATAACAAAAGGTTTGGGTTTGTTTGTCAGTTTATGCTATCTATTGGCTAATCTGACGCCCCAGAGAGAGGGTAGCAGATACAGAAAACCTGTGGTCTATGCCCTACTCTTATTATTGACAGTGTTCCCTGGGTTATTTTTGGATCACTTCCGCCAGTAAGGTTTGGGGGAATCAAAATTGAGAAATATTAAGTAAACTTTCTCTTACAAGGAGAGACAAACAGACATTGATAGAGAGAGAAACAGAGAGAGGTAGAGGGAGGGAGACGACACAGACAGACAGACACACAGACTGTGTCACTCTGAACTGCAGGTGATATCATTTGTTGCATTATTTATAAACTAGAGCTATCATTCAAGATGATTTATACCAAAACCACTACATCTGACCACAGAAACAGATGTAAGAAATCTAGATTATTAGATACAATTACATGTGCATACCAAAGTACTCTGAAATAAATGAAATTGGAAATACCATTAAATTTTGTAAGCACATATCCCAAAACTATTAAGCTAATGCATCTGTGGACCAAATTTAAGCAATATATTTTAAATTTATATGTAGTTATTAACCCTTAGCCTGCCAGTCACGACTATAGCTCCATATGCAAACAGCTTGGATCCAGATGAGACGCCGAGTAACTCGGCGTCTCATCCGGATCCAAGCTGTTTGACACTCGGACAACATTTTCAGCAATTTTGAGCAACTTTGAAGCACTTTGAAACTTGAAGCAGACGAGAAGTATAGCAGACGACAATTTATTTGGCGGGCTAAGGGTTAATAGAAGTAGAATGCAAAGATTAGGACCCTTTTACAAGATCTACATCAAAACTGTTTTTGGTAAACTAATACTTAACATCTTTCACACCATGCATGACTTGTGAGTTAACCTGTACTTGCAAATAATTTGAATTCAGATCGGATGCCAATGATTCATCAACTGTATTCAGATTTCTTCCAATTAAACCTTTTTACTCCATAGCCTGCTTCTAGTTTTGAATACAGGTGATGACTTACAGCAGGCTTAAAGTGAAGCAGAATAAGCCTTTAAGGCACATTCTACTTTACTTTCAACCTGCTTTAAGCTACAATCTGCCAGGATATTGGAACTTTTTCTTATGTTACACATTCATTGATGTATGAAATGAACCTAATTAATTTTTAGTGGAGGAATTAATGAAATGTGGAAAAATATGTATCTATGGAGAAATGGGTTAAGACCATTTAAGTGCAGGATTTTTTGCAGATGACAAGTGTAAAGCAGATGATAGAAAGGCTGTGTGGGTTAACACTTCCGTTCCCCATTTCAAAGGATTTACCCTCTCAAAACTCAATGGCCATTGATTAAAAAAACAGGTGACAACACTTGCTGGAGCTTTCTACTTTACTTTCATAATGCTTTCAGCTCCCACCTAACTTGAACCCCATAAGTGTGAAAATTCAACTATATGTAGGAATAGGTGGTGGTGTACTAACAATCATTTTTGAAGAAAAGAGTTACATGGCCTTTAACCCATTACTCCATAAATACGCCTTTTTACACCTTTGATTTAATCTTCCACTAAAGAAAGTAGTTCAACTTTATACACAGTCATGAATATAATCCATAAGAAATGTTTCAAATATCCTAGCAGAATGTAGCTTAAAGTTGGTGGTCACCTGTGACTGTCTTCAAACTATAACTTGGCTTGTCTTAACCCATTACCCAATAAATACACCTTTTTACGCCTTTAATTTATTCATCCACTGAAAAAAATAGTTCCAATTTATACTGTTACAAATAAGTTTCATAAGAAATATCTTCTATATTCTAGCAGATAACAGCTTAAAGCAGGCTGAGAGTAAAGCAGAATGCTCCTTAAGGAGCATTCTGCTTTACTTTCAACCTGCTTTAAGTCGTCAACTATTTTCAAAAATAGAAACAGGCTATGAGGTAGTGGGTTAACTAGAACTAGGCTATGATTAATGGATTAAGAAACGACTGTGCTTTGCATGTTGAGGGTACAAACCTGTTGTAGAGCTTCCAGAACAATGTGCCTGTTTGTTTTCAATGTGCTCAGCTTGTGCTCATATAAGCTAACCTTGTCTGGAACCACAGCCATCAGGTTGTAGCGAATGTCATGGTATGGCTCACTGATAGAAACAAAAATTAATACATGTACAGTAAAACCCCTCTATTACGAACACTTATATGTGTAAATTATTAGGTGTTTATGACAGGTGACTGCTTAAAACAAGGTGACAGTAAAACAGAAAGCTGCCACCTTGTTTTAAGCTGTCACCTGTCTTTTATACAATCAATTAGCCTTCATTTTAAGTGGTCATAATAGTGTGGTTTTACTGTACTTATACAGTCAAAGCTCCATAGCTCACACTCACTTAAGTTGAAATTACACATATTAAGTAGTCATATATTAACTTTGAAATACTGGTGTGTTCGCCTTAAGGGAACTTGAGATATCGAATTTTGTATTTGATTTGCGTCTATTTCTGCCAACTTTGGGCAAATTGGATGTCCCAGACAAAGGGAAGTGGATACAGAGGGACCAAGGTGAAACCTTTCTCTTTTTAAATACAGCCCTCTGCTTTTTTTGCATCCTCAGTGTATAGCACTAATACATGGGACCTTGATTTAAAGTCTCATCTGAAGGACATGGTCTGGCAGGGAATTTCAATAGAAGAAATATGGGTAAGTTCGACCTACATGTGTTTGATTATCCAGGTTTTATTGTATAATGTAACATTCAGTGACTCAAATGACACCCTTTCCTATTTCAAATACACTTAATGCAGAACAATAAAATTAGGAACGTGTTTCTTTAAAATGTTGATTTTTTTAATTTAATCTGAGAGAGAAAATCGAGGGCTTAGTGCAAAACTATTGTAACTCCTTCACAATTGTGAAGGAGTTACAATAGTTTTGCACCAAGCCCTCGAAATAGTCATAGATCATCAGATCAGGAATAATTTATAGAAAACTGCATTCAACAGATGCTCATTCCCCCCGTAGTGTCCTTGTCTATATACACGAAATCTTTGCCAAGTCCTAATTAGGACAATGCCAAGGTCAAATCAAGGTTGGGTGATATGGGTGGATTAGGAATGTTAAAAACAACAACAACTGTTTAAATATCAAGGCATTATGGTGAACAGTACTGCTGCTAGAAGAAACAGTAAAATCTGATTGATCCCGAACGCACAGATGGACACACACAAACAGAACAATCTATAGATGCAGGGAGATCAAAAGAGAACAAGAGCCCTTCCCCCACCAAAGTCCTTTTTAACACATTGACTTATTTCTTAACCCTTTCCCCTATAGAAGCGACTTTTAGCGTATTTAATTTATTCCTCCACTGAAGAAAATAGTTCCAGTACCTCATGAACAATTACCATAACAAATATTTTATATAGCCTAGTAGATGGTAGTTTAAAGCAGGCTGAAAGTAAAGCAGAATGTGCCTTTAGGCACATTCTGCTTTACTGTCAACCTGCTTTAAGTGATCGCCTGTATTTAATGTTATAAACAGGTTATTGGGTAAAGGGTTAAAGAGTTGCATTTTCATATTCTACAATGCCCAGTCAAAGAGCCATATCAATTTGTTCTTGCATCCTAACAGGTGAATGCTTATAGCAGGCTGACTGTAAAGCAGAAAGCTCCTAAACATGTATTCTGCTTTACTTGAATACGTTCAGCCTCCTTTACACAACCACCTGTCTTAAACATTGAAACAAGCTATGATGGATGAATGGGATAGCATATATTAGAAAATACAAAGAAAAACATGTAAGTAAACACTTACCCTCCTGTGGCCATGCCTAGTCGCTCTGATATCACTCGACGGAATTTCTCTGTCCAATCTTCTGTTGAATCCCATGGCCCTAAAAGTATGAAACATATAAATATGAAAATATAGAAGACTGACAAGAAAAAACCCGGCTGGAATGTTACTTTGGTGTCACATATCATTGACTAGTTTCGTCCTTGTTTGGACTCATCAGAATGAATGAGATGTACCATTGTGGCATCTCACTTTTATACCTGAGGGTTGCTACCATGTGACCTTTGTTTGGCATCATGGTTTCTAAGCATGTGTTATTTACACAGCTTTTGATATAAATATGATTTGAGTTTTGCGGCACTGTGGCAAAATGGAGCGTCAATGTGCATAATGATGTATGTTGCAAATGCATGAGTTCTAAAACTCTACACTGGTGGCAGCGGGTGTGCATTCTATTCTTCCCCAATTCCACTGGGGGCTGAAACATATAATATATGTTGCCAATACAGCCAAACCTCTGAACTGTGTACAAAACTTTATTGGTGTCAAACACTTTTTAATGTGAAGATTCACATAGGATTAATCACCTGTAAAGCAGGGAAACAATAATGCAGACAACTCCTAAAGAAGCTTTCTGCACTTAACTCTTACCATGCTAGTGGCGGATATGTGCCACATTGATTACCTTTGCAAATAGTTTGGATCCACATGAGACGCCGCACAATGCGGCGTCTCATCAGGATCTAAACGGTTTGACACTCTGACCCTGTCTTAAAAGGAAAATGTGAAACTTCTATATTCAAAACAGTAGCAGACAACAAATTCTATTGCAGACGAAAAATTCCCAGCATTCAAAGGCCAATGTTGTCCAGGGTCCATGCTTATAATGCGTTTGAGCTGAGTCTTAAATCATTCTCAAGCATTTCATTGGTCAGATGCTTGAGAACGAACTAAGACTCAACTTAAACGCTTTATAAGCATTGGGCCAGTCCTGCATACAGCTGCTCACTGTCTTAATGACTGCCAAATCAACTTCTTTGGAAAGGTCCACAATCCATTTAATTTAACAAAAAGGATGTTTTTGCCTAGTCTGGAATGATTTGGTTTTCAAGTTGTTAAAAAATAAGCGTATTTTTCAGTTTTGAAGGATGATGACCGCTAGCAGTCTTGATTTACTTGCATCTAGGTTTAAGCTATTATCAAACATCATCAATGGTTTTTGGATTTGTTATGATTCTATGTGGCTTTAACAGTATTTCAGTCATATCATGACGTTTTTTATCACTGATCAGTCAGTTTGCGTAACTTAAGGGGTTTGGTGTAATGCTATAGAAGATATACAAGCAATCAACAACTACAATGTATGTGTATGTAAAAACTACATGTATGTATTTCAGTAAACATCTATACTAAGAAGGCACATTTTGGTTTCTTTATGATCCAGTAAATTCTTCACAAAACTTTGAGGCAGCTATCTTTTAACCACTAGCCACTGTTTTATAACTGACATACCCTCAAACAGATATTAAGTTGCCACTTTAATTGGATATATTTATCCCCTATATGACAGGAGGCAGCATAATGCAGGACATAAGTACTGCAGCGAGCTCAAACAGGAGCTTCCTTATTCCTTTTGTCTTGCATCAACCCTTTACTCCATAAATACACCTTTTAACCCATTAATACGCCTTTTTACTTGTTTAATTTATTCCTTCTGCTTTACTTTCAACCTCCTATAAGTGGTCAGCTGTCTTGAAAGTGAAGAAACAGGCAATAGAGTAAAGGTCTAAGTGGTTGCATGTCCCTAAAGATTTCTTAGGAATAATTTCAGCTGTTGCTCAATACAGGTACGATTGTATAGCATTACCATGATCTATGGGGTAGGGCTTTAACCCATCAAGCTCAAACAGTCGGCCATGGATGGGCACATAGCTGACAAAATGAAATGCCTCCATAGTCCGCACAGTCATGCCTTGCTGTTTCTCTGGCAAGTGGGACAACTCTCGCCTGAAATTGAAAATGTGGTTCAAGGAAATCTAAACAATTTTTTTTTAACATTTCCAAAACTAATGTTCAGTATTGATTCTAATCAGATATCTTTAAACACAGAAAACTGCCTGATGCTGGATAATAATGCAAAAAGTTCCTGAAGTACCTTTCTGTATTACTATTGTCCTGCAGTAGTTGGCAGGGCATTGCCCTAAGCCTGGATTATTATAAAGCTAAAGCCTGTGTTAAAAGACTGTCCATTCATAAATGTCTTCTTAATACAGATTTGACCATGTCAGTATTTATTGTTGGTTGGTTCCTAGATTCCGGTTTGGGCCTCTCAAATTGTTTATCTTTATAGTAGAGATGGCCCGAGAAATACAACTTAGATCAAATAAAGTACCAAGTAATTCTTACAGTTCTAATGATATTTCAGGTGTTAAATCTAAGCATTGCTGCAGACAATACAGTTTGCAGACAAACATTTCAAAGTCGGCTAAAGGTGTATCTGTACATTTGTACAGTAGAACCCCTCTATTACGACCACTGAATAGAAGGCCAATTGTCTGTATCAAGGACAAGTGACAGCTTAAAGCAATGTGAAAGTGAAACGGTTCTACTGTATTAATACTGTCTACTAGTAAAATAGCTCCCTACCTTGCATGGCTGTTGTGTGCTCTGGCCAACTCCGGCATATTTCCAATGGCATATCCCTTGTTCTACACATGAAATAAACCATGAGTATACAACATTACAGCATATTTAGTTAACTTGTTCACTCCTGAAACTTTTAATGGACAATTCTAGTTTCCAATTAAGTCAAGTTCATATTTTGGCTATTTAAGGTGTGATTTGTTCTTTGTTGCAATTCATATTACAAAATGACAAACAGTGCAGACGTTGATCAGAGGTCTTCTGAAGGAGCACTCAGATCTGGGTCTACACTGTTTGTATATAATGACAAGTTTATTCTACACTGTTTTGTAAAGAATGAATATACTTATTGCTAGGGTTCAATGAGCTATGGTAAAATACTTTATTACACCTCACTTTGAGTTACAATGTTAAATTCCCATAGACCTACAGTTAACATTTTGCATGTTTTTTTACATCTATCCAAAATATACTGTCACTCTTTATGATATTCTTTTTGTGACGTCACTCTAAAGGACATTACTTTTTTTCTCCGTCCGAAAACGTACTGTCAGCATTGACATGAAAATCGCTATTGGCGATATTAGAACGTTTTAAAAAGTGGTAACTTCTAATCAACTTTTGGCATTTTCTGTACAAGTTGCTTCCTTTTGTCCATTCCTTAACGATTTGCCACCATTTCGGAAGAGGATATTTGCCACCTAGACAATGTAAAGACGCTGTTTCTTCAATTTACTTATCATAACGTTCTTCTATCTTTCTCGTAATATAGTAAACAATGTGACGTCGTACTGGGCGATGTCATTTCCCGCAATAAGTACATCTCCGCGGTAAATTGGTATTCACCACACATTTTATAAAATACGAATGAGACGATTCCAAAGCCAGGGTTGATAAGCTCGGTGTAATAAAATAAATATTAGATGTCAGTTTGCGTGACATTCAAATTGTCAACCCTCGAAAACAAGAATGTCACCCTCGGCTACGCCTCGGGGTGACATGCTGTTTCTCGGGTTGACAATTTGAATGTCACGCAAACTGCCATCTAATATTTATATATTATTATATGCCTTCTTACGATATCCAGTGTTTCCGCGTGTATCTGCACAGTAAAATACAAGAGTCTGTATCAGCAATTTTGTATTTTACTCAAACCTCGTTTTAGATTAAGGGTGACGTCATTCACTACATGTACAAGTTCTATGTTATTCTTTGTGGCATACAATAATTCTTGTTCTGCTTCAAATAACTTATGCTTCTGGATGAAAAATGATTTAAACAACTTTTTTTATGTATATTCAATGCATATAATAAACACATCACCAGTTGACAGTGCGCTACAGTGTGTTGTATTTAGCTCTTTGCGTTTTTGGAGGAAACAACCGATCAGACTCGCACCAAGGCGCTCGTCATATCGTCTATTCTGCCCAAAACGTCTCAAGCTAAATACATCACCCTGTATGGCACTGTCAACAGGTGATGTGTATTTCTAATCTCTCAGTCTGAGCGCCAATCCTATGGAGACTATCTTACCTCTGGATTCATATTCTTGCAGTAGTCTTTCAGTTGGGAGATTGTTTCCCCCAAGTTCACCTTCTCACAGTTCAGTAGGACGCTCAGTAAGGCGTGAGTAGCACATGAGTTTGGGATCATCTAAATCATGTAAAATACACATACAGTATTTATTCAAATAAATGCCCTGCAAAAGCTATACAACACACCAATTGGGGCTAGCATTAACCCTTAGCCCGCCAAATAAATTGTCGTCTGCTATATTTCTCGTCTGCTTCAAGTTTCAAAGTGCTTCAAAGTTGCTCAAAATTGCTGAAAATGTTGTCCGAGTGTCAAACAGCTTTGATCCGGATGAGACGCCGAGTTACTCGGCGTCTCATCCGGATCCAAGCTGTTTGCATATGGAGCTATAGTCGTGAGTGGCAGGCTAAGGGTTAATACGTAAGTCTTCTCATCAAAGTAGCTCCCCATTCTGAAGCTGTATCAAGCTATTATTTTAAATCTTTCTTCCCTGCTGATACATGTTGATAACTCTGACAGAAAACAGTTATGATCTTGAGTAGACAGTCACACTTAGTATAACTTTAATTGTATTTAGCAGGGCTCCAGATAAGAGGGAGAGAACTGTCTTATCATATCCTAAGGTGTGACTACTCATAAGAATTGTCTCTTTGTTTCACTAGAATCATCTCTTTGTTAATCACCTTTGAGGTTGAAAGAAATGCCATCAGTGCAAGACTCAAACGGTTTTAACCCATTTCCTGTCATGAGCTCTGCTGCTAAATCTTCCATAGGAAAACTTCTAAATTGACATACAGTGACTAACGTCCATTCTAAGCATTTTGGATCCAAAGTGGACTCTTGTCATCTCATCAACCTCAGACAATAGTAAAAGTCACCAATTCAAAGGTGAAATCGTGATTACCATACAAATAGTGAATGGATTCAGATGAGAAACCGAGTAATTCAGAATCTTGTGAGGATGTAAATTGTTTGATACTCCCACACTATTTTGAGAAAACAATTTGGACATTTGTTGCAGACACAAGAATTACAGGTATAGGCTTTAGATAGCAAATGTTCAACAAGAGCCGCATGCGGCCCTAAATCGCTCACCTGGTACCCATGGAAACGGTCATGGTAATGAACCATTAATGGTAAAGTTTTCACTATAAGCCATCATTGGTAAATTCATCCCCACCCTCTGGCGGCCATGTCTATTTGAAGACAAGAGGGCCTGAAGGCCCTGATATCGCTCACCATTTGTAATGAAGCCTGATAGCTTTACCTTTGAATTTCACCCGTTTTATTCTAAATCCATTCAAGTTTGTCGACCTACTCTAGTATAGTAGAGTACATCAAAGGCAGATAACTAGAGCCTAAACAATACTGAAATGAAGCCTTTTTCTAGCATTTCAAAGTATATCAAGGGCAGGTAACTATTGCCACAATGATTAGATTTCAACAATAATTGCACTCCTTCGAGAACGTATATCTATATACTTTGTGTACAAGTATAATTAAAATCCATTGAAAACTGTAGTTGCAAGAGTGTAAACGCTGTAAAATATGGCATTTTCAGCAATTCAAAGGTAGATAACTCTTGATCTATTTGTCCGCTTTCAACCATAATCACCTTTTTTCGAACTCTTATGGTCATATACAATCTGAGCAAGTTTGAGAGAGCTTGGATAAATATTGTTGCCTCTAGAGCGTAAACACTGTTAAATATATCATTTTCAGCAATTCAAAGGTAGATAACTCTGGACCTATTGATCCGATTACAACCATAATTGAACTCATTCTAAGTCTTATAGTAATATACAATCTGAGTAAGTTTGAGAAAGATTGGATAAAATTTATGGCCTCTAGTGTGTAAACACCCTTAAATATGGCATTTTCAGCAGTTCAAAGGTAGATAACTCATGATCTTTTTGTCCAATTTCAACCAAAATCAAACTCATTCGATTTCTTATGGTTATATACAATCTGGGCAAGTTTTAGAAAGATTGGATAAATATTGTGGCCTCTAGAGTGTAAACACTGTTAAATATGGCATTTTCAGCACTTCAAAGGTAGATGACTCATGACCTATTTGTCCGATTTCAACCATAATCGAACTCATCCGAACTCTTATGGCAATATAGCATCTGAGCAAGTTTGAAAAAGATTGGATAAATATTGTGGTCTCTATAGTGTAAACACCAAAATTGTTGACGCCGCACGACACACGACGGACGACGGACATTCAAGGATTGCAAAACCTCACCCTGAGCTAGCTCAGGTGAGCTAAAAACTGGCAAAGGGTCACCCATGAATCATTATTTGTGTAAAAATATTCTTAAATCAGACCAAATATTTTCAGAGACTATGGCCCTAAATCGCTCACCTGGTACACTATGGCAAACTTGACCTATAGTGACCTAGATTATGACTGGACATGTATACCCACAATCAACCTCTAGAGTGTAAACAAGATTTTCCAATGATTTGACCTAGTGACCTAGTTTTTGACCGGACATGACCCATATTCAAACTTAACCTAGATATCAATGAGACAAACATTCTGACCAAATTTCATCAAGATCCTATGAGATCTTTTAGCCTCGAGAGTGTTCACAGGTTTTTTCTATGATTTGACCTAGTGACCTAGTTTTTGACCAGACATGACCCATATTCAAACTTGACCTAGAAATCAATGAGACAAACATTCTGACCAATTTTCATGAAGATCTATTGAAATTTGTAGTCTCTTTGCTTTGCTTTATTCGTTTTTATGTCTCTTTCCCGGGGTACTCTCTTAAGAGATCTAACCCATGGTCGGGGGAGCATTCCCTTCAGCCGGCAGGGCCTAATTGCATAGTCTAAAGTGGCTGTTTTTGAGCATCGGATGATGGTACCCAAAGAGAAATTTTGAAGTTTATTATTGTGCTAATTGCTATTTTATCCCTATATGTTAATGGTTTCCAGAACTCATGTCAGGATGAGGCAAAGGTGGTGTGGTAAGGATTGGTGGAAAGCCCCGCGCAGAAGCATCCAAGGCATCACTCGGTCAGCATCAATCGTCCAGCCTTTGAGGTCGTGCTAGGAAAATCCCAGGTATGTGCATGGCGGAGTCGGCGGTTGTGACCACGACAAAAACGGCCCTTCTTCTCTGCTGTAGTCGACGGGGGTAGAGATATTCTTTGTAGATATGGAGCAGATTCCCATTTCATGTTGAGCGTAAAACTTTGATATCCACTCCATAAGTCTCTACCCCGTAGACTCACACAGGATGGTTGGATAATCATCTGGTCTCCCCTGGTGCGGGAGTTTGTAGTCTCTAGAGTGTTAACAAGGTTTTTCTATGATTTGACCTAGTGACCTAGTTTTTTACCAGACTTGACCCACATTCGAACTTGACCTAGATATCAATGAGGCAAACATTTTGACCAAATTTCATGAAGATCAAATGCGATTTGTAGCCTCTAGAGTGTTAACAACGGTTTTCTATGATTTGACCTAGTGACCTAGTTTTTGACCGCACTTGATTCACATTCAAACTTGACCTAGATTTCATCATGACAAACATTTTGACCAATTTTCATGAAGATCTAAGGAAATTTGTAGTCTCTAGAGTGTTAACAAGGTTTTTCTATGATTTGACCTAGTGACCTAGTTTTTGACCGGACATGACCCACATTCGAACTTGACCTAGATTTCATCATGACAAACATTGTCATCAAGTTTCATGAAGATCCAATGAAATTTGTAGCCACTAGAGTGTTAACGAACAATTGTGAACGGACGACGGACATCCAGCGATCCTAATAGCTCACCTTGGCACTTCGTGCCAGGTGAGCTAAAAAGTTAAGGCAGAATAAATAATGGTTGCCATTGAGGGAAAAGAAAGCTTTAAAAGAGTGCATACCTGTTGTGCAAAGAATATGTTGTTGACAATATTCTCATCTGTGACAAAGGTTTCTTCTTCTGTTATGGTTTTTCTTCTCGACTTCCTCTGTTCTATCCATCGGAAGAGGAATATAAACCCATACGCTGGCCTGTAAAATAACTACTGTGGTACATCTGAACAAATCAAGGCTCAACATAATCGTTTTAGGCTTACTCAATTAGAAATAAAGTTGTCCCATCCATAGGGGCCGAACACCAGAACACTAGTAATATAAATAAGGGATTTTACTTCTGTATAGCCTGTTACTCACCCCTCTTACAAAAAACTTTTCTAAATTTATAGCTTTTCCGGATTGTTTTCTAGGGCGTATTCTGTTTTACTTTCAACCTGCTTTAAGTTACTATCTGCTATGCATGTAGTCCTTATGGTATATATTCATGGTTGTACAAAGTGAAACTACTTTCCTCGGCGGTGAAATAAATTAGAGGCTTAAATAGGCGTATTTATGGGGTAATGGGTTAATTTAATGTATCTGTTTATTTATTTGATTTAGAACCTCAAATAAAAACTATTTAGCGGACGTAGTGGATGATTGACTTACTGATTGGTCATTGTATACATATCATTTTGTCTTAACCTGCTTGCTTGCATGCTTACTGACCTACATGTAGTAAATCATTAAAATACTGATTGACTGTTTAATGGATTGATAACAAGACTATGGAACTATGGTCAGACTTTTATTCATTCATCTTTTCATGCCATCAATAACCTTGTAATTAATTGATTAATTGATTGATTGGTTGATTGAGGGGCTGGTTAACGGTTGATTTATTATTACTATCATTATTTTTGGTGGCTGATTGGCTGTTCGGTCTGTGGACTGACAGGTTGATTGAATGACTGTTTCATTCATTAATTAATTCATTCACTCATTCATCTGCTCAGCGTTTTCGCTGTTTGCTTATCTTTTGTGTATGTTAACTCATTTTGCATCGACATTTCATTCAACTGTTTAGCTGCTCATACTTCACCGTTTAACCATTGTATCAATTATTCATTCATTCATTCATTTGTTCAATCATTCTGATGTGTTTAGTTGGTTGCTTTGCATTGTGTTGTATATATATGACTATGTTTTCTTGTTTATTTCTTTCTTATATTTTCATCATGTATGGTGGTCAAATAAAAGCAAAACCATGGCTCAAGATGACCAGATAAACTAATCACTGAGAACGCAGTCATCATGCTTACCCCTCAATAGGTTTTTGTAGATCATAAATCTCTTCAACTTGAACACCTATCACACCTGCAACAAAACAAACATACAATTAACTGCATAATAATTCCAATAACATCTATATTCAGAGACCATAATTATCATTCTAGAAACAGGAGAGACTTTTTTGACAACTTCAAGGCAATGCTTTTATGTTTAAAATAAACAAAACTTTTTATTCATAGAAAAGGATTGCATCTAGCCTATGCAAGTCCTCTCTAAATGCTTTTGCATCAATGTTACCGTTCCTCTTTCTATCTATCTAGCTTCATTTACTGACTGTCCCTCTTTCAAGTGCACATCAGAGTATTACAGTGCTCCCTCTCTACAACGGCCCTCCCAACAACAACTCCCTCCTTACAACAACCCTTGCCGCAGTCCCCTTAACAGGACTATTGTGTCTAACAATTTTACTGCTGTAATATTGTCTGCTTAACGTTGTAGTCTGCTGTTTTTCTCATAGTAAAGTTAGGTACTTTACATTTTGATAGAAAAAAGCTTAATGACGAGTGACAAACAGCTTGAATCCAGATCAGACGCCGCTGTCTTATCTGGATTCAAACTGTTTGCAAATGTAAGCCAATTTCCCTCCCTAAAACGACTCCCTCCGAACAACGCACACAACTTTTGTCTCCCCTTGGATGTCATTGTAGAGAGGGAGCGCTGTAGTAGAGAAAAGTGAGAATTTAAGAAAACTGGCTCTAAATTAATTTCAGCTAGGGCAGAGGTTGGGTTAAAACTTATTAAGTGAATTAAGAAAGAATAAAAGTGTAGGTTAAAAAAACATTGCTCTCAAGACTAATACTGAATGTTTAACACTGCTCTCTTGAACTAGTCCAGATTACTAATAATTTAGAGAGAGTAGCAATTTCACAAGGGAGCTGATTCCATAACTTGATACAATGGGGGTAGAAGGAGAACTTATGGTAGTCGTGAATTACTTTCATAGTATTTACCCATTACCCCTTAGCATGTTTCTAGTTTTCAAGATAGTTGACCACTTAAAGCAGGTTGAAAGTAAAGCAGAATGCGCCTTAATGCGCATTCTGCTCTACTTTCAGCCTGCTTTAAGCTATTACCTTCTAGAATATAGAAAATATTTCTTATGATTCTTATTTGTGACAGTATAAATTTGAACTATTTTCTTCAGTAGAGGAATACATTAAAAGCGTAAAAGGATGTATTTATGGGGTAATGGGTTAAACCACTGCCGTTATTCTCCTCAGACCGCAGTCTCAGAGAGATAATCTGTGCTCCCAAATTAAAACATAATACAATTTGTAATTGCCATCCATTATCTGATCACGTCACAACTCCAGATAATGGGAGCATTTCAATTTCAAATACTTAAATCTTTATGTCTTCAATAAAGGATATTTTTTGACACATATACTGATATACCTTATAAATACATCTTATACATTGTACATTTTAGTTTTATATCAAATGTGTATGTTAATCAATGACAATCTTTTTCTATTTGGGCATTATTTCAAATATATAAGGAACACTTAAATGACTTACCAAAGTCTTTCAGCAGCAGCGTGAACAAACCTAAAAAGAAGGCCAGTAATTCATATAAATTATCAACTCAGATCAAATGTATCAAATATACTTAGTCAGGGCTTTTTTTTGGACAAAGTTTATAGCCATTATTGGGCCATGTGATCTACTGCAGCCATTATTTCGGTGTAGATCTGAGCAAGTTTAAGATAAATTAGATAAAAATTGTGGCCTCTAGAGTGTAAACACCCCTAAATATGGCATTTTCAGCAATTCAAAGGTAGATTACTCTTGATCTATTGGATCCATCAATTTCAACCAAAATGATTAATCGAACTCATCCGAACTCTTATGGTAATATACAATCTGAGCAAGTTTGAGAAAGATTGGATAAATATTGTGGCCTCTAGAGTGTAAACACAAAATTGTTGACGACGCACGCCGGACGATGGACGACGCACACCGCACGACGGACATTCAACTTGATTCAAGTATTGCAAAAGCTAACCCTGAGCTAGCTCAGGTGAGCTAGCTCAGGTGAGCTAAAAAGTGCAAAATGCATGTATGTGTATGATATATCATTTTAAAGAGCAAATCTTTGCCTACATGATGGTATAATGCACAATAAGTTTCATCTTAAAAGCTTCAGTAGAACAGGAATTATGTAGCGTGACCCAAAAAGTGTAATGGACAGACAGACTGACTGATGGACAGACGCCAGAAAAGTGATCTCTAAAGTCTAAGTATATGTTTCTGTATTTGTATAAATTTTGTATAAGTGTCACCTCTGCCTATGGTAGGTGACACAAATTGCTATCAATCATGCGCATGCGTTAAGTGCTGGGTTTCCCAAAGTTATAAATAGCCGAGATATGAAATGAACAGATGGGCGACAAGCGATAATTATTTGAATTACTGCAAGATTCGAAGGGTTAGACACTGTGTTCGTCTTTACCAATTTAACCTTACATTTTGGAACGTCTGAACATCAAAATATACACTCGCATTTTTTTTCAAGTGCTGAATTCTTCAGCTCGCTTTTTCAAAATTCCACTCGCATTTTGCGAGTTCGCAAGAGCGAAGTTCGAGCCCTGATCATAGTTTTAAATTGTTATTTAATTTCGTGAACACAGCTTTTTGTTGTGCACACACAACCAGTGACAGAAACTTCAACTAGTTGAAGGCGGTCACTATATATTAGAAGAAGTAGAAGAAGTAGGAGCTAAATCGACATGTGAAGTTACCCCACCCACCCTCTTATCACTGAACGAAATAAACAATTCCAAGTAAATAGGGTAATAAGCTTTTATGCATACCTGGATCACTCTCGAGCTCAAGCCAACCTTTATTCATTTTGTCAATTTAAAGTATATTTAAGTTAAAAGTCATTTGACAGAGTTCAATTCCGATTTACACAATTTTCATTCGACGCCGAATTTATCAATTATTTCGCACCCCATGCGATTCAAGGCCATTTCCGGTCTATCATTACGATTCGGTCCAATGTCGTTCCATACCGAAGATATTTCAGTAGCAGTTTTCAACTGAGAGTGGCTCGTAAATTCAACACATTGACATCGAAAAAAGTGGTAAGAATCGATAATTTGTATTTCGGCAATTCGCTAATGGATTTCACGAAAACAGATTATTGGTCAAGGCCGGTCAAGGGGAGTAACAAGTAGTTAACTTAGGATATAAGGGAGGTAACTGAGGCATAAAATGAAGAAAAAAGGCAATGAAAGATGTGAACATTTAAAAAAAATATATAAATGTAGGTTTTTTCAATACTATTATGATGTCAAATGAAGATGATAAGTAAAAATAGTAATTTTAAATTCATGATCAGCTGAGAATTGAGTCTCACATTCATGCACAGCCCCCACCCATGCTGCTACTGGGAGTATAATTATTTTAAGAATGCACCCACTTTCCAGTTTCCACCAATGCAGAGTGGTAAGACTCAACCAAACTGTGAAACCAGCACACTCATGCAATACATGCAAGTGGGGTAGGAGGATAGAATGCAGTGCGGATCCTGGGTATTCTTGTACTTTTTACAAGAGGGACTTCAAAACTTATTTTTTAGCTTAAAATATTATGGGCCTGGGGACAGTGCACTTTTATAGGGCCGCTGGTGGATCCAGGTCAAAACCCTGGTAGGGGGTTTAGTGGGGTAAAACCCCGATGAAAATGACCCCTGTGATGGCATACTAATTTTGTGACAGGTTCCACCTCAGGTGTGAGGGGTATAATTATGAGCCTGATAAAAAATATAGTCTAGCCTGCCTGTCTTAATAAACACCTTATGAACGATGTGTTGTGTTAAACTTCTATATACTTCCTGTTCCCGAACAAATTCACTATAATTGCAGTTCTATATAACATTATTATTTTGCTGTCTTATCTGTCATCCGACCGTGTTTATTGTTCCGTAACGTTTATATGGGGGTGGAATTGGGTTGTGTTATTCCGATCGACCCAGGTATGGATTTACCCTCCTGTCTGTGCCCCCCACTGAAAAATTCTGGATCCGGCCCTGCGACCGTAAGACAAGGCACAGTGTTTTAAGTTTAGAGATTTGGAGAAACTTTGGAAAATGTGTACCGAATCTTTACGTGTACAAATTGAAACTTAGACCATGATGCACCGCAGTTTGATGACCTTGACCTTTGACCTTGACCTCTAGGGTCAACATTAAGGTTTTGCATTAAAGTCTTGATCCTTGATCCTCAGACTCATCGTCACTTCAATGTTGTGGCACTCATGTGTATTGTTTCTCTCAGGTTTGTTTCTCGAATGACTACTTTGAGCAAACGACTGCATCTACGATCACCAAACTTCATGCGCTGATGCGCCTGAATGAGTAGACCAGGATGCATTGCAATTTAGTGGCCTTGACCTATGAACTAAGACCTTGACCTTTAGGGTCAAAATTAAGGTTTTGCATTAAAGTCTGCTTTGAGCAAACAACGGCATCTAAGATCACCAAACTTCATAGGCTGATGTGCCTGAATGAGTAAGACCAGGATGCACCACAGTTTGATGGCCTTGACCTGTGACCTTAACCTATTGGGTTTACGTTATGGTTTTGCCTTAAAGTCAGTTCTAAGCAAATTTCTGCACCTACAGTCACCAAACTTCATATGCTGATGCGCCTCAATGAGTAGACCAGAATGCATCACAGTTTGGTGACATTGACCTTGACCTCTAGGATCAAAGTTAAGGTTTGGGTTAAAATCTGTTCCTTGCAGGAGGTCGAGCTTCGTAATCTTTGATTACCCGTTCTGATTATATTTTAAATACACTTCCTTTGCTCAGGATACATCATTTTTAATAAGCTATATTTCTTGTGATATTGAAATAAACACATATGTATAATAGTCATAAATATATTTCTTAACCTTTACTATATACTTACAGGAACCTTGGTAAATGTTATAATTTAATTAATGCATTTTGCATTTCAAAACAGGTAAAACACTAACATAAATTTATGTAAAAATTTGGCTAAAACAACATAAATTGTTTGTTCTATGTTAATAATTTGTTGCATTCTGAGAATGTTTCGTATGTTCAAAACCGGTAAATTTTACTCTAGAAATATCTATGTAAAAATCTGATTTTTTATACTAATATTGGAGATTTTATTTGGGGAACTCTTTCCTGATAGAAATGTTTCCTTATTTTAGTGTTCTCTGTAATAGTTCATATGATATAAATATGTTCATAGTAAGTGGAGTTTTATGCATGTGTACGAATTTTCCGTGGTGGAAGGTTAAAGTCAGAATACCGCCCAAATGGATGTTTAAAAAACGCAATTTCTTATATATGTACATTTTCTATGTATTAAAACTAAGCGAAAACAGTTGTCAGATGCCTGACATATGCCCCCCTTTCTTTAAGAATCATACATAAATGTGCCGATTTCTTATCGAGATGGTTGGAAAAATAAGCTCTTTGTCTACATAACAAATCTTCATGTCGGCTTCCGAGTTTCCGCATTGTCAAATAAGAGTCACGTGATTGATCCGATTTTTCTGACTTGTCTGTGGTACTTTAGAACAGAAAAGTTAATAATGGTAGATAGGTAACAGTGTAGAAAACGTTATTCTTTCCCGTTTAAATACAAACGAAACGCAAACGCATCACAATAAAATGTATAAAAGGACAACCTTTAGACAATTCTGACCATTCATGTTAGTCTGAGTGTCAAACAGTTTGGTGGCTGATCAGACTCTAGGTTACCCGGCGTCTGATCTGCTCCAAACTGTTTGCAATTGACAGTCTTCCCGAAACCTGCCAGTCTGTCAGTCCTGACTGGCAAAAATTGTGTCGGACTGGCAAAAATTTAAACTTGCAGGTCCGAATGACTGGCAATTTTTTTCAATTTTTGCAAAGAATTGCAATGTAAGTCCTTGTAGGACTGGTCAAAATTTGTGTCTGACTGGCATAGTTTTCAAAATTCGGACTGGCACCATTTTTCAAGTTTCGGGAAGTCTGAATTGAAATCATGGTTTTAGCGTAAGCGCGTTTATTGAGAAAGAATAACATTTTCTCCACTGTAAGGAAGGTAACATCGAATACATAGTCGTACACATTCCTAGTTGAGATAAGTATGATCATCGTGCAGCACGAGAACGCTGCGCTAACTTTACTGATATTTTATTCTTTCAAATTAAACGCATTTATATACAAAACTATTATTACCATTGCAAACAGGTTGGAGCTTGATCAGACACCGGGTAACCCGGCGTCTGATCAGGCTCTAACCTTTTTGCTACTCTGATTAAAAAAATAGTTAAAATTTCTAAAAGTAAATTTCCACAGTTTAGTGAATTGCGTTTGCGTTTAAACCGGAAAGAAAAATGTATTCTCTACTGTATATTGCGCACAATAAATACAGCTATCAATGTCTCTTGCTTGATATAGGGAATACTCATCCCTTTTAAAGTTTTAGAATGTTCCAATCTAAAAATAACTCTGCCAAGTCAGAAGAAAACACTATGAAAACATCTTTACCGGGCGCAAGTCGAACAAACTCAGAAAATCTCCGTCTTTGATCGGATGTCAACAAAACCGATTTAAAAATCGACTTCTTTCCACCAAATTCATGGGTTTGTAAGCAATGTTGCCTCCATATACATAGCAGATTACTTCTTTTTATATGTTTAGATTACGTATGTGCCTGAATTTTCAGGTTTAAGAAATGTGCGATTTTGGCTACTTGACAGCTACATACTGCCTTTAAAGGAATCTGCTGGAATCTTGATTGTCATTTCTCTTTTTTTGCAGTGAAAGTCAGCTGGTGTTCATTAAACATGTCTTACCAATATGTTCTAATAACTCATTAATTAGTATTTACCCTTTTTGTGGAAATGCAACTGTGTGGTATTGTTCATTATGATCAAATTCAAAACTTTAAAATTTCGCACACAATGTATATTGAAGGCTTTACCATTTGGGAGCTAAGTCCCAAAGTTACCATCAGTTGGTTGATAAAGCCTGTAGTACAAAGGTGAAAGCTCCCAAAAGGTAAAGCTTTCAATATACATTGTCTGTGAAATTTAAGTTTTGAAATTGATCATAACAGTAATTACCCCATAGCCCGTTTCTAGCATTGAAGAAAGGCAACCACATAAAGCAGGTTGAAAGTAAAGCAGAATGCGCCTTAATGTGCATTCTGGTTTACTTTCAACCTGCTTTAAGCTACCATCTGCAAAAATACAGAAAAAATATTTCCTAAGCTTAATTCATATACATGACTGTACAAATTAAATCTATTTTCTTTAGTGTAGGAATAAATTAAAGGCGTATTTAGGGGGTAATAGGTTAACTCATTCACTCCTGAAACTTAATGGACAATTCCAATTTCTAATTAAATCTAGTCTATTTATGACTAATTAATTTTTTAGCTCACCTGAGCCGAAGGCTCAAGGTGAGCTGTTGTGATCGCCCGTCGTCCGTCCGTCCGTCTGTCCTGTCCGTCCGTTCAAATTTACTTCAAGCGACATCTCCTCTGAAACCGCGAGTTTGAGGGAAAAACTAACATGCTCACGGTGTTCCTTGGATGCTTATCTACAGAAATTGTTAAAATAAAACTCAAATGTGGACTACTAATTGAAATTTATTAAAAAAGTTTTTAAAAAACCACTGTTCCCACACCTTAGATATTGCATGAATAGTATCTTCTACTAAATCACTTTCAAAATTGTAAAAAATCAAAACCCTAGGGTCAAATTTGACTCAACCCTTGTCATATCAGTGCAATTTGATGCAGGTCTGACAGTAAAAACTCTCTAATGATCCGTTTTTACACAGACCCATTGTATCTTCCAGGCTAAGAAGCTACCCTTATACTAAATGCAACATTTTTGCAAACAGTTTGGATCCAGGGGGGGGGGGGGGTTCACAGTTTTACATAGAGTTATATAGTGAAATTTTCAAACATCTTCTCCTCTGAAACTAATATGGCCAGAGCTTTGATATCTGGCATGGTGACACTTTTAGATGTCCTATACCAATAAGGTTCAAATGGTTCTGGTCGATTGCATATCATCTACAGGTCCTCTATCAAGTTTGTACAAATTATGCCCCTGGGGTCAAAATTAGCCCCACCCCGGGGGTCACAGTTTTCAAACATCTTCTTTTCTGAAGCTAATATAGCCAGAGCTTTGATATTCGGCATGGTATTACTTCTAGATGTCCTTTATCTATTTTGTTCAAATGGTTCCAGTCTGTTGCATATGTAGGTCACAGGAGTTAAAAATAGATTTTTTCAATGGAAACTTAAAAAAAGTCTTCTTGTCTAGAACCCTAGTACCATGATCTTAGATATTTGGAACATAGCATCATCTACAGGTCCTCTATCAAGATTGTTCAAATTATGCCCCTCGGGTAAAAAATGACCCCGTCCTGGACATAAATCATTATCTCCATTTTGATGTACAGCTATTCTCAGGTGAGCGACATATGCCCCATGGGGCTCTTGTTTATTTTATTTTTTTAAATATATTTCAAAATGACAAACAGTGCTGACCCTGATCTTACTCCATTAGAAGCCTTTTGATCAGGGTCTACACTGATTTTGCACATGACAAGTGTACTCTTCACAGGTACACTGTTTGTAAATGCTGAGTATACTTGTCACTTGGGTTGAATGCGTAACTTGATGTCTCATAATTACTTCCACCTTTGATGTCAATCCCTGAAGCAGAAAAAACATTCAATGTACAGTAGAACCTCTCTATTACACCCACTAAAACTATGGCTAAATGATGGTATAAAGACAGGTGGCAGCTTAAAGCAAGATGACAGTAAAACAGAAAGCTCCTTTAAGCAGTCACATGCCTTAAATACATGATACATGTATATAGCACAATTTAGTGGTCGGAGAGGTTTTAACTGTACTCTGCATACTGTACTGTGACCCCATTGACACCATGAACTCATAGGGATCCCTTTAGGCAAGTTGTTGCATTATAAAGGTTAAAGGTAATGAAGAGCATTTTTTTTGTTCTTGATTAAGATTTCACATGTTTAAACTAAAACATGATTCTACTGAATGTTATTTTTACACAAGTATAACTGTATATATGGATATGTAAATACACCTAATTCAAATAAAATATTTCATGGGCTTGACTGTTTATCAGCTACGTATTTCATTCACATCTTTACTAGACCATAACCAACAAATATCATGTGCGTAAACATATATATATTTTCATCTTGATTTTCTTACTTTTATTGTTGCTGTGTTTTTAATACCTGCTTGATGATTAATCTAGGACATAATGTTTTACCCCTGTCCGTCTGTCCACCTGTCTGTTTGTTCATTAATTGGTTTATTAACCCATTACCCCATAAATACGCCTTTTTTATGCCATTAACATAAATTCCTTCACTGAAGTAAATAGTTCCAATTTATATAGGCATAAATATGTATGATAAAAAGTATTTTTTATATTTTAGAAGATGTTAGCTTAAAGCAGGCTGAAAGTAAAGCAGAAAGTGCCTTAAGGCATATTCTGCTTTACTTTCAACCTGCTTTACCTAATAGCCTATTTCAAAATGAGAAACAGGCTATGGGGTCAAATGGGTTAATGTATTCTTTAAAACTTGTCCGCCAGCATATAATACTTGAGGTTGTCCATCCAACTCCCCCAACAGTTTTCAATCTACAACCGTATAACTATTTATTGTTTGTTTGTATCATTTTTCATGTTCATTTTATATTTGTCATCTGATCTTGATCTTATTTGCAAATTCTGATGTTTTGAACTTTGCCAGCTACTAAATTTTTATCTGCAAATTTTGTTCAGATTAAATCTTTAGGCATTATGAATGAAGAGACTGTAACATGAGTGCCTAACAGTTTGAATCTTGTTACTCTAGTGTCTGATGTGGATCCAAACTGTTTTCAAATGCTAGCTAAGTTAGGCTCCAGGCCTTTGTCTGGCCATTTTGGGAAAACTGCAATGTCTGATTTGGGAAATTTTCGGCGTGAAAAATCATGTTTAAGGAAGAATTTTTATGCCCATAGAATCTACCAATTGGGAGCATATAGTTTTTGTCATGTCTGTTGTTTTGTCCGTCTGTCCGTCTGTCTGTGCCAAAAAACTTAACCTTGGCTATAACTCTTGATTTTTGTACCTGGGCCTTTTATACTTGGCATGTGTCTTCCCTGTAACAAGACCTTTCCAACCATACAAAACTGTTTGACCTTGTGACCTTGACCTTGCCATTTGACCTACTTTTGTAAAAAATCTTTAAATGGCTATAACATTTGCAAAAGTTGGCCCAGGGTTTTCATATTTTGTATGTATATTTCTTGGGCTTGTTACAATCATACCAACATCTTTGACCATATGACCTTGACCTTTGATCTATTCAATCAAACTTTAGCCAAAAACCTTAACCTTGGCTATAACTTTTGCATTTTTGAACCTGGACCTTTTATACTTGGCATGTGTATTCCTCATGGCAAGACCTTTCCAACCATACACATTTTTTTTACCTTTTGACTTTGACCTTGACATTTGACCTACTTTTGTAAAAATCTTTAAATGGCTATAACATTTGCACCAATTGGCCCAGGGCTTTCACATTCTGTGTGTATATTTCTTGTGTCAAAACCTTTCCAACAATACCAACATCTTTGACCATATGACCTTGACCTTTGACCTATTCAATCAGACTTTAACCAAAAACCTTAACATTGGCTATAACGTTTGCATTTTTGAACCTGGACCTTTTATACTTGGCATGTGTATTCCTCATGGCAAGACCTTTCCAACCATACAAAACTTTTTGACCTTGTGACCTTGACCTTGACATTGGACCTACTTTTGTAAAAATCTTTAAATGGCTATAACATTTGCACCAGTTGGCCCAGTGCTTTCATATTTTGTATGTATATTTCTTGTGTCAAGACCTTTCCAACCATACCAACATCTTTGACCATGTGACCTTGACCTCGACCTTTGATCTATTTAATCAGACTTTAACCAAAAACCTTAACCTTGGCTGTTTGCATTTTTGCACCTGGGCCTTTTATACTTGGCATGTGTTTTCCCTGTGGCAAGACCTTTCTAACCATACAAAACTTTTTGACCTTTACATTTGACCTACTTTTGCTGAAATCTTTAAATGGCTATAACATTTGCACCAGTAGGCCTAGGGCTTTCATATTTTGTTAGCTCACCTGGCACGAAGTGAACACTCTAGCGGCTACAAATTTCATCTGATCTTTATGAAACTTCATAACAATGTTTGTCTTGATAAAATCTAGGTCAAGTTCGAATGTGGGTTATGTCCGGTCAAAAACTAGGTCACTAGGTCAAATTTAAGAAAAACCTTGTGAACACTCTAGCGGCTACAAATTTCATCCGATCTTTATGAAACTTCATAACAATGTTTGTCTTGGTGAAATCTAGGTCAAGTTCGAATGTGGGTTATGTCCGGTTAAAAACTAGGTCACTAGGTCAAATTATAGAAAAACCTTGTGAACACTCTAGTGGCTACAAATTTCATCTGATCTTCATGAAACTTCATGACAATGTTTGTCTTGATGAAATCTAGGTCAAGTTCGAATATGGGTCATGTCCGGTCCAAAACTAGGTCACTAGGTCAAATCATAGAAAAACCTTGTGAACACTCTAGAGGCAACAAATCTCATTTGATTTAAGGGGGTAGGTGCACCTTTGGAAAGTAATTACCAAATTCTTCAAACTTTGCATAAAGACAGTAAAATTAGTTTCTATGACAAAACTGGTGTAAAAAGTGGGGGTACCGGACCTTTCTTTTTCACAATTTGACATTTTTCAAGGCTACCCCTCTAAAATTGAAGCTTCATAAAAACTCCTACTTTTTTGTACTACGGTTTTTCAATCTTTATTTAAACAATCTATTTGTACAAAAAGTATCCTAATTTACATTACCATAGTAAGAATAAACTCTGAAAATAATGTTTTATCAAGATCCAAAATAAAAATGTTTGATTTCACCGGAAAGGAGTAAAATTTACCCCACCCACTTTTTTATAATGGGAGAATAAGGCACAGTGAAAATTGCCTTACAAATTGTAGCAAACTAATTACCAAATTTTTTATTTGTTGTTTTTAGCCTTGCAAACAAAAAGTTTTAGTGAAATAGCAAATAAAAACACAGGGTCCCGGATCTTTTAAAAAAGATATAGATCATTTTATCTAAAAAAAATCATTTTTTCTCATTTTTTCAATTTTTCGTGTATTTTTACTAAAAATATTTTTTTTCAAAAAAAATTCATTTTATCTATTGAGTTATCTATAATTTATACTAAAACTGTACTACCATGAAAATTTCATGCTTATATTCTGAGAAATTGAAATGAAATCGGATGTAACAAAATGCAACCTACCTATGAAAACAGTGTATGCTGTAAACTACGAATAGGACATAAAACTTAAAAAGTCCCTTCCGGAACGAAAATCCAATTTTTTCCCGGGAAAATAGTATTTTATTACTGTATGCATTCACCAAAAATGAGTTCTTAACATTTTTTTGAAAATGAGTTCGTAAAATTTTTCGGAAATTTCATAATGCTCAAAAAGACAGGCAGACATCCTTAATGCAATTTGGTCAGAATGTTTGCCTAATTAATATCTAGGTCAAATTCGAATATGAGTCATGTCAGGTCATAAACAAGGTCACTAGGTCAAATCATTGGAAAATCTTGTTACCACTCTAGAGGCTACAAATCTCATTAGATCTGAATGAAATATTGTCAGAATGTTTGCCTACATCAAATCTAGGTCAAAATCAAATGTGTATTGTGTCTGGTCAAAAATTAGGTCACTAGGTCATTTCATAGAAAAACCTTGTTTACACTCTAGAGGTTGATTGTGGGTCATGTCAGGTCATAATCTAGGTCACTATAGGTCAAGTTTTACATGGTGTTCCAGGTGAGCGATTTAGGGCCATTGTGGCCCTTGTTTATATATTTCTTGTGTCAAGACCTTTCCAACAATACATATGTTTTTGCCCTTGTGGCCTTGACCTTTGACCTTCTTTTCTATAAATCTTTATACGCCAATAACATTCGAACCAGTTGGCCTAGAGCTTCCATACTTTGTATGTTTCTTGTGTTAAGACTTCTCCAACCATGCCAATGTTTCATTTACCCTACGACCATGACTTTTGACCTACTTTTGCAAATAAGCATTACATAACAGAACATGACACTGGCTGGGGGCATTTGTTTTTCACAAAAACATTGCTTTTCATCTGATCTTCACCAAACTTTCTGAAAATGTTTGTTGACATGAAATGGAGACCAATTTGGATAACCAGTGGCGCCAGTTTATGCTAGGCCCTTTGGAGTAATGGCCCTTGAATTCCTCAAAATGGCGCTCCATGACAGTTTCAGCTCTCTAACTCGTACATTTTACATTTGATAGTCTAGATTCCCCTCCCTGTATCATCGGGGGCATTCGTGTAACTGGGACACGCTCTTGTTAGAATTGATTTCACATATATTGAAGCTAAATGGCCAGAAAAATGACATGTAATAGTTATTTCCAATTGTTTTATTAGTTTTTATTTGAATTTGAGTTATCAGTAACAACTAACAACCTGTATCAAAAAACATAAAAAAAAATATATTTTTTTTTTAATTGGGATTTTTTTTTTTTGAACTTGGGAATAATATTACCATTTCCCATCGGAATGGGTCCGTTTACCGGACCCGTTGATACATGGTCCAGAAAAAGGCCTGGGCTCGGAAGTGGGGGTGTTATCTCTTTGAATGCTGATTGTTTTTCTTTTCGTCTGCAACAAATATGTTCTGCTATTTGTTCTTAAATAGAATTTTCCTGTAGAAAACTTCAGGATAAGGTCAGAGTGTCAAACAGTTTAGATTCTGTATGTAGCGCCATATAACGTGGCGTCTAATCTGGATCCAATCTGTATTATTATAAAGGTAGTCAGCGTTTTGCCGATAGCAAGCAAAGAGTCAATGATGAAATGATATGGTAATTTTTGGTCATGCTCTATCCCCCAAGTACTCCTACATACATAGCTGTATACAATCAAAACTGTACATGCCAAACAATTGTTGAGAAAAATAAGATGCATTGGGCAATCTCTGGGACAAATGACAGCCTACTGCAGAACAAAAGAATACGAAAGGCTCCTGTTTTCGTATTACTTTTGTCCTGCAGTAAGCAGTTTCTCAATATTTTTATACTTCATGCTTCACTACTCAAAGGGGCATAACTCAAGTTTGACTGTATTTATTTTGTCCTGAAGATGTATAAATTATTCATTTTGTAGGCTAGTTGATACATACACATGCCTGACAGTATCTGTGGTGGATCGTATGTACAATCAGGATTTCATAAGGTGAGCAGTTGTTAATTACATTGAAATATATGTCACCTAACTCTTAACTTTGTAGCTTTGTTAAAAAAGCATCCTAAAGCAAAATGGAAAATAGATACTGAAGGAACTGTTTGCTTTACTTCCAGTCTGCTTTGATAACAGGTAACCACTTAAAGCAGATTGAAAGTAAAGCAGAATGTAACTTAAGGCGCATTTTGCTTTATTTTCAGCCTGTGTTAAGCTACTATCAGCTACAATGTAGAAAATATTTCTTATGGTACATTTTGTACATATTCATGACTGTGTAATGGATGAACAAATCAAATGCATAATAAGCATATATTTGGAGTGAAGTGTTAAGCATTCACCTGTTAGGACTTAAGCTCTGTATTTTGAAGATATGTTTTCACTGTCCCAGCCTCAGGAATGAAAAGTAGCTGATGGAAGGGAAGTACTGTTCTGTTTTTAGAAAGATTTTGATTCGATTTGTTATGATTTCATATTGCTTTTAACATTATTGCAGTCATATTATCTAATCTAGCCAATTACAGGAAAGCCCCAGGAACCCTTTATGCGCTGTTTCAGACACAAATCGGCAACTGGGTAGAACAACCTACCTTACGAAAGCCAGCTTGAGAGCTTCTCCAAATAAAAAATCTGAGGTGCCCAGAGTCTACCCATCAGTGAAGTCTACCCTGTGAATGAAGTCTATCACGCCAATGAAGTTAACCATTAAAGAGTGTCTACCCTGTCAGTGGTGTCTACCCTGTCAGTGGTGTATACCCTATCAGTGAATTCTACCCTGTCAGTGAAGTCTACCCTTTTAGTGGTGTCTACCCTTCAGTGGTGTATACCCTATCAGTGAATTCTACCCTGTCAGTGGTGTCTACCCTTTCAGTGGTGTCTACCCTGTCAGTGAAATCTACCCTGTCAGTGGTGCCTATCCTTCGTTTGTGTCCACCCTGTCAGTGAAATCTAGCCTTTAGTGGTGTCTACCCTGTCAGTGAGTCTACCCTTCAGTGAAATCTACCCTGTCAGTGGTGCCTATCCTTTGTTTGTGTCTACCCTGTCAGTGAAATCTACCCTTTCAGTGGTGCCTATCCTTTGTTTGTGTCTACCCTGTCAGTGAGTCTACCCTTCAGTGAAATCTACCCTGTCAGTGGTGCCTATCCATTGTTTGTGTCTACCCTGTCAGCGGTGTCTACCCTTCGTTTGTGTCTACTCTTTCAGTGGTATCTACCCTTCAGTGGTGTCTACCCTGTCAGTGAAGACTACCCTGTCAGTGAAATCTACCCTGTCAGTGGTGCCTATCCTTCGTTTGTGTCTACCGTGTCAGTGAAATCTAGCCTGTAGTGGTGTCTACCCTGTCAGTGAAGTCTACCCTTCAGTGAAATCTACCCTTTCAGTGGTGCCTATCCTTCGTTTGTGTCTACCCTGTCAGTGGTGTCTACCCTGTCAGTGAAATCTACCCTTCAGTGGTGTCTACCCTGTAAGTAATAGATACACGACGGGTTTCGCCTTAAAAGTGTAGGGTATGAATCGTAATAAGATTGTTTGCAAGGACGACAACAAATTGTCCGAGGCGAACGAGTCGCTGTATCTGACTTATACGTAGATTTTAATAAATACCTTACACCGAGTCAATAACCATTGTGGTCAATGTAATATAGCAAATTAATATATCCATTTCTAAAATATTGAAATTAACGTAAACCAACTAACTATTATTTTCATTGGTCCTTTTTATAACTTGCACGAGCATTCCGTGCAGCCTGTGTGCTGGGTCATGCCGTAAAATAACTACGCATTTGTTTGATTGCGCTCAGAATAAGTTTTCAGCTAGTAAGGTAAGCGCTGTATTTATCAATTTAGGTGACATCTTATTTTAGGCATTTAGCTTTAAGGTCAATAAATTTTATCATTTTAGCCCGATATATTTCCTTTTCCGTTCCTTCATAATCAAACCAAGGACCAGATATTTTTCTCCTGAAAAGGCACAATATTAAATAGCGTTATTTTACTCTTGCACTGACATATTGTCGTCTGCTTTGAAATTGCTGTCTGCACTTATGTTTCAACGAAAAGTTTCGAGATTTGATTGCACGTATCAAGTGTCTATCAGTTTGGATCCTGTTCAAACGCTGAGTTACTGTGTGTTTAATATAGATCCAAACTATTTGCAAAAGTTCGTTATCCCTTATCGTGCTGAATTGCCCTCTGCTTCAAACTTAAAAGTATCGTCTGCGAAGAATCTCAAAATCTTTCTTATGCTTTTCAAATAAATTGAATTTAAAAATGAGAATCAGTGCCAAACAATTTGGATCCAGATCACATGCCGCGTTACACGGCGTCTTCTATGGATCAAAACGGTTTGCAAATGTTAGCCAAGCGGTACTCACAGTGGAAAAAACGTTATTCTTTCCCAATAAACGCGTTGACGCTTAAACTTTATTTTCCATTGCAAACATTTTGGAGCCAGAGCAGACGCCGGGTAACCCGGCGTCTGATCAGGATCCAAACTGTTTGCCACTCAGATGAAAATAGATGACAAAAAATAAAAAAAAAGTTATTGTTTTCTATTTCTTTTATTTTGTGTTTGCGTTTGCGTTTTGTTTGCGTTTAAACGGGAAAGAATTACGTTTTCTCCACTGTAGCATTGCAAGGGTTACCTCGTCAATTCCCGGGCAGTGCAATAGTTAAACCTGTGACCGCATGCTCACCACGTGCATCACGCCCGTAAAAAGTATACAATAACAGAAACTAAAACAGTCCGGTAACAGAAAAAAGTGTCCGGTATCAGACGTAAGAGGACACATTTTGAATAGCTCTGCGGGGGGTATCTGCGTATAAGTGAAGCATACACTGCAGTGGTGTTTACCATGTCAGTGAAGTCTACCCCTCTATCATCTTTATCCTGTATATAAAGTCTACCTATCAGTGGTGTCTAGCCTGTAAGTGAAGTCTACCCTTCTGTTATTTTTACCCTCTAAGTGAAGTCTACCCTGTCCATCAATTTTGCCTGTCTACCCTATCATTTGTATTACTGATACATTTTGTTGTTTCTCTGACTGTTAATGTGTTTAGTAATATTGCAGTATTTTCATTTTGACAGCTGCAAAGTCTTAATAAATCATTGTTCTCAGTGGTGCAGAAAATGAGTGAGTGTCAAACAGGTTTGTTCACATTTTGTGGGGACTGATATGGGTGCAAACTGTTCGCAAAAGTTCTCAACAGTTTCAAACTGAATGTAAAGAGGTAAAATACCAACAACATTTTGCTAGAATGGCTAGTTTGCCAACAGCTGTTTTTTAACAGCGACGGGTATGCACATTTTTGTAAAACTGTGTACCTGTATAGAGAACAATTGTTCTATGTAAACAGTGTAGACCCAGTTCAGATAGCTCTCTGATCAAGATCTACACAGACTGTCATATTGTGATACATTTACAAAAACACCCCTAATATGACAAAAATAGAGTAAACTGATTTGGAAACTGGAATTATCCATTTGAAGTCTCAGGGGTGAATGAGTAAACCAACAACTACTACTACTGGCCCAGCAGATCAATACACCGAGAGCGTTCATTGCATTTATCTAGCCAACTGTCTGGGTGTTGACGGAACATTTTATATGTCAGAGGTAGTGCAGCTAGCTATACAACTCTTATCTGGATAAATATCTATGCATGTATGGATATACTACATGCAAAATTCAACTAGGATTTAAATATTGAGGTATGCAGTAAACCCTGTTTTTACGGCCACTCAAATAAGATTCTTAATACAAGTCAAAGCTTAACCCTTTGAACCCTAATCACGCCTATAGGCGTCCTTTTCAAACAGTGTACATGTGAATAGTATACTTGTCCTGTGCAAACAGTGAAGACCCAGATCAGAGGGCTCCTTTTGGGTCTTCAGGGTCTTCACTGTTTGTAATAATGCCAATCACTGACAAAAAGAACCCTTAAAAGTCAGAAATGGACTAGACTAAAATGGAAACAATAATTGTCCATTTAAAGTTTCAGGGAGGAAAGAGTTAAAAAGCAGGATGAAAGTAAAGCAGAAAGCTCCCATAGAAGCTTTCTGATTTATCTTCATCCTTGTTTAACCCATTACCCCATATCCTGTTTCTAGCTTTGTAGAAAGGTTAACATTTTAAGATGAACACTTATGCTTCGTTTACACTCAGCCACGATAGCTACGATGCCCACGATTTGAGGGAATCGCGGTGAGCGTGGCGGACCGTGGAACGAATCGTGGTGATCTTGAGAGAGCATGGAAGAATCGGGAGAATCGCAAGGATCGTGGCAGATTTTTTGACGGTCAAAAATGTTGGCACGATTATGCCGATTTAGGTTTTTATATCGTGAGAGAGCGTAATAGAACTTGGGAATTTTAGTAGAGCGTCCTACAGCTTAACAGAGCAAGTAACAGAACTTAACAGAACGCATCACAGTGTAAAGCCCAAACGTAGGGGATCTTTGTTAACTTGGAAAGGCGATTCTTTAAGTTTGTACATGTATTATGAAGTTAATATAGTGCTCCCTCCCTACAACGGCCCTCCCAACAGCGACTCCCTCTTTACAACGGCACTCACCGAAGTTTCCTTTAAACAAGACAATAACCGTATTTTAAGCGCTTTCGCTGCTGGAATTTTGTCTGCTAAAAATTATCGTCTGCTTATTTTCCTAAAAATTACACATATTTTGATAGAATAAATCGATCGCTTAGTGGAAAACTATCGTAACTCCATATTTTGAAATTTTACAGGAGAAGCAAAAAACTGTTTTAATAGTGATTTTTCCTCATCACAGACTGTTCCTTCACAGGATAAACTTGAAATGTGATCAGAATAACTGGATCAACCTCTGTTTGAACTAGTGTTTTATTAAAAAGCTTTTATAGCACATTTTTGAGATACGATAGTATTGCAATTACAGTTTGCTTCAAGATCTATTTTTTGTTAAGTGGAAAACTATCGTAACTTGAAGATACGATAGTTTTCCACTAAAACAGTAGCCAGTTTTCCAAGGAAAGTATAAGAAACATAATTGTATCTCAAAAACTTTACTCCATTACAAAGGCATTTCAAACAGCAAACAATCCCTATCAACACATTATGGTACTAATGCAATTCAGCTTAACCCATTTAATGCTGTGACACAAAATGGTGTCCGTGAAAACCTCGTATGCATCATATGAAATTGATGTCAATTTGTGGCATATTTTTCAAAAAAGTAAAGTGATAGAGACAAACAGACTTGAGGGAAGATCAGGACAAATCAGATATATGGGACCTGATCCTTGCTTCAGCTTGTTTGCAATTTTACAATAGTATTTCTTTATCATTATCCTGAATAAAATGGGAAAAGAAAACAAGATTTGAAGTAAACAATAGTTACTGTAGAACCCTCTCTATAGTAACCACAAAGAGCAAAGATAGGTGGCAGTGTGTTTAATACAGCATGTTTGTATTGCAGAAAGAACTTTTTTTGCAATATAATTATGTTCTACCACTAGTAAAAAAGACAAGTAAAAGAGCATTTGAATGATAAGAAACTTATTGTGCCTTCAGAAGAAATAGTCTCACTATAAAGGGTGTCAGGGGCTGTGAGTCAGATGAGGCTTTATAAACCGAGGTCCGATGTATGAGTGCTTTACACTTGGCATCTAAAAGAGCCAGAGAACTATTTCGATAATAAGAGTAGGGCATTGCGCCCGGGTTCTCTGTATCCGATCCTCTCTCTCTGGGGCGTTCAATTAGCCCATAGATATGGCAGAAACGGACTTTAACAAACAAAACAAACAAACACTATAAAGGGTTCAATCCATTTCTGCACATAGACTGTAATTCATGTTCTTTCACTAGGAAACCCAGACCAATTAATGAATTATTGTACAATGTATTGTACAGAAGCTGTTGACGTTTTGAAAACTTTTTATTCTGAGATAGTTAACTGTAAGTATAATCACAATCCGTTATTTGCAAAACACATCAGCTATTTTCCTGAATCATCAATAAATTAATGACAGCACACGTCACATTATCAAATTACGTTCGTAACAGTATAAGTATAATCACAATCAGAGATTTGCAAAACACATCAGCTATTTTCCTGAATCATCTAGAAACTAACGACAGCACACACATTATCAACTGCCGTTCGTAACCGTATAAGTATAATCACAATCAGAGATTTTCAAAACACATCAGCTATTTTCCTGAATCATCTAGAAATTAATGACAGCACACACATTATTAAATGCCGTTCGTAAACTTTTAAACATTATAAATCACAATCAGAGATTTGCAAAACTGTAAATATAATAACAAACTGAGATCTACAAAACACAGATTCTGCTATTTCCAAGTAGATCGAATAATAATTGGAGATTTTTTGAAAGTTTACCACATTTGGAATTTTAGTCACTTTCTAATTTATCAATTTAATCAAATAATATTCCCATTACCATGAAACACAAACAAGATGTGTTTGTGAATAACTATGCCCCCTGGTGTGACCATGACCTCTACATAACATTGACCTTTATCTGACATATCACAGGGGCAATCAAGAACTTTTGCAGCTGAGTACAAATGCCAAATAAGAAGTCACTGTCACACATCTAGTTCAAAAGTTATGGCCAAGGTGAAAGCAGTGGACAGGCAGACAAACAAACAGGCGAAAACAATATGCCCAGACTAAGTCGTGTTGGGTTATAAAAATTAGTGACAAAGAAACACAATTTGTGATTTTAGATAATTTAATAAATGTAACTTGCAATTGGGGTAAACTGTATTGATTAAAGAATTCACATATTTAACTGATAGATATTGGGGAAACTGATAAGCAATGACAGGTTACTTTCACTGTTGATACCTGACATAACCATTCTGATTATTATTAACTGTGTCCAGTGTTGTGTTAATCCATTTTGACACAAGTACATACAGATTTAGTTAGGTTTAGTTATTTTCAAAATTAAGTGTTGATAAAATAATTGTGAATGTGTTTATTTGTCTTTTTAACGTTGTAAGTACATTGTATATAATTTCATGTTATGTCTGTGACCGCGGCTTTTGAACGACAACTCTTGTGGGAAAAGAGCACTTATGTCATAACTCTGGTATGATACTCATAATAGTACTAAATACTATCGCTTACCAACACATCTTTTTAAGTTCACCTTAAACACTGAGAAGGAGTTCTGAATTACCTTAAAAGTATGCCTTTAATTTATTTGCCACTGAAGAAAAAAATTTCACTTTCAGTCATGAATATGTAGCCGGGTTGAGTTCATTGGGAAATAATGGTAAATTCATGAAAGTCATCCGCTAGCTCAGTAGGGAGACCACTTAATCGTCCTGTTAGCAAGGGGTTCCAGGTGCGAGTCTCGGTCTGGCTGCATATTTTTCTTACCATCCCACAGTATAAAACCAGCAAGATTAACATGCAACTGGCATTGTGTACAAAATAATAATTAGACACTCCTAAATTGTTCTTAAGTGAGTGATCGAGACGAGTTCTTGTAAAGAGTAGGTGTGTGTAGCTGGGCTGAGTTTAGGGTGAAACAGTGGGAAATTTGTGTATGCTGTTCAGTAGCTCATTCGAGAGAGCACTATTCCCATCAGCAAGGGATCCCATGTTTGAGTCCCATTCTGGCATGCTTTTCTCACTATGTCACAAAAATGTACCGTAAAAAAATGTCCTATATCCTAGCAGATGGTAGCTTAAAACAGGTTGAAAGTAAAGTAGAATTCTGCATTACTTTCAAAATATTTTAAGCTGTCACCTGTCTTCAAAACAAGACACAGGCTATTCATTTGAGAAATTCTCACTAAGCATAGCAGAAAAATTCATTTTGGATATTTTAAGAATCCCAGGGCGGACATAAAAATCTGGAGCGCTTACATTACAGTCCAATACCATAACCTCTGCTAAAGAGTCTACTCGGTATCTCATGAGCCCGATATTGGATATATCATTTGCCGCGGCTATGCTATTTATAGTACACACAGAGAGGTCAGTGTGTGAGGAACCGTCCCCCCCTCCTTTGCAATGTCACTTCAACATTTAAGCCATTTCTGCATGTTAGAAGCCATTTTGGCATTATAAAGTCCTTTCAAATCAAGCCTCTATCTGACAAGGAACTCTGGTAATGAAGTATAGCAGAAAAATCCATATTGGATATTATGAGAATCCCCAGGTGGGGATCAAACCTGGGGGGCTTGTGTGACAGTCCAGTATCATAACCCCTGAGCTGAAGAGTCTACTCACTAGCTCAGGAGCTTGATATTGGATATATCATTCGCTGCGGCTATGCTATTTATAGTACACACAGAGAGGTCAGTGTGTTGGCTGTAACACTATGCTGTAATGCGTTAGGAGAATTGTTGTTGATGGCTAGCTCATAAGAAAATAATTATGTCCCTCCAAGCTCTAAATGATGCCATCCCATCCCATGTGGTGACTGTCAGCAGCAACTTATTGTGGTTGTGATGTTCACAGCATATTTTAGAATCTAGTTATTTTAGAGTTTTGTTGAGAGGTGAAGTATGCATACAGATGAAATTCCACTGTATGAAAACAGGATCCCAGGTTCTTTTACTTGCACGGCATGTAGCACTGATACAGTCATGAGAACTAGGTTTATCCCATACAAACGCATATTGACTTGTTAACTTTGCTTGTAAACCCTTTAAATCATAACCTGTTTGTAGTTTTGAAGACGTGTGACCACATAAGGCAGGATAAAGCAGAGTGTGACAAAAGGCACACTCTGCTTAACTTTCAGCCAGCTTCAAGCTACCATCTGCTAAGATACAGAACATAGTTTTGGTGGTACATATTCATGACTGTATAAAATGGAACTATTTTCATCAGTAAGGAAATAATTTAAATGCCTGAGGACAGTTTTCTTCTATAGAAGACTGATTCAAAACCTTTTGGGTAGGCAAGACCAGCTATAGAGTCTTGTATGTCAAAATAGGCTATAGCTAGACTCTGTGATCAGAAACCTGTTTTGTTTTTTAAGTGTTTCTGAATTTTATCCTCAAGTTGCAGTTTACAGACTAAATATACATTCCTGTATGAAGGACATAAGCCACTCATATCTTTGAGAGATGACATCATAATTAACTCAAAATCTCAAAAACCTATTTATTTGACAACAATTTTATTCATAGTTTTAGCACTTAACAAAAATCTTTATCTTAGCAAGCTTATAGAAACTGAAAATATGATTTTCCCCCATTTTTATTTGTAATTGGGTAATATTTACATTCTCCCCTTTTCCCTTTCCATTGAAAAAAAGATGTCGTCATTCTCAGAGGAGGCAGCTAGAGGGCTTTTGGGTCTTTTCTAGGCAAATTAATTTCCAAACTTGTACAGCAGAGATTTGGCAAATTTGCTTGTATTTATGTAAAAAATGATCAATATTGTTATCTAAGATTAAAATGATGTTATATAAAACTGAATTCAAATAGGCATTTTTGTACCATTGTCAAGTTGATGATTTTTAATGTGTATACTGGAACTTATTTTGTTGCGATCCAATAGTAAACTGCTTCAGTTATGCAGTTATGGCTTTTCCTTTCTGGGTGTATACTTTTTGTGTTATCTCCGTGACCTACATTAAGGATAAAATGTTTTAATGTTAGAAGGTATCACAAATGTGATTAACCATGAATCACTAGTACAATTCATGTATTTGCAGATCATTTTATGTCATTCATTTCTCATAAACACAAAAAAATCAGTTTGTTTGTTAATTATAGTCAGTGCAGAACTATTGTTTGTCCAGTTACAATAGTTTTCAACATAATTTTCCATAGACCAATCATATATATTTTACTGGAAAACTATTGTAACTTGAGATACAATAGTTTTCCAGTAAATGTTCCATAGAAAATGGATGCTTATCTTTCCTGGAAAACTATCGTAACTTGAGATACGATAGTTTTCCAGTAAATGTTCCATACTAAATTGATGCTTACTTTACTGGAAAACTGTTGTAACTTGAGTTACAATAGTTTTCCACTAATGAAAAAATAGAAATACATTAAAAAATTATTTGTAAAACTATCGTAAGTCAAGTTACGATAGTTTTACAATTATGAAATTATTCATATGAGTTACAATACTTTTGCAAATGTACATTTATTTCAGAACTAATGCAGATATGAGGGCAATTTTTTGACAGAATGTGCATTTCAGTCTTCTGATTTGTTAAATCACAAAAAACCCTTTTCTGAAAAAAAGTGAGTTACGATAGTTTTCCACTAAGCGATCGAAATATAAATACGAGTGACAGGTTAAACGTCCAGCCAAATATTTTCAGATGTGTCATCTCAATGTCATTAGAGTTTGACACCAGCAACCAAAGAATAAGTGGGTGGCCCATGCTTCCTTTTTATACCCCAGTCGTGCTCAAAACGCAGCACTCTTGGTGAAATCGTTGCCATAAATCGCAGTAGAGCTTAACAGAACGTTATATCGTGTTAGATCTTAACAGAACGTGATAAAACGTGATAGCGTATCGTGGTTACCGTACGAGAGCTTGAGAGACCGTGATGAAATCGTGGCAGATCCTCATAAGAGTCTTGTTGGGTTCGCAACAAAACGCTGCAGGAGGTAACAACACATGCATAGAGCGTAAGAAAGCGTGATATAGCGTAGAAAATGATAATAAATCGTGAAGCTCTGCGCTTTTTCTAAATCGTGGACATCGTAGCTATCGTGGCTGAGTGTAAACGCAGCATTAAAGCAGGTTGAAAGTAGCAGAATGCACCTTAAGGGTGTATCAATGTCATAAGCGATTTTTTCAAAGTATTTAACTTTTTTTCTATCATTGTTTTTTTGGAAGAGCTGTTTATGTTGAATGAAAAAATGAAAAAAAAATAATATGGTGGTGTCCCTTTTTTTGAGCTACAGCGATTTGAAAAAGGTATGTCAAATTTGGACTTTTTTTCCCAAATTTTACCCATTCAGAGTACATGTTTCAGTAAAATCTTTTTCAAAACAAAACAAACATGGTAATTTGGGTTTTCATTATTTATTTCATGTCTATGGTGGTATTTTCACATATAGAAACCAAATTTAGACAAAGCATGCACTAGGTTTGAACAATATGGATCCTCGAATATCAAAAATATGCTTTTTATAGGGCATGATTTTAAAAGATTTTTTATTTTATGAAAAAAAAGTAAAAAAGTTTGAAAATGAAATAGTTCTAGTATTAAACTTTTTCTTATATTCTACCAAATGAAAGCCAATGCTAAGGCAGTTCAAAATATGAAAAGAAATTGAAAGGTCAGTGTTGAAAATTTTGAGTTATTAAAGTAAAAAGAGTTATCTCCCCTTACAAAATTTACAAAAAAGTACCATATCGATGATATTTAGAGCTTTATAAATTTCACATTTGGTGCCTTTTCTTTCTTAAATTAGTTTTTGTATGAAGAAATACGACCATAGATAGGAAATAAATAACACAAAACCAAATTATCATATTTGTTTTCATTTAAAATGGATTTTATTGAAGCGGGCTGTTTGAAAAGGACAAAATAAGAGGAAGTGGGTGGGGTAAATTTTACGTGGCCGTAGAGCCAACTGTTGTTCACCAAAATGTACACTTTTTCTATTTTTTTCATTCATCTTAAATAGCTCTTCAATACAAAACCATCATAAAGTGTTTTCATATACTTTGAAAAATTCCCAAATGCATGACATTGATACACCCTTAAGGCACATTCTGCTTTACTTTTAGCCTGTTTAAGCTACCCTCTGCTAGGATATTGAAAACATTTTATGGTATATATTCATCACTCACTAACAGTATAAAGTGGGACTATTTTTTTCAGTGGAGGAATAAATTAAAGGCGTATAAAAAACTTAAAAAGGCATATTAATTATTCTATGGTGTTATGGGTTAAGCAGATTATGTCTTCATTGAAGGAACTTTCTGCTTCAAGCTGCCACCTGCATTCAACACTATCAATGAATCAATTTTCTGTGCTTTTGTCTTAACCCTTAGCCTGCCACTCACGACTATAGCCTCCATATGCAAACAGCTTGGATCCAGATGAGACGCCGAGTAACTCGGCGTCTCATCCGGATCCAAGCTGTTTGACACTCGGACAACATTTCAGCAATTTTGAGCAACTTAGAAGCACTTTGAAACTTGAAGCAGACGAGAAATATAGCGGAAGACAATTTATTTGGCGGGCTAAGAGTTAACAAATAGTGTAGACTAAGATCAGAGGGCTCCTGTAGGAACCCTCTTATCTGGGTCTACACTGTTTGCTCATTTAGACCAGTATTTATTGAACTATCCAGATTTCCAAGTTGACTGATTCATGTTTTGGTAACTAAAAATATCAACAAGGAAACCTAATGGCTCACAAGAGTTATTTAGTGTTGAAAGAGTTAAGGGGCTGCAGAGGGTAGGGTTAAACCTTTACCCCACAGCCTGTTTCTAGTTTTCAAAATAGGTGAATTCTTAAAGAAGGTTGAAAGTACCATAAAGCAGAATGTGAGCATTCTGCTTTACCCTCAGCCTGCTTTAAATTAAAATCTGCTAAAATAAAGAAAATATTTTTTATGATACATATTCATAGCTGTATAAAATGGAATTGCTTTCTTCAATGGAGGAACAAATTAAATGCATAAGAAGGTGTTTTTACGAGGTAATGAGTAAAGCACACTGGACCCTGTCAAAGGCATCCGTGACAGTTTACTGAAACATAATGTTTGTTTTATTTATTAATGAGACTAATAGCTAGTCTAGTTGTAGATATATTGAAGCATTTGTTGAAACTTTTTGTTCTCTCCTTTTTATCTTGAGCTGTCAAATATCTTGTCATCAATTTTTCTATCTATCATGAAAAGCAAGGCAAAGAGCTGTCACGTTTGTTTGAATATCAGATCTGTTTGATAAGATTGGATTCACTGCTCAAATTCTCCTGATTGCAATTAACCTTTTACCCCATAGCTTGATTCTCGTTTTGAAAAAAGGTCACATTAAGGGGCATTCTGCTTAACTTTTAGCCTGCTTTAAGCTTTAATCTGCTAGAATATAAAAATAGTTCTTATCGTACATATTCATAACTGTACCAGTTGGAACTATTTTCCTCATAGTGGAGGAAAAAAATTACGGTGTATTTATGAGTTAATGGGTTAATGTCTACAAATGGTGGAAGGTATACACTTTTTCAACCCCTCTAGTATTGGATAATATATTGCCAGCAACAAACAAAAACAGAACATCAGAAAAAAGGAGTTTTTACAAGAAAATTACAGCTGACTCTATTTTATGCAGACACCCTTTACTTATCATTGAAAGGGTTAAACCTTGAATGATGTCAGTCTATAGCCCGAGGGTAGAAGGCGTGTCCGTGCACCATTAGACACTCTATTTGTACGTTTAATAGCATTGTCACACAATAGAGTATCAACATGTCAACTGTTTGGATCAATTGATTTTCTGGGTACAGTAAAGTCTTGTTATTACAATCACTTAACCCATTACCCCATAGCCTTTTTCAAGTATTGAAGATAGGGGACCACTTAAAACAGGTTGAAAGTAAAGCAGAATGCGCCTTAAGGTGCATTCTGCTTTACTTCCATCCTGCTTTAATCTAACATTTGCTAGGTGTAGTAAATATTCAAATTTGTATGGTACATACTCATTACTGTTAACCCTTTCCCCAATAGGAGCGACTTTTAGCGCATTTTATTTATTTCTCCGCTGAAGAAAATAGTTCCAATTTGTACAGTTATGAACATGTACGATAAGAAATATTTTATAATTCCTAGCAGAGGGTAGCTTAAAGCAGGCTGAAACTAAAGCAGAATGCGCCTTAAGGCGCATTCTGCTTTACTTTCAACCTACTTTAATTGGTTACATGTCTTCAAAACTAGAAACAGACTATGGGGTAAAGGGTTAAAGTGAAACCAGTTTCTTCAGTGGACAAATATTGTGAAAGGCATATAAAGGTGTATTTATGGGGTAATGGGTTAAAGTGGTAAGTTTGTGGGGGTTTATTGCAGTTTATGTCCAGATTTAGTAGATGATCAATTTTCAAGGTCAATGCAATGAACCATAAACAAGTGGTCAAATCACCAGTAGACAGATTTATTTTTTACCTATTTCAACCTTATCATGTTGAATTTTCAAAAGAACTTTTCCATTTTTGATAAAGGCCTAGTTAACATTGACTTGTCAGGGGTTTTATCCCAAAATTATATAGAATTAACACTAACAGTGCAGACTCTGACCAGATTGATCCTTCAGTAGCTCTCTGATCTGAGTCTACACTGCTTGTTAATCCATTACCCCATTGCCTGTTTTCAAATTTGAAGACAGGTGAACATTTAAAGCAGGCTGAATATAAGCACACATAATTTATTCAGCATGTCTGTTTATAGCAGAATTAAAGTAAAGCAAAATGCTTTTTTCGAAACACTCTGCTTTACTGTCATTCTGCTGTAAGAAACTACCTGTCTATAACAGTAGAGACAACCAAATGTGCTTACAATGTGGAATAGTAAAACAATAGCAATACCCTTTCTCTGCCAAAGTTAATCGTCTGATTTAACCCATTACCCCATAACCTGTTTCTTGTTTTGAAGACAGGTGACCACTTGAAATAGGTTAAAAAAGGCAGAATGCACCTCAAGGCCCATTCTGCTTTACTTCCAACCTGCTTTAGGTACCCATCTGCTAGCTAGGATGTAGAAAATATCTTATGTTGCATATTCCTGACTGTTCAAATTAACTTGAACTATTTTCTTCAGAGGACGAAAAAATATTTTATTGGACAGTGGATTGGCAGACAAAATATATCATCTGCTAAGATTTGTTGTTTGTAAATTTATGCAAAATTCAAACTGTTGAAGTGAGTGTCAAACAGTTTAGATTCTGATCAGACCTCATGTTTTGTTGCGTCTTATCTCACAGTATTCAAAGTTTTTGCACTTTTGACTGTAGTCACCTATGGGGGTGAATGTCTTAAAGAAAGTTTTAAATACATTATATCATAGGCTTGGTTGTCCCACTGTGAAGTAGTTGGCGGTAAAGCTACTGTAGGCAGGTAAATGACTCACCAACGTAAAACAGCCTGCATGCTAAAACACACACCTATCTTAAACCCTTATCATTCATGATATTTGTGGTCTGCTCAAATATCGTCTGCATATCATTCCAGTTAACACAATAAATTTTACAAAAATAAACTAAGATTAAAGGTTTCAAACAGTTTGTATCCCAGATCAGGCCCCATTTACATGGGGCCTGATCTGGGATACAAACTGTTTGCAACGGTCTTCAAAGCCGGTTTATACTGAATGGATAGGCTTAGACGGCTTTATTTATAAGCAGACTTCAATTCAAATGATAAATTACGGCCCAGTGGGTTGAGGTATGTGCTGTCGCCTAAGAGTGTTTTGTCATACTTCAGAGATTTGCTGAGCTAAGGAGTGACATTGTATAACCTGCACACTATTGACGGTGGATAGCTGGAAAAACAGAAAGAGGGGTAAGTGTATGTTTTGCATTAACCCATAAATACACCTTTTTACGCCTCTTATTTATTCCTCCATTGAAGAAAATATTTCCAATTTATGCAGTCATGAATAAGTAGGATAAGAAATATTTTCTATATCCTAGCAGATTGTAGCTTAAAACAGGCTGAAAGTAAAGCAGAATGCGCCTCAAGGCGCATTCTGCTTTACTTTCAACCTGTTTTAAGTGGTAACATATGTTCAAAACTAGAAACAGGCTATGGGGTAATGGGTTAGATTAGTTCTTTCCTCCATAGTTTGTTATCAGTGTTTTCAGATAAGCATTTGCAGAAAGCAGACTGAAAGTAAAGCAAAATGCTCCTTAACTGCTTACTCCATAAAGATATGCATACCAGTATTTACACATTTAATTTATTCCTAAACTGAAGAAAATACTTTCAATTTATATAGGTCTAGTCATAATTATGTATTGAAAGAAACATTTTCTATATTCTAGCAGATGGTAGCTTAAAGCAGGCTGAAATTAAAGCAGAATGATTAAGGTGCATTGTGCTTTACTTTCTACCTGCTTTAAGTGGTCACTTGTCTTAAGTGGCATTATAGTCTACATTGTTTGCTATATCATATGAAATATTTTTCTATACGGACAAACACTGCAGTGTCTTTAGATCGCCCTTGTATTATGTATATCTATTATATAATCTTCCAGCAAGTATTAACAGGGAGAGTTCATTGCAATATCCAGGTATAAATGGAAACAGACTCTTATAGTGACAAGCAAATTGGATGCAGGTAGTGCCTGGGCACATTAAATGGTGCCTGATTAAAATCCAAACTGTTTTTACAACGGTCTTCAATAACTTTCGACCTGCAGAAGTCTTCAATACATAAGATACACAGAGTTGACAGGGTTAAACTGATTACTGAAATAGCTGTATAGTATTTTATTTCCATATAATACATACTTTAGGAAATTGTGACGGGTCACACTTTCTTACAGCGTTAGATTTGACCCTCCCCCTATAGCTGTATAAATGTTGATTTCTATATTTGCTTTATTTATCATGGCACATTAATTTTGATTACATAGAGAACATAATAAGTATACAAACACATAACTCTTAACTCTTTGCATGCTAGAGGTGGATACATGTGCCACAGTAATTACCTTTGCAAACAGTTTGGATCCTGATGAGACGCTGCGAAACGCATGGTCTCATTAGGATCCAAACTGTTTGACTCTGACCCTGTTTTAAAAAGAAGTATTTCAGCATTTATCAGACCAAATTATTTGACACTCAGATCAATGGCCTAAATTTGGGAAACTGAATGCAGAAGATAGTTTTTAAAACCCATTACCCCATAAATACGGCTTTTTACGACTTTCATTTATTCCTCCACTGAAGAAAATAGTTCCAATTTATACAATCATGAATATGTATAATAAGAAATATTTTCTATATTCTAGCAGATGACAGCTTAAAGCAGGCTGAAAGTAAAGCAGAATGCGCCTTAAGGCGCATTCTGCTTTACTTTCAACCTGCTTTAAGTGGTCACCTAATTTCAAAACTAGAAACAGGTTTTGGGTAATGGATTAAGCAGATGTTATTTTGGCAGAGAGGGTTAGTAAATGTAATATAAAATAACTTCTCTTGCGTATTGACCGAGGGGTAATTAAAGAATATTACCTACAAAATTGTAACTCTATATACCCAGTCAAACTTGTATTTAGAGATGGTAATTGTAGTTATTGAAGCGGCATAGTAATGTTTAATGACAGTTCACTGCTAAATGCAAGATGAAACTAATGCAGAAAGATCCTATTGGAGCTTTCTGCATAAGTTTTGTCCTGCATTAAGCTGCCACCTGTTCTAAAGACAAAAAACAGAACTCAATGGTTTCTAGATACAAGTTTGACTGTAACTCTTTTAATGTTGAATAAATGTCAGACAGAAACATGTGTGCAGTTATTATGAAATTTTATTGGATGTAATGTTTCAATTTATAGGAAGTACCAGTATGTGTTGAACAGGCTGTGAACTGTGGCATTCAGACATCTGATTTGGATCTCTGCTATTTTAACTCTTTGAACGTTAAGTAATAATGTTGTCTGCAGCATGAGTCATCTGCTACTGATTAAAAATTAGAATTTTCTAAAAGATATTTTCAAAATAGGGTCTTAATGTCAAACAGTTTGGATCCAGAAGTGTTGCTGCATTTATGTGGCTGCAGATCTAGATGATCTGTATGCAAAGTAAATAATGATTATGCTGCCAGCGCCCAAAGTATTAGTAGTGTAGGTCAAGCTGTGGTCTATTGATTAAGTTGTATGTTAATTTGGCTAAGTTACAAGTTATATATTGCCCAGGACTTATATACTTTTGAGCTGTGTTTATTGCACAGTCTGTACAAGTTAAGGCGCTGCACTTTCTTCTGGAATTTTTTCTAAAAAAAAAAAAAAGAATGAAAAATCAATGGAAACTGGTTTTTTTTCCAAAAGCCAAACATTTAAAAAAGGGTTAACCCTTATCCTCATGAAGTTTATTCCTCTGCTGAAGAAAATAGTTCTTATCTAATCAGTCATGAATATAATTATAGTGTAGGGAATATTTTCTATATTCTAGCACATGGTAGCTTAACGCAGGCTGAAATTAAAGCAGAATGCGCCTTAAGGCGCATTCTCCTTTACTTTCAACCTGCTTTAAGTTTTCACCTATCTTCCATACTAGAAACAGCTGGCTATGGAGTAAAGGGTTAAACATGTACAGTGTATTATCAAAACCTATGAGGAAAACTGTGGTTACCTCAACTTACCTGTCTTCCGAACTTAGAAACATGTTATAGGGTAAAGTTACTATACAGGTATATATAATATATCAAATACATACCACATGAGCACAATTGAATTGCAAATATACATGCATGTAGTCTATGGTGTTAAATGTTTGAACAAGAGTTATACCACTGTGACCCTCATACAAGATAAGCAAATATGGAGTTAATTTAATCCCTTAATCCATAGAACCCAAGTGACACTTAAACATGCATGTCCTATGTAAAAATAGTAGACCCAGATCAAAGGACTTCTACAGAAACCCAGAGACCTCTGTGGCCTAGTGGTATAGTCACTGTGACTTACATCACTAAGCTCCTCAACGCTGTGAGTTTGAATCCCAGTAGGGTCGTTCGGATTTTTCATGTAGGGAAGCCTTCCAGCTGGCTTGGGAAAGGTCGGTGGTTCTACCCAGTTGCCGATTTGTGCCGGAAACAGTGCATAAAGGGCTTCTGGGGTCTTCCTCCACCTGTAATTAGCTGGACGTCGCGATATGACTGAAATACTGTTAAAAGCGACGTAAAAACATAACAAACAGGGGCGTAGCTTGGCCGAAATGAAAGTGTAGGCATATCTTTTCTAGGGGGTCCGGGGGCATCCCCCCCCCCCCCCCCCCCCCCCCGGGAAAATTTTGAGTTCTACAACACGGTAGACGCATTTAAGGATGGTCTGGGGAGACGTTTATATGAAGAATTAATGAAATGAAAAGCTTCAAACAACAGACAATTTTATTTTTTTGCAAAGGAATATGTCTGCATATTTTCTTGAAAAAAAAACTCACCGAAAAATAACCCCATGTTAATTAGTATATCATAGGGTCTGATATCGTAATTTTTTCATTAACATACTCGCTACTTGAAATTATTTGGATGCAACTTTCTTTTCGGGACAAATTGATCGAGCACACTACAGGCCCGTATGAAATCCAAAGTAACTATACCAATTTATGAACTCACTCTTACTAGGAGGGGATTTGGGAAGGTTGATTCCTAGAAAGCCTCTGGCTTGTTCTGAGGGCGTTTTTGCGCGTCCAAGACAGGTACAATTCTGCCATAAATATATGTAAAAACTCGGCTGAAAATGACATAAATTTTCTATTCCAGGTTATTATAATGCAATTGTTGACAGGTTGTCTTCCATTAATCTTTAAGTTAGACTCTAAAATCACCATATTCCTATTTTATTGCATTTTTTTTACTTTTTGAATTGTCGCAAGTATGAGGACAGTGTGTACGCAGTAGCGCGTGTTTGGCATAAGGCAGCTACATGTACAATTGGACATGCGTGCCAACGGGGTGATTAGACCAATTAATAAGTGTACGCTTTCTTACTAGGGGGGTCCGGGGGTATGCTCCCCCGAAAATTTTTTATTCCTAGATAGTCTCTAGGTGCGTTCTGAGGTCTTTTCCCGCGTTTTATAATGGCAAAATACTAACACGAATATGTAAAAATAATTGGGGTTCACCTCTAACCCCCCTTAGATGTCAATTTTATTGCTTTTTCTGCATTTTTAGCCTTTTTAATTTTTTGGACTTCTGAAAAAAGTGTAGGCACGTGCCTACTTGCCTAATAGGAAGCTACGCCAATGACAAATCAAATCAAATCATTCTACAGAAACCCTATGATCACAGTCTTCATTGTTTGTTATTTTGAAAGATATAAATTTTAAAAACTGATTTGGTTTTATTTCCTTTTATTTATAGGGGCAAAGTTGAAAGAGTGCATACAAGAAAGTTAAATTGCTGTCATTTTATGTTAAGATGACGATATTCATCTGGCCGAGAAACACATCATATAACTCTTTGCATGCTAGCGGCGGATATATCTGCCACAGTCATTACCTTTGCAAACAGTTTGGATCCAGATGAGACGCCGGGAAACGCGTCGTCTCATCTGGATCCAAACTGTTTGCCATTCTTACACTGTTTTGAAAACAATTTTTGAAAATGCTAATTTTAGAACATTTGCAGACGACAATTTTTGCAGACAAATTTTTTTTTACCCAGCATGCAAAGAGTTAAAAGGCAAAATATACATGATAGTTACTGTCATGGTGTTTGTGATGACAAATGGCACAGACCATGAGACTAGCCAATTGCTGAGGCTGCATGGCCACCATATTAATTGTCCCTGTCTCGTGTCACAAGCTGTTGTATGATTCAACCCAAACCTCTTTGAATGACCCGGGATGCAAGAGATCTTCAGGGCTCTAGATAAGGGGGAGTAAACTGAACAAATCAAACTTTTTTTTTCACTCATTTCAGCACCAAATCCTATGGTGTTACTACTCATTAGAATCGTCTCTTCGAGATGATTCTAATGAGCAGTGACACCATAGGGGTTAAAGCAGAAATACAGATTTCAGTTTTTGAAAAACTCCCCTTATCTGGAGCCTTTATGATTCAACCCAAAACTCTTTGAATGAGGGGATGCAAGAGATCTTTAGGGCTCCAGATAAGAGGAAGTAAACTGAACAAATTCAAATCCTATGGTGTTACTACTCATTAGAATCGTCTCTTTGAGACGATTCTAATGAGTAGTGACACCATAGGGTTTAAAGCAGAAATAAAGATTTAGTTTTTGGCAAAACTCCCCTTATCTGGAGCCTTTATGATTCAACCCAAAACTCTTTGAATGAGGGCATGCAAGAGATCGGATCATCCATATCCAACTCTAAGTAACTTGGCGTGCTATCTGAATCCAAACTGTTTGTCACCCTGGTCAATCGGATATACTGCTTTTACAGTAATTTATTGACAAAAAAGAGTTACTGTGAGAAATTCAAGCCAACATTTACTTGAGTAGACACTATTCATTCAGACGTAAAGTGGCTAATGACTGTAAGTAGCTTTCAGCATATGACCCATTAAGGTGTTTCTGCTCACCCTTTGAAATGCTTGAACATGTTCCCCTCATAGCCTTTAGTTCAAATCATCTACATGTATATCCTACTGATATAGTAAGATGGTTGTCTGCTTTACTTTCATCTTGCTTTACACTGCCACCAGTATTTAGCTCTATCAGTAAAAGGTTGTTGCTTCAGTAAGATGAAAGTAAAGTAGACAAAAGAAGCTGTCTGCTTTTCTTTCATCTTGCTTTACATTGACACCTGTATTTAGCTCTATCAGTGAACATTTGTTTGTTGCCCCTAGCCAGAGTACTCGAGGCATCCTAAGGTGGTTATTTGAAAGAAAGTGTTACAATTCTTCATAGACGTAAGAGCAAATTACCTATAGCCAACTTGGTGTAAAGTAGCCGACTGCTTAAAGCAAGATGTGGGTAAAGCACTTTAGGTGTTCTATGGCACTATTACAGATAAAAGAGTTAAAGCATGACAAAGTAGAGTAGAAACCTCTTACCATATTACCCCATAGCCTGTTTAAAGTTTTGAAGACAGATTGCAACTGAAAGCATGTTGAAAGTAAATCAGAATGCACCTTTACGTGCATTCTGCTTTACTTTCAGCCTGCTTTAAACTGCCATCTTCTAAGATATGTATAAAAACCCTTATAATTTATATTCATGACTGTATAAAACAGAACTATTTTCTTCGGTGGAGGAATAAATTAAAGGCATAAAAAGGGATTACTGTGGGGGTAAAGGGTGATCAGGTCATTGACTCTTGAAAGTTAGACTGTTCATGGATACAATTACCTGCATGCACCCAATTTCTTCTGTTCTATATATTCTGTGTCAGATTAGAAAATTTCCAGATGCAAGTTATTGCCCATAAACTTTTACCAGAGTGTCATAAAACACAGGCCTGAAATATAAAACCTTACGGTTTATTGTCAACAGCGAGAATGTCACAGGAAAAGATTATCCTTTATTCATTGTAAGCAGCGTAGACAAAGACTAGTTATCTGTATTTAAATTGCATCACCAATCTTGGTCTGTACTATTTTTCATGTCACCTGCTTTAGGCAGAGATGACACTAATATGGATCACTTTTCCATATATAGTCTGTCTGCCTGTCCGTCACATTTTTTCAGCTACACTTTTATTTGTAGCTTGTTATACTGAAGCTTTTAAAAAGAAATTTCTTTAATAGAAAGAACTTGACAAATGAATGTGAAAGTGTCTTGCACAAGGCTCATAACTCTTGCATCAATACTGTGAGAGTTATTGCCCTTTCAACATTTTCTTTTTTTCTGCATATAACTATTTTTCTACTTATGCTTTTAGATGGAATTTCATTAATGGAAAGAGTTTGATGAGTGAAAGTGTCTTTCATAAGGTTTATAACTCTTGCACAATACCATGAGAGTTATTCCACGCTTTATGGCGTTATTGAGAGTGAAAGGGTTCAGAAAAGTAGCGAAGTAGTGCCACTCTTTCTCTAGCTGCCAGTGGCACAATTGTCTTTATATGCAAACATTTGAATTTCGATCAGACATATAGCATAACAAAGTGTCTGATCAGGATCCATTCTGCTCGATACTCGTATCTTTACTTCTTTAACCCTTTACCCCATAGAAGCGCCTTTTAGCACATTTAATTTATTACTCCACTGAAGAAAATAGTTCCAATTTTTACAATCATAAACATGTGCCAAAAGAAATATTTTCTGTATTCTAGCAGGTGGTAGCCTAAAGCAGGCTGAATGTAAAAAAAAAAGCAGAATGTGCCTTGAGGCACATTCTGCTTTACTTTCAACCTGCTTTAAGTAGTCACCTATTTTCAAAACTAGAAACAGGCTATGTGGTAAAGGGTTAAATGTCAACATTTTCGCATAAAATTGCAGTTGAAATTTTACTGCAGAATATATTAGGTTAACTCTTAGCATGCTTAAGCGGTAAAGCTATTATAATCTTTGCAAAACAGTTTGAATCCTGATAAGACACTGCATAACCAGGATCCAAACTGTTTGACACTCTGATACTGTTTTGAAAAGAAATTTTGAAAAATCTATTATAAGAACAGTAGCAGATGACAATTGTTGCACATCCAAACATTACCCAGCATGCAAAGAGTGAAAGGATTAACCCTTTCCCACATAGCATATCTCTAGTATTGAAAATAGGTGTCCACTTAAAGCAGGTTAAAAGTAAAGCAGAATGCGCTTTAAGCGCATTCTGCTTTACTTTCAGCCTGCTTTAAGCTATCATCTGCTAGAATATAGAAAATATTTTGTATTATACATATTTATGAATGTATAAATTGGAACTATTTTCTTCAGGGCAAGAATAAACTGAATGCGCTAAAAGGCGCTTCTATGGGGGAAAGGATTAAAGGAATGTTGTAAAGTGCTATCTGCACTATGCAGCTTTGCGGATCAGTGTGCATGAATTTGTCACACTTGTTTGGTTGTACATGTATTGAAATTTGAGTTTGTGTCGGTTTTATGTTGGCTTTATGTACCTTTAATTCCCCTTCACTGCCTTATCTGAGTACAATGGTTATTTAAAAACTGTTAGGATCCTGATCAGACACTGATTTATGCAGCATTTGATCAGGATCTGAACTGTTTGACACTCATTAGTCATGACGATATTGCTTTGGTCAATTTGCTTTAAATTTTGAGAAAATCAGCAACAGCAGAAGTCATTTGTAAGAAACAGGCACTTCTGCAGATGAGTTAAGGCATGCAAAAAGTAATGTAATTAAAAAGTCATTAACCTATTTCTCCATAGATACTCATTTTAACGCTTTTAATACATTCCTCCATTGAAGAAAAAGAAAAAAGTTCCACGTTTTATTGTAATGAATATGTACCATTAGAAATCTTGTCTATAATCTAGCAGATGGTAGCGTAAAGCAGGCTGAAAGTTAAGCAGAATGTGCCTAAAGACACATTCTGCTTTGCTTTCAGCCTGCTTTAAGCTACTATCTGCTTGACTATAGGAACTATTTCTTACCTTGCATGCCTATGACTGCTTAAAATGGAACTATCTTCTTGAGTGAAGGAATAGATTAAAGATGTAAAAGTGTATTGGCCTATCTATGGAGTTAAAATGGGTTAACTCTTTCCTCCCTAAAACTTAAAATGGACAATTCCAGTTTCCATTTTTGTCTAGTCCATTTCTGACTTTTAAGGGTTGTTTTTGTCAATGTTTGGCATTATGACAAACAGTGAAGATCCTGATCAGAGGGCTCCTTTCGGAGCCCTCTGATCTGGGTATTCACTGTTTGCATAGGACAAGTGTACTTTTCATATGTACACTGTTTGAAAAGGACGCCTATATGCGGGACTAGGGTTCAAAGAGTTAAAGCAGGATTACCCTATTTTAAAGACACTTTAAAATGGTTCTGTAGTTCTTACATTAAACTATGTTCCTCTTTTTACTTTCAGAGTTTGCTGCAATATTTATATCATCATAACTCATCACCATGGCAACAAGTCAGGATCCACAATACCAAGAAAATGGAGCCGGTGCGTTGGTAGAAGATGATGAATTGGTTGAAGAAAAGCGGGCAATTGAGACCTTTGACATGGGCAAAAAGAAACTGAAGTACCTTAACAATAAATATGAAAAGGTGAACGCCATGATGTATGATTCTAAGTGTGATGTGAAACTAAATGTGGGAAAAGCCACCTTCAAGGGACATAGAAAAGTTCTATCAGATGCAAGCGACTATTTCAGTGCTATGTTCAGTCATGAAATGAAGGAAAAGGAGGAGTTCTCCATCGAATTGAAGGAAATTAGCCCAGATGGCTTTGGTGCGATGTTGGACTACTTTTATCATGGTCATGTGACCATTGCGCCAAAAACAGTTCCTGATATTCTGGAGGCTGCGAGATTTTTTCATGTAGAGTGGATTCTTGATGTCACCTGTGACTTTATGATCCATACCCTGGCCATAACAGATTTTCCCTTGGTTATGCATCTTGCGGATAAGTTTTCGTTAGGAGATTTGCGATGGGAAATATTTAAATATTTCAGTGCTAACCTTCCAGCACTGGTGCAGAAAGAGGACTTTTATACAGAGCTATGTGAGGAATTGTTGCTGAACTTTCTGATGGAGGGAATATATGTTGAAATCATGGAATTCAACCAGGTCGAGGTAGGGAATACTTGTATACCTCCAAAGCTTCGATTAAGCCATTACCTGTCCTCATAGCCTGTTTCTACTTTTGAAGACAGATGACCACTTAAAGCAGGTTGAAAGTAAAGCAGAATGTAACTTAACCAATTACCCCATAGCCTGTTTCTACTTTTGAAGACAGGTGACCACTTAAAGCAGGTTGAAAGTCAAGCAGAATGCTCCTGAAGGCACATTCTACTTCAGTTTCAACCTGCTTTAAGTTGCCATCTGCTAGAATGTAGAAAATATTTCTTATGTTGGATATTCATGACTACATGATAAATCTTATCTATCTTCTGAAATGGCTTAATGTATTGTGTATCTATGGAGTAAATGGTCAACCATTTCCCCATAACTGTTTCCAGTGTATGATACATGCTTAACTCATTACTCTATAGATTTGCATTTAAATTTTTAACACTCCATTTGAAGAAACTACAAATGTAGCTCCATTTTATAGAGCCATAAATGTAGGCTATAAGAAATATTTTCTTTTTCCTAGAAGATGGTATTTTAAAGCAGCTTCTGTATTAGCTTTACTTTCAGTCTGCTTTACCCCTTTACCACATAGCCTGTTTCTAGTTTCGGAGACAGATGACCACTTAAACAGGTTGAATGTAAAGCAGAATGCACCTTAACCCATTACCGCATAACCTGTTTTTAGTTCTGAAAGAAGGTGACCACTTAAAGCAGGCTGAAAGTCAAGCAGAATGCGCCTAAAGGCGCATTCTGCTTCACTTTCAGCCTGCTTTAAGCTAACATCTGCTAAGATATAGTAAATATTTTAGATCATACATATTCATAACTGTATAAATTGGGACTATTTTCTTCAGTGGAGGAATAAACTAAATGTGTAAAAAGGAGTATTTATGGGGTAATGGGTTAAGTGGTCACCTAGGCTACGGAGTAAAGAGTTAGTACCAATATTCTTGTCCCCACAAAACCTTGTTATGTCTTCTCTTTAGAAATTTCTACCCTAATAAAGAGAAGTAGGAATCTTTTACCATGTCTTGACAGATGACTGCAGGATTAGAAATCAGAAATATCCTGTTGAAGCTTTGTACAGTCGAACTTCGATATCTTGAACTCGCTTAACTCGAACTATCCGATAGCTTGACACATGAACTTCATTATTTCATGCTCGGTTAAGTCGAACTTACCCATATTTCAAAGTTAAAACGTGGCTAAGCCAAGTTTTAACTTTGAAATACGGGTATGTTCGATTTAACCGAGTTCGAGATATCGAAGTTCAACTGTACTTCATTTCCAATCTGCTGTCACACAACCAGTCTTAAATACTGAAAGCAAACTATGAAGGACAAGGTTTTCTCACATAACTACCCCTGTTTTCTATAACGTACAAGGATGACGAATATGCTTATCTCCAACATGTGTAAGATCACTTTTGATGACGTCACTATAACGTCACTATTTAGCCTGTTTACCTGTGTTTTCGCCACCCTTAGCTATATTTTTCGCGCATGCGCTTTCTGATTTAACATTTCGTACTTGTCACGGATCTAATTCTGAACTGAACCTTCAATAACACGAATATATAATAATAAAAATTGTGAAATAAATACAAATGTAAATTACTGCACCGTTTTCGAACGAGGTCATTGCTCTGGATCATCGGGATGCTTTCTTGTCAATTCGCCACCTCTGATTGGTCGTTCGATAATTAGGTCAATGTAGGCTGTGTCAGTATCTTATAGTTTGTTTCATGAAATTTGAACATTGTTCAATGATTTTGAAATATTTAATTTTTTAAAAGTAAATAATTACTTTTACAACGTTACAATAAAAAAGTAACAACGGGCATATAGAGATAAAATTACCAACATGTCCTTTGATTTGAAACTTTTTGTGAATTATTGTTATTTTACTTGTTTCTTTCGCATTTTCGGCGCTTGAAATCTTCCTTAGTGAAACTGTCCTAGTATTCGGATATCCTCTGTAGTTTTCGGACATCCTCGGTAGCCTGCTCGTGATGGAATTCTAAGTTTTGCTTAGGTGGCGAATTGACAAGAAAGTGGCGAAATGACAAGAAGCAAGGATATAACGGCGTTTTGACGTCGCCGGGGCTCCAAGAAAATTCATATTGCTTTCAAAATAGATTAAATCGTTGGTAATGTGAGAAAAAGAATCTGTCACTCATCGATGTTTGAGACAAGTTGTTCTGTAACTCGTCTAAAATAGAAAAGTTATTAAGCTCGCCAAGGCTCGCTTAATAACATTTCAATTCTAGACTCGTTTGAGATCAGCTTGTCTTAAACATCGACTCATGACAGATCCTATATAACATACATGATTGTGTTTTTTCTGTTACAGTTAGTGGTCAGTTGGGTGAATGCAGACAAAGAGAACCGCAAGGAGCAGTTGTTACCACTCCTGAGGTGGATACGATTTCACACCATGGAATTTGAGGAATTGGAAGATATTCCTGCTGAAGTTCTAGAATTCAAGGAGATACAGGAAGAGGTAAAAACAATCAAGCTTGTGCTAAGTGCTAAACACTGATGACTGCTTAACCCATTACCCCATAAAATGCCTTTTTACACCTTTAATTTATTTATCGACTGAAGAAAATTGTTACAATTTGTACTGTTATGAACATGTACCAAAGGATTTTTTTCCATATTCTAGCAGATGGCAGCTTAAAGAAGGCTGAAAGTAAAGCAGAATGTGCCTTAAGGCACATTCTGCTTTACTTTCAACCTGCTTTAAGTGGTCACCTATCTTTGATACTTGAAACAGGCTATGGGGTAATGGGTTAACCCTTTCCCAAATAGAAGCGCCTTTTAGCGGATTTAATTCACTCCGCCGCTAAAGGAAAAGTTCCAATTTATAGTCATAATCATGTACCAAAAGAAATATTTTCCGTATCTTAAAGCAGGCTGAAAGTAAAGCAGAATGTGCCTTAACCCATTACCCCATAAATACACACTTTGACGCCTTTAATTCATCCACTGAAGAACATAGTTCCTATTTATATAACAAGAATATATGCACCATTAGAAATAGTTTCTTGATTCTAGCAGATGGTAGCTTAAAGCAGGCTGAAAGTAAAGCAGAATGTGCCTTAAGGCACAATCTGCTTTGCTTTCAACCTGCTTTAAGTTATCACCTATTTTCAAAACTAGAATCAGACTATGGGGTAATGGGTTAAGGTCGCATTCTGCTTTACTTTCTACCTGCTTTAAGTGGTCACCTGTCTTCAGTAATAGAAACAGGCTATTGGGTAAAGGGTTGAAGCAGGTTGAAAATACAAATCTCAGCATTTAAAATGTCAAGAGTATAGTATAAGTTCATTTGTTCTACAAATAGCCGAGCTAATTAAAGGTCTTTAAGACAGATAGCAGTTTAGTACAGGACAAAGGTAATACAGAATGCTGTAGCAGTCATCTGCTACAATGTAGAAAATATTTCATATGATATACATGCTTATTACACCTCGCTTTGAGTTACAATGTTAAATTCCCATAGACCTACAGTTAACATTTTGCATGTCTTTTACATCTATACTGTCACTCTTTATGATATTCTTTTTGTGACGTCATTCTAAAGGACATTACTTTTTTACTACGTCCGAAAACGTACTGTCAGCCTTGACATGGCAATCGCTATTGGATACATTGGAACGTTTTAAAGAGTGGTAACTTATAATCAACTTTTGGCATTTTCTGTACAAATTGCTTCCTTTTGTCCATTCCTTAACGATTTGCCATAATTTCGGAAGAGGTTATTTGCCACCTAGACAATGTAAAGACGCTGTTTCTTCAATTTACTTATCATAACGTTCTTCTTTGTTTACTTGTAATATCATTATAAACAATGTGACGTCGTAAGACGGCGACGTCATTTCCCGCGTTATGTACATGTCCGCGCTAAATTGGTGTTCACAACACATTTTATAAAAGACGAATAAAACGATTCCAAAGCCAGGGTTGATAAGCTCGGTGTAATAAAATAAATATTAGATGTCAGTTTGCGTGACATTCAAATTGTCAACCCTCGAAAACAAGAATGTCACCCTCGGCTACGCCTCGGGGTGACATGCTGTTTCTCGGGTTGACAATTTGAATGTCACGCAAACTGCCATCTAATATTTATATATTCTCACATTACTACCCCTGTTTTCTATAGCGAACAACAATGAGGAATATCCTTTTCTGACCTCTCGGACAGAGGTATCCCGAAATCTAGGGTGTGTGAGATAACCTTATCTGTCCGGACAGATAAGCCGAACTAATGGAACTATCTTATGATTGGTTGTTATTGTCGTTGTTTTGACGTCGTCATGCATGCATTAGCGCCTTAAAATACAACTCGCCACTGTATAGCAAGTTAAACGCGTTTTTAGGATTGACGAGGTGAGAAAATAAATCTAACACCACAGTTGAGTATCAGATGAATATCCCACCCTCGTTTGAAGATATTTTTGGAACACTCGGCAAAGCCTCGTGTTCCAAAAATATCTTCAACACTCGGGTGGGATATTCTTATCTGACACTCAAGGTGGTGTTAGATTCACTATATCTCCAACATGTGTGTTGATGAAGTCACCCTAACGCCACTATTTATAATGGCGTTTTGACGTGACCGGGGCTCCAAAAAAACGCATATTGCTTTAAAATAGCTTAAATCTTTGGTAATGTGAGAAAAAGAATCTGTCACTCGTACATGTTTAAGACAAGTTGATCTCAAACTCGTCTAGAATAGAAAAGTTTTTAAGCTTGCAATTCTAGACTCGTTTGAGATCAGCTTGTCTTAAACATCGACTCTAGACAGATAGGGCCTGGACGAGTACCCGAGTACCCGCGGATAGGGTACAGTTTGGCGGGTACCGGGTCCATTTTTAGTACCCGGGTACCCGAGCTAGTTTAACAATGAAATTAACAAAGAGATATTTTCCTCAAAAGATTGTGTAAACAGTTATTTTGGACATTTTTATCTATTAACACAGTCCCTGTCTATCGCGTATGCCTTCGGCCACCTATCTTTATAATGTCAATTCCTGTGTGCGAGTGTTAGTCGAATATTTTTTATGTATGATTCTATGCATCGAAATTGCACTCTTATTTTCACCCTAATTGTAAAATAAAATATATGTATCAGTTTGGAATACTTTTTTTGACGCCGTGGGTGTGTAAAACCAGGTTACCTGCGTCTGAAATTGAGTTTCTTCTGATTTAATTTTTTAGTACTGTAAGCGGGACAGTTCTTCGAGGAATGGTCGGCCATTTTGGAAAATATGTCCCATAACCCTTTATGAATCCTATAGTAATACGGCCATATATGGAACATGTAGTAAAATCGCCGCGCGCGTCCAATGGCGCAAAAATCTCTGATACACGAATTGCAGCTTTATACTTATTCTTTACCTGCTAACTTTAACCATCTTTGCAATAAAATTTGTGTTTTAGTTTACGCAGGCAAAAATAATCCTCGAATGATTCAACATTATTTTCACATTACAGTAAGTTTTCAAATTATGAATGAAAGCCTTGTATGTTAATCGCGGAAGTCATATTAAGCATGCGCGGATTTTATCATCAAAACAGAAAGTGGATCGACACCAAATAATTTTCTTATGGTCTTCGGATGGGTTAGTACTTTACTCAAGTAGGTTACAATACCGATATTAGTTGAAGACAAACTATCAACAGTTACTGTTCGAATATAAAACTTCAGAAATTCGTCGCGCCATTAAAAAGATTCTCTAAAGTATATAAGTGCGTCGCACTTGTAGCTCTGTTAAACTTTAGTGTGTGCTTCTCCTGACGACCAAGAATAGCTCTGTTAGACCATGGTCTAGAGTTAGAACTATGTAAGATCGAGTACCCGGGTCCAAATTTACTACCCGTCCAGGCCCTAATGACAGATCCTATATATATTTATATATATGAAGAAACAGGCTATGGGGTAAAGGGATAAACTAGTAATGTTCAAATGTAATGGCCCATATGAATCATTCAGCATATAATGTGTTAAGACTCAATGGTCTTATTTTCCATACTGTTTTAGATACAAGATGCCAAGGACTATTGTTTGAATGTTGCCACACAGTGTCTGAAGACTGAAGACAAGTTCCTTGCTCGTGGCTCCAGAACAACTGTGGTTGTGTCAGGCTTCAATGAATATGAGGAGTCTAATCTTGTTGTTTACAAAGATCCATATGACGATGAGTCCAACTTGTTTGTGGAGCAATTGGGACCAGCTGGTAAGTCCTAACCTTTTAACCCATTGTATGCTGGGTAATATTTGGCGGCCATTTTAAAATGTCGTCTGCAGCTGGTATAACTCAAATATTTTCAAAAGATTTTAGCAGTTTCTGATAGAATATTGAATTAGCTGCAAACCGTTTTGATCTCAGATCAGGCCCCACAATGTGGGACCTGATCGGAGATCAAAACTGTTTGCCTAGAGGTACACCTAAATGTGTATCCCGCATAAAATGGGTTAACCCATTACCCCATAGCCTGTTTCTAGTTTTTCTGCTTTACTTTCAGCCTGCTTTAAGATACCATCTACTAGGACATAAGAAATATTTATGACTGTATAAAATGGATCTATTTTCTTCCTCTTAGGAATAAATTATTGGCATAAAAAGGCATATTTATGGGGTAATGGGTTAACCAGCATGATTGCATTTTGATTCCATAACCCTTTCACTGTCAATGAAGCCAAAAGGCACCTTTGAAAACAGTTTGGATCCTTATCAGATGCCGCGTTAAGCAGCATCTATTCGGGATCCAAACTGTTTGACACTCCTTTTGAAATGATGTCAGCCACACTGCCTGAAATCCTGGAAACGATATTGCAGAAAACAACATTTAAGCAATATGGCAGTGAAGGAGTAAAAATCTCGTTTTATTTGGCACTGAAACTCTGAATGGGTTTAATTTATTCATCCACTGAAGAAAACAATTCCCCTTTATACAATCATGACACAGTGTGCATTTTTCCTTGGGGAAAATATTCCTTCTTTAAAAGCCAATGTAATAGCCTCAGATTTTTAGCTCACCTGAGCCAAAGGCTCAAGGTGAGCTATTGGGATGGCCCTGTGTCCGGCGTACGTCGTCGTCCGTCATCCGTCGTCGTTAACAATTGCTTCAAATGACATCTCCTCCTATACCGCCTGACAGAATTCAACCAAACTTTACAGAAATGTTCCTTGGGTCAAGCTCTTTCAAATTTGTTCAAATACTTAAAAACAATGCAGAACTCTGGTTCAGGTTGCCATGGCAACCAAAGTGAAAAAATAAGGAAATCTTAAAAAATCTTCTTGTCAAAATCCGCAAGGGCCAGAGCTTAGATATTTGGCACATAGCATCGCCTACAGGTCCTCTATCAAGTTTGTTCAAATTATGCCCCTGGGGTCAAAATTGGCTCCGCCCGGGGGGTCACAGTTTTACATAGAGTTATATAGAGTTTAATTTTCAAACGTCTTCTTCTCTGAAACTAATATGGCCAAGGCTTTGATATTTGGCATGGTGACAATTCTAGATGTCCTATACCAAAACTGTTCAAATGGTTCTGGTCGGTTGCATAACTAGGTCACAGGAGCTAAAAATAGATTTTTTTTCAATGAAAACTTAAAAAATCTTCTTGTCTGAAACTACAAGGGCCAGAGCTTAGATATTTGGCACATAGCATCGCCTACAGGTCCTCTATCATGTTTGTTCAAATTATGTCCCTGGGGTCAAAATTAGCCCCGCCCCGGGGGTCACAGTTTTACATAGAGTTATATAGAGAAAATTTCAAACGTCTTCTCTGACACTAATATGGCCAGAGCTTTTATATTTGGTATGGTGACACTTTTAAATATCCTTTACATATTTTGTTCAAATGGTTCTGGTCTGTTGCATATCTAGGTCAGTCCTGGACATAAATCATTATCTCCATTTTTTCAGCTATTCTCAGGTGAGTGAAATATGCCCCATGGGGCTCTTGTTTCTCACCTGAGCAAAGATCAGAGTGGTGAGCTTTTATAATGCTTGAATGTCTGTTGTCAATAATATAAGTTTTTACAGTCTAGGGACCACAATTTTTATCCAATATTTTTAGCTCATCTGAGCCAAAGGCTCAGGATGAGCTATTGTGACCGCAATTTGTCCGGCGTCCATCGTCCGTCCACATATTCAAACAACATTTCCTCAGAAACCACTGACCCGATTTCAACCAAACTTTGTCAGAAACATCAGTAACAAGGGATAACGAAATCTTGTTCAAAGTTTTTGGCTAGAGTTATTCCCCTTGCCGTGGGAACAGATTTTCTAACATGACCGTATGGATAACTTTTAATGCATAAGAAAATCTTAAAAAATCTTCTTCTCAGAAACCGCTAGGCCAATACCTTTGATATTTGGTATGAATCATTACCTAATGATCTGCTACCAATATTGTTCAAATTTTGACCCCGGAGCCTAAAATGGCCCCACCCTGGGGCTTATCAGTTTTTCTTAGGAAAACTTTTAAAAATCTTCTTCTCTGAAACTGTATGGCCTAGATCATTAATATTTGACATGTAGCTTTGCCTTATGGTCCTCTACCAAGATTGTTCAAATTATGACCCCAGGGTCAAAATTGGCCCCGCCCTGGGGCTTATCAGTTTTACACAGACTTATATAGGAAAATTTTTAAAAATCTTCTTCTCTGAAACTGTAAGGCCCAGATCTTTTAAGCTCACCTGAGCACAAAGTGCTCAAGGTGAGCTATTGTGATCGGTCGCCGTACGTCGGTGTCGGTGTTGGTGTCGGTGTCGTCCGTTCACAATTTGTTTCAAACAACTTCTCTGAAACCAATGGCCCAATTTTAACAAAACTTGGTCAAATACATACTGTAGTTGTGAGCTTTAAAAATTGTTTAAAAAAAGTGGATGGGGCAATTAGTCTTGTTGCCATGGCAACCATGCAAAAAATCTTCTTCTCAAGAACGACTGGTCCGATTTCAATTTGGTTTTTCACCAAAATGTTTCTCAATTAATATACTTTCAAAAAAGTTCAAAGAATTTTGATCCGTAAAAAAACATGGCCGCCAGAGGGCGTGGTCAATTTCCGTACTTACACCATCAGTTTTACATAGACTTATATAGGAAAACCTTTAAAAATCTTCTTCTCTGAAACTGTAATGCCCAGACGTTTTATATTTGGCATCTAGCTTTGCATTGTGGTCCTCTACAAAAATTGTTCAAATCATGACCCCAGGGTCAAAAATGGCCCTGCCATGGGGCTTATCAATTTTACATAGACTTATATAGGAAAACCTTTAAAAATCTTCTTCTCCGAAACCACAAGGCCCAGACCTGTTATATTTGGCATCTAGCTGTGCCTTATGGTCCTCTACCAAAAATGTTCAAATCATGACCCCTGTGTCAAAAATGGACCCGCCCTGGGGCTTATCAATTTTACATAAACTTATATAGGAAAACCTTTAAAAATCTTCTTCTCTGAAACCGTAAGGCCCAGACCTTTTATATTTGGCATGTAGCTTTGCCTTATGGTCCTCTACCAAAATTGTTCAAATCATGACCCCTGTGTCAAAAATGGACCCACCCTGGGGCTTATCAATTTAACATAGACTTATATGGGAAAACCTTTAAAAATCTTCTTCTCTGAAACCATAAGGTCCAGACCTTTTATATTTGGCATCTAGCTATGCCTTACTGTCCTCTACCAAAATTGTTCAAATCATGACCCCCGTGTCAAAGATGGACCCGCCCCGGGGCTTATCAGTTTTACATAGACTTATATAGGAAAACCTTTAAAAATCTTCTTCTCTGAAACCGTAAGGCCCAGACCTTTTTATGTTTGGCATCTAGCTTTGCCTTATGGTCCTCTACCAAAATTGTTCAAATCATGTCCCTATGGTCAAAAATGGCCCTGCCCCGGGGCTTATCAGTTTTACATAGACTTATAATGGAATTTTTTTTAAAAACAATTGCTTTCCTGAAACCATTGTCAGAATTCAATAATATTTTGAATGAATATTGTTTAAGTGACCCTTTATTAGCACTATTTATATCATTTCCATATTTTTCCCTTTTGCTCAAATAGTAATAATGACAAACAGATTCCGAATTACTTCTTCATGCAACAGTCCACATACATGCAATGACAAACTTCATTTTGCATTGAGTAATATATAACACAATAGTCCTCAGGTGAGCGATTTAGGGCTGCATGCGGCTCTTGTATATTTGACATATAGCTTTGCCTTGTGGTCCCCTACCAAGATTGTTCAAATTATGACCCCCTGGTTAAAATTGGCCCCGCCCCGGGGCTTATCAGTTTTACATAGACTTATATAGGAAAACTTTTAAAAATCTTCTTCTCTGAAACTGTAAGGCCCAGATCTTTTATATTTGACATATAGCTTTTCCTTGTGGTCCTCTACCAAGATTGTTCAAATTATGACCCCCCGGGCAAAAATTGGCCCCGCCCTCGGGCTTATCAGTTTTTCCTAGGAAAACCTTTAAAAATCTTCTTCTCTGAAACTGTAAGGCCCAGATCATTTATATTTGACATGTAGCTTTGCCTTATAGTCCTCTACCAAGATTGTTCAAATTATGACCTGTGTGTCAAAATTGGCCTTGCCCCGGGGCTTATCAGTTTTACATAGACTTATATAGAAAAACCTTTAAAATTCTTCCTCTCTTAAACTGTAAGACCCAGATCATTAATATCTGACATGTAGCTTCGCATTGTAGTCCTCTACCGAGATCAAATTTTGATACATGGCTCATAGCTATATCAAAATGTTGTCTTGCCCAGTCAGCTTCTATGGTACAATGTCCTCAGGTGAGCGAAATGTGGCCCTCTGGGCCTCTTGTTTAAACTTGCTCTGATTGTATATTACCATAAGTTCTAGAATGAATTTGACTATGGGTGTAATCAGACCACTATGTCATGATTTATCTGCCCTTGATGTGTTGAAAATGCAATATCTAGCAGTGTTTACACTCTAGAGTCCACAATATTTATCCAATCTTTCTCAAACTCAGTTAGATTGTAAAGGACCATATGTTCTCGGATGAGTTTGATTATGGTTGAAATTGGAACATTAAGGCATGAGTTATCTGCTCTTGATGTGTTGAAAATGCAATATCTAACAGTTTTTACACTTTGGAGGCCACAATTATTGTCCTATCTTTTTCAGATCGATATTACCAGAAAGTCTCGGTCATGAGTTATCTGCCCTTGATGGGCTGAAAATGCCATATTGATAATGTTTACATTCTTAGTCTAGCAACTGCATGTACAGCTTTCAATGGATTTTGATTATACTTACACACAATGTGTACAGTTAAAAGTTCTTTAAAGAGTGCAATTATTGTTGATGTCTGATCATTGTGGCAAGATACCCTGAGCAATATATGGGCCTTCAAGGCCTTCTTGTATAGATATTCATAGACAGTAGAGCTCCAGGGCTGCCATAAGTTGACATGAAAAATCCTAAGATTTCCTAATTTGCATTTTTCAAGTGCCATTTTACCAAATTGTACCTTTACCCCATAGCCTCTTTCTAGTTTTGTTGACATGCGACTACTTAAAGCAGGCTGTAAGTAAAGCAGAATGCGCCTTAAGGCGCATTCTGCTTTACTTTCAGCCTGCTTTAATCTACCATGTACCAGAATAAAATCCGAAGATTTAGGAAAAATCTGGAGAAATTGCAGCCCTGGAGCTCTATATGTAAATATTCAGCAGAAGGTTAATGTATTTTTTTCCATTTCAGGTCTGCATGTGCAGTACAACACTACCAATCAAGCTCAGATTGGCAACTTCCTGTTTGTCGCTGGAGGCTATGATATGGAGTATAAGAGTTCAGCCCGAGTGTTTAGATACAACCCTAAAGACAGGGTGTGGCTGGAACTAGCCACCATGTCACAGTCTAGAGTCTCATTTGGCATGTGTAATTCCAAGGATAAGCTTTATGTGATGGGTGGGGTAGATCACACACCAGGCACTATGGAGGATGAATCATTTCTTGATAAAGCAGAAAAATACAGTCCTGTGGACAATGCATGGACGCCTTTGCCAAATTTACCCCATGGACTCTACGAACTAGCTTCAACCTATGTTAACAACACTATATACACGAGTGGAGGGATGAGTTCTAACCCTGCTCACCCAATCCCATTGAAATTTGTGTACTGCCTTACAGAGGGAGCTAGTGAGTGGTCAACAGCCCCACCTATGCAAATAGCACGCCAGGGGCACAGCATGACAGCTGTCAATAATAAGATATATGTCCTCGGTGGGTACACCTCAAAAGAAAGTGGGCCGGGATTCAGGGACGTGATGGAGAATGAGGTGTATGATTTGGAAACGAAGCAGTGGACAAATCTGGTACAAACACCAGATATCTGTGAACATATTTACCGACATGTTGCACTTTTAGACGATAAAATCTATTTCCTGTGTGTTGGTGATTCAGGCGTGTTCCTAAGCCATTATGACACGGAGAAGGATGAGTTTAAAGAACCGTGTGTTCAAGTTGGACAAGGTGTGCACAAACTAGCAATTTTAAAAGTAGCTTACCCTCTTACATCATGAAATGAGTTCTGTTTAGTTGAAACAGATCCAAGGACATTGCAAGAAGTACTGGACCAGGAAAGCGTAATTTCAGAATCAACTTAACCCATTACCCCATAGCCTGATTTTAGTTTTGAAAATAGGTGACCACTTAAAGCACATTCTGCTTTAAAGGGACTCGCAACCGGATGGTGTACTTGTCAAAATAAAATAAAATACTCAAATAAAAGCAAATTTGTGGCATTATTTGGCTTCTGACATTAAAACAAGAGCCCCATGAGGCATATGTCGCTCACCTGAGAATAGCTGTACATCAAAATGGAGATAATGATTTATGTCCAGGACGGGGTTTTTTTTTACCCGAGGGGCATAATTTGAACAATCTTAATAGAGGACCTGTAGATGATGCTATGTTCCAAATATCTAAGATCAGGGTACTAGGGTTCTAGACATGAAGATTTTTTTTAAGTTTCCATTGAAAAAATCTATTTTTAGCTCCTGTGACCTACATATGCAACAGACTGGAACCATTTGAACAAAATAGATAAAGGACATCTAGAAGTAACACCATGCCGAATATCAAAGCTCTGGCTATATTAGCTTCAGAAAAGAAGACGTTTGAAAACTGTGACCCCCGGGTGGGGCTAATTTTGACCCCAGGGGCATAATTTGTACAAACTTGATAGAGGACCTGTAGATGATATGCAATCGACCAGAACCATTTGAACCTTATTGGTATAGGACATCTAAAAGTGTCACCATGCCAGATATCAAAGCTCTGGCCATATTATTTTCAGAGAAGACGTTTGAAAATTTCACTATATAACTCTATGTAAAACTATGACCCCCGGGGGCAGGGCCAATTTTGACCCCAGGGGCATAGTTTGTACAAACTTGATAGAGGACCTGTAGATGATGCTATGTGACAAATGTCTAAGATCTGGCCCTTGTAGTTTCAGACAAGAAGATTTTTTAAGATTTCCTTATTTTTTCACTTGGTTGCCATGGCAACCAGAGTTCTACATTGTTTTTAATTCTTTGAACAATTTTGAAACAACTTGACCCAAGGAACATGGTTGAAATCTTTTCAGCAATATATGAGGAGATGTCATTTGAAGCAATTGTTAAAGACAACAATGACTGTATAAAGTGAAATTATTTTCTTCTGTGGAAGAATAAATTAAAGACATAAAAAGGAATATGTATGCATTAAAAGGTTAATAAATATCATTATTTACATTTTCTAAATATAGGAAACTATATGTAAATGAGTGGCAAATTTGGATCCAGATTAGATGCAGCATTATGTGGCATCTGACCTGGATCCATACTGTTTATGGCCAAGAATTAATTGTGGACTGATAGACAGAAAGATAAACAAACAAACAAACAGACAGACCAAAAGTAATATGCCTTGAACTAAGTTGTGCTTGAGCATAAAATAGCAGACATCATAATTTCTGCTATGTATCTCAGTGACCTGAGTTCAGAGCTAGCTATGGGTCAGTTATGCAATAAGAGACCGTCTCAGGGAGAACTGACTATTATCATGCTGAACTGTTGTCTGCTCCAAATGTTTGTATGTGAAATATGTAAAAAATAATAACTTATATTTTCTAAATATAAGAAAATATGTAAATGAGTGGCAAATAGTTTAGATCCAGATTAGATGCTGCATTATGTGGCATCTGACCTGGATCCAAACTGTTTGCAAATATAGGTGATTTAGTATAAGGGTGCTTGAAACCCTGCTTAAACCTTCAGTAAAACAGTATAACCTGAATAAAGCGGCAATGAATCCTGCATAAAGCGGCAATGAAAAAATCCCTATGGTGAATCCCTATGGTCAGTTTTAGTTTTGATATTAACAATTTTGAGACAGAATCACCAGGAGATACTAAAAAACAAATATCAAAGCTGTGGGCCTAGCAGTTTTTTACAAGAAGATTGTTTAAAGTTTTTCACTTTTTTAAATAAATTACAATAAGTAGTCCACTTGAAAGTTTCATTTTAACAATTTCTGTAGAGAAGCATCCAAGGAACACGGTGAGCATTTTAGTTTTCCCCTCAGACTCACGGTTTCAGAGGAGATGTCGCTTGAAGTAAATTTGAACTGACGGACAGACGGACGGCGGGCGATCACAACAGCTCACCTTGAGCCTTCGGCCTTCGGCTCAGGTGAGCTAAAAATATGATCAGTCCAAAAAAAGTCTCAAGAATCGTCACCGAATCTTAGATTTTTAGATATTTTCCATCGTTTTTCTATACCGACTAGTAGACGGTATAGTTGTTGTTGTTGCTTCTCTACACGGGCTCAGACATAAAAATTACGAAGTTGTATGCACTTTCGATCGCTAGTCGGTATAGAAAAACGATGGAAAATATCTAAAAATCTAAGATTCGGTGACGCTTCTTGAAACCTTTTTTGGACTGATCATATTTTTTTAATGTCAGAAGCCAAATAATGCCACAAATTTGCTTTTATTTGAGTATTTTATTTTATTTTGACAAGTACACCATCCGGTTGCGAGTCCCTTTAAAGCAGACTGAATGTAAAGCAGAATGTTGCTTAATTCTGCTTAACTATCCATCTGCTTTAAGTGGTTACCTGTCTTAACAACTAGAAACAGTCTATTGTGTTATAGGTAAAAGACCTTCACACTACTTTGAAAGAGGGTTTGCTTGATACATGATCATTTTGTCCCCAGCTGTTGCACACCCTTAGTGAAAAGATTGCAGCTGGTCTGGCATGGATCTTCATTATTTTCAATGTCCAAAGCTTGAATTTCCTTGACTCACACAGAAAGAAGAATTAGGATTGCAATACTCTAAAAGCAGCTGTAAGGCAGTATATTGTTTAGAGGGTAATATTTTTGTAATTACAAGAGTAAAAGGTATCAAACTATTGTTTACTATTTGTAAATAAAATACAGTTTTGTCATACAATTTATGTTTGCATCACTGTATTGATATAACACATATATACTGGCTTAACAAATAATACAGTAAAACCCCTCTATTATATGACCACTGAAATGCATAAATTGAGACAGATGATGGTCTTAACCCATTACCCCATAGATATGCCTTTTTACGCCTCTAATTTATACCTCCACGAAAGAAAACAGTTCACATTTATACATTCATGAATATATAACAAGACTAGAATATGCAAAATATTTTCTATATTCTAGAAGATCATAGCCTAAAGCAGACTGAAAGTAAAGTGGAATGTGCCTTAAGGCACATTCTACTTTACTTTCACCCTGCTTTAAGTGGTTAACTATTTTCAAAACTAGAATCAGGCTATGGGGTAAAGAAGCTTTCTGTCTAGTTTCATCTTGTGTTAAGCAGCCACCTGCCTTAGCTGCCAATGACTTCACTCAGCAGTAAGAAATTAAGAATAGATGGGGTTTACTAGACTGCAAAATAAAATGATGTGATACCTTGGTCAAAGAGAAAAGGCAAAAATAAGTCCAAGGGAAATAACCCACCATATTACGTATAGCTATTTAAGTAGAAGTTGCTTCTTAATATGTTTGTGTGAGCAGTTATAGCGCATTGTGATAGTAAACATTTGTTAAGAATACTTGGAGTGTATAAAACAACATTTTTTATCTGATTATTTTTACACAAACAGCTAAATGGATGGATGGATGGAAGGATGGATGAATGGGCAGTTTCATTTTCACACCCCTTTTGTTAGGTTATATTACCCTGACCTAAAAGGTCATGCGAGAGAATGGTCGGTGTTGATTTAACTCTTTATCCAATAGCCTGTTTCTAGTTTTGCAGACAGGTAACCACCCAAAACAGGTTGAAAGTAAAGCAGAATGTGCCCTACTTTCAGCCAGCTTTAAGCTATCATCTGCTTGGATGTAGAATGTGATTTCTTTTTGTTCATATAGATGATTGTATAGATTGAAACTATTTTTGTCAGTTGAGGAATAAATTGGAGGTGTAAAAATGCGTATTTATAGAGCAATAGATGCATCTTTGACATGGAAGAATGGAGCAGTGGGTGCTTATATAGTTACCCCAGTGCTGGCATTGGTATTTGTTAACCTATTACTCAATAAATATGCCTTTTTATGCCTGTAAATGTATTCCTCCACTTCAGAAAATAGATCTATTTTAAAGTCATGAATATGCACCGTGAGAAATATTTTCTATTTCCTAGTGGAGGGTATCTTAAATCAGGCTGCAAGTAAGGTTTAAGACATTCAGCTTTCTTTTCACCCTGCTCTAAGCAACCATCTGTCGTCAATACTGAAAAAAGCTAGGGGGGGGGGGGGGGGGGGGGGGGGGGGGACAAATTATGCTTTTAGCTTGATGAATGTTCAATGGGAGAAGAATTAAACAAAGAACTGTAACTTGCTTTGACTAGATTTTTCCCCAGTCTAATCTTTCAAAATTGTGTGATCAATCAATGATGATTGTTTTAGGTCAAAATGTCATATTTGAAGACACAGTATTTATTCCAGGATTACAATTGTACAATTCTGTACAGAATAACAATATAATTATATTGACACCAAATAGGGCCAGGTGTGGATGATTTACATTAACTCTTTGCATGCTGGGTAATTTTTTTTGTCTGCAACCTTTGTCGTCTGCCATTGTTCTAAAAATATATTTTTCTAAATTCCTTTTCAAAACATAGTCAGAGTGTCAAACAGATTGGATCCTGATGAGACGCCGCGTTACGCGGCGTCTCATCTGGATCCAAACTGTTTGCAAAGACAATCACTGTGGTGGATATATCTCCCGCTAGCATGCAAAGAGTTAAAACCCCTGCTATTAAAACCCACGACAAACAATATTCAATGAAGGAGTTAAATACTGGAAGCAGCTTAACCTTTTCCCTGATAGAAGTGCCTTTTAGCACATTTATTCATCCACTGAAGAAAATAGTTACAATTTACAGTCATGAACATGTACCATTAGAAACATTTCCTATGTTGTAACAGATGGTAGCTAATAGCAGACTGAAAGCAAAACAGAATGTGCCATTTTTCCATATGTGAAAAAGTCGGGTTTTACTAAAGTGTTTAACTTCCCAACATTACGTAAAGTTTACATGATGTTAGTCAGATTAAACGGTTGTCAGGATGGACACCACTGACCAAAAGATCAGAAAACTAAATAATGAAAACAAAAGACTAAGATCAGTGTTAATCACCTGTATTTTATCAAACAGTTCTAATCTAAAGAATAAAAGCATTATTTACACAAATGACTAAAGCCAGATAAAGTTAAAATGTGCTGCTTTAAATGCAAACAATAATTTAGCAAAAAGATCTAAATAGCAAACAGCCAAAATGCTCAAAGTAAGAAATAAAGACCAAAAATGGTGCTAAGTTAAATCACAGAATTATACACTGACGGAATCGAAACCTCGCGCTATATCGTAAATCTCGTGCGGCGGATACGAGACTCGCGAGACTTGATAAGAGACTGTCTATCGGTAGTCAATATGATAAATGTGTGTTTTCGAAGCATTGTTCACGGGTTTTTATTCCCGTGAATTGATAGGAATGTCCACCAAGTCGTTTAAATCCTATAAAATGTCAATAAAAACACTCGAGTCGGTAAATTTCACGCCAGAAATGGCGGACAACGAGGCAAAAAAGTGAAGATGTCGTCACGTGACATATAATCTCGCAAAATTCAACCGCCGCGAGAGCTCAGATACTCGCCTATTCAACTTCGCTTAGTTGCTATTCCGTTTTGTATAATTCCGTGGTTAAATGGCTTTAAAAAGTGACACACTCAATTTAGAAATGTAGTTAAATAAAGCAGAAAATGTTCCTAAGTGTATTTAAGCAATACATAAGTTTCACCTAGAAGAACAAAATCTAACCTGCCAGTGTAAGGCAAGGTAGAATGCATCTTTCTAGTAAGTGTGTTGTGACTGGGAAATTTCCCTCAATTTATAGCCTTTGAGAGAGCCTTCAATCACATGACCCTAATGGGTGATGGACAATTCGTCAAAGTGCAAACTCATCAAAAAGGAATTATAGTACAAAAGGGGTAGTCAACTCGTCAAAAAGGAATTATAGTACAAAAGGGTAGTCAACTCGTCAAAAAGGTTTTGCATACTTATTTAATTATACAATAAATATAACGATATTCCGGATAGGGAATTAAAATAGTATTAATATAAAAACTGTTCTTTTCTAATATTTTCTATCTCTAAGGGCAAACTTTAATTTAAAACAGAGTAGACCCTGATCATTAGGCTTCGGCGCTATAAGATATAAGGTAGGCTACTAGGTAATATCGTGCAACATGACAAACAGTGTATTAATCTATAGAGAATTCAAACACTGTCGGGAGCCCTTTGGTCGGAGTCTACACTGTTAACAAATTAAATGTTTATCATCTGTATACATATTTACATTATGATGCAAACTGTCATACAGTGTAAACCATGGTCATTAGACTTGCGCTATAAGACATAAGGTACACAGTAAAATCGTGCAAAATGATAAATTGATAAACAATGTATTAATCTATAGAGAAATCAAACACTGTCGGAAGCCCTTAAAATTTGGTCCGGGTCTACACTGTTAACAAATTAAATGTTTATCATCTAGCTGTGTACATATTTACCTTGTGGTGCAAACTGTAGACCATGGTCATTAGGCTTCGCGCTATAAGATAAGTTCGTATCAGTATCCAAACTGTTCGACACATGTAGCAATACATTCCAGTGTACGTTTGCCAATGATGATTACATTAATTGGTTTGTTGTTTTAACAGTTTAACACCAGTGCAGATATAACAAGTCGAGTAATTGCCAATCAACTTTTCGCACCAGATAAACAACAATGCCCAGCCAATTAAAGTCATTTGCACGTGGCGCTAGAGATCTACCGTTTCTTATTAAAGCATTGCTTCCTGGTTAATTTTAACATCAGATCAGTGTCTAAACCATATATACACCCAGACTCAATTTTTTAAATGATTTTAAATAACACATTCTATCAAGGATAAGGCACGGGATATTCCAATAGAAATTAATATTGCTTAATGTATGGGCGAGGGCATAGCTGATTTCTGCATTACTTTTGTCCTGATTTAAGCTAAACCTTTCTATTGCAAATCAATTATGATTAAACACTAAATAAAATGTACACTCAATGTAATACATTGAAAAGTCTCCCTATTATGGTAAAAGTTTAATTTTATTTGGACAAATCGGCATCAATATTCATCTTACATATATTTAGATCTAGTTATTTATATGTTACAACTTTTTAAATGCTAGAAAATCCATCTCAACTTCTCGATAATTGCAAACTTTTCAAATATAAACCTATACATTTAACAAAAAGTAGTACTTTATATTATATATTTAACAGGTTAGTAGATATACCCCAACACAAAATCCTTTTTGACAAATCGTCTTTTGCCATTACTATATATTGCCTTTTTGACGAGTTTGCACTTTGACGAATCGTCCGTAATTCACCCTAATCAAGCCTTCTGATTGGCTGAAGGCAAATCTTAGCCCTTTCCTGTGTTAAGGGCTAAATACAAAATAATTACTTATTATAAAGATACATTCTAAATTACTAAAAAGCAGCTCAAATAACAGCTATTAAATCAAAACTATCAAATCTATATTCAGAGTGGCCAAATACAATATATAAGTGATGTTTCAAAATATGAGCAGTGAAGGGTCTGGAATTTCTAGACCCAGATATCAGCCTAAAAACATCAAATACACAAAAGCAACAATTTATAAAGTTCCCTAAAAATACCTAATACAAACTTCAGACCTTTAGACACATTATGAGTATAATTGTAGAATTTATAATAATTTATTGACAGAGTAGCAGGCCAAATTGGAAGAGCAGAATAATGCTTTTTCAGCTGGCGGCCATTTTGTCATGCCTTATTTCAATAGAGGTCTAGCTCCCTAACACAATTATCAAAATTACAGCATAACCTGGCTCTAGTTAGACAATTAAACATGTGAAAAACCTTAAGATAACTAAAGTCTACATAGTAGGCACTTAAAAGTGTGAAAAATATCAATGTACAAGGAGATATTGCACTTATTAGAGTCTGAATGGGAGCTCTGGGTCACCAGGCCAATGTAAACAGATCTACATTTTGCCTGGTAACTCAGGATCCAAACCATGTCATTCATCAAAAACTATTAGAAAATGTAGATATTAAGTATAAATGCCTAATCAGGCTGATTTTCTACTGAATTTATGTGTATTTACTAAGATTTCACACCTGAGCCAATTTCCTCTATAAGGTTATATAGGGCGAAATGGCCAAGTTAGAAAATCTCTCTTAAAACACTAAAAATGCAATATCTACCTAAAATATATGCACCGGTAGTTGCGGAAACATATCTCGCAGCTACCGTGACCAAATTCATAACTATATTTGGTCTACAAGTCGAAAGAATCAAAATAAGCAATTTGCTATCTGAGCAGAAATCTGCTCAAGCATGTCGGGTCAACTCCAGTTTTACAACACATACATACACCATGTAACTCGTTATGCCTTTAACTTATTCTTCCACTGAAGAAATAGTTCAATTTATACAGTCATGAAATTGCACAATAAGAAGTAGTTATTATATCCTAGCTGACGGTAGCTTCAAGCAGCCAGAAAGTAATGCAGAAGGCTCTTAAGGCTCATTTGCTTTCCTTTCAACCTGGTTTAAGTGGTCACTGTCTTCAAAACTAGAAACAGGCTATGAGGTAAATGGGTTAACCCTTTGAACCCTAGTCCGGCATATAGGCGTCCTTTTCAAACAGTATACATGTTTAAAGTGCACTTGTCCTATGCAAACAGTGAATACCAAGATCAGAGGGCTCCTCCTCTGATCTGGGTCTTCACTGTTTGTCAAAATGCTAAACATTGACAAAAACAACCCTTAAAAGTCAGAAATGGACAGAAACTGGGATTGTCTATTTGAAGTTTCAGGGAGGAAAGAGTTAAAAGATAGTAAAACATGTATACAGCAATCACTTAAGTCAAAGACAAACTCAGTTTCATTTTAATACACCAGCTTAATGCAGGACAAAAGTCATGCAGAAAGCTCCTGCAGGAGCTTTCTGCATGACTTCTGTCCTGTATCACGAATTTCGTGCCTGTATTATGCAATAATCTGCCTAGGGAGGTCAAAATGTTCCATTATTGCTTGGCCTCTGTACTCTAGTTTTACTGTATATTTACGGATCAATGGGTATTCTTGATTATTTATTTAACCTCTGACATTTTACATGTGTATATGACAAGTTGTTTTGATTATTTATTGGAGCAGTTGTAACTTAATATCTTCCTATGAATTGACTAATACCCCTGATTTAAAAACAGTCTGCTAGAAATTTGTCGTCTGGAACTATTTTTTTACAAAGTCATTTTAAAGTTTAAAACTTAGTTGTTTTAATATAAGAGATTTCAGTTTAGTATTGAAAAAGTTAAAATCCTCATCAAATACAGGGTTTCTCAGCCTCTGATTAGGGTCCAAACTGGATACAATGACAAATAAGTGTGGCTCAGTAGGGGGAATAATAAAGTTACCAGACAGTTTAACTCTTTGCATGCTGGGTAATTTTTTCATCTGCAACAATTGTCATCTGTGTCTGTTCTAAAATTTGAATTTTTCAAAATTTCTTTTAAATTCAGTGTCAGAGTGGCAAACAGTTTGGATCCTGATGAGACGCCACATGGCGTGGCGTCTCATCTGGACCCAAACTGTTTGCATAAGTAATTTCTTTGGCAGATATATCCGCCGCTAGCATGCAAAGAGATAAAGAGCTTGTCACCAGTCCAAGTTTTATTGTTTCTGTGAACAAAATGTCAATTAACCCTAAATCTGATCCAACCCAATATATTCTGAATTTTTCTAATGGACTATTTCACCTTTGAAAATTGACCAGTTTAATACCATATGTTGATTTTAAAGATTTTCTTTAGAAAAATATATTTTAGAAAAATGAAATTTAAATGAACAGTGCATACCCGTATCAGAGGGTTCCTTAACCCATTTTATGTGTGATACACTTTTAGGTGTACCTCTAGGAAAACAGTTATGATCTCAGGTCAGGCCCCACATTGTGGGGCCTGATTGAGATCAAAACTGTTTGCAGCTACGTCAATATTCTATCAGAAACTCCTAAAACCTTTTGCAAATATATGAGTTATGCCCGCTGCAGACGACATTTTAAAATGGCCACCAAATATTATCCAGCATACAATGGGTTAAGGAGCCCTCTGATCAGGGTAAACCCTTATCATGCTAAGCGCAACTAATGGCTATCATTTGCAAACAGTTTGGATCCAGATCAGACCCCACATAACACAGTGTCCAATCTGGATCCAAACTGTTTGTCACTCATATTAATTTTGACTTTTTTTAGCAGACGATAAATTTGAAGCAGATGACAATTCAGCATGATATGGGTTCATCATGTAAAATATTCATACTGGTATATAGGTTTACAGCAAACAAAAGATTAATCCTATCCTGCTTAGTGCTATTATATTGCCTGCATCAAAGTTGTCTTCTGCTTTTTTTAAAAAAAAACTTTTGATATTTTGACTTCAGGAATACGGTATTTGTAAGACTTTCTATTGGACCTCGATCAAATTCCTAATAGGCTGGCATCTGATCTAGATGTTTACAGATGTAAATCATGTCAGGCTTATCAGAAAAATGGGTTAACATGTTCAAGATTTGTATGTCTTTCTAAACCAAGAGGCTCAGGTATTTCTAGTATGAAAGATAGCTGACCACTTAACCCATTACCCTATAGCCTGTTTCTAGTTTTGAAGATAGGTGATCACTTAAATTAGGTTGAAAGTAAAGCAGAATGTGCCTTAAGGCATTACTTTCAACCTGCTTTAAGCTATTATCTGCTAGAATATAGAAAATATTTCTTATGATTCTTATTTGTAACAGTATAAATTGGAACTATTTTCTTCAGTAGATGAATAAATCAAAGGCGTAAAAAGGTGTATTCATGGGGTAATGGGTTAAACAGGTAGAAAGTAAAGCAACCTGGTTTAAACTACTATCTACCAGAATATAGAAACTATTTCTTATGATACATATTTTTATCTGTACAAATTTAGAATTATTTTCTTTAGTGGAGGAATAAATTAAAGGCGTATTTATGGGGTTATGGGTTAATATGTTCAAGATTTGTATGTCTTTCAAAACCAAGAGGCTCAGGTATAAGAATTTACATCTTCAAACGGTGAAACCATTAATTTTGCAAACAGTTTAGATCTAGATGAGACGCTGAGTAACTCAGCATGTCATCAGGATCCAAACTGTTTGAAACTCTCACGCTATTTTGGAAAGAAATTTAAGAATATTTGATTTTTATACGCCCGTCTTCAGACGGGACGTATTATGTCGTGGCGCTGTCCGTCCGTCTGTCCGTCCGCACAACCGAAATGGGTTAGAGGGCCTTTTCTGGCCAGATAACGGTAAACATAACAAAAGAAGACAATAGAGTTCATTCGGTAACAATAGAATAAGGGGCCGTGGCCCGTTATTCAAACAAAAGAAAATAACAAAAGAAAAGGCCCTCTAACCCATTTCGGTGGCACGTCCGTCTGTCCGTCCGTTAACTTTTTCATGTCCGCTCTCTAACTCAAACAAATTTAGTCTAATCCTTTTGAAACTTGGTCAAAACGTGTATGACCATAATATCTCGTTCAAGTTCGATAACCAGCAAGATTGACCCAGACATTCAAGAGTTATGCCCCTTTTTTGTCAAAAACGGGCATATTAGTTTGTCCGCTCTCTAACTCAAACAAATGTTTTTTAATCCTTTTCAAACTTTGTCAGCATGTGTATGACCATAATATCTCGGTCAAGTTCGATAACCAGCAGGATTGCCCCAGACATTCAAGAGTTATGCCCCTTTTTTCGTAAAAAACGGGCATATTTTAGTTTGTCCGCTCTCTAACTCAAACAAATTTATTTTAATCCTTTTGAAACTTTGTCAGCATGTGTATGACCATAATATCTCGGTGAAGTATGATAACCAGCAGGATTGCCCCAGACATTCAAGAGTTATGCCCCTTTCCCTTTTTTCGTAAAAAACGGGCATATTTTAGTTTGTCTGCTCTATAACTCAAACACATTTATTTTAATCCTTTTGAAACTTGGTCAGCATGTGTATGACCATAATGTCTCTGTCAAGTTTGATAACAAGCAGGATTGCACCAGGCATTCAAGAGTTATGCCCCTTTTTTCGTAAAAAACGGGCATATTTTAGTTTGTCCGCTCTCTTACTCAAACAAATTTATTTCAGGCCTTTTGAAACTTTGTCAGCATGTGTATGACCATAATGTCTCGGTTATGTTTCATAACCAGCAAGATTGCCACAGACAGTCAAGAGTTATGCCCCTTTTTTCATCTAAAACGGGCATTTTTTAGTTTGTCCGCTCTCTAACTCAAACAAATTTATTCCAATCCTTTTGAAACTTGGTCAGCATGTGTATTACCATAATGTCTCGGTTATGTTCTATAACCAGCAGGATTGCCCCAGACATTCAAGAGTTATGCCCCTTATTTTGTCAAAAACGGGCATTTTTTAGTTTGTCCGCTCTCTAACTCAAATAAATTTATTCCAATCCTTTTGAAACTTTGTCAGCATGTGTATGACCATAATGTCTCGGTCAAGCTCCATAACCAGCAAGATTGCCCCTGACATTCAAGAGTTATGCCCCTTTTATCGTCAAAAACGGGCATTTTTTGTTTGTAGCTCTCTTTCTCAAACAAATTTATTCCCATCCTTTTGAAACTTGGTCAGCATATGACCCCTAACTTTCAGGGTTCTTCCCCTTTTGTTTTTACCTTGATAGGGTTTTGGTATGACTACATTCTAAGATCGATTTGACGGGCGTATAATGTGCCCGGCTTGCGGTGCTCTTGTTAGAACATAAGCAGAAGACACTTGTTGCTGATGGCAAAATGCGAGCTTTCTGCATTGCACTTTATACTGCATTAAACTGTCGCCTCGCCTGAACAGGGCTGCTCCAGATAAGGGAAGCATTTCAAAAACTAAAATCTTTATTTCTGCTTTAAACCCTATGGTGTTACTACTCATTAGAATCGTCTCAAAGAGACGATTCTAATGAGTAGTAACACCATAGGCTTTGGTGCTGAAATAAGTGAGAAAATGTTGGACTTGTGCAGTTTACTCCCTCTTATCTGGAGCCCTGTCTGAAGACTAGAAATTTTTTCTTTTCAGTGATTGTTTATAACCCATTACCCTGTAGCCTGTTTATACAATTGCAGATAGGTGACCATTGAAAGCAGGCTGAAAATAAAGAAGAAGGGGGATCAAGGCGCATTCTGATTTACAATCAGCCTACTTTAAAATACCACCTGCTAGGATAATTTATTTATAAGGTATATTTCTTATGTCGCATAAGGTATTCATGACTGTTTTAAGGGGAACTATTTTCTTTGAAAGAATAAATTATATGCATACAAAGCCATATTTATGGAGTAATGGGTTAGTGCAAGTTGAATTTTGTTGTTTTCACTGCTTTTTGCTTAGTTAATAAATAACTGAATGCATGGTGTTTTTTTATGTTTTATTTTTTGTAAGATGCATTGCTAAATTATGATTTATACATGTACATGTACTATGTTATTTATATAGGTAAACACATTCCATTTCAACTCAATCTCTTTGGTTGTTTATCCAATTCTCCATAAGGGCACCTCTTCCTACTTCTCCACCTAGGGCTTAAAACACTAAAAAGAAAAAATCATTTATGGTGTGGAATACAGGTGACAACTTTTAGCAAGATCAAATAGAAGCTGGCGTTTTGCTTTAACTCACTCACCCATGAAACTTTTAATGGACACTTCCAATTTCAAAATAAGTCTAGTCCATTTGTGACTATTTAGTAACAACATATTTCAACGTGACAAACATGTAGACCCTGTGATTAGGGATACACTGTTTGCTTAGGACAAGTGTAATCCTCACAGGTACACTGTTTTGAAATTATGAGTTTACTCGTTGCTAGGGTTGAATGTGTTAAGCCTTTCCTCCATATAAGCACCATAGGCTGTCTAAATGTCCCTTCCTCCACATAAGCATCACAAATGAATATTCACTGATGCTACTGAATACTGGTGGCAGCTTAAAGCAAGATGAAAGTAAAGCTGAATGCTATTGAGCATTCAGCTTTACTTTTATCTTGCTTTAAACAGCTATCCTGCGCCAAACACAGTTTGATATACATGTACATTTAGATTGTTTGAAAGTTTGGCTATGGAGGTTTCACTTCCATTCCATTTACATGTATTCCATTTAACACAACACTCCATAAATACACATATATACTCCTGTTTACACCTTTAATTCATTCCTACGCTAAGAAAATATTTCCTTTTATACAGTCACAAATATGCACCATCACAAATTGCTAGCAGAGTGTAGCTTAAGCAGGCTGAAAATAAAGCAGAATGTGTCTTAAGATGAACTATGCTTGACTTTCCACCTGCTGTAAGTGGCCACATATCTCCAACACTAGAATCAGGCTATAGGGTAATTCATTAACCCTTTGAACCCTAGTCCCGCATTTAGGCGTCTTTTTCAAACAGTATACATGTGAAAAGTGCATTGTCCCATGCAAACAGTGAATACCCAGATCAGAGGGCTCCGTAAGGAGCCCTCTGATCTGGGTCTTCACTGTTTGTAATAATACAAAATATTGACAAAAACAACCCTTAAAAGTCAGAAATGGACTAGACTAAAATGGAAACTGGAATTGTCCATTTAAAGTTTCAGGGAGGAAAGAGTTAATGACTAGTCACATGTACACGTGTCTTTCAAGCTAAGGGACCATACTTCACATGGTGATCTCAGATGACTGCTTCTTGCAGGAAAAAAATAATACAGAAAGCTTCTGCATTATTTTTTCCTGCGTAAAACAACCAATTTTATTAATCCTCTCCTATATAGCCATATAAATTATGTCAAATGTGTTTTAAGTAGATGCTTGCTTTATCATTTACACCATCAGCCTGTTTGTAGATTTGACAACAGGTGACAACTCAGTAAAGCATGTTGAAAGTTATGAAAGTTTCTTTCAGCCTGCTTTAAGCTACCCTCTGCTAGGAAATAGAATATATTTCTTAAGATGAATTTTCATTACTGTGTAAAGTTGAACTACATGTATTTTCTTCAATGGAGGAATATATTATAGGCATAAAAAGGTGTATATGTCGTGTATTGGGCTAAAGCAAGATAAAGCAGATAGCTTTGAAAGTTGATTATTGCTTTGCTTTCATTTTGCTATTAACCCATTACCCCATAGACTGTTTCTAGTATCAAGATTAAGTGATCATTTAAAGCAGGTTGAAAGTAAAGCAGAATGCGCCTAAAGGCACATTCTGCTTTACTTTCAGCCTACTTTAAGCTACCATAGATTAGAACATAGAAAATATTTCTTATGAAACATATTCATAACTGTATAATGTGGACCTATTTTCTTCAGTGAAGGAATAAACTAAAGGTGTAAAAAGGCGTATTTATGGGGGAATGGGTTTATTGCTTGTGTGGAGGGGTAGGTGCTCCTGGCAGGTAGAGGTAGCTAACCCCTTACCCTAGAGGAAGCTTATCCCATTACCCCCAAGTCCTGTTGCTAGTTTTGAAGACAGGTGGCCACTTAAAGCAGGTTGAAAGTAATGATGCATTCTGCTTTACTTTCAGCCTACTTTAAGCTGCATATTCTAGGATAATGCAAATATTTATTTTGACACATATACACACTAAAAGGAAGGCTAATTGATTGTAAAAAGAAAAGGCAGGTGACCGCTTAAATCAAGGTGACAGTATAAACAGAAAGCTCCTTGCTTTAAGCAGTCAACTGTCATAAACACCTGATAATTAATACAATTTATTGGTCATAATAGAGTGGTTTTACTGTGCATGGCCATATAAATTGTCAGAGTAAGTACACATGTTTATTTACCTTTAGATAAATTGACCCAACTAAAGGTGAAAAAACTATGCAGTACTGGGTTAATACAAGATGGATTACATGTGACAGAATTCATATTTGGTGTGTATATTTGTTATTGTCATACCGAGTGCAAGTTATTTCAGAATAAGGTCAAGGTAGCCTAGTTGTTTGATACTGGGTTAGAGATAAGAATGATACAGCTCTCCCTCTCCACAAGGACATGGCCACCAATATTACCCAGCATACAATGGGTTAAAAAGGAGTCATTGTTTGGAGGGCCGTTGTAAAGAGGGAACGCTGTAAAACTGAACATATTCAACATTTTTCATCTTTGTGTCCAATAAAACCTTGTCTTGTAATAAGACGTCACATCAAAGGGATAGGTTAACAATAACAACTTAAGAAGTTAGTACAGTAAAACCTCTCTATGACAATATATCCATTAAGTTGATTCAATCATAAGGTGTTAAAGACAGGTGACTGCTTAACTCTTTCCTCCCTAAAACTTTAAATGGACAATTCCAGTTTCCATTTTAGTCTAGTCCATTTCTGACTTTTAAGGGTTGTTTTTGTCAATGTTAGGCATTATGACAAACAGTGAAGACCCTGATCAGAGGGCTCCTTTCGGAGCCCTCTGAACTGGGTCTTCACTGTTTGCATAGGACAAGTGTACTATTCACATGTACACTGTTTCAAAAGGACGCCTATATGCGGGACTAGGGTTCAAAGGGTTAAAGCAAGGTGAACGTAAAACAGAAAGCTCCTTTTGGAGCTTTCTGTTTTACTTCCACCTTTCTTTAAGCTTTCACCTTATATATATTTCACACAATCATTAGCTTTCTTTTAAGGAGTCATAATAGAAAAGTTTTAATGTACATGTATTTGAGTATAAGTTGACTTATGAGGCAGGTCAACTCTGTTTGATAAGTCACACAGCAATACAATATACATGTGTATACCTGACCACCATGTTTTTAAATACACTCAGACCAGTGTTAGACCTTGAGGGAAAGGATTAACCAATTAACCCATAAATAGTCACCTTTTTACACCTTTTTACAGCTCCACTGAAGGAAAAATGTCCACTTTATGGGGTCATGAATATGTTCTGTAAGCAACATTTTCTTTATCATAGCAGATGATTAAATGCTTAAAGCACTAGCTGAAGGCACATTCTGCTTTACTTTCAACCTGCTTTAAGTGTCATCTGTCTTCAATACAAGAAACAGCCTATGGAATATTTGGTTAAGCAGCCACTCAAAAGAAGGGGAATCATCCATCCATCTTTCTCTACTCATCTCAACTCAACTCAATTTTATTGGCAATTGGCAACATATAAGTGCCATTGGCCATTATCAACCATGTCTGTAAGGCAGAAACAAACAGAAGATCTGACAGGTGTAGGTTAACACTTTTACCCATTCCCCCATAAATACGCCTTTTATGCCTGTAATTTATTCCTCCACTGAAGAAAATAGTTGCCTTTTATACAGTTATTAAAATGTATCATGAAAAATATTTTCTATATCAAAGCAGTTAATAGCTTACACTAGGTTGAAAGTAAAGCAGAATGCGCCTTAAGGCGCACTTTGCTTTACTTTCAACCTGCTTTAAGTGATCATCTTTCTTTAACACTAGAAACAGACTATTGGGTCATAGGTTAATCCATAAATACCGGTACACATTTTTACGTCTTTAAAGTAATCCTCAATTCAAGGAAATAGTTTCGTTTAATACGTTCATGAATATGCACCATAAGAAATATTTCCTTTATCCAAACAGGTGGTAGCCTAAGTCAGACTGAAAGCAAAGCAGAATGTATCTTAAGGTGCATTCTGCTTTACTTCCAGCATGCTTTAAGTGGACAGCTGTCTTTGCTTCTAGAAATAGGCTATGGGGTAAAGGTTTGATATGTACATGGTGATATCGTCATGAAAATTTTAACCATCACAGTTGTTCTAACTGTGGCTCAAAATGAAAAATCAATACTTTAAACATTTCAATATAGGCAATCAATGCTGAATTTGACAAAACTTAATTATACACTTAGCTGCCTAAACTATTACCCCATAGCCTGTTTCTAGTTTGATGAAAAAATGACCACTTAACCAATTTCCCTAAAGCCTTTTTCTAGTTTTGGGAACAAGTTTCTACTTAAAGCAGGTTGAAAGTAAAGCAGATTGTGCCTTAATGAACATTCTGCTTTACTTTCAGCCTACTGTAATCTAGCATCTACTAGGATATAGAAAATATTCCTTACTTTTCATTTTCATGCCTGTGTAGAGTTGAACTATTTCCCTGAATGAAGGAACAAATTGACGATATAAAAAAGGCATAAAATATTTGTACGGCATTATAAAATTATTATATTCTACATTCTTACAAGTTGCTTATGTCATAAAACATTAATAAAAGCTTAAATTTATGTTTGTTAATATCTTTTTGTCAAAGGAATTTCCCCAAAAAGAATTATATGAACTATTCCGTTTTTGAAAAAAACCAGTTATGCTGATTTTTCCCCTTTTCCCAATAGAAGCGCCTTTTAGCAGATATGATTTATTCATCCGCTGAAGAAAATAGTTCCAATTTAATCAGTAAAGAATATGTATTATAGGGAATATTTTCTACATTATTGCACATGATAGCTTGAAGCAGGCTGAAAGTAAAGCAGAATGCGCCCTAAGGTGCATTCTGCTTTACTTTCAACCTGCTTTAAGTAGTCACCTATCCTAAGTACTAGAAATAGGCTATCAGGTAAAGGGTTAAGGGCCCCACACAAGGTGTGGGTCCTATAGTAATCACTTTGTCTGTCTGTCTGTCTGTCCTTCCTTCTGTCAGTCTTTTAAGCTCACACTTTTTAGCTATTAGGGTTGCTGGATCATTGTCTGTCGTTCACAATTGAGCTGTTAACTCTAGAGGCTACAAATTTCATCTGATCTTCATGAAACTTGATCTTCATGAGACTTGATGACAATGTTCTGTTCTGTGAAGAAATCTAGGTCAAGGCTGAATGTGGATAAAATCTGGTCAAAATATAGGTAACTAGGTCAAATCATAGAAAAACCTTGTTAACACTCTAGAGGCTGCACATTTCATTGGATCTTAATGAAATTGTCAAAATGTTTCCCTCAATAAAATTTAGGTCAAGTGCGAAGGTTGGTCATGTCTGGTTAAAAACTAGGGTCAACTGATAGAAAACCCTTGTTAACACTCTTACTTACTTACTTAGTCTTCTTCATCCCTGGCGGGACATAGGGCCTTCACCACAGTTTTCCACCCGGTCTGTTGCCACTCTCTTCGCCTCTCCCCATGACATGTTGATCTTTAGAGGCTTTAAATCTCATTAGATTTTAATGAAACTTATTTAAAATGTTTGCCTCATTGATATCTAGGTCAGGTTCAAATCCTTATTGGGTCAAAAAAGATGTCACTAGGTCATATCATATAAACACCTTGTTAACACTCTAGAGGCTACAAATCTGATAAGATTTTAATGAAACTTATACAAAATGTCTGCCTAATTGATATCTAGGTCAATTTAGAATGTGGGTCATGGCAGATCAAAAACTAAGATACTAGGCCAAATCAAAGAACAAGGGGGGGCATGAAGCCCTGAAGGGCTCACCAGAAAAATGAAATGATACATATGGTTGCCTCCAAAATACTTTTACTACCATTTGACCATCTGACCTACTTTATGACCTGACATGACCAATATTCATATGTGACTATTACTAAGATATTGTCAAGTTGATGGTGCTAAGTAAGACAGATGAAGTTTTGGGTAAAATTTGACCTCTAGAGGGTCTTTTCTATGATTTGACCTAATTACCTTCTTTTTGACCTGGTATACAATTATGTAACCCATATTCATACATTACTTGGATTTTGTCTAGGTGATGATTTTGAGCAAGTATTATGAATTTTGGGCCAATTATATGGCCCCTAAAGTGTCCAGAAGCCTTTTATATAATTTGACCTACTTTTTATTCAGACATAACCCATATTCATAACTGACCTAGATTTTGTCAAGGTGATCAATCTGAGATTAGACGCTAGACATGTCAGATTATGTCCCCTTTTTGCCACTCTTAGCATTGTTCGTTCTCAAACTTCAGTGGTTTTCTTTCGACCTACTAAGTTGCTGAATATGTTTATATTTTAATATGAGGGACAAACAGTCTGGAGCCTGGTCAGTCGCCGTGATATCCGACGTCTGGTCGGACTCCGCCCTGTTTGCAATAGAAATAATTTTTTAGCTTTAACACGTTTATTGAGAAAGAATAGCGTCTTCTCCACTGTATGTATAGCAGGCTAATAAATTACACAATTAGACTATTGATGAATCAATACATGATGAGACATCATTTTAACTCTTTGCACGCTAGCGGCAGATATATCTGCCACAGTGATTACCTTTGCAAACAGTTTGGATCCAGATGAGACGCCGCGTAACGCGGCGTCTCATCTGGATCCAAACTGTGGACATTCTGACCCTGTTTTGAAAAGAAATTTTGAAAATGCTAATTTTAGAACATTAATTTTGCAGACGACAATTGTTGCAGACGGCAAAAAATTACCCAGCATGCAAAGAGTTATATAATATATATAAAAAAAGAAAAGAAAAAATGTAGACATCGGAAGACCCCCGGACACATGGGTTTCACCGGTAAGAGAAAAATATTGTTTACAGTTGTCTAGATCTACCCACGTAATATAAAGTTTAAACAATGTACATGTACGACAAAGCGCATTATGAAGCATTTCATCATTTTTCAAATCAAAGTTTACAAGTTGTGATCAGCGAGACCCTGGGTCCAAGGTTGCCCGCGACATGCCCATAGTCTATATATACATCTCATATGAAACAAATATTTCAATCAAGAAATCTCAATAACCGTGAATCTCTAAAAACAGAACTCAGTTCGGTTTAGAGAAGTTTCTGGGGTGGGGAGAAGGTTCAACCTCCAAGTAGCAGACATAAAAAATGCGGACTTCATTGGACGAGCAAATCACTCACTCATTCCTAGTGCTTTGATCATCCGATGAAATCCGCGCTTACAAATGCATCTGGTAGATCTATACCATGTCCTTCCAATCCCGAATTGACTTATTTTTACACACAGTTTGGATACAGACCAGACGCCGCATGACGCGCCGTCTGATCTGGATCCAAACTATTTGACACTCGAATTTCTCTAATCTAGTATTCCAACGCATAAATCTTTATTTGATAAAATTTGCAGACGACGATCTAAAATCAGACGATTCCTCTACTGTACCAATGAGTATGCTCTATACAGCGATACTTTTAGAAATCAGATGAATGAGTCCTCGGTATGCACATTCTGTAAAACAATGAGTCCTTGAGACTAACACTGAGTCCTTGAGGTGAAAAATTAGCCCAATATCCCACACCTTATTTCTGGTCTTTAAGACATGTGACCACTTAAAGCAGACTGAAAGTAAAGCAGAATGTGCCTTAAGGCACATTCTGCTTTACTTTCAACCTGCTTTAAGCTGTGACTATCTGTTAGGATATAGACAATATTTGTGATGTTGCATATTTTATATAAGTGGAACAGTTCACTTCAGTGGATTCTAAGAAAACATGAAAGGCATAAAATGTGCAATATGGAGAAATGGGTAAATAAAGGTCAGAAAAGCTTTGGGTCCATGGGGCTTTCAAATAATGAGTTCCTGGCAAATTTAACGAGTATAGCACGATGCACACGTAGGTAAAATTATCACCGCCTATATGCATTTTGATGTTCTACATAGTTTGTGTCACTGGTCGAGGAGTTTTCTCAATGTTGTTTTCGGTTTTCTTTTCTGAAAGTAAAAAGAAACGATGTTATATAAACGGAGAAGATGTTATTCTTTTCCGTTAAAACGCAAACGAAACGCAATTTAATAACGGACAAAATGGCAATTGTTTGAACATACCCACGATTTGTTTTGATTTGTTTTAATCTAAGTGGAAACACTGAGTTCGGACCCTGGTCAGCCACCGAGTTACCCGGCGTCTGACATGTCTCCAAGTTATTTGCAATGTACATTATATACATCTATTTTTAAGTTGCATAAACGCGTTTATTTGAAGAAAAACAAAACTTTTTAACCAGTTTAGTAAACATTTAACCCCTTCACTGCCATGATGTCATCATTTTTAAATAATTGTTGTCTGCTTTTATTTCTCAAATTCAATGTTTAATTTTTGAATTAAGAAATATCGAAATGAGTGTCAAACAGTTTGAATCCTGATTAGACGCCGCTTTACGCGGCGTCTGATCAGGATTCAAACGGTTTGCAAATAACTACTGTACTCGGGGTAAGGCAGTGAATGGAGTAACTATAACTATATCTATAACTATTATATCAATCACTGGATGCAAGTTGGAGAAAAATATCCCATAAAAAGGATGAATACAGAACAGTAATAGAACAACTTAGCGTCATAGACATGTACTACAGTGGAGAATCTGTTATTCTTTCCCGTTTAAACGCAAACGTACGCAAAAGCAAAGCATTAAAACGTAGAAAAGAACAACTTTTGGACAATTCTGATAATTCTTGTTTATCTTGGTGGCACACAGTTTGGAGCCTGATCAGACGCCGGGTTACCCGGCGTCTGATCTGGCTCCAAACTGTTTGCACTGCAAATAATAGTTTTAGCGTTTGCGTACGTTTGCGTTTAAACGGGAAAGAATAACAGATTCTCCACTGTACGCATGCAGCGTCTGACCTGGACATAACTGTTTGCCACTCATCTTTACCTTTCGTCAGTTTGAAAAGCTTAAAATCTAATTTTGATTTATTTTCGCAGACGATATATTGCAAGCAGACGACAATTTTGCATGTCGAGGGTTAACCTCTTGCATGCGAAGTCTTGGAAATGCGAAGTCTTCTACCTTCTGCCTGTGCACGTTTCATAAAACTTCGTACGACCAAAAACAGTCGTAAGTCAAAACTTTAAAATGCATGTAATTTCTGATTTTTCTATATAATCCTATCTTGTGATATCTCTTTGGACACGTCTTTTCAAGACGAGTCCAAAGAGATGTCACACGACATTATTAGATAGATAGATAAATAATAAATTAGACGTTTATAATCTGACTTACAACAACAATATTGTCGTACGAAGTTTTATGAAACGGGCCCCAGCAAAGGAATTACCTTTCGAAGGGTCTTCTGTCAAAGCCCTTCTTCTGTGGGCTGTCTTTCGAACACTTATGAAAAATCCAAGATTTTTCTTTAACTGTAGTTGATAAAGTTTTCGTATCTTCAGTATTTTCTCACTCTTTTTCCCTACACTATCTTTTCCAGGCTTGGTTTTTTCACTCTCCATTTTTGGGTGCTGAGGAATATGTATTGTTCAAATGCTGCTCTCATTGAAGCAAAGTCACAACTTTTCGGCTACATTCCACCAGGGAGATTAGATTATATTTAAGAGCTCCTGATTCTTTGTACGTGGCTAAGTCAATCGATTAATCAATCATTCTCTGAATCATTCGAGTGAAATCAGTAAAACTGTCGGAGTATCTTCCTTTTATTTTCCTTGGTTTGTTATAAATTTAACCCATTCACTGCCTTACCCCGTGCACAACGGTTATTTGCAAACAGTTTGGATAGATCGGCTCGCGGTGTCTGATCAGGATCCAAACTGTTTCCCACTTATTTCAATATTTCTTAAGTAAAAATAGTAAATACATCTACCTAAAATCTAAATTTGAGAAATACGTAAAAGCAGACGTTTAAAGTAGATGACGCCATGGATGTGACTTGGATTAACGATGAATGTCATAATTATGTACAATCCTGCAGTTAACTGTCACGTGATTATGTCTTCGTCTGCAACAATTGTCGTCTGCTACTGTTTTAAAAATAGATTTTTTAAACTTTTTTCAAAACAGAATTTGAGTGTCAAACAATTTGGATCCTGATGTGCTATCTATGCTGGCAACCCAGGGCTACCATTTCTCTGGATTTTTCCGAAATATTCGGATTTTTTCCTAGCAGATGGTAGCTTAAAGCAGGCTGAAAGTAATGCAGAATGCGCCTTCAGGCGCATTCTGCTTTACTTTCAACCTGCTTTAAGTTGTCAGGTGTCTAGAAATTGACTATAGGATTAAAGGTACAATTCGTAAAATAGCGTTTAAAAATGGAAAATTTGGAGATCATAGGAATTTTCATGACCAACTTGTGGCAGCCCTGCTACTGGTGTATCCGTATATCTTACAAGCAGGGTAACTCCTGGTCACGTGGCTCTTTAAGGATCCCTCCGATCAGGGTCTGCACTGCTCTTATTATTATCATTTTTCAGAATTATTTTCTAAAATAATAAATGAAAACAGCCCCAAATATCAAAATAGACTGGTCGTGTTTAAGAGTAGAATATAAATGAATAATCAAGCATAAAAAGGTGTGATATTGGTATTGTTTTATAATCCAGAAGAATGTTTTCCACGCATTGCCCATTACTCCATGTTACTCCATTACTTCAATTTAATCCTCCACTGGAGAAAATAAGTACACTTAATACTTTAATGAATATTATCATAAGAACTAGTTTCTATATTCTAAAAATAAGGAGCTTAAAGCAGACTGAACGTAAAGAAGAATGCTCAAATAGGAACAGGCTGCTTTACATTCAGCCTGCTTATGCAACCATCTGTGCTCAAGACTGACAACAAACTACAGTGAAGAAAACGTTATTCTTTCCCGTTTAAACGCAAACGTACGCAAACGCAAAACACTTAAATGAAGAAAATGACATTTTATTTTTATATTTCTCAGGATTTCTGTTAAGCTGAGTGGCAAACAGTTTGGAGCCTGATCAGACGCCGGGTTACCCGGCGTCTTATCTGGCTCCAAATTGTTTGCAATGGAAATAATAGTTTCAGTGTAAACGCGTTTATTGGGAAATAATAACGTTTTCTCCACTGTATTAAGGAATGGATAAGACAATACATCACTGATTATATATTAGTAGTCCAAACTAGGTTCACAAGCTGTTGTAAAATATTACATCTGGGTTAACCAAATTGGCACTACATGGTATAAAGTATTCTATCTTTTACTGACTCTGAACTCTTGCCAATATACCTCCCAACAATACTGTGATTCATTAACCCTTATCACAGGGCTGCCATTTCTCCGGATTTTTTCCTAAATCTTCGGAATTTTTCCTAGTATATGGTAGCTTAAAGCAGGCTGAAAGTAAAGCAGAATGCGCCTTATGGCGCATTCTGCTTTACTTACAACCTGCTTTAAGTAGTCGCATGTCAACAAAACTAGAAACAGACTATGTGGTAAAGGTATACGATTCGTAAAATCGCACTTGAAAAATGCAAATTTGGAAATCTTAGGAATTTTTATGTCAACTTATGGCAGCCCTGTTATCATGCTGAACTGACATCTTCTTCAAATACATGTACAGGGCTCCCTCTCTACAACGACACCTAATGGGGAGGCAAAAATATGTATTTTGTTCGGAGGTAGTCGTTATAGGGAGGTACATTGACTTACATGTGCACATAGCTTGAATCCAGATCAGACGCCGTGTAACGCGGCGTCTGATCTGGAATCAAACTGTTTGTCACTCCTCATTTAGTTTTAAATATAAAAATGTCCATTATGTCATTTCGAAAAAGTTAGCAGACGACAATTTTAGCAGACGTCATTGCAGTCGTGAACAGGTTGGACATTATTGCCCTGTTCAGAGAACCGACGTAATGTTCGTTGTAAGGAGGGAGTCGTTGTTGGGAGGGTCGTTGTAGAGAGGTAGAGCTGTATATCGTCTACGGAGATTTTTATGTTTCTTTTAAACCCAATAAAACTTGAATTTATTTGACAAACAGTTTACATCAAGATCAAACGCCGCGTTACGCGGAATCTGATCTGGATCCAAACTGTTTACACATGGTGGTCATATCTCGCTTAGCACGATAATGGTTAACTTTGCCTTCTGCGCCTGGGTGCGTGATACGTAGTTAGTGCCTACCTGGGCCCGGGTGCATGACACGCCGCTAAATCTCCTCGCTATTCAACCTGGGCCCGGGTGCATGACACACCGCTAAATCTCCTCGCTAAACTATCCGATAAATTCTACCTGGGCCCGGGTGCATGACACACCGCTAAATCTCCGCGCTAAACTATCCGATAAATTCTACCTGTCCGTTAGTTACCTGTCAACTAGAGCGACCCGCTAACTGGCGTGCACATGTCGAAGTTACCTTGTAGGTAGTTACCTTGTAGCTAGTGCATTTAGTAGCAAGCTAAAAGCGGGTTAAATTTGGTGAATGCATTGAACATGAGTGAACATAAGCTTTTTTGGCTAAAATGCACTTCATACTTTGTTCTCCATTGTGTTTATACATTTGTATATTGAAAATGGGGGGGGGGGGGGGGGGGGGAGGGGGGGGGGAAGTTGTTAACCAAAGGGGGGGGGGATCTAATGTTGAAAGTACTTGTGATCCGAAACCCGTTTTCTTGTTCACTTTAATTCCAACATTTAGGATCTGTGACGCATCAAGCAAATCATAAACCTTAATTGCTGAGTTTAGTTTTAACAATTTAATCATTTTGGATCATGATATGACAGCTAGACATGGCAGGGGATCATGATCAAAACTATTTGGCACTCATGTTTCGTTAGATCTAAACCATGCAGTAAAAATCAGACGAAATTATGGGTTGAAAAGGAGAGTAGATGTAGAAACAAAACTATCATATGAAAGTAGATTCTATTCAGATTAAAAAAAACAGTAAAAAAGAGGGACAGAAAGACGACAGGCAGGGAATTTGACATAAAGAGAAAGGAAAGAGAGAGGAATCAAACTTGAGAGATTAGGAACATGAGAGAACGAGAGAGAGGGAGAGAGAGAGAGAGAACGAGATAGAGAGGTAGATATACATGTACATACGGACAGGCAGATGCTGAGATACAGTGAGAGGTAAACGGGCGAGAGAGAGAGATAGAGAGTGAGAGAGGGGAGAGAGAGAGGTATATATACATGTACATACGGACAGGCAGATACTGAGATACAGTGAGAGGTTAACGAGCGAGAGAGAGAGAGAGAGAGAGAGGGAGGGAGAGAGAGAGAGAGAGGGGTATATAAACATGTACATACGGACAGGCAGAGACTGAGATACAGTGAGAGGTAAACGGGCGAGAGAGAGAGAGAGAGAGAGAGAGAGAGAGAGAGAGAGAGAGAGAGGTATATAAACATGTATACATACACACATACAGACGTATCGCAGACAAGAGAGAGAGAGAGAGAGAGAGAGAGGGAGGAGAGAAAATGGGATGGTAGACAGTGACACGTGCGGACAGACGGTTCCTAAGCTGTTACTACGCATTACACCTAACGCTAAAAGGTTAGTACATTTTAAATATTCTTGTTCTGACCCGTAGTTGATCAAGATCCTAAATGATCGTATCGATATTCAGTTCTGAAGGTTAATCCGTTATAGAGTAATTAGTATATTGTTATTATTGTATTCTTCTTTAAAGATGAGCTTTATGGGAAAATCTTGTTTGATAGAAATGTTTTAAAAACTCTTTCACCACCGGAGTCGCATAAAGTCGGCTTCGTAAACAGTTTGGATCCAGATCAGACGCCGAGTAACGCGACGTCTGATTAGGGTCCAAACTGTTTTACACTCGTATCGACATTTCCTAAGTCATTCTACATTGGATCTTTCTTTGAAACGATATTACAAATAAGAATATTAAAGCAGACGACAATAAAACGGTGTAGGGATAAACACTCACGATTAATTGGCGCCGAAAGGGCTAAAAGAAAACATTATGGCAACACACACTAAAGTGTTTCGTTGTTACTACATGTAACAGATCTTTCTGCGATAATGTACCAATTATTATTATGTATTGTAGATTCATATTTGTATTCTGAAATTGGTTCGTACTTCTTTATGTTACAGAAAACAGGATCTCGGTAAAACAGTTTGGACGCTTTTCCAAAATACAGGTTTAAAGCGTGGAATTGGTTGACATATTTATGGCGTATTACATCCATACAGTGGACAATACGTGTGTCTTTCCATTCCGCTTAAGCTAAATTGTTTTATTTTCTTTGCTTACAATGTTTGAGCCATATCAGATAACGGGTGACCCGGCGTCTGATCAAACTCCAAACTGTTTGCCTCTCAGATTAATATAAATCATATTCCGTTGTCAATTAAAATATTTTAATGCATTGTGTTGGCGTTTAGTAATATGTAAATCTCAAACAGAGAAAATGAAAAATGAAATAAAATAACAAAAATAATAAAACAATTTTGACCTTGATAAGACACCGAGGTTTTTGAGATGCTGTCTTTGACAGTTCATATTATTATCAACAACAGGTAAAGATACACTCTTCGATGTGTTTGAGTAATGCAGCAGACAACAGGGCTGCCATTTCTTCGGATTTTTCCTAAATCTTCGGATTTTTTTTCTCCAGTACATGGTAGCTTAAAGCAGGCTGAAAATAAAGCAAAATGCACCTTAAGGCGCATTATGCTATTCTTTCAACCTGCTTTAAGCAGCACGTGTCTTGAAAACTAAAAATAGACTATGGGTAAAAGGTATAATTCGGAAGATCGCGCCTGAAAAATTGAAAATTTTGAAATCTTAGGATTGTTTTAGCTCACCTGGCACGTAGTGCCAAGGTGAGCTTTTAGGATCGCTGGATGTCCGTCGTCTGTCTGTCCGTCCGTTCACAATTGTTCGTTAACACTCTAGCAGGTTCAAATCTTATTGGATCTTAATGAAACTTGGTCACAATGTTTGCCTCAATGAAATCTAGGTCAAGTTCGAATGTGTGTCATGTCCGGTCAAAAATTAGGTCACTAGGTCAAATTATCGAAAAACATTGTTAACACTCTAGAGGCTACAAATTTCATTGGATCTTCATGAAACTTTATCAATAAGATTGTCTGAATAAAATCTAGGTCAAGTACGAATGTGGGTCATGTCCGGTTAAAAACTACGTCACTAGGTCAAATCATAGAAAAACCTTGTTAACACTCTAGAGGCTACAAATTTCATTTGATCTTCATAAAACTTGATGAAAAGGTTTGCCTCAATGAAATATAGGTCAAGTTCAAATGTGGCTTATGTCTTTTCAAAAATTAGGTCACTAGGTCAAATCATCCAAAAACCTCGTTAACACTCTAGAGACTACAAAATTCATTGAATCTTCATGAAACTTGAAAAAAATGTTTGTCTCATTAAAATCGAGGTCAAGTTAGAATGAGGGTCATGCCCGGTCAAAAACTAGGTCACACGGTGTACATGGTTACATGATTACCAGGTGAGCGATTTAGGGCCATAGTGGCCCTTGTTTATCAAATTATGGCAGCCCTGAGACAGGCGTCGGTAGTGTGTGCAATCTAGCTGTGACTGGTACAGAAGGCGGTTATAAGTATGGTGTACCAAAGGGGTCTAAAGTATAGATGCTGCTCAGGCAGTATCTATATGCTGCTCGAGCAGCATCTAGATGCTGCTCGAGCAGCATATTTGCTGCTCGGGCAGCGTTATGCTGCCTAGGCAGCATATATGCTGCTCGAGCAGCATCTAGATGCTGCTCAGGCAGCATCTAGATGCTGCTCAGGCAGCATTATGCTGCCCGAGCAGCATAACGCTGCTCAGGCAGCAGTTATTTATAGATTTCGCCTGGTTTACAATGAACCAATCAAAATCGATTTTACATATACAGATATGGTGTACCGAGGGGGTCAAAAGTATAGATGCTGCTCGGGCAGCATTTATTTATAGCATTTGGTGTTATCCAATCAAAACGCTCGTTCCTTTCAGTAGCTTTTGCCAATTGCATTATTACCCCAAACCACAAACCACAAACTACAGACTTTAGAACAACTTTTTAGCGATATTTTAATAACACAACCCCCTTTATCACGACTAGGATTGTTTTAGTATGTGTGGATCCTGATCTACCAGCAAAATAGATGGGTATTGAAGGGTTAAAACTAACTGGATTTATTAAATATATTTATTTCATTTCTTCCATGAGGAGATGAGATGTTTGCTACAAACAGTTGGGGTTAGCGCGTAATTGTGTCATTTCCTGGCAGCGAATGATTATTTAATTCCTCTAGAACGCTTCATATAATATTACAATAATATTAATCTGGTATAATGATAATTAATTAATACAAGTTTTGATAGCACATAAATCGAACTGACAATGTCGATATACATATTGTATTTAAAACCTTACCTTCGTAGCAGATTTTATATAGCCATGTCCTATCGATTCGAACGTAATCAGCAGCCTCAGACGTTGTTTTTTTTTATCACAAATTCCATTTATTTTCACATCTCGACCCAAAACACTAGAACTCTTTATTAATGTTTGCCAAGCACCACACGCTAAAACTCTTTTTTTCACCATTCACACTTTGACAGCCTTCCATAAGTAGCAGTATGCTACGGTTTTCGTTCAATTTGATCCGATATATAGATTCCTACATGTATAAACAAATTGTGTATATTCAGATCAAACACCAAGTAACTTAAATTTGCATCCCACCTGCAATTAGACTTTTTGACAGCAAATTAGAAACCACGAGTACACGTGTCACTAACAAACAAACAGTGCTCATGTGAAGTGTACACTTGTCCTATGCAAGCAGCAGCCCCCTAACGTCTACACTATTGTTTATTTGCAACATTTCTACTTTATAGTCAAAACAGAACTAGACTTAATTGGAAATTGGAATTTTGTCTATATATGGTTTATGGTTGAGTGAGTTAACATGCCAAATGCCATACTTGACCCAGAGAGTAACTAACACAGGAGAGGGGGTTCACACCTTTTTATTTATAGAATTTATGACCCTCTGTTAGAACATCTGGTTTTGATTCTTTTTGTAATGCCCTATCATGCTAAGCGCGACTTTGACAACATTTGCAAACAGCTTGGATTCAGATCAGACAAAAATCTGTAAAACCATGGAATTATACACTGACATGGAATTATACACTTCTGTATATTTCCTTGGTAAAACCTCTTATTTTCTATCTGATTAACCAATGACCCCATAGCTTGTTTTAAGTTTTGAAGACAGGTGACCACTTAAAAGGGGTTGATAGTAAGGCAGAATACACCTTAAGATGCATTCTGCTTTACTTTCAGCCTGCTTTAAGCTACAATCTGCTAGAATATACAAATTATTTTAAGGTTGCCTACACATGTCAGTATTATTATAAATTGAAACTAATTTCTTTGGTGAAGGACTAAATTAGAGGCGTTAAAAGGTCTATTTATGAGGGAACTGGTTCATGACCACAAAATTTGCTTAATAAATAATTATATAATTTATTAAAACATATTTACTCTCCTCGTGCTAAGCGCGACTTGGCTAACATTTGCAAACTGTTTGGATTCAAATCAGATGCGTCTGCTCTGGATCCAAGCTGTTTGCCACACAAATTCACCGTTTCTTCAGTTTACAAAGGCAAAAAACTGACATTGATTTTTCCCGCAGACAATGTATTTGACACACAAGACAATTTTAGCACTATAAGGGTTATTAAAATTTTATGAATATTATTTTATTAAATATATATTTACGATTCAATATTGTTATTTTCCCCTTTATATGGCAGTTTTCCTTTAGCATTTTCATTTTACCTCTGGCTTTTTTATCCTATGGCATTTTATCGTATGACCTTTTTCTTAAAATCTAAATGGCGATGTTATTTTCACCAAAAGCCAATCGTTGTCAACTTCACAATTAACCCCCTCATATTGAAAAACAATGTACATGTATTGGCATATTTGTATATGGTTTGGATTCTGATATGACGCAAAGTCACCCGCCGCCTTATCTGCCTCCAAACGGAATATTGAAACGCGTTTTTCTTGAGCTAAATTAATTCAAAATATTTATGTGAATTAGCTTAATTTTTCGCAATTCGACCCACACATTAATCATTTGAACAATAGTCACGCATATCAAGTATTTGGCTAACAGTGTATTTTTGAATAGTACACTTGCCCTATGCCGACATTGTTAAGGCTCAGCATTGCGTGTCATATAGCAATACATTAACAAATATCAGCTGCTAAACTGTTTCTATTGAACTCTTTGCATTCTGGGTAAGTTGTTCGTCTGCAACAATTTCGTCTACTTCTGATCTAAAATTAGATTTTTCAGATTTTCTTTATAGAGCAAGGTCAGAGTTTCAAACAGTTTGGATCCTGATAGGATGCAGCGTTACGCGGCGTCTCGTCAGGATCCAAATGGTTCGCACAGATAATCATAATTCCGCCGCAAGTAGGCAAAGAAGAAACTGTCTTGGACAATGTGCTGAATGCCGTTTATCTGCTATAGAAATATTGTCTTCTCTTATTCCATGAACTTAAATTAGGTACAATGATTTAAGAAAGATAGTAATTGATTCAAACTGTTGTGATCCTGGTCAATTAACTTAGATGATCACTGAAAGACAGTTCCTGGTAACACTACAACAGGTATAAAGCATGCATCCCTGTCAGGATTTTAGTTGCATTTGCAAAACAGTTTTGACTAAGATCAGTCAATGATAAACAGTGGGTGCTTGATCTTGATAAAGGTTGATTATGTTAATGACGTTTCTTTACTATTAACCATAACCCCATAGCCTGTTTCTAGTTTTGCTAAACGCCTTATGTTTAACAATTTCAAACACTATAGATCCAATTCAAACATCAAATATCTGATCTGAAGCTAAACAGGAAGTACAAAGATAATTGATGTCTGCTCTTGATTTAAACAATTTTAATTATAATGACATATCTTTTATAACCGTTCTTAAAATGCTAAATGCCTTATGCATAACAATTTCAAACAATAGATCCAGATCAAACATCAAATATCTGATCTTCAATCTCAACTGTTTGAAATACAAAGATACCGGTAGTTGATGTCTGCTTTTGATATAAACTTCTTTTTTTTTTACTGTTTACTAAATGCCTTATGCATAACAATTTCAAACATTAGATCTAGATCAAATATCTGATCTGAATCTAAACTGTTTGCAGGCAATACAAAGATAGTTGATGTCTGCTCTTTACTTTCAATCTGCTTGAAAGGGTCAACTATCTTCAAAACTAGAAACAGGTTATGGGGTAATGTGTTTTAAAATAAATAATGAAAAATATGAACCTACCTCAGCATCAGTAATAAATAGCCCAAAATACCACCAAATTTCAATTTAAAATAGGGGATAAGACTGACAGAACTGATATAAAAAATGTGTTTTTTTTAATCAATAAATAGCCCAAAATAGTTGAAAATACCACTTTTATTTACTTATGGTTGAATTAAAAATATATTGCTATAACTATGAATTAATATTCTCACTAATGCGTTTTTTCCTTTAGAAAATTGTCTTAAAAGTGCTTTACGAACGATTTAAATTTAAAATATGGGATAGAACTGACAGTTTCAGTAATAATGTAAACCCAATTTCAACCATGCCCTAACAACCATTTTAAGGCATCCATAGTTATTTTAAAGGTTACAAACTATTGGTATTAGTTTGAATTTGTATTCTCAGTGGTTCTTTCCACTTTAATATTTCAAAAAAATGATCAAATATCCATTTAATTTTAACGGTGGGGAATTGTCCTAGGATAAAAATTACAAATTCTGTCATAAATCCACCTAAGTTCAACCATTGCCTAACAACCATTTTTATGCATCAATTGTTAATTAAAAGGTTACAAACTATTAATATTGGTTTGAATTTGTATCCTCACTGTTTTTTTCCTCTTTAATATTTCAAAAAAATGATTTATTAACAATTTAATTTTAACAGTGGGGAATTGTCCGCCCTGCCAAAAAGTGGGTTATTGTCCTAGTTGGTAATTGTCCTGTGGGGAATTGTCCGGTGGGCAATTGTCCTAGTGGGGAATTGTCCTGGTGGGGAATTGTCCGGATCCCCCTAGTGACTCTGCATTTGATTTGATCCTACGTCATTGCCAATATTAAATCATAACATAATAACCACCAATTCCAAGCACATGAATATCGCAGCATAATTAACAACATTAAAGTGTTTCAAACAACATATGCAAGCTGTGTGGATCATGACCGAATACCCAGTACCTCGGCATCTAATTTGCGTCTAGAATGATGGCAAATATTAATCATACCACCATAACCACTTAGCCTAATAGCCTATAATAATAAGTATTTCCTCCTTGTGAAAACAGGTGACAACTTAATGCAGGCAGGAAATTAAGCATGAATGCATCTCAAGGCGCATTCTATACTATACTTTCAACCTGCTTTAAGTGGTCATCTATCTAAGTTTACTGACCAGGATCAAAACAGTTTGAAATCAATTTACTATCGTACTTTAATTCATGTACCTAATTTTAGATTATGAAATAAGACAACATGTTTAACCCATTACCCCATAGACTGTTTCTCATATTGAATATAGATGTCCACTTAAAGTAGGTTGAAAGTGAAGCAGAATGCGCCAAAAGGTAAGTTTCGATTTGTAGGTTCATCGAGAATTGATCTGCATATTTTTAATACGATTACATAGAGACTTTACAGGGTGATTGTAAATATTGTGAAATTGACACAGATTGGCTCTTGGTGACATATAACTCCGCCATTTAGATTGTAAGAACAATTTCTACGAAAAAATGCCTAAGGAAAGAAAAGGCCAGAGGTAAAATGCTAAAGGAAAACTGCCATATAAAGGGGAAAATAACAGAGGAAAAATATTCATAAAACTTAAATAACCTTTATCGTGCAAAAATTGTCATGTGTGTCAAATACATCGTCTGCAAGAAAAATCAATGTCAGTTTTTATGCCTTTTTAAACTGCAGAAACGGTGAATTTGGGCAGAGTTGGGATCTAGATCAAACGTGTCTGATTTGGATCCAAACAGTTTGCAAATGTTAGCCAAGTCGCGCTTCGCACGAGGAGAGTAAATATGTTTTAATGAGTTATATAATTACTTATTAAGTACATTTGGTGGTCAAAACCCCATTAATACACAATTTTACGCATCTAATCTATTCCTTCACCGAAAAATTAGTTTAAATTTATACCGACATGCGTATGCAACCTTAAAAATATTTTTTATATTCTAGCAGATTGTAGCTTAAAGCAGACTGAAAGTAAAGCAGAATGCATCTTAAGGTGCATTCTGCTTTACTTTCAACCTGTTTTAAGTGGTCACCTGTCTTCAAAACTTAAAGCAGACTGTATATATGGGTAAATTGTTTAATCATATTTGCTGCCTGAGCAGCATATATGCTGCTCGAGCAGCATCTAGATGCTGCCTAGGCAGCATAACGCTGCCCGAGCAGCAAATATGCTGCTCGAGCAGCATCTAGATGCTGCTCGAGCAGCATCTAGATACTGCCTGAGCAGCATCTATACTTTAGACCCCTTTGGTACACCATATATAAGGGACCCATCTGGAATTGTCTGCTGCTGCAGGAGTGGCTGTTGAAGAATTACACGTAGTCCTCTTTTTCTACAGTTTGGTTCCATACGTCAATCATGGTGAAGCCATCGCCAGTACCGTAGAAAGATAATTTCAGCAACTTGTGGTATTTTGGTCCATTTTTGCTGTTTCTCTTTGAGAATGTCTGGTGCCAAACGATTTTCAGCTTGCTTCTAAAATTTTGTCTCAGAAAACGTCAAGTGTTCTTTCTATTGCAACGGTGGAACATGCAGGAGAAAACTCAGTATGGTGCTCTTGATACCGTGAGACCCATCTAAACCGGACATGTGTGGGGACAACAAAACGTTCCGGTTTAGAGGGATTTCCAGTTTAGAGGGGTTTGAACCAATTACCAAACAGCTTGTTTCTAGTATAGAAGATAGCTGACCACTTAAAGCAGATTGAAAGTAAAGCAGAATGCGCCTTCAGGCGCATTCTGCTTTACTTTCAACCTGCTTTAAGCTATGATCTGCTTGAATCTATAAAAAATTCTTCAGTATAGGATGAATCAAAGAGGTAAAAAGGCGTTTTTATAGTGTAATGTGTAAAAATAAAGAAGTGTTGGAAACGGGACCAAAGCTTTTGTCCGGTTTAGAAAGAATTTCGGTATTTAGAGGTTCCAGTTTGGAGGGGTTTCACTGTATTCTGAAGTTTGACATTGAAGCTTGATTGGCCTGTTAAAAGATTCTCTTATATGTTTACTGATCTTAACTAGATTTTTGGCTCGGAGAGCCTATATCGAATCCTTAAGAAAAATATTGGTACGAGTATAGCTCCCCCTACAAACAAATCCTGTCATACGGGGTTTACATATGCTATCTAACGGAGCTTCAGTTGCTGGATACGTCACTATCAGATACACCGTGTAGTAGCAGCATTGAGTTAAACTCAGGATCCTGAGTCTGTACCTGTGGTGATTTAAAAACCGTATTTACTCCCTTGTAATAAACATTCACCTAGTAGTCAAAGCAGACGATGCATTATAAGACATTACAAAATTCTTTAGGGTCTTTAAGCGCTGCAGGTTACTGCTTAATGCATGGCAATGGTAATGCAGAAACTCCATAATTAGCTTTCTGCATTACTTTATTCTACATTAAACTGAAAGTCCGAGCCTGCAGTACTTTGATTGTTGGTACCGTTAGTCCTAAGGACCTGTGTCTTTTAGGCATATATGTCCCTGTACTCTTGGTAGTCTCGGTCTTAAACCGAATGTCCTGGTATCTGCTGGATCGTGTGTGTGATCCAGTTGTTTTAGGAATGCGGGCATTGTCAACTTTGAACCGACGATTCCGTCTTCTCTCGGTCATAATCCCCATGATCCAGTCAACTACCATGGAGAAAAACATGGGTGACAGAATGCACATATGATTCACTCCTGTATCCACATTACTTTCAAGTGGTCTGTAAGCTGTTTGATTTTGCATAACATGGCATTCAATATTCAATATTGAATATTGTAAAAGGACCACCTGATATCCAACAATTTTTCTTTGGTTTTCCATTGAGACAGTCGAATACCTGCTCAAAGTCGATGCATACCATTTAAATAGAGGTATTCCATTGATCAGACTATTTCGATATTTTTCTTTAAGAATCAAGATGTGGTCAATGCATGGTCTACCGTTCCCCAGGACACTTGCCTTAACATGATATTATAAGGTGTCAACTGCCATACTTAGTGCTTTGAAGAAGACAATCATTATGCTATCGGGCGAAAGTGTAATATCTCTCCAGGGCTGCCATAAGTTAACATGATTTCAAAATTTGCATTTTTCAAGTGCGATTTGACGAATCGTACCATTACCCTATAGCCTGTTTCTAGTTTGGTTGATATGCGACTACTTAAAGCATGCTGTTAGTAAAGCAGAATGCGCCTTAAGGCGCATTCTGCTTTACTTTCAGCATGCTTTAAGCTACCATCTTCTGGGAAAAAATCCGAAGATTTAGGAAAAATCCGGAGAAGTGACAGCCCTGTCTCTCCAGTAATTGCAATTTAATATGTCTTATGTCCCATTTTGGCAATTGTACTTTGACGCTTTTATGCCATTATCCAGTATATAATGTTGTCCTAAATGTATTTAAGTATTATATGTTTGAGTAGTCACGGGATTTCCTGGGGCCCGTTTTACTAAACTACTTACGCAAATTTGTTTGCGTAAGTCAAAATCGTTTAACTCTTATTTTTCGATCATAAACGTTTGCAAACAGTTTGATAATTAAAAATATAAATTAAAATTTAAAATTTTGACTTACGCAAAATTTTTGCGTAAGTAGTTTAGTAAAACGGGCCCCTGGTGCCCCAATTTTTAGCATCTCAGCCTCCCACACACAATCCTCTTTTTGCGATTTCCCATTTTTAGCTCACCTGGCACGTAGTGCCAAGGTGAGCTATTTTGATCGTCCTCTGTCCGTCGTCGTTCGTTCGTTCGTCCGTGCGTCGTTAACAATTTCTTTAAACGACATCTTCTCCGAAACTACTGGATAGATTTTTACCAAACTTGGCCTGAATGATCCTTATATGGTCCTCTTTCAAAGTTGTTCAAACATTTCCGGTCTGTTGCATATCTAGGTCACAGGAGCTAAAAATAGATTTTTTCAATGAAAACTTAAAAAGTCTTCTTGTCTGAAACCACAATATCCTGAGATTAGATATTTGGCACAAAGCATCGTCTTCAGGTCCTCTATCAAGATTGTTCAAATTATGTCCCTGGGGTAAAAAATGACCCCGCCCCGGGGGTCACACATTTACATAGAGTTATATAGTGAAATCTTCAAACATCTTTTTCTCTGAAATTAATATGGCCAGAACTTTGTTTTTTGGCATGATGACTCTTCTAGAAGCCCTTAACCAATATTGAAAATATGGTTCCGGTCAGTTGCATATCTAGGTCACAGGAGCTAAAAATAGATTTTTTCAATGAAATCTTAAAAAATCTTCTTGTCTGAAACCACAGTACCCTGAGCTTAGATATTTGGCACAAAGCATCATCTACAGGACCTCTATCAAGATTGTTCAAATTATGTCCTGGGGGTCGTAATTTTATAAGGAGTTATGTAGTGAAATCTTCAAACATCTTTATCTCTGAAACTAATACGATCAGAGCTTTGATATTTGGCAAGATGACACTTCTAAAAGCCCTTAACCAATATTGTAAATACGGCTCCGGTCAGTTGCATATCTAGGTCACAGGAGCTAAAAATAGATTTTTTCAATGAAATCTTAAAAAATCTTCTTGTCTGAAACCACAGTACCCTGAGCTTACATTTTTTGCACAAAGCATCATCTTTAGGTCCTCTATCAAGATTGTTCAAATTATGCCCCTGGGGTTAAAACTGCCAAGGCCCTAGGGGTCGCAGTTTTACATAGAGTTATGTAGTGAAATATTCTTCTCTGAAACTACTAGGGCAAGAGCTTTGATATTTAGCTACCCTTAGATGCTCTTTACCAATATTGCTGAAATGGTTCGGGTCTGTTGCATATCTGGGTCAAATTAGCTAAAAATAGATTTTTTTTTCAATGAAAAGTCTTCCTGTCTGAAACCATCCATGTACAGAATATTTGACAGCACACTTAATTTTCAAGCTCATCAGCAAGATTTTTGAAATTATGTCTCTGGGGTGAAAAGTGATCCCACCCCAGGGGTCATGTGACCCTTGTGTTGGTTTTTCCAGGTGAGCGATATTTAGGCCCGCATGGGTCTCTTGTTAAGATTCTTTATTGTAGAAATTACTTTCTGTAATTTGATAGGTGCCATGTTAATGTTAAGATCCTAATCTTCCCCAATGATTTATGCAAATATGGGTGGTTCTGGTCTGGTAATTATGGTGTGGAAATGCTCTCACAGCAATTAGACTTTATCTGCCTATTCTGTGATAGAATCGCCATCTGTTTGTCTTGATGTATGCCTTTCTCCTACTGACATTTTGGCAATTTGAAAGAATGTATTCGTGTCCTTCTTTCCAGCAGCTAAATGTAGCTGTCTCAGTTATGGCTTTGTTGAGTCTTGTCAATAGTGATAGGCAATGATTTATATTAACTATGGTATACATGATGATGGTCGCTGGTGATAGGTGTGTCTATTTGAAGAACTTTTTTAAACATACTTTAATTTAAAACTGTATAATTCTCCTGGGTCTTTTATGTTTCAACTGTTCATATTTCGTGTAATTAACTCCCAACTCAACTCGTGTTGGCAGATTTAAACAAATACTGATCCCGGAACTTTAATCATTTTCCTAACGGTATGATATGTAATTGTTTCAATCGCGATCGTAGTCTGGTCATATAATGTTGCGAAAATATACCTACAACGATCATAATCGCCCTAACACACGCTGTTTTGTTTGAATAAAACCTATTTTGAAGGGGCCAAAATTCACCTTAAACATACTTATGAATAAAACTGTATAATTATCCTGGAACTTTTAGGTTCTAACTGTTAATGTTTCGTGTAATCAACTCCCAACTCAACTCATCTTGGCAGAAATATGCTGCAAATATGACCACCTAACGGGGTTTGCCACCAATGGCGGGCAAGATGACGGACACGCGATCACGTTGAAGACAGAGATCAGCAGTCCCTCTAATGTATGTTCCTGATGCAATTGAAATGCGAGGAATTAACTTCAACGTGCGAGAGTGCGGTTCTCCTACGGGGTGAAGGGTGGCATTTTGTCACTAGATATGCACTGTTTTTTCGGCGGAGCTGACTGGTTTCTATTTAGTCACACTTTCTATTTGGCCACACATTTCAACCAATTATATTTGATCAGAAATTTAGAATTAAGAGCACCTGTTGAAACTGAATAGTCTGATTGGATAGTAGCCAGGGCTCCAGATAAGGGAATTATTTCAAAACTTAAAATCTTTATTTGTGCATTAAACCCTGTGGTGTCACCTATACATTTGAATTGTCTCTTCGAGACAACAAAAATGAGTGGTAACACCATAGGGTTTGGTGCTGAAAGGAGTGAAAAAATGTGATTTGTTTATTTTACTCCCTCTTATCTGGAGCCCTGTAGGCTGGTCTATGTCCAATTACAGTTTTACCAGATGTGGACTGTGAGTGTAAAATTTAGAGATACAGACTGCACTGTTTACACTGGGATGATGCAATTATACTTCTATTTTAAGATATGACATCTGAAATCTTTTTATAGATATACAGAGGAAGCTAGGTGTTTTGTAATTGTTTACTACCAATTTGTTTGAATTGTAAACTATTTGTACACATTTACCGTACATTTAAAGCAATATTATTATACAGGGCTCCAGATAAGCCCGCGTACTCAGTGAAATACACGAACATTTCGACCATGTACGCGTTATTTTCAAAATATTGAAGTACTGTGTACGCGAGAAATTTTCGGGGACACATGTATCAATTCAAAAGCCGAGTTTTTGTCATACCGATATTTGCAAATAGTCAACCGCGACATGTCAAATTTTATTGAAATGCGGTCTCGTAATGAAGCTTCGTTTTATCGTATGGTAATTTTTTACTTGCGCACCGTGAGAAAAGGGAGGTTTCTACGCACTTCCATATACATCTATATCTGTATTGATATATGGACGATAAAATCCAAGTTCTCCGAAAAGTGTTTTGGTTGAAAACCTCGCAACAAAATGTCAATCTTAGCATGGGAATAGTCAGAAAAACGATAGAAAGTTGAAAACCGTCAGTTGTCAGAGCTCTATCTGATTTAAAGGAACTAACACCTAATGAAGCTTATGGTAGTTTGTTGAACAATATAAACTCGAACTTTTGTTTCATCGGCGGAGAAAAAACCCGCATAAGCGGCTAAAAGGTCAGATTCTTGAAAATCGTAATTTACATACAGGTAGGTAAATTACGATTTTCAAGAATCTAACATTTTATCTTCTCCTTCTACTTTATTACTCCCTACTGTCAATTTCTGACAATGACAGGGAGTAGGGGACAGTGTTAAAAAAGTGAAACATATGTAATGATATACAATGCAGAGCTGAAAGATCAATTATAAACAGAGGTTAAAAAAGTTTAAATACAACTTATGCAGTTAGGGGTTGTGAGATCTGAGTCTGGCAGTGAAGCTTGTGAGACAGTCACTGGCCTTAAGTAGTGCTGTGTGGAAGTTTATTCCAAAATCTGATGGTACAGGTACGTGGAAAGAATGGGTTTGAGTGATACTGTGTCCTAGTAGAGAAAGGTATGACAAAGTTGAGATTTCTGGATGGATTTAAAAGCCTTTATAGGATTCTACGACGTATTGATACAGATACAGGATGTAGATGTTTATGGTCTACAACTATTAGGTTATTTCTTTGTATAGCATTATTACCGATGCATTATTTTTCCTTTCTTTTAAAGTTGGCCATTTAACCCGCGATCTGCCGATGAATTGAAAATCCATGATGATGTGTACTGATTAAAAAATCTGGGGACTGATTGTTTTCAAAATTTATCAGTACTGTACTGATTAGAAGCAAAATTATCTGGAGCCCTGAATTATTATATATAAAATTAATGGCCTCAAGTGAGTTAAACACAATCGTGTTGTTTCATCATTATTTACAAGAGTGGCAGTCGAAGTTCAGCAGACTGTTGTATCTGTACATTTGTGTATGCTATATAGTTTGTTTCAAGAAACTCTATGAATGAAGTTTGATTATATAGAACAATTAATAGATTAATGTGAGGATCTCCTACCAGTAGCTAGGATATGAGTTAAATTATTGTTCTGTTTTGCATTTCTGTACATGATAGTTTTGCATTTTAAATAAAAGTTACTGTTTCAATTTTTTTTGCTTTTCAATCCAAGATATTACAATTCTTTGAAAACCTCAATTTCATTTAATTTTGCACACCCAATTTCATCTATATAGCCTTAGTTCAACCACTCATTCCGCCGAATATCTTTTTTAAAGATATTTCTTGTTTCTTTTGTTGTACTACATAAGTGCTAGAGAATAGTTAAAAGGCATTTCTGTTATTAGTGTTATCCTAGAAGGGGTTTATGTAGAAATTGTTTGGGCTGGAGTGACATGTCCCTGTTTTAGACGGACCCTCTGTATGCAGATCCTTATTGACACTAACCTTTTGAAGAATGTTTGGATCCCGATATATACTACATACGGGGGATTTACTTATTTTGTCAGACAGTTTGGATCCCGATATAAGGCAAATGTTGTAATTATTTATGGCTATATATTTACGCTATGGGCAATTTGGTAATATTTTACCAATTAGTTTGGATCCACATGTGATCTGGCTCCAAATTGCTTGTCAATCGGCACATGTGGAATGCTAGAAAAAGCTATTAGATATCTTATTACTTTAATCTATTAAAAAATAAAATAAAAACTTGATCAATTTTTTAAAAAAAAAATCGAGAAATTTCGGCATCTACAGCCGAGGCTCATAAGTCTTTCCCCAAAATGGCCGCCGCTTTGTTCTCTACCCTAAGCGCATGCAAACTTTAAACATCAACCAACTCAAAACGGCAACTCGAACTTACCTGAAACTTTCAGTATTTTGAAATAGACCCATTTTCTCTCAGAATATACCAAATTCTTCTTGAAATACTCTCATAAAGTGATTGTACATAGGCCTGACTGTAACGATCCTAAATGCCAAGAACATGTCTGATAAGCTCATCCTTAATTTTGATATTCACTGCACGCTTGCACAAGTCTAGTTTTCAAACATTTCCACACATTTTTATTATATTTAAGTCTGGGCTTTAGTCTGGTAGAACCATTGTCGTCATATTATCGTTCCTTAACCCTTTGATGGCGAGTTTAGTTTTATGCTGAGTAGCATAGTAATCGTGGACACTGTAGGGCTTATTTTATAGCTTTTTAGCTATAAATGGCCACAAATGTGTGTGTAGATATTAAATATATTTCTCGGAATCGATATTACCATCAACTGGTGTCAGGGTTCCAACTCCATCATATGTTAAACAGCCCGTGAACACAACAGATGCTTTACAATATGGGGTGGGTCGGCATGGTTTTCCGTGGTCTCCCATACCCTCCCACTTTGAATCTTGTTTTCGGTGTTCCCTCACTCTCGAAATCTCTTTATAAAATTTGAAATGGTAGATCTATCGATGTTTACCGATCGTGAACTTTTGTGAGCACCTTTAGAGTCCTTATTTAATTGACGGATCGCGTTTTTTCTGTTAGTGTGTCCATTCCTTGCGTTTGACACTTGATATGTAACGTAGCAGACGATCGAAACAAATCAATATTATTTGTTTACAAAAAATGAAGAAGATATCGGTGTAATCATAAAATTCACTGTGTTAAAATTTCAATCTTCCTAGTAACTAAATCGCGGCGCTATTAAAGTTTTTCTAACGCGGCCATATGCGGTACCGATATCGGCGCCATGTTTTGGGGAAAGACTTATGACCCTCGGCTGTATATGCATCTTTTATACTTTAAGTAATTTATATATTACAACTTTAAATGCTAGAATATACATATGAACTTATCGATAATTGCAAATTTCATTAATGTAACTTATACAATTTACAGAAAAATGATCCTGGTCATAATATATATACCAGAGAAAGTAAAGAGAAGGGGTATAAAAGCCACTACCCGGACCGAACCGAACCGAACCTAGCCGAAATTGGCCGGACCGAAAATTTTTCGGAGTTCCACTATAAGCATAAAAATAATTTAAATTGGAAAATTTTGGTACGTATACGGTCAATAACCTATTATTTACACACTGTAAAAGTTTTATAACCATCAGAAGTCTGAATGTTGAAAAAAATGCGATTTTGTAATTTTAGGGGGTATAAAAGCCACTACCTTTCAAATTTCAGTTAATACTGTTTTTCTTCTTAAAAACAGCTTTGTGTCATGTTATTTTATAATAAAATTATATCAAACCTTGTTTATTTTATGGCATGTACCAAAAAAACCATATTTGGGGAAACATAACTCTTAAATTCACATTTGAAGTGATTTTCGTACCGGAATATTGGTCCAGCGTAATATATTCATTTCCGTAAGAATGACGCAAACTGTATTTTTCCGTCGTTTTATAGATATGATATGCAGAATGCTTATATATTATCAGATATTGTATACTAATCTTTTAAAAAACACAATTTTTTATGTTCAAATTCATTAAGAATATTAAAAAGTTTTTTAATGATTGTTGAAAAAGGTCTTAGAAGATAGAACATTATTATAAACTTTGAACAATAATAGCAATTATTGACCATGCGTCTATTAAAATCATGCTATTAAACAATGCAAACAACAATTATCAAGTTATGAACCAACTGTTAAAGGCGACACACTTTTCAGTTAGTTTCATGTCTTTAAACTATCTAAGTAATTAGCAGTTATGATATAAACAATCTACATAATTAGCAATTATGACTTTCTTTGATTGCTTTTCAATATATGGAAAAATGGAATACAGTGCTAACCTTGGTAGGATGGCTCATTCACTGGTCATCTGATCTAGGTCTACACTGATTGCATAGGAAAAGCTTACTCTTCATAGTTCATATTGTATCAAGCGACAACCATTGATTGCTGGTATTTACTTACATTTTTGTAAAAATAAGGCAAAAAATTGCATTAATCAGTCATCTGTTTCAAAAATGCCCTGCCACTTCTACTTCAATTAGTGATCGCTTAATACAAGATTGACTGTACACGAAGTAAGTTCAACATTCGATATTAATAATCATTAAAATGCTCAGGGAACTAATCTCTCTATATATATATATCGATCTCCCCCTCCCTCCCTCTGGATATACAGGTTGTGTGATTCTTACGGAAATGAATATATTACGCTGGACCGTTATATTCAGGTACGAAAATCACTTCAAATGTGAATTTAAGAGTTATGTTTCCCCAAATATTGTTTTTTTTGGCACATGCCATAAAATAAACAAGGTTTGATATAAGTTTATCATCAAATAACATTACACAAAGCTGTTTTTTAGAAGAAAAACTGGATTAACTGAAATTTGAAAGGTAGTGGCTTTTATACCCCCTAAAATTACAAAATCGCATTTTTTTCAATATTTAGATTTCTGATGGTTATAAAACTTTTACAGTGTGTAAATATTAGGTTATTGACCGTACACGTACCAAAATTTTCCAATTTAAATTATTTTTATGCTTACAGTGGAACTCCGAAATTTTTTCGGTCCGGCCAATTTCGGCTAGGTTCGGTTCGGTCCGGGTAGTGGCTTTTATACCCCTTCAAGTAAAGAAAAAAAAAGAACAACAACAACCCTCGGTGCCGCCGCATTTCATAGCAACATGTCACTTCCTTGGTCCGGAAATTATACATATACAAAAGAACTGAAAGTAGATGTTTGGTAGATGTTTGGTCTCGATAGTTGACTACAGCAGATTCAAAGCTTTGAAAGTTGAAACCATATAAAAAGAATAGGGTCAAAATAAAAATTAAATGTAGTCACAGATAATGCAACATTACAGACAGGTTAAAGAAAACAAACTATCTCCTAATGCAAAAGATCTTTGTTTGACATTCTCAATCTGTATGTCTATCTGTGAACTTCTCTTTCTGGCTATGCGTGTGTGTCTCTGTCTGTCTGTCGTTCTTAGTGGGCATCTTTTAACAAGGATGTGGTTTTGCTTTTGTAATAATTTTGGGCAGAATATGTGGTTACGTATTGACTTTAGTACGTTATGGCATCCGTTGAAAACACTCGCCGTGTGCAAAATATTCTGGGTGTCGTGTGCAAAATCCATACCGCGAGACACTACGTTGGAGACTGCGAATCGAAGAGGTAAGAAATATTTAAAATTACGATTACATACAACTTCGACAGTTGTTATTTCTTGTGTAATATATTAATATTTTTATCCATAAGACATATAGTAATGCCTTTGAACGAATAGAATAATGATTTATTGGAAATTATGACAAAATAATTAGGCATGCGGTGCATCGCGTGGGTGGGTGGGATCGGTTATTACAAAGAAAAGTGAATACTGGATTGCGAAACGAATATGATAGGGATGTGCTTAAATTGCTCCTGTTTCGATATGATATAAACTGGTAAACATTATTTTCATGGGTGTTACAGTGCCTGCTTCGACTTTTTGCTATTTTGTCACATGGTAAACGGTCTTGGCGCAAAGTGATTATATGACCACGTGTTTTTGGAAAATATAGTTTGTGCACTTTGCACGTTTTATCTGTATCAATATGCTTTTGTTATGTTGTTACAGTACTCTTGATTGAGACATGTTGCTATAAATCAAAACATAATTGACATTGTAGCAATGCCAAAGGATTTTTTTAAAAAAACAATATCTGGGATATTTTGTGGTTAATGGGTAGATCTTGACGACATGTACAAAAGAAACAAAAAATGATGTTAAAGTACAATACTTGAAAAAAAATATGAAAAAAAGAAATGACCCATATTCTAGGCCAACTATACTAAGACGAAAAAGAAACGCAGGGTAACCTTTGAAGTAATTTGAAATGGTATCATTTAATCGAATATTCAGAACGATTATTTTATATTGACAACTTATCATTATTGATCATATTGACAAAGACCCGGTCTCCACTACATCAGTGGAAAGGTGTTGGGCGAATATGCCGCTAACCGACGCTACGGCCACAGGGAACCGGCTCATAGTCAAGTGTTCTATATATAATATAATAAAGGGAAATAACACGGATTGTCACCCACCACGATTGATCGCGATTTTTAGAACAGTCATGCAAAGACTGGGGGAAATGAAACCCACCCACATAATAAACACTTAATTAAGAACCGAGCAACACCAAATTTTTATATTTCCATCACCATAGTAAAACGGGGTGGGCTCAAATATTTCAGTTTTGCGGTGTTTTCTTGGTCTCGGAACGGAACTCGTCGTCGCAGCGGTCGCGAATTGCCAAGACTAAACACGGACACATGTGCCTTCTGCACACGGAAGACCGACTGGGATCGATAAGTTATCAATAAATAAACATTTACTTACATCAACAGTCATCAAATCCGTAAAATACTGGGGTAAAAAAATGACCCCGCCCGGGGGTCGTAATTTTAAATAGTTATATAGTGAAATCTTCAAACATCTTTATCTCTGAAACTAATATGGCCAGAGCTTTGATATTTGGCATGGTAACACTTCTAGAAGCCCTTAACCAATATCATCAATATGGTTCTGGTCCATTGCATATCTAGGTCACGGGTGCTAAAAATAGATTTTTTTCAATGAAAACTTGACAAATCTGTCTGAAACCACAGTAACCGTAGCTTAGATATTCGGCACAAAGCATCATCTTTAGGTCCTCTTTCAAGATTGTTCAGATTATGTCCCCGAGGTAAAAAAATGACCCGCCTCGGGGGTCGTACTTTTACAGATTATGTCCCTGAGGTAAAAAAATGACCCCAGCTCGGGGGGGGGGGGGGGGGGGGGGTCATAATTTTACATAGAGTTGTATAGTGAAATCTTCGAAAATCGTTATCTCTGAAACTAATATGGCCAGAGCTTTGATATTTGGCATGGTGACACTTCTAGTTCTAAACCCTTAACCAATACTGTAAATATGGTTTCGGTCTGTTGCATATCTAGGTCACCGGAGCTAAAAATAGATTTTTAAATGAAATCTTAACAAATCTTCTGGTCTGAAACAGTACCCTGAGCTTAGACAGGGTTTTCCCTTGCATTTTGTAAATGAGAGTCCTAAGGACCCTCAAACATTTCACTTTGAGAGTCCCTCGGCATATTTGGGGGTCCCAAATTAATTTAATTTGTAAATGCATGACAATGTTGACAAATAAATTGCAAAACCTTTGTAAACTGTTTAACAGTGCAAATTTATGATTACTCTCTGATGGTATATGAAGCATACCCCACATCAGTATCTACATATCTGAGAATTTGCTGGTTTGGAGTAAAATGTGGTCAAAGATTTGAGGGTCCTGGGGACTCTTGGGGTTGGACAAATAGGAGTCCCAGGTGACAGAATTGCGTCCAAGATGCAGGAAACCTGCATCCGGGAAAACCCTGCTTAGATATTTGGCACAAAGCATCATCTACAGGTCTTTAAATTATGCCCCTTGGGTCAAAACTGCCAAGGCCCTAGGGGTCGCAGTTTTTAGCTCACCTGAGCTAGCTCAGGGTGAGCTTTTGCAATACTTGAATCCGTTGGCGTCGTGAACAATTTTAGTGTTTACACTCTAAAGGCCACAATATTTATCCAATCTTTCTCAAACCTGCTCAGATTGTATATTACCATAAGAGTTCGGATGAGTTTGGTTTTGGTTGAAATTGATCCAATAGATCAAGAGTAATCTACCTTTGAATTGCTGAAAATGCCATATTTAGGGATGTTTACACTCTAGAGGCTACACTTTTTATCCAATCAATCTTAAACTTGCTCAGATTGTATATTACCATAAGAGTTCAAAAGAGTTTGATTATGGTTGAAATCTGACTAACAGCTTATCTACCTTTGAATTGCTGAAAAAGCCATATTTCAGGGTGTTTACACTCTATAGGCCACAATTTTTATCCAATCTATCTCGAACTTGCTCAGATTGTATATGACCATATGAGTTTGATTATGGTTGAAATCTGACCAACAGGTTGAGAGTAATCTACCTTTGAATGCTGATATGCCATATTCAAGAGTTTTTACACTCTAGAGGCCACAATTTTTATTCAATCTCAAACTTGCCCATAACTTTGAAATCTATGGGTCCCAATTTTTTTTCACCAACTACAAGCATGTGAACAAACTGCTACACCCGTCTGTTTTTACCCCATTTAACTTTATTTAACGTTTGACACTGAAAATGAATCGATGAATATTAAAATCTATAAATGCCATAGTAAGCGTAGTTTGTTCATTTAATTTCATAAAACCTGCATGTTTCTGATCTTTCCAGTTCAATGTGCACTTAAGTCGATAGCTTTGGTCAACTTGATTTTTATTAGGATTCTGTTCTTTGTGATTCTGTCCAAAAAGGGAAGCCTGTATGCTCTACAGATCTGCATGTCTAGCAAGAGTGCTGTGTTGCAAATTATTGTTCTAACAAACTTTCACAAATGAATTTCTTACTTTACTATTATTACGAACACACCTACAATGTTTCTGTTCTTAAAACGGTGTTGCAGCTATGATGTCCGATTCTCGCATAGATTTCGAAAATCTCGCACAAAAATTACTAGTGCAATCTTTCAAGTCAGCCCTACGCAGTACCCGCCATACGATATTATCGCCAATAACAACTAATGACGACTCTTCTCCCCCGTCGTAATATTCTACGACGTATTAGATATAGAAAGTTTAGATACTGATAGTGCGCGAAAATTCGCGCGCACTTGATTGCTACAATAATCCAATACTATGCGTCAAACCTTTCAAACTTTGGGGCGATTCTTGTCAAGTCCGATACCCGCCATTTTGGACACAAATAGGCTAGGTCTAAAACATTGACCGTACTATCTTGACTAGCCACTATAAAAAAGAGTTCATTATTCGCGGCGCAGACTTTTTGTATTCATGTTTCAATTTATTGTGGCCTAATTATCATAATATATTCAGCGTCTTTAGCAACTATGTTCGTCTGTGAAAACAATTTAGCACCTACATAGGCCTGATATGCCGTTACAAAGTATCTACACTCATTCTGTATTTTTCACGCAAGTACGACCATGCGTCCTTGAGGACGCACGTCTTTTCAGACTATGCGTCCTCAGCGATTTTTATGCGTATTGGACACAGACGTAAAATTATCACTGGGAACGTGGCATTGCTTCAGACGATTCCTGATTGTCTCGGCAGCGATCCCAAACCGCCGAGCAGTAATCGTTACTGGGATTGAACAGTTACGTCGATACGTTAACGGAAGAGTGCTGTCGTCTCTGTGACGTCAACGATCTCAGACGATCCTGGACGTACCCCGTAACTTTGTAATGAGTAGTTAGGATATGAATTTTCTATCGTATGCCTCCAAAATGACGCCCGCATCATTTGCTGACGCACCCGCCGTAAGCATGCCAAATGGACTGATTTCTGATCTCAGTTTTGAAACGCAGGTGTTAACAATGTCGTTTTTAGCTCACCTGAGCACAAAGTGCTCAAGGTGAGCTTTTGTGGTCGGTCTTTGTCCGGCATTGTGCGTCGTGTGTCAACAATTTCTTCAAACATCTTCTTCTCCAAAACCACTTGCTTGATTGCAACCAAACTTCACAGGAATGTTCCTTGGGTCAAGCTCTTTCAAAGTTGTTCAAAGAATTTGAAACCATGCAGAACTCTGGTTGCTATGGCAACCAAAGTGAAAAAATAAGGAAATCTTAAAAAATCTTCGTCACAAACCACAAGAGCCAGAGCTTAGATATTTTGCACATAGCATTACCTATAGGTCCTCTATCAAAGTTGTTCAAATTTTGCCCCTGGGGTCAAAATTGGCCCCCGCCCGGGGGTCAACGTTTTACATAGTTATATAGTGAAATGTTCAAACATCTTTTTCTCTGAAACCAATATGTCCAGAGCTTTGATATTTAGCATGTTATTACTTCTAGAGGTATTTGACTTATGTTATTTGAATCGGTTCCGGTCTGTTGCATATCTGGGTCACCTAAGCTAAAAATAGATTTTTTCCATGAGAACTTAAAAAATCTTCTGGTCTGAAACCATAGTACACTTAGCTTAGATATTTTGCACATAGCATCGTCAACAGATCCTCTATCAAAGTTGTTCAAATTTTGTCCCTGGGGTCAAAATTGGCCCTGCCCCGGGGATCACAGTTTTACATAGAGTTACATAGTGAAATGTTCAAACATCTTTTTCTCTGGAACCAATATGACCAGAGCTTTGATATTTGGCATGATGTAACTTTTAGAGGTCCTTCACATATATGGATGAATTGGTTCTGGTCTGTTGCATATCTGGGTCACCGGAGCTAAAAATAGATTTTTTTCAATGAAAACTTCAAAAAATCTTCTTGTCTGAAACCATAGTACACTGAGTTAAGATATTTTGCACATATCGTTTACAGGTCCTCTATCTTAGTTGTTCAAATTTTGCCCCTGGGGTCAAAATTGGCACCGCCCTGGGGGTCACCTTTTACAAATCTTCTTTTCTGAAATCACGTGACCCATCCTAGTGTCGCCATTGTCAGTTGAGCGATCAAGGGCCATTCTGGCCCTCTTGTTTAGGTGTTTGGCTCAAGTTTGCGCCTGTCTGTTGCATTAAATTAACTTGAAATAACTCGCCGTCGGAGTTAAAAACCGGAAGTTGAAAGCCTGCTACGTCATACGCGGTACAAATTAGCGAGAGTGTGGCTCTGTAAGGTCTTTATCGATAACCCCATTATGAAATGTACGTTTATTTTATGAAACGTCATTAAACATCGCTCAAACCCGCTTTAAAGTATGTAAAGTATAGTTGCTATAGACGCTGAATAATTTATGTTAATGAGGCTAATATAAAACATAGACGATGCTGGCGCCGTGAATTTTGAGCTGTATTACTTATATAGCGGAGCAAAACGGTTCATGCTTTATACATAGTCTAAAACCAAAATGGCGTCTCGCAGATTGATCGTTACTGAGAAGAATAGGCTCCAACTTTGAAATGTTTACGGAAGGTATTTGATAATTATAATTTTTGCGCGCGACTTTTCGCGCACTATAGTACATTTTATGCGCGACTTTTCGAAAATATTTGTGAATTGCGGGTCCTAGGTACAACACTGCCTTTGAAGCCGGGCTATTAATCGTGCGCATGCGTTAAGTGTTAGGTTTCCCGGAATTATAAATAGCAGATATATGAAAAGAATGAGACGGACGAGAAGCGAGCTATTTAAATTACTGCAAGATGAAAAAGGTTAAGAGCTGTGATTTAACCTTACATTTTGGAACGTCTGACCATAAAAAATATACACGCAGACTGCACACGCTGATTGGTAAATTAGCGGTCTAGTATAATTGACCATACATTGGCCCACCGAACCGAAAATTTGTGGTGCCGGCCCGAAACTCGGAACTGAGACGAACGAACCGAAAATAACCGAAATTCGGGGAACCGTTGTAGTCCTATATTGCAACTACTAGGGACTTAAACACTTTACTATAAATAAAATGAAGGGTTTGTAAATCATAATGTACTTTTACTTAGGAGCTTAATGTGAACATATTGATTCAGGTTATGTTAAATAAACATCTTGGACAAGAGGCTGGTGAAGTTTGAAGACGCTGCTGCTGATAAACTTGAGTTTTCTTTCAGAGACTTTGCACCTTTTGACGAAGGAGACCAAGCCAAACGCAGCTTTTGTTTTTTGTCTAACATGTATCAAGTGATCGATGCTGTTGCTTCTGTCATGTTTTCCTCAACTGGAATTTGTGACCTTGGCAAAGTGTTTGGGCTTTGCAAATTGATGCCAATATATTTTGGATTTGATGTAGACAAACTTGTGTGCTGTAGGTGAAAGTTGAGTTGAAGTGATCAGAGAGTTGAGTAGTAGCAAAGATAAAGATGTCGAGTCGAGATAGAAGTTGTTACAACTGTGGTGAGGCTGGACATATGGCTAAAGAGTGTCCAACAAGCAGCAAAGGTGGTGGTGGTGGTGGTCGTAGCAACAGTAAGTATGTTTATTGGCTCAAGGTGAGCTATTAGGATGGCCCTGTGTCCTTCGTCGTTAACAATTGCTTCAAATGACATCTCCTCCTATACCGCTTGACAGAATTCAACCAAACTTTACAGAAATGTTCCTTGATATTTGACATGGTGACACTTCACTTACATAGAGTTATATAGTGAAATTTTCAAACGTTTTCTTCTCTGAAACTAATGTGGCCAGAGCTTTGATATTTGGTGACACTTCTAGATGTCCTTTACCAAAATTGTTCAAATAGTTCTGGTCAGTTGCATAACTAGGTCACAGGAGCTAAAAATAGATTTTTTTCATTGAAAACTTCAAACATCTTCTTGTCCGACACTACAAGGGCCAGAGCTTAGATATTTGGCACATAGCATCGCCTACAAGTCCTCTATCTAGTTTGTTCAAATTATGTCCCTGGGGTCAAAATTGGCCCGCCCCAGGGGTCTCAGTTTTACATAGAGTTATATAGTGAAATTTTCAAACGTCTTCTTCTCTGAAACTAATATGGCCAGAGCTTTGATATTTGGCCTGGTGACACTTCTAGATGTCCTATACCAAAATTGTTCAAAAGGTTCTGGTCGGTTGCATAAATAGGTCACCGGAGCTAAAAATAGATTTCTTTTCAATGACAATTTAAGGAAGTCTTCTTGTCTGAAACTACAAGGGCCAGAGCTTAGATATTATGGTTAATATGGCCAGAGATTATATTTTCGGTATGGTGACACTTTTAAATATTCTTTACATAATTTGTTTAAATTGCTCTGGTCTGTTGCATATCTAGGTCAGTCCTGGACATAAATTATCTCCATTTTGTTAGCTATTCTCAGGTGAGCGAAATATGCCCCATGGGGCTCTTGATTTTGTTTTAATTATCATCACTAGTTCCATAGATTTATTTCTTTAAATACAAATAACTGCTTTATCCTTCCACTACCAAACTTTTGTGATAGTTTACTCCTTTAAATTTTCTTGTCGTCTGCTTCAATTTTGTTGCCTGCAATATCGTTTCAAAGTTAAATGTAAGGCAGTATGACTGAAAAAAATTTCAATACGAGTGCCAAACAGTTTGGATCCTGATCAGACGCCGCGTTTAGTCCAAATTGAAAATAATTTTACACAAATGATCCATGACCAGATTTCTTAAAATGATTAATCATGGCCACCAGTGGGTGGGACAAGTTTCTTATATTTCTGTATAGAAATTTCTCTGAAACTGTTGGTCTGATTTAAGAATATTGTTATAAAAAGTAATAATGGGCGACCTTTTGCCAGTTTTCTTCAAAGAATCTTCCTTGTTCAAACAACATGGTTGCCTGTGGGTTGGGGTTAACTTAATTTAACGGTGATGGCTTATAGTGGAATTTTATCATTACTGATCCATTACCATGACTAAACATGGGTACCAGGTGAGCGATTTAGGGCCGCATGCAGCTCTTGTTTTAGTATTCATTCAGAAATGTCTTGTGTTGCCAGGTACGACCTGTTACAACTGTGGTGAGGAAGGACACATAAGCCGTAATTGTACGCAGGGGCGTTCAGGAGGTGGTGGTGGTGGTAGAGGTGACAATCGGGGATGTTACAACTGTGGTGAGTCTGGACATATAGCAAGAGACTGCACAGGTCAACAACAGTCCAGAGGCGGTGGCTACAGACCCAGAGAAAGTAATAGAGCTTGCTACACGTAAGTTGCCCATCTGAAGTAAACAGATTTTTATGTCCCCACACAACTTGATGCCCCCCTTACTATTTAACTAGTCTATATGCCACCAACTATTGGGCCTAAAAATTATATGTTTGTTTTCTGTAACATGTCCAAAAAAAAGATGGGTCGGTAGGTAGGGATTTTTATGCCCCCGGCATCGACAGATGCGGGAGCATATAGTAATCGTCCTTTCCGTCCGTCCGTAACCAGGTTAAGTAGATTTTACCGTTTCGTCTAGCAACAACACTTATTCAAATGATTGGATACTTATACAGTTGTTGCCTTGGACCATTCCCTAGCCACCAATAATACCCAACCTTGATTTTGACCTTGACCTAATTTGGACTTAGAAAAAATTCAAAAAATACTGTCATGGTTGCTACCGGGGGGGGGGGGCATAAGCGTTTATTGAACGCGCAGTCTTGTTTTTTTTAATTTAAGAAGCGTGCATGATTTATCACCTCTACGGTAATAGTATACATGTATAAAGTTAGGTGAATTTATAGCAAACACTTCTATAATTTGTTCAACATAAAATTATTAATGACCATTGACCAAATGTTTTTTGTCAAATATAAAATAAAAATCCGCAAGTCGCCACTCGCGAAACAGTGTGGTTATCCAATTCGCTCTCGGGTCTTAACAGTTTGCTAATTGAATTGGTAGACAATTATCGGCATACTTCAGATTATGATGGAGTAAGGGATTATCTCCTCACACGTTTGTAGCCAACTGACAGCTTGTAAATGGCTGACAATCTTTCATCTTTACGCGGTAAGAAAACCTTTCCGGGTGTTATCAAAATTTAAGCATATTCTATATGTGAACTATATGAACAAACAAAGCAGTTACGATTAACCAATCGTAACTCCTGTCGGCATTTCGTTTAACATAATTTATGCTCAGGCGAAGTCGGAATTTGCCGGTTAGTTGCGATAATCGTAAAACAAAGCTTCCACTAGATTATCGTGAATTTCCAGTCGGCTTTCGAGTTGACGTTTATTTTTAGCACATTTCATGTCATTTACAACAACTTGTTACAAGTGGCTGAGTGATGAAAATGCCACGCCCACACATTAGAGCTATATATGCATAGTGTTTTTAATGACACGGCTTATCAATTTATTCCTTCGCATGAATACGTGAGAGCTATATATGCATAGTGTTTTTAATGACGCGGCTTATCAATTGATTCCTTCGCATGAACACGTGTTCATGTTCAATATCTATTTGAGATCTAAACTATCACCTGAAACGCTCGTGGGTTCCGTGTTTTCAGTGGGTGTTATTAGCTCACCTGGTACGTAGTGCCAATGTGAGCTATTTTGATCGTCCTCTGTCCGTCGTCGTCCGTCCGTTGGTTGGTCGTCAACAATTTCTTTAAACGACATCTCCGAAACTACTGGATAGATTTCACCAAACTTGCCCTGAATGATCCTTATATGGTTCTCTTTCAAAGTTGTTCAAACATTTCGGGTCCGTTGCATATCTAGGTCACAGGAGCTAAAAATAGATTTTTTCAACGAAAACTTTAAAAATCTTCTCGTCTGAAACCATAGTACCCTGAGCTTGGCACAAAGCATCGTCTTCAGGTCCTCTATCAAGATTGTGTCCCTTGGGTAAAAAATGACCACGCTCTGGGGGGTCGTAATTTTACATGGAGTAATGTAATGAAATCTTCAAACATCTTTACCTCTGAAACTAATATGGTCAGAGCTTTGATATTTGGCATGCTGACACTTCTAGAAGGCGGGCCCTTAACCAATATTGTAAATATGGTTCCGGTCCGTTGCATATCTAGGTCACAGGAGCTGAAAATAGATTTTTTCAATGAAATTTATGTCTCTAGGGGTGAAAAGTGATCCCATACCAGGGGGTATGTGACCCTTGTGTTGGTTTTTCCAGGTGAGCGATATTTAGGCCTGCATGGGCCTCTTTGTTTCGGTTCTGGCGGCGAAACATTCAAATAACGCCACATCGCGAAAACTAGTGACAAAATAGCGATTGAGGCGGTTTCAACGTTTATCCCTCGGTGTCGTAACAAATAGAGGTTCAGACATCTTATCCGCAACTGTCAACGGTAGTAAGTAAAATATAAATGGTCTTTGTAAAATGATAGTTGAATGAAAAGATACAGCGTCCTTACCTTCTCAAAAATGTGAAAAAGAAGTTACCTGTCTGCAATTGTCAATTCATGGGTGCAATCTCGCCCACGTTTTATTCTCTACCGAGACGCGGATAAATTTTATCTTGTACAGTCGGAATCCCGCGGTCTAATTCGCTTATCATTATCCATGTGCGGTTTATTTGAAGCGGTTTATGTTTTATCAAACACTTAACTTCCGGAAACAAATCTGTGTATGCGTATTTCCCTAGCTTTCAGAATAGTACCAACAGATCGTAGTTTTTAGCTCAGGGTGAGCTTTTGCAAACCTTGAATGTCCGGCGATAGTCGTTCGTCGTCCACAATTTTAAAGTTTACACTCTACAGGCCACAATATTTATCCGATCTTTCTCAAACTTGCTCAGATTGTTTATTACCATAAGAGTTCCGATGAGTTAGATTATGGTTAAAATCGGACCAATAGATCAGAAGTTATCTACCTTTGAATTGCTGAAAATGCCATATTTAACAGTGTTTACACTTTAGAGGCCACAATATTTATCCAATCTATCTTAAACTTGCCCAGATTGTATACTACTATACTATGCCAAACTTCCAATGCAACACCCCGGATATTCCCATTACTTCCAACGTTAAACATGTCTTAAGTTAGTCTGCTTAATTCTGTAATGTGTGTATATCCTGAATAGATTTATTCTGCAATTCATAGTGATAAATGGACAATATTCTTGTTTAAACAAAAAGAAAATGAATTGGCATTTGGTCCAAAATAAAATAGTGATGACAAGTTTTCAGAAATCTCATTCCAATGCATTTTCAATGGGGAATGTTAACCAGAAATTTGCGATACGTTTGGATACATGGTTATTATTCGTCTGACATGTCGATGAAAATTCCTTGCCAATATTAACAACTTTTAGGACAGTACATCACAAACAAAAACATTTAATAATTTTGTGTCAACTTTTCCATCGATTTAAAACACCCGCTTTGATATAAAAATAGAAGGGAGCTCGGAGGCGTTGCGTTGGCAGTTTGGCCTAGTATATAAGAGTTCGGATGAGTTCGATTATGGTTGAAATCTGACCAATAGACCAAGAGTTATGTACCTTTGAATTGCTTAAAATGCCATATTTAGCAGAGTTGACACTCTAGAGGCCACACTATCTCAAACTTGCTCAGATTGTATATTGACCGCTACTGTGTGCTTGTTTAGGCGGTAATATCGAACATGACAGTCATACAGTTCCATGGATATCCATTTTTTACACCGATCAAATCTGATTTATACTAAAACCATTGCAATACCAACAACAAATTTGCACGTTTTCATCGGCAGTAAAGCTCTTCTTGTACATGTAGGCTTTTTTGGTACGGCAATGATTTGAGAAGAAATCGGCTTTGATCGGGGTCAAAGATGTATATTTATGGAACTGTATGACTGTCATGTTCGATATCACCGCCTAAACAAGCGTACAGTATTTATCAATGACTGTAACACTCGATTACCGCCTAAACAAGCGTACAGTAGTGGTCAATGCTGTGTTAGCTGTGAACGAACACCTGTCCCGTTTTCCAAAAGTCATTGATTTCTGTGAGTAAATGCAATTACTGTTGAAAGTGCATCCTTACAGTTGGTTTCATGTTATGTTTTTATGGAAGGGTGTTATATTAGCTAGACAGAAGTGCAAAAAGGGTGTCGTTTCATCAATTTTTATTCGTGATATGACCGCTTTTGTCGAGATAGGGTGAGAATATACTAACAATCAGTTGTACCCCTTGTCTCTATATATACCTTTTGACAATTTTTTCTCTCAAAAATCAATCGTGCCGGGTCCCTGTGCTTGCAACTGCAGTTTTCAATGGATTTCAATTATACTTGCACAGAATGTATATAGCTATAAGTTCTCGACGGAATGCAATTATTGTTGAAATCTAATAATTGTGGCAAGAGTTATATGCCCTTGATATACTTTGAAATGCTAGGAAAGGCTTTGTTTCAGTATTATTTAGGCTCTAGTTATCTGCCCTTGATGTACTCTACTATACTAGAGTAGGTCGTATTCCAATGCTGTTTAAATTCTATACTACAAATTTGAATGGATTTAGAATGAAATGGGAGAAATTCAAAGGTAAAGCTATCGGGCTTCATTACAAATGGTGAGCGATATCAGGGCCTTCAGGCCCTCTTGTTATATTCAATCGTTTTTTAACATTAAAAAAGGACATTTTAAGTCAGAAAAATAGGTAGCCTATCGGACTACCCAACCAGGAATTTCAAGTAGCCCCTGACAATTTCAAGTAGCCTCGGGCTATCGGTTAGATCGAGGCCTGTCTGGGCAGGTGTTAATTGGATTTTTTTTGGGAAAAAGTTGGAACGAAATTGTTCGGTAATCAATATGCAACAAATTTCATATATACTCAGCAAAAATAGAAACTTTACATTGGATTCAAATGTGTATTATTCTGTCTACAAACACAATTTTGCAGAAAGCTTAGTGTTTTTCGAAACTTTGGATCAATGTCTGTAAGTTTTCGACCATGGTGATGAAAAAAATCCAAAAACCATGTCGTGATTTGACGTCAAAATGCATAGGGGTCGATTTCAAAATTATCAGAGATGTGAACATGTACGCAAGATGTGTTTTATTCATTTTACGGTTTCATTTTAAATGACCTTTTTGCATAAAGACAGTTCAGTAGCGCGAATGCTCACCATCGCGCCTCAGGCAAGCAACACTCCGTCTCTGATGCATCGTCTAATGACGTCATCTTGGATGCCATGCCATTTTCGTAATCGAGCATTTGTGAGGTTGTTGGTCGTGTAAATCTGGTATTTGTTCCGCATCTGTCGGCAACTTTACCCTTTACATACTCTATTGGTTTCAAATCTTTTGATACCGCAGGCCATGGCATGACGTTGACGTTATTCTGGACTTTGTAAGTGCAGTTAAGATCTGCCCTGAATGCGGTCTACGGGTACGGATAGGGCCGTGTAATTGCTTCAGACGATTCCTGATTGCCTCGGCAGCGATCCCAAACCGCCGAGCAGTGACCGTTGCTGGGATTGAACAGTTACGTCGATACGTTAACGTAAGAGTGCGGTCGTCTCTATGTGACGTCAACGATCTCAGACGATCCTGGACTTACCCCTAACTCTGTAACGAGTAGTTAGGATATGAATTTTCTATCGTATGCCTCCAAAATGACGCCCAGCATCAGTTGCTGACGCACCCGCCGTAAGCATGCCAAATGGCCTGAGTTCTGTTATTTTCAGAAAGCTGTAAAATCTCAGTTTTGAAACGCAGGTGTTTACAATTTTGTTTTTTCGGTGATTGGCTCAAGCTTGCGATCAAGGGCCATTCTTGCCCTCTTGTTTAGGTGTTTGGCTCAAGTTTGCGCCTGTCTGTTGCATTAAATTAACTTGAAATAAACCTGACTCGGTCAACTCGCCGTCGGAGTTAAAAACCGGAAGTTGAAAGCCTGCTACGTCATACGCGGTGCAAATTAGCGAGAGTGTAGCTTTGTATGGTCTTTATCGACAACCCCATTATGAAATGTACGTATATTTTATGAAACGTCATTAAACATCGCTCAAACCGGCTTTAAAGTATGTAAAGTTTCTATTTTTGTTAAGTATAGTATTTCAATACTTAATATTCATGATAAAATACACTGAACAATGAAATTAAAACATACCTATTCAAAAGTAATTTCCTAAAAAGAACTCGGTATATGCATGTATTGCATACAATTACATAATCAGTGTTGTAAGGGTTAGGCCAAACACTGAAAAATCAAAGTTAACATTTTTGTTTCAAAACTGAGATGCCACAGCTTTTTGAAAATCCCAGAAATCGGACCATTTGGCATGCTTACGGGGGACGCATTAGTAACTGATGTTGCCCGTCATTTTGTACGCAAACGGTAGACAATTCATATGCTGACTACTCGTTACAGTGTTGCTGGGTAGGTCCAGGATCGCCCTAGATCGTTGACGTCACGTAGAGACGACTGCACTCTTAAGTTAATGTACTGACGTAACAGCTTCAACCCAGCAGCGTTTACTTCTTGGCGGTTTTGGATCACTGCCGAGACGATAAAAAAATGTCTGTAGCAATGTCACTGTCCTACCTGTACCCGTAGACCGTATACTTGGCAGATCTTAACTGCTCGCACAAGGCGAAGAATAACGTCAACGTCGTTCCCTGGGCTGCAGTATCATCAGATCTAAAACCCATAGAGCATGTATGACTTAAACTTGGCGACGGGTGCCGCACAACTACCAGATTGACATGACCAATGACCTCAGACTTACTCTCCTCGATTACGAAAGTGCATGTCGTCTCAAATGACGTCATTAGATGGTACATCAGAGAGGGCGTGTTGCTTGCATTAGGCATGCATGCTACTGAAGTGACTGAATGCAAAAGTCACCTAAAATGAAACCGGAAAATGAATTAAACACTTATTGCGTACACATTTACATATCTGATTTCTAAATCGACCATATACATATTGACGTACACATTTACATATCTGATTTCTAAATCGACCCTATACATATTGACGTCAAATTACGACTTGACGCTTTGAATTTTTTCATCATCATTGTCGAGAACTTTCAGACATTGATCCAAAGTTTTGAATTACAGTAAGTTTTCTGCAAAATTGTGTTTGTAGACAGAATTGTACGTATCAGAATCCAATGTAAAGTTTCTATTTTTGCTGAGTATATATTAGGACTGCAACGGTTCGCCGAATTTCGGTTAGTTTGTCTCGTTTCCGGTCGGCACCGCAAATTATCGGTTCGGTGCGTCGATGTATGGTCATTTACACTAGACCGCTAATTTACCAATCAGCGTGCAGTCTGCGTGTATATTTTTGATGGTCAGATGTTCCAAAATGTAAGGTTAAATCACAGTTCTAACCTTTTCTTCTTGCAGTAATTTAAATAGCTCGTCCGTCTCATTCTTTTCATATCGGCTATTTATAATTCCGGGAAACCCAGCACTTAACGCATGCGCCCGGCTTCAAAGGTACCAAAGTCGAATCAGCATCAGAAAAAGGGTAACCAGTCTATTACTTAGCGACCGCAAATTGCGAATGGCGATGTAAATAATTAAACTGAAATATTAATGACTTTTCAGTAAAATAATAATATAATTGGAGCTAGGTAGTTCTTCTAGCGCTTATAAATAGAAGGCTGATGAGGCATTTAAGGAAGACGAGCCAGAATGACAAACAAAATAGGCTGAAAGCTTAGTTACGAAACATCAATGAAAAACGGGTCGGGACGAACCACGCCTTAAATTCGCTACAATCTGTCCTAAAATGGTAGAAAGAAATGCACATCTTTCTCGTTCATATGATAAAATTATAGATGACAGTGATAGCGTTTTCGAAAAAGTGTGTAGATCTATTGTCTGCGTAGACATGTGCCAGTAAATGAGAATTTTTTTCTGGTTTATTTTATCAAGTTCTTATCCTAATACCCGAACCGAAATAACCGAAAACCGAAGGGGTCTACTCGAACCTGAACCGTTGCAGCCCTAGTATATATGTCCTCTATCAAATAAATACGAAAGAAGACTCAAGCAGGAAACGCAACACAAACAATACACCCATCTCTAAAGCAGAACACGCACACATCCATACCATAACAAACACACACACAAACACACACACACACGCAATACCATTCCTTTATCTACTAGCAACCCCAGCTGATTTTTCAAGATATCAATAGTAAATCAAAAACACATCATACAGATAGATCTCTTTGCAAGCTTTTCAAATCTGTTTTCATTTTATTTCTATCTTAAAAAATAAAAAAGTTATGACAAATTTTATCATTCAATATTTCGCCATTTTTCAGAAAAAATGAGCTATTATTTCTACTGTATTTTTTCGCGACGTGCGGCACCGATTCATCATTTTCCATGAAATTTTCAGACAATCTTCTTTGAATATTGTCCTTTCTATTGTTTTAAAAAGATTTATTATTATAATGTTTTCTGTTTTGTTTCAATAGGAAAGAAATCAACACATACAAATTTTTTGACATTTATTTTTCTATATTTTTTCCATATCACACAACTTCATCACACAAATTCACAAATAAATGAATATATATGCAGAGATACAGACTCACAGTTGTAAAATAGACCATGTCTATTGAAAATACCTAATGAGTTCCATGATGTTTCAAGTGAGCTTGATTTTAAATGCACTTTTCGGCATGACTCATTAGATTTTATTAGGGCTCGTACTAAAAAAAATACACTATTTATTATCTCAGGCAGTCTAGTCTAATGTTTGCATAGGACAAGTATACTTGGAATTAGTGCACTGTTGATAATAATATATGTTTCACTAGGTGTGAATAAGTTAAGATATATATTTTTTAGCTCACCTGAGCCGAAGGCTCAAGGTGAGCTATTGTGACCGCTCATTGTCCGTAGTACGTCTGTCCGTCTGTCCGTTCACTTTTACTTCAAACGACATCTCCTCTGAACCCGGGGATTGTAGGGCGGATTCAAACTGCTCATGATGTTCCTTGGATGCTTCTCTACAGAAGTTGTCTAAATGAAAGAGAAAAAGCAAAAACTCTGCTTGAAAAAGCAAAAAAGCAAAAAACTTTAAAAAATCTTCTTGCTAAAAACTACTAGGCCCTAAGCTTTGATAATTTTACAGTAGAATCTCCTGGTCAATCCCTCTATAGTTTGTTAAAATGAAATTCCTACTAGGGTCACACTTGACGCCACCCTGCACAGTTTAAGTGCTGCTCTAGGCAGGTTTCACAGTATTTTTGATGAAACAAAAGCAGAACTGTATTTTACCTGAGTTACTCTTAATATACTAAGGGCAAATAGCCAATATTTGCAAACATTTTGGATCCAGATCAGATGCAACATAATGCTGCATCTAATTTGGATCCAAACTATTGGTACTCATTTACCAACTGAACATGTTCTAAATTCTTTTATTTGTCATTTTTCGCATACAGTAGGTTTTAAGCAGATATCATTTCAGTCTGGTAAGGGTAAGCCCACAGAGCAGTTGCTAATTCTACCATACTACCCAGTATTTGACCTCAGCCACTGAACTGATGGTCTTAGCTGAACATGTTGTCTGCTAAAGTTTAGAAATGGATCAGTCTGCTTCATACTTAGAGAAACAGGGTCTGGAAGTGATCCACTGACAGTTATGTAATTATGTCTTTTGCCATATTTATACATATGTTTAATATTCAAAATATGTATAGCAGACAGCAATTCAGCATAATAAGAGTTAGACCCTAGCCAAATTTCCTACTGGCAGAGTTACATAACTTAACTCTGGTCAGCTGATGAGGTTGCATGATGGTGGTGTCTGCTATATATTTATGCCCTGCAGTTGGGGGCATATTGTTTTTGTCTGTCTGCTTTTTTGTCTGTTTGTCCATTTGTTTGTCTGTCAGTCCACAACTTTAATCTTAGCCATAACTTTGTTAAAGTTAGAAACTTTATAACTTGGGTCATGTCGTACAAAGGTCAATGTCAATTTTGAGATATTTCCCAGTGTCATATTTTCTTGTCTTTGAGATAACTCCAGTTCTACTGATGTTAACCCATTACCCCATACATATGCCTTTTTACGCCTTTAATTTATTCTTCCTCTAAAGAAAATAATTCCACTTTATATAGTCATAAACATGTAAGATATAAGAAATAGTATCTATATCTTAGTAGATGATAACTTAAAGCAGGTTGAAAGTAAAGCAGAGTGCGCAATAAATAATCATATGGAAATACATGTAGCTTGATAAGAAGAAGTGTCATGGATAAGGGCCATAACTCTGCCAACAATATTTTTTTAAGTTATTCCAATTTGTCATGTTTTTTTTGTCTGGAAGATAATTCCATTTACAGCTATATTAAAATGTTGTCTTGCCTATTAAGCTAAGGCACAATGACCTCAGGTGAGCGAATTAAGGGCCATGGCCCTCTTGTTTAAATTAAATCCATGTTTGCTTTCGGAATATCGACAAACTGTCTCTACAGAGTTTGCCATGCTCACTACACGTTGCTTCATAGTCTTTAAGGTCTGTACACAGTCATTACAATGAAAAACATGACTGAAACCTTGGCAGACAATATATACCCAGTAGAAAGAGTAATAGATGTGTTCGCAATCTTCTGCTTTTTCCTGGTCATTCCATCACGACATATGCACCAATTTTCCACATTTGCCAACTTCTCTGAAATGTCATTTCTGGTTGATTAGAGCCTGAAATAAAAGTAAAATTAATAAGTTGAAAATGAAAATTGTGAAGGGATCTGACTTGTTTTATTTATTAACCCTTTACTCCATGGACTCCATATTCCTAGTTTTGAAGACAGGTGTCCACTTAAAGCAAATTAAAAGTAAAGCAAAATGAACCTCAATATCATTCTGCTTTACTTTCAGCTATACAATCTTAGATATGACATGTAACTTCTTTTTTTTCAGTTAAGGAATAAAAGAGTGAACCTTTATTTAATGAAAGGTGCATTTATGGAGTAATAGGTTAATAATTGTTCCCATTTTAGATTTCATAACCTCCCCCTTAATCTGACTATTGATGATAAAATGTGTAATATATTCTAAGGAATGTCGATTTTTTTTTCTATATAGATTAACAAATGTGCTATGAAAAACACAAGTTGCTCTCAAAAACATGTTAATTTCTACACGAGTATGGTTTTGTTAGTAATTAAATGTATTTCATTAGGTCTCAAATAGCTTATGTTCGGTTTAAGGGTTCAATATCGGCGCCGATAAAACGTACGATTTTTTAATGAATTAAGCGATCTTGTGTTAATTCATGAATGAAACCATTATTTAATTACGAAAAGAACCCGTTTGGAGCAATTCTTTCAGCTTTATTTGAGCTATAACGCGGGTTTATATAAGTTGTAACAGAAGTATCTCGTAGTCGCTGTCTATAAAATATTCAAGATGGCGGCCGTCAGTCATGTTCGCTAACGCTGAACCGACTCGCCGGGTAAAATCGCCAACTTCTATTTAAAAGCCTGCGCTTAGTTTACATCGTATTTCATAATGGTTGGTAGCAATAGAAAGAGAAAAGTATATTAAATACGATCGTACCATCGGTTTTTATACTCACCTTGAGATTTTTTTGAAATTTGACCCAGACTTCAGGTCATCGTAACTTTTTTGTTTGTCAACATAGGAAATAACCGAAACTTCCGGAGCGAAGATAGATCTCTTCTCTGATTAATTAAAAACAACTTATGAATATTTATAGCGCCAAAATAATCCGCACAAAGGTCACGCGATGTACATGCAGAAATTTCATGTACAAATTTGCCGATTACGCAAAACTGGAAAACGGTCAAGTTTGTTCAAATTATTGGGATCAAATTTGGCATAGACCCAGGGTTACAGATAAGGAGAGTATTGGGGTATTTACCCAATTAAAATTGTGGAAAAAGCAAAGAAATGTAGCAAAAAGCAAAGAAATTTTTGAAACCTAATCAGAATATGAATAATACCCAATAACTAAAACTCCCAATACCCAATAAGAATTTCAAAAACCCAATTCTGTAAAATATCAAGGAGTAAATACCCAATTACATCAAAACCTTATCTGTAACCCTGGTCAGTAATTTTCAAGTCTTCACCTGGAACTTGTATGGCCAGAGCTATGATATTTGGAATGGTGACTTTTCTAGAGGGCTTTTACCAATATTGTTGAAATGGTTCGGGCAGATTGCATATCTAGGTTACGAGAGCTAAAAAGTAAAAGTTCAAGAAAACTTCAATCATCTTGTCTGATACTCTAGTTCACAGAACTTAGATATTTGGCACTTGATTTACACTTAAAATAATGAATTGTAAGGTGAACCTCTTATATAAAATAGATGTTTGGAAGTCAGGCTGAACCATTTTATGGGACAGGTATATGGAGGAGACATGTCTGCATTTTTATACGCCCACCTCTAGAGGTTGTCGTATATGGCGTGGCCTCGTCCGTCCTTTAACATTTTGTTTGTCCGGAGTTTTTCTGGAAAACTATAACAGGGATGTATGAAACTTCACACAAATGTTATATGCATCAAGATCTAAAGCCGAGTCGAGATTGAGGTTCATTTTAATTTTCGTTACAGAGTTGTCTGCCCTTGATGTACTCAAATATGCTATAAAAAGCTTGTCCGGAGTTTTCTGGGAAAACTATCGAAGGGATATTAATGAAACTTCACACAAATGTTATATGCATCAAGATCTAGACCTGAGTCGAGTTTGAGGTTCATTCGAATTTTCGTCAGTCATCTGCTCTTGATGTACTCAATTATGCTATAAAAAGCTTGTCCGGAGTTTTCTGGGAAAACTATTTTAGGGATGATTATAAAACTTCACACATGTTATTTTAGATCTGACGCCGAGTTGAGTTTGATGTTCATTCGAATTTTTGTTACAGAGTTACCTGCCCTTGATGTACTCAAATATGCTCTTAAAAGGTTGTCCGGAGCTTTCTGGGAAAACTATTGAAGGGATATTAATGAAACTTCACAAAAATGTTATATTCATCAAGATCTAAAGCTGACTTGAGTTTGAGGTTTATTTGATATTTCGTCAAGAGTTATTTGCCCTTGGTGTACTCAAATATGCTATAAAAGGCTTATTTGACAGTGTTAACACACTTGGCAACTACAGTTTTGAATGGATTTTGATTATGTTTGCCCACAGTATACCGGTTTATAGAAGTATAAGTTCATGTAAGGGTTGATTATTATTAAAATTGGATCAGTGCTCCAAAAATTGGATAGCCCGACGCCCGGGGCTCCTATACTTTCAATTGGGGCGTGTCATAAATTATGGTGATCATGCCCGCCGGGCCTGTCTAATTATGTAACTAAACATATGCACTGTTCTGTTCAGTAGCCTGGTGATTGCAGGATGTTGGCTTTACAAGCCGCGAAGCGTGTTATCTATTAAGCACTCAGTTTTACTAGTGATAATTACACAATCAGTGACCAATCAAGCGTGTTAGCATGTTTGCCTCTAATCAGGGTTGACTTTCGCTTACGGTCACGCCTCATGATCAATGTCTAGAGTCTGTTTCATTGAAAATCTTACAGGTGTGTAAACAAAAGGATTTACCATTTTTCTGAAATTTCCCTTGAAATAACTGTATAAGGGTTTCACTCACCTAAAATAACAATCATATATCCTCCAATGCCTTAAATTTTCACTGTAAGTCCAATCATAACACTTTCCATCACTCAAACAAAGTTTAGAAACATACTTCCAAATGTCCACCATTTTGTCAAATTTGGGCAAAATGGCGTCCTTCACATTGAATAAGCATATGAAAGAAGAGATTAAAGTAAGATTTTTATGTAAAATTGGTACAAAAGCAGTGTAGGGATGAGTTAAATGATTAATTAAGATAAAATAATGGATTATGATAATTGTTACTAAAAATAGAATCTGGAAATCCCATAACTGGAAATCCCATAGGAACCACTTAACAGTTAGAATCGCTTTCACTGACTACAGAACTTAAAAGGAAAATGAGGCTGTCTTAGATCATTTACAAAAAAATCAAGCAAGTTCATTTGGGACAGGGCTTGTCAATTTTATAAGCCTACTTGCCCTGGGCTTGTCAGTCAAAAATATTTTCTTGGAGCACTGAATTGGATCATTGTGTCAAGTTATCTGCCCTTGGTGTACTCGGATATGCTAGAAAAGGATTTATTTCAGTATTGTTTATGCTCAGAGCTCTTAGTGTCTACAAGTTGGAATCAATTTTGATAAAACTATATTTCTTTGCCAGTGGGCGTATAATGTACCGCTTGCGATTCTCTTGTTGTCTGATTCTAAATGCTATGTAATTTTTATCCCCCACAGTTGTGGAGGTACGGACCATCTTGCTCGCGACTGCTCTAAGGATGATGGATCGAGAGGAGGAGGCGGCGGCAACAGGGGCTATGGTGGGAGTAGTAGGACATGCTACAATTGTGAAGGGGAAGGCCACATTGCCCGTGAATGCCCAAAACCCCCAAACCGAGGGTAGATGAAGACGACATCCAGAGGGTATCAGCTGACAAGACATGTCTGTAAACTTGCAGGCTGATACCGGAGTTGACCTGCTCTGGCCCTGGGATGTCTTTTTTTGTTGTCTATTCAGTGATTTATAAGACTTTCTAGTTTGAGATTTTATGTGCATTTAATGTAAAAGGGTTTGCTTGTCTTGCATCCATTGTAGATTGTTAAAATGGTGAGATTTTATAAATCTAGCATTCATTGAATTTTTTAAATTTCAAAATCAAAATTTATTTTTACCCGTTATATGTTGCAAAGGTACATTGGAGTGTTCTGAAATTTGGCAAGTCTTGTTATGGTTCGAAAATTGTCTTTTAAAAATAAAAATCTCACCATTTATTATTGTAGAAAAATTGTGAACTTTTATGTTTTAGAATCTCTAGTTGATATAAACAGAAACTCTAAACACGGAACGCTTTTCTGCTTAAAGCAAGCTGGAAGTAAACCAGAAAGCTCAATTTGGTTTCTGATTTTCTTTGATCTTTAAGCTGCCAACTGTTTTAATTACCATTTTGTGATTGTTCGTTTGTGGAAGAGGGGAGGGCGTAGTAAGGCACTTCTGTGAAGAAAAATTTTCTTTTGTTTTGTCAAGTTTTGATTATTTCAAATAGAGATTCTCCCCGGAACTCCAGTGGTGATGTGATGAAGAGAGGCAACGCCAACCAGAGGAAGAATACTTAAGTGTTCTTGGTGTCAACTTGTAGAAGGCCATGAACAGCAAAAGTAATGTAGATTTCTGCAGTAGAGTGGCTATGTAGTTGCAATGGCTCTTTGTTTGTTTTGAAGGAAAAGCATTAGTATATATATAGACTTGGGTTTTTAGAGAAGAACAATGGCATAGATTTCAAGATATAAATATATGTGCTAAGACCAATGAAGAAAATACTAATGCAATATGAAGATTATATGGTTATTAAGAGGCCAATAGAGAGTGAATTATAATTGGAGACCTAGTTTAAGATGAGATACTGTCAGGTCTCCTTGAGAAAATGAATGGTTGAGATAAAATTGAGATTTGAACTTTTTTGAATCCCTTAGAACTGGAGCTCTGTTGAAGTTTTACTAGTACTCGTACAGAGCTCCAGATAAGGAGTATTTCAAAAACTAAAATATATATACTCGGCCAAAAAAGAAAGTACCCACATTTTAATTCTACATTAGCAGCGTCTCGTACATAAACTATATTTAAATTTTGTTTTATAGAAAGAGGCATATAACAATAAATTATTGTTGCTAAATAACTGGCACATTGTATTGAAAATATGGGTCTATAACTCTTTTTCCTTAAAACTGCATTTTTGTCGAGAAATGTTTCCCATAAAAGAGAAACAATAGTGCTCATTTTCAGCAGCTAGAACTTTATCTTAAAGAAAATCAAATCACATTAGACTTTCATTCATTACAATACTCGCGGCGTAAAAGGACTAGAAAGTCCTATATAATCAAATTACCTCCCTTTGAATTAAAATGAGAATGAATTTTAAGTGTTTCATTTTCGTTGCATGTGTCGTTTAATCCGAATGTTTTTACTGGAATGCATTTGGAAAACTCACGAGCCTTTAAAATCCCAAATAAAACTTGAGTTGATGTGGTACTTTAATTGCCTTATGTAAAGTCAATGTAAAAACAGGGGTATTTTCTTTTTTGGCCGAGTATATTTCTGCATTAAACCCTATTGTGTTGCTACTCATTAGAATCAACTCTTTGAGACTATTCTGAGTAGGTTACATCATAGGATTTGGCGCAGAAGTGACGAAATGGTTGATTTGATCAGTTTAAACTTCAGGCCCAGTGTAATTTGAAAACGGCAATTTTTAGTGTTGGGCTTTTCCTGAAGTGGAATTTTGAAAGATGTCATGTGGTTGGGGTATAGTTGTTAAATGTTTATACAGTAAAACCTCATTACAACAACTAGAATGAATAAAAGGCAGGTGACAGGTTATATCAAGGGGACAGTAAATTGAAATGCTCCTAAAGGAGATTTGTTTTACTGTTGACTGTCAAAAACACCTAATAAACACAATTATGGGGTATATTCATGGTGAAATGAAACAAAATATAACATAGTATACTGGCTAGTTGTTGCCAGCAGGGTTTGTATTGAGATGGAACGCAGCGGTTGTTTTAGTAGGTGAAATTCATGACACACTTCAGTACTGCATTTTACATGTTTAACCCATTGTATGCTGGGTAAAATTTGGCGGCCATTTTGAAATATCGTCTGCAGCTGGTATAACTCAAATATTTGCACAAAAAATTAGCAGTTTTTGATGGAATATTGACTCAGCTGCAAAAAGTTTTGATCTAGGATCAGGCCCCACAATGTTGGGCCTAATATAAGATCAAAACTGTTTGCCTAAAAGTGTATCGCGCCTAAAATGGGTTAACCCAATGTTGCTCTTTTAGACCGTTAATAAATTTATGTGTTTTAGCCCTGACCCTTGAGAACCTGGCCAGAGGGCTGAAGGAACCAAACATTGAAATACCTGTACTTACCTTCTGTCAGTTGAAATTCATCAGACTTTGGTATTGTAAGGTTATAATATTTCTACATGGAATGTAGTACTGAAATGGTGGTCTTTGGTTTTCCTTATATGGCAGCTCACTTGTTATAGGTGGAATGGAATGGGGGAATCGTGTACAGTTGCTACAGGCAAAGTATTTTCAAGCTTGTCTAGTTTGTACGGTGCAAAATTCAGATTGCTTTATTTAACCCCTTCACTGCCCCTTTTCTCAAATTGAAATTTTTAGGTATTTTTTCTGAAAAAATATTGAAACTAGAAGTGCTGACAACCATTTAAAAGGGACTTATGGCAGGAAAGTGGTATAAAATAAACTTTCAAGCTTGGACTTATTTTGCCTATTGATCATTAATTATTGTGTATGCCTATTAAAAATGTGCTTGGATTGTAGCGGGAAAATCAAGATATTTTTACAGTGAGTGACCGTGCCTTGTTTTGGGAAACTGATCTGTTAGAAACTAACTGCAGGATTTTCAAAATTTGGCAGATATGTGTTCACAAAGTTTTTTTCATTATTAAAGAAATATAATTGTGTTATTGATTCTATTTTGCCAGGCACGTTAAGAGAATTTTGTGAACAATAGATGGAAGCGAGTAATTGGCCATCTATTGAGTATAAAGTTCATATCTAATCATTAATTGGGACACTAGTCCAAATGAACACAGAGCTTCAGATAAAGGGAGTATTTCAAAATCTAAAATATTTTATTTCTCCAGTAAACCCAATGGTGTCATTAATTGGAATTTACCTCGAGACAATTTTACTAAGTAGTCCCACCATAGGATTTTGTGCTGAAATAAGTAAGATTTTTTTTTTAGTTTACTCTCTCTTATCTTGAGCCCTGTGAACATTATCATTTTCACCTCAACAAGTACATCCATGAAATTTCGAATAAAATTTCGTTGCTAGTATTATTTTGGTCATTTTCTAATCCATTTTTAGCTCACCTGAGCACAAAGTGCTCAAGGTGAGTTTTTGTGGTCGGTCTTTGTCCGGCGTGCGTCAACAATTTCTTCAAACATCTTCTCCAAAACCACTGGCTGGATTGCAACCAAACTTCACAGGAATGTACCTTGGGTCAAGCTCGGCGTGCGTCAACAATTTCTTCAAACATCTTCTCCAAAACCACTGGCTGGATTGCAACCAAACTTCACAGGAATGTACCTTGGGTCAAGCTCTTTCAAAGTTGTTCAAAGAATTTGAAACAATGCAGAACTCTGGTTGCCATGGCAACCAAAGTGAAAAAATGAGGAAATCTTAAAAAATCTTGTCAAAAACCAAAAGGGCCAGAGCTTAGATATTTGGCACATAGCATCATCTACAGGTCCTATCAAAGTTCAAATTTTGCCCCTGGGGTCAAAATTGACCCCGCCCTGGGGGTCACCGTTTTACATAGAGTTATATAGTGAAATGTTCAAATATCTTTTTCTCTGAAACCAATATGACCAGAGCTTTGATATTTGGCATGGTATAACTTCTAGAGGTATTTGACATATATTGTTGAATTGGTTCCAGTCTGTTATATATCTAGGTCACAAGAGCTAAAAATAGATTTTTTCAATGAGAACTTAAAAAATCTTCTTGTCTGAAACCATAGTACACTTAGCTTAGATATTTTGAACATAGCATCGTCTACAGGTCCTCTATCAATGTTGTTCAAATTTTGTCCCTGGGGTCAAAATTGGCCCCGCCCCGGGGGTCACAGTTTTACATAAGAGTTTTATAGTGAAATGTTCAAACATATTTTTCTCTGAAACCAATATGACCAGAGCTTTGATATTTTGCATGGTATAACTTCTAGAAGTCCTTCACATATATTGTTGAATTGGTTTCGGTCTGTTGCATATCTGGGTCACCGGAGCTAAAAATAGATTTTTTTCAAAGAAAACTTCAAAAATCTTCTTGTCTGAAACCATAGTACACGGAGTTTAGATATTTTGCACATAGCATTGTCTACAAGTCCTCTATTAAAATTGTTCAAATTTTACCCCTGGGGTAAAAATTGGCCCCACCCTGGGGGTCACCGTTTTACATAGTGAAATGTTCAAACATCTTTTACTCAGAACCAATATGGCCAGAGCTTTGATATTTGGCATGGTGTAACTTCTAGAGGTCCTTCACATATATTGATGAATTGGTTCTGGTCTGTTGCATATCTGGGTCACCGGAGCTAAAAATAGATTTTTTCAATGAAAACTTCAAAAATCTTCTTGTCTGAAACCGTAGTACACTCAGTTTAGATATTTTGCACATAACATCATCTACAGGTCCTCTATCAAAGTTCAAATTTTGCCCCGCCCTTGGGGTCACCTTTTACAAATCTTCTTTTCTGAAATCAAGTGACTCATCCTAGTGTCACCATGGACAGGTGAGCGATCAAGGGCCATTCTGGCCCTCTTGTTAGCACAAAGTGCTCGAGGTGAGCTATTGTGATCGGTCTGTGTCCGTTCACAATATCTTAAAAAATTGTTAAAAAAAGTTGGTGGGGCAATCGGTCTTGTTGCCATGGCAACCATGCACAATATTTTAACAAATCTTCTCAAGAACGACTGGTCCGATTCACCAAAATGTTTCTCAATATATACTCGGCCAAAAAAGAAAGTACCCATCGTATATTTCTATCTATATACTAGGAGTACCCATCGTATATTTCTATCTATACTGAAAAACATAAGTAACGCATAATGAGATTCATTGTAGAATAGGAATGATGACAAAATTTTGGTATACGAAATTACTAATGCAGTATGTTTGCAATCAACAAACAAAACAAACGCTTTAATTCATTTTCTTTTGATTGCTTAATTACGATTTCTAAACCCATCCCTATGAAGAAGAGTGAAAAAAAAGCATCTTTAGTATCGCGTATTGCATTTATTGCCTCTATTATTCTCCTTTGCGTGTATTTAATCAACCTGGTGATTCTTTTAAAGCAGCCCATTCCCCCTGTTAAACTGCGAGGTCATTGACGTTGTTTAGGACGTTACGTCGACGTCGGACATTGCGGTCTAAATTGTTACAAAGGTGCTCAATTGGCGACATATTTGGGCGGTAAGGTTGCCTAGGTTAACGAGAGAATAAGTGGAATGCGTTGTGTTGCAACCAGTCCACGCGAAAAGCATGACGGTGAAAACCAAACGTACGGTATGTACGCACGAAGTCTGCATTCTTTGAGATGCCCGATAACCGTGACGGAATGTATCATGTCCCAGTGACGCCCTTACGTGTTATTGGCCAGCTCTGACGCCGTTAGGAACCGGATTCTTAAAAACGCAAGGCGTATCTGACGGTCCTTACGTTGCGTTGTTAGCTCACCTGAGCCAAAGGCTCATGGTGAGCTATTTGGATGGCCCTGTGTCCGTCCTGCGTCGTCGTTAACAATTGCTTCAAATGACATCTCCTCCTATACCGCTGAACAGATTTCAACCAAACTTTACAGAAATGTTCCTTGGGTCAAGCTCTTTCATATTTGTTCAAAGAATTAAAAACAATGCAGAACTCTGGTTGCTATGGCAACCAAAGTGAAAAAATAAGGAAATCTTAAAAAATCTTCGTCAAAAACTACAAGGGCCAGAGCTTAGATATTTGGCACATAGCATCACCTACAGGTCCTCTATCAAGTTTGTTCAAATTATGCCCCTGGGGTCAAAATTGGCCCCGCCCCGGGGGTCACAGTTTTACATAGAGTTATATAGTGAAAATTTCAAATGTCTTCTCTGACACTAATATGACCAGAGCTTTGATATTTGGCATGGTGACACTTCTAAATGTCCTTTACCTATTTTATGACTATTCTTTTTATCTGGATTGAAAAACAATTCCTTAGTGACATTCTGTGAAAAATTGAAGTCGACACGATAGTTTTAGCTCACCTGGCACGTAGTGCCAAGGTGAGCTATTTTGATCGTCCTCTGTCCGTCGTCGTTCGTCCGTCCGTCCGTCGTCAACAATTTCTTTAAACGACATCTCCGAAACTGATTTTTACCAAACTTGGCCTGAATGATCCTTATATGGTCCTCTTTCAAAGTTGTTCAAACATTTCCGGTCCATCGCATATCTAGGTCACGGGAGCTAAAAATAGATTTTTTCAATGAAAACATAAAAAATCTTCTCGTCTGGAACCACAGTACCCTGAGCTTAGATATTTGGCACAACGCGTCATCTACAGGTCCTCTATCAAGATTGTTTAAATTGTCCCTTTGGTAAAAAATGACTACTCCCGGGGGTCGTAAATTTACATAGAGTTATATAGTGAAATCTTTAAACATCTTTTTCTCTGAAACTAATATGGCCAGAGCTTTGATATTTGGCATGATGATTTTTCTAGAAGCCCTTAACCAATATTGTTAATACGGTTCTGGTCAGTTGCATATCTAGGTTACAGGAGCTAAAAATAGATTTTTTCAATGAAAATTATGTCTCTGGGGTGAAAAGTGATCCCATACCAGGGGTTATATGACCCTTGTGTTGGTTTTTCCAGGTGAGCGATATTTAGGCCCGCATGGGCCTCTTGTTTTTTGGCTCACCTTGAGCCTTCAAGGTGAGCTATTTGGATGGCCCTGTGTCCGTCGTCGTTGACAATTGCTTCAAATTACTTCTTCTCCTATATCGCTTGGCAGAATTCAACCAAACTTTACAGAAATGTTCCTTGGGTCAAGCTCTTTCAAATTTGTTCAAAGAATTAAAAACAATGCAGAACTCTGGTTGCCATGGCAACCAAAGTGAAAAAATAAGGAAATCTTAAAAAATCTTCTTGTCAAAAACTGCAATGGTCAGAGCTTAGATATACTCAACAAAAAAAGTTAAGGAATTTTCAGAAAATCATCGCACAAAAGTACACCGAAACTAACCACAACCATTTTTAGCTCACCTGAGCACAAAGTGCTCAAGGTGAGCTTTTGTGGTCGGTCTTTATGCGGCATGCGTCAACAATTTCTTCAAACATCTTCTTCAAAACTACTTGCCTGATTGCAACCAAACTTCACAGGAATGTTCCTTGGGTCAAGCTCTTTCAAAGTTGTTCAAAGAATTTGAAACAATGTAGAAGTCTGGTTGCTATGGCAACCAAAGTGAAAAAATAAGGAAATCTTAAAAAATCTTCTTGTCAAAAACCACAAGGGCCAGAGCTTAGATATTTGGCACATGGCATCATCTATAGGTCCTCTATCAAGATTGTTCAAAGTTTGACCCTGGGGTCAAAATTGGCCCTGCCCGGGGGTCACCATTTTACATAGAGTTATATAGTGAAATGTTCAAACATTTTACTCTGAAACCATTATGGCCAGAGCTTTTATATTTGGCAATGTGTAATGTCTAGAGGTCCTTCACATATGTTGACGAATTGGTTCCGGTCTGTTGAATATCTGGGTCACTGGAGCTAAAAATAGATTTTTTCAATGAAAACTTTAAAAAATCTTATTGTCTGAAACAAAATACAATGAGCTTAGATATTTTGCACATAGCATTGTCTACAGGTTCTCTATTAAAGTTGTTCAAATTTTGTTCCTGGGACCAAAATTGGCCCCGCCCCGGGGGTCGCTGTTTTACGTAGAGTTATAGTGAAATGTTCAAACTAATGTTCGTCTACAGGTCCTGTATCAAGAGCATTCATATTATGTCCCTGGGGTCAAAAGTGACCCGGCCCGTGGGTAAAAGTTTCACAAATCTTCTTTTCTGAAATCACTGACCCATCACCATGTCCAGGTGAGCGATTAAGGGCCATTCTGGCCCTCTTGTTTTATTTATTTGATTAGATACATGTCATTGCTTGAAAAAATTGTTTCCTTTAGTTTGATATCACTTATATCGTTGCGGTAGCACTGTTTCAAGTAACCTAAGGGTCAAAGTCATTTTTCACAAAATTAGTATCTACAGAGTAATCCCTCTTGTTATGCAAAACACTTGAATGAGTCGTTAGGTTTTTACAAAAAGTGAAATTCAGTTCTTATGAATGTATAATGACATTAACGTATGTAGCATCAATTGTCACGCATGGAAGATGAGAATTTTCAAACAAGAGCATGCATGCAAGTTTCATCGCTCGTCTGTTGTTTTGAAGATCAGTGAAATTTTACAGTAAGATTAGGTGTAAGGTCAAGGTCAATACCATTTGGTTCAATGTTTTGATATGCCTGGATAGGCAATATCACGATAAACAAGTATACCAAAAATGAAGATTATAGATGAAGAATTAAAGAAGTAATGGCGAAATTATGCTGAGGGATCAGTATCCATTTCTTCTGTAGAGCAGTCTAATGAGCCTAGAGGGTGTTTTTGTCTGTACTCTGCGGACCCTCTGTCTTAGAATATCCTATCCATGTTAAGTGGGAGACATGTCCAGTGAGCGACTTTGACCTTTGACTTTATTTTTATGTACTTTTCACTGATCTTCAAAGCTTATTCGAGTGTTTTAAATAACACTAATGAAAACACTTATTTTGTGAAAAATGACATTGACCCTTAGGTTACTTGAAACATTGCTACAGCGAGGATATAAGTGATATCAACTTAAAGGAAATATTTATTTCAAGCGAAGAAATGGATCTAATCAAATAAATAAAAAAAATGATAATGGTTAGTTTCGGTGTACTTTTTGCGATGATTTTCTGAAAATTCCTTAACTTTTTTTGTTGAGTATATTTGGCACATAGCATCATCTATAGGTCCTCTATCAAGTTTGTTCAAATTATACCCCTGGGGTCAAAATTGACCCCGCCCCGGGGGTCACATTTTTACATAGAGTTATATAGTGACATTTTCAAACGTCTTCTTCTCTGAAACTAATGTGGTCAGAGCTTTGAAATTTGGCATGGCGACACTTCTAGATGTCCTTCACCAAAATTGTTCAAATGGTTCTGGTCGGTTGCATAACTAGGTCACAGGAGCTAATAGATTTTTTTCAATGAAAACTGAAACTACAAGGGCCAGAGCTTAGATATTTGGCACAAAGCATAGCCTACAGGTCCTCTATCAAAGTTGTTCAAATTATGCCCCTGGGGTCAAAATTGGCCCCGCCCTGGGGGTCACAGTTTTACATAGAGTTATATAGTGAAATTTTCAAACGTCTTCTCCTCTGAAACTAATATGGCCAGAGCTTTGATATTCAGCATGGTGACACTTTTAAATATCCTTTACCTATTTTTAGCTCACCAAAGGCTCAAAGTGAGCTATTGGGATGGCCCTGTGTCCGTCGTCGTTAACAATTGCTTTAAATGACATCTTCTCCTATACCGCTTGACAGAATTCAACCAAACTTTACAGAAATGTTCCTTGGGTCAAGCTCTTTCAAATGTGTTCAAAGAATTAAAAACAATGCAGAACTCTGGTTGCCATGGCAACCAAAGTGAAAAAATAAGGAAATCTTAAAAAATCTTCTTGTCAAAAACTGCAATGGTCAGAGCTTGGATATTTGGCACATAGCATCATCTACAGGTCCTCTATCAAGTTTGTTCAAATTATGTCCCTGGGGTCAAAATTGGCTCTGCCCCGGGGGTCACAGTTTTACATAGAGTTGTATAGTGAAATTTTCAAACGTCTTCTTCTCTGAAACTAATATGGCCAGAGCTTTGCTATTTGGCATGGTTGCACTTCTAGATGACCTATACCAAAATTGTTCAAATGGTTATGGTCGGTTGCATAACTAGGTCACAGGAGCTAAAAATAGATTTTTTCAATGAAAACTTAAAAAATCTTCTTCTCTGAAACTACAAAGGCCAGAGCTTAGATATTTGGCACATAGCATCACCTACAGGTCTTCTATCAAGTTTGTTCAAATTATGCCCCTGGGGTCAAAATTGGCCCCGCCCCGGGGGTCACAGTTTTACATAGAATTCTATAGTGAAATTTTCAAACGTCGTCTTCTCTGAAAGTAATATGGCCAGAGCTTTGATATTTGGCATGGTGACATTTCTAGATGTCCTATACCAAAATTGTTCAAATGGTTCTGGTAGGTTGCATACTTATGTAGGTCAATGGAGCTAAACATAGATTTTTTCAATGAAAACTTTAAAAATCTTCTTCTCTGCAACTACAAGGGCCATTATAAATGTTAGATATTTGACACATAGCATCGCCTACAGGTCCTCTATCAAGTTTGTTCAAATTATGTCCCTGGGGTCAAAATAGGCCCCGCCCCGGGGGTCACAGTTTTACATAGAGTTATATAGTGAAATTTTCAAACGTCTTCTCTGAAACTAATATGGCCAGAGCTTTGATATTCAGCATGGTGACACTTCTGGATATCCTTTACCTATTTTGTTTAACTGGTTTCAGTCTGTTGCATATGTAGGTCACAGGAGCTAAAAATAGATATTTTTTCCAATGGAAACTTACAAAATCTTCTTGTCTAAAACCCTACTACCCTGATCTTAGATATTTGGCACATAGAATCATCTACAGGTTCTCTTACAAGATTGTTCAAATTATGCCCCTCGGGTAAAAAATGACCCCTTCATGGACATAAATATTTATCTCCATATTGTCAGTTATTCTCAGGTGAGCGATAATGCCCCATGGGGCTCTTGTTGTTCAACTGGTTTTAGTGTGTTGCATATGTAAGTCACAGGAGCTAAAAATAGATTAGGGGGGGGGGGAATGTTCAAATTAACTTGTAACCCTGATGCCAAGTAATTTACTGTGTTGATTGTGTAATTAGCTCACCTGGCATGTAGTGCCAAGGTGAGCTATTTTGATTGTGCTGTGTCCATCGTTCGTCGTCAACAATTTCTTCAAACGACTTCTCCTAGACTACTGGATGGATTTTCACCAAACTTGGCAGGAATGAATTTTGTATGGTCCTCTTTCAAAGTTGTTCAAACATTTCCGGTCCATTGCATATCTAGGTCACAGGAGCTAAAAATAGATTTTTTCAATGAAAACTTGAAACATCTTCTTGTCTGAAACAACAGTACCCTGAGCACAAAGCATCATCTTTAGGTCCTCTATCAAGATTGTTCAAATTATGTCCCTGGGGTAAAAAATGACCCCGCACCGGGGGTCGTAATTTTACATAGAGTTATATAGCGAAATTTTCAAACATCTTTTCTCTCTGAAACTAATATGGTCAGAGCTTTAATATTTGACATGGTTACAATTCTAGAAGCCTCGAACCAATATTGTAAAAATGGTTCCGGTCAGTTGCATTTCTAGGTCACAGGAGCTAATAATAGAATTTTCCAATTAAAACTAAAAAATCTTCTTGTCCGAAACCACAGTACCCTGAATTAAGATATTTGGCATAAAGCATCATCTTTAGGTCCTCTATCAAGATTGTTCAAATTATGTCCCTGGGGTAAAAAATGACCCCGCCCTGGGTGTCATTATTAGCTCACCTGAGCTAGCTCAGGGTGGGCTTTTGCAATCCTTGAATGTGCGGCGTCCGGCGTCAACAATTTTAGTGTTTACACTCTAGAGGCCACAATATTTATCCAATCTTTCTCAAACTTGCTCAGATGGTATATTGCCATAAGAGTTCGGATGAGTTCGATTATAATTGAAATCGGACAAATAGGTCATGAGTTATCTACCTTTGAACTGCTGAAAATGCCATATTTAACGGTGTTTACACTCTAGAGGCCACAGTATTTATCCAATCTTTCTCAAACTTGCTCAGATGGTATATTGCCATAAGAGTTCGGATGAGTTCGATTATGGTTGAAAACGGACGAATAGGTCATGAGTTATCTACCTTTGAACTGCTGAAAATGCCATATTTAACGGTGTTTACACTCTAGAGGCCACAGTATTTATCCAATCTTTCTTAAACTTGCCCAGATTGTATATGACCATAAGAGTTCGGATGAGTTCGATTTTGGTTGTAATCGGATCAATAGGTCAAAAGTTATCTACCTTTGAATTGCTGAAAATGATATATTTAACAGTGTTTACGCTCTAGAGGCCACAATATTTATCCAAGCTCTCTCAAACTTGCCCATATTGTATATTGCCATTGAGGTTCATATGAGGTTGATTATGGTTGGAATCGGACAAACAGATCAATAGATATCTACCTTTGAATTGCTGAAAATGCCATATTTTACAGCGTTTACACTCTTGCAACTACAGTTTTCAATGGATTTTGATTATACTTGTACACAAAGGATGTAGCTATATGTTCTGGAAGGAGTGCAATTATTGTTGAAATGTAATCATTGTGGCAATAGTTACCTGCCCTTGATATACTTTGAAATGCTAGAAAAAGGCTTCATTTCAGTATTGTTTAGGCTCTAGTTATCTGCCTTTGATGTACTGTTCTATACTACAGTAGGTCGACAAACTTGAATGGATTTAGAATAAAACGGGTGGCATTCAAAGGTAAAGCTATCAGGCTTCATTACAAATGGTGAGCGATATCAGGGCCTTCAGGCCCTCTTGTTTTACATAGAGTTATATAGTGAAATTTTCAAACATCTTTTTCTCTGAAACTAATATGACCAGAGCTTTGATATTTGACATGGTGACAATTCTAGAAGCCTCGAACCAATATTGTAAATATGGTTCTGGTCCGTTGCATATCTAGGTCACAGGAGCTAAAAATAGAATTTTCCAATTAAAACTTAAAAAATCTTCTTGTCCGAAACCACAGTACCCTGAATTAAGATATTTGGCATAAAGCATCATCTTTAGGTCCTCTATTAAGATTGTTCAAATTATGTCCCTCGGGTAAAAAATGACCCCGCCCCGGTGGTCATGAATAGCTCACCTGAGCTAGCTCAGGGTGAGCTTTTGCAATCCTTGAATGTCCGTCGTCCGGCGTCAACAGTTTTCGTGTTTACACTCTAGAGGCCACAATATTTATCCAATCTTTCTCAAACTTGCTCAGATTGGTATATTGCCATAAGAGCTTGGATGAGTTCGATTATGGTTGAAATTTGACAAATAGGTCATGAGTTATCTACCTTTGAACTGCTGAAAATGCCATATTTAAGGTTCATGTAACGTCCATGTACGAGAAAAAAATACCCAAATTTGAAAAGTTGCAATACTCCATAACTATACAACATTGGCTAAAAATATTTTCACACAGCATAACTAATTAGTCAATGAAAAGGAGCATGCCTAAATTTTCATTAATATAAGTGTACTTGTGATGTCAGAAGATCCAAAAGTAACGAACTTGGAGTGAAAATAGCCTCTTCAGCAGAATATATCAAATCACTTAATGGCACGTATTTTCGGAAATCTGGTAGAATACATACAAAGAACCCATTACATACTGGGTACTCCTACACAGAATGTCTTACAAAAGTCAGAAAAAAACCCTTGTAATTGGCCCTTAGAATACCCCATGCTTGATTCAAGGGCAGCCATTTGCATTTTACAAATTTGTAGAAGTTTGCTAACATTTAAAGTCCATTTACTCCAAATGTACAAAACCGATTGACAATTGTTATATATGTGCGGACAGAGAAACGGACAAGCAATATGATTGATGGAATGTCACTCACCCGAATTGCAGTTAGACAATATATCCGTTCAATTATATCAAGGTCACCGAAATATGTCATTTGTCGACTTTTCCGATTAATCCGCTTTTTTTTTTTTTTACTATCCATATTTTCAACTTTTATTTTAGTACACTATTGTTGTTTGATACATAAACAATAAAATAAGTACATTGCGCATTACTTTCGATCACAAATTTCTCCGAATGTCACGATTCTTCAGTGGATTACTTGTCGCGAAAGTAATTTCATCCCTGTACAGCTGACCTTTGTTTCAGGAAAATCAAGAGTTTGTCCCTTTAAATCACCCTTTAAATCACCTTTTTACACCCATTTAAGTATTCCACATCTTTCCGGCTATTGTAATGTTGATTAATATTTCACTTTGCATTGCGATCTCTATTATATAAACTCTTACATTGTTGTGAAACTATTCAAGCCTTTGGCAGGTACATGGGTAAATGCTCATGTACAGTGGAGAATGTGTTATTCTTTCCCAATAAACGCGTTTACGCTAAAACTATTATTTGCAGTGCAAACAGTTTGAAGCCAGATCAGACGCCGGGCTCGCTCCAAACTGTTTGCCACCACGATAAACATGAAATATCAGAATTGTCCAAAAGTTGTTATTTTCTACGTTTTAGTGCTTTGCGTTTGCGTACGTTTGCGTTTAAACGGGAAAGAATAACAGATTCTCCACTGTATATACTATTGCACGATTTGGACAAGGCTTTCTATGGTGTCCTAGTAGGGACACAACCGACGATTTCGTTGGGCAGAGACACACAATTCTTTTTTGTCCTTACTACTTTTTTCCCGTATATTCTGCTTCTGCATTTCACACATACACACACATTAAAATACTGTAATAGTTCACGAGTATAATCATGCAACTACCACCCTGACAGCCTTACTTCAGTAGTTGTAAGAATTTAAAAACAATCATAAGGGCACAGATATTTGAAAATTTAGTCAGAAACAATCATATATTAGTTTATCTGATGCTCAATTTGGTTTTCGTTCTAGGGGATCCTGCGTTTTACAGTTAATGGAATACATAGATGATTAGTCACATTACATTGAGGGTAATAGAATTTGGGAAAATATATTGTATATTTAGATTTTGTCAAAGCTTTTGAGAGCATTGTACATTAACGTTTTATCGCAAAGTATCAGTATTTGGTATCAGAGGGCCAGTTTTGTCATGGAAACGTGACTTTTTACTGGACGTAGGCAATATGTATCTGTGAAAGGACCCTTGTCTTTTTCGCGGAAAGACATTTTAAGTGGGGTACCCCAGGGAAGTGTCCTGGGACCCATATTATTCATATGTATATAATAGATGACCCCTACCCCTGCAGTTATACGTAGTATTGTGAAATTATTCGCTTATGGTACCAAACTATACAGCAAAGACATTAAAATTGATATTATCCAGCACGACTTAGATGCCTTACACATAGTCAAAGTGGCTGTTGCGTTTTAATGTGAAAAATTACAGAACCATACACTTTGGAGGAGACAACCAATATTACAAGTATACTTTGAACTTTGCGGACATTGAGTCTGCTAGTGAAAAGGGGGATTTAGGGGTAATATTAGGATTAAAAAGTAAGTTGTCATATAGCTGAAAAAGATAACAAATCCAACAGTGTATTATCCTTAATAATCAGAATGTATGATTACATTTCGAAAAGCTATTTCATATTTTTGTACAAAGCACTCGTCAGGTCAATATGGAAACACATTTATCATGTATTATGGTATATATTCTTAAAAGAAGTGTTTAAAAATTATGTAAGCCTACCAATAAGCGTCTCCTGGATTGTCAACCTTACATGTACCGAAAGATTGGTTTCCAAAAATTGCTTGGTCATCGACGAAGCCGTGGTGATATGATACAATGTTGAAAATTATTTTAAGAAATGGAGGATATACATATAGAAAGATTTTACTTTAAAAATATTTTTCGAATTAAAAAAACATAATTAAGTTTACAACACTTTTCACAGAGAATTATAAACAACCGGATCTCGCTACAGTTTATATAGAATTAAAAATAATAAATTTTGTTGATACATTTATATGCCGGATGAATTATTTTTGTAATCGAAGCTTCAATGTCATAGTCATGTGTTTGTGTACTTCTTTGGATTAGAATCAAATATTGCATACTGTTTAATGAATAATTCAGTTGAGAGGGGTCGAAATGGAATATTCTTAATAATTAGAATGACCACACAGCATCTGGAAACAAACATTTACTTGATGCGTATTTAAAATGATGTTTAAAAAAGCACTAGTAACCACTGTTCCCTCCATTTTACGGATACATTGCAGAATACGTCCCCTCATTGATTTTACGTAACGTTTCAAATACGTTGCCATTCCAACCAAAATGCACTTGGAGGTCATTAATAAATTTGATGATTTGACCAGACCTTGTTATCAAATACATCCGATATGACAGATAAAACAGGCCAAGGCAGAACGTTGTATTTCAGCAAGAAATTGTGTGGTGATACGCGCCGTGTGATGCTTTATACATGTATTGTCAAGCTGAAAATGCCAGGTCCCTCCTTTCTTTTGCATGAATCGAATCACTGTGCTATTTAAAACATTGATGTAATGCTGAGCATTGGCATTTTATTGAATAATAACCCAAGTCAATATCCAGAGTTCCAATTTTCCCAAACCAGACCATAGCGCTGCCACCACCCATTATGTCTCTCAAACATATCGTTCTCCACGGTCACTCCTCCTTTTTGCGCATTGAGGCGAGCGGACCGTGGCGAGAGATTCTCTTGTCTTCCCGGTAATGAATGTAGCGCTGTTTACAGTGTAACACCTGTATCTGCGCACGTGCAAAGTAAGGAACACGTTGGCAAGCTTAGACGCATTAAGAGACCTGAGATTTGAATAGCAATTGTGTAATCGTTATACGCAATTAAGTCATTATAATCATGTATTGTTCGACAATATTGACCTGACGTTGGTGACCTCTATTAGCATAATTACACACTTTGTTGCATTTCTAAATATAGCTTCGGAACACTTCGTTATCATTTATACGAGAACGCACATTGTAACCACATCGGCACCGAGAAAATATAGCATTGCCCGGTTCTACAAATATCGACAGGTATTTAGCGCAAGTGGTAAGGAAGATGACTATAGATTATTTTTCCGTACAGTCATTGGTTCGAATCCCATGCAATACTCGTACATTTTTTCACTTTTTTTTTTTTTGACTATTTATTCTGTTTATTTTAAGTTATCATACAACATTTATATCGATTGGAACACGATTCTTTTGTTATTTTTAAAAACATTATGTCATAGCGTCTGTTTGGTCTATAAATTAACATTTTATAAGATAAAAATAGTTTGCCCTCTATCGGGATTCGAACCCGGAACCTCAATGTTACAAATCCCTTGCTCTAACGACACACCTATTGCAGATTAGTTACATCTGGGGCTTGTAAATTAGGTATATATTGGCAAGAGTCGCAGGTGAGAACATCGATGATCTTACCTGGATTAAAACCCACCCGAAAGCGCAACATGATGCGTTTTAGTTGATGCGATTATACTAGGAGACTCGGGAATAATAGTTTATCAACAATAATCTTTTGAACTTTCTCAATGTGGAGAGTTACATGTAATCCACTGCGGATTACAACTGTAACAAGTTTCACGTAATCAGCCGAAACAACCCGAAATTGTACGTAAGCTATCGAATATTGATTTATACTGTGTCATCTTTTTATATTTCATTCATGCATAAAGTTCAACGTCAGGTCAATATTGTCGAACAATATGTATCTTGCAACATGCGTTAAAACACAGTTATAGAAGAATTCTAGGAAGAGGATGTGGTTATAAAGAAGCAGATCCTCCCGCGAGAGCCCAACAACGATTCTCAATGTATTCTCAAGGTATAATTCAGTTAAAAAAGGATGAAAACATAATACAGCCTGCATATTTATACATGTAATAATGTTTGACAGAGGCTCGTGTTGCCCACCATACTTTGGAAAAAATAAGTAGTCCCCCATTGCAAAATAGTGTTGTCCTTGAAAATTGTCAAATATTCCATGACTTCTTCTGTTGCTATTTGAGTGGATTTCGTCAGAATTTTGGTCCTACTACCTCATGTAAAGCATATTCTTCAATATAGAGGAAGGATTTATTGAATTTCAGTACAGAAAATTTGCTTCACATTTTGGTGCAAATCCAAACATATTGTTCAAAATCAAGATACACAGTTTTCCTTTCAAATTGTAAGCTATCTCATAAGCTTGTTCATTTCAATACGAACATTTTGATATGAAATTATGCAATATTGCTCCATAAATGACCAAAATATCACCTTTCAAAAATGCACCAAAAAACACTATACATGAACCTTAACAGTGTTTACACTCTAGAGGCCACAGTATTTATCCAATCTTTCTAAAACTTGCCCAGATTGTATATGACCATAAGATTTCGGATGAGTTTGATTTTGGTTGAAATCGGACAAATAGATCAAGAGTTATCAACCTTTGAATTGCTGAAAATGCCATATTTAACAGTGTTTACACGAGGCTACACTATTTATCCAATCTTTCTCAAACTTGCTCAGAATGTATATTACCATAAGAGTTCGAATGAGTTCGATTATGGTTGAAATCGGACCAATAGGTCAAGAGTAATCTACCTTTGAATTGCTGAAAATGCCATATTTTGCAGTGTTTTTACTCTAGAGGCCACATTATTTAACCAATCTTTCTCAAACTTTCTCAGATTGTATATTACCATAAGAGTTCGGATGAGTTTGATTATGGTTGAAATCCAAGAAATAAGTCTTAGAGTTATCAACCTTTGAATTGCTGAAAATGCCATATTTAACAGTGTTTACACTCTAGAGGCCACACTATTTTTCCAATCTTTCTAAAACTTACCAAGATTAGTTCAATTATGGTTGAAATCAGACCAATAAGTCAAGAGTTATCAACCTTTGAATTGCTGAAAATGCCATATTTAACAGTGTTTACACTCTAGAGGCCACACTTTTTATCCAGCCTTTTTTAAACTTGCTCAGATAGTATATTACCATATAAGAGTTTGAATAAGTGCAATTATGGTTGAAATCGAACCCACAGGTCAAGAGTTATCTGCCCTTGAACCGCTGAAAATGCCATATCTTACAGTGTTTACACGAGGCTACACTATTTATCCAATCTTTCTCAAACTTGCTCAGAATGTATATTACCATAAGAGTTCGAATGAGTTCGATTATGGTTGAAATCGGACCAATAGGTCAAGAGTAATCTACCTTTGAATTGCTGAAAATGCCATATTTTGCAGTGTTTTTACTCTAGAGGCCACATTATTTAACCAATCTTTCTCAAACTTTCTCAGATTGTATATTACCATAAGAGTTCGGATGAGTTCAATTATGGTTGAAATCCAAGAAATAAGTCTTAGAGTTATCAACCTTTGAATTGCTGAAAATGCCATATTTAACAGTGTTTACACTCTAGAGGCCACACTATTTTTCCAATCTTTCTAAAACTTACCAAGATTAGTTCAATTATGGTTGAAATCAGACCAATAAGTCAAGAGTTATCAACCTTTGAATTGCTGAAAATGCCATATTTAACAGTGTTTACACTCTAGAGGCCACACTTTTTATCCAGCCTTTTTTAAACTTGCTCAGATAGTATATTACCATATAAGAGTTTGAATAAGTGCAATTATGGTTGAAATCGAACCCACAGGTCAAGAGTTATCTGCCCTTGAACCGCTGAAAATGCCATATCTTACAGCGTTTACACTCTTGCAACTACAATTTTCAATGGATTTTGATTATACTTGCAATCTAAGTATATAGATATAAGTTCTCGCAATTATTGTTGAAATCTAATCATTGTGCCAATAGTTATCTGCCATTGGTATACTTTGAAATGCTAGAAAAGGCTTCATTTCAGTATTGTTTAGACTCTAGTTATCTGCCCTTGATGTACTCTACTATACTAGAATTATGAGGTTGTATTCCAAAATTGTTTACATGCTATACTACAAATTTGAATGGATTTAGATTAAAACGGGTGAAACAGAAAGGCAAAGCTATCAGGCTTCAGTACAACAGGTGAGCGATATCAGGGCCTTCAGGCCCTCTTGTTTATACACAAACCACTGGGGGCCAACGGAGTATCACGAGGATTGTTTCGCACAGAAGTCCTGTATATGTTCCGCACCGAAAAAGTGCATATTTTGTGTACCCAAAACGAAAGTAAAACACGAATTGATAAACAATGCTATAAACATGATATGAACATTACCTTTTTAGCTCACCTGAGCTAGCTCAGGGTGAGCTATTGGAATCCTTGAATGTCCGTCGTCCGTCGTGCGTCGTCAACAGTTTTAGTGTTTACACTCTATAGAGTCCACAATATTTATCCAATCTTTCTCAAACTTGCTAAGATGGTATATTGCCATAAGAGTTCGGATGAGTTCGATAAACAGACGTGTGGTTACAGGATTTCTGTTCAGATCGTCGGGAATAGACTTCATGCTGCAAACCTATGGGCTAGAAGACATGTCGTGTGACCGGCCTTGACCCCACACCCCTGAAAACGTCATCTAGCGTTTTGCCAGAAATCATGTCATTTGAACGTTTACGTTTTCGCCACGTATTGTGGACCAAAGCGTCAACATTCATTTTGGATTTAAATGACGGCTGCAGACGAATGTAAAGACAGCGAAACGAATGTTTCTTCGACTGTTATGTGACAGAGCATGACGGACTCAGAAAGGGGTCAGGGCTTCTATGGGTGGTCATATCCTACAACGGTTGCACGGACCTTTACGTCATTAGGAGCTGGACTCTGACTAGTTTGGGATACAGTGACGAGACCCCAGACGCTATTGCACGTGCTGAAGCTGGAGCCTTGGGTTCATGCTTCATCCCGACAGACGACAAAGCTCGTCCGTACCGAGCACGTATGGTAGACCAGTACTTGGAACACGAGGGCATAGGGCAGATGGACTGGCCAGCAAGGTCAACACACTTCGGTCACATTGAGGATGCTTAGGACATGCGGCAACGCCGGATATCCGGTCGAGATCGTCACCTTAGAGGCTAACAGACAAGCTTATTGAAGAATGGCACAGAATGTCCATTGCATACATCCTTAAGCTAATTCTCCGATTTCCATGTAGATGCAAGGAAGTGGTTAATGCACGTGGTTAACACATATGATACTAGCTGTAATTGAAGAGAAGAACCTAAAAGGTGGGGCTCTTGGTCAAGTTTTTTGTTACCCCACCCACTTAGTCTGTCACACGGTAATTTTAGGGTGGTTGTGTTTGAAGGGGAACTGCGATATATATTTCTACTTTTCGAAATACAACGAAGTTAACATGTAATTTTACATGAAACTGTTAAAAAAATATTGTATGAACTTATTTTTAGCTCACCTGAGCCGAAGGCTCAAGGTGAGCTGTTGTGATCGCCCGCCGTCCGTCGTCCGTCTGTCCGTCCGTTCAAATTTACTTCAAGCGACAACTCCTCTGAAACCGCGAGTCTGAGGAAAAAACTAATTTGCTCACGGTGTTCCTTGGATGCTTCTTTACAGAAATTGTTAAAATGAAACTTTAAAGTGGACTACTTATTGAAATTTATTAAAAAAAGTGAAAAACTTTAAACAAGTTTTTTGTAAAAAACCACTGTTCCCACACCTTAGATATTGCATGAATAGTATCTTCTACTAAATCACTTTCAAAATTGTAAAAAATCAAAACCCTAGGATCAAATTTGACTCAACCCTGGCCATATCAGTGCTTTTTGATGCAGGTCTGACAGTAAAAACTCTCTAATGATCCGTTTTATACAGACGCATTGTATCTTCCAGGCTAAGAAGCTACCCTTATACTAAATGCAACATTTTTGCAAACAGTTTGGATCCAGGTCAGATGCCACATAATGCTGCATCTAATCTGGATCTAAACTATTTGCCACTCATTTACATATTTTCTTATATTTAGAAAATATAAGTTATTATTTTTTACATATTTCACATACAAACATTTGGAGCAGACAACAGTTCAGCATAATAATAGTCATTTCTCTCTGAGACCGTCTCAAATTGCATAACTGACCCATAGCTAGCTCTGAACTCGGGTCACTGAGATACATAACAGAAATGAAAGTGATGTCTGCTATTTTATGCTCAAGCACAACTTAGTTCGAGGCATATTACTTTTGGTCTGTCTGTTTGTTTGTTTGTGTTTTGTTTGTTTGTTTATCTTTCTGTCTATCAGTCCACAATTAATTCTTGGCCATAAACAGTATGGATCCAGGTCAGATGCCACATAATGCTGCTTCTAATCTGGATCCAAACTATTTGCCACTCATTTACATATAGTTTCTTATATTTAGAAAATGTAAATAATGATATTTATTAACCTATTAACCCATACATATTCTTTTTTATGTCTTTAATTTATTCTTCCACAGAAGAAAATATTTCACTTTATACAGTCATTGTTGTCTTTAACAATTGCTTCAAATGACATCTCCTCATATACCGCTAAAAGATTTCAACCAAACTTTACACGAATGTTCCTTGGGTCAAGTTGTTTCAAAATTGTTCAAAGAATTAAAAACAATGTAGAACTCTGGTTGCCATGGCAACCAAGTGAAAAAATAAGGAAATCTTAAAAAATCTTCTTGTCTGAAACTACAAGGGCCAGATCTTAGACATTTGTCACATAGCATCATCTACAGGTCCTCTATCAAACTACAAACTATGCCCCTGGGGTCAAAATTGGCCCCGCCCAGGGGGTCACAGTTTAACATAGAGTTATATAGTGAAATTTTCAAATGTCTTCTCCTCTGAAACTAATATGGCCAGAGCTTTGATATCTGGCTTGGTGACACTTTTAGATGTCCTATACCAATAAGGTTCAAATGGTTCTGGTCGATTGCATATCATCTACAGGTCCTCTATCAAGTTTGTACAAATTATGCCCCTGGGGTCAAAATTAGCCCCACTCCGGGGGTCACAGTTTTCATACGTCTTCTTTTCTGAAGCTAATATAGCCAGAGCTTTGATATTCGGCATGGTGTTACTTCTAGATGTCCTTTATCTATTTTGTTCAAATGGTTCCAGTCTGTTGCATATGTAGGTCACAGGAGCTAAAAATAGATTTTTTCAATGGAAACTTAAAAAAAATCTTCTTGTCTAGAACCCTAGTACCCTGATCTTAGATATTTGGAACATAGCATCATCTACAGGTCCTCTATCAAGATTGTTCAAATTATGCCCCTCGGGTAAAAAATGACCCCGTCCTGGACTTAAATCATTATCTCCATTTTGATGTACAGCTATTCTCAGGTGAGCGACATATGCCCCATGGGGCTCTTGTTATATATTGCACCTACCCAATATATTTGCCCCTTTAATTGTTTTGTTGAGTATACTTTGAAATGCTAGAAAAAGGCTTCATTTCAGTATTGTTTAGGCTCTAGTTATCTGCCATTGGTGTACTCTACTATACTACAGTAGGTCGATTTAGAATAAAACGTGAAATTCAAAGGTAAAGCTATCAGGCTTCATTACAAATGGTGAGCGATATCAGGGCCTTCAGGCCCTCTTGTTAGATTAATTGTATCAATGGAATATTATTTGGGTTATAAAGAATCTGTAGTAATGCAATAAATGGATTTTAAATCGAGTTTAACAAATTTACCGTGTATAGGTGCCGCACAGAGTATGTATATGTTACTAAACGAAGTCCATTTTAGCTCACCTGAGCCAAAGGCTCAAGGTGAGCTATTGGGATGGCCCTGTGTCCGGCGTCCGTCGTTGTCGTGCGTTGTGCGTCGTGCGCTGTGCGTCGTCGTAACAATTGCTTCAAATGACATCTCCTCCTATACCGCTTGACAGAATTCGACCAAACTTTACAGAAATGTTCCTTGGGTCAAGCTCTTTCACATTTGTTCAAAGAATTAAAAACAATGCAGAACTCTGGTTGCCATGGCAACCAAAGTGAAAAAATAAGGAAATCTTAAAAAATCTTCTTGTCAAAAACTGCAAGGCCAGAGCTTAGATATTTGGCACATAGCATCATTTACAAGTCCTCTATCAAGTTTGTTCAAATTGGCCCCGCCCCTGGGGTAACAGTTTTACATAGAGTTATATAGTGAAATTTTCAAACGTCTTCTTCTCTGAAACCAATGTGGCCAGAGCTTTGATATTTGGCATGGTGACACTTCTAGATGTCCTTTACCAAAATTGTTCAAATGGTTGTGGTCGGTTGCATAACTAGGTCACAGGAGCTAAAAATAGATTTATTACAATGAAAACTTTAAAAAGCTTCTTGTCTAAAACTACAAGGGCCAGAGCTTAGATATATGGCACATATCATCGCCTACAGGTCCTCTATTAAGTTTCTTCAAATTATGCCCCTAGGGTCAAAATTGGCCCCGCCCCGGGGGTCACTGTTTTACATAGAGTTATATAAAGAAAATTTCAAACATCTTCTTCTCTGACTCTAATAAGGCCAGAGCTTTTATATTCTGTATGGTGACACTTTTAAATATACTTTACATATTTTATTCAAATTGTTCCGGTCTGATGCATATCTAGGTCAGTCCTGGACATAAATCAATATCTCCATTTTTCCAATTATTCTCAGGTGAGCGAATATGCCCCATGGGGCTCTTGTATATGTATATGTTACCAACTGAAGTCATCATTGAATTTATAGGATACAAACCGCCACGTATCATGTTGCCTACCGTTTATCTCGAAAATAAATGATCTCCACCAAATCTGTTGATAGTGACAGTCCAGTGAGAACATTTTTAAAGGTTAACACACAAAAAACTGGTCCATTTCATGTAAGTTTCTGAAGCAGTTAAAAGTGCAGGACTAGGAAATGAATTCGATCAATCAACTGTTGCGGAAGCAGATGAAGCTGACAGAGTGGTTGATTTGTTCGAGCAACTTGAAACAAATTCAAAGCGACATAACTTCTTTAAAAATGTTGCATCCCGAATTGAAAACCTCATGAACACCTTCGTCTATGTAATTAATCTGTGAAAGTTTGCAGCATGTTCTTTATAGGAAAATATTCAAAGGGCTATACTTTTGTAAAACAGAAACAGCCAATATTCCAAACTACACGAACACCTTCATATATAAGCAATTACTCTGGAAAAGTGTTAAGAAAAGTGTATGAGAAGCTGCACAGGTTTTTAGCTCACCTGAGCTAGCTCAGGATGAGCTTTTGCAATCCTTGAATGTCCGGCGTCCGTCGTCAACAATTTAAGTGTTTACACTCTAGAGGCCACAATATTTATCCAATCTTTCTCAAACTTTCTCAGATGGTATATTGCTATAAGAGTTCGGATGAGTTCGATTATGGTTGAAATCGGACAAATAGGTCATGATTTATCTACCTTTGAACTGCTGAAAATGCCATATTTAACAGTGTTTACACTCTAGAGGCCACTGTATTTATCCAATCTTTCTAAAACTTGCCCTGATTATATATGACCATAAGAGTTCGGAAGAGTTCAATTTTGGTTGAAATGGGACAGATAGATCAAGAGTTATCTACCTTTGAATTGCTGAAAATGCCATATTTAACGGTGTTTACACTCTAGAGTTCACAATATTTATCAAATATTTCTTAAACTTGCTCAGATTGTATATTACTATAAGAGTTCAGATGAGTTTGATTATGGTTGAAATCAGACTTATAGGTCGAGAGTTATCTACCTTTGAATTGCTGAAAATGCCATATTTAACGATGTTTACATTCTAGAGTTCACAAATTGTATCCAATCTTTCTCAAACTTACTCAGATTGTATATTACCATAAGACTTTGGATGAGTTCAATTATGGTTGTAATCTGATCAATAGGTGAAGAGTTATCTACCTTTGAATTGCTGAAAATGATATATTTTACATTGTTTACGCTCTAGAGGAAATGTTATGTTATGTTATGAAATGTTATCATTGTGGCAATAGTTAAATGCTAGAAAAAGGCTTAATTTCAGTATTGTTTAGGCTCTAGTTATCTGCCTTTGATGTACTCTACTATACTAACTTGAATTGATTTAGAATAAAACGGGTGAAATTCAAAGGTAAAGCTATCAGGCTTCATTACAAATGGTGAGCGATATCAGGGCCTTCAGGCCCTCTTGTTTCCTATATATATTCTATTTATGAAACAATAATCTAATAATTACCTATATACCAGCAGATGGTAGCTTAAAGCAAACAGAGTAAAAGTACCTTAATGCTCATTCTGCTTTACTTTCAATTTGCTTTAATAAGTGACTATCCGTCTTCAAAACTAGAAACAGGCTTTAGGGGAATGGGTGAATGTTTTTTATATTACACGTTTTATCAAACAGCGAAGAGAAAATAAATGGATAGTACCAAGTGTGACCATACCACATGGTATGTGACGTAACGTGACATCATTCTAAAATAACTTATTAATACCCTTAGCATAGGCTATGTTTCCTTAAAATCGACTCATAAATAAAAACAAAAAAACATTTGATTAAAATTCCGAATCGAGGCTTTTTGGTGATAATTTAGCTGTCAGTTGTACCAAAATTAATGTCACAAACCACTTGGTATGGTCACAATGGTACCGCTTGACTGGAAGGCCTCATCGCTAAAAGTGCGCCCACACTTGCTCTACGTCGGGCGTACGGCGGTCGCAGAAAGGTTAAATCGGGCAGCGGGCATTATATAATGTTGTGAAGACTTGTAGCCTAATCCCCTGCATGTATATATTATGCAACAAATATGTTTCAACTAAACGTGAAATCGGAAGATTCTTGCGCTGGCCGAAGAAATCCTACGGCGGCAGTGTTGTGGCCGCACGGCAAATCCCAAAATTTTACAGGCCGTAGAGATCGCCGCAGTATTATGTGGAGTTATAAAAAAAAAAAAGTACATTTCTACGATGGCCGTAGAAAACGACATGCCGTAGAGCGGTTCTGCGGCTGCCGTACGGCCACCGGGACTCAATGGTTAATTTTAATATTGGGCATTTGCACTTTTGTTCATATGTGTCTATTGATATAAAAGTTGATTTGGATGTTCTTATGAGACATAATGCTGTCCATATATGGCCTTTGAGTGCTCGGTGTAGTTGGACTGATATGAGTTATGTGCACATGTAGCAAGCAAATGTGTGTACACGTAGCAGAAGTAGTACCAACGGCCATCGTGCGGTCGCCGTGGGTTTTGATTACAAATCGCGGCCGCCGCAGAGGCTCCATACGGCTGCCGAACGGAGACCGCACTGCCGCAAGTTTTGTAACCCCAAAACACCAAATCTCGCATTGCGGCGGCCGCAGCAAATGTGAGCACAACATACGGCGGTCGTAGGAAATCTACGGTGGCCGGGAAATTGCTATTCGCCGTAGAAATAATAATCCGTGCGACTACCGTATACGGCCGCCGCAGCAAATGTGAGCTACTGTCCTTTTCACTCAGCTCTGTCACTCAATTTTTATGGAGATTTTTTTTGTTTCAAACAATATCAGCGTTTTACCTGCACGAGAAAATCAGATTGTTTTTTTACGAACTCACATGCAACGTTTCAGATTTATCCGGGCTGTGAATGACGAATGATCGTGAAAAATGTATTTTATCCATAGTAAAATAGGCCTCAGCTGTTTACAAAATGGCTGACATTGTGAATAGTGTGTGACATTGTGGGACAATCAATTTTTATGGAGGTGGAGAAGGCCTATTAAAAAAAACATAAAAAATGATATTGTCAATCCATGAATGGTAATCTAAACGTGAAAATCAGATAAAAAACGATTTTTACATCGTTATATTGAAGGTGTTGTTAAAAAGAATATAAAACACACTGCCACCATTCGCTAACACGGCTGATCCCAATTTTACTATAGGAAAAACCTATTTTTTCGAATATCTCCCTACTCACAGTCCCGATATTTCTCAAACTTTACATGTGAGTTCGTAAAAAACGTTCTGATCGTCTCATGTAGGTAAAAATCTGAAATTGTTTAAAATAAATGAAAAAATGAAATACAGTGAAATAAATACGAAAGACTCAAGCAGGAAACGCAACACAAACAATACACCCACCTCTCAAGCAGAACACACACACAGTCATACCATAACAAACACACATACACACACGCACAATCCCATTCCTTCATCTACACACTAAATAGAAAACAACACGCAAGACAAACATAAAGCATAAACATAAAACATAAACCCCTCTAAACCGGACATGGGTGGGGACAACAAAAACATCCGGTTTAGAGGGGTTTTAACCCAGAGCTTGTTTCTAGTATGGAAGGTAGCTGACTACTTAAAGCAGGTTGAACGTAAAGCAGAATGCGCCTTAAGGCGCATTCTCCTTTACTTTCAACCTGCTTTCAGCTACCATCTGCTAGAATATAGAAAATATTTATGATGATATATGTTCATGAACGTATGTTCTTCAGTGAAGGAATAACTCAAAGGCGTAAAAAAGGTGGGAAACGGGACCAAAGATTTTGTCCGGTTTAGAGAGAATTCCGGTATTTAGAGGTTCCGGTTTAGAGGGGTTTTACTGTAAATTGAGTGACAGAGCTGAGTGAAAAGGACAGTAGGCATAAACGATACATTTTCCAATCCATTTTTTGTCACTGCAACAGAAATCAATTAGTTGACTTCAGGAGGTAACACATACACCTTCTGTTGGTAACGTATACACGTAAATGCGACTTCAGGAGGGCACATACACAGTCATAAACCCTTCAGGGTACTGTGATTGATTCAAAGTTGTATACATTATTGTGAAAAATAAGTTGAAAAAATATGGAACAATGAAGCTATTAATAAACATACATCATGTCTGAGATGGGGTTCCCGAATAATTGTAAATATAGTGGATCATTCCAATGTTTTGTTTCAATAATCGCCCGGTAATATTCATTTAAGAGTGACAAATTGATGTCTGTGATTGATATGCATAACTTATTTTCCATAAATAAAACAAGAAATGGTATGTAAACAGTTTATTGACGAACCTATACTGTAATTTGCAAAGAAATAATTCAATTGATATGTGTGTCTATGGACACAAGTGGTTAAAGCGAATGTCAGCGTATAAAAAAAATACACAAATTGGTGTGTTTACATGGATTGTAGGTGCGAAACATATACGGGACTTCTGTGCGAAACGGGTCTTCGTGATACCTCGTTGGCCCCCAGTGCATACAAACCATGATATTCATGCAATTGTATAAAATAAAGTGCAGTGAACTTGCCTTAGGAAACCTGGATAGAGAAGTGCGTATACAGTGGAGAAAATGTTATTCTATCCCGTTGAAACGCAAACGCAAAACAATAAATCATAGAGCATGACAATGTTCGACACTTTTTGCTATTCATGTTAATCTGAGTGGCAAACAGTTTGGAGCCTGATCAGACGCCGGGTTACCAGGCGTCTGATCTGGCTCCAAACTGTTTGCTATGGAAATAATAGTTTAGCGTAAACGCGTGTATTGGAAAAGAAAAACGTTTTTAACACTGTAGCAACATTACGTTATGCAAAGCTCTCTCTGGCAAAAAGCAGTCTTTGTTACTTCTGTATTTCGTTAAGCAGCAAGTTTTTCTTTACCCAAACCTTAACTGTTTTATTTTAAGTAAAATATATAATTATCGAAAACAAACAACCTGAAGCTGACGTTTACAAAACAGTGCCTTGATTCGAACCAACGACCCTAGCACTACGAGTCAATGACACTATCCACTAAGCTATTGCGAGAGTGGCGTTAGATCATCGACTGAAGTATACTACCTGAAGTTTGCATTGATCTATAAATAAAGTATACGGAAACTTCCGATGGTGCCAACGAAAGTTGACGGAAAGTGATGACCGACAGGTCAAACCTTATGGATAATATAAGAGTTCCCTTCAAACACACACCACTCACACATGAAAGACAACAAGACTTGAATATGAATCACATTGTAATTTGTAGATAGCACTTGGACAGCCGATTGAAGTATTCGTTACAGCATATCAACTAATCTCATACATATATAATACGTCCTCTCTATGTCATAATTAACCATGTGAATAAAGACTCGTAAACTTTATGAGCAAAACCAGCCCAAATATACATGTTCATATACATGTATTAAAAAATGTATCACCAATTTCTAAAAAACTCAAATTGCCATACAATAGGGTTCAATTAAAGATTGTCCCTTCACAGCGAGTCTAACATTAAATCCGTCAAAATAGGTATAACGAAAACTTAGTAAACATAACTTTGTCACATAATTTGTCTGCGATGTGGTCGATTCGCCCATACAAAAACCAGAGATAAAAATCTCATAAGAGAAAAAATTCTGGAAAATGGTACCCGTATGGCAAGCATCGAGTGTCATAAAGCAATGCCACGTAAATGTCGGGCCTCATCTTCGCTAACAAATTATGTATGCGAACAGTATAGACTAGCGATGAAAACACTGAATAAAACAATTTATAAAACATTTGATATACGATGTACCGCGGAGCGCTTATAAATCATCACATATGCATAAACACCTGTATAGGTCGTTTGCAGTTCAAAAAAACACGATAATTTTCAAATATCTCCATAACAAGAAAACGGAGACAAATGGAAGTTTGCATAGATTTATGACATACCTATACCAACTCTGACAAAAAAGAAATATTTTTTTCTCTTCGTAATAAAAAAGTTTTATTCATAACTTCTATATAAAGTTTACACTTCTAAGGGACAGTTTTCCGAAGGGTGATTTCAAGTTATTCAACAGCCTATCTTTCACGTCCCGGCAACGCCTCACCGTTAAGCCATCGCATACCATAGCAGTTTACAACTAACCGAACGAGGCCCTGGCTGGGGTACGTTAAACGTATTTACCGACCATACTGTCATTTGCGCACATGTTAGATCCTAATCGGACACCGGAGCCATTTCGTATCTGAATAGGATCCGAACCATGTGCCACTCATACGAAAGTTTTATCAACAAAACGCAAAATAACTAAATGCGATAAATAGCAGAAGAGACATGTTCATACCAGACGATCTACACCAACTTACCATTATCAAATTTTCAACAGAATGTTTCCAGATCAGTTCGAAAACCTTTATTATTTTATCGCTTAAAGAAACCTAATGTACACGTAAGTGCAATACAACTCGAACATTGATACATATCAAGCTCCACATAAGGGGAGTACATTGTATTTCCAAAACTAAATCTTTATTTCTGAATTAAGCCTATGGTGTGACTATTCATTAGAACCGTCTTTCTTCGAGTAGTCACACCATAGGATTTGGTGTTGAACTGGGTGAGAAAATGTTGGACTTGTTCAAGTTTCTCTCTCTTATATGGAGCTCTGTAAGTATGTAGAAATGTTAGAGCTTCGGTTTGAAAAGTAATTGCAATTCTCTTTATTCCTGGTGAAGAGTTCGTGGATTTAGGCATAGTAAAATTGTAATGGATTATGGGGCCTCACAATTAATTTTGCACAACTAAACAACCAATATCAGCACGGGATTCACCTTTCAGCCAGAAGCAACTTGCACGGGCTTTTACCTGGGGATATTCTCCAATATAAACAAACGTGATCAAGGTAATAGCCAATAACACCCCACGTAATTGACCATTTTCAGCGACACAAAATTTATATAAAACTAAGAAGAAAAGTTTTTAGTTAGACTTTTAAAAATTCTGAATTTCCTTGTCAGAGTTGGTATAGACACATCATAAGTGTATGCAAAATTCAATTTAAATACGTCCATTAGTTTTAAAATTATCTAAGATTTATCGTGTTTTTTTGAACTGCAAACGACCTATACCTCTGTGTTTGGTTCAATTTACCATAAACAAAACTCAATCTAAAACAAAATTAAAGTGTACTGTTCTCATCGACTGCCCAAAGCTGAATGACTTGCAATAGCCTAAACAGGCACGAACACCTCGTGCACTTGCGCATGACGCTACCTAGCGGAGTGGTATACATTCAAAGGGAAATTAATTTACTTCTAATTCGTAAACTCAAACGAAGAAAATTATATTTCCCTTCAAACACACACCACTCAACATGAAAGACAACAAGACTTGAATATGAATTACACTGTAATTTGTAGATAGCACTTGGACAGCCGATTGAACTAAAAAGAATGGGAAAACCGATTCAATGACATGGCTTTAAACTTTAAAATCACCAACACATACGTACACGTATTCAATCACAGTAAATATCAGTCGCCCCATTACAATGAAGCATGATAACATATATCATAAAATGTTCACTATAGTCCCAGCGAGCGAGATACTGAAAGTAACTCTTTTAAATTGTGCAACTTTCTTTTTATGTCCATTAGTTAACCTAATCAATATATTGTTCAACATCCTACACCGGTAACAGCTTAGTATCTGTCCTGAATATCACAATGTATGATCCGTCTATGCTTATACATGTAGTAAATAAAATCTGACAATAAACTGCAAAACAATTCTGAATTACGCAGAAAACCGAAAAACCTAGAAGACTGGCAAAATTTTGACTTTTTCAATTTATCGTTTCAAAGAAAGGATCATACATAATTGATAGCGCATCTACTGGAATTATATCCTTTCAAACAGTTTCTTAACTAACATTCCATTGACATTAAATACAGAGCAACCGGAAATGCCCTGGAAGACAAAACAGCACTGCTTCCAGAGCCACTACGTAAACCACTTTTTCCAACTATTGAAACGATACTCATACTTTGAAACACCTGAAGACAACATGCACTCTGGAAGTAGGTCCGTCCTGTCTGCCAAGACACCCGGCAACATCCCAATCTCGTCTTTATGCCACTCTAAAAACAAAAGAGTATAAAACCCTAAATAAGGCCGAGTGATAGTTTTCAGTGTAAAATCCCTTATGCGTCATATCTTTAAGCTAGATTGGTGATCTATGAAAACAACTTAACAATTACTGCAGGATAAATACAATGCAGAAATCTCGTAACTGCACTACTTCTACGCTGCACTAAACCAGAGCAACTTTCGAATACCTACAATAAAGTATACTTCGAGTGCCTCTCAAATGAGGTGATCGCGTATCCTACCCATACGAGGGTTGTTCGGAAAGTTCGTACAATTTTGTTATAAAATTACGTATAGTCGTAGTTGGATGCAAACAATTAGATCAACATTTATTTCCAGATTTGTGCTACATATTCTGTGAAAATCGGCAATTTACGCCTCAATACATATTTTCTATGCATCTTAAAAATACATTCATAACGCATACCCGGAGCACGTCAGCGTCGACGTGACGTCAAACGTTATGTACGCCGAGCGAACGTCTCACTTTCTCAACATAATCACACGCAATATCCACCTACTTGTTATGCCTTCTAACCGTTTGGTTAATTCAGCTACTGAAACAAATGTAAGTCCACGTAAGCTCTCCTTTAACTCTGTGAAAACTCTAAAACCCACGGGAGCCAATTTGGACCGTTAGGCGGGTGTTCTTACATCTCAAACCACAGTAAGCTGATTTCTAACTGCGTTGAAGCTGCTCTACGGTCCGGTTCATTATCCTGATGTAGCATTACGCGCTCAAGATCCATATGTAGTCGCTTCTCTCGTATCTCATCCGTAGTGATAATTCTGTCAAATAAATCGCCACCTTCGGCATCGTTGCGGCTGAGAAACATCTGAGAGCATCGAACTCGGTTCTCCTTTTCCTTGTCCGTGAATAACCTCGGCACCCAGTGTGCTCTAACATTAGACATACCAAGTTCATCTGTTAATATTTCGTGAACGGTAGAGCACGACCGTTCACGAAACACCAGTTTTACCAGGCATATACCTTACTGTGTTCTTCTGTCCGCATTTTCCATATCTTTGGACTTGTCCTTAATGGAATCAGCTAAGAGTGATGGTCTGTCGCTCCTAGGAGCGTCCTGGATCGGTTATCTTCCATTCCTAAATAGTCAGTGCCATTTATACAGGAATGCGAGACTGAACTTCTTGTCATATTTTCCCGTTGATTTAATCATTTTAAGAGTTTTGTCGGCGATTTACCCACTGGTTAGGAACTTGGTTACAGTGGGGCGAGGGTCCTCACGACAGGTGGTATAGGGGTCATTTCGAAAATGTTTCAGAGTCATGACTTTTTCTCGCGTGTACATATAAAAACATACTCGTTCAGCGAGTTTACACAGCCTCTTGACAAGATTCATGATAAAAAACGTGGTAGGTGCTTTCGGCTTCCATTTAAGAAGATACTTAACGTCGCCTGCGTTAGAATTCAGGTGAATAGAGGAAATAAAAGCAAGTGATTCCCACTGGCTACATGTAGATGCACATATTTTTGTTATAAATTCAATTAACGTGAGAAATTGCAGCATTTAACACAATAAGATTATCTATTTGTTCGTGTTTTTCTAATATTAAAGCATTTTTTAAAGAAATATGTCCGATTTTTAGCTCACCTGAGCACAAAGTGCTCAAGGTGAGCTTTTGTGGTCGGTCTTTGTCCGGCGTCCGTCGTCGTGCGTCGTTCGTCGTTCGTCGTGTGTCAACAATTTCTTCAAACATCTTCTTCTTCAAAACTACTGGTCTGATTGCAACCAAACTTCACAGGAATGTTCCTTGGGTCAAGCTCGTTCAAAGTTGTTCAAAGAATTTGAAACAATGCAGAACTCTGGTTGCTATGGCAACCAAAATGAAAAAATAAGGAAAAATTGGCCCCGCCCCGGGGGTTACCATTTTACATAGAGTTATATAGTGAAATGTTCAAACATCTTTTTCTCTGAAACCAATATGACCAGAGCTTTGATATTTGGCGTGGTATAACTTCTAGAGGTATTTGACATATATTGTTGAATTTGTTCCGGTCCGTTGCATATCTGGGTCACCGGAGCTAAAAATAGATTTTTTACCATGAGAACTTAAAAAATCTTCTTGTCTGAAACCATAGTACACTAAGCTTAGATATTTTGCACATAGCATCGTCTACAGATCCTCTATCAAATTTGTTCAAATTTTGTCCCTGGGAAATGACTTTAACAATTTTCCGTGGCTACGAAATGACTTATGCCTTCTTTGGGGCCATTCATTTTTTAATTTTTGGTGGTTACGAAATGACTAATTCAACTTTTTTGTCGGCTACGAAATGACCAAAAAATCGGTTACGAAATGACTTTTAGGTTTTGCGCGGTTACGAAATGACCAAAAATTCGGCTACGAAATGACTTATTTTACCGGTTACGAAATGACTCGGTTACGAAATGACTATAACTCATGAAAACTAGTAGAAGTGGCCATTAAGCGTTCATGAATATGCTGCAATAATTCTAGGAATTTGATGTTTTTAGAACCATTGTTCTAGAATTGCAGAAGTTCTTGAACTCCTTTTGTAGAATGTGTAAAGTATTTTGAAACCCTAGAACTATTCTATTTAACGTTCATGGGTATTCTAAAATTTCTGAACACTTTTCACAGGGGTAGTTTTCATCGAAAAGAAAGGTAAATTGCACTTTGTGCAATAAAGCTTTCAGTTCAGTCTAGACTTCAATTAACACGTAATGGCGTATCACAACAAAATCAAACTGCTTTATTAACTATACATCGGACGGTTAAATAATCGGAAAACTCTGGCAAGACATCGGAATGTTTATCATTCTTGGCAACAGAGTGCCTTTGAATGTGTCACTAGCGGAGCAGAACTCAATACCAAAGCCTCGCTCATTGAACATCTCGAAGACAAACACGGACCAAAGAATCTGGTCTTTGTTTGTGGAACTCATTCTCATGTAGACCGTCGTTTAGACGACACCAGAAAAAATGCAAATTTACTCACGCTTGAGATTTGAATTACTTATTAAATTTCGCAAAGTTGATAATATGCACGGGTTCGAGTGCGGTTCGATCCTATTCTCGGTGGAAGATCTATAACGCATTCTGTTTTATACATTTAATAGACTAACAGTCGTATTTGCAAACAGTTAAGAGGCTGGTGCCGCGCCAACTTTCTCGATGACTCACCAGGATCAATCTCGATAAAGGATCTCTAAGATAATCAAACAGCTTTGATCCGATTCAGATACATAATTATTCAGCTTCTCATTCGAATCTAACCTATTTATCTGTGTTTATACGGTCAGAGTAAAGCAGTGGACGGGTTAAACTTATATTTGATATATGACGGATCGTTTTGCACATATGATCTATTTGTCTGAGATATAGTTAGAAGGCTATTAATTAAACTTAAAAATATTGAGCAACTTATTGTGAAAATTTGCATTAAAAAAGAGCACAAATAGTGCAAAACGAGACCAGAGTTCGCCTGTGGTAAGATATGAGACTTGCCTATAAGGAAGAATTTACCTTGCACACCATAATGTCTAAATTAAAGGTGGCTTTCAGTTTTTTCATTAAGTACTATGCTTTGGTTGACAATTTATGTAATGGATTGAGATAGCCATACGATAATTTTGCAAGTATATATTTAATTTTTAAGAGTCTGGTTTTCATTTTGGGAAGTAAATACAGCAACAGAATCTGTGAAATTGAGTACTTTTTATTATTTTTGCATCGTGTTAACTATTTCGAAATTATTAAATACGACGATGGTTCTTTACATATGATAGAATATTAAGTAGGCACTAACCGAACGCAGTAATACGTAATAATGACAGTAAATCTCATTTACAACCGCTAAAACGAAGGCAAATTGATTGTATAAAAGACAGGTGACAGCTTAAAGCATTGTAAAAGATAAAGGACCTCTTGCAATACATGCTTTTTAGATCCATTCTCTCTCAAACAAAACAAAAATGTCGATAATAACCTGTAACCATTTATTACCTGTCGTCAGAGAACCTGTAACACTCTCTGTTAGACTCTGTAACCTTATTAACCACTTGAAATCCAGAAAATTTCATTGATATACGATATTTTTAATGTGATTCTTTTGCAAACATGCAATTAAAGTATTAATCTTGCCAGAAACATTAATTTCAGGCGAAATTATGCAGTCATTTATAAGTATTGATCGTTGTGAACAAAAACCTTGATTACCGCGTCGTTTTATTAACTATTTCAAGCGTAAATTCCATAAATGGAACGAATTAAGCATGCACGACGCTTAGAAAAACATCGGACTATATGGTGACAATAACGATTTACAGTGTTTATGTCAATTTGACCTTTAATTACCTCTTTTGCGTTCACTTCAGCGTGCCAAGTTTTGTTTCACGACAAGACTCTGAAACATGTATAGTCAGGACTCCGATACCACCTGTCGCGAGGACCCTCGCCCCACTGTAACCAAGTTCCTAACCAGTGTACCTAGAGTAACACAATTCTTTTAATAACGCTTCGCAAGTCACCGTCACTGGTTGACGTCATTTCTTGTTAGTTCGCATTTCCGCTCTCTTTAGACTAAATACTGTAAATTCTGTTCAAACGCTTACAATGTTTTGAAATTATAGCGGGGCAGATAAGTGAAAAAATCTTTCACTTCCGGAAACAAGCACCAAAATTGGCACACACACTCCTTCACAGTATGTAAACTCCGGTGTATACCTTCCGGAAGCTGCGATCAGCGAAGCGAGATATTTACCGATAGTTTGTCTGACAGATTGACTCCGACCACTTTGACAAGTAAGTTTGCCATAACAGAACACGCTAGCTTATATTAAATACACAATCTACGATGGTGATACAGTTTAAAAACATTCCACATAGCTCTTCCTACAATGATATGATAAATAAACGTTAAATCTTTGATTGATCATCGCTGCGTATCAAGAGAAAACGAACAGGTGCTTCAAAAAGTATCATAAATTCTGTCAATTGAAGCATTTCCGCACCACACATAATAGAAATGACAAAATGAATGAAACACCTACCTGAAAAGTATAATATTCCATGGAAAATGTGAATTTTACACGAAAACTTCGTCACAAATAAATTTGACCTACTTTCATTTACTGTATGACCAGCTGCAATACGACTGTATAACTAGCTGCGATTTATAATGGAAAAACTGTATGACTAGCTGAGATCTATGAATCCGTTACGAAACCAGTTCGTTGTGTTAAATTGTTATATGGGAATTTATCAAATGAAGGCAACGAATATTCATGCAATGTGCTCTTTATACATTACAAAACAGATTATTCTGACGATTGTCAATGTTTAGACCGTAGTCCTAGGGAAGAAAGAATATTTAATATAGTCTGAATTCGAGTGAGGTATTTGGTAAGATAGGTTATGGTAGTGTCTAGAAGGTCTTGTGTGAGGTACTAGGTATTGAGGTCTTAAGTCTTCTAGGCCGTTTTGCATTTTATAGAAGAGACTAAGGCGACTAAGCTGTCTTCTTTTTTGGAGAGAATCTCATTGTAGTTTATTTAGAATTTCAGTAACGGTGCCTGGATCTTTAGAATAGTTATTTGTAACAAACCTTGCAGCTCTTGTTTGCACTTTTCCTATTTTTTGGATGTCACAGATTTGGTATGGGTCCCAGACTGATGAACTGTATTCTAAGGTTGGTCTAACTATTGATTTGTATGCTGCCGTCTTAAAAAGTAGTCTCTGGCTTAGCTGAATGGAAATTTCGTCTTAGGAAACCTAGGCTCTGACTGGCTTTACTAGTTATCTTGTTTATATGTGGTGTCCAGGAGAGGTTTGAGGATATTTCAATGCCTAGGTAAGTTGCTTGAGGTACTGTAGATAGTGGCTGGTTGTGGAGGGTGTAACAGGTCTTAGTGATATTTCCAGCCGCCTTTGTAATGTGAAGGATATGGCACTTGTCCACGTTGAAAGCAATCTTCCATTTCTCTCCCATCTCTCCAGGTTGTTCAGGTTCTCCTGCAGGGTAAGTGTGTCTGTGTCAGACCTGATTTTCCTGTACACAAAACAGTCATCTGCAAAGAGTCTGACATTTGAAGTAACACTGGAGCGAAGATCATTGATGAAGAGAAGAAATAGAAGAGGGCCCAACACGGAGCCTTGTGGTACGCCAGAGTCTACAGTGACTTCTGTTGAGAAGGAGCCATCAACAACCACGTGTTGTGTTCTGTTGCCAAGGAATGCCTGGATCCATGTTAGAGTAATTCCCCTTATGCCGTAATGATTTAGTTTGAGGTAATGAGGAGGAGTCTTTTGTGGTCAACTACATCGAAAGCCTTGCTGAAGTCCATTACAGCTACGTCGACTTGCCCCTGTTTGACTGATTGTGTAAGTTCTTGTAGGAAGCCTGTTAGTTGGGTTTCGCAAGATCTGCGTGAACGAAAGCCGTGTTGGTTGTCTACTAAGATGTTATGTTTGTCAAGGTGGTCAATGGTGTTGCTTACAACTATGTGTTCTAGTAGTTTACATGCTATGCAGGTCAGTGAAATTGGGCGGTAGTTTTTTTTGCCTGAAACTTTTCTCCTTTTTTAAATACTGGGGTGACGTAGGCTTGATTCCATGCTAGCTGATGGGACTTGTCCAGTGAGTAGTGACTTATTGAGGATGATGGTCATGACGGGAGCGATTTCTGATGCACATTCTTTAAGTATGCTGGGTTTAATATTGTCTGGGCCGGCAGCTTTATGTTGTTTAAGATTAAGGAGTAACTTTTTAACCCCGTTTTCAGTGACTTTGATGTTTTTCATAGATGGATTTGTGCTGTTTCCTAGATCTGGAAGAGGGTCATCATCAGGTTTTGTAAATACAGAAGAGAATTGGCGGTTTAGAATGTTTGCTTTGTCATTGGAATTAGATTTCAAAAATCCCTCTTCTCTTAATGGGGCTACTCCAGACGAATCCTTTTTCATGCCTTTTATGAAACTACAGAACTTTTTTGTGGTTCCCTGTTTATGTTCAGAAGGGTCACACACAATATTATTTGACATAGTTCCAGTATGATGATCGTGTTTTCTTTTGAATGAGAGCTTTTATTTGTTTCAGCTTGGGATTTAGGGTGCTGGTTTTGCTTTTTTTTCATTTTAGCGTAAAGTCTGTCCCTCTTTTTGATTAGTTGTTTTTATTTCTGAGTCAATCCATGGCAGGTGTTGTTTACCGTTGACGAATTTTGATGGAATGTATTTGTCTGTTAGCTGTTCGAGTTTAGTTGTGAAACTATCCCATAGTTCTTGGACGCTTAACCTGTGTGCTGTGGCTTTAAGTTTATTACTGAGTAGTGAGGGGGCCTCCGTGGCCTAGTGGTATAGTCACTGTGACTTGCATCACTAAGCTCCTCACCGCTGTGAGTTCGAATCCCAGTAGGGTCGTTCGGATTTTTCATGTGGGGAAGCCTTCCAGCTGGCTTGCGGAAGGTCGGTGGTTCTACCCAGTTGCCGATTTGTGCCTGAAACAGTGCATAAAGGACTTATGGGGTCTTCCTCCACCTATAATTAGCTGGACGTCGCGATATGACTGAAATACTGTTGAAAGCGACGTAAATTAAAAAAAAAATTACTGAATAGTGATAGTTCCTTTTTGATCTTGATCCAGTCTGCTTTGTCAAAAAGGCTTATTTTCCTTCTTTGTATGAAGTTCATTCTGGGGCAGGACGTTATGTCTAAGAATGGTATGCGGTGATCACTGAAGCCAGGAATTACTTTTACATTGTCCACAAGGGAGGAGTTATAAACAAAAGATCAAGACAGCTTTGAGTTGTGTCAATGATACGGGTAGGTTCTTGGACCAGCTGCACTAGGTTGTGAGCGTCAGCAAAATCTAGTAGTTTACTACACTCTTCAGTGTGTGAGGCACCCAAATGAACAGTGTGGGTTTTCCAGTTGATATCACCAAGGTTGAAATCTCCGCCAATTATAATTGTGTTTTTTGAGTTATCAATTGTAGATACAGTCTGGCTAATCTCCTCAGTCACACTGAAATCGCGGTCTGGATGGTAGGCACTGCATACATACAGGTCTTGCTTGCCTTTTAGCTTGATGTGCGCCCAAATAATTTCGGAATTGGTCTGAATGTCTACAGAGTCACTTATCAGGTTATTTGAAACCAAGATGAACACTCCACCTCCTGTACATCGTTTTCGGTCTTTCCTAAAGACAGAGTGAAAGTCATATGCAAATGTGCTCATACCTTGACATTGTGCGTGATACCATGTGCTACACTCCTCCCAGTAGATGCCACGCTCAGGATGCCAACCTACTACTGTCGAGCATATGCCACAAAGATCTGCTCTTACTGGCCCAGGGTTTGTTTCTATATCAAAGGCCATGGTAATTGAAATCAAACAGATGTAAATGAGTATGAGTTCGTTTTGTTTGAAGAGATTTTTTTCTACTTTTCGGTAGTCCTGTACATAAGCCAAATATAGTGTTTATGGCAGGTGAACCGTTGGAAGATGTTATAAAAGTACTATATCTTTGTAGCAATTTTGAAAGTTGGTAGCGACTTGCACCAGTTTTAGCAATGTTGTTAAGTTCAATGGAGTCCATTTTTTGTAATTAACTCCTTCATTTTGTTTGTACAGCTCAGCACTCGTAACAAACAGAGCAAGGGATATAAAACTTGTTGTGTAGGACACTGGGCACCAGTCGGTTTATGGAAAATTACTGTCCATCCCAAAGTACTGACGGTAGTATCTAGTATACACAATCTCATTACGCAGGCCTTACCTAAATCTTTATTCATGCTTGAAGGTCCGGGCCAAATTATTACGTAAAGTGATACAAGTTCTTTTTTTATCAACTTTCATCAAACAGATTCTGATTAATGGGATGCAAACCCCAAACATAGACTAATAAGGATCTATGCGACCACCTGTTGTGGGACCAGTGGTGTTTGTTTCAGGTGTGTTACTGTATTGCTGAGGTCTCGTTCTCATAATGACATCTCTGGTATGCATACAATATCGGATTAAAATGAAACTTTGACATCCAAAACGTCTAAGGTAATCTAGGACATAATATCTTAATCACAGCTAACATACAGTGAAATCACGGCTGGTTATACAGTGAATTTTTATAAATAAGCAGCTAGTCATACACCATTTCAGTTTGTAGAAAACACATTATGTTGTGTTTTTCTGTTTATGTTTCAATAACAGACACTTCAGGTGCATTAATATATTCTCGCTACGAGTGATAATTAATAATGTGATAGCAGAAATTTACTATAGGTGTCACTGGAACAGTTTTAAATCGCGCTTCTTCAGCGCGTCGGTAAGCGGTGCCAGTGATCAGAAGCTTATTTCAGAGAGATCTTGCTTCAGATTCTGAAGATATTTGGTGAACTGAAAATAATTTATCATGCAAGTGTACTGGACCATATATTACAATTGTTTGTATACAAAGGGCTGTAAAATAACGGTAAATCTTACTGGCTTCGCTTGAGTGTGGCTTATTTCGCGACATTTTGTCGGCTCGCTGATCGCAGCTTCCGGAAGGTATACACCGGAGTTTACATACTGTGTCCTTGGGGGTTGCTCTTTTGAAAAAACCTGCTGGCCTTTTGAAAATTCAAAATGGCCGCCATTTTCCAAGATGGCCGCCAAGGTATATACAGAAATATCGATTTTTGCCCTAAATATGCAAAACCTTGTCTATTTCAATGGTTTATGTGTCAAAAATGCGTTTTGGCTATGTAGAATTCAATTTCGGACCATGAAATAGCTCTATGACTTCATTTTTCCTTTTAGTCACTTAAAGATTCAAGATGGCCGCCGCCATTTTCAAGATGCCCTGCATAGAAATACTAGGTTTTGTAATATATTTGCAAATACTTGTCCTATACCAATTATCTTTCTTTGAAATGATATTTTTGACCATGTACATTTCAAGTTTGGAGCAACTGAGTGACTCACCGGCTTCCTCAACTACTTGAAACTTCAAGATGGCAGCCATTTTGTCAAGATGGCCATTACAGATATATATGCATTTCGAAATAAAACGCCAAATACTTATCCAATATCAATGATTTTGTGTCAAAACTACTTTTGTAAAACTCAGGATTGGAACCATGAACTTGCTAAATAGCTTCCTTGTACGAGATAGCCTCTTAAAATCAAGATGGCTGCCATTTTTCAAGATGGCCGCCACATAAATATTGCATTTTCCAATAAAATTGCATATATTTGTCATGCATCAATGATCTCTGTGTCTAATTGCACTTTTCCGACTACGAAGAAATCAAATTTGGAACATTGTGATTACTCATTTGCGTCCTTGTACCCGTAAGCCACTTAACGTTCAAGAAGGTAGTCATGTTCAAATTGGCCACAATGGAATAAACAGAAATATTGCACTTCGCAATAAAATTGCAAAGACTTGATCTATTTCAATGGTCTGTGTGTCAATTAATTGAATATTATTTGACTACGTAGAATTCAATTCGGAGATATGGAATTGCTCAATTGCTTCCCTGCAACCGTTAGCCACTTAAACATTTATGATGACCGCCCTTTTCATGATGGCCACCAGAGAAATATTGCATTTTGCCAAACAATCGCAAATACCTCTCCTGTACCATTGGTCTTTGAGTCAAATACTACTTTTTGAACTGTAACATTCACATTTAGAACCATGCAATGACTTCATGGCTTCCTTGTACCAATTAACCATTTAAAAATGAAAGATAGACGTCATCGTTTAAGATAACTATAACAGAAATATAGCAATTTTGAAATAGAATGGTCAATACTTGTCCTCTGTCTTTAGTCTTTATATAAAATAATATTTCTTTTACTCTGTAAAATACAAATTTGGAACTATATAATCGCTTAATCTTATCCTTGTAAACGGTAGCCTATTAAAAGTAAAGATGGCCGCCACAGGAATAATGCATTTCTCAATAAAATCACAAATACTTGCCCTATTTCAACGACATTTGTGTCTAAGTATACTTCAATTTTGAACCATGGACTTACTCATATGTGTTTTTATACTGTAAGCCTCGTAAAAATCACTATTTGGCATCTTTTATGGTAAATGATATATGTTGTAAAGGCATAACCGCTGGCATTGATTCACTGAATTCAGATACATGAACATCTAATTATTATACATGTACTGTGACTTCTTACCATTATAGACAAAGATTGCAAATATAGATCCGGGACGATCCAAAAGTCTGTCTTACCAGAAGAAGAAAATCAAAAAAGCTCAAATTGCTAAATACATAACAACAAGCATGATGGCTACATTATGATTGCAATTAACATTCTCTTCATTCTCGCAATTTATTAGATTCATATTGTTTGGGATCCAGCCTGAATACTGACTTAGGGCCTGTGGTATATACATAATTATTGTATTTCGCAATAAAGTTGCAAAGACTTGTTCTTATTCAATGATTTTTTGTGTCAAATAATAGCTTTTGGCTACATTGTATGTACATGTATACATGAAATGTGGAACTATGAAATTACTCAATGACTTCTGTGTACCTGTTAGTTATTTACAGTTCAAGATGGCCGTCATCACTCAAAATGGCTGTCACAACAATATTGAATTTCTCAATATAAAACTTAAAGACCTGTCCTATTTCTATGATTTGGTTTCAAAGAATACCCTTAAGACTATTGACTATTTAAATTAAAAACAATGGAATTCATGATGGCATCCAAACATTATGGTATATTTGCTCTCATCGTATATATCATGCCACTGTTGGCTATACGCGCTGGTCAACAGTAATGGCTGTTACCCGGCCTCCATCTAATGCTTGACTTTGACAAACGTGTGTGTCTGATATCAGAGCAGAGGCAAAATTGATGTAATGATGACCTCAAATGGCTTTACTCTCTTATGTAAGGCATAGTGGGTAGACCGTGTCATAGCGACAGGTCCATATGTCACTACGATAGTATAGTACAGCCTTTCATAATCATATGGCAGAAATGATCTAGCAGGCAGGTGTCTGTGTGTTTCAAACAATTTTGGAATAAAACCTCATCAATCTAGTATAGTAGAGGAAATCAAGTGCAGATAATTAGAGCCTAAGCAAAACTGTCATGAAGCCTTTTCTACCATTTCAAAATATATCAAGAGCAGATAACTATTTTTCTGTGCATGAAAAGGTCTTGTCCATATACACATACATACCAACTATGAAAGCAATACCTCAAGGGACATAGAAGTTAAAGGCATTTTGCGAAACCTAAATGCAGATTTCGAAACCTAAACGCAGGCCCTAAGTTCAAGGTCAAGGTCACAGGAGTCTAAATTTTTCTGTGCATGGAAAGGTCTTGTCCATATACACACACATACCAACTATGGAAGCAATACCTCAAGGGACATAGAAGTTAAAAGGCTTTTTTCGAAACTTAAACGCAGATTTCGAAACCTAAACGCAGGCCCGAAGTTCAAGGTCAAGGTCACAGGGGTCTAAATTTTTCTGAGCATGGAAAGGTCTTGTCTACATACAAACACATACAGACTATGGAAGCAATACCTTAAGGGATATAGAAGTTAAAGGCATTTTTCAAAACCTAAACGCAGATTTCGAAACCTAAACACAGGCCATAAGTTCAAGGTCAAGGTCACAGGGGTCAACAATTTTCTGTGCATGGAAAGGTCTTGGCCATATACACACACATACCAACTATAAAAGCAATACCTCAAAGGACATAGAAGTTAAAGGCATTTTTCAAAACCTAAACGCAGATTTCGAAACCTAAACGCAGGCCCTAAGTTCAAGGTCAATGTCACAGGGGTCTAAATTTTTCTGTGCATGGAAAGGTCTTGTCCATATACACACGCATACCAACTATGGAAGCAATACCTCAAGGGACATAGAAGTTTAAAGGCTTTTTTCTAAACTTAAACACAGATTTCGAAACCTAAACGCAGGCCCTAAGTTCAAGGTCAAGGTCACAGGGGTCAAAAAATTCTGTCCATGGAAAGGTCTTGTCCATATACACACACATACCAACTATTGAAGCAATACCTCAAGGGACATAGAAGTTAAAGGCATTTTTCGAAACCTAAACACAGATTTCGAAACCTAAACGCAGGCCCTAAGTTTAAGGTCAAGGTCACAGGGGTCTAATTTTTTCTGTGCACGGAAAGGTCACGTCTATATACACACATATACCGACTATGGAAGCAATACCTTAATGGATATAGAAGTTAAAGGCATTTTTCAAAACCTAAACGCAGATTTCGAAACCTAAACGCATCCCCTAAGTTCAAGGTCAAGGTCACAGGGGTCTAAATTTTTCTGTGCATGGAAAGGTCTTGTCCATATACACACACATACAAACTATGGAAGCAATACCTCAAGGGACATAGAAGTTTAAAGGCATTTTTCGAAACCTAAACGCAGGCCCTAAGTTCAATATTGAGCACTGCTAACATATGGCGCAGACGAATGCAGCAGCAGTACCGACTCAGACCCTTCACAGGTACCCATTTTAACCCCTGGGTGGAGAGGAGCAATTCGCGGTACATGTCTTGCTTTACAACATTCCTGTACATCATCGCATTAGCAGTGCTCAATATTGTAGGCAAGATGGCTCAGTGATCAGGGGAGTAAATGTACAGTCGGCTGAGCGGTCATTCGGACTGAAAGTAGGCTTTTACTTGATATATATTTTTTTTTACGACAACAAAATTGTGTTCATTAAAATGGTAAGGTATCTAAAACAGGTGCGTGCTTAAAGAAAATTGAAAGTACAACAGAAAACCCGCGCAAGGGCTTTCTAATCTACTGTCACCTTGCTTTGAGCTGTAAACTGTCTTTTTACAGTCAGCAAGCCTTCTTTTCAGTGGTCATGTCTGTGTAAAATGAACTTCCGCCAAACAATAATAAAAAATAAGTGTTTGTGTAGTTCTCTGTGTGTGTACATCCGTATGTACCCGTAAATCTCCGCCGCAAACCGTAGTAGCCAGTACGAAATCGTATTTCACCGTAGCAAACCGTATTACTCCGTGTCTATCGAGTATTGTGCTACGTATTATTCCGTGAAAATCCGTAAAAGTCTGTGAGAAACCGTACCAATCCGTTCTGTTCCCCGACAATTAAAAGCTAATCCGCGAAACTCCCCGTAACTAAACCGTAGAAACCCTTTCTGGTCCGTTCTCATACCGTAGAAACGGATCTACCACAGTCCGCAGCATTTTCGTCCGTACCCATCCTTGACTATCATCCGTGAATGTGTGACCCAGGCATTAGCTCAACTCAACTCAACTCAACTCAATTTTATTGGCAATCGGCAACATAAAAACGCCATTGGCCATGTACAATAGATCAATTAACGTGAAATATGACCATGACATTTACATAAACACAACTCAACTTAACAACTCAATTTTACAAGTACAAAACATTCAACTGAAAATATTATAACTTGTATATACACTATTATAGTATATTATTGATATTATCAATCTGCAACTACATTATTTCGTATATTCATTGCAACCTTGATATATTTTGCTACGTTTAATTGAACTTTTTTGTTCTTTGAAGAAAGCAATTTTATGAACTTATTTAGAGAGGACCATGAAATATGTTTTAAAATTTCAACTCTTTCTTGTTTATATTTTTGACATATTAATAAAAAGTGATATTCTGATTCAATAGCATTTTGATTACAAAAGATACAGACTCTATTTCTACGATCAATATTAGTATATCTTCCAGCTTCTATAGCCAAGTTATGCGAGGAAATACGAAATCGTGTAAGATGCATGCGTAAAGAATTGTTAGTTATATTTTGTAGGTAAGATTCCATTTCAAATGATTCCTTGAACATTACATAGTATTTCAGTTTTGGTGAGTTTGTTATTGATGTTCGCCATTCCTGGATAAAATTGTCCCTTATTCTCCTCTGTATAGCAGGAAAGTAATTGGCAGTAGTATCCAAGTTATCCCAAATAAACGTGTAACCCAAACTATCCAATTTTCTTTTTATATGACTACCCCAACTCTTATTGTTTCCCATCAAAGTTATACAATGCTCTCTATAGATATTATAAACAGTACTCATATTATCACCATATTTCTTGATTTTCAACCAGTATTTTAACGATCTTTCTATGCATATAACAGAAAGCGGAAATCTACCTAATTCTCCCAGAACTGCATAATTTACAGACTGAGATCGTACACCAAGTATGATTTTACAAAATTTTATATGAAGTTTATCTATCTCCTTGAAATTGTATATACCCCAAACCTCAGATGCATACGTAATGATAGGAACAACCATCCTGTCAAAAAGTAGAAGTTTGGTACGTACATCTAATTCTATTTTCCGAAATAAATATAAAAGACTATACATCGCTTTCGTGGCCTGATCTTTTAATGCTTTAAAAGCATAGACTAGATTACCAGTTTTCATAAATTTTACACCCAAATAACAAAAATTATCAACAACTTCTATTTTCTCGTTGTTTATGAACCACTCAAAATTTAATGCTGATCGTCTTTTTTCAAAAACACAAATCTTTGTTTTCGCTACATTTATTTTAAGACCCCATTTAGTCGAATACAAATATAAACTATCAAGTTGTGCCTGCAGGCTATTTTTATATGTCGTGAAGACTGCGATATCATCTGCAAAAAGAAGTAAATATATAGAAAGCTGTGTGAGATCCTTTTCAGTCAATTTATTAAGATCTAGATTATCGCTTACATCGTTCACAAAAAGAATGAATAGGATAGGTGAGAGTGGCTCCCCTTGTTTCAATCCAACCGTTATATTGAACAGAGCGGATAAATCTTCATAATCAGACACTTTCACGCATGCTGACACATCTTTGTAAATAGATTTAAGCATACTTAAAAATGTACAGCTAATACCTGTTTGCACAAGTTTAATCCAAAGAGCGTCTCTTATGATTGTATCAAAACATTTTTCATAATCAATAAAAGCACAATACAATTTACTGTTACTAGACAGTATTTTTTGGATAATACAATGTAATATAAAAACACAATCAACAGTACCCCTATTATCTCTGAAACCGAATTGCGAACAGTTCAGTAACTGCTCATTTTCACACCATTTATTCAATCTATTTCTAAGACACAAAGAGAAAATTAGAGCGCTTATCAAGGCAATACCTCTGTAATTATTTGGATTTTCCTTATCACCCTTCTTGAACAAAGGTATAATAATACCAGTCGTCCAAGATGAAGGATAATTTCCACTATTAAATATTTTATTGAAAATAGGTACTAGAAATGGTGATATAAAATCTCTTGCATCAATAAAGAAATCGGCAGCAATGTTGTCGATACCAGGGCTGTTATTCCTCTTTAAGGATGCAATAGTTTTGTTAATTTCGTCACAATCAAACAATTTATCAAGCTGTTCAATGTTTATATCTGTATCAGGTAATGGTAACGTTTCATCATATATACTGTGCATCAACTCCATTAGATAATTTGGCAAAGTGATTCTTAAAGGTTTCAGAATCTATTAAATTTTCTTTGTTTTTATTATTTTTATACTTATTTATAAATTTCCAAAATTTACTAGGATTTTTCATACTCATGTCACTTAATTTTATTTTTTCTTTTCTAAAATAATTATTTTTATTTCTTCTTTTTACATAAACGTAATTATTCCTACTTTCCATAAACTTACGTAAATTAAAGTTACATTTATTACCCTTATACAGTCTTTTACACTTATAAAATTCCGATTTAGCTTGCCTGCATTCATCATTGAACCAGGGAACCTTCTGCTCTTTTTTATTACAATTTCTCTTCCCGTATGTTTTCTTACCAAAGTTTTCTTTCGTTATATCATAAATTGTATCCGATAACTTTTGAATAATCTGATCTATATTACAATCTTCAATTTCTAACATGTTAACAATATCAACAAACTGCTCTCGTTTATCCTTTAAATATTGATTAAAGGATTCTGCCTTGTTCCTATCCCAAACTATTTTCTCCTTAAGAGGCGTTCCTTCTATATTTTCACTTCTCGAATTATTGGAATATTCAAAACTATACGTAATAGGACAGTGATCCGAGTATTCATTCAAATCTAAAATTTCAAAGCGTTTTAACATATTAAAATTATTAACATTTGTTATCAAGTAGTCCACAACACTTGAACCCACATTTTTTCTATAAGTAACGTAACAAGTATTCTCGCCCTCTGCGAGCCTACCATTTACTATATGCAAATTATGCTGTTTACATAAACATAATAGTTTTCTTCCGAAGTTATTAACAATTTGGTCGTCTGACCGTCTTCCAGGTAACTGTATATCATCTGTTAAAGGTAAATCCACAAACCTATCTAGACCAATATCTTCAATATAATCAGGTTCTAAACCAACTCTACTATTCATATCACCTGTAATAAAAACATACCCTCTATCGCTAAAATTTAAAACATCATCTGAGATTTTATCGAAGAAATCATATTCGAACAATTCAGAGCTTTCATTTTTAGCTCACCTGAGCCAAAGGCTCAAGGTGAGCTATTGGGATGGCCCTGTGTCCGGCGTCCGTCGTCGTCGTTAACAATTGCTTCAAATGACATCTCCTCCTATACCGCTGAACAGATTTCAACCAAACTTTACAGAAATGTTCCTTGGGTCAAGCTCTTTCAAATTTGTTCAAAGAATTAAAAACAATGCAGAACTCTGGTTGCCATGGCAACCAAAGTGAAAAAATAATGAAATCTTAAAAAATCTTCTTGTCAAAAACCAGAGTCTTCTTCTCAGACACTAATATGGCCAGATCTTTGAAATTTGGTATGGTGACACATCTGAATATCATTTAAGTATTTTGTTCAAATGGTTCCAGTTTGTTGCATATCTAGGTCATACGAGCTAAAAATAGATTTTTTCTATAAAAATAAAAAAAATCTTCTGGTCAAAAACTACAAGGGCCAGAGCTTAGATATTCGGCTCATAGCATCACCTACGGGTCCATTATCAAGTTTGTTCAAATTATGCCCCGCCCCCGGGGGTCACCTTTTTACAATGAGTTATACAGTGAAATTTTCAAACGTCTTCTCCTCTGAAAGTATTATGGCCAGAGCTTTAATACTTGGCATGGTGACACTTCGAGATGTCCTTTACCTATTTTGTTCAAATGGTTCCGGTCGGTTGCATATCTAGGTCACAAAAGCTTAAAATAGATTTTTTTCAATGAAAACTTACAAAAATCTTCTTATCTAAAACCCTAGTACCCTGATCTTAGATATTTGGCACATAGCATCATCTACAGGTCCTCTATCAAGATTGTTCAAATTATGCCCATCGGGTAAAAAATGACCCTGTCCTGGACATAAATCTTTTTCTCCATTTTGTCAGTTATTCTCAGGTGAGCGAATATGCCCCATGGGGCTCTTGTTATAAACACTAGATCCTTCCGGTGGAATGTAAGTCACACAGAAATATATATATTTATCATAACTAAAATGCTGTTTCTTTAGTTTAAACCAAATTATACCATTGTAATTTATCTGCACGAGCTCTACTTTATCGGATAAACAGTGTTTAAAATACACGCTTACACCGCCACTATCACGTTTCGCCCTACGATTACATTTCGGTCGCGGACAAACGAAAACATCAAAACCGTTAATATCAACGATTTGTGTCCTATTAGTCCACGTTTCAGTCTTAGCAAAGCATGCGATATATGTGTACACAATCATGACATCACATAACCGTAGTTAGCACATGGCTTGGAGCTCTCGGCCAATCAGATGCCTCAAAAACCTGTGAATATATCGTTTATTTCAACAAACTATGGAATAACTAAAAAACTGTTCACTTATTCCTCGCTTCCGTCATCTCAAGGCAATTTGACGTCATAATTCTAAAAACAGCTGAGGTCAGAGGTGAACTGCACACGCTTCATGACGTTATATTATGTACAGTGAGACCTAGACTTTAAAGACAATAACTAATGAATTGTGCTTACATATAGAGCTTCAATAAGCGTTATTTATGTTGGTGTTGAAGCATGCTTAATGTCTCAAACTTATCATTTGAAATAACCTTTCAATTTTAGTAAAATATTACAAACAAAATGACTTTTTCGTCTAAAGCAGAAATCAGAAAACGAATGGTTTTCTTGTTTTCCTCGAGCCCAAGCCAGTGCTAAATAGGTTAGACCATGGTTGCGCGCGAATAAACGACATAATTCTCGGGGGCTACGCCCCTCGAACTATATCGTTTATTCGCTTGCAACCATGGTCTAATCTATACTTATATGACGTCATAATGATGACGCTATCAAATTCAAATTCAAATTCTTTATTTCGCTCAGTACATGTTTTCACATGAATACATGAGGTTAATTGAAAGTGTAATACAAACTGAACAGGTAATGAAAGAGAACTTTAACAATTAAGTATTTTAAAGATATTAGCTACAGGCTCAGGTGGGATCGGAATGTAGAAATATCCCACGGTCGTATGTAGAAATAGGTTGAAATACAGTAACACATCTGAAAACCGGACACAAACACCAACGGTTCCCCGACAGGCTGACGCACAGAGCAGCACGATAGTATTACAGAAAGCTCATATAAGAGCTCTCTGCAACACCATCATAAATCACAACGCAATAGTTAGTCATTAATTCCCTGTTTCAACCCACAGAGGTGTCCAGATTTCAGACGTGTAACTGTCATATATCAATATATGTTCGAGTTCCAAATAAGACAAGACGACAGACCACAGCTCACCAACACAGCAGACCCTGATTGCCTCAGCACCTGCTGCAGTTATATTGAGAACCATATTTTTTAACACATTTAACCCTAGCGACGAATATAGATATACTTGTGATTTACAAACAGTGTACCTGTGAGGACCACACTTGGCCCATGCAAACAGTGTGGACTCTGATCAGAGGGCTCCTGTATGAGCACTCTGATCAGGACCTACACCGTTTGTCATTTTACAATATTTACATTCACCCTGTAAAGTCTTTATGTAATCCTATTAAAAATATGCGGTACATCTGCCGATGAACCTACACTTCGAATCTGGTTTTAGCCAGTTCGGATTTCGCCCGCCCGCCCGACTACATCGGGCACTTAACACTAAGCTCCCATTGGTCGACGGTCATATGACACTAGCGGAGTGATACAGACCCATAGGTCGTTGCCATCGCGTTGCTATGTGTGTAAATGGGTAAAGAAAACAACCGCGACCTGTAATTTTAGAATGTGCTTTGGCAATAGATATTCAAGTTGCACTGTTATTTGTTTGCCTTGTAAGTCTTTTCCATTCACAGAGAGAAAGTTTACTGGAAAAAATCCTGAATTTTTAATACAGTTAGAGTACATGTAGTTGGGACTACTTTCTCACCATATTTAGAATCTGGAATGGCTATTACATCGATATTACATCTATCAAACCTCTTTGACCGGTATATGATAAATTCTTATACAGAAAAACAAATCTGGCAAATAAACACATTAAATTGACAAGACAGAAAATATAAATATAAATATAAGGAATAAACAACATCTCTTTGCCGCTCATGACGGTATGACTACATTAGCTTCGGGGGTAAATTTAACGAAAACGCCCTTCGGGCGTTTACGCAATTTACCCCCTGCGAAGCTAATGTAGTCATACCGTCATGAACGTGAAAAATATGTTGTTTATTCCTATAATATATTTTAAAAATCAACCCTAAATATTCAAAAATGGACTAGACTTAATTGGTAATTGGAAAGTATCCATTGTCACTGCAGTCTTCAGTTATAAGCAGCTCAGAACGTATGAATGTCGGTACTAAGATAATCAAAAATAGCAAATTGTTTTAATATCATAAACAAGAACTGTGAATATTAACCAGCTAATAAGATTTAGCTATAATACAAAAGAAAGCAACTCTTGAACACTATATAGATCTACACCATGTAAAACACACGCACTGACACCCTGCTGGCGGTTCTATCCCAAGAACGTGTCTTCAAAGCTTATGCGATCCCGCCTTGAACCAAAACCGCCAGCCAGATGCAAGTTACGGATAAGGGGCAAATCTAAAGAATCTGCCAGACAATTCCATGCTAGCTGATCAGGATTTAGACCATCGCCGTATGGACTACAAGAAGATCAGAAATCTAATACTAGTAAACCGTAACAAATATTATGTACAATAACGCATTTATGTTAAGTCAAAATTCAATATTCCGAACTCGCTTAAGTCGAGTAGATCTATATCTGTATTTCAAAGCCCACAAGTTGCTAAACACGTTTGAACCTTGAAACACGGACATGTTCGACCTAAACAATCTAGAAATAATGAAATCCAGAAACGCAAGAAAATTCGGTTTAAGCGAGTTTGGGATATCAAAATCCGTCTGTAGATCTAGTAGATCTAGATATACACCACACATTTTACACAACATCGGATAGATCTACTCCATAAATAGATCTACAGATATATAAAAAGTTAAATAGATCTAGAATTTCCAGAAAACCCCTCACATCTGTGTTCACACTGAACATGTTCAAGTTAGTAAAGAGTTAGTAAAACAGATCCGACACTGAGCTTCGTCAGGATTCAAAACAAGATAGAAATGCAAAACGCACATAAAAGCCCTGCTTTAACCCTATACCCCATAAAAACGCCATACTCCTGCACTGAAGAAAACAGTTCCAAATTATACAGGCATTAATATGCACCATAAGAAATACTTTCTATATCTTAGCAGATGACAGCTTAAAGCAGACTGAAAGTAAAGCAGAAGAATGTGCCCTGCTTTCAACCCACTTCAAGTGGGCAACTATTTTAAATACTATTAAATCCGGCTATGAGGTAATGGGTTAAATATGTACTTTTTGTGAAGAGGCGAAAAAGGTTCATTGACAGCAGATTAATTACAGATTAAAGAAACATAGAGCTAGATCCATGTAGTTTTAAATACTGACGCCGTGAGAGATTTACACATGAGCAAAAACAAATATCCAACATATATAATATATATACATATCTGCACCCCCCCCCCCCCCCCCCCCCACACACACACACACTGAAAATAGCAAAATTGAAATCTATCTAGATCTAGATCTAGAATGATCATGAAAATTAATTAAATAAACAAATTACACACTAGATCTATCTAGAAGTTCAAACGTCGGTTTCCCCTTTTTCTATCTTTACTTTAACTCGATAGGAACCAGACTAAGCATTGCACGTGATGAGTACTTAACATCATGACATCACATAATATCATTATATGACGTCATAACGATGACGCATCAGAAATTTCCCACGGTCCTTATGAAAATACAGTAACACATTCGAAAACCGGACACAAACACAGCCGGTCTCCGACAGGCGGTCGCCCAATGGAGCACTCTCCGCAACACCACCGCAACCCACAAGGCAACCATTCGTCGTTAGATACCTCTTTCAACATACACAAGTGCCCGAGTTTCGGATGTATAACTGTAATATCGATCAAACATAATTAGACCCGTCAGAGCCCCAAATAAAAGAAGACGACAGACCTCGTTTTATGCAAAATAGCTCACAACGACACCCACTGAGTGTCTCAGTTCCTGTTGTTGTATTATTGAGCAGCATATATATTTTCGAAAGATTGATTGCCGCAGTCTTCTTGTATAGGCAGCACAGCCCTAGGATAGATCTCATACAAAACAACAAGTTATTTAAATCTCAGAGAAATGAATAAGAACAGTGAATAAAAACCAGCAAATAAGATCAGCTATAAAACCGACGAGAACAACTCAAAACACTATATACATTGTATATACATTAGAAACACACGCATTGGCACCTTGCTGACGGTTTTGGTTCCAGAACGTGTATCCCGACTCGAACCAAAACTGCCAACCAGATGCTGGTTAAAGAGGGGTAATTCCCAAGAATCAGCCTGGCAAATCCATGCTACAGGGATGCCATTTCTCCGGATTTTTCTTAAATACATGTATTAGAATTTTTTTCCTCCAGTTTATAGTAGCTTAAAGCAAGCTGAAAGTAAAGCAGAATGCGCCTTTAGGCGCATTCTGCTTTACTTACAGCCTGCTTTAAGTAGTCGCATGTAAACAAAAGTAGAAATAGGATATGGGGTAAAGGTACGATTTGTAAAACGCACTTGAAAAATGCAAATTTGGAAATCTTAGGATTTTTCATGTCAACTTATGGCAGCCCTGATGCTAGCTCACCAGGATTCACGCAATCACCGTAAGGACTACAAAAAGTTCATACTAGTAGACCGTACATTATATACATATAAATCTAGAACATTAGAGCTAGAGCAAGGTGAAAAGGTCACAAATTATTTTTGTAATTTAGAAAAATATCATAATTCATGTAAAAGTATTCCGTTTATAGACAAAAATGGTTCGTTAATATTTGACCAAGAAGAAATTTTACAAGAAACTAGTAATTTTTATGAAACTTTATACAGCGAACAAAATACAAACAAAAAGTATGACTTAGATAGGGAATTAGATGGCTGTAACGTAAATAAGTTGAATGCTGATCAGAGTAACTGTTTGGAAGGTCTCTTAACCTTTGAAGAAGTGTCAAATACTTTAAAAAATATGAAGAATGATAAAAGCCCTGGAAGTGATGGCTTTACATCAAATTTCTTTAAAGTTTTTTGGAATAAACTTGGACATTTCGTTGTAAAAGCCCTAAACCATGCGTTCTTGGCTGATTCCTTTTCTAAAAATATAAAATTAGGAACAATTACATGTTTTCCCAAGGACAATAAACCAAAGCAATTTTTGAAAAATTGGAGACCAATAACATTGTTAAATGTATTTTATAAATTAGCATCTGGTAGTATAGCAAATAGAATTAAAACTGTTTTAAATACGCTAGTGTCTCATGATCAGACTGGATTTGTTAAAGGTAGATACATTGGTGAAAATACTAGATTACTGTATGATATTATGAAATACTGTGAAGATAACAATATACCAGGTTTATTAATGCTAATAGATTTTGAGAAAGCTTTTGACTCCGTGTCATTTGACTTTATTGACAAAACTGTGTCATTCTTTAACTTTGGCGATATGTTCAAAAAGTGGATTAGATTATTTCTGTATAATACTGAGGTTTGTGTACAACTTAATGGGTTTCTATCAAATTTTTTTCAAGTTAAGCGAGGCTGCAGACAAGGGGACCCAATATCATCTTACATTTTTATACTGTGTGCTGAAATTCTAGCAATAAGAATAAAAAATTGTAAAAATATCACTGGAATAAAAATCAAGGGGGAAGAATATATTATATCTCACTTTGCAGATGACACCTTATTTTTAGATGGCTCTGACAAGTCTTTACATAATGTTCTAGAAGTTATCAATAATTTTTCAGCTATATCCGGTTTATATGTCAATTTTGACAAAACAAAGGTCATTTGGATTGGTTCTCTTAAGTACAGTACAAGGTCAATAAAAACGAAATGGAAACTATCTTGGGGTGATAGTCAGTTTAAAGTTCTAGGGATTCATTTTGATGTCTATTTAAATGTGATCTGCGAGATAAATTTTGAAGAAAAGATAAAGAGTATACAAAAATGCATTTCATATTGGAAAAGGCGGAAACTGACTCCGATCGGCAAAATAACTTGTTAAAGCTTTACTTTTACCTATACTTACACATTTGTTTATAGGCTTGCCAACGCCAACAATGAACTTCGTGAAAAATCTTACTAATATATTTTATGAATTTATATGGAACGGTAAAGCAAAAATAAAACGAAACGTTCTAATAAAAGATTATTCAGAAGGAGGGTTAAAAATGATCGATATTGAAAGCTACATAAGAAGTTTAAAAATTAAATGGTTTAAGAATTTCATAATTCACAATGATAGTAAATGTTATAATCTATTGCAAAACCTGATAAACATGACAAAGCTACTGAATTCCGGAAGTATGTTCTGCAAATTGATATTAAATAAGTTAAAGAATAAATTTTGGGTCGATGTCTTAGAAGCATATATGCTTTATATTAAAAAGAGTAGTGTTGGAGATATACAAGACATATATAATATGCCATTATTCTATAATGATAATTTTCTCATAAATAAAAAAGCTGTATATATACCAACACTTTACGATAGAGGGATACGATATGTAAAGGACATTCTAGATAAAGATGGTAATTTTGTAGATTTAAAATACTTAGAAGAAGTGAGTGGAAAAAAGATTAATTTCCTTCAGTATTATGGCTTAATAAATTCAGTTAAGTCTTTTATGACTAGATCAGGATTTACTCCGAAAAAAGATTCACTTTTAGAATTTCAATACCCAACCATTAATTGTTATATGTACCCCATTTTAACCGGAAAATGTGATAATAAATTTGTATATAATGTACTTGCTAATAACGATGATACCCCTACTAGTCAATCCAAATGGGTGTCAATATACAAAAATAGTCTTATAAAATGGAAGAATATGTATAGCTATGTATTTAAATGTACTAAAGATACTTATTTGCAATCGTTACAAACTAGAATTATACATAGAATATTACCTACTAATACATTATTATTTAAAATGTAAATCAAAGATACTAATTTATGCACTTTCTGTCATAATCATGAAGAAACTATTGTTCATTTGTTTTGGGAATGTTGTAAAGTGAAACCAATAATAACACATATTTCAGATAGATTAGTAAAATATAACCCACACCTCAAAATAAATAGTTTATATGTACTTTTGGGAACCGATCAAAATGACTTCAAACTTGACATTTTGTTTTTAGAAATAAAACGATATATATTTTTATGTAAAACAAAGAAAATCGTTCCGTCAATAACCGGGTTAAATAACTCATTGAAACTAGCATGGGATATAAAACAAGCATGTAGTAATACAGAAAATATAGCTTCTACATGGGCAATTGTACAATATCTTATATTAAACTACATTTAGACATAAAACGTACTGTAATAAAAATAACCTAGCAAAAATGCATGTTTCTTTCTGAATTTTTTTTTTATTCCATTTTCAATTTTTTCAATAAAAATGTATGTTTTCATATTTACATTCGATAGAAAAATTGTATGTTAGAAATATTATTTAGTTTTTGACGATTCTTCATGAAAATTGCGTTGTATTGGTATTTTCTACTTATACTACATGTAAAAATATGTATGGATTTAATATATGTGAATAAAATTATTGGAAAAAAAAAATAAATGAAAGAATTATACTAAACAAAGTAAAAAAAAATTCCCACCGTATCTGTTGGTGGACCACCTGTAGATAAGATTTAAAGCTCTGTATATGATGGTTGACTGCCTCTAGATAACCTTTTAGCACTGTACCATTTGGTGGACCGCCTCTAGATAACGTTTAAAGTACTGTATATATTGATGGCCCGCCTCTGGATAACTTTTTAAGCACTATATCCGTTGGTGAACCGCCTCTAGATAACCTTTTTAACACTGTATCCTTAGGCGGACCGCCTTTAGATAACGTTTTAGCCCTGTATAAATATGTTAGTTGGACGCCTCTAGAAAGGGTTTCTAGCACTGTATCCGTTGATTGACCACCTCAAGATATTGTTTATAGCAGTGTATCCGTTGGTGAACAGTCTGTTGATACCTTTTCTAGCAGTGTATCCATTAATGGACCGCATCTATATAATGTTTCTTGTACTGTATTCGTTGGTGGACCGCCTCTATATAACCTATATAGCACTGTATCTGTTTGTGGACCGCCTCTACAAAAGGTTTGTAGCACTGTTCCCGTTGGTGGCCCGAATCTAGAAAAGGGATTTAGCACTGTATCCGTGGGTTTCCCTCCTCTAGATAATGTTTGTCGTACTGTATCCGTTGGTGTACCGCCAGTATATGCCGTTTCCAGCACTGTACCCGTTGGTGGACTGCCTCTAGATAACTATTATAGCACTGTATCCGTTGATGGACCGCCTCTACAAAAGGGTTGTAGCACTGTATCGGTCGGTTGGCCGCCTCTAGAAAAGTTTTTTATCACTGTATCCGTATATTATCCATTTCCATGATCCATGATTGCTACGTAATTCTCCGAATCTTATTTCTTACAGTTATTAACTGTATTTAAGTCTTTGTCGGAATTTTTGTTATTTCATAATTTAAGACAATATTTTCCTCGAAAATATAATAAATGTATGCTAGAAAACATCCTCACTATACCAAGTTGAACATTTTACCATCATTTAAAGTAAAACTAGGTTTTTAAAGAAGCTTTAAATGTAATGAATTAACTAGTTTTTAAGGTATTTGATATATTAAAGGGGAGATAATTCAGTAAAAAGTAAGAAAAACACTCGTTTCGATCGATTCTTGGGATAGATATTATGTCTTCATAAAACAACGGTGATATCAATAAAGAACAGCTAGTTTGCGACTAAAACAAGTCATCATTACATTATCTATCAGAATTTAATTTTCACAAAGGGGAGGTAATTTCAATTTGCTCTGACAAGGTAAAGCACCAACGTACAAAGTGCAGAAAAACAGAATGTACTCGGAAGACCATGAGGTTTCAGAAAAGTATGTTGTACAGAAGTCCCCACATGGGGGAGGGGGGTGTTCAGTAGCTCGAAGTCCAAAACTGTCAGTCAGAATGTAAACAATGGAACTTATTTTTTTGCTTTCGAATGTACACAGCTTCAGTATTTCGGGCATCGCTGTTCCTTATAGGGTACGCACTGTTCGTGTTATCAACCCCTAACATGGGTTAAACATACATGCGTACAAACAAAATCTTCATTTAGTGATAACAACGGATTATCCAGCAATCCCAACATGATTTTCATCTCCATGTATAAGTGTTTCTGTATTTGTATTTGTATAAAGAGGCTATGTAATATGTAATACAGACTTTCAGGTTCAGAATTTGCAAACAAAGTTTTAAAAAATCCACAATATGCGAACTCCATTTACTATAGGCATACAGTTTCTGTATGCATAGTCGTAAGAGCTTTGAAATTCTAGTGTACAATTTAAAAAAAATCAAATTTTGCGAGCAGGAATACAGATACTGTATGCCTAATCGACCGAAAGTAATATAGAGGATAGTTGTTTGTTTCAGTGTAGGGTGGGGTTTTCTTTCATAGAAGCGACGAAAAACATTAATTCGTACAGTCTATAAACGATATGTAACGCCCATTCTCACAGATGCTAAAGCGGTAAGGCCTGCCTTCCTCGTCGGGATACAAGACATCGGCTTTATCTGTGCAGTTTGGCATCAAACCTCCGTGCTGTTTTGGTATCTGGTCCCTCGTGACGCATGCATTGAGATCGGGACTAAAGAAGTGTGTCGATTCTGCCGAATGACATATGCTCTCTTCGACGAACCTTTCCTTGTAACACGATATGAAATATGGTGTCCAGGGTTTGTCATCATTCACATTATGTCCTGTTGGCTTTCCTGAACATCGAGGATATCGCACAGAGCAGGGTATGCAGTGGCTAGACCAAAACTGAATATGTTGGTAATCACCTGAAAGTAAACATCACACATATCAAAAGGTTAGGTGTTAAATGATGCATTATAAACATACATAGGAATATTCTGCATTAATTTGGGTATGCTGAAACGACTTGCAACCAGATGGTGCTTTTGCAAAAATAAAAGAAAATACTCAAACGGAACCAAAAGGGTAGCATTATCGTGCATCTGGCATTGGAAAAATATGACCAGTCTAAAACCACCCTCTAGAAGAGTCTTCAAATCTGAGATTTTTAGATATTTTCCATCGTTTTATCCATAGCGTCGAAAGACGCTATAGAATCTGATCAGGGGCTCAGACATAAACCCGAGCCGAATTGTGCAGTTGTATGTACTTTCCATCGCTACACACTGAAATACGTTAAATCGATCCGAGATATATGAATATACAGTGGCCCAGTGGTCTAAGCGGTTTCTTTATTTTGCCTTTTGTCCGCCCATGCCGGGCCCCGGTTTCGAATCCCACCAGAGCTCAATATATTTTTTTATTGAAATACATTTTTTAAACAGAATTCCTTATCCTTACCTAATTCTTTACCGTTTATATAAAAGTTTGACACATATTTACAAATTACTATTTTAATGCTAAATCTGGTTGCGAGTAACGTACTGTAGTTCATTCTCCACGTTTTTCTGAAAACAATTCGAAATAATATTTCTTTGAAACGGTCGACTTGATTTGTATTGTTCGTACAGTGGAGAAAACGTTATTCTTTCCCGTTTAAACGCAAACGTACGCAAACGCAAAACACTAAAACGTAGAAAATGACAACCTTTTGACAATTCTGATAATTCATGTTTATCTTGGTGGCAAACAGTTTGGAGCCTGATCAGACGCCGGGTTATCCGACGTCTGATCTGGCTCCAAACTGTTTGCACTGCAAATAATAGTTTTAGCGTAAACGCGTTTATTGGGAAAGAATAACGTTTTCTCCAATGTACGATACCCGATTATACCGGTATGTCATCGTGGCCTAATGAATGTCATAGAGATGTGTGATTTGATTTGGATACATATGCCTAACATAGTGTGTTTGTGAAACACAACTGCCCCCAGTCAGCAGCATTTTCGGTAATGTATAAGTAGGTAAAACAACTAGATCAATGTCACAATGTAATAGCAATGATATGATTTGAGAGGTATCGACACAAGGACGATACATGTATTCCAAGTATTGATAGTCCTGTGTCAATTCTTTTAAATTTAGAAATTGTGTTCTCACTATATCACTTCCGATTCACACATTAATAGCGATCACGCTCGCGACCCAGTTTCGGGGGGGGGGGGGGGGGGGGTCATTATCAAGTTAATTTCACTTGTTTTTTACCTGTATGTACGTTGAATCGATTTTCGGTGACCAAAACAACGCCCACGTTTCCGGCGGATCTAATTGCTACATTATTTTTCAAGACTGGTTAAAAGAGTTTGAGTTATTGTCTTCAGAAAGAGCAGACAGTCTATAGTCTAATTCGCGAGGGTACAAAACAACGCTTCCGGTTTACGCACATTTCACACACTGTCAAACATATACTTCTCATAACAAAATCACAGTCCAATCGATACACCGTCTACAAATTTCTATTCACTCACGGACCGGTCTAAAACACGGTTTGCGAATTGGAAAGAATACTGATTTATCTGTGATTTACCTGTGACGTCTGGTCGAGTATAAGCCTACGCTTGTGATGACCATTTCACAACCGTCTTTTCTTCATTAGTTTTGTCCTTGTGAGACATGCGCAGGTTAAAACTCATATAAAAATGTGTTGGACTTATGCTTCCAGGCAGTAGATCTATTTAGGTTACTTTTGAAGGTATTTACAGACTTGCTATTTACACATTCCAATGGCAGACTGTTCCATGGGTTAATACACCGTGCAGTGTAACAGTTCATAGAGCTTTTATATTTATGGTGGCTCTTCACTAATTTCAAGTTATGACCTCTGATATTAGAGTTGGATCTAAGATTCAACGTCTTCAAGTGTACATCATCATATTCCCCTAGTATCTTGAATAACTGAACCATATCCGCCCGTTCACGCCTATATATTAAGGTTGGTAATCCCAGTTTTAAGAGTCTTTCTTCGTATGATAAGTGTTGGATGTCTTTCACTAGTCTAGTTGCACGTCTCTGAACCTGTTCTATGGCAATTATGTCCTTTTTTAACCTTTTTTAATATAGAATACCGTACGGCTTCGTTTTTAAAAGGAATACAGAATTAAATGTTATTTCTATTTAAATAAAAAAAAGTCTCAGTGTAATTAAAACAAACGAGTTTCACGGTCATGCTAAATGCTAGCAAACTACCGTGTACATAAACGGGGGCCTATACGAATGAACGGGTAAAAAAAACTTTTCTGGTCGTTTCGGCCATGAGTCGTTTCGACCTGAAGGTCGATTCGGCCCTTGGCCGTTTCGGCTTGGGACGTTTTCGGCAACTTTTAAATATTCCATATTTGCTAGCCGTTGTTGAGAGAGGACGTGTTCTGAGCCAGCTCTCAACTTTGTTGATTTTAGTAGTTTTATCTAGAAATTTTTAAAGAAGTTTGAAGCTGTTTGAACTAACAATATTTTAATCTGTAAATACATTGTGCAAATTCTGTGGAAGAGGAAAGGAGGAGGAGAAGAAAGAAGATATTCGCCGAACTCACGGTTTGAAAGCGCGCGAACTCTATACAATAGGCGGCAGCCATCTTGAATTTTACAACGAACTCTATCTTTTAAATGGTTTTAGAGGACCTTTATGACATTTTATCTACTTTAATTGGTTTTATATACTAAGTTTTACTTGTTGAAAAAGCTGAGCTTTAATAATTTGAACTGTAAATAACTTTGCCTTATCGTCGACACCTTCGTTGCTATTCCTTAATCCAGTGCTGCAGGAGATGAACTATTGACTGTATTTTTAATGTTTTAAAGCCCACGAGTGGAATCTCAGCATATACGCTTCTAGTTTTACTAGGCACGAATGAATATTTGGTGCCCATATAGTATAACATGTAATTTATTGAAAAGCCCAATATCGTCAAAGGCGCCATAGGTGCTCGAACCAAAAAAGTAGCTATAGCATAATATTTTGCTGTGCCATTTTATCATCCTCTCTACTGAAGTCTTATATTGACATTTATATCGACATTTAAACAACTGAAAAGTGTGTTGCCCTATAGATGAACATTCCGCTCGTACTAGTGTAGTACTGTATACCAATGAACTGTCTGTTATAGCTGTACTGTGTATATGAATCCAAGCCAAATGTGCTTATGCTGAATTGAGTGAAACTCATCAAATTTGTCTGACTCTTACGTTAAAATCATATGAAAAGTTTTGCTTATGAACATTGAAGTCTTTAATTTGAAAACGGTGCTACCGTGAAATATAACTCATTGTGCCATATAGTGCTGTGAACTGTATAAACTCTTACATAAATTCAGACACAAGTCGTGTCATATAGACTTTTGGCGATATATTGAAATTACGTATTTCCCTCAAAACCTTTGGCTAAGGTAGAGCACCTTAAAAAACAACTAGGTCACTACTAAGACTACCCACTCGTTGCTAACAATAAACCCTGTGTCCTGAAGTGTCGCTCTCACTTAGGCATAAACATGACAGACTCTCAGGCCGTAAAGTTCAGCAGACCGCAGAGGAAGAAAGCACCAAGAATCACATACACCCCATCAAGGCAACACCCAATGACGGTATCAAACACAGTACCATACCAGCTAGATGTTAACAGGGCAATGCAGAAGAAAATGGATGGAGCAAGCGTCCCACAAGGTGAAGTACATGTAGCCGATAAGAGTGGAACCTTCATAATCAGTAACCTTACAACAGCAGCATTTGAATTACTCAAAGCCAGTTTTCATGAATTTTACTTAAACTCAGATGATAAGCAAGTCACAGTTCACAAAAAGAAAAGTAATGGTAAAGGAACAAAGATAAACCAGGACCTAATAGTAGAGGAAGCCATCTCGATAAAATGGAGCACTAGCCGTCGCCTTCTATTTAGAGTAAACTTTTTCAACACAAACAATAAAATAGATATAAATGGTTCTATGTACAAGCTGTGCGTAGAACAGGATCTCCCACACATCCTAGAGGCTATCCAAAACAAAGAGCTTGTTGACAGTTTAAACATAAAAATCAGAAGTGCATGTTCAAAAATTTTAAAGATAGATAAAGACCCTGATACAGATTATCAAGGTTCATCACAGGAATGTAACACCCCACAGATGGCCATAAAAGATCCACAGACAAAGCGGCTGAAACTGCCCCAGATCACTGCTACCCGGCATGCAGATCCCACAGTAATTAGATCAACAGAGGTAGATGAAACCGACCCCACAGACCAAGCAGAAAGCGAACTAACAGAAGAGGGGGGAACAGATCTATTATGTTTTACCTGCATGCAGGATATTGGGGATATGGCGAGTAGCGTATGCCTATCATGTGACAGATGGTTCCACAAAACTTGCATCAAAAACCCTGAAATGGACGACGAGTTCACATGTAATTCTTGTTTTATGCTTAACCAATCAACTGGTATTCTTAATTCATTACCCAATAGCAGTCAAACCTATGATAGTCCAGGACATACTACTCCTGTAATAAACAGACTACCATTATCAAATTTACCCCCAAACAGGACAGAGAAAAACTCACCAGTTAAACAAGCAACAGATGAATTCACCTAGTGTGATAAACAACCTTTACCAGATAGGACAGTGAAACAACCTGCAACCGGCAATGGACAACAGACTGCTCATGTGCAACACGGAAATCCAGACGCCATAATGATTCCTCCATCTCGGAGTGAGCAGCCTATACCCAAGCCAGACAATAATCAAGTAAAACATAAGAAGAAACCTGCCAGTAAATCCATGGTTGAAGCTCAATTAGCTGACAGCAGAGCCAAAATCCAAATGCTTGAAGATGAGAACAAAGACTTCCTAAATACAATTAATCTACTGCGTAAAGGACATAGAAATGAACCTGAGCAGCCAATGCCAAGCCACGAATATTCACAGCAGCACCCAGGTATAGACACCTGTGGTTATCCAGCAATAGGAAATTTAAGTAACTCTAACGTACAGTATATCATAAATACACAAAAAGACATTCTTAATCGTCTCCATTTAAATGAGATACGAATGCAGAACTACTTCGAAAACCAAAACCTACGTATGCAGATCCAGTCACTAGAGCTGCAGAAAGAGTTTATGCATCTACATTCTGGCACACGTCAACCACAGTTAACCAACAACTATCCTGTCAACTGTTTCCCACCACAAAATATCCAGCTACCACAGCATCAACCAGCATGGTACAACCAGCCAAATATATGTCACCCTGCAGATATGCGGCAACAACAAGTTCATAACCATGAACCACAGTTTTTAACACAGTTAGTAGACCATAGACTGCAGACAGGCCTCCCACAGCCAGTGATTTTACATCCCCATCACCTACCTACAACAACATACAGAGGACATCAACAGCAGCACATGGTCAACCATGGTCATCCACAACAGGGGATGTTCATGGTTGGACATGGTCTTCCACAAATGGTTCCACAGCCACTAGCCCGGCAAACTCATCTACTGACGAGACCATCACAAGCGGAACGACCACTGGTACAACCAGCTGCACACAGCCAATTTCTTATACCTGATCATGCAGCAGGGCGACCCTAAAAAATACAATGGTCCAAAAAGACGCCAATCCGGTAACATACTTTACCCCTTCTCACAACGGAGATCCCAACCAACCAAAACAGTCGGGGGCCCATATACCTGCACCACAAGTTAGACCTTCAGGAGAAACTAGTAAATCGTATCAGGTTAAAGAGGATGGCCATCTGCCTGCAGCCAAGAAAAACCCTGAAGAACCTGAAATACAGAGAACCACCTTGAAACCAGCCAACAAAAATACAGCCGAACACAACGCAGACTGCCATTCAGCCACTGTATTAGTCGACAATAGTAACATCAATACCCATCATGCACAGAAAGAAGTAATTATTATCGACCAGGAAGAACACACTGCTCCTTTTTTAGGGCAGGGCCGAGCCTCGGAAAAAACAGATATAGCCCAGACCAACATGGAAATACTGGTGAAGAACAAGTCAGAATAGGTACCATTAATATACAAAACGTCTTAAGCAACCAAACCTACCTCCAAGAACTGCTAAAAACCCATGACATCCTCTGTTGCCAGGAACATTGGTTAATGAACTTTGATAAACATATCCTGCAAGAAATAAATGAACATTTTGAAGTCTATGGGAAGAGTATAGATGACGACAATCCAAGACTGGACCATAAGTATATTAGAGGATTTGGCGGAGTGTGTACGTTTTGGAGGAAGGAGCCCAGTCCACACATAAAGGTAGCACCTCAAGGTAATCTGCGTACGACTGTCCTTGACATACAGACCAAAGAAGCTGTAACCTGCCTCCTAAACGTATACATGCCTTCAAGCACAAAAGAATCAGACACTGAATACAAAGAAATGTTATGTGAACTGCTTGAAATAGTCAATACTTATAAACAATCCCACAACATCATTATATGCGGGGACATGAATGCTTCAACCGTACGCCAGACACCTAGAGATAAGCTGTTCCAGAACTTTATAGAAGAAGCAGGATTGAACGAATCAACAAAAGATGACAAAGCCGTGACTTTCTTTCATCATAACGGAAAGTTTACCTCAAAAATAGACTATTTCTTATTCTGCGACAAGAGCAAGTACAGAGTCAACAAGCTTTATGCACACGAAATGCACAGCCAAAACTGCTCAGATCATACAACCCTGACTGCGCTCTTAGATATCAACATCAGCAAGCATAAACCTAAACAGGGTGTACTGAAAATCATGTCTAAGACAAAATGGAACAAGTGCGACAGGCACACATACAGAACTGAAATCAAGGAAAGTATAGATAAAAGCAACAAATCTTCAAAATCCACTGTAGAGGAAAAAGTTAAGCATGTAACAGAAGTAATGCATAAGGCAGCTAAAAAGTCCATTCCAAGTTACAGAAAGCTCAAGACACTGAAGAAAAAATCAGGAGGCATCTGGAACAAGGATATCAGTAGGAAATCGAAAGAAGCAAAAATCTTATTCAATAAGTGGAAGAATTCCGGCAGAACCGCCACACATTTTAAACAAGAACTAAAAGAGAAAAAGAAGGAACTCCGACGTACCCAGAGGCAAGCATATGCCAGACAGAAAAGCTCACATATTCAAGACATTTTAACGTCATCTGAATCAAACGACAAGCTATTTTATACCCTGATTAAAGCTCAGAGAAAAATTGTTAATAATAATGTACAAACTCTTAAAGTAGATGGGAAAGAGATACAAGGACAAGATGAAATGCTAACTGCATGGAAGAACCATTTTGAGAACTTAGCTACTCCAGATGAACAAGATCTCCCAGTAAACCACAAAGTCAATCTAGCAAAAGAACAGAACAAGATAATTGAAGAGAACATTAGGAAAGGGAAAGACAGATTAGAACCCATCACACCAGAACAAATTATCAAAGCTATTAACTCACTAAACTCAGGAAAAACACCGGACCAAAGCGGGATCTCAAGTGAACATTTTAAATATGGAAAATTTGAGCTAGCACCTATACTGGTGGACATCATAAATATAATCTTCAGTGAGCTAGACGTACCAGAATCTCTTAAATGCGGAATACTCACTCCCGTCCACAAGAAAGGAAAATACAAGTTTCTGCCAAACAACTATAGGGGAATAGTGATATCCGACTCCTTTGCAAAAATCGTTGAAAGTATACTCAAAGAAAAAGTCGACTCTATCTTCGAGACACATCAAAACCCATTACAGCGTGGATTCACAACAAAAAGCTCTTCGATGAACGCTGCTTATATAGTGTCAGAAACAATAGATCATCATAAGGAGATGAAGAACCCTCTACTATTTGCAACGCTAGATGCTCAGAAGGCCTTCGATAGAGTAAACCATGATATCCTCTTCAATAAGTTATATCACATCGGAGTCGAAGGACCACTCTGGTTGTTATTAAGAAACCTATACCGTCAATCTACAGTAAAAGTCAAGTGGGAAGGAGATCTGTCAGACGAATTCCAAATAAAACAAGGGACAAAGCAAGGGGCGCAACTCTCAACAACACTCTATAAAGTTTACCATAATCATCTACTCAACTCAATAGTGAGCAGTGGATTAGGAGCCCACATCGGGAACATCAACGTATCTGCACCTACTTGTGCCGATGACACAGTTCTTCTCTCTCACACAAAGGAAGATCTGCAGGCTATGTTGGATATCGTAGATTTTAACACAAAAAGAGACCTAGTAAAAATAAATCCAGAAAAGTCTGAAATACTCTCATTTAACGTGAAACAACCAATTACCACAACCTTAGATGGTCAGGAAGTATTGAAAGTGACAGAACTCAAACACCTAGGGATTACCAGAAGTGAAAAGAATGCAGTAGACCTTGAGATAAGACTAAAAACAGCACAAAAAACTATATATTCTCTTCTCGGTCCTGGACTACACGCCAGAAGGGGCATGTCTCCCATAGTATCACATAAACTCTGGAAAACCTATGTATCTCCCAGATTTCTCTACGGCATAGAGGTCTTACAGATAACTAAGAGTACTCTACAGAAGCTCGAGAATTACCAGAGGAAATTCCTGAAACATATACAAGGCTTGCCGGAGAGAACGTCAACCTCCGCAGTATACATTCTCATTGGTGGTGAACCAATAGAGCTAGTCATCGACAGAAACTATCTATCCCTCTTCATGAACATTCTCAGATTACCAGGTTCAGTTGAACATAAATTACTATTAAGACAACTTACCATGAAAGATGAAACCACGAAGGGCTTTACATCAAGAATCAGAAAATCTCTAGACAAGTACAACCTTCCTACACCTGAAGAACTAGTACATAGTGTTCCTACCAAGGCGAAATGGAAAGCCACCTTCAAGGCCGCTGCAAATGCCCATTGGGAAGAAATCTGGAAAGATGATCTACATAGCAAGTCAACTACCAAATATCTGCAACTCCAGGACACTCCACTTAACAAGCCTCACAATATCTGGAACTGTGTCAAGTCCAAACCTCATGAAGTCAGACGTGCAGAACTGAAAGCCAGATTGCTGACTGACACTTATATTTTGCAAAGCAATACAGCCAAGTACAATCAAAATGCAGTATCTGCAACATGTAAACTATGCAACATGGAAGATGAAACCAGAGAACAGCTCATCGTCAAGTGTACAGCAATGACAAAACTCAGAGATACAGCAATATTGAAGCTCAACAGCATAGTTCCAAACTGTAAGCTGGATACAAATAGCCTTGGAACAGCATACATCGGATTGATGACACAGATAACCTTAGACTGCACACACCAAACTGTCAAGTCCTTCATCTCCCTTACCAGTGAGCAGGAAACTGACGTTGAAAGATGGTCGCAGGCCTATTGTGAGAGTCTAATCACCGAAAGGACAAGGGTGTTATGCAGCATTAAAGCGACTCGCAACCGGATGGTGTACTTGTCAAAATAAAATAAAATACTCAAATAAAAGCAAATTTGTGGCATTATTTGGCTTCTGACATTAAAAAAATATGATCAGTCCAAAAAAAGTCTCAAGAATCGTCACCGAATCTTAGATTTTTAGATATTTTCCATCGTTTTTCTATACCGACTAGTAGACGGTATAGTTGTTGCTGTTGCTTCTCTACACGGGCTCAGACATAAACACGAGCCGAATTACGAAGTTGTATGCACTTTCGACCGCAACACATTGAAATACGTTAAATCGATCCGAGAGAAACGGATAGTTCCGTGGTCCATTGGTCTAAGCGGTTTCCCCTATTTTGCCTTCTGTCCGCCAATGCCGGGCCATGGGTTCGAATCCCACCAGAGACCAATATTTTTTTTTATTGAAATTCATTTTTTTTAAACAGAATTTCTTATCCTAAACTAATTCTTTACCATTTATATAAGCGTTTGACACATATTTACAAATTACTATTTCCAATGCACCATCTGGTTGCGAGTCGCTTTAATAGTAGTCTAAACGTATAAATGGTCCTCTAAAGTAGAGATTTTTCAATAAATTACAAGTTGACCTAGTTAAACTTACCGAAATATATATATAACAGGGCATAAAAACAGGCTCAACCTATAGACAGCAATATAAACATATGCTAATAAACTGCCGTAACGCGACCTAGTGATGCGAATAATGCACATAGTGTGTTACGAATTGTGTTAAATAACTTCTGTGGATAACCTACAACACTACAACCATCCTGATAAGGAGTGCTCCGAAGTCAACGGAGGAATCTACCAGACAACAACAACAAATATGGTAAAGTAAAGTAGAAAAAGTGTCATTATGGAAGGCCGGTGGCCATGCTAATTGCTAGTTGTAAAATGCCAAATGCTAAATGCCAAATGCTGTTTTGAAATATCGAATGCTATTTGCTAAATGCGAATTGCTATTTTCGAATGAAATGCCAAATGCTTTGGAGGTTTCTTCAAATGGCGGTTTTTCTCCATCATTTGACATTCAGCATATCGCATTTAGCAAATCAAATTTAGGCCAAATAAAACATTACCCATGTTTCCTAGGGACACAATCATATATTGATATAGATCTATTTAACTTTTGTGATTGAGTATTTTATATAATCATATTTATATATGAAAACATATGAATGTATTTTATTTTGCAGAGCACTGTGCCATACATAAAATACCTTGAAAAAATAATTTCAAATTGTTTATTTAATTGATAGGTCCCACGAATTTACCTTAGAAATTGAAACTGGTATGATTGTTAATCAATATTGGTATACCAAACCGGAAAAGTAGTGGCTTTTATATGATATTGGAATTAATAATATTTCGAAATGTGTTGTATGCTTGTCAAATATGTCAGTAAAATGTGTTGTCTGCATATTGAATATGTCAATGGTTAATTCACTAGCAAATCATATCTGCAAGCAGGGATAATATATTACTAGTAATATATTATCCCTGCTGCAAGGAAGGAATTTTATGACAGATTTAGATCAAATTTCTCTTAGATATTTGCTAATCTTATTCTAAAATCAATTTCTAAAACACTAAAATGACTACAAAGCAGCTTTTTAAACACTTAACTGAGGAATAGCTTCTATTACACGTTGCTCAAAAACAACTGTCACATGCGCCGCAAAAATGACAGACATTCGTCGATAGGTTTTTCGAAAAACAAAATCGTTTAGGCTCGGAGGGGAAAACTAGGGTCGGTTTACTGGAAACAGATATATTTTTTGTTTGGCCTTAGTACAGTAATTCACATTTGGCATTTAGGAATTTGGGAATAGCATTTTTGCAATTCGCATTTAGCGTTTTTGCAATTCGCAAATGGCATTTCGTAAAACGCATTTCGCAATCAGCATTTAGCAATCGGCATTTTACAATTAGCACTTAGCATTTAGCACCCCTAAAAGAGTTTTGTATTTAATTAGCATTTCGCAATTCGCATTCAGCATATAGCAATTCGCATTTAGCATTTAGCATGGCGCACCGGCCTTCCATATGTCATATACCTCTGGTAATTATAACCCCCAATGAATAAATTGATAAAACAGAAAGTGACAAATGCCCCTGAGGTGTTTTGTCACTGCAATGTATTAATTTGGCTTTCAAGTAAAATCATACAGCAGGTTATAATAGTACTCCGTGCTGTTGTTGTGATGGAAATGTTCAGAGAAACCAGCTTTTTCTAGCTTTTTCAAATGCATCATCACCATAGCATCATGACGTCATATTGATGTCATCATGATGTCGTCGTCATAACAAGGTTTGTCAAATGTTATATTGAGGACTTCGGTTATTTCTAAATTTAGAATTGATCACATGATCAAAGAGTAATGGCCAGTAAGAATGAGTTATCTCCCTTCCTATTCACTTGAAATAATATAGAATGCCTTATCCCCCTATTCACCTGATTTCACCCCTAAATGACCTCTAAATGACCTTGATTTTTGTCAGACACGACCAAAGTTGTACTGGCCTCAAGATCTTCTTCAGTTGAGTACACATTCCAAATATAAAGTCTCTATCCCATGTTGTTCAAAGGTTATGACCAATGTTAAAGTTGTGTACAGACAAACAGACAGACAGACAGACCAACAATTTAAAACAATATAATTTATGCCCCGACTAAGTCGTGCGGGGGCATAATTAGCACTCAACTTACCCACCATACAGTACTGCCTAGTAGTCTAGCATTTATGTGGTCAAACGGATTTGTTTAAGATGGAGAAAAGTTGACTGAAAATTCAGGAAAGAGTTCTTAGATTTAACAAGCACCTACCAGAGTCTGTCTGACCATTCTAGACTCCCCTCCGTTAGAATCAGATGTATGAAAAATATGGCCATAGAGGTGTTTAAGGTAATTAATAAAGAGTGCCCTCTTTATTGTCATGATTTGGTAAATATAAAAAAATAACTCATTTTCGTTTAGGCATACAATAGCAGTGAAATCCTGCTGGTAAGAACTTGCAACCTGGTACGGTTTGCAATGAATCCTTTAGGTATGCAAGAAGTAGACTGTTGAATGATTTGCCTGATAATTCTTAAGAGGAGACAGAACCGTCCCTCAACCAGTTCAAGTCTTTTGTGATCGTTGTGTCAGGTTGGAATGTACCTGAATGTTAAGTGTAGCTCATGAAGTCCAATATAGGAATTACTTAAGTCATTCCTGCTTGCTGGTTTGCTTTTTCACTTAATATGTTCAAACTATAACATAGCAAGGTTGAAAAACTTAATCTCTTTTTGACACACCTCTTATGGTCTATCTTTCAAATCGCTATCGACTCATGTTTTAATCTAACTGTGTAATATATTAACTCAGACATATTGCTGATTGTCAGATAGAATGAATCTTGGCCAGGCGCCAAGTGACACAACTTCTGACCAATACTCATACTGATCTAAAAATTATCACAACCAGTCATTGTGCAAGAGGTAGGACACTGAGAGGTCTTTTGGGTATGTTCGTAGAATTTGACTAGCCATATCTTGTGACATGAACCGGGCAATTTTTCGTGACATTAACCTGGTAATTTATTGTGACATTAACCAGGCTATTTATGGTGACATTAACCTTGTCATTAGTAGGAAGGTGACTGGTCAAAACGACTGACATCTAAAAGGGCAAAAGAAAAATTACTAAACCAATAGAATCTATATAATTAATAATTATTCCTTTTGCTTATGATGATGCTACTACTATAACTACTTGTACTAATGGCGATCATGACTATACTTGTGGCAGCACTAGAATTCCAGTGTAGTAGTAGTGGTACGTATTGCTCAGCTAGTCAGAGAAGTAGTAGTAGTGAAAGTAGCTATACAAATTATTAAGAGAATTGATAATTGTGTTAATGGCTTTTACTAATAGCAGTAGCGGTCACGCAGCAGTGATAAATAAGTGTAGATCAACATGTTCGCACTTAATTTGGTATTTCATTTAATAAGATTTTTGAGAAATTCAATCATATTGTGTCATCAATTCGAAGAATTACCCTGAGATTAAAACATGCTGTATACATGTGCTATTATTCAAACCCTCTATTTAACACAACTTCGAATGATATGCGTCTATACAAACTGGGCCGTTTTGAACCGGGCTGTTATGGACATAGGCCATTTGGAATAATGGATGTGGGCGATTTTGACCCTCATTCAGTAGGAATAGGGTTTGGGTAAGTGTCATTCTGTTCAAAGGTTAGTCTAATAGAGCAACCATTAATGGAATGATTATTGTGCAAACATATTCTTAATTTGCTCCAAATGTACAGCTGCACTTGTTTATTTCATAATACATGTAGATCTAGCTGAATTATTGTTAAATTTTATCATCTTAAGTAGATATATAAAACATGTATTTACGCATAATCGTATTCATTTGGTATACTATTTGGTTACAATCTTCATTCTTTGCTTTCTGAAGATGGTTTAGCACACAGGGGACCGTCACAATAGCCTTTTAGGAGTCTGAACCCCAAAAGAAAAAAATGTATAAACACTAGATATATAGTCTATATATCTAGTGTTTATACATTTTTTTCTTTTGGGGTTCAGACTTCTATTGTGACGGTCCCCTGTGGTTTAGCAGTGCTCGCTTATAGGCTTTGCCTATTCCATACTAAATACTCTCTGTAAAGGAGATTAATATTTAACGTAAATAAACATGGAACCCGACTACTGTGTGTAAGCCATTACATTGGCATTTTAGATATGATTTTGATACATTTTCTGGCTAAAGACGCTGACAGAGAATGAAACGCTATAGAAAGACATTTAGGATACTAACCTAGCCTGAGACAGAGATGAATCGGAAGTGAAAGAAAGTGATGATTTAGGTGTTTCCCACTAGGGGGGACCATGGGTCCAGACAGCCCTGAACCTATTTGATTTACTCTCTACACGTTGGAGACAATTTTGGTCAACCGAGGCATGTGCAAACTATCAACTTTTACCCTTTGAAAATTGATATTTTAACACCTGTTAAGCATATTTTGTTTCAGATTGGGACGGAACATAATCCGGTTATAGACATTCCTTTCATTCGGATACACGTTGAGTTTCAGTATCTATGTCGGCACCGTTTATTGATGTTCTAACTGTCACAGGTGTGAATGGCCTACTTTTGACCCAATGAATCCGAGTCATCGAGTCGACTAGTTGCATGTTTCTAGTCAGTAAACCCCATTTGATTTAATTTAGCAAAAAACAAAGCTCTAGCAATAATGATAGACCTATTTGTGATGTTGTAAATATTGACAATTTGGATGTCACCAATACACAAATCAAACAGAATCATAGCCAATTTACAGAAACTTCCTTTCAACTGGCATATAAATTTCGCAGTGGCTATGTTTACGACGAGTCGTAAACATAACTGAGATTCTATTTTTACGTCAAAAACAATTTCCGGTCGCGCATGCGCACATATTATTTTTTGGCCAAAATTTAAAACACTGACGTAAAAATAACAACCGTCGTAAAGATAATTCCAAGATCGTCGTAACTATAAGTAATGGTTTAGAGGGATAAAGATAGAGGAAAAAAACACTGACGTAAAAATAACAACCGTCGTAAAGATAACCACGAGCATGGAGAAATGACAAAAACATTAAAAGCATTTCTATTAACACCAAACTTTCGGAAAAACGTTGTTTTCTAGCCGCCAGCGAGCGCCGCTGATTGACCGATTTTCAACGACACGATAAATCGCGAGCAGGCCTGATACTTCTCCATTTGTCATTTCTCCATGCCACGAGCATCGTAACTATAAGCGCACATATTACATATTTTGTCATAATATAAACACTGTCGTAAACATAACAATCGCGATCGTCATAACAATTGGCTTTGTCGAACAAAAGGTTTAAAAATCGCAACTTCCTTATAATTGTTGAAGTGTTTGTCTAGGTTGCGAAGTTAAGCAACGCTCTACGCGGTTAGTACCTGGATGGGTGACCGCTGGGGCATATACCGTTGGCCTGGTACGCGTTACATAACTAATTCAGTTGTGATGCGGCCATCATGTGGGTAAACACGGAATTATACAAAATGGAATAGCAACTAAGCGAAGTTGAATAGGCGAGCATCTGAGCTCTCGCGGCGGTTGAATTTTGCGAGATTATGTGTCACGTGACAACATCCTCACTTTTTGCCTCGTTGTCCGCCATTTCTGGCATGAAATTTACAGACTCGAGTGTTTTTATTGACATTTTATAGGATTTAAACGACCTGGTGGACATTTGTATCAATTCACGGGAATATAAACCCGTAAACAATGCTTCGAAAACACACATGTATATCGATAGACAGTCTCTTATCAAGTCTCGTATGCGCTGCGCGAGATTTACGATATAGCGCGAGGTTTCGATTCCGTCAGTGTATAATTCTGTGGGGTAAACCATTTTGCATTGGTCAACATATCTTTTATATATATCACGGAGTAAAATCTGTATTTACTCCGTGTTTATATTGATCGATGCATAAAGCAGTCGGAAAGAGAACCAGAATGCTTCTGTAGCATTCTACCTAACCAGATATATATAGATACACGAATGTCTGTGACATTACTTTCGTCTATTAAATCACTGTAAAGATCGAGGTTAAAGCAAAATAGCGTGACATTGTTCTCAGTCGATGCCGTAATTAACTCGAGACACGGAGGAAGTACACCCATCGTTCTTCATTCGTGCTCGAGACAAAGGTCTAAATAGACTATATTCGGCATTAATACGTACAGTTACGATATCGCAAATAAGTTGATGCCAATCACAACAGTCTTATAAAATTAGTTCACCCTAGGCTGGCGGCTTTCGCTAATAGGCTCATTATCGGATTATGGGAGGCATTTGTTTACAATCAACTGTCAATCAAGTCCGCATCACGGACACTTAATTGTTATAACGTATATTTGCACATCGCGCCGCGATGATCAGTGTGTATAAAGGTTTTTACCGAGGCTAATTAGATCATCGGTATAATTATGCAGTTGTTTCACCATTTAGTCTTTTTTATACTAATACATCGGTTTTCATATGTCTTGATTTAACTCGATTCCGTGTCGGAGTATACTCAGAGACTCCTACACAGTCAACAAATAAAAGGCATGTAATTTATGCATGTCTAGTTGGTAAAATTATAATAAAATAATCTGAGAACACTACATTCGTAAGGAAGTTATAAATCTTTAAATTTTTTCGTCAAAATTAGTCAATACTTAAAGTTACGACGATCGCGTTTATTTTTACGACAGTGTTTTTTTAAGTCAGAAACATTAACATGTGCGCATGCGTGACCGGAAATATTTTTTGACGTAAACATAGAATCTCAGTTATGTTTACGACTCGTCGTAAACATAGCCACTGCGTATAAATTTACAGTTACAAAAAGAGCCACACTTACCATTTCTGTATGTGATTTGTGGTGGTCCTCCTCCGTGGCCTAGTGGTTATATTCTCTGTGACTGACAATCACTAAGCTCCTCACCCCTGCAAAGCTCAATGCCACCAGAGAAGATACACGACTCCAATGATTTATACATACGAGACCGTTGAGCGAGATTTCGCGAGAACAGATCCTCGCGAGTTATATAAGCTTTAGCGACGATCGGGAAAAAAGTCGATATTTGGAATTACTTATCAGTTGCTTCGTTAATACGGTCTACAGTTATTTTACAATACAAACATTCCTTAAAGAAGCCTCTTTTTCGAGGTTTAACACAAAAGAATAATAAGAATAAAGTCCGAGCATCAATTAACCCCTCCGCGCATCGCACACACATTAATTAGTGTTTGGAAAATGCCGATTGAATGAAAAGTGACGGCAGTTTGCACGAAGGTCACTGGTGTGAATGGACCCATGGGTGGCCTCATTAAAATTTAATTTATAGCAAAATGCTTGGACAGATTGACATGAAAATTTCGCCATAACTGTATCTTAATATGAGCTACATGGACAACCCATTCTTATTCATGTTTGAATGTTCAAACTGATGTTTAAGCGTTTACGGCAAGACGATATTGCATCGATCTTCAATCGAAGCACCAGTGGGTGGCCTCATTAAAGTTTAATTTATAGCAAAATGCGTGGACAAATTGACATGAAAATTTCGCCATAACTGTATCTTAATATGAGCTACATGGACAACCCATTCTTATTCATGTTTGAATGTTCAAACTGATGTTTAAGCGTTTACGGCAAGATGATATTGCATCGATCTTCAATCGAAGCACCAGTGGGTGGCCTCATTAAAGTTTAATTTATAGCAAAATGCGTGGACAGATTGACATGAAAATTTCGCCATAACTGTATCTTAATATGAGCTACATGGACAACCCATTCTTATTCATGTTTGAATGTTCAAACTGAAGTTTAAGCGTTTACGGCAAGACGATATTGAATCGATCTTCATTTTTAGCTCACCTGAGCTAGCTCAGGGTGAGCTTTTGCAATCCTTGAATGTCCGTCGTCCGTCGTCAACAATTTTAGTGTTTACACTCTAAAGGCCACAATATTTATCCAATCTTTCTCAAACTTGCTCAGATGGTATATTGCCATAAGAGCTCGGATGAGTTCGATTATGGTTGAAATCGGACAAATAGGTGATGAGTTATCTACCTTTGAACTGCTGAAAATGCTATATTTAACAGTGTTTACACTCTAGAGGCTACAGTATTTATCCAATCTTTCTTAAACTTGTCCAGATTGTATATGACCATAAGAGTTCGGATGAGTTCAATTTTGGTTGAAATCGGATAAATAGATCAAGAGTTATCTACCTTTGAATTGCTGAAAATGCCACATTTAACAGTGTTTACACTCTAGAGGCCACAGTATTTATCCAATCTTTCTTAAACTTGCCCAGATTGTATATTACCATAAGAGTTCGAATAAGTTTGATTTTTGTTGAAATTGGACAAATAGATCAAGAGTTATCTACCTTTGAATTGCCGAAAATGCCATATTTAACAGCGTTTACATTCTAGAGTTCACAATTTTTATCCAATCTATCTCAAACTTGCTCAGATTGTATATGACTATAAGAGTTCAGATGAGATCGATTATGGTTGAAATCAGACTGATAGGTCAAGAGTTATCTTCCTTTGAATTGCTGAAAATGCCATATTTAACGGTGTTTACACTCTACAGGCCACAAATTGTATCCAATCTTTCTCAAACTTACTCAGATTGTATATTACCATAAGACTTCAGATGAGTTCAATTATGGTTGTAATTGGATCAATAGGTCAAGAGTTATCTACCTTTGAATTGCTGAAAATTATATATTTAACAGTGTTTTAACTGTTTACCCTCTAGAGGCCACAATATTTATACAAGCTCTCTCAAACTTGCCCAGATTGTATATGACCATAAGAGTTCGAAAAAGGGTGATTATGGTTGGAATGGAACAAATAGATCAAGAGATATCTACCTTTCAATTGCTGAAAATGCCATATTTTACAGCGTTTACACTCTTGCAACTACAGTTTTCAATGGATTTTAATTATACTTGTACACAAAGGATGTAGCTATATCTTCTCGAAGGAGTGCAATTATTGTTGAAATGTAATCTTTGTGGCAATAGTTACCTGCTCTTAATATACTTTGAAATGCTAGAAAAAGGCTTCATTTCAGTATTGTTTAGGCTCTAGTTATTTGCCTTTGATGTACTCTACTTTACTTCAGTAGGTCGACAAACTTGAATGGATTTAGAATAAAACGGGTGAAATTCAAAGGTAAAGCTATCAGGCTTCATTACAAATGGTCAGCGATATTGTAACGTGCCGAGCGGTAGTACACGTCAATTCAGGGGTCTGATCTGGATCCAAATTGGTAGCGTGATTCAAGATCACCCCTTTCTTCTCTCTCTTTCTCTCAAATAAATATTAACTAAAATGGACTCTCTTTCGTGCGGCAAATAAAGTAAAAGTAAGGCTTAATCAAATTTTATGTGATGCTTTATTTATATCCTACTCAATAATAATAAATCTCAAGTCACTAGACTTCTTCTATTTCTAACTAATTCTATTCTAAAAGAGTAAGGCAATATGGTGCCGCACCTTTGAAATTCTATCTCGAGAGTCCTCGAGAGTCTGCAACCCGGGGTATTTATACAGAAAATTGGTCACGTGGTGTGCACCAAATATCTGGTGCGATTTAACATTAAAATCGCACCGAAAATCTGTTGCACAAAAACCGCACCAAAGTGTGCACTCCTTATATGGGGTGCACACCAAGTGTGCACTCCTTATATGGTATGCGAAGACGCTGGCACTGCGCGGACCTAAAAATGACTAAAACAGTACCAATATCCCTTTCTAAAAATACAAGAATGTTATAAACATGAGGGGGAATATACTTAGAAACATGGAGAAAGGACAAATGGAGAAGTATCCGGCCTGCTCGCGATTTATCGTGTCGTTCAATCAGCGGCGCTCGCTGGCGGCTAGAAAACAACGTTTTTCCGAAAGTTTGGTGTTAATAGAAATGCTTTTAATGTTATCTTTTCGTTATAAATTTCAATAAAGATGTTTTATTAGACCATGATCTCACGACTAGTACAAAATTTGAGGCGATAGCTTATAATTTGTTTGTTTAGTGAGTTTGTGAAAATGAGAGAGAAAACGTACAGTACTGTATTTTCCGTTTTTCCTACGAAAGTTTGGTGTTAATAGAAATGCTTTTAATGCTATCTTTTCGTTATAAATTTTAATACAGATGTTTTATTAAACCATGATCTCACGACTAGTACAAAATTTGAGGCGATAGCTTATAAATTGTTAGTTTAGTGAGGTTTTGAAAATGAGAGAAAAACGTATTTTTTCGTTTACCTACGAAGTTTGGTGTTAATATAAATGCTTTTAATGTCATCTTATCGTTATAAATTTTAATACAGATGTTTTATTAGACCATTATCTTACGCGTAGTACAAAATTTGAGGCGATAGCTTATAAATTGATAGTTTAGTGAGGTTTTGAAAACGAGAGAAAAACGTATTTTTTCGTTTACCTACGAAGTTTGTGTGTGTCTATATTTCTCTGCCACTGTCTGTATTTATGTCTCTGTTTCTCTTTGTGACTGTCTCTCTGTCTGTCTGTTTTTCTCTTATCTCTGTCTGTCAGTCTCTCGCTTCTTCTTTTCTGTCTCCATCTTTCTGTATGGATGTCTGTCTGTCTCTCTGATGATCCTCATGCGGAGAAAAGGTAAAGTGTGTCATAAAGAGCTTAATTTGAAAAAGGGGTAAACTATATTTCAAGAGACATACTCTATGAATCCGACATTTTCGAGCCTGGTCTGGATTACAACTGTTTGCAATTGCAATAGTCATCATGTTACTGGTATTCAGTAATGAGAGGGTTAATCCAGTCATCAACCAAACCAGGTGCATTGATGTTGTTTTTTTTTTGTTTTTTGTTTTTTTTAATTCAATTCTATTATCTTTATTTTTTGTGATTTGTATAATATATAAACATCATGCGGTTACAGAAGTCAAAAACACATGTTAAAGTTACACGCACGGGTAGCATTGATCTTTTTTTATTAAAGTGGCAACCCGCTGGTGTCCATCTTCATAGATAATCGGCATGTTCAAGAAGCATGGACTTCATGCTGGGACAGTTTTATGACGCTGATAATTGTCCTGCTAATTTGGTGCGGGTTCTGTATACGGTTACGTAATGTGTCACATTCCTTTGTGATGTGTAATATGGTAGACATTTTGTAAGTAAATAAAGCTAAGGACGAGTGTCAAACATTCTGGATCCAGATCAGACGCCGTGTTACGCGGCATCTGATCTTGATCCAAGTTGTTTGCAAAAAAAAAGTAAAGTCGCGATCAGCAGGCAAAGAGTTAAGCAGTCAGTAAAATAGATTGCTTAAGGCATTGGCTGCTTTATAATTTACTCCGTTATATAAGACATAAGTAAAGCAGAAAGAAACGGAGATCTCATGTTATCATGTTTGCAATTAATTTCTGAAGATAATGCAAACTGTTACCTCTTTCATAGAAATGGGACGGATAATATGTATATTTTAGTCTGGATGTAAAACTAACCCTAAATTCATTTTTTTGAAGTAATATGTTAATAATTCTAATTTTCCTTTCAATAATAATAATGATCACATACGACATAATAATACAGTTACAACTTTGGCCGTTTTGGATTTTGGCCGTTTGACGCGCACTCCTTTCAAATGTCTCTTTACATACAAAATGGATTTTTGTTTTGCTTCCAAGGAAATATTTCCTCCATATAGAACATTGTAACAATGCATGAACACATTTTTAGAAGTTTAGAAGTTTGCTTAAGTTTTTATACGGAAGGAATTCTTTTCTTACGCGAGTTGGTCTAGTCATTTCATTAGCCAGCAACCTTTGTAGGTCATCATTACTTTTTTCGCTTCAAGAAAACCCTGGTATTTTTACAACCGAAAGATAAGTGTCACGGCTTTATATCAAGACCTTTTTTTTTAAAATATATATATATATATATATCGGACGAAAATTATGGATTAAATTCAAGTTTTTGAAACGGGACGTAGTGTATATTTCGCGATCGCCTGCTCTCGTTTATCGACTATTTAATTTGGCCATCGCTCTTTAACTCGCCATAAAATTGGTCGATTTCGAAAATAAACACTTGCATTTTTACAACTGAAAGAAATATATCTAAGCTTTCCTTTAAGACCATTTCTTTGAAAATCGGTGGAAAATTGAGGGTTTTATGAAAGGTTTTGTAACGGGGCGTGATATATTTATGCCCGAGTGCTTGCTCCCTTTTATCGGCAAATTCATTTGGAAACCACTCTTTAACTCGCCATAAAACTGGTCAATTTTTAAAATAAAATCTGTTATTTTAACAAGTGAAAGATAAATATCTTAGCCTTCTTTTAAGACCATTATAATGAAAATCGGGTGAAAATTAAGGATTTTATGTAACTTAAACTAACAGTATGTAACCATTCAACACGATAAAAAACGCGATAGCCCGCTATCGGCGTACCGGTGCAGTTGAATTATCGATCGATTAAGCGTTATCGCACATACAGGTAACGGACGACACCATTTTCGGGAAAATGCAGATTTGAGTATAAGTTACTTCTCCATTTGTCCTTTCTCCATGTTAGAAAGGACGCTCATAGCTAAAATATGGAATAAATTACTTTTCAAAGAGCTATTGTGGATTGAAGTCTTGCCGCTACTGTACTATGTAGTAACCAAGACTAACAACCCACAATGCATTGCTTCAGTATAAACCAAGATGGCCTCCAAGCACATCCTTCTCACAATAATGAACCATAACAAATACAAATACAGGCTGATTAAAAGATGCTGCGGGAGCTGACACGATCTGGAGGTAGAATATATCGTAAAGATTACAGTTAGGAATTATAATTATGAAATGACACTTAAAAACAGCCACATAGGCTGACGTTATAAACATGAATGCTGACAAACAACAAACGTGTTTGTCAACCTAAAACCAGAACCTTACAATATCAGGGCCTTCAGGCCCTCTTGTTTGGAACTTACCAGCAACGTATCTTCCTTTGAGCCAGGAATACACTTTCTCGGTTTAATCCACAACTCATATTTTGGTTTCACTCGATTAGAATCACAAAATATCGTATAAAAACGAAATAAAGTCAATATTTATACGTCAACTGGTCGATATGTGTATTTTTTTCCATTATCGCGACGCTGTCATTACCTGTGCTGGTCACGTGACCGCATCGACATACGTCACTGCCTCTCAACAGACACCTGTTATATGGGGAAAGAAGGAAACTAAGGGAGCCGTGTATCTCTGGCTATACACTGTCTCTGATGCCACAAAGCAGACTCACGAGAAACACCACAATTTTGACAGGTCGGAAACAACCTTGCAAGTTCGCAACCACCCACAAACCGACTATAATAGCAAGCGTTCAAATCACCGTCATGTGACGTAAAATTACTTACTTACTTACTTTACTTATTGTAACTTATTGTTGATTTCCAGCTCAGGTTCCTGGTGGATCCTCTATGCTGGACTCCTCTTCTTGAGTGGTTTTTGCACTGGTTCCGGTTTTTAAGACGGCCTTGTAATTGAATTTGATTTCTTGATTTTGCCAAAACTTGTCTAATTGATTTTTGAAAGAGTTTAGGGTGTTGGCATTTATGACTTTGTCTGGTAAACTGTTCCATGCTTGTGCGATTCTGACTCCAAAACTGTGCTTCCTGATATCTAATTTGGCTCTCTGGGTAAATACAGGGTTTTCCCGGACGCAGGTTTCCTGCATCTTGGACTCAATTCTGTCACCTGGGACCCCTATTTGTCCAACCCCTAGGGTCCCCAGGACCCTCAAATGTTTGACCACAATTTACTTCAAACCCCCAAATCATCAGATATGTAAATCCTGAGTGGTGATGTGGGGTATGCTAATGTCATCAGATCATCAATCTGCACTGTTTACAAAGGTCAAACAAGTTATTTGTCAACATTGTAAGGCATTTTATACACATCAAATTAATTTGGGACCCCCAAATATGCTGAGGGACTCTCAAAGTGAAAGGTTTGAGGGTCCTTAGGACTCTCAATTACAAAATGCAAGGGAAAACCCTGTAAATAGCATTTTGGAATTTCCCCTATTTGTAGTTCTTTCTGCCATTTCTTCTCTTAATTTTAATATTTTGCCTGTCGCGCTTGTATCGTATTTTCCAACTAGAATTTTGTAGACCTCGATCATGTCCCCCCGCAGTCGTCTGTATGAGAGGGTGGGTAAATTGAGTTTTTCTAATCTGTCTGGATTATAAGGAAGATGGCTTAATCCTGGGATTTGTTTTGTGGACCTTCTCTGGACTGCTTCTATCATATCAATATGCTTTGCTTTAAAAGGAGCCAACGCTGAGCTAGCATATTCCAGGTGGGTTCGTACTAAGGTTTTATACAATGGAGTGAAGCTCTTTTCATCAAGATGGTGGAAAATCCTTCTAATGATACCAGACATAGAGTTTGCTTTTTAGCTCACCTGGCACGAAGTGCCAAGGTGAGCTTTTAGGATCGCTGGATGTCCGTCGTCTGTCCGTCTGTCTGTTCACAATTGTTCGTTAACACTCTACCGGCTACAAATCTCATTGGATCTTCATGAAACTTGATCACAATGTTTGTCTAGTAGAAATCTAGGTCAAGTTGGAATGTGGGTCATGTTGGGTCAAAAACTAGGTCACTAGAAACCATAGAAAAACCTTGTTAACACTCTAGAGGCTACAAATCTCATTGGATCTTAATGAAACTTGGTCAGAATGTTTGTCTCATTAATATCTAGGTCAAGTTCGAATATGGGTCATGTCCGGTCAAAAACTAGGTCACTAGGTCAAATCATAGGAAAACCTTGTTAACACTCTAGAGGCTACAAATCTCATTGGATCTTGATTAAACTTGGTCAGAATGTTTGTCTCATTGATATCTAGGTCAAGTTCGAATATGGGTCATGTCCGGTCAAAAACTAGGTCACGAGGTTAAATCATAGAAAAATCTTGTTAACACTCTAGAAGCTACAAATCTCATTGGATCTTGATGAAACTTGGTCAGAATGTTTGTCTCATTGATATATAGGTCAAATTCTAATATGGGTCATGTCCGGTCAAAAACTAGGTCACTAGGTTAAATCATAGAAAAATATTGTTAACACTCTAGAGGCTACAAATCTCATTGGATCTTGATGAAACTTGGTCAGAATGTTTGTCTGATTGATATATAGGTCAAGTTTGAATATGGGTCATGTCAAGTCAAAAACTAGGTCACTAGGTCAAATCATAGGAAAATCTTGTTTACACTCTAAAGGTTGATTGTGGGTCATGTCCAGTCATAATCTAGGTCACTATAGGTCAAGTTTGCCATGGTGTACCAGGTGAGCGATTTAGGGCCATAGTGGCCCTCAGGGTTAGAATTTAGCTAAAAATTACACTTGCATTTTTTGGCGAGTGACTTTTGAACTTACTCGCAAAATGCAAAAACTACTCGCGAAAGTTAAACTGTCATTCTGAACATATATTTTTAACTTTTAACCCGACACAGACTTGTGTAGAAATCAAGTACGATCTACCTACATTTTGTGTATTTCATACTGTACATTTGTGGTTACAGCTGACAAGGGATAAGATCTTGATTTTCATATCTACGTGTACATAACAAAGGGGTATTTTTCTTACATTTTATAATATTGGGGAGAATGCATGCTGTATGCACTATGCAGACCGCAATCGAAAATTAGGTCAGGTTTACCGTTTAGATCGCCGATATATTCGTCTACGTTACAAACGTTTATTTTTCACTGGTCGTATATTTCAGGGCTGTTGTTAATAAACAGTATGTCACAGTAGAATTAGAAGTATACTTGTACTCGTGCGAGTCTTATAAATGGCCTCGTCTTTGAAGAACGGTTTCGGTTGTTGTTGAGTCTGTGAACGGTGTGAATGTGATAAGAATTGTTTACACATCGGAACTCCGAAGTAGCAAAGTGCGCGTTTCATTAGCCAATGAGAATTGGGAAAGTCCGTCATTACGTCATTCTTACAGACAAAAAAGAGGTTGAAACTGGCCGAGAAGCTATGATTGGCTTACGAAAAGTATTCGCTTGTCTACTCGTCCATTTCCGCCACTCGAAATGTTACGGAATAAACCGAGCATAGTCTTACAGACGTTATACTGTGTTTAGCTGTCCGAAAAACCGTACTCGCATTTTTTTGCGAGTTTGTGGAAAAATCACTTGCAATTTACAAATTCCACTCGCATTTTGCGAGTATGCGAGCTTAAATTCGAACCCTGCGCTCAATCAAAATTTAAGATTTTCAACGTATTTTTTTTCTTCTGAAAATGGAATTTCCCGGGCTACTCAAATTGGAATTTGGAGGGTGCCCACCGGGCTTCAGTTTAAAAAATACGGTTGCCCAAGCCCCAAATTTGGTTGCCCGCCGGGATCCGGGCACAGGATTTGTCGTGCCCTGGTATTGATAATGCCAAATGTATCACGGAGAAGTTGAAGTACTATGGGAATATCAATAGTGTCAAATGCTGCACTAAGGTCAATCATCACAACAATCGTCACTAGATTCATTTCAACTGCTTTCAGGATATCGCTGTGCATTTTTAACATTGATGTTTCTACGCTATGAAATTTTCGATAAGCGCTTTGGTATGGTGGTAAGAGATTATTGGTTTCAACATGGTCAGTTATTTGTGATAGTGCTGCTTTTTCGAGAATTTTCGAAAGAAAGGACAAGTTCGATACAGGCCGATAATTCTGGAGTTGTAAAGGAGACCTTTTTTCTTCAAAAGTGGCTTAATCAAAGCACCTTTCCATTCTTTTGGAAAAACACCCGATGCCAAAGATCTATTAACAATGTCAATTATGATAGGTGCAAATTGGGATAAGTTTTCCTTCAACCTTGATGTAGGAATGATATCTAGTTCACACGTCGTTGCTTTAGAGTTTTTAATCAGTTTGACAACATCATTCTCTACAAGAGGCCGGAATTCACTGAATGTTGTTGACAATGGCGTTGTGTTAGCCAAGTCTTTGTATGAGTTAATTTGTGGTATGTTGTCACGAGTGTCTCGCAATTTGTTGATTTTCTCAGCAAAGTAGCGCAAAAAGTCGTTAGCCAATGACACGGCATTAGTTTGAGGTGGCAATGGATTTTCCTTCGACCGGCCCAAAAGATTTGAGGTTACCTTGTATAGTTTTTTGACAGTGAAATATGAGCAGCCTAACATCTGGCGCTAAAAAATATTTTAATTAAAGGTGTTAAAATGAGTATTTATGGCATAATGGGTTAAATAAATAACCTTACATTAACCCTTTGAACCAATGTCCGGCATATAGGCGTCCTTTTCAAACAGTGTACATGTGAAGAGAACACTTGTCCTATGCAAACAGTGAAAACCCAGATCACTCCTTTCGGAGCCTTCTGATCAGGGTCTTCACTGTTTTTTAAAATTCCGAACATTGACAAAAACAACCCTTAAAGACTTTTCCTCAGTCCTTTGAAAGAGCCCCCCCCCCCCATTGAATTTGAGGTCTCAATGTAACTGTCAAAACATGTTCAGCACGTGCAGCCGGTGGGTGTACCAATCTCAGTTTACCTGGTGAGAACCAGATTATACTCACGCTTTAGTGCTTTTCAATGGTTATTTCTAACCAAACTATCAAATATAAAGGTAGAGTCTCACAAGAGAAGCTTCAATGGTTCTCTGCTGGCGACATGGCCATAAGATCCATGATTTTTGCAAGGAAATTGTCTGGCAAGGTGTTATGATCGAAAGGTCATCTAGGGATGTCTTTAAAAGTCAGAAATGGACTAGAGTTAAATGGAAACTGGAATTGTCCATTTAAAGTTTCAGGGAGGAGAGAGTTAACAGGATAATGGTTACATACAGCATCTGATTGGGATATGGTCTAATCTCTATTTATTTCATTGCTTTTAGGTTCTAGAGTAAGGAGGAGGAGGTGAGGTTTGGAGGAGAGAAGAAGGGAGGAGGAGAGTAAAGACTTTGCAGAGAGTTGGAGAAGAGAGGCGGAAGGGAAGATAACACATTCCTCGGCAGGGAGACAGGTATGTCAGCAATCAAAACACAATACAGGGCTTCAGAGAATGTACAAATAATTAGGACATATGATTGCCTTTCTTTCCTCTTTTTATATACCCACAGGCACTATATATCAATACAGTAAAACCTCTATTACAACTACTAAAACTTGCGGAAGGTCAGTGGTTCTACCCAGTTGCCGATTTGTGCCTGAAACAGTGCATTTAAAAGGTTTCTAGGGTCTTCCTCCACCTGTAATTAGCTGGACGTCACAATATGACTGAAATACATGTACTGTTAAAAGTAGGACTGTAACAATACAATCGAATATTCAAGTAACTGTATACCGGTGTCATATCAAAATTGGACCCCCATAAAAAATGGACCCGGGTCCAAATTTGATAGCGAAATATGGACCCGCGGGTCCATATTTCGCTATCAAATTTGGACCGCGGGTCCATATTTCGCTATCAAATTTGGACCCCCCCTGTAAAAAATGGACCCCCCCATGCAAAAATTTAGAATGATAAAAAAACATAATAAAAAGTTAAGAAACAAGAAACCAATGAATATTTTAACCCATTACTCAATAAATATGCCTTTTTACGCCCTTAATTTATTCTTCCACTGAAGAAAATAATCCCAATTTATTCAGTCACAAACATTTACTGTATAGGAAATAGTTCATGTATCCTAGAAGATGGTAGCTTTACCAATTACCCAATAAATATACCTTTTTACGCCCTTAATTTATTCTTCCACTGAAGAAAGTAGTTCCTTTTTGTACCATGTATTCCTACATTGAAGAAAATATTTCCATTTTATACAGTCACAAACATTTACTGTATAGGAAATATTTTATGTATCCTAGAAGATGGTAGCTTAACCCATTACCCAATAAAAATGCCTATTTACGCCCTTAAATTATTCTTCCACTGAAGAAAGTAGTTCCATTTTGTACAATGTATTCTTACATTGAAGAAAATAATTCCATTTTATACAGTCACAAACATTTACTGTATAAGAAATATTTTATGTATCCTAGAAGATGGTAGCTTAACCCAGTATCCAATAAATATGCCTTTTTACGCCCTTAATTTAATTGGACCCCCCCCCCCCCCCTCCCTTGGCAACACCCAACCATAAGTCATTTGATTTACACATCAATTTTAATTCTTTTCCATTATTTGTTTTGTTTAAGTAATGTTTTACTCCTTTCCTGAAGTTACTATGCCCTGCAAATTATTTTGGTTGGAGAAGGGGGCGGGGGGGGGGGGGGGGGGGGTCCAAATTTGATGGCGTAAAAAATGGACCCCCTCCCTTTTCAACACCCAACCATAAGTCATTTGATTTACACATCAACTTTAATTCTTTTCCATTACTTGTTAAGTTTAAGTGATGTTTTTCTCCTAATCTGAGGTTACTATGTGCTGCAAATTATTTCAATTGGAGAGGGGGGGTCCAAATTTGATGGCGTAAAAATTGGACCCCCCTACCATTTCAACACCCAACAATAAGTCATTTGATTTACACATCAATTTTAATTATTTTCCATTATTTGTTTTGTTTAAGTAATGTTTTACTCCTTTCCTGAAGTTACTATGCCCTGCAAATTATTTTGGTTGGAGAAGGGGGGGGGGGGGGGTCCAAATTTGTTGGCGTAAAAAATGGACCCCCCCCCCCCCCCCCCCCTTTTTCAACACCCAACCATAAGTCATTTGATTTACACATCAATTCTAATTCTTTTCCATTATTTTTTTTGTTTAAGTAATGTTTTACTCCTTTCCTGAAGTTACTGTGCCCTGCAAATTATTTCAATTGGAGAGGGGGGGTCCAAATTTGATGGCGTAAAAAATTGGACCCCGCCCTTTTCAACACCCAACCATAAGTCATTTGATTTACACATCAATTTT